>JASFAU010000008.1:0-1313302 GCA_039704465.1 Plasmodiophora brassicae | reverse complement strand
AAAACCTAAAACCTAAAACCTAAAACCTAACCTAAAAAAACTAAAACCTAAAACCTAAAACCTAACAGGGCTAAAACAGCATCGCACGGTGCCGATTCCCGATCGAGCCTGCATCGCTCGAACCTGGCACACATGATTGTCTTCAGTGGCTGCGATTTTGACATGAACGATGCGGCATACCGATCGACGCGAAGTTCGCAGATATTGGCCAAGCGGCGACATCCAGCTATTAAGAATGCTTGCCGCGTTTGTTCGTAGATCTCAACGGGACACACATATCTATCGACCATGGCGTACGACATGCTCCCGACGTTCTGCAGGATCATCTTGGTCCAGACGGAACGTTCACTGGTCCCTGCTGGGGTCAGCGCGAGATACTGCCCAGCCAGGTCAGCAACTAGCTTTGTCCGTTCATTGCCGCTGGCAGTTCGGGCAACTGTGGCTTGCAACAAGGCGACACATGCGGCAGTGAGTTCATCATTTCCATTACCCAATGCGTCCCACAGTAATACTAGATCGATGGGAAGGGGTTCAGCTCTGTCGACTACTACCAGCTTGGCCAGCAGGCGACGGAGTCTCATTGCCCGGCACCGCACCCAAATCGCGAATCCGCACTTCCGCAAATCCGATGGGGTCAGTGGGAACAGGCAGACTGCATGCACAGTGCTGCACGGCTCCTAATCGGAGCAACACAGCAGCACATCTTCGCAATCTTACAAGCAACCTGAGACCATTAGCGGCTCGGTCAGTATTATGAGTTTGTTGGGCCAGCCAGACAATAATCCCGTTTTCCGGCAAAGCCACCCGAAAGCCCAGCACACCTACACATACCAGCACAACTACATAGGCAAACGCAACGCAGTTTAATACCGCTTCTTGAAGACGCACATAGAGAAGCGCCTCATACACAAGCCGGGTTTTCGATTGCTATTTTCGCCTCGCTAGTTGGCAACCCGGTCTACAATAATAATGAACGTGTCTAAACGATTTCTAAGAACATAGGTCGCGTGATCAACTATTAGGACACACTGTGACGCTGCGTCAAGCGTCGTTTGAGAGTTCTTGGGAGAAGCGATGCTGAGCAGATCTGCCGTGCGCCTGCTGCGTGCTTGCTTTCCGACATGGCCACGGCCGGCAGGATGGCGCTACAGCACCTGTCCGTTCTAGGAACATAATTGTATACCGTCGCATCTATCACATTCAGAAAAGACGTCGACCGTAATGGATAATCGTGGCTGTCGACATACCACGTATTGGGTTCGTGGTGGATTAGCATGTGCTGGAGTATCCCACGCGGGCTACTCGACCCCTGCTCGTCGTTCCGGGACGCTACATCGGAAGCAGCGGCTCGAGCAGCACGGTGTACAGCAGGCTAGCGCTGTTGCAGCAACGTCACCGCACGAAACGCGTCAATCCGTCGACGTCATCACCTGAACAGTGCAAAGTCATGGGCCCTGCATCGGCGCAATCTACAACAGTACGCGCTCAGACGACAGTATCGCGGCCGGTCGCCAATATATCACGATTAAATGACAAAACAATCGCGTTGCAACGTGGAATCGCTGGTGGATGAGGCAGATGCGGATACCGGTATTGTTCACAGAAGAAACGCGGACGCAAACAGCAAGGTAACAGCAAGCAATACAAGTAAGGATGCGGCACATAGCAGGACGAGTTCTGTAGTGGCCCCTGTGGGTTGAAACCCTCGTCGGCGAACCGATGGTAAGGCCGTGACGACGCTGGCCCTGGTCGGCCCGCCATCGACGCATGGTGTAGGGCAGGGGCGCACGCGACCGATTGCAGCAATCGGCGGACGGCCAGATCGCCGCCTCAGCTGAGAAGCAGGTCGGCGCGATGCTGGACCCGCCCCGCCTATGTAGGCACGACGACGACAGCTGCCCTGCTGGTGCTCATGCTGGACGGGAGTCGGCAGGCGACGTCAGGAGGGCCCTGTCCACCAGCACAAGTTAGAGGGGCTGGCTCAGTGGATAAGGCGACGAATCGTACCCGTGGTGCAGGGCGTCCCCCCCAGACGTGTTGGACGCGACAGCAGGCATCCAGCAAGACGTGTTGTGGTCGTCGTGGGTGCGTTGCCTCGTGACGCTGGTCGGCGGCGACGTCGGCGCGCGCGCAGGCAAGCGCGACAGGAAGTCGAAGACCCGCGACGTGCGATGCCGAACACAACGGCGCGTCGACCGGCCGCGTACGACGTTGCAGTGGGCGGTGTTGACGACCGGTAGCGACGTCGTCGGGGGGTCGGCCGCGCCGACGACGCCCACTACGGAGTCGGCGCGCGCTTCACTCTGGGCGATGTCCACCTTCATTCGATGGCTGTGAACAGACCTTGAACCTGGCCGGTAGTTGGAGTCGACACGATGTATTACTGCCCTTTATCAGCACCAAATCACTGGAACAGACCCGTCCCTGATCGATGTCGTGCCGCACAACCAGGTCGACAGAGTCCTGGTCGGGGGCGCTCCAACCCGCATTGGCGACAGCGGACGCGTGCCGTTTGCTGGGAATCGGGCGACAGCAACTGTCACACGTGGGTGCTTCGTTCCCCGACCTTCCTGCGATGCTCGTCTGGTCCTGGCTGTCCTGGTCGGCATGCATGCGGGGGCGATATCCGTGCCCTCGACTGGCGACGGGCACCGCGCCCTGCACTGATCGCCGCGAACGTTGCCGTTCGTCGCCGTCCGAGACCACGATGTCCTGCAGGATCGGTTTACGCGCGTGTCGACCTGGTCTGCTCGTAGTGAACGGTTCTGGCTGAGGCGATATGCCGGCAGGGATCGCGGCGGGTCGCTGACGGTACAGGCCGGCGTTCGCATGTCGACCAACGACAACGGGCGCTGGGCGCCCCCGCTCAACTGGCCGACCTGAAGGGCAGACAGGCGCTGCTGCCAGGCAGACAGGGAGGTCGGCGACGCCCTTGGTTGGCTGGGCATGCCATCGACGCATGGTGCAGGACATGAGCGTGCGACCGCTTGCAGTGGTCGGAGGACGTCCAGGGCGCCGCCTGAGCGGGGAAGCAGGTCGGCGCGACGCTGGCCACATCCCGCCTAGACAGGGCGGCTGCTGGCCTGCACGTGCTCATGCTGGACGGAACACGTCAGGCCACACGGTATCGTGTCCTTTCCAGCGGGATAGTCAGCCTGGGCGCCGGTGCATCAGACAACGGCTCGCACCTGTGATGAACGTGCATGACGGTATCGCAGGCAGGTCGCGGTCGTCGGAAGGCGCCCAGCCGGATGCCTTGTGGTCGTCTTGGGTCCGTTCGCTCGTGCCGCCTATCTGCGGAGCATGACCTTGGAGCTACGTACCACGCGACGATCTTCACGAGCCTTTGGGTACGTCGCCTGATCCCCATTCTGATAGGGAATACAACTGATTGCTGCACCACCGCGACGAACATGAACCACAATCTGCCCAACCAGATTGGATCGATGATTTTCTTATTTTCGGAAACCCTCGGATTTGACCTGCCGGCTAGCACGCGAAGACCTTCACCACGAGCTTCTGTGAACGTCACCGCACCAGCATTTATGGAGTACTTCAACTGGGTGCACCACCGCAACGAACATGAACGAACAACCTGCCTAACCAGATCGGTGAGCGGTTGTCACCTTCCCAGTCCTGGTCGGGGGCGCTCCAACCCGCATTGGCGACAGCGGACGCGTGCCGTTTGCTGGGAATCGGGCGACAGCAACTGTCACACGTGGGTGCTTCGTTCCCCGACCTTCCTGCGATGCTCGTCTGGTCCTGGCTGTCCTGGTCGGCATGCATGCGGGGGCGATATCCGTGCCCTCGACTGGCGACGGGCACCGCGCCCTGCACTGATCGCCGCGAACGTTGCCGTTCGTCGCCGTCCGAGACCACGATGTCCTGCAGGATCGGTTTACGCGCGTGTCGACCTGGTCTGCTCGTAGTGAACGGTTCTGGCTGAGGCGATATGCCGGCAGGGATCGCGGCGGGTCGCTGACGGTACAGGCCGGCGTTCGCATGTCGACCAACGACAACGGGCGCTGGGCGCCCCCGCTCAACTGGCCGACCTGAAGGGCAGACAGGCGCTGCTTGCCAGGCAGACAGGGAGGTCGGCGACGCCCTTGGTTGGCTGGGCATGCCATCGACGCATGGTGCAGGACATGAGCGTGCGACCGCTTGCAGTGGTCGGAGGACGTCCAGGGCGCCGCCTGAGCGGAGAAGCAGGTCGGCGCGACGCTGGCCACATCCCGCCTAGACAGGGCGGCTGCTGGCCTGCACGTGCTCATGCTGGACGGAACACGTCAGGCCACACGGTATCGTGTCCTTTCCAGCGGGATAGTCAGCCTGGGCGCCGGTGCATCAGACAACGGCTCGCACCTGTGATGAACGTGCATGACGGTATCGCAGGCAGGTCGCGGTCGTCGGAAGGCGCCCAGCCGGATGCCTTGTGGTCGTCTTGGGTCCGTTCGCTCGTGCCGCCTATCTGCGGAGCATGACCTTGGAGCTATGTACCACGCGACGATCTTCACGAGCCTTTGGGTACGTCGCCTGATCCCCATTCTGATAGGGAATACAACTGGTTGCTACACCACCGCGACGAACATGAACCACAATCTGCCCAACCAGGTTGGGTCGATGATTTTCTTATTTTCGGAAACCCTCGGATTTGACCTGCCGGTTAGCACGCGAAGACCTTCACCACGAGCTTCTGTGAACGTCACCGCACCAGCATTTATGGAGTACTTCAACTGGGTGCACCACCGCAACGAACATGAACGAACAACCTGCCTAACCAGATCGGTGAGCGGTTGTCACCTTCCCAGTCCTGGTCGGGGGCGCTCCAACCCGCATTGGCGACAGCGGACGCGTGCCGTTTGCTGGGAATCGGGCGACAGCCTCTGTCACACGTGGGTGCTTCGTTCCCCGACCTTCCTGCGATGCTCGTCTGGTCCTGGCTGTCCTGGTCGGCATGCATGCGGGGGCGATATCCGTGCCCTCGACTGGCGACGGGCACCGCGCCCTGCACTGATCGCCGCGAACGTTGCCGTTCGTCGCCGTCCGAGACCACGATGTCCTGCAGGATCGGTTTACGCGCGTGTCGACCTGGTCTGCTCGTAGTGAACGGTTCTGGCTGCAGCGATATATACGCCGGCAGGGATCGCGGCGGGTCGTTGACGGCAGGCCGGCATTCGCATGCCGACCGACGCCGCTCAACTGGCCGACATGAACGGCAGGCAGGCGCTGCCTGCTAGGCAGATGGGGAGCTCGGCGACGTCCTTGATTTGTTGGGCACGCCATCGACGCATGGAACATGTGACGCCGTTCTGTTGCCGTCTCGCTCATGGAAAGTCCGATTCGTCCCATAGCGGCTGGCATTTCGGCGACCTCACAAAACGGTCTCTTCGTAGGCCGTTGGCGTCAGAAAACAATGGCGGCGGCAGATGACGCTATTTTTAGCCCTCTGACTTCATAGTGCAGATGGCGCTATTTTTAGCCCGACTCGCCCCTGTTTCAGCTGAAACCCGTGTTCCTGAGGCAAGAGCGTTTTGTGCTTCTAATCAGGCATTGCCGTTCAACTTGTTCGTCTTCTCTCTGTTCGCAGACAGCGCATTTCTTGCTCTGGCACGGTTCGCGATCGGCATTACAGTGCGACGCACTCAAGAACAGGTAGCGTCAGGCGAACAATCAAAAACTTGTGCTACCCGTGCAGGTCGCGGTCTGACTATTATTTTCGCGCTAATTATTGCGTTAATGTTTGTCGTGTCAATCGAATCGGCGTTCACACAAGAGATCACAGCTGGAGCAGTGGCAACATGGTTGTTCTTCGCAGCGATAAGCATTTTGTCCAACGTAAGGGCGCTACGAGATATTGTGTTGATCGTCAAGAACCTGATACAGGCGAGAAAACGGCTCGGTTTACGTGGACAGCAAGTCCAGGACCGAAACGCGTTTTCCCGTCGGATTGTAATTTGGCTGCTCACCGCTTACCTACTCTTGCTCTGCCAGCTCATCGTTGTCTGCGTACAAAACCTGTCACCGATGCATTTCTTGGTTGCATACGTCTGCCAGATGTTGTCCTCAGCCACGCAAGCGACGGCCGCGCTGAATCTTCTCCGTAACAAGCCATCGCTTATAGCTTCCTGCTGGATGTTTCCCACCTGTCACCGCCGAATCGCCGAGGCGACTCCACAACAGCTTTTCTAAGCGCTAGAATTACGGACAAGCTCCTGCAATGCGATATGATAGCACACGGACTCAATTCACAGGACGCCGTTGGGAATGCCGCAAATTGAAGCACAAAAACGTTTGGCAATGAGCGCTTTAGTCAACCTGATCGACGGTCACGACATGACCATGAACCTAGCGCACTGCTGACACCTGCAGTCTATCACCGACGATGACTTGTGATCGGCGCAAGGGCCTGGGAGTTTTGTGATGTATTTTACAGGTGCCAATGCGTCGGTAGTCGCGGCTAAAGGAGCAGAGCAGGGGAATGACGGAGACCGCGCGCCGCGCTCTAAGGCGGTAGCGCTGTGTGCGTTAAGATACAATAGACCCCTCGGTAGCGTGGCATCCATGTCAACCTCATTGCTTCTGGTCCAAGTGCCCCTGTTTTGAGGAAACGGCGTTCGAAAGCCGGATCACATTCGGCGGCACCTAAAGGCTACAGGGCCGCTACTTTGCCGAAAAGCGCCGTTTAAGTGTCCAATGGAGGATTATGGGAGGGACACTACTTCGGCACTAATGTTTTTCCACTGCTATGTGCAGGCACCATACCGTGCTAATTTGGAACCCTCATCTGCTCGAGGACGTCCGTCTGTGTTGTCGTTACCGTGGACAATGGCGGTTCCGCTTCCATCGATGGCGCCCTCTTGCGCCGTTGATGGAACGGAACGTTGCTTGCTCTTGCTCACCAACGCGACGCTGTCAAGGCGCGACACGTGGTCAAGTTGCGGTTATTTCGACAAAGTCCAACAGTTGCCACCGTTACGGTACTTAGCGCATTATATGGATCGTGAATCACCCTCTCATAGGAATGTCAGAGACATGTTCCGTAGCGGACGGCCCGTGAATCACGCCCACACTTATTTCCGTTCCGAAGGATCTGATCTTCGGGACAGCAAGGATCAAAGAGGACTCCGGTCCGCGAAACAGAAATAGAGACGAGCCGAGATTCAAGTGTCCAGTGTTGGTGCAGATGCAACGGCAGCCTGAGCATGGCCTGCCGACGCTCCTTCCACGTCGGTGGCGTGCATCGATACGATACCGTTTGGCGACTTGGCAGAGGCATCCCGGTCGCGCCGCGATCGCCTCACTGACCCTGGTCGCACTCTGCACTGCTACTGCATTCGCGATCCGGGCTCTGGTGGCCAACCTCTCCGCCGCACCATCGGTATCCTCCTCCTTCGTGGTCACTGTACCGAAAGACCTCGAGAACCGTATTGGCCGCTCTCTGAGAACGCCGTCGTTCGATACTCTCGCTCTGAAGCCATCAATCCGCATGCTGCCCGACATCGACCATCGAGGTTTGGATCGGCACCCAACAGCGCATATGTACCTACTGACGGTGAACTTGTTTGTACAGGGTGTCCGGCTGGACTCGGCGCCTCCATGGCTTTGTTCCACCAACCTAACGCGATCACCACTGTTATCAAGGATATTGGCGTTCTGGAATCATCCAGTACGCACGGCATCACGTTCGTCCGGTTGCCCGCTTACGACTACGACGAAGTGAAGGGCATGGTCGTCCTGTTTAAACATGTCTGCCTCTGGCGTGTCTCGTGACGCCTCTGCAGTCTCTGATTCGCTGTCTCCTATAGGCGTACGTGACGGGTGACGAATCCGTCATCTATGACTGTTCGACGGTGTATCGTCCTGGAGGAGCTGACGTTCCGCACTGGAGTAAGTCGCCCCCCCCCCCCACATTGTCCCAGGTCTGGAGGGCGGACCTGACAAATTTGTAGACCCATACCCTCTGTCCCGAATGCATCCTGCTGTAAACGAGGTCCCCGGGACGGCCGTACTGATCGCACAGTACTGGGGGTCATGGTAAGGCGCACTCAAGAGTCATTGGCGTTCCGGGTTCTAAGCGTAGGGTCGTCAGGTACTACCACTGGTTCATCGAGTCGTTCCTGCGACTCGCCTTGGTGCGCGATTTCCTTCTGCAGAATCCTAGCGTCAAAGTCATCGCGTATGACCCGCCGAGAGATGGCCTATGGCTCCTCCATGAACTCATCGGTTAGCATGGCTTGATTGCGACTGATTCTGCTCACCGGCTTACACGTCTTACAACCAGGGCTGGATCGCTCACGTTTCATTTCATATTCGCCTCGTTCTGTATACAAGGTCGAGCGTTTGCTGGTGCCAACAGCCACGGCTCTGAGTGGGTTCATATGCTGCTGACATGAATTGTATATAACTGACAGCGTTGTGTTCAGTTCGGGCGAATACGAGAGCCGCGCGGCAGTTTCGCGATCTGTTCCGCGAGCAATGGAGCGCACGTCACCCGGAGCTATGCGATCGCAAGGACAATGTCCAGATAGTCATCCAGCATCGTGGGTCGGGCTCCAGGACGATATCTAACCACGATGACCTGGTCGAAGCCATCCGCCGGAAGTTCTCCAATGCGGACACAGTCGTGTTTGCACCTAGCGACAGCGTCCCCGATATGATCACGATGCACTATAACGCTGATATCGTCGTCGGGCCTCATGGCGCAGGTTCGTGATGTGGCTCCCTTTTAGGTCCTTCATCTGTTTACTGATCTGGATGCCTACACAGGGCTGTCGAATTCAATGTTTATGCGTGCAGGCGCATCGATCCTTGAGATTTACATGAAGGTGGGCATGCTCGGTAACGACTGGTACAACGATTGCCACAAGATCACGGCAACGAAGCTGAACGTTTCGTACACGGTCATACGATCCGATAGCGGCGAACACGGATCCGAGCTGTTCGTCAACGTCGATCACGTCTTGCAGGTCCTTGAGCCCATCGTCAACAAGTATGAGGCCGAATTGGCTGCGAAACGGCTTACATAATGACCGCTGGTCATGCACGTTTTCCGTAGTGCTAAAGTCCCCATTCGCGCAGCAATCAGTAGCGAATAGGTCGGGCTCCAGGGCGAACGACGGCACCAGGCATGATCCGTCGTGGTGTCCGCGCGATGCGTCGCCCGGGGCTAACGACGGTGCGCGTAGTGTTGCAGCTCGTTTGCCGCGTAGTAAAGCGTGGGGCTATGCTGCTAATTGGGGTCGCGGGGCTCCGTCGCCACAGGAGCCGTTCGCTGGGCCTGTGCCCGATCGCATTGCATCACGGCTGCTTTAAGATGCGAGTGGGCCGGCTTAATGGACAAGTGCCAGACCGGCGGAGGCACCTGACAAAGGTGTGATCAAGGTGGCAGCGATGGCAGTGCTTGTCTGTGATCGTTGGCGGCGGCGTCCCGCGTCCGCTGCGGATCAAGCGGTACAGGGTCTGCAACGAACCACCGGTTGTGGAAACGCGGAAGCCGCTTCTTGCGGCTTCCGACCTCCTTCTAAAATTCTTACACCGCAGGTGAACGCGGTCCCCAACGCCAACCAGGACGCGGCCTGTTCATTCTATCAGAACACGCAGTACGTACGAGGCCGGCTGCTTCACCCGCGATCTGGTTCGGCAACTCGAGGCCTGCAAGGACCGGCTCCTGAACGGCGCCTGTTGCCAGAGCTTGTGTTGAGCCTCATAGAGACAACTTCCTTGACGTGCCTGAGTGCGGGCACGTCACCCAGTCTGTCCCATGTTCGTTGCCGCGGGGTCGTCGTCGGCTGCGGGGTCGCCCCCACGACTCGATCGAGTTAGGCGCCAACAGCGCACGCAGGCAGCTACAGGTCTCGTGGCTTGCCGACCGTCCGTCGGCGGGTGCGAGCACGTAGTTGCTCCTCGTCCTGGGGGTCTCCTTGCCAAACTCATGTACTAGCTCCTTGCGCTTTGCCGCCCCTGCGCCCGAGGTGGCGGTCGGGTTCCGCAGGTGGTGGTGGATCGCCTGCCGAGCCCAACATCGCCGATTGTCGTCCTGTGATCTGAAACGATCACGTCCGCGGAGCGTACCGACTTCGTCCTGCAACATATGTTCTGATTGCACGTTTCTGGAAGACGCAATCATGTGCCAGGTTGGCAAGCGTCGCACACAGACGTCATCAGCGTATGCCGTGAGCGACCGTCGCAGGGCATCGACCCATTCAGTTGCCCTACGGGCGTCGCGTTCACCGCCTCATGTTGTACTCACAACGCGTTCCACGTCGCCCAGCTGGCGCCCTACTGGGCTGGCGGCATCCCGGGCCGTACATTGCCATCCGCGTCCTGCGGCCGTCGACGTCAACGAAGGGAGAAACCGTCTGTAATGTTGTCCAGATATTGTACAATGTACGTAAGGTAGATATGTTCATCAGTTGTCGTCGTAGCCCCCCTTCCGCGCATCATTCGATATTAACGCCGATCGGCGACCGAATAACGTCGAACTCGATGCGGTACCTGTCCAGAAGGAATTTGACCTCCTTCTGCGTGTCCGGGTCGTCGGCGTTGAGGAAGAAGGCGGACGGCGGCGCGATCGCCATCTTGGCCGCATCGCGCGGCAGCGGCAGGTAGTGGACGATGACCTTCTTCGGGCGCTTGGCGCTCTCGTCCATCAGGCCGATCGCGTCGATGAAGTCCTTGAGCTCCTGCACCGACTTGGGCTGCGTGTCCGACAGCGACACGCGCACGGCGTGCAACGTCTTGCCGTCGTCGTGCCAGACGGCGTCGACGAACGGGTACCTGGCCTGCTGCGGCGTGTAGATCGAGTCAAAGTACATCTCGTAGTGCTTGACCTGCTCCAGCTCGTAGTTCTTGCGCTTGGCGATGGAGATGGTCTCCCAGACCGGGTCGGCGGCGACGTCCGGCGCCGCCTCGAACGAGTGCCCGCCCAGCGTGAAGGCCGTCACGGCGCGATCCCAGTGGATGCCGCCGCGTACGCGCACCTGCTGGACGAAGAACGCAAGGTACAGGATCCAGATCGGGCTGGGCGACAGGTTCAGACGGCCCGTCTGGTACCCGATCAGCGTGCGCCCGGCCAGCTCGAGCTTCATCAGGAACAGGCGCCGCCGAACGACCTTCTCGACCGCGTGGCTGGCCAGGTTCAGCGCGTACGCCCTGTACCGGTGCGGGCCGCGCCGCTCGACGTCGATGACGAGATCCCAGTGGTAGAACATCTGCAGGTTCGTCGTGTTCGGCGCCGGCGGCGACGTCAGCACCTGCAGCATCGTGTCGATGTGCTGCTTGTTCATCGTGCGGTTCGCCATGGCCCCCTCCTGCTGCATGACGTGCAGGCGCGTATCGCTGTCGTTCGCCGGCAGCACGTAGCGCGGGTACCGCCCGAACCGCTTGATCCGGTCGCGAACCGCCTCGACGCTGTACAGCTGGTGCAGGCGCTCGTCGGCCCGTCGCATGACGCCGCCCATCGTCAGCAGCTGCTGGGCGGACGGGCACGGGTAGAAGTACGTCGCGTACGGCAGCGTCGCGCCAAACACCTTGTACCGGTCGCGCTCCTTGTCGGCCGTCTGGATCGCGACGACCTTCGCCCGCTGCATCGGTGCCTGCGTGTTCGCCTCGGCCGGGTCCAGCAGGACGAGCACGTCGGGCCGGTCCAGCAGCGCCAGCGGCAGGTCGCGACAGGTGACCGTGAACCACGCGACATCGTTGCTGCTGGGCGCCGGACGCCACAGGCGGTACACGTCGATGCCCAGGTACGCCTTGTGCGACGTGACGCGGGCGATCGTCGATATCGACGTCGTCGCAGGGATACGCGCGCGCGTCTCGTCGGGCAGCAGGTCGGCGCGCCGGGCCAGGCAGGCGACCAACTTGAAGAACAGGGCCGTCTTGCCGATGCCCGGGCTGCCGACCAGCAGGACCCGGTTCGCCGCGTCCGCCAGCATGTCGCCGGCGATGTCGTAGTCGTCCTCGCTCAGGAACAGGATGTGCGACCAATGCCCGCCTGGGCGATCGAAATCGCCGATCGGCGCCGGCAGGCAGATCACGTCGAGGAACGACGGCGATGCCAGCGGCACGTCGTCGGCGGCAGGCTGCTTCGGGACGAACGCAGCGCTGGTGGCCAGGTGGCTGTCGGGGAGCAGGTCGGCGACGGCCTGGTCGGGCGCCAGGTCCACCCGGCAGCGGTACAGGGTGCCGTCCGGCGCCGCCATCGGCAGGTCGGCCACCGATGACACCTGCACGAACGGGGCGTCGCAGAGCGCGGTCGCCCAGGCGTGCCTGCGCCGCTCGGCGTCCGGGTGCAACCGGTCCAGGCCGTGGTCCTTCTCGGCGCCGGCCGCCACCAGGTCGCACAGCGACGGCGGCTCGGCGCCGATTGGTGCCGTATCCGCGTGCAGGGCGCGCCAGCAGCAACGCCCTGCCAGGCGCCGCCAGGGCGGGCGACGAATGTGCGGCGACGACAGCCGCGCTACCAGCAGCATTGGTGCAGTGGCGGCGGTGTCAGCGCGCGAGGCCCGCAACGCCGCCCCACGGCATTGTGCCACTCAGGGCACGGCAGCTGCACTGCAGTTGCACTGTGCGGCAGCTGCACTGCAGTTGCGCTGTGCGGCAGCTGCACTGCAGTTGCACTGTGCGGCAGCTGCACTGCAGTTGCACTGTGCGGCAGCTGCACTGCGGTTGCGCTGCACGGCACGGTACGGCACGGCGGCTGCCTCGGGCGCGCGCCCACATCGTCTATGCGCGGCCGGTGCTGCACAGGACGGCGGCTGCGGTGCCGCCGTCCAATTACCGCTGCTGCACTGGGTCAACGCTGGCAACATGACGCTCGGGCGTACCCTATCTGACCGAGCGCGTCTGGTGTCGTCGGGCAAAGGTAAGGCGTGTCGTAAGGGTCCGGTGCGGGGCACTGCGTGGCGGAGTGCGCGGGCCACAGAGGGAGAGCGAGAAGAGAGCGCTGCGGCCAGTAACGTCGCCCGTCGGCCCCAGGAGCTCCATTTGCCGCCCAGCCCGGGCCTGTGTGGCGCATCGGCACAGACATCGGGACGGCGGCTCCGGCGGCCCGTCCAATCATATGGGTCGCGGCAAGCTGCCCATGATGCGCATCCACGAGCGCAAGCAGCGCGAGGCGACGTTCCGCAAGCGCAACCTGGGCCTGATCAAGAAGGCCAAAGAGCTGGCCGTCCTCTGCGACGTCGACGTCGCACTGGTCGTCATGCACAAGTCGAAGGCGAAATGCGCCCAGTTCAGCTCGGCGGACGACATCGAGCACCTGTGGCAGTCGTACGTCGCGTTCGAGGGCGAGGTCGAGGTCGTCGACCAGCCGGGGCGATCGTCCCGCCTGTACAAGGGCACGAACCAGGTGATCACGACGACGCGTCACCAGCTGACGCAGCCGCTGGTCGCCCAGGTCGTCCAGCCGCCACCGCAGCTCTGCGGGCAGGCGCCGATGCCAGGCGCGAACCCGTTCCCTCCGCTCGGCTACCACTACGACGTCGACGCCGCGCACCAGCAGCAGCAGGAGGCGGCCGCCGCCATGCCGACGTCGCCGAGCATGCACATTGCGAGCAACTTGGTGGCGGCCGAGATTCTGCAGGCGGCGCACCACCACAATCGCACCCAGCAGCAGCAGCAGCAGCAGCAGCAGCAATGGGCGCCGCCGCCCGATACCGAACTGTTCGGTGATGTCATCATCGGCGCCGGGTCTCCTTGGGAAGGATGGCCGATGCCGCCACCGCCGCCGTCCCAAGGTGGCATCACCGACCGTGTACGGCAGCAGCAGCAGCAACAGCAGTACCCGCTACCCTTGTAATCAGTCTACAATATATGTCGCCGGATGCGTTCCCGTTCCAGGGAAGTTCCCCGAGGCCGCCAGTGTGCCACACACGACGCTCACAGCGCGCGTCAGATGACCCCGTGGTACTTCATCTGGAGGACGGTGGACGCCAGCAGGACGCGGGAGAAGAGGCGATGCGCTGCCGACGCCGCTCTCCAGCCCAGCGACGTGTCATCGAGGCTGGCTGGGAGGTCTAGCCCCGATCCGAACACGACGTCGATGGCGTGGGCGTCGTCGTCCCCGTCGACCCGCGTCGCTTGCAGGAACGTCGACCCTCGCAGCGTCAGGCTGGGATGCCCCCAGCGCAGCAGGACGGCACGGTCCGTCTTGTGCACGACCGTCCACAGGGAGACGACGCTGCCGACGTCGAACGTCGACCGGCCCGTCGGATCAGGGCGGGCCAGCCCGTTCCACACGTGTAGGCGGCGCTCGAGCGTGAACACGGGCGACTCGATGAACGCCTGCAGGCACTGGTCGATCGACGGTCGGCGACGCGTCCGAACGCGGACGCGGAACGCGTCCGCGTACGAGCGGTACGCTGGGTCCAGGCTCGCCCGGTGGGCGGCGTCCCGCGCCAGCAACGACGCGTCCGGCACGGGCACCTGCACGATGCACGTGTGCAACGCCGCGATCGTCGCGGCGGGCGCGCCGATTGCCGCGCCGAGGAGCAGGCGCCTGGCCATCGCAGGAGGTCTGTGGTGCCGGTCAGCACCGGGCTCAGCGTCGGGTGACCGGAAGCACACGTCACTGCACTGCAAGGCGCCCCCCTGTACGACTCATGCATCTCTCTCCTAACGCTCCTCATGTCCTCAGTCTGCGCTTGCCTGCTGCGGGAAGGCATGCGGACAGGAAGACGCGTATATATGTACCCGCCTATAAGCTGGTCTTGTTTGTTTCGTCATCTGCGGTCAGCTTCGGGTCGTCGTCATCCTTGTCGTCGTGATCGAGGACGCGCTGGAAGCGCCTCAGGCAGACGAGCTGGGCGCCCAGCATGCCGACGTTCGGCCGCGTCACGACGTGCACCGGGATACGCTCCAGCACGTCGCGCATGCGCCCTTTGGACGACAGCGCCTTCCAGAACAGGTCGTCGCCCGTCTTGAACGACGACACGACCTTGGGAGCGATCCCGCCGGCGATGTACAGCCCGCCGAAGCACAGCGTCTTTAGCGCCATGTTGCCTGCCTGTGCGCGATCAACAGAACGATCCCGGCGTGTGCGTGTGTGTGCCGACGTACGTACCTCCGCACCGTACGCAGACAGCCACGTGTCGAACGCCCGACGACACAGGACATCGGTGTCCTGCAGGGCGTGTCGCGCGATGATCTCGGCGCGGTCGGCGCCGCTGGCGGACAGGTCGGCGTCGACGCGGGCGCTGACCAGGTCGGCGTGCCCGTCCTTGAAGTAGTCGTAGATCAGGGGCAGGCCGGACCCGGACACGATCCGCTCGACGCTGACGCGATCGATGCCGGCGCGGCGCCGTACGAACTCCATCAGGTCGAACTCGGTGCGCGTCCGCGCCGGGAAGTCGGCGTGGCCGCCTTCGGATGGCCACACGTCGTACTCGTCGCCGTTGTGCGTCAGGTACACCTCACCGAGGCCCGTGCCGGCGCCCAGGCACGCGATCGGCGCCCCGGTCTGGCCGGCGACGTCGTTGATCGTCAGGTAATCGCCAGGACGCAGGGCCAGCAGGCCATACCCGATTGCCACAAAGTCATTCAGGAAGAAGACGTCCCTGATGTCCAGTTGCGCGGCAATGGCGTCGGCATCCAGCGTCCAGTTCTACGTGCATCGACGCGCGACCGCTCATCAGCGTCGCGTATGGGGCAGGCAGTAGAGCAAGGCCGGTAGCCGGCGCCTTACGAGGTTGGTGATCTGGGCGAAGCGATTGGACGTGACCGGACCGGCCACGGCGATGCAGGCCACGGTCGGGTGCCGGCCACGACTGGCACCCGAATCGACCAGGAATCGTTCCAGGACGGCGACCAGGTGAGCGTGCTCCGCCGACCTGTACGTCTTCTCAGCGACGACCGTCTCCTTCAGCCCCGGAGCCACCTGTCGACCGCAATGTGATTAGGTCCCTGACGCAGGGGACCAATGTGGGGACCGCATGATCCCGACCTGCACGAGGATGAGCCGGCAGTTGGTTCCGCCGAGGTCCCCAGCAACGTAGTATCGCATGTCGGCAGACGGGAAGCCGAACAGGTAGCAGTACTGGTACCCGATGCCGAGGACGACGGCGACAAGAAGGGCGACACCCGAACCGATGAGCAGGCGACGTCCGCGTATGGGACGCAAGGACATCCAAATCGGGGGTGGCCGTCAGACGCCCCCCCGCCCGGATGACGTCAATGACCGACGGGAGGCCGTCACAAGCGTCGACACTAACAGCGCCTGCTCCAGGGTGGCACCGCCTCACCAGGACAAAAAGACGCATACCATGGAGCACGCGCCGTGTCGCCCGCTCAGTTCCGAATGTGATCAAGCTGGCGTGCGCAGGCATTGATTGATCAAGGCACAAACGCCAGTGATATCCGTCCCGCCTGGATGGAAGCAGAAGCGGAACATCAGGCTCGATGGCAAGAATGGACGAGGGCGGGCAGCGCGACGTGCTGATTCATGCAGGCGGCGACATTGATATCCTGCCAAGGCCTGCAGCGACCAATAATATTGGTTTGGCGTCAAGCCGGTTTACTGGTTTATCCCATCACTGGCTCCGTTAGAAGGCAGTCCCCTCATGCTGGCCGTCTGCACCGTTCTGCATCACGGGCGCGGCGTCCATATTCTGATGCTGCCCAATTTGTACATGAGCTCCGCGCGCATGTCCCTCGTAGACAGAATTCAACTCGTCTCTGAGCTCGCCGATCTTCCTCTGATCCTTCTTGGACATATTCTCCAATTTGTCCGCGTACTTCTTCGCCCACCCCAACAGGTCCTTCACAATCGCTTCCTGCGCTTTCGCGTCATCCTTGGGGGTCTTCTTCGCGCGTTCCACAATGTCCCTGAGCTCCTCGACCGCGGGGTTCGGCCGCAACGCGAAGTACAGGCCGACAGCGAGACCGGTTAAGACGAGCACCGACACGACAATGGCAACGATGATCTTATGGTTCTTCGACATGGCCATATATTGAAGTCTTTGACCGGTATACTGATGGAATTAGGGCGTGTTGCTTGATAATACGCGTCCTGTGACTTGCGCTAAATAGTCTGGAAACCAGTATGGGACCGGTACGCGTACCGGTCCCACTGTCTGGAAGAAGCCGTCAACGAGATTATTCTCTCGTATCGCCATGATCCCAGGAATTAATCGGCATTGATCGCCATCCATCCCAGGTATTAATCGGCATTGATCGCCATCCATCCCAGGTATTAATCGGCATTGATCGCCATCCATCCCAGGTATTAATCGGCATTGGTCGCCATCCATCCCAAGTATTAATCGGCAGGCATGGCGGAAGCCACGATGAACGACCAGTGCGTCATTGGCGTGACCAGAATTTCAAGCACGGCGCCAGTATACCTCGAGGGCTGAATATGCACGCTGTTGAGGAAGCGACCAGTATTTGGGCCAATGGCCGAAACGGGTTGTTGGAATGTATCGCACGGAATTCAGCATCTTTCCCACGTTGACGTTGTTGAGCTGCCTGTTATATCCATATCGAGGTCATCGACGCGTGTCGCTGTTACGTCGGCGGAGACGATGCAACGCGCTGTGGACGATCTCCGACGTCAATGTGTTGTCGAACAAGCGGCTGTACCTGTTTGTTCGACACGACGCATCATCCTGCGACACGATCCAACTGGACCTATCCATGATGTGGAGGCGGCCATGCCAACAGGTCGAGTTGGATCGTGTCACAGCATGATGTGTCGCGGGAATCTGCAATACCACATCGAGTCGCGCGCCGCACAACCATATTCAAGTGGTTAAGTCGAAAGACAAACGGGTACCCACGTCCACTTCCCAAACCTCGATGTCCAACTTATTCCAGAAGCCGGGTTTGGAGAACCAGCCAATCTCGAATTATAGTCCCATGCACCATGCACAACCTCTTTTCTGATGTCATGTAATTTGTAGATATCATTCAAGTGCTCGGCGGAAGCCACCTTGCCTCCAAGACGTGAAGATTTCAGGAGGCTCGCCAGTGCCAGAGAACCCTGCGATTCCTCTGGTCGCGTAGGGCTGGATGAGTCTGCTCTTGATACTCCAAATTTGCCGTTCGCACAGGCGGAAAGTATCAAGGCGCCGCCCACAACTTGCCGATTAATGACGATCATTCTGGTGATGGTGTCCGGTATAGACTCGACGAGGTTCCGCGTGTTCTGTTGGACGAGGAGAAGGAGCAGGAACCGACCTGGCCAGGTCGGTTCCTGCTGCTTCTGATGGGGAGCATCTACAAGCAGCCGAGGACTATGAGCGGCAGGGTCGACGGGGCCATGCTGGCGACCACGTCACCTCGGTTGTCGACGATCGTCATCAAGTTCAGTCAGGAAAGTGTTGTCACCAGCAAGTTCTCCAGGCCATCAGGGGAAGGTTCGAATCGAACTCTCGGTCTATTTCGGGAACGTTTGGAACGTTCGACGGTTGCGTAAGCGCTGTGTTCCTCGGAAGGTTCCGAAGCTGTGCGAGGGCATGGGTGTCAGCCCTCGGGCAATCGATAAACAATTCATTCTCATTTCAACTCGGTTCTGAGTGATTAAGAGTCCCAGAGTCTCAAGGCCATGTCGGGTGAACAAGGAGCGGGTGTCGGGCAAGGACCGAGGAAGAGCGTTTGGATGATGCTCGAGGAAGTTGGAGAATCGTTTGTGAAGGATTACATCACTGACCCTGTAGGGCCTGAGCACCGCGACGTGGGTCTACTAAAGACCGTGATCCGCAGCGTCAACATCCTGAAGGCATGCAAGGCCAACTGGACAAAGGTGGTGAGGAAGCTGGGCATCGACGACAGGGACATGATCATGGAGGTCCTAGTGGCGACTGTTGTCAGCGATGAGCGCCTGAACGGGGACTGGAGGAAGTTCTTTCTCGAGACAGAGCAAAGGGGTAGTGCAAGTGGTTCAGGAGGAGAACAGGAGGTGATAACCATGAGAGCGCCTGAGGTCAAGCCGAAGGACCTGGGCCTACGGACAGAGATCACAAAGTACACGGGCCAGCGAAACCAGTGCGCCGGCTGGTTTGACTCGTTTGAGGACACCATGCGCAGGTCCAATGTTGGGCCCGCGCAGTGGAGCGTGTTCTTGGACAACGCGTTCCGGGACAAGGCTAAGACTGTATACGAGACCCACAAGAAATTGTTGTACAAGCGCAACATCACTTGGTCATATGAGGAGACCAAGTGATGTTGCGCTTGTACAACAATTTCTTGTGGGTCTCGTGCTGACTGTGGATGTCGTCAGTAAACCGCATGAATCCAATGAGTGAATCACGATGTATACGGTGGGCAACGCTGCTGGGCGTCGGGGGACCTGCATGAATGCATTATTCAAGCTTAAGTGCGGCGTCGAGCCGAGGCCACGCGTCCAGGACGCGCTTGACAGCAGTGTGGACCTGTGCCGACATCGCCTTGCGCCCCGTTGGTGAGTTGGACGACCGCAGCGACTGGCGCGGACCGACAGAAGCGGGTACGCTTTCAAGGCCCGCTTGACGTCATCCTTCTTCACAGGATCGTACTCGGGAATAGCGCCGGGCAGAGCAGCGGTGCATTGCCTTCTGCACCTTGCCCTTCTCGAACGTACATGGCCTGCGCGGACGCGTTCAGGGTACCAGTGTCGGAGAAACGGACGGGCGTCACCAGCAACGCCGGCCCCGATCCCGCTTGCGGTGCGGCACCGAACGCGAGGATCGAGGAGCATCGCGTCTTGCAGCCGGAGAAATTGGCGACAAACCCGGATCGTTTGCTTGTGGCACCCGTCCTGGCGTTCGACGCCACCGTACGTGGGTCGCAGACCGTGCAGGTGCCGATCACGAACACGTCGACGTCGACGTGGCAGCTGCATCCGGTGATCAGCGACGGGGCGTGGTCCGCCCCCGACCTGGAGTGCCCGCCGGTGCCACCTGCAACCTGGCCGTCGTGTACGCGCCGCTGACCACGGCCGCCGACCTGCACCGAGGGACGCTCTTCATGGCGCTGCCGACCGGGTCGGCCCTGTCCTACCGGCTGCAGGGTCGGACGCAGGCGCCGGCGCTGGAATCGGACGGTGCGTGCCAGGTGCGGGCCAAGTGCGCGTCGACCCACACGTTGCCCGTCCGCAACTGGCTGCACGACCCGCAGCGGTTCCGCATCGACATCCAGCGCGAGTCGCCGCCCGACGACACCGTGTCGATCACAGCCGGCGACTCGGTCGGCGTCCCCGGGGGCGTGTCGCGCGACGTGCGCCTCCAGATCTACGCGTACCGTCCCGGCACGACGGTCGCCCTCGTCAAGTTCGTCAACGACGACAACGGTGGGCGGCACACACACGATGCGTGCGTGGACGTCCGTTGAACGATCATGTGACGCGCGTGGGCCCCACAGGCGAATACCTCGTGCACCGTCTGACGATCGTCGTCACCGACGCCGGCATCATCGATCGCATCGCCCTGCAGTCGCCGGTGCGTCAGCGCGCGCTGACGAGCGTGCCGCTGGACAACAGGCTGGGTCGCGATTGCACGCTGACGTCGTTCTCGTGCGAGTCGCCCGATGTCGACGTTCGCGGTCTGCCCATACGGCTGACGGCGCGACGGGAGACGCTCGTCTCGATCGCGTACCGGCCGTTGGTCGTGGCGCGCCATGCCGCCGGGCTACAGCGCGTCCGCCTGACGCTATCGTCCGCCGAGCTGGGCGACTTCCCGTACGAGCTCGAGTTGCAGGCGTGCGCGGCCGCCGTCGATGCGTCGCTGAGGTTCGACGCGTACCTCGGGGCGACCTGCACCCTGCGCTTCCGGTTCCTGTCGTGGTCGAAGAAGCCGACCACTTACGAGTGTTCGTTCGTCGGTGGTCAAGCGTTCCAGGTTGGTAACCGCCTAGGTTTCGATATGGGTGCCTGACTGCCGTGACCTGGAGGTGGTCGGGGACAAGAAGGTCACGTGCGCCGGCGCAGACGCGAACGGCGACACCGGTGTCGAGTGCCAGGTGACGGTCCTGTTCGACCCGTCCGGCCTGAACGACGTCCGCGATGAGCTGAAGGTGACGTCGACGGATGCCGGCGAGTACCGATGCGCTCTGCACGGGCACTGCTCGGTGCCACGACCGGAGGGCCCCATCAGCATCACAGCGGGGGCCTCGCAGGCCGTCCGGTTCAGGAACGTGTTTGGCCAGCGCAGCGAGTTCGTCTACACGGTGGACAATCCGGCGTTCACGATCGGGAAGAAGGGCGAAACGGTCGATACGAAGAAGGAGGTCAGCATACAGGTCGGGTTCCAGTGGCCCAGCCCACGAACGGCAAGCTGGTCGTTACACGCACGGGCGGCGCCGACCAGGCCACTGTACCGCCCTGGGTCTACTACCTCCACGGGGAACCCAAGAAATAAACCAAGGCCGGTTCACCTAGAGGAGATCCAGCTCTATGTGTCCTGGTGCCAGGGGACGCAGCAGGGCGACAACGGAGCTTGGTATACATCGTCAGCCTCCATCACGCGGCAGTTTATAACGGTCAGAATGCCTGCGATGTGGTTTCGTTTGCGTTCATGCGATCTGCAAGCTGGGAGGTGTTCAGTGTCTCCCCTGTTAAGAGGGGGTACACCGGCGCGTGACGCACGGCTTGTCCGGCCACTATCATCGTTGTCGTGTGCATCGGTTACGCTGAAGAACAACGTTTTCCAAGCGACGAGTTCACCAGCCGCCCAGTTACCAGGACCGTCGTCCCTGAACATGTGCCCGAAGTCGTTCAGGAGCAGGCTGATGACGCCGGTCGGCCAGCATGTTGCCCTCCAGGAGCGTCAACGAAGGGTGTGATAGAGGAATGCCAATATGTGTCACTGCTGCAGGTTGGGTGGAGTCTCGTGTGAAGACCGCGTCTAACAACGTTATTTGTTCAGATCCTGGAACCTCGTATCAACAGTTTGGATGTCCTGAGAGTGCTGGACAGGGCACACCTGCCGTCGCATGCCGTCTCCCGTCCAGCATGATGACCAGCAGGGCGCCGGCAGTCGTCGTGCCTAGGCGTGGGGGAGGGGAGGTTGGGGTCCACCGTCGCGCGGACCTGCTCCTCAGCTCAGGCGGCGATCTGGCCGTCTGCCGTTTGCTGCAATCGGTCGCGTGCGCCCCTGCCCTGCACCACGTCGATGGCGGGCCGACCAACCAAGGATGACACCGAGCTCCCAGTCGGCATGATCTCGAGCGACGCCTGTCTGCCCTGCAGGCCGTCCAGGAGGGCGGCGGGGGGGGGGGGCAGCTCCCGAGCCGCTAGCCGACATGCGATCCGCCACCATCCCTGCCGGAGTATCGCCACAACCTGGGCCGATCAATAGAAGCAGAAGAGGTGGGTACGCGCGTACACAGGACCTCCAGATCTTCCTGGCGTCAGCCGGCGCCGGACATCGGCGTTCTCTGCAATCCGTGCAGGCGTGACGCCTGTCGCCGATCGAGGGCGCCTACGTCGCCCCCACCTGCGCCTACGTCGCCCCCACCTGCGCCTGCACCACGGCGGACAAGGCCTGACGAGCAACGCAGACAGGGCGAGCATTGCAAGACGCGTGACCAGTTGGTCGCGACTCCCAGTAAAGGCTTCGGGCCCAGAGACGGCCTGTACGTACGTCGACCACAATGTGGTTAGGTTCCTGTCGCAGGGAACCAATGTGGGGACCGTATGATCCCGACCTGCACGAGGATCAGGCGGCAGTAGGTGCCGCCCAGGTCCCCAGCAACGTAGTATCACATGTCGGCAGACGGGAAGCCGAGCAGGTAGCAGTACTGGTACCCGATGTCGAGGACGACGGCGACAAGAAGGGCGACACCCGAACCGATGAGCAGGCGACGTCCGCGTATGGGACGCAAGGACATCCAAATCTGGGGTGGCCGTCAGACGCCCCCCGCCCGGATGACGTCAATGACCGACGGAAGGCTGTCACAAGCGTCGACACTAACAGCGGCGCCTGCTCCAGGGTGGCACCGCCTCACCAGGACAAAAAGACGCATACCATGGAGCACGCCAACAAAGAACGGGGTTCAAACCTTCGCCATTGCTGGGCGCCGTGTCGCACGCTCAGTTCCGAGTGTGAACAAGCTGACGTGCGCAGGCATTGGTTGATCAAGGCACAAACGCCAGTGATCTCCGTTGCGCCTGGGTGGAAGAAGAAGATTACATCAGGCTCGATGGCAAGCATGGACGAGGGCGGGCTGCGCGCGCGACGTCCTGATGCATGCAGACGGCGACATTCGATATCCTGCCTAGGCCTGCATGCAGCGACCAATATTGGTTGGTTCGTTAACACGTCAAGCCGGTTTCCTGGTTTATCCCATCACTGGCTCCGTTAGAAGGCAGTCCCCTCATGCTGGCCGTCTGCACCGTTCTGCATCACGGGCGCGGCGTCCGTATTCTGATGCTGACCAAATTGTACATGAGCTCCGCGCGCATGTCCCTCGTAGACAGAATTCAACTCGTCTCTGAGCTCGCCGATCGTCCTCTGATCCTTCTTGGACATACTTTCAATTTTTATCCCGTACTTCTTCACCCACTCCAACAGGTCCTTCAAAATCGTTTCTTGTGCTTTCGCGTCATCCTTGGGGGTGTTCTTCGCGCGTTGCACAATGTCCTTGAGCTCCTCGACCGCGGGGTTCGGCCGCAACGCGAAGTACAGGCCGACAGCGAGACCGGTTAAGACGAGCACCGACACGACAACGGCAATGATGATCTTATGGTTCTTCGACATGGCCATGTTGAATTCTTTGACCGGTATACTGATGGAATTGGGGCGTCTTGCTTGATAATACGTGTCCTGTGACTTGCGCTAAATAGTCTGGAAACCAGTATGGGACCGGGACCGGTACGCGTACCGGTCCCACTGTCTGGAAGAAGCCGTCAACGAGATTATTCTCTCGTATCGCCATGATCCCAGGAATTAATCGGCATGAATCGCCGTCCATCCCAGGTATTAATCGGCATGAATCGCCATCCACGTCAGGGATTAATCGGCCAGCATGGCGGAAGCCATGATGAACAACCTGCAGTGCCTCATTGGCGTGACGAGAATTTCATGCACGGCGCCAGTATATATACCTCGAGGGCCGACTGCTTACAGGTGCTGACTGTGGATGTCGTCAGTAAACCGCATGAATCCAATGATTGAATTTCCATGTATACGGGGGGCAACGCTGCTACGCATCCGGGGAACCTGAATGAGGCCACGCGTCCAGGATGCGCTTGACAGCGGTGTGGACCTGTGCCGACATCGCCTTGCGACCGTTGGTGAATTGGACGACCGCAGCGACTGGCGCGGACCGACAGAAGCGGGTACGTACGCTTTCAAGGCCTGCTTGACGTCCTCCTTCTTCACAGGATCGTACTCGGGAATAGCGCCGGGCAGAGCAGCGGTGCATTGCCTTCTGCACCTTGCCCTTCTCGAACGTACATGGCCTGCGCGGATGCGTTCAGGGTACCAGTGTGGGCGAAACGGACGGGCGCCACGAGCAACGCCGGCCCCGATCCCGCTTGCGGTGCGGCGCTGAACGCGAGAATCGAGGAGCATCGCGTCTTGCAGCCGGAGGAATTGGCGACAAACCCGGATCGTTTGCTTGTGGCACCCGTCCGTTTCGCGCATACCGACATCCTGAACAGGTCCAGAGCGGGACACGTTCAAGAAGGGCAAGGTGCGGAAGGCGGCCAACCGCTTCTCTGCCCGCCGCTCTTCGCAAGTCGGTCCGGTGAAGAAGGAGGACGTCAACCGGGCCATGAAACCTGTTCGTGAAGCGTAGCGGACGCGGATCAGATGCGGATCGCGTTCCCGACGTCGTCCACCAATGGTGGCCGACTTCGGATGACGATGGATCAACCACAGTGACGGGCTGCAGACGCAGGTGGACAGCAAGTTGGACAAGCTCGGCGATGAACTGGGGACAGCCGAACTTCCACTGCAGATAGTGGAACGTGATCGCACAGATAATGGCCATCGTTCCGGGAGGAACTCGGTAGACGGAAGCAGAGTCAATTGGCGCATTTGTACGCCCCAAACACATTTCCTACCCGCTGGCAACGTCGTTTGGGCACCATTTTCCTTGTAGCAGACGTGGCACTTTCTGCATAGCCGACCTTGAAGGAGAATCTGGGCGCTATACACGTACAGCAGCATTGGGGAAGGCTAAGAAAGGGCGTACGTTGGACATCGATGTCGATAGCTATGGAGCCGTCGAAGACGTTTGCGCGCGCGCGCCTAATTGCAGAACCAATCGAACCGCGGATGGAGAGTGGAATTGGCTATTGCAGGCGTCGCATACGTTTGCTGTCGATCGTGCCACCGATTCATGGTCGTGTTTGGCAGCCAGTTAGAGCGATGTGATTCGTACGTACTGGGCAGGGGGCGCCAGTGTCAGGTTCGTCGAGGGGGTCGACGTGCGAGTATGGAGGATATTCTCGGCGGCCCTCCTCTGAGCGATTACCTGCCGTCGTTCACGCGCCTCGGTTTCACCGACCGCGACTTCATCCTATCCGAGGACAAGGACGCATGGGACGCCATGCTCGATCTGGTCGCTGCCGATAAGGACGCGCCGCCGCTCAGGCCTGGCCATCGCATGATGATCATCTCGCGCCTCCGGAAAGCTAAACTCGACAGAGAACGCGACGGCATCGCTGGGGTTCAGCAAACAGTCACATCACAACCGATGGGGCAGCAACACCTTCCAACGTTGAAGGGCGGCACTTCGGCAAGGCAGGGCGACCTCGACGAACGCAGACCGTCGTCGATTCTGCTGGACGGGTTCGCGCCCTGTTTGCGAATGCCGCGTCTCGGGCAGGCTCTGGTCGTCCTGGGCACCCTGACGATCTCCCTGGTTCTGTACGGTCTATACGCTGGGGCATCAGTTCAGGTCTTCCACGTTGATTCCCCGGGTTGCCCTCGAGGCGCTGATAACGGTGATAGGACGGGTCCGAGGCGGTGCAAGGCGGATGGCTGTTTGTGAAGGTCTTGTACATCGTCGGGTTCACATTGACAGGTGCGTTCGCGCTGGTCTGCGCTGCGGCGGGACGGGAGGGTCAACAGGCAGCCGCACTGTCTCTCCCCGATCTGTCGTGCCCGGAATGCGCCGATTGTTCCATCCAGATGCCCGAGTGCCCCGCATGCGACTGCCTTCCGTCGTGCGACGACATGGAATCCTGCATGTACAAGTTGTACAGGATCGTGTGCTGCAAATGCTCCATCACCATCAACTAGTATATGTTACACGATTCAACTATAATAGCTGACAATGTTATTTACGCACAACATGTTGATGAATAGACGTCGGATGGTACAGGGATCATTTGGGAGTGGTCAGGTGGGGCGTCGCCCAGCCGAACACGCTGCCGACATGATTCCTGGGAGACCGGCGCGGCGTCAGTATCGGCCTGCCGGACGCATCACGCGTCCGCCAAATGTCTGGGATCGGGGTCAGGTCCAGCATGCCCGAGTGCCCGCCTTCGACGATCGGGTCCACTGGCAGCTTAATTCGCGGTAAGCAGGCCATGTCCAGCGTCGTGCTCGTCGTGGACACATGCTCCTCAATCGTCGAAAGGCCAGCGGTCTCTGCCATTGTCGGCACTGCCTCCACCGCCTGTGGTTCAGGTGCCGAATCGTTCACGTCTTCCTGGAGCATGCTCCGCATAGCATCGTTGTACCGGCTATAGATCACGTTGATGTCTCCAGACGTGTACGTCATGACATCGGAGGCGGCCGGCTTGCGTCGCACATCACGATTGCGGACGACAACGACAACGTGCGAGCCGGACAGGGCTGCCAGCGTTTCCGCCTTCTTGATGAGGCCCGCCGATCGCTTCAGGTACGTCGCCGAGCGCTTCTTCTTGTCATGGATGCGGGCAATCGCGACGGCAACCTTGCCCATGGTCGAGCGGGCGCCCTGGCCGTGATCAGTAAGGTCGAGCTGCGATCTCGACCACCAGCTTCGAACCGTGCGACTAATTCGGGACGCGCCGCCCGCTGTGCCAGACTGCTATTTCAGGGGCACACGCTGCTCGTAGCGGCGGCTGCCTGTGCTGCAGAACGTATAACCATGGGCAGCATGTATAGGCATGCTATGAAACCTAGGAAGCGCACGCTCGGTCGCTACGTGATACGTCATGAATAAATTGGCGCGTGCCCAGCTCGTCCCACCAACGCCCATGCGTTACATTCATCACACACGAGAATATGGGCGGAAGGCCGGGCGCCCGGCGAGTGACGTCAGGTGCGGTGCCCAACAACGGTCGAGTCCCGTTTCGGTCACCGAAACGTAAGGCGTTGGAAGGATTTGTTGAGCCACAAAGTCGGAAATCGCCAAGGACCCAGCGTCGAGAATCGACCTCGACGACGTCCACGTCGCTGAACGTATCATTGCCTGCACCTGCGACGTCGCCATTTCGTGATGCATGGAGGGCGTTACGACGTCTGTCAGACGGGATGTTCGAGCGGTTGTTTCAATCGCGAACACGCCCCTCGCTGGTCACTGACCCAATGGCGCTGAAGATGGATCGTGAAGAGCGCCGCACCTCGCGCTGGACCGACGACGAGCACGCGGCGTTTCTGAAGGCGTTCGCGGCGACCCCCAAGAATTTCACAGCCATCGCCGCCGCTCTCAAAGGCAAATCCCGCGCCGAATGCGTCTTCCATTACTACGACTGCAAGAACCAGGTCAGCTATCCTGTTCTGAAATCGAAAACACCACCTCGCCGGAGGCATCGATAGTATATCAATTAAAACATTTGCCAGCTGTGAGGTTGCGGATCGGAAGTGAGCCTGCGATCCCATCCCGTTACGGTAACGTACGCGCTCGTAGCTGATGACTTCGTACGGTTCATCATCACGTTGTGACGAGATACTAGCACCGAACGATACGCACAAAGGGCGGCCGGCCAAGGGTGGAGGGCGATCGATCCATGACGGAAGTTTAGTTTTGGCACGCGATCCGCCCGAAGCCGGCTGCAGCAGCATCTGGCCGCCGGCACCATTATCTGATCGAACACACCGTATGCTTAGACTGCGGCGCCGTCGATTCCCTCTTGTAAAGGCTAACTCGACCATCGCCGGCACGTCGGTGACATACGTTCAGAGGGCAACCCCAGAGGCGTCTAAAGCCTACCGTAGTGGGTGAATATTCGTCGAGCCACAGTTTCGAAAAGCCACAAAACTGCGCAGTCTGTGAACTGCGGCATTGATCACACGCGAAAGTTGCTATATTTAGGTATTGGCAGGTTCTGGCGGACCGACGTCGTCAGCACTGCGTTGGCATCGGGCCACGATGGAAGGCGCCGGCGGCCTGGCCGAAGGTAGCCTGGAGCAGCACCTGGTCATCGAACAGTTTGTATCGGAACAGGCTCTATCGGCAGAGCTGGATGAACTGGACCATGAGGCGCACGTCATGGGACCGCCTGCTGCCGCGGTTGTCAGGCGCCGCCGCAACGAGGACGACGACCTGCCGTCGTCGCTGTCGTTGTCTGACAGCGACAATGACGAGCGCGCATCGGCGCCCGCAGTCGACAAGCGTCGCCTGTGTGGGATGTCTCGGCGCACGTTCTGGATCGTGCTGGGCGTGTCTGCCGCCCTCGCCGTCGTCGCTGCCGCCGTTGCCGTCACCGTCTTCGTCATCGTCCCATGGCGCCGCGGTCACCAAGACGACACCAGTGAGTATACGACAACGTCGGTCTCCAAGAGCCGGTTTGCGGTCGGGCACTGCCCGGACGCCGGGTACGTCGCCCGACCGGTTAGCAAGCGCACGCCGGCGAAGACGGCAGCGGGCATCATGGCGGTTGGCGCGCTGGGCGGCGCTCTCACGTACGTCTGGCGACGAATGAGGAGGCGCCCGCCGCCTCCAAAGCGAACCCATCGGTTTATACCGTCCATTCCGATCCCGACGTCGTTGAGGTCGCCCAGTAATCCGGAATCGTCCCAGCCTTCACCGGCGGCGCCGTCGCCTGCGGAGGAACCAACCGCGGCGCCCAGCTGGTTTTCGGACGACGATGATGATTTCTTACCCGAGGAGGGCACGCCTTGGAAAGACAGGGTGGCTCGCGTCATCAATGCCGTCTGGCCGGTCGTAAAGTTTATCGGCAAGTCGCAGCCGAGTCGTCGTGCGGCCAAGTTTGTCGGGAAGAACGTCCTCATACCGCAGGGGGTACTGGCCACGGCCAGGTTGCTGGCGATGGACCAGTCTGTGTCGAACGTGACCCGTATTCGAAAGGTGATGCAATGGACCCGCCGCCGTCTTGGAACGAACGACATGGACGCCGAACTAACGGCATCGCTGGCGCTACTCAGAGCCATCGAGACCCGAAATCCGTTGCACATCGCGGTTCTGCTCGCGCTGAACCCTGCCAAACGTAGCGTCGAATCGTTCGTCAAGCGACCGTTCAGCGCGGTCGCTCGGGCGTTGGAGATATCGCCACCCACGTGGCTGGCGCTGTCCGCCAGCATCGTCAAGGAGTCCGTCTGGGACGCGCTCAGCGACCGTCTGGCGTCCCGGGATCCACGCGCCACACCCGGCGATATCGTCGCCGACCTGTCCTGGAACGCGCTCCTCCGCTCCCTGAACTTACGGTTCTGGCCGACGATGCTCTACGGGGCCGGCGCTGCACTCAAGGTCTGCGCTTTCAGCTCACGAATCTTCTGCAGGCTCCTGTTTGCCTTGTTGCGCGTATCATGACCCAATGAAAACGACGGTCAGTAAAACGAGGGCTTTATTATGCGACCGCCAGCTTGTATATGGTCGGCCGACGGTACGTGCTGCCGCGCTGGTCAGCGGGATCGGCCGCAGCTCTCAGGGTTGCCGGCGGCCCACGCTCTTGGGCGCGCCTCCCAAGGACGGCGGGATGCCCTCGCCGGGCGCGTTCTAAATTCGTCGCGGGACGTGCCTAAAAGCGTGGCTCGGATCGCGCACGTTCCGTAACGTAAACCGTGGTGCGCGCGCGCGGTGCTATTTCGGGTCAGGCCCCCCGTGGTGGAGTAATTCCGGCGTCGTCGTCGCACTCGGCCGTCGCTCGACCCGACGGTGCAGCCTCAGAGCGCATTCCGTTCCACGGCATCATCGTGGCCATCATCGTCGTCGACCATGGGCAGGCGGTCGATCCCGATCGAGCGTATCGAGGACAGCAAGCGGCGCATGTCGACGCTGCGGAAGCGCAGCGTCGGGCTGGTGAAGAAGGCGGCCGAGCTGGCGCGCCTGTCCGGCAGCCAGGTCGTCGTCGTCATCAACGACCGCGTCAAGCCCTGCGAGCGGTTCGCCAGCGATGACATCAACTCGATCTTTCGCAAGTACCGCCAGGTCACGTCCGGGGTGGCAAGGACGACGACGACGGCGACGGCGACGTCGAAGGTTAACGATAGCAGCGGCAGCGGGGTCGTCGAGAACGGGTCCCCGGTCAGCACGGCGGCCAGCTTCAGTGCCGCCGACCTGGTCAACCTCGGCACGCTGCCTGCGCTCGTCAGGCCGGAAGACTTTGCCGACCATGCGTTCAAGCACGGCGCGCTGCTCGACTGGTCCCTGTCGCCGGTCCTGTCGAGCGCGCCCGCCAGCCCCGACGACCCGTCGCCGTTCGCGTCCGGCATGATGAGCCTGACCGACCTCGACGCGCACTACCTGACGTCCACCGCCTTCGACCTGCCCCCCGCGTGCACGCGGCCGTCGCTCGACTTCTTCGCCGGGCTCGACTACGATGCCGCCGAAGCACTGCTGTGACCCCGCCTCCCGCCCCCTGCCTACTGTGTAAATAGACGAACGCCCGATATTTTATTGTTAACGTCGCGCCCTACCCGGGATAGAGCTGTGACGTGTCGGCGAACCCGGACGGCAGCATGACCTGCGTCTGCTGCAGGAGATCGTACGAGATGTCGTTAACGACACCCACGTCCGGGTGGTGCCCGACCACACTGGGTGCCCGGCACGCGTCCTCGGCGGTGGTGTCCGTGTGCGAACCCCCGATGGACGACGAAGGGGCGTCGTCGTTCGACAGGACGATGGCGTGGAGGCCGGGCGCGTTCCCGACGCTGCCGAGGTCGTGGTAGTACGCGCGCATGATCGCGCTAACGTCGTCACTGCAGTACTGGCTGACGCCATCGTCGGACTCGATCGTGATGGCGACCTTGCACCCGCACAGGACGGCCAGCTCTTCCGCCTTCTTCAGCAGGCCGACGCGACGCTTCTTGAACGTGCTGCGCCGCCGTTTCGCCTCCTCGATCTTCTCGATCGCAATCTTCCGGCGCCTGCGCACACCACAGCGGTCAGCGAACACGGCGCGCTGCTCGCGGGACGATACTATGGACTACCCCATAGACGACGGCGTATGCAGCAGCCGGTTACGGTTAGGTCGCCCGAAGCGTTCGCCCTCGCCAATATTCACAAGCGACGGTGCAGGCACTCGGGTTGGGCAGTGACGAAAACTGCGCCACGCTGACCCGCCGGAACGTTCCGCCCACATTCCGCGCAGAGGGCCATGCCCCCTGTCCGGACATGAGCACACGACTGATAAACGTGCCCGGCGGGGGCGTGCCGACCGGCGCACGCCGCACGCACTTGGACGAACTGCACCGTCATCCGCTGCAGTTCGTCTGCCACGCTGCAGTTGGGCGCCCGACAGGGTAAACTACACCGGTAGACAAGGTCCGCGACTGCGCGCCGCAGCAGTCGCGGACCCACACGGACGCAGAGCCTCGACGAGTGGGCGAGCGACGATGCGCGACCGGGTAACGCAGGCCGTCTACGCGTTCATGGAGGACCATCCAACCGTCGTGTCGCTCGTGTTCGTCGTCTTCCTGTACGTCGTCCTGGCGCTGGTCGCCCTCGTCTTTGAGACCTACGAGAAACGTACCGATCCGCGCCGTACGGGTTCCCGGGTGCCGTTTGCTAACACGCTCGTTTGCCCTCGCGACAGGGAAGAAGGCGGCCAAGCGCGCCCGGGAAGAGGAGGAGAAGACGAGTTGCGTAAAATCGAATCGTCGGTGGACGCGTGCGGTGTGCTGACGGTTGCCCCAGGTGCCGAGTCCGACAAGAACAAGTAGCGAGCGGGTTGTCGTTATACACGAACAACAGATCAACCCTAGGCGTACGTCAGACGGCGCGCAGCGTACATTCACTGTAATATTATTGATGTACACGGCGGCGGTGCCAGGACGACATCGTCGTCGTCGTCTGCCACGCCGACAGCAGCGCCAGCGTTGCCGTCGTCGTCGTCGTCGTCGTCGTCGTCCACAGGGTACCTCCTCTGCAGGTCCAACAACGCCGCCTGCTTGACGGGGTCGACCTGCCCGTTCGCCGCGTCGCTCTCGCGTCCCACGTCGCCGGCGTCGTCGTCGTCGTCCTGCGCCGCCTGCGATTCCGCCTTCACGGCTAGCCACTGCTCGGACAGCGACAGCAGCAGGGCGCGAAGCTCGTCGCGCTTGTTGTCGCCGACGGCGGCGGCGTCGAACCAGTCGCGATGGTTGGCGACCGCCGGGCGCGACAGGTCCTCGAACGGGCGCTCCAGGAACCTCTCGACGTACTCCAGCAGGAACAGGCCGCAGTCGCAGTCTGAACCCGCACGGTCAGCGCAAGCACAAACGCTGTTCGCCCCCCTTCTTTGCCTACCGTTCGCCTGCTGCGGCACCTGCACGACGACGCCCGGCATGGTCGTCGTCGTGAACGACCGCACCTCGGCCACGTCCTGTGCGGCGCACGCGTCAGTTCAGAGGCGAGCCGGCGACGATCGCGACGGTTACCCGCGACGCCTGCGCGTCCTTCCAGGCGGCCGCCAGGAAGTTCCTGAGCATGCGGAACAGCTTCGGGCCATGGTGCGACCCGAGCGAGTCGAACAGGAGCAGGCAGGGCAGGCGGCGCTGGGTCGTCGTCGCCGCCGCCGGGTCGTCGTCGACGTCGTCGCCCGCCCGACCCGGGTGACAGGCGATGACGCAGGTCCAGTGCACGTTCTCGCAGACGGGCATCACCAGGTAGTCCTTGTCGAACAGGTCGACGTGGCGGGACCACTTGCGCACGGCCTGGTAGGCGGCGGCGTGGTCGACGCCCCGGCCGCCGGCCGTCGCCGCCGACACGTACCGCCGGTAGAAGAACGAGCTGAAGAAGTGGACGCGCGGGTCGGGGCGCGTCTCGCCCAGGTACGCCAGGTAGAAGTCGACGATCGAGTCGTTGATGTACGCGCCGGGGTCCAGCGCGCCCAGGTCGTCCTCGTGCAGCGCCATGCGATGCCGGGCGCGCAACGGGTACTCGAGGAACGCCGGCCGTCGCGTCTTCGTCGCCGGTGGCCGTTCCGCCGCCGCCCGCGCCGCGCTTCTCGTGCGCTTCCGCACCGGGGCCGGCCTCGGATGGATCGCGTCGAACCTGCGGGAGCGGGGGCACACGCGCGCTCAGCGACGCACGACGGGTCGAGTGGCCACCACCCCGTCGTACCGGAGCAGGTCGTCGACGGCGAGGCGGGTCAGGGCCGGGGCGATCGTCGGGCACAGGTCGAGCAGGCGGGCGACGAGGTCGTCGGCGCGGGCCTCGTCGCGTGCGTCGAAGAACAGGATGATGTAGCGCTCCTCGGGGATGCGCTCCGCCGTGCTGAGCCCCTCGACGATCTGCCGCGGGCGGATCGCTGCGCGTCAACGCGGGTCAGCGATGGAGGAGGGACGAGAGACAGCCCGCCCCGTACCGATGAAGAAGGGCGAGTGGCACTTGTTGACGGCAAAGTCGGCCAGGGGTCGCGGCCGGCTCGACAGCTCGATGCGGCGTTCGGCGGGCGACTTGCCGGGCGTCCCGATCCGGATGGCGTCCTTCGTGAACGTCAGGTCGACGATCTCGGCCTTGTCGTCCAGCAGGAGGCGCTTGCCGAAGATGGCCCGGCGCACCGTCCAGCGGACGCGGGTCGGGTCGCTCAGGTCCAGGTCCGGCTGCCCTAAGCTCAGCGGACGCAAATCAGATCGGGGGTAGACCTCTGGGCGGCTGCGAACGGCACGCACGGTCGTTGGGCGGGGCGTCGGCGACAACGACAACGCCGTCGTCGTCGTCGTCGATGATCATGGGGTCGTCGGCGCACGCCCCCGGTCCCGGCTGCGGCGGCGCGGATCGCCGACGGCGGCGCCTGCGCTCAGCGCTGGGCAGGTATTCGCTGTCGGTGGTGCGGTCGCCATCGTCGGTCATGCCCGACCTGTGCGCGCCGATCGACGCTCGACGCAAGTCCGGGGCTGCTCGCGCGCGCGCCACTGCGCGTGCGGCAGCAAAACGTGGGCGTTCCACCTGACCCAGACGCGACGCACCGACACGACTCGGCCGTCCATCTCGTAGACACCAGATCAGGGCCAAGCTGCCTGTCGATATTCTTGTTCCGGTACCGCGACTGTCAACATCTCCTTCATAAACGTAATACATCGCTCCACGCAATACCTCCACGAGGGCATCGTTACCGGGACCCCAGTATATACCGAAGGACCCCGTGGACGATGTGCCAGTGAATGTCAGGTCCCTCCTTAAATTTCAACCGTGGCCGACAGGTGCCAGCGTTGCCTTCATCATTGCCGGGAAAATTCGCCTCGATTCGTTCGTTTGACGCAAATTAAACCCACTACGGAAAGAAGAAGTCGACGCTGTGGCTTCTGTGGCCGGGTGCTGTGCAAAGTGCAAGCTGTCTCGATCAGGCGACTGAAATCGACATCCACTGACAGACGTACCCAAATTTAACGACCGAATTTGCCTAGTGCCATGCGAGCGGGTTTAACGGGTGTTTGCGCCAGCTCCCCACACTGAACGAAAGCATCTACCATCAACACTGGATTCGGGGGACGCGTCACGACTCGATCGATGGGCGCCGTGCCCTCAATCGATCAAGCACCGCCTAGAACAGGACGTCTTGACATCCCACGTACACCCCCTTGGCCAATTCCGAGTGTGGGTCTCTCCTGCGATGGTTGCTGTGATGCCCGGCCGGGCAGGTTCACGCAGCATGGCAACAGTGCGCAACGTGCTGTGACGCCGTGTATACGCCCAACATTTCGAGCGTCGCCTCGTGCGTCCCAGGAACCCGGACGCTGGAACGCAGGCAGCCACCATTATTCCGCCCTGGGCCCATGGGCCGCATGATGCCCGCGGCTCGCGGTTCTATTCCGGGAATAGGGGCTGCCTCCGAGCACAACGCCGGTTCCACTGTGCGCGCGCGGGGCGCGGTTCTAAAAATACACCTGGCCCGCGGTTTCGACGGAGATCGGCCAGGAGTCTGTTCATCCCATCTCCGATCAGTTGCCAACCTGGATCGCCGGCGCGACATCGACGTTCATCCGGGCGTCGACCTGCACCGATGGGGTTCGTCGTCGGCGTTCGCGTGTCCGCATACCGTCGATCTAACACTGTCGCAGGCGGCGAAAGATCCTCATCGAGCAGATCGAGGATCCGAAACGCAGGAGGAACACGTTCCGGAAGCGCCGCATGGGCCTGGTGAAGAAGGCCGAGGAACTGGCGGTCCTGTGCGGATGCCGGGTCGGCGTTGTGATCGCGTCGGACGCCGAGGGCATCTGCAAGTACACCAGCGACGACGTGGACGACCTGCTGGAGTCGCTGCGGGACAAGAACATCGAGGTGCTCCTCCCGGGCGCCATGTCTCCCATCCCTGCAGCGAATCTGCAACATCAGCAGCAGGGACAGAAGCAGCAGCAACAACAGCAGGCTGCACCACTGACCGCCGATGTGAAACCTCAACCGCCTTCCACATCGGAACCATCATCACGATGTGCAGGTCCCCCGAGGGACGACGTCGTCGAGGTCCCTGTCCTGATGAACTTCTTCGAGCCGCACGCCGCTGTGCCACAGCCCGCGCCCTTCTTCTTCGGTGCGGCCGGGACCGTCCCGTTCGCACCGTTCCGGAACGGCGCGGAATCCATGGCCGACTACCTCGAGGACGGCCTGGCCGCCTCCCGAGCCTATCACGACGGCCCCGTACTGCCCGACGATATGCTACGACTATGAGCACAGTGCTTCCTGCATCTACCCGACCTCGCCCACATTCTTAAACACGATACGGTTCGTTTCCGAGTCTAGACGGACTGACCAGCGATATGGCTCCGTCGAAGGTCTCCGGTAGGCAGTCTGAGGGCTCTGTCCGCTGTCGTAATTGTTTACAGGACGTCGTCGACAATATCGCGATGGTCGACGTCGACGCCGTGCTTCAGTTTCATGTGGCGCTTGACGTTGGCGGCCAGGCTGAAGAGCGTGCCGCAGGCCGGGCACGCAAAGTTCTTCTCCTTCGTGTGCACCAGCTGGTGCCGGTCCAGGTTCGAGCGGCGCGTGAACGCCTGCTGGCAGAACTCGCACTGGAAGCGCTTCCCCTCGGGCGCGCTCCTCCCCCGCCCTCTCGTGCCGTCCGCCAAGAGCGCGGCCGCCTCCACGAGCGACGGCAGCCGCGATCCGTTGATGTCGTCCTCCCAGTTCATGTGGGGTCTGCCCCGGCAAGATCGGCGGCGCACCCGGAAGCAAGATCGCACGCGTGACGTCACGCCTTGTTTGTATTCGGAACTATTCGGCCAGGGCCGCCGATCGGGCCTGGAACGGCAACTCGCTGAGCAGGGCGTGCAACGGAGCCGGCCTCGTCGTCGTCGTCGTCGACGGGTCGGGCTTTGCCGCGACGTGTTCCATGATCCTCAGCGCGCGCTCGCTGGCTAGCCGTCCGGCTCGCGCCCTGGCAATGCCAACGGTCGCCTGCCATGACGGGCAGGACCCGGCCGGCTGCCCTGCGACCTTGATGCGTCGGACCCATTCCGGGGCGTCGGCGGCCGCCTTCACCGATCCACGTCGCGTGACGCGACCGGTGGTCCCCGACGAGAATCGCGGCAGTCGACCCCTGGAACCGGACGCGGCGTCGTCGTCGAAGGGGGCCTTCCTGGAGATGACGACTGGGTGCTGTGCACGAACAACAGTCGGTACCGGGGACGACGGCACCACCACCGGGGCCTCCATCGGCAGGAACGGCCTCGAACAGATCACGCGCAGCGGGTTGGCGTCATCGCTCGCTCCGGTCGACGACCGTGCCGGCGTCCGACGTGGCCGACCCGGTGTGATCGTCGTCGTCGCGGGCGGGGCTCGCCTGATCATCGCGGGTGTACCCGCTGGCGCCGCGGGTTCCTCGGGTGCTGCTTCTGGTGTACGGGCGCTGTCGCAAGCTGGTGGTCGGTCCTGAGACGGGGCGCTGGCGACGACGTCGTCGCCCCCGCCGAGCCCGGGAATAACGACCACTTGTCGTGCAGGTTTACGATCAGCCTGGGCCGCCGACGGCGACGACGCCTGCTCCTGTTTCTTCCGCAGCAGCCGGTCCAGCTGGTTCGAGAACGCCCGCGACGACGACGACGTCATGCGGTACCCTTCCTGCGCGTCAGGGCACGAGGTCGTGAGCGGGTCCCATGCGGTCGCACGCGACGACGCCCCGCCATCCGGCAAACGTTTCGGCTACGAAGCAGCGCGTTTCAGATTAACGGGTGGTCGTTTCCGAATGGGGAAACAGGCCGACCTTGATGGCGATTAACGGCGACGCGACATGGGGCGGGTGGGCGGGTACGTCCGCCATCGTCGCTGCTGTGCATCGGATCTGGTCCAGGCGAACGTGTAGGGCGCCGGCCCGGATCTGGTGCAACGGGCACCAGCGTCGCGTGGCCTGCGACGAATCGAACCCCGACGGCGACAGCGTCGTGATCAGCCCGAGCAGCGCCTCGAGGAACGCGTGGTGCTGCGCGGGCGCCGGCGACGTCGCCCCGAGGCAGACGCCCACGAGGCGCATCAGCAGCCAGTGGAACCGATCCCGGTCGATCACCGTCTCCAGCGCCTAGCGGAACCCGGTTCACACGTTGCACCCGTCGACGAGTTCGCGTTAGACTCACGCGTGCGTCCTCGCTGGGCATGTCCTGCCTGGCGTCGTCGACGTTAAAGTCGGGCGTCATCACCTTGAGCAGGCGGACGTGGAACCGGGACCACTCCACCAGGTCGATCGTCGTCTTGTCGTGATGGGCGCGCGTGAACACGCTCCACAGCGCCGCCGACGCCGACCTGACGTGACGTCGTCCCGGTCAGCCGGTCGGCGCGCCGCTGCGGATCGAACGAAAACGGACCTGTCGTCGTCCAGCAAGTCGATGGAGGGCGCCGCCTCCAACGTCGCACCCGGTGGGCCACTGTTCACCAGGTCGCCGTCGTCGTCGTCATCGTCGTCATCGGTGTCGACATCGACGACGAGGCTCGCCCGGCGCACGAGCAGGCGATCGGGGCGCAGCGCCCGGCCGCCCCCGCCGCCGCCGCCGGATGGCTTCTGGACCCAGGTGTTCCACCTGGGGCGCACCTGGACGACGTCGTCCTGCGGCAACCAGCGTCGTTGCGCCTCGAGCACGACCTCGGCCAGGTCGGACGCCATGACGACCGGCACGGACGGGGTACGCCTGCGCGATCCAGGCGACGACCCCTGGGACACAGCTGCGTCAGCCCCGCCCGACTGCGGGACTGCACCCCGGATTGTCCGTGACGGGTCAGAACAATGTCGCCGCCTCGTGTGGCGTCGGGGACGGCGCCGTCCGACTGCGGGAACTGCACCCGGGATTGCCCGTGGCGGGACCGCGCCGTCCGACTGCGGGACTGCACCCGGAATTATTGTCCGTGACGGGCGAGGACAATGTCGCCGCCTCGTGCGGCGTCGGGGACGGCGCCGTCCGCCGGTTTACATGTATACATACACACAGGGCGTGTTTACTTATAGCCGCGAGTTGCGCCTTTGCAGCGCCTCGGACTGCAGGTTGTTCCAGAACGCGATGCGCACCTGGACGGCCGCCTGCTGGAACGCACCGTCGCCGGCGACGTCGCCCGGGAACCGGCCGTGCGGCAGCGAGCACGATCGCGCTGGCGCTTTGTTGTCGCTGCGGGCGTCGACCGGGGCGGCGCCCGCCTCGGCGACCGGCGCCGACTTCACCGTGCCCGGCGGCGACCCGGGATCCAGGCCCGGGTCCTGCTTCTTCGGGCTGGACGCCGCCTTCGGGCCCGTCGTCGGCGACAACGACGACGACACGGACGACAACGACTCGAGCGACAGGGACGGCACCGACGACATTGCTGAGAACGAGGGCGATTCCGACGGCGACTAACGCGGACAGCCAGTGAGCGCGCTGCGATGCCTCACACGATTCGGCGCGGCACGTACCGATGCATTCGGGACGGGCAGCGGGTCGGCGTTCCGGATGCGAACCGTGGCGGGCGACAGCAGCAGCGGGCCGGTCGGTTGCGGCGGGGCGACCGGGATGCGGCACCGCCTGTCGACGTAGGTGCGCCCGCCGAAGAAGACCTGGATGCTGAACGCCGGGCAGTCCTTCTCCTTGTTGACCTTGTCGATCATGGACTTGTCGATGTCGACGACGCCATCCTGGATGAAGGCGGTGTGCAGCCAGAAGCCGGCCACGCGCGTCTTCTTGCCCAGCAGGCCGGACGCCAGGAACTCGACCTTGAAGTCCTTGTCGACCTGGCAGGCGCCCTTCGGCAGCTGCAGCAGGAGGCCGTCGTCGAGCGCGTCCTTCCAGTACTTGCCCCAGTCCTTCGAGTTCATCCGCCGGCCCATGTTCGTGATCGTCACCGTGTCGAACGGGCGGCACCCCCTGCCGACGAAGATCTCGCTGATGACGAGCGGCCCGTTGTTACGCGACAGGATCTCCGGATCCGCCATGTACTGCTCAAAGTACTCGACGTAGCGGATCTGGCTGGGGATCGTCACGCCCTTCTGGTCCTGCGTGCGCACGAACCCGTAGAATTGCAGGGCGTCGCGTGCGGTCCGCCAGGCGCCCGAGTACAGCAGGTAGGCGCAGATGACCAGGCCGGTGCGGCCCTTGCCCGCCTTGCAGTGGATCGCCACGACGTGGTCGGACTGGATCGACAGCCAGTTGTGGATGTCCTCGCAGAGCGGGATCAGGTCCTCAAAGTTCGGGCAGTTGTGGTCGTCGAACGGGAACCGGCACACGTTGTGGTGGAACTTGGCCGGGTCGTAGTCGCGCTCCGAGCACAGGTTGTAGACGCGGTACGCGTCCGGGTGCCGCCCGTCCAGGAACCGCTGCACGTCCGACATGGAGTTCCTGAACATTGCCTAACAGGAACGCACACACCTGATCGTCAGCCAGCAGGCGGATGGTCACCGGACAACACCGACCTCCATGCTCTCGGCTGGGAACCCCATCGCGATGATGTTCTCCGTGATGTACGTCAGGTCGAGGTCGAACTCGTCGGTGACGAACCGCCGCTTCTTCTTCGACACCTTCTGCTTCAGGTTCAGGCCGGTCGACGCGCCCGTGTTGGCGATGCCGTGCGGGGCCAGCGCCGGGGGACCATTGGACAGGGCGACCTCGTCCAAGGCGGCCTCGTCGTCGTCGGCAGAATCGTCGGCAACGTTGGGGCGGTTCCCGAACGACGACCGGGACTGGTGCTGCTGGTGGACCGGGGTGGCGGCGGCGGGAGCGACCACCTCGGGCGGCGCGCTGTCGGTGCCCGCCTGCCGGACGAACACGCTCTGCTGCTGGATGGCGCCCACCCAGGCGTCGCACTCCTCCTTGCTGTCCGCATGGATCATGTACTTGCGTTTCGCGTCGGCCCGCGCGATCGAAAAGCTGTGCGGCATGCCCGTCACCGCTTTCGGTTCGGCGGTGGTCCGCGTCCCCAGCAGCAGGATCGACCCGGCCGGCTGTGCGTCCTCAATGGACCGGTAGTAGTGCAGGTAGTTGCCTTTCAGCACAAAGTACCGCATCTTCCAGTTCTTGATCGTTTCGCCGCGCTTCGTCAGGAACCCCTCGCGGACCGACTGCGGGTCCTTTCGCGGGGCCGCCGCGACGGCCGCGTCGACCGGCGACGACACCGGCGCCTGCGACGCATGCCTCCGCAGGCAGGCGACCCATTCCTTCTGGGCGTGCTCGGAGTCGGCGTCGAGGATGTAGATCCGATCGCACCCGGCCGGCTTCACGCCCAGCATGTGATGGTGGTCGCTGAACCGTTTCGCCGTCTCGTCGTTGCGCGTGTACAGCGCTGCGTCGCGATGTCAGATCGAATGCAACATTGGCGACAGCAGCGCAACGGAACAGAAACACAACAAAAATCGTGTCGACCGAAAAAAAACACACGTCGAACCATATTGCAATTTTTGCACAAAATCGAGAGCAAAACGACGGGCCAAAACGCAATTCGGGCCCAAACCGAATTGACGAGCGGAACCGCAACGAGAAGGAGTGTCCGAATGTGAACAAACGTACCGATCTGAGCGCCAGCCAGGTCGATCTCGCCCTGGAACTTGCGCCTGAGCAGGTCATCCTCGGTCTTGCAGTAGAAGAGCTTCGTGTCGGCGACGATAAAGTACCGGCGGTTCCAGTGCGACAGCGACGACGTCAGCTTGAGCAGGTACCCGGCCTGATCAGCCGACGTCAGCGGGGGCGGCCTGGCGACCACGCGGTCGTCGTACCTTGACGGGCGCGTCGGCCGACATGCCACCGCCGGGCTGCCGATGTTCGGCCGGGTGCGCGCGTCGACAGGGCGGAGGGACGCGGGCGAACGCCTGCCGCGTACCGTGCAACGATAGCGCGATGGGGCGCGCGCCCCTCGGATCCTGCATATCTGCCCCGCGCCCCGGTCGGCGCCGATCACCGCTGTGCGGAACGCCGACGACGACCTCGTGTGCGAGCGACGCGTCGACCTCTCGCAATCTAAATCCGATGCATGGCGGGACGACCACCTAATTCCAGCAGCGACGACCCCCGGCACCCGAACCAATCCTAAATCCGTCCGGTGCCCCAAAAACGTCGCTCTCGGCCCTCCGCACCAACAAAACAGCAACAATATCGCGCGTCCGCAAAACGCGACGCCACCGCAGTCCGATCGCGCGCGGCCTCCCCCCGCGCTTCCCGAAATAGGAACGACGTTGCCGGGCCCTATCTGTCTCCAAGACAACTTACATACGCGCGTTCGTGTTAGGCATTAGAGTGTGCTAATGAGTGGCGCGGCTGGCCCTGGTGGTGGTGGTGGCGGGTCGGCGGCCGGTCGCGGTGTAGCGGGGCGCCGGCGGCGACCCGGGCGCCATGGCGACCGCTTTCAGGCCGCGGACGTGCGGTTGCGGCGTCCAGGGCAGCGCCCGTATCTGGAACCGGGGCGTCGCCGACCCGTGCTGCGATATCGTCGGCCCGTCGCTCCAGTACCCGTTGTCCTCCTCGAGGGCCACGTCGACCAGCACCCTGCAGAACGACGACGTTAGGCGACAGCGACGACGGCGTCGGTGACGCTGCGTACCGGCGCAGGGCCCTGCCGGGCTGCCCGGGCACCTTGTACGGGCGTGCCGTCGACGGCGCCTCTTCAGGGGCCGCGAACAGGGACCGGATCACGTCCATCGATGTGCGCGTCGCCAACCGGTGGCTGTGCGACACCATCGCCGACGTCGTCTGTGCAACACGCGTCCTCCGGTCAGCGGTTGACGCCCGCGCGAACGTTGACCAGGCCGACAACGGTACCGGTGCGGCGGACGCTCGCGCCGACACCCGCGGCAGCAACGACGGTTTCGCCTTCGGCACGGGCGGTTTCCTGACCGGCGCCGATGGTGGCCCTCTCCGTCTCGAGGTGGACGTCGGCGGCCGTATCCTCTCTGCATACACGTCAGGCGCCAGTCAGCACCCGGACCGACCCGACAACGACGACGACGACGTACTGTGTGGGAGGTCGGTCGTGACGGTCATGTTGAACAGGACCTGGCGGTTCTCGCTGGCCATGCTGGCCATGGCGTCGAGCGAGATCGCGCGCGGCGGCTCCCTGAGCTTCAGGTCGGAGCCGAGCGCGTCGAACTTCAACGCGATCGCGTTCGTGATCTCGTGGCCCGGGGCCAGGTACAGCGAGGCGAACTCGTGGGCGCGCGCGTACGACGTGTGGGCAATGTCGGGGCGCTGCAGGTGCTCCTGCTCGACGGCGACGTTGTGGTAGGCGATGGCCGTGAGGACGTAGGCGGGCATCGGGTCCAGGTGGGGCGGCAGCTTCGCCAGCTGATCCGTCAGGCGGTCCAGCGCCAGCTGCGCGTAGTGGATCGCCGATCGGTGCCGGCCCATCTCGGACAGGACCGCGCTCATGTTCAGCAGCGTGCCCGGCACGGGCGACAAGCGACCGCCGCCGGCCGCCGCCCGCTTCTCAATCTTCAGCGCCGACGAGATGGCTCGTAGGGCCAGGCGCTGGTCCCCAGACCTACGTGCGCCGTCAGCGCGCCAGACGAGGACGACGATGACGACGACGCAGGACGGACCGCCGGTATAGACAGCTGAGGTTGCTGAACGTGGTCGCCCGAAGTGCCGCGCGTTTCGTGTCGACGGGGCCGTCTCTGGCGAGGCGGGTCAGGGCCAGGGCCTTGCGGAAGATGTTCTCGGCGATGCCCTGGTACTCGGGCCCCTTCATGATCAGGCGCAGGCCGAACGCGTTGTACCGCCCGGCGAGCGTGTGCGACGCGCGAACCGTCTCCGGGTCATCCGGGCCGAACGCTTCGCGCTGCAAGGCCAGCGCCGCTTCCAGGCAGGCGACCTCCTTCCCGCTTCGTCCCTGCTCACGACCGGGGTGAGTCGCGCGACCCCGACAACGCCTGGCGATCACGATACCTTGGCGCGATGCGAGTCAGCCTCGTCCAGGTGCGACTGGATCCTGGAGCGGATCGCGTCATCGTCCGGCATGGCGACCTACACACACCCGACGGCCGCCGAGGGGTCGTCCTATTACGTGCCGTGTGCAACCTCGATCTATACGGGATCGATCCCGACCGTACGACAATGTCAGGTCTAATAACGCACAGGCGGCCGATCAACGGCTGGCGTCGAAATCTGACGCGAGCCCTGCGATGCCATTCTGGCGTCCTGCAACCAATTAGGTCGATGCGCATCTCAATTGGCCCGTGTCTTCGTTCGAGCCATGGTGGCAGGTATTGTGCGTCACGTTTGCGTTCGATGTTCCGGGTCAACGCGCTTCACAAAGTAGCCGCCATGGTCGGGGAATCAAATGGGCTTCATGGAGGCCTTTTCGGCTGTGGGGCCTACCTATAGAGGGCGGCCTTATTCTTCCCGAGCAGCCAGCTCCAACAATAGTGGCACAGGGATCATTCGTCGTGCCGACCTGGTCGCCTGCGCAACGGCGTGGCGGTCGTCGTCGTCGTTCTGGAGACATACGCGACGGCGCCCCTTCTCCGCGCGTCGCTAATAGGGAGGCCCGGTAGCTGGGTCGAATGCTGGATCGTTTGCCAAAGACGTTCCAGCGACCCAAACAACGGTTTCAACGTGCTAAGGCACATCGTGTACGTAACTGGTCCGGTGCCCGACGACAACCGCTCAGATCCAAAGTGATACGCCCGGCCATCTAACCGTATCTGTTTGGATCTGAGCCTCTTCGCGGAACGTTTTCAATTTCAGGCACCGGACCAGTTACGACCACGAAGGGGTGCACGCGATGCGCCTTCGCCGCTGGACTTCTTTGGCGACGGGTCCTCGTTTAACAGCACCCAGGTAGCTAGTCCGCGCTTGCTTGCAGTCGTTTCGATGTTAAAGCTCTGTACGTAGGCGTACGTCTCCACCTGTTCAAGACAATTTCGAAAGCTTTGAGCCGCGAACGTTTGATCGTGACGCGCGTCGGTTCTTAGAAGACGCTTTGCCTGACGTTATCCCGAGCCGGCGCGTTACGATATCTGTACGTCAGTCGCGCGCGCATGCTTGACTAGAACATTTGACAATGCGATCCGTTTCATTCGCTGGTTCATATCCCGTCCGTGAGATAAAGTCGCATCTGAACTCGACGTATTGCCACAGACAGATTCTTTCGAGTTCGTCGGTGGAATCATCTCCTGTTCCTTGTTGGGAACTTTGTCGTCTTTGACCTGAACGTTGCTGGTTTCATCGCCGCCCCTACAAGCATGGTGGCCAGTCGTGGCCGTGCTGTCAGCGCTCCAACGTCATACACGAGTTCGGGTCAGACGAAAATCGGACCGGTTCGTAATCGGTACAATAGTCTCTCGGATGGTTTCTATCTGTTCTGTTCGGCTTACCACATTGGCCATAGGCAATGGCGTTCTTTGTTAGCTGGCGAACCGTGCGACCACTCATACAAGGCGGACAACGGCGACGACAACAGGTTCGTTGCCGATTTCGGGGAGATGCACCTCCACATTCCGCGATCGCCTCGCCGTCGATCTGCGCCACGTTACCTCGACGTCTGTGGCAAAGCCGTCCGGCACTGGCAGAGTCTGCTAAGTCATTTCTGGCCGCAGCGCGGGGATGCCCGAATTAGAATTATGCGCTCCTGATATAGCCTGATGCTGCCTGACGGCCCCTGAGGGCACGCGACTGAGCTCCACAAACGAACGAGGCCCGGTCGTCATGAGAATGTTTCGGCCAGCGATGTCGTGGATGGTGGCCGCGGCTGTCTGCATATTGCTATCAGCGCTATGCCTTTCGGCGAACGCCCATCCGTGGTCAGAGAACGACGATGAGGATATCCGTTACGAGTGCGCCAAGTCCCTCCTTGAATGCACGGACGCGATTGTGGCCGCAATGAAGACCAAGCTGGTTCCTGAAGAGCAGTACGGTTTCATCACGAACCAGTTGAAGCAGGTGATCGGCGCCCCTGGCATTGAAGCGAGCGTCAATCCGCGACGTTTGAATGACGCCGATGGTTTATGCAGGCCGTCACCTCATTCGTGGACCGAAAGGAAGTCGTCAAAGACATCAACACGCTGAAACATGTTCGTCGTAGCAGGTGGCTCTAGTGAAGCGTTGCTCCTGATTGTCGACTGGTGCAGGTCGCAGAGTGCCTGGAGCCGTTGTGGACCGCCTCATCTTCCGATCCGATCCGGAACGCCTGGACAGACTCGTATTTCACCCTGGCCCAGTCCCTCTTACCTTTCGAGCTGTTCCGGCCCGTCGCATCTATATGTGGACCGAATCCAATGGACACAAACGAAGGCCTGGTACGTTGTTCTGGTTCTGGAGGTTCGCGGGTCTGACCGATCAGTACAGCTTACGCACCTCAAGGAGACCATCGTCAACGCCGTTGGTGAGATTCTCAACCCTGGAGCAACCACTAATGTCAGTCACGAAACGAGCACCGTTGGTGTTCCCGTATTGTCTGCTAACCGTTGTGTCCTGTGCCGCCAGCCTGTCGACGTCAGGCAGGCCTTCCCGGCGTCGTCCAGCCGAGGCCTTGGTGTAAAGGATACCACAAAGGCGGACGCGGCTCGCGAAGTCGGTATATCGGAGGAGGACACCGTGATTTGCGAGGAGGAGTCCGAAGACGCTCTTGAAGAGTGGGATGCCGACGAGCACAGGGCGCCGGAAAACCCGATCGAACCGGGTTTGACAACGGTTCACGATCGGGAGACGACATTGGCCCGTTCGTTGGCAAACCAGCAGGCGGATCCGCTTACCGCGTTCGTGTCGGGTTCCGAAGCGACCGGCCAGCTGGCCACCCAAGTCCAGGGTGACCAACTGGAGTATCGCCAGACGAAGGACAACGCGGCTCGCGGCAGCGATGTGGCACAGGCGCCCAGCCGGGGCGTCGATAACGGACGTCTCTTGGACGAGACGATACGCAAGGCCCAACTGCACGAGCAACGCGCGCTGGACTTGGACGAGCAGGTCAAGAGATTGCTGCTGGATATGCACGGGACCAACGCAAGCCTGCAGGCGTGCCAGCGAGACCTGGCCGACATGCAATCCCGGCTGGACCGTGCGAGCAACGACTCCCGGGCCGCTGTCAGCAGGCGTGGCAATCAGGTCGGAACCGGACGTGTCCGGCCCGGGTGCTCGCGCCAACATGACTGACAGTAGATCACGCCTGCGTTGTTTAGATGCCGGGCGCTGGTCTGCTGGCAGCGGCTGCCACTTCAGTGATCGGATACAGTGTCGGGTATCGCGCCGCTCCCATTCCCTGGAAAGACGTGCCCGTTTCTGGTCAACCGAAGCGCCGATCCGGTCAGCGCCTGCGACGTTAATTGTCGACCGGATGTCGTGTACTGATTGAACTTCCGTGTCCACCCAGGGATCGTGTCGACCGTATCGACCGCCATCGCCGGGGGCGTCGCATTGAAGGCGTTCCAGTCGGTCGCGGCCGTGAAGGCGTCCAGATCGTCGACGTCGGCTGTAACCCACCCGGTGGGTTCTCCACCCGATGCGCGCGTTCGTCCAGCGCGTGACAGCTCGATCGTCGCGTACGTCCTGGCCGGCGTCTGTGTCACCCTGATCATCATTATGGTCGTCTCGCTCGTTCGTTTCAAGGTCGACCGGCTCTGTGTGGTGCTGCCTCGTGTCGCTGACAACGTCCTCTGTGCAGCGCCGTCTGAAGGATTTGCAGCTGGCATCAATGAAGTACGCTGACTGCGTCCAATGCCACCATGTTTAAGGCCATGCATGGCAGCGCAGACGTCCCTGTCAGCTGGCCAGTGCGTGTTTCGTTTCAAACTATCCGAATGAATACTGTCGATTGGCGTTGCTTATCCTGCCGGCAGCAGGCCACCCGCCGAGGCGAGGGGTGATGCCAGAATTAGAATTGCGCGCGGCTGATGATGGCGGTCAAGCCGAAAACCGGCCCCTTGGTTTGGCCATGGTGAAAGGCATCGGTTTCACCAGTCTAGCTCTGTATTGTCTCCCGTGTTTAAATCTGGCCCAAACTCCCCCGCAGTGGTCTTCTGGAAGGCCACCTTCGAATTTCTGCATGCGGAATCGACGTTGCTTGCGAAATCGTTCCAAGAGACAGGCTTGGAATTTACTTGTTGGCGAGATCGCGATTCGCTGGCACGTCTGGAGTCAATCGTGCCACCATCCCTATTCACACTATCGGTATGTCCTGCCCGCAGCATAATCGTTTTCTCTAACGCTCATCATTCGATCAGATGCTTGGTGCACCTACACGAGAGGACCCTTCGCTGGGGTCCTTTGTACTGGTTTATCTGGACGTCTCCCAGGCACCATCAAAGTCGCTGACAATCTAGATGACATTTGGTGCTGATTTCCTACGAGGCCACTACCACCAGGGCGTCCCTATAACAATCATTTGACCTCGAAGACAAGTGTCCAGGTAACTCGTTTCCAAGACTGGTAATGTGGATTCCCATGGGAATTATTATAGTCGGCCCCTGGATCTGGAACGGTCTCGGGGTAATCAGCGTTAGGCAATGAACTCGGCGCTGGTTGTATGGGTGTCCGGCAACGTTGACAAGCCGGAGTACCCATCTCGAATGGAAGGTCCATTGTGCCATGGTGTGGACCAGCGACCTCGCCGTCGCGCCTTCGTTCGCAATTGCGTTCCCCCTCATTAATGGCGGTTTCGCTTTTGCCCGCGCTGTATTCTGGATCACAGTCTTCCAGTACTACGTCTCCACCTGTTCAAGACAATTTCGAGAGCTTTGAGCCGCGAACGTTTGATCGTGACGCGCGTCGGTTCTTGGAAGACGCTTTGCCTGACGTTATCCCGAGCCGGCGCGTTACGATATCTGTACGTCAGTCGCGCGCGCATGCTTGACTAGAACATTTGACAATGCGATCCGTTTCATTCGCTGGTTCATATCCTGCCCGTGAGATGAAGTCGCATATGAACTCGACGTATTGCCACAGGCAAATTCTCTCGAGTTCGTCGCTGGAATCATCTCCTGTTCCTTGTTGGGAACTTTGTCGTCTTTGACCTGAACGTTGCTAGTTGCATCGCCGCCCCTACAAGCATGATGGCCAGTCGTGGCCGTGCTGTCAGCGCTCCAACGTCATACACGAGTTCGGGTCAGATGAAAATCGGACCACGGTTCGTAATCGGTACAATAGTCTCTCGGATGGTTTCTATCTGTTCTGTTCGGCTTACCACATTGGTTATAGGCAATGGCGCTCTTTCTTAGGCAATGGCCGTGCGACCACTCATACAAGGCGGACAACGGCGACGACAACAGGTTCGTTGCCGATTTCGAAGAGATGCACCTCCACATTCCGCGATCGCTTCGCCGTCGATCTGCGCCACGTTACCTCGACGTCTGTGGCAAAGCCGTCCGACAGAGTCTGCTCAGGTAAGTCATTGTTTGGCCGCAGCGCGGTGATGCCCGAATTAGAATTATGCGCTCCTGATATAGCCTGATGCTGCCTGACGGCCCCTGAGGGCGTGCGACTGAGCTCCACACGCGAACGAGGCCCGGTCGTCCTGAGAACGTTTCGGCCAGCGATGTCGTGGATGGTGGCCGCGGCTGTCTGCATATTGCTATCAGCGCTATGCCTTTCGGCGAACGCCCATCCGTGGTCATCGAACGACGATGAGGATATCCGTTGCGAGTGCGCCAAGTCCCTCCTTGAATGCACGGACGCGATTGTGGCCGCAATGAAGAGCACGCTGGTTCCTGAAGAGCAGTACGGTTTTATCACGAACCAGTTGAAACAGGTGAGCGACACCCCCTGGCATTGAAGCGACCGTCAATCCGCGACGTTTGAATGACGTCGATGGTTTATGCAGGCCATCACTGCATTCGTGGACCGAGAGGACGTCGTCAAAGACATCAACACGCTGAAACATGTTCGTCGTAGCAGGTGGCTCTAATGAAGCGTTTCTTCTGATTGTCGACTGGTGCAGGTCGCAGAGTTCCTGGAGCCGTTGTGGACCGCCTTACGTAACCGGCCCTCCTCATGGGAATTAATTAGCGAAAACGAAGGGCTGGTACGTTGTTCTGGTTCTGGAGGTTCGCGGGTCTGATCGATCAGTACAGCGTACGCACCTCAAGGAGAACATCGTCAACGCCGTTGGTGAGATTCTCAACCCTGGAGCAACCACTAATGTCAGACACGAAACGAGCACCGTTGGTGTTCCCGGATTGTCTGCTAACCGTTGTGTTCTGTGCCGCCAGCCTGTCGACGTCAGGCACGCCGGCCCGGCGTCGTCCAGCCGAGTTGGTGTAAAGGATACCACAAAGGCGGACGCGACTCGCGTCGGTATATCGGAGGATGACGAGATAGAAGAGGGTTTCCACAACGCTCGTGAAGAGTGGGATGCCGACGAGCACTGGGCGCCGGAAAACCCGATCGAACCGGGTTTGACAACGGTTCACGATCGGGAGACGACATTGGCCCGTTCGTTGGCAAACCAGCAGACGGATCCGCTTACCGCGTTCGTGTCGGGTTCCGAAGCGACCGGCCAGCTGGCCACCCAAGTCCAGGGTGACCAACTGGAGAATCGCCAGACGAAGGACAACGCGGCTCGCGGCAGCGATGTGGCACAGGCGCCCAGCCGGGGCGTCGATAACGGACGTCTCTTGGACGAGACGATACGCAAGGCCCAACTGCACGAGCAACGCGCGCTGGACTTGGACGAGCAGGTCAAGAGATTGCTGCTGGATATGCACGGGACCAACGCAAGCCTGCAGGCGTGCCAGCGAGACCTGGCCGACATGCAATCCCGGCTGGACCGTGCGAGCAACGACTCCCGGGCCGCTGTCAGCAGGCGTGGCAATCAGGTCGGAACCGGACGTGTCCGGCCCGGGTGCTCGCGTCAACATGACTGACAGTAGATCACGCCTGCGTTGTTTAGGTGCTGGGCGCTGGTCTGCTGGCAGCGGCTGCCACTTCAGTGATCGGATACGGTGTCGGGTATCGCGCCGCTCCCATTCCCGGGAAAGACGTGCCCGTTTCTGGCCAACCGGAGCGCCGATCCGGTCAGCGCCGGCGACGTTAATTGTCGACCGGATGTCGTGTACTGATTGAACTTCCGTGTCCACCCAGGGATCGTGTCGACCGTATCGACCGCCATCGCCGGGGGCGTCGCATTGAAGGCGTTCCAGTCGGTCGCGGCCGTGAAGGCGTCCAGATCGTCGACGTCGGCTGTAACCCACCCGGTGGGTTCTCCACCCGATGCGCGCGTTCGTCCAGCACGTGACAGCTCGATCGTCGCGTACGTCCTGGCCGGCGTCTGTGTCACCCTGATCATCATTATGGTCGTCTCGCTCGTTCGTTTCAAGGTCGGCCGGCTCTGTGTGTTGCTGCCTCGTGTCGCTGACAACGTCCTCTGTGCAGCGCCGTCTGAAGGATCTGCAGCTGGCATCAATGAAGTACGCCGACTGCGTCCAATGCCACCACGTTTAAGGCTATGCATGGCAGCGCAGACGTCCCTGTCAGCTGGCCAGTGCGTGTTTCGTTTCAAACCATCCAAATGAATACTGTCGATTGGCGTTGCGTATCCTGCCGGCAGCAGGCCACCCGCCGAGGCGGGGGGTGATGCCAGAATTAGAATTGCGCGCGGCTGACGCTGACTGCGCGAGAGTGTGCGCGACAGGTCAGCGCTCGGACCCAGACAGACGCGCGAGGCCCGGCCATTCTGGCTATACGCGTTCGGGTGCAGCGATGGCGTGGAAGATGGCGGCGGTTGTCTGCCTGGTGTCAGCTCTAGTCCTTTCAGCGAACGCCAACCGGTGGCCAGGGAGCCATGAATGGAGAATCATTTCCGGGTGCGCCGAGTCCCTTCGTAAATGCACGGAGGCGATCGTGGACGAAACGCAGAACACGGTGGTCCCTGAAGGCCGATACCCGTTTATCGTCAAGCAAATGAAGCAGGTGAAAGGGAGCGAGCGTGAATGCGTGACACTGGAATGACACGGTGGTAATTCATATATGTCCAGGCGCTCACTAAGTTCCTGCACCGAGAAACCGTTGTTAATGACATCAACACCTTGGCCAAAGTACTTCCTATGAGGTGATTCGCATGAAGGGTTTGCTCTAACCATCATTTGGTGCAGCTCGCCGCGTGTCTGAAGCCGTTCTGGACCGGCTCGACTTCCGCTCGGAAGTTCTTTGCAGGAAGGAACGTTAACAAGAAACTGGTAAGGTATCCTGCATCTAAATTACTTACAGATCTAACCGACCAGTACAGCGTATCCACATACGTGAGAACATCGTCAACGCCGTTGGCGAAATTCTCAACCCTGGAGCTAGTACCACTGCTGTCAGTCACGAAACAATCTCCTATGCTGTTCCCCGATTGGCTGCTAATTAACCGGTGTGTCCTGTGTCATTAGTTTGGTGGCATCAGGCACGTCGTGTCGATGTCCGCCAGCCGAAACCTTGGTGTGAACGATACCACAAAGGCTGACGCTGGTCTTCAGTTAGCTCGCGGCGTGAGTATGCCGGAATTTGGCGGCACATTGTCGGAAGACGAGGACGTCCATATTGATGTTCCTGACGGGCAGGATGACAGCAAGCAGGGGGCACTGGAAGACCCGATTTCGGATCTGAGCATGGTCCATCATCAGGAGGCGCCATTGGCCCATTCAAGCGCCAATGCTGTTCCCGTAGTGTCAGCTAACCGTTCGGCCCTTTGCCACCAGCCCGGCGGCAGCAACCCACCAGTTGACGCCCAATTGTCGGAAGAGGATGTTCACGAAGTTCCTGAAGGGGGGAGTGGCACCGAGCACGGCGCGCCTGATGAAGACCCGATATCGTGTGTGAATTCGGTTCGCGAGGAGACGACGTTGGCCCTGGCAAGTCAGCCAATGGACCCGCCCACCCCGCTTGCGTCTGGAGTGGATCCGGCAGCGATCGGTCAGACAACCAAGGCCCAGGATGACCAGACGAAGGGCAATATTGCGATCGGCGACACCGATGCCCTACTCGTTGTGCGACAGGCACCCTGGGGCGTTGATAGAGGATGTGTGTTGAACGAGGCGACTCGCAAGGCCCAAGCGTTCGAGAAACCCGCGTTGGCCTTGGACGGACAGGTCCAGACGTTGCTACTAGGTGAGCACCGGAATCGCTCAAGCCTGCAGGCGTGCCAGCAAGGCCTGACCAGCATGCAAACCCAAATTGGCGATGCGAGGAACGACTCCCATACCGCTGACGTCAGCAGGCGCGTCTATCAGGTCGAAAGCGGCCGTGCCCATCCGGCGGCCTTCGCCATGAGTGACAGTAGCCGTGTTCGTTCCAAGGTGCTGGGCGCCGGCCTGCTGGCGTCAATTATAATTGGATATGGTGTTGGCTTTCGCGCCGCGCCCGGGAAAGACGCCCCCGTTTCCTCAGGTCAACCGAAACGCCCCTCCGGTCTGTGCAAGCGATGTTTCAATTTGTTGGACCGGATGTCATGTGCTGAGTGTACTTCTGTTCACCCAGGGATCGTCTCGACGGTATCGACCGCCATCGCCGGAGGCATTGCACTGAAGGCGTTCCAATCGGTCGCCGCCTTGGAGGCGTCCAAATCGTCGACGTCGGCTGTAATGCATTCGGCGGCCGATCGTCCAGCGCGCAACAGCTCGACCGTCTACATCCTGGCCAGTGTGTCTGCCACCCTGATCATCCTTACGGTCGTCTTGCTCGTTCGCTTCAAGGTCGACAGACGCCGTTTGCTCCGTATAGCACTGCCCCGTGTCGCTGACGAACGTGCTCTGTTTAGCGCCGCCTGAGGGAATTGCAGCTGATATCAGTCAATTACGCGGATTGCATCGAATGTCACCACATTTGAGGACAATTCGCGGCCCTCTCAGACCGGTGCGTGTCTCGTTTCAAATCATCGAGTGAATATCGTCGGATGCGTTGCGTATACTGCCGACGGCATTTGCGTTCCTGTTCAGCGCAGCGCGCGAAGTCTGTCCTCGTAGTGATCCCAGTGGCAATTAAACAGACGACGGCCGGCGTGTTGAGACGTGGTGACTGCTGGTTACCTGGTGTCGGCATGTAACGTCACGTCGTCTGTGGTGCAGTCGCTTGCCTCGATCGCGGACACGTCGGCATCATGATCAAACGGCCCAGTTCAGTGGAAACGGGGTTCGGCAGGAGAAGACCGGCCCTTTGCAGGGTCTACTGGAGAAGCCGATGGCGAAACGGACAGACCCGTCCGGCAAAGTCGTTAGCCATGTTTGACGTTCTGCATGCGCAGGCGGGGGTGATGCCCGAATTAGAATGACGGCCTGAGTGCGTGACAGGTCGGCGCGCGCGGACCAGACAGACCACGAGGGCCGGGCCATTCGGACTACGTCTGGGTTCACCGATGACATGGAAGGCGGCCGCGGCTGTCTGCCTATTGCTACCCGCAATCGTCCTTTCGGCGAACGCCAATAGGTGGTCAGGGAGCAATGTTGAACGGAAGATCATTGCAGAGTGCGCCAGGACCCTGCGCAAATGCTCGGGTGCGATCGTGGACGGAATGAAGAAGACAATGGTTGTTAAAGGCCGATACCTGCGCAAGGCACATCTGCTCGGGCAACCCGCGTTGGGCTTGGGCGAACAGGTCAAGCAACTGCTGCTGGATATGAACCGGACCGCGTCAAGCCTGCAGGCGTGCCAGCGAGACCTGACCAGCTTGCAATCCCGGCTGGACGGTGCCGACAAAGGCTCCCAGGCCTTTGTCAGCAGGCGTGGCAACCAGGTCGAACATGGACTCCGCCCGGGTGCTTGAGCCAATATGTTATTGACAGTAGACGCATGCAATCTTATAGATGCTGGGCGCTGGTCTGCTTGTAGCGGCGGCTGCTTCTGTTATCGGATACGGTGTGGGCTATCGCACAGCGCCCATGACGGGGAAGAGCGCGTTCGTTTCTGGTCAACCGAGGCGCCGCTCGGGTCTGCGCCAGAGACGTTTTATCAATTGGATGTCCTCTACTGAGTGCTCTCCTGTTCACCCACAGGAATCGTGTCGACCGTATCGACCGCCATCGCTGGCGGTGGTGCATTGAAGGCGTTCCAGTCGGTCACCGCCTTGAAGGCGTCGAGGTCGTCGCCGGCTGTAATGCATCAGGCGGGTTCTCCACCCGATGCGCTCGTTCGTCCAGCGCGTGACAGTTCCGTCGCCACCTATGTCTTGGCTGGCGTCTGTGCCACCCTGATCATCGTTATGGTTGTCTCGCACCTCCGTTTCAAGGTCAACAAACACCGTTTGCTCTGTAGAGTACTGGCTCGTGCCGCTGACGTCAGTGCTCTCTGTCCAGCGCCGTTTGAAGAATTCGCAGGTGACATCAGTGAGGTGTGCCAACTGCATCCAGTTTCATCGCATTTGAGGCCACGCCTGGCAGTGGACCTGTCAGACCAGTGCCTGTTTAATTTCATTTCAAATAATCCAATGAACGGCGGTAAGAGTTGCGTATCCTGCCGACGGCTGCTGAGTTTTCATTCCTACTCAGCGAGCGCATGCTGTCTGGATTCGTTGTCCCAGTCAATGAGGCGTTCGTGATTGACGAATGGTGCATTTGCCTGCTTGCACGGATCGATGACACTTTGGCCGACATCGGGGTTTCATACTTCCGATACACAATGCGTTCAGTCAGATCGCGATCGTCGCGATAATCCTCGTAGCAGTCAGCTAGAACTACGCCGGTCCTGATGTGGCTGATGTGAATCACAGGCCTTAAAGTAACAGGCTGTGTGTAAGTTGACATTCGCGGTCCCAACCACAGTGATTCACATCAACCACATCAGGACCGGCGTAGTTTACGTTCTAGCTGACTGCCACGAGGATTATCGCGATGATCGCGATGGCGGCGATGACGCATCGTCGTCCATGAGCAATTCATTAATTCGCATGACTGTCGTCCTGGAGCATCTCACATACGCATTGCGATGGTCTCAACGTGTTGGTAACCAATCCTGCCAATTTGGAGAGCGAAACCAACTGATCGTGGAAGTGCCGGCTTGGTCTGGTCAACAGTAAAGCTCCATGACCATGACGGCAAGCGCCAGTTCTGGACAGTCGTAATGTTGTCTTCCGAAAGGAACGCCTCGAGACGTGCGATACTTTGCACTATACCCGCGTCATACGAGATCGAGAGCGTACGACGTAAGTGTGCAAGCATCTCTGCTGTCGATGTCTGGGGAGGCAGTGGGAGCTCGGCCAGAAGCTCGATGACAGTACTAGTCCGTGAAATAGGGGTTCCAGCAGTTGTGCAATATTGCTGGTGTCAAGCTTGACCGTCGCGAATCGTGACCTCGAACAAGATCAATCGGGGACCTGTGTGGAGCGCACGTTATGCAATGATCGGCATTCTGCCAGGACGCAGCCGCTGCTGAATAGCATGTCGGCGCGGCGCTGACCCCGCCTCGCCCTACCTAATTGGCAGCGGGGAGCCGCGACCTGGACTGATGTCAGCGAACGCCTGCCGTTCAGCGCCGCCTGACGCCGGGATGACAATCATACGCAGTCGGTGCTTGACCCCGTCGACCTCCTCTGCCCGCCGGTAGTCGAGAGCCAAGTCGTCAGCGCCTGGCGTTCGACTCCCTTATGGACAGCTGCACAGCGCTCAGCAGTTGATGCCGGCTCCTCTTCACGGCAGTTCGGATTGCAAGTTCAAATCCGGTGCTGCGCCCCGAATTAGAAATGGAGGCCGGGTCGAATCCCGCATGCGAGGCTGCCGCTCGACACCTGATTAGTCGCCAGCCACCATGACGTCGAAGCTGGTAATCGCTGCGATTATACCGGCAGTGCTGCTGATCACCGTCAAATCGGGGACGTCGTGGAAAGCGGACTACGAGGCAAATATCAGGACCGGTTGTGCGGTGTCGCTCGATCAGTGCATTCCTGTAATCGCGGCCATTCTTGAGATGGCAATCGTACCTGAGGACAAGTACGATTTCATATTGGATCAGCTGAGTCTTGTAGGGAAACCAGCATGTTCGTGGTCTCGGCTGTTATTGGATTGACAATGTCGATTTCTCAGGTGCTTAGTCTCGAGATGGCCCAGTTCGAGCGTGCCATCGCTACAATGCGATTCTACGATGAAGCCGGTGTTCGTTCCAACCGAGTTCTGGTACGGTAGAGTTTTGTGCTGCCACCACGTATAGTCTATTAGGCTGACGAAGCACTCCAGCTGCAAGCCATACAACAGCGTTTCGCGCACGTCACTACAGACGATCTGTCGGACGTGGTGTATGTTGAATTCCGCCAGGACTCAGCGGACAGTTATTCCAAGATACGGAAACCTCGCCAACCCGACACTTCGAATGAGCAGCGGCACAGTAAGGATCTGCGTTGAACAGGGCGCCAGGATGTTCATACTCGCAATCAGGTGTTGACGGCCAAGAAATCCTACGGACCACTGAGCACAGAATAGTGAAATCTGAAGCAGGAGGCAAGGCGACGAAGGAGGATAGCCTTCACAGGGATTGCGATACGTCCCAGGTGGCGAGAGCTGACTTGAGCAATGGGAATGCTCGACGCGATTTGGTGGAGGCATCCTCTGAGGAGAGCGAGTCCCACTTAGGTGAGACATTGCGCATTGCCCAATTGTATGATCGTCGCGCGATGGACGCAGAGGCAGATCAAATGCGGTTGGAATTGAATCGAACCACGTCAAGACTAGAGTTGTGCCAACAAAAACTCGTTAACCTTACGACGACGCTTGACAATGCTAAGATCAGCTCTCTCGCTGCTCTCAACAAATATGGCAAACAGGTCGAGTGGACCGCCAGTCTATGATGCATGGCTCGACGTCTCTGACACACATGTACAAACAGATGCTAGGAGTTGGTCTGGCTACAGGGGCGGCTACCGCATCAACTGTTGTTTACGGCGTCAGTCGCCTCGTCAAGCCCACGACAGGAGGGCACGCTCCCGTTCTACAGGCTGCTCAACTGCAGCGAAGCGCCGGTTTGTGCCTTATATTCCATTGCGCATTTGCTTCCTGATATACTCTGCTGTTCCAGGGATCGTGTCGGCATTATCGGGTGCTGTCGCTGGGGGTTTCGCGATGAAGGCGTTCCAGGCGGCGACCGTAACGAAGACGTCGAAGCCGTCAGGCTCGTTTGCCCACCCGACCGGTTCTCCACATGCAACGCCCGATTGTTCGCCGATCGACGTCCGTACCATCGGCATTTGCATCCTGGCTGGCGTCTGCGCCACCCTTCTCATCGTCCTGGTTGTCTCTGTCGCTCATTTCAAGGTTGGCGAACTGCTCCCGCATATCTCCTGATATTGTCTTGCTAACGTCGGGTCCTTCTCAGCGCCGACTGAAAGAGATGCAGATATTGATGAGCTATGCCGACTGTGTGCGTTGCAGCCATTCCTGAGGACGTCGACCGAGTATTGACCCGGCGCCAGAACCGTGATGTTCTTGCAATGAAGTTGAGGTTGACGTCTTTGTTTACGATAGCAAGCGGGCCCGTTGTTAGCGATAACCAGTTCGTTTACCTGATAGGCTTTTGATATGGTCCCTCAGATTATTAGCAGCTGTCAGTTATTGGATGTCGATTGACAATGGCTGATGGTGTTTCTGGATCATGAGAATACATTGGAGGGCAGCAATGACTGCGACTGGGTCACCGTGATGTGGCACGACTCATGAACCCTGTGGGAGCATGAACGTATGCGCCCTGTTAGGACTACGGACATGCCTACATACATAGGTAGGAGGAACCTGGAATGGTAACGTGCTCGTGCCGGGTGGTGCCCCGAAATGGGTATCGGCCCGATTTAGCCGACTGCACGCTGCGGTCCGCTCGGACAGACTGATCGATCCAGCGCTGTCGATTCTCGTTGTGTTCGGACTACACACCGATCGAGGATGTGGAGCACGACCACGATTGGCTGCGTAATGTTTGCGCTCGTCCTTTCCGCCAACGCCAGGCCATGGGCTGAGAGCGACGAGAACACGATCAAAACGGAGTGTCCCAAGTCCCTCGAGAAGTGCATGAGCGCGATCATGTCCGCCATGAAATCGACGATAGTTCCCGAAGACCAATACCAACTCTTCATCGATGAGCTGAACAAGGTAGTGGCCTCCATGTCTCTGCAGCGTCCGTGAATGCATGGCGTTCGCTGACTAACGTGTTGCTCCAGGCACTGACTAGCATCGACGTGGGCCCACACGTGTTGATGAGAGACTTCACCGAATTGACAAACGTTCGGCGTCGAGGATGAACGTGATGGAATCTTATCATTGATCGCAATTCCTTACAGGTTGTGAAATCCCTGGAGACATTGTGGACCACCAGACAGCTGTATTGGGAGTGGTCAAGCCGAAGGGCTCGTGAATGGGTGGCCTATAACGAGGATCTGGTAAGACATTTTTCCTCACTGCGAACGATAATAACCGGGACGACAGCGGAAGGTCTTACAAGGGCAGGTCGTCGACGTCCTTAAGGAAGCATTCAGCTCTTCTAGCATTCCTGTCAGTTACGGGGCCCTAATCAGCGTTGTTACCAGTATGCTCTGAACGGCCACATACTCTGTCAACAGAATTCTCCTCCTGGGAACAATGCTACGACTTCCGCTCGTGGCAACCAAGACGCTGAAGACGTCAATGCGACCGCGGTTGGCCTTCCAGAACTAACAGCTGGACAAGAGGCGCAGACCTGCCTGACCTCTGAGCTGAATGCGCTGCATCAAGAGCCGTCATTGGCGAACGCATGTGTAAACCAACAAACGGATCTGTCGTCGTTCGAGGAAGACGATCGTCTATTGAAAGATCAGGCGTTACTCAAGATCCAACTGCATGAGCGGAATGCATTGAAGTTGGGCGCACAGGTAAAGGAAATGCAGCTGGTGGTTAATCGGACATCTTCCAGCCTTGAAATGTGCCAACGAGAACTGGCACGCACGAAATCGTTGCTTGCCGACACGAGAAACAGTTCGCAGGCGGCGGTGAAGAAGCGTGGCAAACAGGTGAGATTGATATCTGCTGGAGTCTTCAACATCATCGATGAATGAGATGACGTGTTCCTCTCAGATGCTCGGCGCTGGTCTGCTGGTAGGGACGGCCGCCTCAGCGGTCGGACACGTTGTCAGTCATTTCGCCAAGCCCAAGGCGGGGGAAATTGCACCTGTTGCTCAGCCGAGGCTCTTCTCAGGTTTGTCGCGCCCATGTTCACCTGACAATCCTCTATTGATGCTATGATGCGCTCAGGGGCAGTGTCGACGACTGCTGTGTCGATTGCCATTGCTGGAGGTGTCGCATTGAAGGTTGTCCAGTCGGCGACAGCTTCGAAGACGACCTCGAAACCGTCCCCGAAAGTTGGCCAGATCAGTCCCCCAACTGCGACCCCCGTGTCTTCATCGCCTGGCCGCACGATGATCATCTACATCTTGGCAGGCGTTTGCTCCACCCTGGCTGTCGTCCTGGTCTTCACTTTCGTTTATTTCAAGGTTGGTGATGCTCTCAAACGATTCGCTACCAAAATATTGTTGACATGAAGCCACCCTGTTCAGCGCCGTCTGATGGTGAACTGATATCGATGATGTCTGTCGACGAGCGCGAACAATGAACCTCCACCACTTACTGTTCTTTCGAACCGTTCAGTTTCGTCAGTGCACGTGGTCGTCAGCTCTGGCCAAACACTATTTCGGTTGATCGTGTGTGGAACTTGAAGACCTCAGGCGGTCGCTCTCGCGGATGCACATTGTCTGCAACGGGTTCAGCCTAGACGAGCCCATTGTCTTCAATGGTGGTGGCTTTTGTTCCTGCATGAATAGATATGTTCAGCAAATGCATCATCCAGGACGGGGAAGACAGACACCAACGTTTCCGCCTGCAAAATTGAAGACGACTGTTAAGCGCCTCGCATCCGGTATCGGCGATGTCATCGTCGGAAGGTATATCGCCCTTGTCAAATCGAAGAAGTGGACGCCGAGCTGCTGCGCTCCGAGCAAATCGACACCGATGAGGCTGTGTGCTCTCAAGGCTTCGCTCAAATTAACGTTCCAGTACGCTTCGACAGCGTTACAATCAACTGTCGCGAGTCACCAACCAGGACTAACGCTCCCAACCCAACCTGGCGCCCGTTCGCGCATCGTTTCGTGGTGGACTTGTGGTGTCCCCAAGTCCAGCCAGTGGCTGACGCCGGTTGCTCCCGCTGCAACGTCAGATGCGCGGGTTTGCCAATTCTGAGCAGTGCGATCCCGGAATTAGAAATACGGGCCCTATTATCCAGTTGGCCTGTGGGGGGACGTCAGCTCGAACCCCGCAAGCGAATCGGCGGACGACCACCTGATCAGCCATCAGTCTCATTGTCTGCGTCCAGCGGCGATGACCAAGTTGCTAACAGTCACCTTCATAGCGACGGCGCTCCTGGTTACGAGCGCGAAATCATTAACGATATCGTGGAGTGACACCCACGTGACAGCTATCACCACGTCATGCAACGTTTCCCTCCATAGGTGCATGAGCGCAATTGCCAACATCCTTGAGCTTGTAGTGGTACCTACAGGCCAGCACGAATTCATATTGGGCGAGCTTAAGCGGGTTGGTGTCTTCCCGGATCGTGGCGCCTCCGCTACGGATCATTGCTGATCAAATCCACCTTCACAGGCAATCGATGGCGAGAGAACATGTATTTTCAAAGGAGCTATCAAGAAATTACCTGTTGCGAAAATCAGTCGCAATAGAGAGCTGGTATGGGTTTCCATATCGCCAAATTAAAGCGTCATGCTGACGAAGGGTGCATACAGCTAACCATCATACGACAGCGCTTGGTGGACGCTTCAGACGACCTGACGTGCAAAGGCGTCGACGCCGTCTTCAAAGCGGATCTAGAGGATCGCCTCAATGCAACGCAGGCGTTACTGGATGCCAAATCGGCAGAGCTGAATCGTGTAAGTACTGCTAGGCACCTGCGCGACCCTCACGGAAACCAACGCTGAAAGAACGGCTGGGTCAGATAACTTTGCACGGCCAGCACCCCAACATTGGCCATGGAGGGAAACACAGTGGCAGTATTGGCATGCAACCTGGCGCAACTGGCACGGTTCAATAGGGATCTGGTAACTCCAATCTGCAAGTCGTCTGATCGTTTGGTTCGTACTGGCAGATCCGGTGGCGCGGTCAAGTACTCGTCGCTGGTGCTGCCCTGTTCGCTCTTGGATACGGTATCGCTCTTGTCAGCAAGCCCACGATAACGCCGGCTAAAGGCGTTCCCGTTCTTCAGCCCAAGCGTGGCTTCGGTTTGTTTCTTTAGCCTAGTTGCACAGTTCCATGTGCTGATGACGTTGTGATCGCGCCAGGGATTGCGTCGTCCGTATCGGGTGCCATCGCTGGAGGTGTGGCATTGAAGGCGTTCCAATCGGCATCCGCCTCGGCGGCGTCTCAATCAATGTCGTCGGGTCGTCCGGCCGATGCACCGAACTTTGCCCTCGTTCGTTCATCGACGAACTGCATCATCGCTTACGTCCTCGCTGGCACGTTCGCCGTCCTGCTTACCGGCCTGGTCGTTTCGATGGCTCGCCTCAAGGTTGGCAACCGGTACCAAACACTATTCGTGTCTTGACTCGCGGCCCTGTCTTGTATAGCGACGTTTGAAAAGAGCGTTATCGACGAGGGACTCCAATTACATCATGTGGTGACATTCGTCGAGGCACCGAAGCGACATTGCATTGCAAAAACTTCCATGAACTTGGTTGGCTCCATGAGCACGTACGTGACGACGGCTGAATTAAGTCACCGTCAATTCGTAGCATTTAGTCGTTGTTATACATCTTCGTGAATATTCATGAAGCCATGGCTCTGCCTGGGCGAAGAAGTTCAAGTTCAAGTACAGGTGACTGCTGAATCGCACCGGTACGCGTGACTCTGACTTCAAGACTGACACTCGACTGCCTTACAATGCGGAAGGCACCTTGTTCGTCATCTATAATATGACCTTTGCGTACGTACCGATGACTCGCCGTCTGGGGAAGTGACGTCCGCACATCACGTTTCCAAACTAAGAAACACGTCAACCGTTTGCGCGCACCAGAAGATCAGCGCAGATTCGCACCAACCGGAAGCCCAACCGATGCAAGCAGGTGCGCGTCCTGAAATAGGAATCCGGGGCCCAACCTGTCGACTGCGCCGTTTTCGGTCGGGCCAGAGCTGACCGTGGAGCGCCAGCTGATTACCGTCAACGTCGTCGTCGGCCAGCAGCGATGTGGACGATGGCAACGGCTGGGGTTATCATGTCAGCGTTCCTTGTGCCAGCTGCCCAATCGTGGGGAGGCAGCGACGAATCGGCGATCAGGGAGGCTTGCGCTGAGTCGCTCGATAATTGCACGGCGACGATCGCGGCCATCATTGCGACGGTCGTCGTGCCGGAAGGCCGTCATGGATTCATACTGGATCAGCTGAAGAAGGTAGTTATCATCGTCTGGCTCCTTATTGTATATGCCCATCTTACGCGTGTGCGCCCCACAGTCGATCGCTGGCGAGTTGCACCGCATCGAACGTACAGTAGAAAAAGCTGTGATGCCAATCCCCGATGGCAAAGGAAGGTATCGACGATACGCGGCGCTCAACGAACCTCTGGTAAGGCCCGTTCAGGACGTCACCCACGCCCGGTTGTGCTCACAGATGCTGCAGCGGGATCTGATACGAAATCGTATCGTGAACGATGTAAGCGAACTGGTCTGCAATGAATCGATTTCCAGCGATCAGCGCCGGCTACGAGCGGAGGTGGAGACGCTACGTGAGAGCAATAGGTTGAATGAACAGGCATACAGGAAAGCACTGTCAGATAAGGATGCCTTCATTGATGCATTAGAGAAGGGTGATGACGTGGAACACACTCTCGTGTTGTTGAAGGCGTGCCGGCAACACAATGCAAGGATGCGCAAGGAATTGGAAATATGTACAAAGGGCAAGAATGCCATGATGCGATCGGCCGTAAAGTTCGAACAACTCGCTCGGGAACGGGCAGCAGAAGTGGCGAACGTGACGTCACTCTGGAACAACGCCAGAACTGAACTCGCAAACACGGAACTCGAGTTTACAGAGGCAAAGCGACGACTTGGCCAACAGGTACGTGTACGGGTTGACGTCCACAACACTCCAACGCAAGCTAACCCCTGCGTCGCAGGACGGCTGGGTAGCCGGTGCCGGGCCTGTCTGGGGTTCGTCCATGTTCGGTCTTGGACTAATTGCCGCCGGGCATCTCGTCAAGTGGACCCCAGCGCAACGTCAACCGGTCGGGCGCTCCGCGGTTCGCTCCGGTTCGCAAACCTGTACGTTGTTGGACGATGCCGGTGCTGACGACGTTGTGGTTCCCCCCGCAGGAATTGCGGCATCGGTGTCCAGTGCAATCGCTGCCGGGTTGGCGGTCAAGTTCCTCCAGTCGGCCGTCGATCGGAGAGCGCTGCGGTCGCTGTCGCCCATCCGCCCGATGATCGATGCGTCGTCGCACGTGACAACGCCGCCGAGCCCGCCGTCACCTGAACCCACGATCATATACCTGCTCGCCGGGTTCGGCGTCACGTTGACCGGGGCGTTCGCGATCTTGCTGTTCGTCCTTAAGGTTCGCGCGCCCCCAGGAGGTGCACGCGCGGGCGCTGCAATCTAACCGCCGTTCAGTGCCGCAGGAAGCGTTTGGACATCATCCCCGCACCGGACTGGTGACCCGCTCCGCCATGCATGCGGACGGGGCATCGATCGCCGAACGTCGACACGTGCCCACCGAGTCGACGCGCGCTGTTGCCCGCGCGAAGATCACCCCGTCCCATCCCCGTCCCTGCCCGATGTACATACATCGTCAAGGTGCCCACCTCATAAATATTCAGGCCGCGCGCGATATCTGAGGGCCCCTCCCTGCGTGTGCGTTGTTTTGCGCCGACGGCATCGCGTTGCAGCTCTGGCTCTGGTTGGAGGAGGCGCGTCGGCGACCCGACCCGACCCGACGCTGCGCGTCATTCCGTTTTTGCGGCCCGCGCAGGTGGACGAGCTGCATGCAGCGGCGAACGGTCGGCGGGGCAGCTGCGGGGGCCTGGCGTTACGCGCGGCGCCCCATGGGGCAGTACAGCCACGTGTGCGACAACGACCCCGAGGTCATCGGCCAGCATGTGAAGCGTACGCCGGCGAACAGTGCGCATGTGGGACGCACGTCTGCTGAATGGGGCCCCGCGCAGGCGACACGATCAAGCGGGCGCAGGGTGATGCGGACTGGGACGAGTACCTGGCGTCGGATTCCGAGGCGATCGTAAGCAGGGCACGCGTCGTCGCTGTCGGCGTCCAAACGCGGTTTGTTTGCTGCTGGCACAGGTGAAGGCGGAGCGCTCGCCGGAGATGCCCGTCCAGAAGTTGCAGGAAGTGACCGTGCGGCACCTGCACGACGCCGATGCGGACCCATCCAGCGCCGGCGACAACGACGCGTCGACCTAGGCACGGGGCCCGCACCCGAACGCATGCGAATACAAGCAGGCGCACACACGTTTAATTAGTCGGCGGGTCGGCCCCGCACACACCAGCCGCCTGAACGATGGTCTCCCCGGGCAGACGCCGCCGTTTGCCACGCTGGAACAATGACAGCGCGCGTACGCGCCCTAGATCCAGTTGCCGTTCGGGTTCATCTTGTGCACGATGCGCCGCGCGAACTTGAGCGCCTCGTCCGAGTCGTTCAGCTGCGCGACCACGCCGACCAGGATCTGTGCACGCGACCGCCCGCCCCGTCAGCAACGCGCGGCGTCGCCCACACCCGCTGCAGACCGACCTTGCTGTACTGGAACCTTTGCAGGCGCTGCCTGCACGCGTCGAACGTGCACATGTTCGCCAGCGAGTACATGCACGTCCGTCGAACAACGGCGTCCGCGCTGGCGTTCCCTAACGCCGGCCTCGTCAGCCCACTGCTCGTCGCGTCTGCCCTGCCCAGTACCGCCAGCAGCATACCGATGCAGTTCAGCAGGGTCTCAATGCACATGGCGGCCAGCAGGTCGGGGACGACCTTGTCGGAGAACCGGACCAGGTTGCCTAGCGCCCCGGCCGCGTTGATAGCGATGCGGCGGTCAACGCCGTTACCGGGTACCTGAAGGTCGCGCACGTCAGCAACGCCAGGGGCGGCACGCCCGATGGATCGACAACCGACGGTGATGCCAGGAACAGACAGGGCCGCGACCAGGTCCGGTATACAAGGGGAGAGCGACGCGCACAGGTCATCGTTGTGGTACACGGCGTTGCCGATGGCGAACGCGGCGTACTTCTGGACCTGATGGGCGGTGGTGGTGTCAGCACGCGGGCGAGCGACGGCGGCGGCGTCGGTCGCCCCCCTCGAGCCCTACATGTGCGTCCCGATCACGGCAGCGGTCCATGAGCGCAGACAGGACATTGTTATCGCGCAGGTGCCGGTAGAAGAAGGGCGAGTGGCGGCACAGGTTCCCGATCAGGTTGCAGGCCTGGGACCGTCCGTCAGCGCCCGGCACCGCCAAACCGCAGCGCTCACACACGTACCTTGGCGCGAATCTCGGCTTGCTCATGGGTCAGGAACGTGTTCAGCGCGTCGTACACGTTCGACTGGTGAATGTGTTGATAGTTGGACTGGTCGGTCCTTGCCAGCTGCGTGAGAAGCGTGAGGACCTGCCCGAACGTCAGACGGCGCCACGCCGACGCAGGACGGCCACCGCTTACGTCGCCGAGGAACGCGTCCGACGGCATGACACTGTCGAAGAAGAAGCGCTGGACGCTGAACATGTGCAGGCCGTTGTAGTCGACAAACTGCCGGGCGAAATGCTTTGACGAGCAGACCAGCCGGGTCAGGAGGCCGACGATCGCGGTCGGGCCTCCGTCACCGCCGTCCGCGAACGGCCCCGCGTGAACGATCGCATTGATCAGGTGCTGGACGGCGTGCTGATTGTACCTGCGCCCGCCCGATTCAGCTGGCACGGTCACGTGGACGCGGAGCCGGCCCCTACATGGCTTTCTGCACTTTCGCCAGCGTCACTGAATCCAGGTCCGACATGGCCAACGGCAGACTCAGCAGGCGCACGACGTCGTCGACGAGCAGCGCGACCTGAAGGTCGGGTTCGTCAACGGCAACGGGGCAGCGCGAGCGCCAGGCGCGTACCTGTCGAGGTCCACCGCCGAGCTCCTCCGGCCAGCACGACAGCTTGTTCAATCGGAACTCGTGCAGCAGGCAAATGGCACCGGAGAACACCGACTGTACAACGAGCGGTCAGCACCCGACGACGTCAGCAGCGCGCGCGGATCCGCCGACCTCGATCATGAACCTGGACAGGTTCGGCGAGCGGCACCTCGCCAGCACGGTGTAGAACAGGTCCAGGAGGAGGCGGACGCCCGATGACGACAACCAGTTCCACACGTGCTGGAGGTGGAGCCCGTCACCCAGGCGTTGCCATAGGCCGCAGGCGTGTACGGCATCCAGGAACGATGACGATGATGCATCGTCGTCATTGCAGGCGCACTGCCTCAGCAGCGCCACGTAGGCGTCGAAGTAGGCAACGTCTGCACAACGCAATCGATAAGCATGCAACAGGTTGCACAACGACGCGGTACCGAGCGGCCCGTAGCAGGTGCCCTGGAGGTCGTTGTTGGCGAGCTCCCAGGCGTTCGGCTCGACGGCGACCATCGGGTCCGTGCTCTCGGTGCACGACTTGCGGCGCTGACTGTCCGCCATGGCCACGAGCGCATGCAGGACCCGATCGTCGCCCATCACGTGCGTCAGCGACAGCTCCTGCCGGCGCCGATCAGCTCGGCGCTGCATTGCCGAGCACCCTAGCGAACGTACCGTGGAGATCGACGCAAGCGCGACGCCGCCTGCGACGTTCACCATGGGGCACCCGCTGACGATGCACGCCCGGCAGTCCGACAGCGACATGTGCCTCAACGCGACGCCAGCGTCCGTTAACACTGCCAGAGAAGATTCAGCTTTCGTCACGGCAACCGGGTCCGTTGGTCGCGGCAACCTAATAGTGCAAGGGCGGCCGGCTGTAGATTCGACGACGACGACCCGGCCATACTGGCCAGCGCAACGAGCCGCTCCACTGCTGGTGCCTGTACACGAGGGCAAGAGTCACTACGGCAGGGTCAGAGTCATGCACCTTTGCGCCACGTACGTGGGACAGCAGATCCGTCCGGCAGGCGGATGAGTGACGACAGACCTGGCGCCCCAGAGCGCAATGTCAGAGCGTGTGACCGAAGAGCAAACCACGATCGGTTACCCGTCGCAGGATCCGCAGGATCGGAACGAGAATCTCAGGTCGATGCGATTCCAGCAGCAGGGTGCACAGCAGCGCCATGGACTGGGTTTCGCACACGACGTCGGCGACGTGCGACACAACCTTTGAACGACGAGATCGGCTCAGGGGACGACGAGTTCCAGACGGCGAAGCGCGCGCGTCACCTACGGCCGATTGCCAGCACGGAATGGCGACCAGGTGACGGGACGAGGACCGGCCGGGTTCCTTCTCCGGCGTCGTCGTCACCTGCTCGACTTGGACCGCGTTCGTTTGTTCGCCGCCGAGCGGGAACGCCAGCGTCAGGCCCGTCGCCGGAGCGACCAGGTCCGACAGAATGCACAGCGCCGTGTTCGTCGACGACGACACCGACAGTGCCGATATCAACGCCTTGATCACGGGGACACTATCGCGACACGTCAGACGGCTCGATGCATTCCCCCGGCCGGCAAACGAACCTCGGGTCGCAGACGGCGTCCACGAACGTTTTCCCACCGCAGAACGGGTTGGACGCGAATTGCCGAACGCACTTCCAGACGATGGCGAGCACGATCGGGATACAGTCTGCAGGGCCCTGCAGCATGGACGGGACCAGCGGCAGGAAGTGCACCGAGACGGCGGCGAACACGTCGTCCGGGGCGGACGCCAGCGCCGAGTCGTCGGCGGCCTCCTCGACGAAGCACTGGCCGCAGACGGCGTCGACACACTGCAGCAGGGTCGCCCGGTCGCTGCCGACGCTCAGCTGCTGCAGGATCAGCGGCGTGACGTGCACCAGGAAGGCGCGGTCGCCGGGGCGCGACGTCGGCCCGACGCGGACGACGGCCAGAAGCGTTTCCCAGACGTCGTTCGCCACCGTGCTCCCCACCTACGCGCACATCGGCAAGGTCAACCAGCGAAACAGGCCGCTGTGCAGCAGCGACGACGACCTGGATCGCGTCCGTCACGTCGACCTGGAAGCCGGCATCGTTGCGAAGCGTGCGAGCGTACGCCGGATCGGTTACCGCCAGGGCGTACGGCCAGGGTTGTTGCCGTTGCTGCTGGCGACCGCCGCCGGCCAGCTTCCCGAACCCGGCCGACTTGTTCGTCAGCGCCAGCGGCGTCTGGGCGCCCGTCGTCTTGTTCGACGGCGTCTTGTCGTCCGCGTGCGACGCGCCAACGTTCTCCTTGTCCACGACCAGCGACGTCTGGAACCGGAACTGCGAATTGCACAACCGGTCCCTGGGCCGGGTTAGGGGCAGGCGGCAATGAAGAATGGGGGACGGCGCCCTACCTCGGCGACGATATGCGCTCGGTCCTGCTCCTCCTCTCGTCGTCCGTCTCTCGGATGAACGGATGTCGCAACAGCTGGGGCCAGGACAGACGCTTGCTAAACGGAACGCGATGTCAGCCCGCGAACGACGCCGGGGTGGGCAGCGCTGGGCCGACCTGGGCTCCTTCTGGAGCAGGCCGGTGATGAACGAGCGGAACCGCTTCGACATGTCGTCCGGGTACGCGACCGGGTCCTTCACGATCCGGTGGATCAGCGTGTAGATGCTCTTCGTGTAGAACGGCGGGTGCCCGGCGAACAGCTCGTACAGGATGACGCCCAGCGACCACAGGTCCACTACGGCAGCGGCACGCGAGTCAGCGCAACGTGTGCATCGAGCGGGTTGGGCACGCCCCCCACCCGTATGATCGTACGGCTTCTCCTGCACGAGTTCAGGTGCCTGGCCAGGTGGGGCGAACGACCGTGAGTCGACGTGCGAGCGAAAGGTGACGGCGGTGGGCGCGTGACCGAACCATGTAGAGCGGCGTCCCCTTGATGGACGTCATGCAGATCGAGTGGGTGGACAGGGACCGCGCGAACCCGAAATCGCAGAGCTTGACGGATCCGCCCGCCCCGATCAGGATGTTCTGCAGGCGCGCGTCGGTCAGGACGCGCATGCCCACACACACACACACACGAAGGGCAGCGGCCACGCCGACCTGCGGTTTCATGTCGCGATGGATGACGCGATGCGAATGCAGGTAGTGCAGGGCGGCGACGAGCTCGATCGCGATCCGACGGATAATGGCCTCGGGCAGCCGTTTGTCGTCCTCGAGGACCTATCAAACGGGGCACGCGTGTTGGAAACCCGGAACGGGGAGGGCGGCAACGCCGCCTGGACCTGGAACAGCTCGCCCTGGGCGAACTCGGTGACCAGGCAGATCTCGGCGTTGGTCTCGAACGAGTCCAGCAGGAGGATGATGTTGGGATGGTTCAGGTCCTGCAGGATGGCGATTTCCTGTCGCAACGGCGGCCAACCTGAGGGGAGGGGCAGCGCGCACGCGGGGGCATCACCGACCGACCTGCCGCAGGAGGACCTCCTGCGATCGGCGCTTCGTGATGAACTTCATGGCGACCAGGTGGCCGGTCGCCTTGTGCCGCGCCTTGTAGACCTTGCCGAACGACCCCTCGCCGATCGGCTCCAGGACGTGATAGTTGTCCATGGCCCCGGAGCGAATCAAAGAATGGTTCGGTCGTCGGGTTAACGACGTGCGCGCACCGCCGTCGCCCCCGCACACTCCGCAAAAACAACGACACGATCAGGGTGGCGCCCCCAGTGGCGCGCTACGCACCCACTGCGGCTGGTAGGTGCTTCCCGGTGGACTGCCGCACCTGTTCCTGTCGCGAGCCTGCGACGCAACGGGATCTGGGGCTGTGCGTGTGACGCGCGATCGAGGACAGAAACATCGCCGAGTCTCGTGGACTCGAACACCTGCCTGGCGCAATGCCAGACCCCCTGCGCTGGCCACGTCCGTCACCGGCGACGTCCGATGGATGTGCGGTTCGCGCTCCGCAATGCACTGACGTACATAACACCGTACCGCCGCATCTGCTGGGCAAGCAGCAGCATGTCCCGGGTATCCTTTAACCGCACTCGGTGTGCGACGTTTGGTTGCGTCAAGCCTTCGACACGGTGATGGAGACGGAGTCGCGGGCTAGATTTAAAGCAACCGCGCCGCACAGTACGCTTTCAGGTGGAGCTTCGACGTCGGCGTCGGCGTCGCATCCAGCGCCTCCGTCTGCCATCCGGCAATTGCATCGGACGCACCGTCGTCGTCGACGACGACGATGGTCCCGTACGTGTTTCGTTGGCAACGTTTCCGGGTGCGGTCTGCGCATCTGCGGATCGCAGTCGGAACCAGCCCCTTCGCGGCAGCTCTCTGTCGGGCAGACAACGCAATGCTGAAACAAGCGCGCGGTCCCCCATCCAAGATCATGCGCTCGGCATCGCGATCCGGCGACGGGTGCGAACGATGTCCAGGAGTCTACCGACGCAGGTGCGGGGGCGGCTGCGCCATCACATAACCAAAGACGGAGCCCGGTCTCACTCCTGTGGAAGGCTACCTAATTACAGCTTTAATGTAACTACGGATACGGCATTAAATTGGCGCTGGTGCCTTCGCTGCAGCTCGCAGTCGGACTTGCAGCTCCTTCGCGGCAGTTCGCAGTCAGTCGGGGCCCTGCCGCGACCTCGAATCCGCAGTCCGTGGCGAGGGAGCAGGTCCCTTCCAGGCGCTCTTCCCCGGGTCGCAGTCCGAGTGGGAGTTTTCGTGGCCAGACAGTCTAAATCAGGGCACGACGTCAAGGGCCCCGGCATTGGACGCACGAACGCGGGCCGTCGTCGACCGCCATCCGATCTCCCACTGTTCCACCCTCACATGTCATTGCCCATGGTTGCCCGCGTCGTCCTGATTCTCATTGTGGTTGGTGGCGTCTTGGGAAAGACGACGCCCCGGACGCAACCCGGTGTCTCACCTGTGGCCGGCCGTCTGTCCAAGACCATGCTGGCTGGTGCGGCGTTGTCAGGCGTTGTCGCGGATTTGAAAACTAGAACTATCTTGAGGTTCCTGCAGCGAAAAATCTTTCATCCCCAACGGGATGCCGATAACCGTTGGGTATCGTCCCTAGTGGTATCGTGTATCACCACCTCGCGGTCAACCGAAGCATCGTCGGCGGCGACACACACCGCTGCGTACGTCATATACCATGAGACGCTGCGTAAGACGGGATCGCAGTTGCTGTCGATTCTGTCCGGAGCGACTGCCCTGATCGCAGGGCACACTGCGCGATTCCTGGCGCATGACAGATTCACCGCGTGGCGGCCGCCGTCCGTTTGCTCTGCGGCCGTACGGCCAGCTGTGTCGCCGGTCGATCATCTCCTGCACTCCGTCGCACAATGATCCGGGTAGAGCGCTCTGTCATTAACGGGGTTTCAATACACATCTGCTATATCTTCGTGTCAGGCCTGTTTCATTGTCAGGCGGCAGAACGACGGGCCCGCTCGCCGTTCGTTGCAGACGTGCCAATACGAGCGTCTTGTTCATGTAGACGTCAGGTTGCTGCAGCCCGCCTCGAGAGGACCGCAGTTAACAGATACTGCCAAACCTTCCCGAATTTGTCGACGAATTAGTGGCGTAGGTCCGTCCCGATTTAGAAACATGGGCCCAAACTGCTGCGGCAGTCCTGCAGAATCCCGCATGCGGATGGGAGGCAGACGCGTCATTCTCGTTGTCTCTAGTCAGATCAGACAATGCCGAAGTTGACGGTTCTTGCGATTATGGCGGCAGCGAGTCTCAGTGCTACCGTGAAATCAATGATGCTCAGTAGGTCTTTCGGCTTCACGCCACAGATCGAGCTGTCCGAATGCGGGTACGGCTTTAGTCCCTGCGTGATAGCAGTGAATCGGTTTCTTCTGGGAAAGGCTTCTTCATACGATATCAATTTTGTGATATCGACGGTCACTACTAAGCTGAATCAGGTAATTGTAGCCGCCAATACCCGTATTGTACCCATGTTTCCGGAATGGACAATTAACGATCATGTCCACAGGCAATGCGTATTGAGTTGGACAGGTTAAACAATGCGGCTGAGTCTAGAGAGTCTGCCAAGCTTGTGGTATGAAGGGCAAATTTCGCAATGCTGGCGTATTCCGCTGACGAAGCGTGGCATAGGTGAACAAGATAAAAGAGCGCTTCGAGGACGCCACAGACCGGCTGGCGCGGGCAAACACCGATATGGACGAACTTCGAACGAACGCGAATTCGTGGCATTCCATCGCTCAACAACATCAACGGACTATTGAGTTTGAGCAGTCGCGCGTGCAAAAACTGCAGACGGCTGAGGCAGGACTGCGTCAACAGCTGGCACAGAACGGTGCCGTTATGAAAGGTCTAGAGGCCACTCGGGATGAAAATCAGAAGACGATGAAGAAGTATCGTGATGATATACTCCGGCTGCAACAGCAGCGTGATGAAGAAAACGACATATGCCTGAAGACGAAGAGGCAATACGACATTACCATACAATCACTATCCTGCGAGCTCCAAGATGCTCGAGCGGCTTGCCTGCAACACAAGCGTTACGCGGCAGCGGCCGATTTGGAACTGGCGAACTTAACGCTGCTAGCGAACACGACATCAGCAAATCTGAAACGGTGCTATCAAGAGCTGTGCGAGACCAGGTCCGCGCTGAATGCAACAAGACGTGAACTCCAGGTCCAAATCCGTCGTGACTGCTGGAAACTGCCTGTGCTTACCTTGTGATTTCTGTTCCGCCTAGGCCGGTTGGCTGAAGAGTCCTGCTGCAAGAGCTTCTACTGCAACTGCCGTACTTGGACTCGGGGCCAGTTATCTGATCAAGAACATGCCAGGCAAACCTGCCGTAGTTCCTCTCTCGGTTACGCAGCGACGTCCAGGTCTGCTGTCCAGCAACCCGTAATTCATTAGCAAGCCCGTACTGATGATGGTGACGTAATTCGCTATAGGAATCGTGTCGACGGCGGCGAACGTCATCGCTGGTGGATTGGCTTTGAAGGTGATCCAGTCGGCGACAGGTTCGAAGGCGCCGCCGACCACCATTCGTTCCGTTGATTCTTTGGCAAATCGCGCGGCTTTGCCAGTAAAGTTTGACCGAACAGTCGTGTATGTCCTGCTCGGTGTTTGCGGAGCGCTGCTCATCGCTCTGCTGATCTCCTTGGCAATCCTCTGGGTTAGTGCCGCATGATCTGCTGCGCATACCCAGCTGTGCCTAACCGTGTGGCCTTGTGCAGTATCGCACGAAAAAGTTCAAGTTCAAATACAGGTGGCTGCTGAATCGCACCGGTACGCGTGATCCTGACTTCAAGACCGGCACTCCACTGCCTTCTGATGCGGTATGAGCATTGTTCCACGAGCGTACCGATGACTCACCATGTGCTTCAGGACGTCTGGGCGCGCGTCGACGATCCCAATTTCAAGTGGAAGTGACGCCCGCACATCACGTTTCCAACTGTAAACCAATGGCCGGCCTTCGGTCCTTTCACCTGCAACTCCGTGTGCCCTGGTCGCGCTCCGCACCGAATCGTAGTGCATTGCCGAGCAGACGATAGTAGTAACGACAGCCATGTGCGCGCTATAGAATGTCATTTGAGCGCAGATTCGCACCAACCGGGAGCCCAACCGGTGCAAGCAGAGATCGCGTCCAGAAATATGAATCCGGGGCCCAACCGGTCGACTGCGCCGTTTTCGGTCGGGCCTGAGATCACCGGAGCCCCCAGTGGCGCGCTGCGTACCCACCGCGACTGGTAGGTGCTTCCCGGTGGGGACTGCCGCACCTGTTCCTGTCGCGCAATCGCGGGGCTGCACTGGCGAGGTGCGCGACGGTGCACAGTGTGGCGCCAGTACTGTATTCAGGTCCGGTGGGCGCCAGGGCCGCGCATCGCCGGGTGTTTGACATTGAGGAACCAGAGGAACGAGAACAGGAGGCCGGCCGACCGGGACCTGGTCGTGTCCAGCATCCAGGTGCGGGCGTCGGCGACGGGGATGGGTACGACCTCGATCTGTTCCGTGCCGATACCGCCGCCGGGTCCCACGCGCATCGCCTCGGTGACCTTCAGACGCGGCACGCCCGTTCTTCAGCAGCGGATGCGGGAACGCAGACGGGTCGACCTGACCTCGGCGTACATCAGCGTGCTGACCGTCCCGAGCAGGCCCACCGAGTTGTGGTACGTCGTCACGAGTTCGATGTCGTCGACGCGGACGTCGAACCCGAGCTCCTCGATGATCTCCTCGCGCGCCGTCTCGGCAACGTTCAGGTGCGGTTTGTCGAGGAGGCCGGCGCACAGCTCGTACGTGAACGACTCCAGCAGCGTCGACGCGGTCGCTGCGCCGTTCGCCCGCGCCAACCCACTGGCGTACACCGCCGGGCGGAACTGCTTGACCAGCAGCAGCGCGTCCTGGTCACGATGATACCTGCGGGAATCCGTTAGCCGATTGTGCTGTCCGACGTTCGATCGCGTCAAGCGCTTCGACACGATGATGGAGACGGAATCGTGGGCGAGGAGCAGGTCCCAGGTTTTGCGTTGCTGGTCGCGACGGTCGAGGAACCGCGCACGGTACGCCTTCAGGTAGGGCGACGGCGTCGCACCCAGCGCCTCCATCTGCCATTCGGCAATCGGCACCGTGTCCGACGCACCGTCGTCGCCCATCGTCGTCCCGCACCGTACCTATTGCGACCGCAACTATTCCGGGCATGAGCTTAGGATCCACGTACGAAAGTTCCAACCTTGATCCGCGGTACGAGCACAGACTAAAAGGTACATTAAACCTCAAGCAAGCATATTCTGTTGGAATCAGCTGCGCGGCGCTTCAGTCAGACCGTTGCTGAGCACCCGTTTGGACACCTGTGTCAAACACGTAAAAGAGGGTCCATGGCGAACGGATTGAAGGAGAACGCTCTCAGCTTGGCGAGAGATTCTCCGGACGAGAGAACTGGTTGCCCTGTTTATACAAGTGTCGTGTCCGTTCGAGATCCGAAATGCTCATTCGAGGGGTTCCCAGTCATTCTACAGAGTTGTGGAAAAATCTCTCGAAACAGAGCAGTTGTGACATGTTTGTTTCGGTTCCTGCCGCTTGCGAATGCTGGTACGCGCGCGTGCCAGCCGCCTTGAACGTTGTTGGTTACATCACCACCTCTACAATTTGGATGGCCGGTCGTGGTCGTGCATTGTCAATCATTCCTGGAGGGGCGAGTACATGAAACTGGTTCAGCGTTTCGATCGAGGCAGTGTTCCGCCGCTGCAATGTTCCCTAAGCTGGATCTATTCGACAGTTACTGTCGGTGCCCCGAGGTCGTACAAGATCAGTTTGGTTTCGTGTATCTCCCGGTGACGATGAAGTGCCAACCACGTTTGTTGATCGGTAGTGGTCACACCTTTCGTCTCGGAACAGACAATTGCCTACTAGCATGCGATAAGCCGACCAGAATAGAAAGAAACCATCCAACGGAGTATTGTACCGATCAAGAAACGTGGTTGACACTTCATCGTTACCGGCAGATGCACGAAACTTGTACGACCTCGGGGCGGCGACAGTAACTGCCTAATAAATCCAGCTTCGGGGAACATGGAAGCGAATGTTTCAACCTTACAGCGGAACACTGCCTCGAAACGCTGAACCCGTTTCATGTACTCGCCCCTCCAAGAATGACAATGCCCGCCCACGACCGGCCATCCGAATTGTAAAGGTGGTGACGTAACCAACAACGTTCAAGGTGGTCAAGCTCCAAAGACGAAGAAGGTCCCGACAAGGAACAGAAGATGATTTCACCGCCGAACTCGAGAGATTCTCTCTTTGACGATAAAAGTGGTACGCCAGTATCGCCTGCGTATTGGTCGTTGGAATCCGCTCTGGCGAACGTTGCTGCTGACGAGACTTGCAGGTTGCTGGCGATGTTCGACGTCTGTTCTCTCGTGGGTGAAGATGCGCCTTCATGTCCCGGATCCACCTTTCCAGTGCAAATGCCCAGACATGGAATCTAATGGGGCCCCAGCGGCGAACCAGTTCCGGGATATGAACCAGCGAATGAAACTGAATGTAAAGTCAATGTTCAAGTTGAGTATCTCGGCGCGACAACAATGACGTACGGAGATGGTAGAAAGTCTGCACGGGATAACGTGCTCGAGTTCACACAGAACGTCTAAGTACTGATGCGCCACATGACCAAAGGTTTCGCGGCTGGAAGATTTGGCGAATAGTTTCGAGGATGCGGCGAAATAACGAAACACTGCCATCCAGAACTTGGCACGGGGAGACCGGAGGCTGCCACGGATCGACCGGAACGTGATTGCAAACCAAAACGCGACCGCGAAGTCGCCGGTCCACAACATGGCATTATGAACCTTCCAGTGCGATTGGCGACACGGGCTTTCGGGCTTGACGACGTTGCCAGACACCCATACGACGATGGGATTGAGGGACGTCGACGCCTTTGGAGTTGGCGTAGTGTCGGAACTCTTGAAACGCCAGACGTTCCACGTTAATGTTGCCAAAAGCGAACTTCTCTGTGTCATTAGTAATCTCACGAAGCAGAAGTTCGCTTTTGGCAACATTAACGTGGAACGTCTGGCGTTTCAAGAATCGCGACAATGACGAAATCGTATGCCGTCCACGAGCGAACTCGTCGAATAAATCGAACGCTGGAATATCTGACGCTTCAGTATTAAGAGGGGATAACAGATAGGGCAGTTGCTGCTTCAAAAAGTCGGCAAGTGCGATCGATATTCCGAAACCGAACATCGAAATCGGGCGGACGATCGTGCACGCCCAAGTTCTGGAAGTCGTCGGGCAATCCAACTGTGAAGTCGAAATCGATGCGCGGCGAGCCGGGAACAGTCCAGTGGATGTCCATGCTTGGACGCCCGATGTCATCGCCGTCGAGACTATCCGATGAGCTCCGAGAACGCAACGAAACGTCGTCGACGACGCCAGACAAGGACTCGACGGACGGAGTGCGGTTCCCACTGCTTGACCCAAGGTCCTGGATGTCGTCGAGATAGGCGTCGCCGTGGACATCGAAGACGTCATCGATCATCTCCATTTCCACGATACGATCCCAAGTCCGCCGCGCGCACCTGCTGATGGTCAATATTAGCGCAATCATGACGCTCTGAAGACAACAACGTTTCGTTGACATTGACGCGTCATTGACATGGACAAGAAACGACGTTTCGTTGACCTTTTCAGTACCTGTAACTGCATGCAGCGCCTTGTGCACATTTGCGAACGCATTGACGCACTTCACGAAGCCACTGGAACCTATCACCCCTGGTCCCGATATATCTCACGGCGTTTTCGTGACCGGACGACCAGGCGCTTCGGTCTAATTATATCCTGCCAGGACGTCCAGCGGCAAGCTTGGAAGCACGAACGCGGGCGCTCAGCCGCGATTCAGATACCTGAGCGATCCGTCCTCACATGTCATTGCCCATGATTGCGCGCGTTGTCCTGGTCATCGCTGTGCTGGGTGGCGTCTTCGGAACAACGGCCCCACGGCCGCAGCCCGATATCTCACCTGTGGCCGGCCGCCTGTCCAAGGGCATGCTGGCTGGTGTGGCGCTGTCGGGCGCTGGCGCAGATCAGGTCTCTCGAGCTATTCTAATGTTCCTGCTACTGAAAACTGTTGGTTATCAAACGAAATACGGCCTCGACCTTTGGACCTCGTCCTCAATCGCGTCGTCGTTGAGAACCTCGCGGTCAACCGTGGCATCTTCGGCGGTGACGCATACCGCTGCATACGCTATGTACCATGAGGTTTTGCGAAGGACGGGATCGCCGTTACTTGCCCTTCTGTCCGGAGCGACTGGCCTGATGACTGGCCACACTGCGCGATTCCTGGCGCATGGAACGGAGATTGACTGATGTGGCCGATTACCTCCTTCATTGCGTCTCACAACGATCCGGGACGGCGCTCTGCCATGACATGGTTCCAATACACATCGCCAATATCCCCCTCACAGGAGTGTTCAACATCGAACCCCGCATCTGCCTGCCCGAACGCACGGCTCGCCGATCCCAGCCGAAATATGGCCGTCGTGTTGTCGTTGCGTCCAATTGCGCTTCCCTACGATAGAGAGCACGCTGACGTCGTTGTCGCCCACGTTCGCTTGCCTTTAACAGTACTCGATGCTGGTCAGCGCCGCAGCTGCCTGTCGTGTGGCCAGTGGTGCACATTGGTGCGGGGCGCTCGCGCCGGTGTTGCCCACCACGCCAACGGTGGGCCCCCTGGACGGTCCTGTCGGGCCGGTGGAGCGCGCCTATACATCCAGCAGGTGACACAAGGGGGGAGCATCTCGCGTGACACGCGCGAGAATGATTGCCAGTTCCCGTCACGGGCGACCGTGAGCGCGGCAGGCGCAGCCGCAGGATCGCAGTCGGAACAGCAGCGGGCAGGCAGCTCCTTCGCGGCTGTCCGCAGTCGGAACTGCAGGCCCTTCGCGGCAGCTCCGCAGTCGGGGGCTGCAGACGCAGTGACCAGGACGTCGAAACAGGCGGTCGTTCGACCAAATGGCTCATGCCCTCGGCATCGTCATCCGGCGATGCGCACCAACGCCCCCACCGCCGGCAGAAACGCCTCACCTTCCAGGTGACAACCGTGAGGACTAGTACTTGTCCGAGGAGACCGACCTGGAGGACTAACGTGCAGCGCCCGGAGATCACCGCCGCCGGCATCGCGTCGAACGCCCAGGTGGGCGCCGGCCTGCACGCCGTCCGCAACAACCGGTACCTGATCCTGCCCGCCGATTTGAGAAGGCGTACCAGAACAACATCAAGAAGGCGGACACCGCCTTTGAGTTCTACACCCCATTTCAATAATGCTCAGCGCTCGGGAACGCACATTGCCGTCGCGTCCCCATTGTGCCCAATTGCTACTATCCACACCTGGCGGTCTACCGCCCGCTGACGCCCACCAATCATACGTACCACGCAGCGGTACCGACTCGGTGCCTTCGTTTGCTATAGCGCGTACGTAACGCGGGCGGCTGCCGGTCGAGGGCACGTTGCACGGATGCATTCAAACGGATGATGCAGGTGGTGATGCAGACGGATGCAGGTGGCGATGCAGACGGTGGAATTTCTTTCATTCGGGCCCATAAGCGCTCCAAGAACCGGAATTTGGGCCCGTCCCCCGTGATCATGCCGGTTGGCGCCTTTTTAAATCGATGCTTTGTCCCTGGTTCCTTGCCACTGAGGCCAGCGGCAGCCTTGGCGTTGGCGAGAAAGTTTTTAATCATTGCAGGCCAACGCCAAGGCTGCCGCTGGCCTCAGTGGCAAGGAACCAGGGACAAAGCATCGCTTTTACAAAAGCGCCAACCGGGATGATCACGGGGGACGGGCCCAAATTCCGGTTCTTGGAGCGTCTTTGGGCCCGGATGAAAGAAATCCCAGACGGCCATCCAGGCCTGGAAGGAGAGGAGATGTTGGAACGCGCTATGACGACGTTTCGAAACACCGCTGGCACCTAGCACTCGCAATCTGATTTTGATCCATAAATTACAGCTAGCCCACGTCCACATTAATGCACGGATGCATGCAACGGATGCAGCTGGTGATGCAGGCGGATGCAGGTGGTGATGCAGGCGGATGCAGGTGGTGATGCAGGCGGATGCAGGTGGTGATGCAGGCGGATGCATCCGATCTGACGCCAGTGCAGGTTTAATACCACATTAAGCACACGTCGTTGACCGTCAGTGCATGCACTTACTCCGCTTCGTCTCACGGCGTCACTGTTGGCGATTCCCTGACTGCGGAAGAAGTTCAGGACGCCTTGTTAAATTGCGCCACTCCTCGATTTGTCAGAACCAGCCTGCAGAGCCTGATTCGTACTATATGGCCTGCATCAGATACACAACATGTCTGACATCAGAGTGACATTGGCGTGAAGACGCTGCAACGTACCCATGAAACAGCTCTTTCGTCTTCTCCACGAAATCTTTCTTTGTTGATTTTCACGTGCCCGGTGCCAGGTCGTGGGCAGGTACGCCTGTAGGGCAGGTGGGAGTTCAGGCGTTGGACACGCGCGTTGGTACTGGGTATAAGACGTATTGTCCTTGCGAACTCCTAGATGATTAGGATGCCCTGTCGAGAGTAACCTATGCCACTCCTTGTTAAAAAGCATCAAAACAGGACATCAAGCACCAGGCCACCGTAAAACATCGGTTTCTTGCTCACGTTGCTCGTCATCGGAGTCACTTTCGACAATCGAGTCGATTTGGCCGCTTGGTTCCTTCGGGACCGAAGCGACGCCCTCCTTGCTCGATGCAGTGCGCTTCGTTGCTGCCGATGCGGCGGCGCCCTTCTCCGTCTTCAACGCCACGGCACCGGTCTTCTTTGAGACGACGCGCTTCTTTGATGTCGATGCGGCGGCGCCCTTCTTCGCCGTCAACTCGACGCCTCCTGGTCGTAGACACTGGTGAGACCGTTCGCTCGCTTGAGGAGGAAGGGGGTTCGTCGTCTGACATAACGATGTGACTCCCGCGCGATCGGGTGCCTGGCATACCCTACAGCAGCAATTGAGCAACTGACAGAGCTGCTACCTAGCGTTTGCCCAATGCCCCAATGGCCGACCATGGCTGCTCTCGTGACTGGTGCGCGAATAGGCTCAGTGGACGTTTAGGCCCACATTTTTGTTGGAAGGGTATTCGGCTCGGGCGTTCCGGAGACCGAAACGGATCGGGCTCAACAATGGGCATCCAGGTTTCAGGTTCTTCGCTGGCAGCTCATCAGGTGCACTTGACACACAACGCATTGTGATCTCCTTGCACAAACAAACACTGGCCCAAAATTAAACCCAGACGCTTCGTTAGACCGACTGGACAGCTGCAAAGTGGACAAGGCTCTCCATCGATCGATCGACGCTGTTTTTGCCGCCACGGCGCCGTCGTCGATACTCAAACCGAGAAGACGTGGCGAAGCCAGGAAGGTCGCTGGAACGATTGCCGTGTCCATGCGATGCAAGGTGTCCGAATCCGGAAGCGAGGGACAGTTCCTCCAAAGAAGGTGTATCCGAAGATCAGCAAACCGCGCTTGAACTGGACATGTACTCCACTGGGTTGGTGTATCCGTTCGGAAACGCCACTCAATTTGTCCTCTGTGCCATGCACAGTTTGCTTTTGAACACACTGCCCCGACTGTGGTCAATCATTAGCCCGAGGACTGGTCCGATGTCTAATAAGCGTTCTCTACATGACCAGAAGGTTGCTTGTGGATGTGGCATTGACCGAACACGATGAGATACTGATGCAATGCAAACAGATTGAAGAAGCTCTCGGCAAGACATTCGACAGGTCGACAGGGTGGGCGGTTCCTGCTGGCAAATATCGACCAGATTCTCGCACCGGCAGAACCGCATTCGTCGTCAAAATGGGTGAGCTTCTCCATTCGGTTCGCTGGTGCACAGGTAAGTTGGAACGCTAGAATTACGGGAATATTAATGGACAGTATGTTGTTTTTGAAAGGGAACGGTATTAAGCCTGGAAACTGTCTCTTCCGCCAAAGTTGGAAGACACACGATTCGCTTCTGTGGGCCAGCGACTTCGGAATCAGGATCGCCGAAATATCGAGAATTTTAGTACGCGTATTTTTTATTCGTTGACACGTGCAATCACCTGCTTTGGAAGTGCATTCTTAAAGACGACTTACCAGAGCTTAAAGATCGGCTGTTCCAAACTTTCAATGAACTCGAACGCATCGCGCCATCAACGTTGATGACAATCGCAGTAGGTGTTGTACTATGTTGTCGCAAATTAAACCTAACCCCTGTCTTTGAAGGAACACTCGGTTGTTCATCTACCTGAAATAATCGAACTCTTTGGCCCCATCGCAGGGTTTGTGTGGGCCTTGCTGATGGAACGGTTCATGCCGCGGATGAAACATTTCGTCACATCTACTGTTTGATTTTCGGCGAATATCGTGAAGAATTGTCAGCTATGCTCGGCAACCATCAAGCTGAGGTATTTTCATGATGTCTATGCGAGATCACGGGACTGATCCTTGCTTCCAGGTTTGCCTATCCTGGTCGCTTCAAGCAATCCACTGTCTCGGGTCGCAAACTTTCCTGCATGGACCCTTGCACTGGAACAATGCTGTTACAACTTTCTAGTGTTCGCCCCTTCAAGGAAAGGACCATGACATTATCTGACGACGATAGATGCCACTTGCATCAGCACTTATGCGCCGATGACTGGCAGCATTACCACAACTCGCCTGTCGTTCAGCACTACCGCAAGGTGTGCCGATTGTTTCGAAGGGAAGTGGACGCCCCAATCGAGCGCTTCAGCGAGATGCGACTTCACATCGGCTCATTCGACGCATTCTGCGAACGCGTTGCCGGAATGCGTTGCTGCCATCATCGTGTGAGGTTTCCAACGAAGCATCCTTTGGTAATTTCACAAGCATGTAGTTCAATCACTTCTTGTGAATCCAACGGGTTACAGGCAACTGTCTCTGGAAGGCAAACCTGGCGGAGAATGGCGACGAGCCAAGGACGAACAACCGCTTGGTCGTGACTGTCGGTGAAGGCTGGCGATACTTCCGTGCCCAGAACCGGTTGCGAACGGTTCAGCGTTCCAACTGGAATGTTTTTATTGCTACAAGTAAGACACTCGGTGTGCATACATTCGACTCGGAAGTCTTATTTGAGCATGAAGGTGATGGGAAATTGGCAACGCTGACCCCGACACGGAAGCCGGCGGACCCTTTGGTCTGACGCTTCCAGGATACATTATTCTTGAGTCGACCTCCAGTTCCCCGTTGAGCAAGTCGTACCGAATAACGTCGTCCTGGTGCCCAGCGTCCTGAATCTGAGATCTCACGATACCAGAAGTCGTAAACGTCGGCGTGTCAGCGTCGACAGTCACTTCGTCTGTATGCGTGGCCGTTCCAACATGGTTCCCGGCTCATTAATTTCGACAAGTTTATTCGATTAAAGCACAGTTAGTTCTTGAGAGCAAGGCGTCGAAACCGTGGACGTCTCACAGTCCCCATCTACCAGCGACTCTCTCACTATTCGGCATTAGTTCGTGATTACCGCAGAAACGTCGTCCGCATTCGTTTGCATCTCCTTGTAGATGCAGAATGACTGCAGAAACGTCGTCAGCAGACACTTTGCATCTACAAGGTGATGCAGATTGAATGCGGGTGACGTTTCTGCAGCCTACCTGCATCCTGAAGGGGATGCAGGTAGGATGCAGAAACGTCCACCTGCAGCCGGTCTGCAGTCATTTCGCATCCGGTTTGACGCCAGTGGGTCATACGTACAACGCAGCGGTACCGATCGACTCGGTGCCTTCGTTTGCTATTGCACGTACGTAACGCGGCCGGTTTCCGGTCGAGGGCACGTTCATTGTAATAAATTGCCGCCCGTGTTCGCCGGTGTAGACGCGTGCGTGGTGACGTCGATGCCTCAGAAGGACGCGCCTTCGGAAGTTCCGCCAGCAACGAATCGTCGGTAGTGCGAGTGCGACTCGGACACGTGATTATCCAGGGCAGCGCTGGACGTGAAGACGTCTATGCAGTACGGGCATGGGTGGAACGAGGTCCCCCGATGCCCCTGCCCGACGTGTTGTCTCAGAACACGAAATTTGTCGAACATCTCGCCGCATTCCGCGATCGGGCAGCGTCTGGGAGTCGGTATCAGGGATTCGTGTTCCTTACCACCGTGCAGCGCCACGGTGTCAGGGCACGTGAACGTCTTGTCGCAGAAAGGGCACCCATAGCGAGGATCATCAAAACGGTTCGGGCACCAATGCTCCATGTGCCGATACACAGCATGCTGACAGTTCAACTCTAGATGGCAACGGCCGCAGAACAAGCCACGCACTGCTTCACCAGATGACGGCATGTGAGACGGGGGGCGAACAGCACTGCTGCCAGCTCCACCGGTTGGCTTTCGAAGCTGGCGAGACTGTCGAGCGCGTTTTGAGCGTCCTGCAGAATGACCGACACCAGGTCCTGATGCTAATATAGAGCACCCCAGAAGACCCACGTCCCGGTCAACGGCAGCGTGCGCGAAATTCTCGGCCGGGCTGGCGGCGCCCTCGACGCGCGTAACTGACCGGCTACTGATCCAGTCCGGTTCGCCGACAGCTGCAGTATTAGCGTTGCCAGCCCCCGAGCAGCCTTCCATGACGTAATTCAATGACGCCGGATCCGCAGCAGCGGCCTGAGTGCTCAACTCGATACCAACGTCGCTCCCTTGTTGCCATCGGTCCAGACCCGTATCGACAAGGGGCGGTTGCGGAGGCATACCAAGGAACTGCCCGGATGACCAGCTTTCAGCCGCGCCTATCTGGTTTTGAGCGTGTTGCCACATGGAATGCACCATCACGTGACTGCTGGAGGCTTCTGCATGGTGGCGGCCGTAATGATCTGCAAGGGCGGGTAAGGCGTGTTCGCAGTGTGTGGGTGGCCTATCCAACGTTCCGATATCAGCAATCGCGCCGCCTTGCTCGATCGGTTCCGCATACGACTCAGGTGCAAGCAAAGCTGTCGACTGATGCACCCCGTCGATGTCGGCGCCAAAAGCGTTGCTCGCGCTGAGATCCATCGGACTGGTGTGAATCTGAGAGCGCCAGGGGCCACGGCCAGTGGATGTGTGGTCGGCGTGGTTCTGGGCACTCGCAGATTCGAAGAAGGATAATAGGACTTGGTCGAAATCGGCAGACAGCGACGGCGACGCTTTTTCACACGCGTCGTTGAAGGCGTCACCTTCGACGTGGACACTCGAACTGGCATCAATCTCGCCAGATTGCACACTCGAATATCGGAAGCTGTGAACGCTGTCCTGGATGTCCCCATGATGGGAGCTGGAACCGCTGTTCTGGACGTCGCCATAATGACTGGGAATGCTGTGATGGATGTCGCCATAAGGGAAACTGGGAACGCTGTCCTGGATGTCGCCATAATGGAAACTGGCCGGAACGCTGTGTTGGACGTCGCCAAAGTGGAAACTGGGGACGCTGTGGCCATAATGGGAACTGGGAACGCTGTGCTGGATGCCGCCATAACTGGGCACAGGTGCAGGCAGCGCGTCGTCGTCGTTGGCGGGTCTGCCGTCATGCCAGTACGCATCGACATCGAAATACAGATTCACGGGATCATCGTCGTCGTCGTCGGCGCCGATGACGCCAGCAGCAAAAGTCAAGGCCCAGACCAGCACCACGTTGTAGGACTTGATCATTGCCGTCATGATCGGATATAGGTGTGCGGAATCAGACCCGACGTGCACAGCGCCAGTCTTGGGGGTCTCACGCACGCACGCCGGGCCTCTCACGCAGTGCGCGGAGTGTGCGTTCGGACAACAGTCGACGTCTTGACCTCGGCTGACTTCGGATTCCCTGTGGGCACTGCGGTTTTTCGTTGTCCGAAGTCAACTTGCGGCTGGGTGATTTCTCCCCTGGGGCTTCCTTGTTTGGGCTCCCAGACCATGCTTTTAGTGAGGCTTGATTTCCGGTCAAAATATCAATCAGAAATCAAAGCGCCCCGAAAGGGTTGATTGTCAGGCGTCGACAGAGGTCGTGGACAGGACACAGAGGACCACGTACAGACACACGATTCGATAAATCACCCCCGTTGGGACGTCATACACGGGATTAATTATTACTGTCACCGGCTCCACCGTCAAAGTGCTCGATATTAGCCATAGCTGCGGCACACAGCCGACGTTCCTTTATATCGATGCACACATCCACATGCGCGGCAGTCCAGCGTTCGGACATCGCCTGCCGGCCTGACGCTGACGTAACCAACGAGAATAGCGTCCCGTTTGAAAAGTGCTCGCTGGCTCGCGCGGGCGCCGGAGTTCCCCGTCGCGTCGCGTCGTGTACTGTGCGGAGTGCCGCGCGCCAAATGGTCGGCCCGCTGGACGGCCCCGTCGGGCCGGTCGAGCGCGCCTACATCGAGCAGGTGACGCAGTGGGACCTGGGGCGGATCCGACGCGAGCCGGATCGCCTGCGCGGCGAGCGCCTGCGCGTGACGCGCGCCATCGAGGACCTGGCCGTCCAGAACTATCGCCAATTCCTGGACACGGCCACCTGCCTGGCGCGGTGCAAGACCCTGGCCGCCTCCGTCACCGGCGACCTGGACGCCTTCCGCCACGACGTCGCCGCCCTGACGCATGCGGTCCGCGCGTTCACGGCCGACCACGCGTCGCGGTCGGCGCAGGAGGTACGTCGTCGTCGGGCGTTGTCGTCGTCGTGTGGGTGACGTCAGCGCGTGCCAGACGATCCAGCACACGCTGTCGGACATGTACCCGCAGCTGGTCGACGTGCTCGACCTGCCCTACCTGATGGAGGCCTGCATCGTCGACGGCGCGTTCGACGCCGCCCTGGGTGCGTCGTCGTCGCCGACGCGCGCGCTGCTGCTGCTGAACCGTCCCGCTTGTAGACATTCGCGACCACGTGCGGGCCCTGCTGCGCCGGCACGCCGACGTCGGCGTCCTGGCGGTGATCAACGCGGTCGTCGACCGCCACACGGACCGCCTGCTGGCCGACCTGCTCGGCAGGCTCGAGGCGCCGGTCCAGCTGCCCGACGCGCTGACCATCGTCGGGCACATGCGCCGCGTGCACACGTCGGGCGCGCGTCGTCGAGCACGCCCCCGGGTGCGTCTGACGCCGGGCGTGTGCGCAGGTTCACCGAGGTGGCCCTGCGAACACAGTTCCTGCAGCGGCGCGAGGCGTGGCTGGAGGCGCGCCTGGCGGGTGAGGTCGCGGCGTCCCCGCTCGCCCTGCTCAGCAAGTACCTGGACGTCAGCCGCGTGCACCTGTTCGAGATCGCGACGCAGTACCAGGCCATGTTCGCCGACGACGACGACGACGACGGCCTGCTCCAGCGATGGTGGGTGGCGGTCCCGTCCCGACGTCCCGGGACCCTCCTGACGTTCCGCGTTGTCGGTCAGGATCAGCCACCGGCTCGACGACGTCCTGGCGAAGCTGGCGACGCACCTGGCGCAGATCACGAACGGCACGTCGCTGGCCACCCTTCTCGAGCAGGTGACGTCGTTGCGTTCGGAGGGGCGGGGAGCGCGCCCGTTCTCACTGACCGCTGTGCTGTGGCCAGGCCATGTACTGCGGCCTGTCGCTCGGGACGATCGGGATCGACTTCCGCGCGCTCCTGATCCCGCTGTTCGCGGCGCGCATCGCCGCCCTGTTCCAGCAGGCGCTGCGGCAGGCGTCGGCGACGTTCCACCGGAGCCTGTCGACGCACCTGTGGCACATGGACGCCGCGACGCTCGCCAAGCTGGGCATCGTGGCGCCCGGCCCCGCGTTCGCCGACGTCATGCAGTACCCGCCGCTGGCCGTCCTGGCCAGCGCCGTGTTCGACGCCGTCAACCAGGTGCGGGAATGCGCGCCGGCGTCGATGACGGGCGCGCTCGCCGCCCACCTCGAGGACGCGCTCGTCGACTGCGCCCAGCATCTGGCCGGGGCCGACCCCGCCCGCAGCCCCGACCTGGCGCAGGCGTTCGGCGACGTCGCCTTCCCGCTGATGGTGACGGCGTTGGCAAGCCTGGCCCCGGCCGGATCGTCGTCGTCGTCGTCGTCGCCTCGCCTGGACAGGGACCGCGTCCTCGCCCGTCTGGTCGAGGCCAACTTGTACTCGGCGGATCGTGTCGCGATCCGCACCGGGGTCCCGCCCGATGACGACGACGGCGCGGAAGGCGGCGGGGAGCGCAGCGACGAGCGGGCGGCGACCCCTGTCGTCACCGCCGACGCCGATGTTCCCAATTAACAATGTCGTCGACCGCGCGCGCGCGTGCGCCGTGTGTGTGCCATTTCCGTCGTGCGGGGCCCAGATGCGTCTCGTGGGCGGGTCCGGGCGCTGGTCGATCGAGACGGGCGCCGGCGTCGACTGCAGCATTGCCGTCCGGGTGATTCGCGACGACGATGACGACGACGGCCCGCGCCTGGCCTGCTTCGGCCTGCGGGCCGGGTGCCGCGGGGCGCCCGTGTCGCGCGTCGCCGACGGCGCCGCCGTCAACTGCGAGTCGATCACGGTCTGCGCGCACGCGTCCGCGACGCACACGGAGGGCGTCGGGCACGGCTCGGTAGGTGTGCGGGACTGCACGCGCACTACGTCGGCCCGGCCCGCGCAGTGAACGTTCGCCGCGTGTATAACAGGTCGAGCGCGTGCCCGTCGGGCGCTGCCTGCCGGGCGGCCCGCTGCGGTGCACGCTGCTGACGGTCCGCCCCGAACCGTTCGCCGCGTCCGGCGACGCGTACTCGGACGCGGCCGACGCGGGCGACGCCGTCGTCTCGGCCAGGGCGCTGCGCGACGCAATGCGGGCGGTCGAACGCGACCTGGCGGCCTGCCGCTCCGTTCCGCAATCGCAGGTCGACGCGTTCCGGGAGGCGATCTGCATTCGCACGCTGCCGAACGACGACGGCAAGCGCGTGCGCGATTACACGGGCACGAACCCGGCGTACCTGACCGTGGACGCCGCCGCGCTCCTCGCCGACGAATGGGCCGCCGCGCACGTCGTCGCCGATCTCCCGTCCGTCGATCGGGAACGCGACGGCGGCCGCCTGTTGGCGCATCGCATCCTGTGGGGGGTCCCGCGTCACGGCCGCATCGTGCCCCTGCCGCAACAACGCACCATCACCGAGCTGGCGTTCTTCCCCGACGCCCTGCCGGACGGCCTGCACGTCCTCGACCTGCAGGCCGTCAACATCGAATCCGACGCCGTCCCGTCCCGCCCGATCCTGTTCCCGGTGACGTGGAGCGCTGGCGCCGGCGTGGCCGGGCCCTAACCGCGACCTGGGCGCGGGCACGTTCAGTACACACACGCGCACACCCAGTCGCAGGGCCACCCGGTCGCTCGTTCCATGCTGCTGGTCGCCTGGCGATGAGTGGGTCGGAGCAGCAGAGGTCGCTGGCGGGGCGGTCCCCGCTCCAGCTGTCGGGCGGCGGCGGCGGGTCCCAGCAGCGGCACAGGTCGGCCAACGATGGCAGCAGCAACAGCCCGGCGGCCGTGTCGCCGGACCGAGGCCCGAGCCGGGTACGTTGTCGTGCACGGTCGCGCCCGCCCCGCTGACCGCCCGCCCCCAGGCTCTGCCCACGCCGCCCGTTCGCAGCGGGTCGAACGCGATGGCGTCGTCGCGCCTGACAAAGACGGTATCGGGCGGCGGAGCGCCCGACCCGAAACCGTCGCCCGCTCGGGTGGACGCGTCCGCCCGGGCATCCATGTCGCGGTTCGAGACGACATCGTCGACGTCGTCGGGCGGGTCCGGGCGCTTCGACCCGATCGAGTACCGGACGCGGGCCGCCGCCTCGCACCGCCCGAAGCCGTCGTCGACGTCGTCGGACATGGGCCGGGCCGACCCGCCCGATTCACCTCGTCAGACGGTGCCGGATTCGCCCCGGTCGCCGTCGGGGTCGGGCAAGTTCGAGCCGCGCCGCCCGTCGTCGTCGTCGTCCGACAACGCCGGCGGCGCGGACGGCGGCGGCACCCCGGAGCTGCACTACTCGGAGACGCGCACTATTAATAGTGCGGCGGGGCGGTCCGCCATTCAGCGCCTGCAGCACCACCACCATCACCGCGGCAGCCCCGCCAGCATCGGCAGCGGGTTCGCCCTGTCGGAATCGCCGGCGCCCAGCCCGGCGTCGTCGCATGCCTACACGGATTCCGACGAGGTCGTCGCCGTGCCTGCGTCGACGACGCCGCCGCCGTCGTCGTCGTCGACGCAGGCGTCCGTGGAGGTCGTCCGCGTCCAGCACGCGGACGCGGTGATGATGGTCGGGGCCAGCCCGGAGAGCGACTCGCAGGTCCGGGAGGAGATGCGCCTGATGAACGCGGTTCGCGACGCGCAGAACGAGTTCGGCGAGGTCAGCATGGAGGTCGTCGCCCCGCTCGAGGAGCTCGCCGCCCTGTTCGAGGACTCGGGCAACTACGAGCGGCGCCGCGACGTCCTGTCGAAGCTTGTCCGTGTCAAAGAGGTCGCTGGTGGTTGCCTGGTCGCGCGAGGGAACCGACCGCTGACGTGTGTCTGTGTTGGGGCGGGGCAGGCGCTGTTCGGCGAGGACCATCCGAACGTGTCCGACAGCCTGGCGGAGCTCGGCCAGGCCTGCCTGATGCTTGGCGACGACGCGCGCGCCAGGGAGACGCTGGAGAGCGCCCTGCGCATCGACGAGCGCGAGTTCGGCGACCACCACCCGCAGCTGGCCAAGACGCTCGTCCTGCTCGGGCACACGTACGCGCGCCTGGGGAAGGTCCCCGAGCAGCGCGCCATGGCCGAACGCGCCGTCCACGTCCTCGGTACTCGGCTCGGTGGCGTCCCCCTCCCTGGCCGGGCGCGCTCCTGCTCACAGGGCGTTCCCTTTGTAGATTCGGTGGATGGCGCCCCGGATGAGTACCCGGAGCTGACCGAGGCGCTGTCGTTGATGAGCGATGCGTACCAGAAGAACGGCGACCACGAGAGGCAGCGCGACGCCTGCCAGCGCGAGCTGACCGTCATGGCCAAGTTGCACGGCGCCGAGCACATCAGCCTCGTCCCCGTGCTGCGAATGCTGGCCAGCGCGTACAACTCGCTGGGCGAGTTCGAGCGCGAGAAGGCCGTCCTGCGGCGCGCCATCTCGATCCAGGACGCCGACCCGGCCGAGAAGGACTCGCCGAAGCTGATCTGGACGCTGTCGATGCTGGCGTGGACGTACTCGGAGCTGGAGGAGTTCCCGTCGGCGCGCGCCACGCTCCAGCGCGTGCTGGACATCAAGCGGAAGCGCTATGGGCCGATGACGTCGACGGTCCTGCAGACCGTCTGGGAGCTCGCCGCCGTGGCCGACGGTCTGCTGATCTCCTGTGCCTGTCGGCGTGTGTCCCCTGCTGACTTGCGCGCCCAGACTTGAACGACATGGCCGAGTCGCAGCAGTACTTGGATGAGGCGCTGTCGCTGGCCGAACAGCTGTACGGGCCGAGGGACCGGCGGGTGGCGTTCGTCCTGGCGCACCTGGCCGTGTGCCACGCGAAGCAGGGCGACGCGAGCGTGCTGATGGATTGCTATCAGCGGTCGCTGGCGACGCTCGAGGAGATCTACGGGGTCAACCATGTGATCTTCGCGAACACGTTGAAGCTGTTCGGCAGGGCGTCGAGCGAGCTGGGCGATTACGCCAAGCAGCGCAAGATCCTGAAGAAGGTGCTCACGCTGGAGCAGTCGTTCCACCCGGCGGGCAGCGAGCCGATTGCCCTGACGATGGCCGAGCTGGGGCGATGCGAGGGGCGCCTGGGGCAACTGTCCCTGCAACGGGAGCTTCAGGTCAGCGGTCCACCCCCTCCCCCGATGGACGCGTCCGCGCGTGCCTCTCACGCGCGCCCTGTGTCAGGAATCGGCGCTGGGCTCCCTGACCCGGTTGGACTCGCCGCTACACTTCCGAACGAATGTCCTTGTGGACCTCGCCAGGTGCTACACCGACATGGGCGAACACGAGCTGGCTCGCGACGCCCTGCTCCGGCTGTGCAAGCTCGAAGAGCGCGCGCACGGCAGCGATAGCGTCCTGGTCGCGCTGACCCTATTGCAACTCGGTAGCGGCGTTCTCGTCCCCTCCGTTCTGCGTCGTCTGACGCACGCGGTCGTTCAGTACGGTGCTATTTCGTGGTCGGCGACCTGGATCAGGCCAGGCTGGTCCACAAGCGCTGCTACATGACGCTCAAGACGGCGTTCCAGAGCGGCGACCATCCCGTAATCGTCGAGCTGGATTCCTGGACTCGACGCCTGAACGCCAAGAAGGCATAGCCGTGTGTGTGCGTGTGTGCACGTCGCCCGCGCCTGGTCTAACTATCGAGGGCTGTTATTAATGGAATGATGGTGCGCCACACGTTTACTTGTATCACATACATGGGTGCACTCTCAAGTTAGACTAGCTGATGCGAACTGTACGTTGGCGTTAACCGCGACGTGGGTCTACTGGTGTGGTCGGTATCAACCGCAAGGCGTGCAACTTGCGCTCGAACAGGGGCAGCTCGCGGTGGCAGACCTCTTCGCCCCGGCCCAGGCGGCTATGAATGCGACCACTGCCATACTACGGTGACCACCCGGGCTATTCTGCCACAAGCACATGAAGTGCTCGTGCCATAAAACGCAACGGGAAGTATGACGTTTGCGCGCGTCGACGCCTTGAAGCGGCACGTTCGACGAATGCATCGCGACGTTGCTGGCGGACCTTCCCGAAGGCACGCCCTGGTGAACCACAACGCGCGCACGCGTCCAACAGGTACCGGCACTGGCGAACACGGGCGGCAACCAATCGCAGTGAACGCGCAATCGCAAACGGGGACACGCCTAGTCGGTAACGGCGGGCGTTGTACGTATGATCGGGTGGGCGTCGGCGGGCGGCAGACCGGCAGGGTGCGGATAGCAGTAATTGGGCACACGCGCGGCTGTGGCGGGGATTGCCCCTCGTCGGGACCCTACGTGTAGAACTCAAAGTCGGTGTCCGCCTTCTTGATGTTGTTCTTGTACGCCTTCTCGAAGTCGGCGGGCAGGATGACGTACCGGTTGTTGCGGACGGCGTGCAGGCCGGCCTCCTGGGCGATCGACGCGATGTCGGCGGCGGACACCTTCTCCGGGCGCTGCACGTAGTCCTCCAGGTCGATCTCCTCGGACAGGTTCATCTTGGCGGTCGCCACCTGGAAGATGAGGCGCTTCTGGCGGCGGTCCGGCGGCGGGAACTCGATCTTGCGGTCCAGACGGCCGGGGCGCAGCAGCGCCGGGTCGAGCGTGTCGGCCCGGTTCGTCGCCATGATCACCTTGACGTTCGTCGACTGGTCGAACCCGTCCATCTGCGTCAGCAGCTCCATCAGGATGCGCTGCACCTCGCGGTCGGCGCCGGTCTGCGCGTCGAACCGCTTCGTGGCGATCGCGTCGACCTCGTCGATGAAGATGATGGACGGGGCGTTCTCCCGGGCCAGGCGGAACACGTCGCGTACCATGCGGGGCCCCTCGCCCAGGTACTTCTGGACGAACTCGGACCCGACCACCCGGATGAACGACGCCGTCGTGTGGTGCGCGACCGCCTTCGCCATCATCGTCTTGCCCGTGCCGGGCGGCCCCCACATCAGGACGCCGCGCGGCGGGTCGATCCCGATCGTCCTGTACAGGTCGAACTGGGTCAGCGGCAGCTCGACCGCCTCGCGGATCTCCTGCTTCTGGATGTCCAGGCCGCCGATGTCCGCGTACGTCACGTCGGGTTTCTCTGCGCGTCGCGAGACGGCCGTCAGCGCAGCAACGAGCGGGTGGTTCACACGCGACCGACGTACCGGTGATGGCCAGCGTGCTGATGGTCGAGTCGGCCTCCGGCGGGAGGATGTCGACCAGCGAGTTCGAGTGGCGATGGAGGGCGACGGACGAGTTGGGCTTCAGCGCCTCGCGGTCGATCGTGCTGCGCGACAAACGATCAGTGGGGGGCGGGGCGGGAAGGAACCGCGAAGAGACCTGAGGATCCGCGCGTAGTACGTCTGCCCGGTGGTGCTGTGGACGATGCCGCTGGACTCGTCGACCATCTCGAGGAACTGGCCGATGACCAGGGGCACGGACTGGATGCGCTTGACCTCCTCCTCGGCGCGCAGCAGCTCCCGCTTCAGGTTCTTCTGCTCGTCCTTGATGTACGCCTCCTGGATCGCCAGGAACTCCATCTGGTCCTGCAGCCCCTTCAGCGTCACGTACAGGTCGACAGGCTTGGTCGGCGGCGCCGACGACGACGGCCCCGCGCCGTACGGCACCGGCGCCGCTGCCCCCGTCGTCACATCGTCGATCAGCATCGCCGTCGCCATCGTCGCGGACGCGGCAAAAGCGGCAATCGCCAAAAAACAACGTCGTCGCGTCCAACAGGTCGAACCGGCGCCGCCCACCGTACATTACTAATGGCCCTGTGCAATAATACAGACACCGCAGACCGGCGCCGACCGCGAGGTGCAGCACATCCTGATGGAGCTGCTGACGCAGGTGGACTGTCCAACTGGCCTTGCGCTGTCAGCTGGTGGCTCGACGTCGCAATCGACCCCTTGAAGACCGTACGCGGACGCTGACCTCAGTCGGATATTCTGTTGTTCTGGAGACAATCGCCGTCGACGTCAGCATCGAAAAGTACGACACGACGTGCCCGGACGTTCGCCAATGGCTCCGAGACGTAATGCTGTCCCTGCTGGCGGCGAAGACACCAATTCTGGTCCACTGCAAATCGGGACGCGACCGCACCGGTATCGTCGTCGCAGTCCTGGTGCGCGTGCTGTTTGACGACATCGACGACGAAGCCATCGTTGCGGAGTACCTCCAGTCGGACAGCACGGAACGGCGCCTGATTCAGCAGACGCTGTCCGTGTTGAACACGACGCGAAAGGACTGGGTCAGGAACTACTTCCGGGACAAGCGCTTCCCTGTTGAGAGGCTGCGAAATAAGTTCCAGCAATAAAGGCCAGCGACGTGAATCTCGGCGATCGATCGAGGACGTACGACGTCGTCGTACGTCATGTGCCAAGAAGGATGTGTCGAACCCAGCGACTCCGAGTGTCGCCGGCGCAGGACAACAGACGAATTGGGCGTCAGGGCCTCACGATCGATTCTACTGCGAAGCCCAACGAACGACGTTAGAGTATTGACATTGCTGTTGAAGACATGATTCGGCAATTTCGACGAGAAGGACGCGCGCTCATGGGCCGGGGCCAACGGCGACCGGGGTCGACATGCGCCCGAGATATTTGCTATGGAGATATTCATCGGCGACTGCAACCCGTCGACAATGTTCGCCAGCTGTCGGGGGCGCCGCCGCACGGGAGCGATCCTGTGCACCGCGACGTTGCTGGCGTCCTGCTGGTCGGTGTGCAACGGCGGCACAGGCAACGCCTGCGTCTGGTACGCGTCCCGGTGCAATCCGCCGACCCTGTACGCACAGCACGTCGCACCAGCCGCGAACGTCTTCCGGGTCGCCTAATCGCGCCTGACCAGGAACCTGTCGCATCTGCAGATCGCGTCCGTGAACTCGTCGTGGTTCTTGACGCTGCCGACGACCATCACGGCACTGTAGGCGACGTTTGCGCCTGTGCACAGGTCGACCTGACCGGAGACGTGTAACCAGGACGCTGAACGGCAATGGCCTGGCCACGATCCCCGCGGGCACGTTCGACGCGCTCACAGGCCTGCTGGCATTGTATGACGCGCGATGGGCCCGTCGCTCCGTTCCTGCCCGGCGTAGCTCGTTGCTGACGGGAGAACGGTGGCAGGGACCTGGGCGGCAACCAGATCACCGACCTGCAGGCCGGCGTGTTCGACACGCTGACCAGGCTTAGGACCCTGTCCGTCGTACATGATATGGCGGCCCATGTTCGCACACAGTTGCAGGCTGACACGGGCGCGCCCCCACAGGACCCTGTCCGGCAACGTGCTGATCCGGATCCAGTCCGGCCTATTCCGACGGCTGACGCTGCTCCAGGCGCTCTACATCGACAGCAACATGATCAGCATTGTCGACGCCGACGCGTTCGCCGGCCTGTCGTCCGTACAAACAGTGTACGATACGACGGCCGTCTGCGCACAGACAGGCCTGACACGAGCCCAAACTCATACAGCGACATGACGTACAACAATCTCGTCACCCTCCCGATGCAAGTGCTCGCGCCCCTGTCGTCCGTCACCGATCTCCAGTATGCACGCGCGTCACTCGCACCGCCCAGGCATCCCCCACTGATCACTGCGGGGGTTCCCGACAGAATCCTGCCGATGAACACGGGCTACACGATGACGTGCCTGCCGGCGCCGCCGCCGACCTACAACACGAGCAGGACCTGGGCACTGCGAGTCTGCGCGTCGCCGTCGTCGTCGACGACAGCGACGCGCACACTGCGACCCGTCACCATGTTGCGCCGGAGCACCTCCCGTGCGACGTCCGCCCTGCTGCTGCCCGCCCCCATTGTCTCTGCGACGTCCACAGCGGACCCGTCCGTGCCGCTGACGCTGTCGATCCCGGTGGACGGCCTCGCCCCGGGCGCCACCATCGCCTGGTGGTCGCCGTCGCCGGATCTGTCCCGGCCCGGCGCCGTCCTGTCGCCGTCGACGACATCGCCGGTCCTGACGTTGGCGCTGGACGCGCTGTCGCCGAACACGACGTACCGTGTCGCCGTGGACGTGTCCGGGCACCAGCGCGCCTGGGCGGCCTTCACGACGCCGCCCTGGAACGGCGCCGGCGCCCTGTTCGTCGCGCCCGCCTCCGGCTACGCCCTGGTCACCAGCTTCACGCTTCAGGCGTCCGGGTGGTCGCACCCCGCCCGCTGCTACCGGTTCTACATCGGCGCCGGGCCCGATCGTCGCCCGCTGAACGACGGCGCGTGCAGCGCGTCGGCCACGATCACGACGCGGCTCCCGCTGGGGTCCCCCGGCACCTGCACCGTGTTCCTGTCGGCCGACATGGTCGACACGAACGGGATCGTGTCGCAGGCGACGGACGTCGTCGCCGTGTCCAGCTGCCCGCCGTCGTCGACCGCCGTCCTCCAGACGGCCGTCGCCAGCGTCGACGACCTGATCGCGGCCTCCAGCGTCCTGGTCGACGTGGTCGACCGCGCCGGCCTGGTCCCCCTGCTGCCGACGCCGTCGCCGGCCATGACGTCGATGCAGATCGCGAGCCTGTCGGCGGCGCTGTCGTCGATGGGCGTCCAGACGCCCGAGACCCGGGCGGCCGTCCGAGCGATCGTCTCGGGGACGACGGCGCCGTTGCTGCCGACGACGATCGCGGATCTGACGACGGCGATCGGCGCGTCCGACATCGGCCTGCTGCAGGACGTCGGCCTGCGATGGGCGCAGGCGATGCTGCCAGGCGACTGCACAGCCTGTGACCGGGTCGTCGGGGGCGTCCAGGCGCGACGGCTCGGCGGCGAACCGTTCTGCCCGCAGCTCGAAGCGCAGTGCCGCGTGCGGTTCCAGCAATCGGTGCCGGCGGCGGCCGCCGCCGTCGTGTCCGTCCTGGTGGGCGACGTGCACTCCGTCGTCGCCGTGACGCCGAACGGGACGCGGGTGACGAACCTACCCGCTCCGGTCGTGATCGCCATGCCGAACCCGACGGGCGGGGCGCCGGGCGCGCTCGAGTGCCGCTGGAGGGCGACGCCGGCGCTCGGCTGGCAGGTTGGCGGTTGCGACGTGCGCGCGTCCGGCAACGCGACCACGTGCGTGTGCACGCACCTGACCGACTTTGAGCTGGTCGCCCGGGGCGCGGTCGATCCGGCGCAGGCGGCGCCGATGGCGCTGTTCGCCGCGTGCGCCATCCTGACGGCGATCTTCGCGATCGGCCTGTCGGTCGTCGCCCGGGACGCCATATCGCGCGCCCGTGTGCGCTCCGCGTTCCTGACGATGACGGCGCTGATCACGGGCAAGTCGCTGACGCGCGGCACCCTGCTCCTGATCATGCTGCTGGGGCCGGTCGGCGCCGGCGCGCCCCTCGCCCTGCAGCTGTTGGCGGGCGCCACCCAGTTCCTGCAGTTCGCCATCTTCGCGTACTTCCTCGCCCTGCTGTTCGCCGTCGAGGACAGCTTCCAGCAGATGTCGACCGGCGACCTGGCGACCGCCACGACGCGCGGGCCGTACTACGTAAGCCTCGACTGGTACATGGGCCGCGGGCCACGGACTGCGCCTGTCGTGGGAATGTCCGCGGCGCGCGCAGTCCGTGGCGCCCGCGGCACTGTTTGATTTCGGGGGCGCACTGACACACGACCTACTGGGTGGCAGGTGAACCTGCTGCGGATCCGGCGCGTGCTGACGACGCTGGTGCTGATGATGCTGTTCTGCCCGGTGCTGCTGGTGCTGTCGACCATCGTGGGCATGCCGCTGCTGGAGACGCTCGCCGGCATGATCGTCCTGACGCTGCAGCTCGTGATCGCCGTCGTGATCCCGCTGCTCGGCCGCCTCCTGCGCCTGCAGCTGACGGAGCACTACGTCGGCCTGGACGGGAAGGTGTCGTGCGCCTACGTCCGCATCGGGCGGTTCCTGAGCAGCCTGTCGTTCGTCATCGGCTTGACGATGCTCTGCCAGTCGGCGCTGTGGTGCTGGTCGATCGTCGCCTCGGCCACGTACACGACGTACGCGGCGTACACGGACAACGTGTTCCTGGCGCTGGACGCCCTGTCGACCTGGCTGGCCTGCTCCTACCAGGCGAACGTCGTCCGGACCCAGGTGCGCAATCGTCAGGCGGACCGCCGGCGGGTCGCGCCCGCGCACGCCAACCTGTTCGCCGTCCAGGACGGCGCGCAGACGAAGGCGCCGACCGGCCTCATGGTCCACTCGCTGTCCGCGAAGGCGTTGTCCGGGAAGAGCGCGTCCCTGCTGCAGACAGTGATCAACTGGTGGGACTCGGCCAGCATGCCCACGATGGGCGACGCGACCGCCAATTACACGAACACGCAGACGACGGCGACGACGGGGACGGCGATGACCGGGACGGCGATGACGGGGACGATCACGCACGCCAGCACCCTGCACACCATGTCGGCCAGCACGACCTCGGGCGGGGGGACCTCGGCGTCGTCGTCCGCGAACCGCGGCCCGCACACGAACGACGACGACGACGCGTTGTGGTGCGTCATCCTCCAGCAGCTGGCCAGCTCCCGGTCGACGTCGACGTTCGCGAGGGCGACCGTGCCGCCACCGCCGCCGTTCGTGCTCGTAGCGATCAGCGACGCGCCGCCGCTGACGGACGCGCGCCAGCTCAACTTCAGGAAGGGCGACGTGTTCGGCCCCGACGCCATCGACGCCGGCAGCGGATGGATCTGGGCCACCCTCGACGGCAAGCGGGGCATCGTGCACAGCACCTACGTCCGGCAGCGCCTGGTCGACGCCCCGGCGCCGTAACGTTCCTAATAACACCAACGGCGCTCGTTCATTACCTTCGTCAGGCGGCAATGCCGCTCTGTGATCTGCGCCTCGACTACAACGTGTGGCTTCAGCGGGCCATCGGCGCACGCTCAGGCGCGCGTATCAATACAACCCGGCCTGTATAGAACGACAGGGAGAGCGCGCACAACTCACGCAGCACAAAACCGCGCCGCATGAAGGCAGTGCAGATATAAATAGCCCATGGCGAGGCCAGCAGGCGGTACCCCCAACCACCTCACGCCTCCTGTTGGCGTGCGCGCCGACTTGACGACAGGATCGTCGTGGACCCTCTCCAGGACGACCGCGTCGAGGCCGCCGCCGCCGCCGAGGTCGTCGTGGACGACTTTACCGCGTCCATCAGCTTCGGCACCTGCGACCGTCGAACGCGGTCGACGACGGCCTTGCCGTTCGGTCGGTTCTCGGACCTGGGCGACATTGTCGCCGCCGCCGCCGCTTTCAGGGCGGACGACGACGACGCCGACGCCACACGGGACATGTTGAGGACGACGGAATCGTTCCGCAGCCAGGGGTGGCGCAGGTGCGCCTCGGCGGTGACGCGCCGCGCCGGGTCGAGGTGCAGCATCGGGCGCAGGAAGGCGGCGATCTCGACCGAGGCCTCCTGGCTGAACCTGTACTTCTTCCTGAGCAGCTCGTGGAGCGGCCAGTAGTCGAGGGCGGGCACGCGGCACAGGCGCCCGCTGCTGTCAAAGTACTTGTCGGACGCGGCCCCGCGTATCAGGCTGGGCGGGGCGGGCCCCATCAGCTCCAGCATCAGCGCCAGGTGGTCGTCGTTCCGCGTGTACCCCTTCGAGCGGTCCGCCTTCGGGTCGAACAGGTACTCGCCGGTGATCAGCTCGAAGCACATGCAGCCGAGCGACCAGATGTCCGTCGAACAGTCGTACTGCGCCTTGAGGATGATCTCGGGCGACCGGTACTGGCGGGTCGTGATGTAGTCGGTGAAGTGGTGGTCCGTCCAGCAGGCGTTGCCCAGGTCGGCGATCTTCACGACGGGCGCGGTCGACCCCTCCTTCCGGTCGTGCACCTTGCCGCTCGCCAGCCGCTGCGCCATCTTCGGGTCGGACGACGCCACCAGGACGTTCTCGGGCTTCAGGTCGGTGTGGATGATGCGGCAGCGCCGGTGCAGGAAGTCCAGGCCCTTGAGGATGTCGCGCGCGATCACCTTCACCGACGCGAGCGGCAACCGCCGGCCAGGGCACCGCTTCAGCAGCTCCAGGAGGTTGTCCCCGAGGACCTCGAACACGGTGCACATGTGCTTGCCGTTATCGCCGACGACCATGAACGAGTCGCGCATCTGGGTGACGGGGACCTCGGCGCCCAGCATCGCGGTCGCCTCGCTGACCCGTTTGAGCAGCTTGACCTCGTCCAGGGCGGCCTCCATGTACGACGCCTCGCCCTTCTGGATCTTCAGGGCCACGTGCGCCGCCCCGGTCGCGCTCGAGAACTGGTGCAGGTCGGCGGCCAGCCACACGGTCGAGAAGTGCCCCCAGCCGAGCTTCGACACGATCATGTACCGCTGGTTGTACAGCTGCCCGCGAGTCACCTGGACGCACGCGGCGGATCAGTGTGTGTGTGTGTGTGTGTGTGTCGCGCAATCGTCATCGACCGACCCGATGGTATCCGCCGACCCCGTAGTTGTCGGCGCCTTCCTCGCTGCGCTGCAGGCGATCATCGCCGCGCAGCGCGTGCAGGGATTCGCCGCGGAAATAATACCGAATGGCGGCGCTGAACACGCTGTCGATCTCCTGCGGCAGGGCCATCCGCCGGGACGCCGTGCACGGCTCGCCGCTCGCCTGCTGCTGCTGCTGGTACACCGACGTCGACGACGCCGCCTGGCCCATACACGACTACCACCGCGGTCGTCGTCGTCGCTCGCGCAACGCCCGCAGCGCCTCCCCGACCAGAGCGCACCGAGGCGCGCCTCCAATAACGTTATGGGCTGGGCGCGCGCGCGCGGTCGCCTCTCGTCCAAATTAATAATACTCGACCCGTCCGCCCCGCCCGACCGCCGCCCGCTCGTCGTCGTCCAGACTGGCGGAGGGAGGCGATGCCGATGGGGCGCCCAAAAAACACGACCGCCGGTTTTGCGTCGCGGCCGCCGGCGGTGCGCCGTTTTCGCTCGCCGTTTTTTGTTCGCATCGCGATTTTTGTGGTTCCGGGGGTCAACCGCGTGTCCGCCGGAGCCGGCTCCGGCGACGACCTGTCTCCGTTTATTCGGAGGGCGATACGACGGCAGGGCAGGGTTCAGGTGAGGAGCGCGAGCTCGCTGCCCCAGTAGGCGGGCGGGGCGCCCCACGTGTTCTCGCCGGCCTGCCAGTTCCCGCCGATATCGGTGGCGTAGAACCAGGTCAGCGACGTGCCGTTGACGGCCTGGACGAGCGAGGGCAGCTGCGCGCTCGTGACACTGTAGACGAGGGCCCAGGTCTGCAGGCCGGCGCTGCTGGCCGCCTTGATCGTCGCCAGGACCGTCGCCTTCTGACTGGTGAAGTCGGTCATGCTGCTCTCGAACAGCGCGTAGATCTCGTTCGGCCCCTGCATCGACGGGACGATGCAGGTGTCGGCGATGCCGATGTTGTACGCGATCTGCGCCTTCTGCGTGTACTTGTAGACGAGCGCGCGCAGCTGGGCGAACTCGGCGGCGAACGCGTTGCAGTCCCACGACGACGGCGCCGCCTCGTCGAAGAAGATCCCGTCGAGCATCGGCATGGCGCTGTAGTACGCCGCGATGTTCGCCTCGATCCTGCCAACAGATTGGCGGTTAGACGCACCCTCTGGGACGCGGACGACGCACACGCACCGTTGCCAGGTCTGGCAGACGCCCTCCGTGTTGCAGCCGTGGTTGAAGTACCCGGTGGGGACGTAGCCCAGGACGGTCGCCCCGCGGATGCTCAGCTGCTCGGCGGTGAACGCGTAGCAGGCGACGTTCGCCGCCAGCGCGTACGACGTCTCGCTGACGAACATGCCGCTGTTCGGGTTGATGACCGCCAGGGTGCCCGATGGGATCGTGTTAAAGTCGGTGGTGCTCGGGTCCCAGTAGCTGATCACGCCCGGGCGCAGGCGCCCCGCCGCCACGCCAACGACCACTGCAAGCAGGGCATACGTCGACCGCATCGTTGCACACGCCAAATAACCGATTCGTGTGCCGACAATATCTACCTTCGGGATCGCCCCAACGATCTGGATCTCTCGACCAGGGCGGCCTCCAGCAGCAGCAGCACTGTATTAGGCGGTACCGGGCGGTCGCTGCTGGGCGCGTAGACGCGCGTGCAGAGCCTCGAAGTGCGTCGGGAACGTGGGGACCACCTTCGCCGACGACGGCGGCCCGACATCGCGCTCCGTCCCGAACCTGCAGCCAGGACCCGTTCGTCACAATCGGTTGTCGTCGACGATAGCTCGGTTGAGCTGATCACGTACGGTAGAGGCCGCCCGGGCTGTGTCGGGTCGTGCTCGATGAAAAGCCGCCGGCGACGATGAAGACCTGCTGTCCGAACCACGGCCGGGTCGTGCAGCGTTGCACCATCTTCGACCGCGCGTAGGCCAGTTGCCCAACGAGGGGGTTCCACTGCGGCCGGAACACGATGCTGATGGACCCAACCGGGTTCGCCAGGCGCTCTGGTGTGGCCGGCTTGCTGGGACGGCTCGTCATTCGGTCCGGGTGCTGATACTCGCAGTCTAGGACGTCTCAGGACAGCAGGGTCCTCTACTGCTGGTCCTTCCACAATGGGCCCGAATAGGGTCGATCGACAGGCAGGCGTCACGTAGCACGGTCGACGAGGCGGCGGGTCGGCGCTGTTCTCGACATACGCAGGGCAACGCTGCTGACGGCGATGCAGACGCTGAGGAGGATGCAACGAGTCCGGCGGCGGCCATGCAGGGTACGAATCGGGAGAGGGTTTCCCCAGTAGCCGAACTTTGCCGTCCGATTCCGAAGGCATCTGCCCCGTGCGTCGGATGACATCGGGGTCGTAGTCAGAGATGCCTAGGGCGACGACAACGCTCGAGAAGGTCGGCAACGTCGACTTCCTCAGCGCAGCCAGCAGCGCCGACGTCACCGTGACGCCTTGGCGTTCGAGCTCCCGGACGAACTCGCCCGCGGACAGCAGGCCGTGATCCAACCGCTGGTACAGGCGCATGACGACGGCCATCACGCCGTCGCGCTCCATCCACCGCGCCCCCCGGCCGTGTTGACCCTTCGCTTGCCTCGTCGTACGTACTGTACCCGCCTCGACCCAGCGAGATATCCAGGGGTTCTCGATGTGCGTAATTGCAATCCGAGGGCGCCAGCCAACCGTTGTGATGGTTGATGGCCATAGTCTCTCCGCGCGAAAACGGAGGATTCCGCACAGGTTTCAAAGGTAGGGGCGTGCGTGCTTCGCGACAACCCTTGTTCCGTTCCTCAGGGAATCAGAAGGGACATCGTCTTAGCGTGTTCTGTTCGGGGTTGCTCCTCTGGAGCGCAGTGTGTGTGCCTCTTTTTTGGGGCCGGTCGCGCCAATGCGAGTCGATGGCGGACGCGGTCAAACTGTCAATCGACAGCAGGACGAGGGGCGTGGTCGATGGTGGCGCTGGGTGGCATTGCGGCCAAGATCGGCGCGCTGGCCATCCGGACGCTGGCGAAACCCGTGTCCAAGGTTGCGTTCGACGCGTACCCTGCCCGTGGCTGCGTGCCCTGCATCTCACACGCGCGGGCCTTGTAGACGTTCGTGTCGCAGTCGCAGCAGAGCCCGTTCTGGAGAAGCGTCTTCGTGCGGTACGGGCAGTGGCACCACAGGCAGCAGTACAAATTCCAGGTCACCCTCCATCTCTCGCGGAACGATGTGGCGCCTGACAGCCCCGCGCTGGCCGGCAGGCTCGTCTCTTAGGGCATCGAGTCAAGAACGTTAAACCGATCGAAGAGGCCAAAGCACTGGAACTGGGTGCAGGTAACGAACCCCGTGCCGTGCCGTTTCCACGACGTCGCTTCCGTTAAAAACGATCCAGATGTGATCTCGGAGTACATGATCTTCGCCGTCGCGGGCATCGTCATCACGTTCGAGATCTACCGGAGCTCGCGAAGCGCGGAGGCGGCCAAGGCCGACCAGGAGCGGCAGGCACGCGCCGACAAGGCCAGCGTCGAGGCGCGGTTCGCGTTCCTCGAACGCGAGGTCGCCCGCATGCACGACGAGCAGGAGGCGGCGCTCGCCGCCATCTCCGCGGCCATCGACCAGATGCGGCACGCGGGGCAACCTCCGCATCCGTCTACATAAAACGGGCAGACGATCATGCCAAGTGCCGTTGTCGCCGACGAAGGTCGGCCTTGTTGGCGTCGTGTCTTACGCAGTCCGTGGAGGCGGGTGTAGCTCCCGACTGGCGCCGCCGACCACCATGATCGTGTCGGGGTCGTACGCGAGCGACAGCAGCGATGGGGACGGCGCGGCGCCGCCGGCCGACCTGCCGAGGGCGACGACGACGACCATGTCGGTGTCCCGCGAGATCCCGGCGCAGGTCGACCGGGCCGTCGTCGGCCTGGTGCCGGCCACGGCGCGCCGCGTCGAGTACAACGTCGAGGCCGACCTGATGTACGCGCCGACGGTACGTCCACGAGGGGCGCGCCCAGCGTCATCCACTCTAACGCCCCCCGGTTTGCAACGCAGTACGGGCCCGAGCACCCGCTAACGGGGTCGGCGGAACCGCGATCCGCCGTCCGGAACACGCTGACCGGCTACGTCGAGAGCGTAACGCGCGCGCGCGTTTGCCATTGCCGATAGCGCTTGTCTCACACGTTCCTGCAGGCGCACATCAGCGACGTGCAGTTCGACGAGGAGTACCATGCCGCCCTGCAACCGCGCCGGGTACGATCGCCCCGGCCCCGTCTCCCCATTGTGTGTAACGCTGTGTGCACGCAGCGAGGCAGGAAGCGGAAGGCGGGGAGGCCCGGCAAGTTCACGTCGCCATGGGCGCCAACAGACCAGGAGGCGCAGAAGGTGGCCGACGGCGACGACGAGGTAACACGCCCGCGGGTTGCCCGGCGAACGTCGTCGCTGACGCCCCTGCTCCTGCGCAGAGCGAGGCCGACGAACCCGCTGAGGAGGCCGATCGCCCGGCGACAGACTCGTCGGGCGGCGGCGTCGTCGCCGACGAACCCGAGGTCGAGAAGGGCCAGGAGCGCACGATCCTGCACGGCGCGTCGTCGCCGTACGACTACCAGGGCCGGACGTACATGTGGCGGCCGTCCGGGTTGAAGCCGTCGCCGACGCCCGTGTCGTACATCCCGGAGAAGAAGATCCACACGTACTCGGGGCACTCCAAGGGCGTCAATTGCATCCGGTTCATCCCGTTCTCGGGCCACCTGCTGCTGTCGGCCAGCATGGACCACAAGGTCAAGCTGTGGGACGTGTACAACGAGCGGCGCCCGCTGCGCACGTTCCTGGGGCACTCGAAGCCCGTCCGCAAGGTGTCGTTCAACAACAGGGGCGACCGGTTCCTGTCGACCAGCTACGACGGCTACGTCAAGCTGTGGGACACCGAGACCGGCCAGTGCCTGCAGCGATTCACGCTCGGCAAGACGCCGTTCTGCGCCGAGTTCCACCCGTGGGACAGCAAGCAGCACGAGTTCCTGGTCGGGCAGAGCGACAAGAAGATCATCCAGTGGGACTGCCGGTACGTGCGCCGCTCGGCGACGATGCGTCCGCCATGGGTCACACTGATGAGCGTCGGTGGTGTGCTGCCCCAGGGCGAGCGACACGGTCCCCGCGCAGACGTATGACGAGCACCTGGGCGCCGTGAACGCCATCCTGTTCGTCGACGAAGGCAGGCGGTTTGTGTCGACGGCGGACGACAAGAAGATGCTGATCTGGGAGTACGGCATCCCGGTCGTCATCAAGCACATCGCCGAACCCGAGCTCCACTCGATGCCCGTCCTGGTCATGCACCCGTCGAACGCGTTCTTCGCCGCCCAGTCGATGGACAACCAGATCCTGATCGTGTCCGTCAAGGACCGGTTCAAGCTGAACCGGAAGAAGTGCTTCACCGGGCACCAGGTCGCCGGGTACGCCGCCGGGATGGCCTTCTCGCCCGACGGCCGCTGGCTGTGCAGCGGCGACGGCAGCGGGCGTACCTTCTTCTGGGACTTCAAGACGACGCGCGTCCTCGAGCGCATCCAGACGAACGCGAAGGACCAGATCGTCATGGACGTGCAGTGGCACCCGGTGGAGCCGTCGCGCGTGGCGACCTGCTCCTGGGACTCCACCATCACGCTCTGGGACGGCGCCAAGAATAAATAGGTGGGGCTGCGCAAGATGTGCGGGCCTGCATTCGTAGGAAGTGGTTTTGCGGCGGCACCCGGCATACGATACATGAAACGTGTCAGCGGGTAGCCACCACCGGCAGTGACGGATGCCTTACCCGCCCCAGTTGAGCGGAACGGGTCCGCTCTGCCCGACCAGGGACTCCTGCTGCTTGTTGTCGCACGGGTGGAACTCGGTGCAGAGCGGTCTCCTGCAGTGGTGACCTCCGGTTCGGTCGTCGATGGCGAGGTCGAGGTCCCCGGGATGGTGGCCGCTGGCCGCGATGGGCCTGAGTGCCGTGGCGGTCACTGTCGGCGTGGTCGGGTTCGGTGGTTCGCCGTACAAGTTCGTGGAGACGTTCGACGTCGACGAGGTGCCCCGCAGCGGGAAGACTTGTGCCGTCGATACCGCGACCCTGAATGCGGCGCCCAGCGATAACGAGTTCCTGGCGACGTGGGACGCCATACCCGATGAGTTCCCCGGCCTGTACGACGAGGGCTCGGGCTGGGGACTATGTCTCCCGATGGTGGTCAGGGGGTGCGGCACTGGCGAGGGGCCCATGCAGTCGTTGCTGGCGCTGGCGGACGGCGAAGCACCCTGCAACAGCGCCGTCCTGCATATGGTGGTGACGGAAGTGATCCGGATCGCCAACACGCTGCTGGATTTGCCGACCGTCATATCGTTCGGCACGCTACTGGGCGCCAAGCGCGACCAGGCCATCATCCCCTACACGCAGGACGCAGGTCAGCAACGATGTGACACTGGCTCCTCCGCCTATACGCTGACCAGCCGCTAGACGTCTGCATGGTTGCGAACGACTACAAGCAGTTGGCGGAAGCGCTATGGCGACGCGGGTACGCCCTCTTCACCAGGCTGAACATGGCGTCGGTCTGCGTTGGGCAGCACCACCCGTTGGCCAAGAAACTGTTTTCCCCACAGGGCCGACTTGATGGGCCGTACTTTGGGCCACCGTACGTCGACATCTACACGTGGTCGTACAACGAGACGTGCGACCCGTCGAACGACGTCGTCTTTGACGGCCACGTAAACATGAAGCACGACGACGTGTTCCCGCTCGCAAACCTGAAGGTGTACAACAGCAGCTTCCCTGCCCCGCGGAACGCCGTTGCCTTCCTCGAGGAGGTGTATGGCGCCAGCTGGCCCGTCCCGGATCACTGATCCAGGATGGCATTGCCGTATACATAAATCAGCATACGCTTCACGATGTCCGGTGAGAAGGACCGAGGCCACCGGGGTATCCTCCAGGCGATCTCTTGCAGGACACCGACGCTGTCCAGGAAGGCAGTACCCATTATAAGGGTTTATGTGCTTGGTGACCGAGGATCAGCTGGGCAGCACCCGGTCGCGCTAAGCAGCGCACGCTGCCGAAGGCGTACCTCTCGCCGTCGATGTCACACAGCGACCGTCTCATTGGTATCAGCTCGATTTCCGAGCACGCCTGCAGGGACAAACCGTCTCTACGATCATAGACGGTAAACGCGGCCAGTGAACGCTCCCCAGATGGCGCCCAGTGCTGACCTCGCGACGTGCCTGCCATGTTCGACCTCGAACGCTAACATCCCCAGCATCGCCGTCCTGGTCAGCCCGCGCCCGACGCCAAGATGCACAAACCCGTCATCGATCTGTTGCGACACGAACGGTCATATTAGAAACAACGGGAACGATGTGGCAGTCGTCGACGATCACCTTGGCATCCGGAACCAGGTTCATGTCCGGCGCCAGATGCGACAGGTTGCTGGCGACGAGCAGATTGAACGGCCCGTCGACGCTGGCCCACTGATCCGGCCTGTCGTGACCGCGGTACCGGATATCGCAGGCGCACGCGTGTCGCCCCTGATGAACTTCTTGATGGCTTCGACCGTCAACCTGCGCATCGTACAGGACATCAGCCCTGCAGGCCCGCAAGCGTAGCCTTGCGAGAATTACCGGAGCGCCCCCATCCATCTCATCGGCTCGCTGTCGAAGTCGACATCCACGTACAGGCAGCATATCGGCTACAGCGGGGCTACAATTCTGCGGGGGAGCTACAAATCGGCTACATCAGTGGACACATTGGTGACACATTCTTCCGCCTGCCCACGGAGTGCGCTGATGGGGATACGAATGGGCTACCGGAGGCTCAGTGTAGCTCGAGATGGTGCGACGAAGACGAGCAGCGTCGAGGTTGTACAAGTGCGTCGACCTTCTTGCCAGGTATCTGACTGTTGGCATACGAACACAGGCAATCACGGGAAGATGTTGCAGAGAATGAACTGGCAACGTCGCCCAGTCCTGGCGCACCTCTGGACCCGCTTGCGAGCAGGAGGAATCGGCCCTTACCACAGGGGCCGATTGCGGCGTATTAGGCCCAAGAGAACGTTAGGGCGGCAATGACGCCCCAGCGAAAGGCGATTCGGAACGAGATGAAAGCGTTATGCGCCGCGTATGTCAATCATGGTTTTGTCTGACACTGTACTATCTGACGAAACCGTGGATGTATAGCTATTACGGTGACGCATACATTAAGACGGTGGGCGGGCAGAAAAGCCCACAACGATGAAAATCCATAACGATTTAAAGGACTGGCTGAGACATCGCGGTGATCTCAGTGAACAGGATGTCGACCAATACTCCTATAACCATACGTATCTGAGTAAGCGTGTATTCTCATGTAAATACGACTGTTACTGAATATTTTGACTGCTCATAGTGATCAAAACCGAGATTGCAAGGCGCCGGGATGACCTGGGGATACGCCCTCACCATAGGACGGCGCCCACCCGTACCCACCCGTATGCCATAATGTTTGGCGCCTACCCGCCCGTACCCGCCCGTCTCATAATTTCCGTTACCCGAACCCTGCCCAAACCCGACGGGTACGGGTGGGTAAGCGGGTGGGTACGGGTACGGGTACCCGATGCAATACTACAGCGCCGGGTACGATGAGTCATCCACCGCTCCAACTCCGACTCGAAAGGGTACTTCATCAGAAGTCGGATCATATCGCCACGTTCTTCCATAATCACAACTTCGGTATCGCCCTGTGCAAAAGAAGACATCTCGACAGATGATAGCAGCGCTGACGTCCCCAGCCCGGCGACCGTCCCACTCGCCTGATCGGGTCACCCGAGCAGTTTCGTCTCCTGCCGTCCTGCGGTGACCGCCGATGACGACAAGGTCGACATCGTCCCTGAGACGTTGGGCGCTGGCGGCGATATGCCTGAGCACTGTGGCGGTCACTGTTGGCGTCGTCGGGCACGGCGGATCGCCGTACTTTGGCAAGTTCGCGGAGACGTACGTCGTCGACAACGAGGCGCCCAGGAGCAGCCGCGGCACGTGTGCCGTAGATGCGACGGCTTTGAACGCGACGCCGGGCGATAACGAGTCCCTGGCGATGTGGGACGCCATACCCAATGTGTTCTCCGGCCTTTTCGACGAGGGATCGGATCGGGCTGGGGGCTGTGTCTCCCGATGGTGGTCAGACGGTGCGCCACAGGCGAAGGGCCCATGCAGTCGTCGCTGGCGCTGGCGGACAGCGAAGCGCCCTGCAACAGCGCCATCCTGCATATATATGGTGGTGACGGAAGTCGCCCGTTTCGCCAGCACGCTGCTGGATTTGCCGACCGACAAATCGTTCGGCACGCTACAGGGCGCGCTGAACGACAGCCAGACGTCTGCATGGTTGCGAACGACTATTAGGAAATAGCGAAAGCGCTATGGCCACGCGGGTACGCCCTGCGCCGCCGCGGGTACGCCCTGTTCACCAGGCTGAACCTGGCGTCGGTCTGCGTTGGGCAGCACCACCCGTTGGCCAATAAGCTGTTTTCGCCAGACCGCAGACTTGAAGGGCCGTTCTTTGGGCCGCCGTAGGCCGACATCTACACGTGGACGTACAACGCTGCATGCGACCCGTCGAACGACGTTGTCTTTGACGGCCACGTAAACATGAAACACAACGACGACGTGTTCCCGCTCGCAACCTGAAGGTGTACAACAACAGCTATCCTAACCCGGCCCCGCGGAACGTCGTTGCCTTCCTCGAGGAGGTGTACGGCGCCAGCTGGTCCATTCCGGATCACTGATCTGGGACGTCATATGGTATACATATTCAAATGCACATGACTTGCAAATGACACGATGTTCGACATGCGTTCTGATACACTTGTTGAGCGAGCTGCAGGCCGTACATGCGCAGCATTGTAGACCGGACCCCCCAACTAGGCCACGAGAGCAGCTGCTCTCGTGGCCTAGTTGGGCGGTCCGGTCTACAAAACATCTCACGGGAGAAGCTCCGTTGCGTCGGGCGTCGTCTAGCTTTGTCTATTTCACTAAGGAACCCTCAAGCGCGCGCAGGTGCCGCCTTGGTCTCGGATCCGATGACCTAAGGCCGTTTATCTTACAGAACTGACGTGTCCTACACAGCCTGAATTTGCCCTGCTAGCTAGCTGCAGTGCATGTTAAACGTGGTCTGTTTAATTCAGTGACAATGCATGCGCAGGAGCTGGACGTGGGGAAGACACGTGCCTCCGTGTTGTCGAGTGGATATAAGGTCGTGTGGCCATGCGGCACGCGATCATCTTAGGCACGCGATTGGTGACTATGCGCTGGGCACGACAAGAACGACTGTTTGATCGGCCTGGCAGTGGCGCAGGCCTATTACCTTTGGCGATTTCCGAGGGATTACGACTTCACCGGATCACTTTCGGCATCCCGCGATGGCCGCCAACTGAAATATTGTCGAGGTCGATGTCGATACTCCCGAGATGGTTGCCGCTGCTGGCGGCGATGTGCCTGAGTAGCGCAGCGATCATTTTCGGCGTGCCCAGGTTGACTTTTTCGCAAGTCGAGGTGACCGAGAAGACGTTCAACAAGTTCGTGGTGCCCGCGACGGCTTTCAACGCGACCCTGAGCGATAACGACTTCCTGGCGACGTGGGACGCTGTACCCGATCGGTTTCCCGGGCTCATGGACGAGACGTCGGGCTGGAAACGATGCCTGCCGATAGATGTCGCACGTTGCGGCATTGGCGAAGGGCCCATGCAGACGTTGCTGGCGATCGCAGAGGGCGAAACGCCCTGCAACAGCGCCGTCCTGCATATGATGTTGACGGAAGTGGTCCACATCGCCAACACGCTGCTGGGTTTGCCGACCGTCATAACGTACGGCACGCTACTGGGCGCCCAGCGCAACCAGTCCATCATTCCCTACACGCAGGACGCAGGTCAACGACCATCAAACGTTGTCACATCCGCCTATACGCTAAATCACCGCTAGACGCCTGCATCGTCGCGAACGACTATCGGCAATTGGCGGAAGCGCTGTGGTACCGCGGGTACGTCCTGTTTCCCAGGTTTAACATGGCGTCGGTCTGTGTTGGGCTGCACCACCCGTTGGCCAAGAAACTGTTTTCGCCACTCGGCAGAGTTGACGGTCACTACCTTGGCCGGTCGCCGTACGTCGACATCTACACGTGGTCGTACGACCAGACGGGCGGCCCATCGAGCGACGTTGTCTTTGACGGACGCATACATATGAGGCACGACGACGTGTTCCCGCTCGCATACCTGAATGTGTTCAACACCAGTTTTCCTGCCCCGCGAAACGCCATTGCCTTCCTCGAGAAGGAGTACGGCTCCGGATGGTCCATCCCGGATCATTAATACGAAATGGCATTGTCGCATACATAATGAAAAGAATGAGGATGTCCGGTGAAAATGACCGACGTTCGAAGCGGAATTAACGACGGCGTCACCGGGATATCCTCCAAACGACCTCTCGTGCAGCGTGTTTGTTTGCTGGTTCACCGAGGCCGATCAGCTGTGGTTGAGGTTGATTTCGGACGGTCGGTGATGTCGCTAGAGCACTCAGTCATGACGATGTGACTGCATTGCGCCTGCCTGCTGGCCTCGACGGCGAACGGTGGTGCCGGCATGAGGTCCCATACGGTGATCAGTATGGGATCGCGGCCGAGCAGCGCCGACTTCTGGTGGTCGGCAAACGCGATCAGCGGGACCAGTTCGTCAGGGACGTGCAGTGGCGGAGCCGTCGCGCGTGACCATCTGCTCCTGGGACCCCACCATCACGCTCTGGGACGGCGCCCGGATTCACCAGGTGGTTGCGGGGGCCCGCGCGTGCGTCACGCAGAAATCGACGCTGCTCAGCTGGGTGTGCGGGCCTGCATTCGTACGCGAGGCTCCACTGTGTAAGCAAAACCAACCGTTTTCCGTGGGTCCGCTGCCATCCCCGATCGTCCCACAGTTTCGTCTCCTGCGGTGTCCGCTGGTCTGATCGTCGATGACAACGAGGCTGGCGCCCCGGAGACGGTGGCCGCTGGCTGGGCACCGTGCCGGTCACTGTTGGCATCGTCGGGTACAATGGTTCGTCGTACTTTGGCAAGTTCGTGAAGAGGTACGTCGTCCACAACGCGCGGTGCCCAGGAGCGGCAACGCGTGCGCCGTAGGGGCAGACGGAGTTCCTGGCGACCCAGGAGGCCTCCTACATTACGGGCGACCCGCGGAGGAGGATCATCAAGCCCGCCCATGTCCGTGTGCCGCTCGCGACCAACGGTTGACTGCAGAGGCGCGCGGGCAGGCACACGAACGCCGGGACTGGCCGCGGGGCGGAACAATTGCGGCTTGGGGGCCTCGCCAAAGTCCGCGGGGGGCGCCGGGGGGGCGTGCCGCGCGCGTCTCGGCCCTTTGCGGCGTTGGGGGCGATCATCCGCGGCACACCCGCTCCTGATGCCGACCGACGTCACGGTCGACATTGACGACGACGTCGGCGGCCTGGGCATCGAGTTCGTCGCCGCGCACCGCGTCGCCGGCCGCTGGGCGCACGTCGTCGCCGTCCAGAAGCGCTGGCGCTGCGTGCTGATCGACCCGGACGACTTTGTCGCCCTGCACGACCGCGTCGCCGCCGTCGCCCCGGCGGCGCTGCGCGTTCCCGCGCCCGTCAGGCCTCGCCCGTCGCTCTGCTCCAAACCGCAACGCCAAGGACGGGATCGACGCCTGGCGCTCAGCACGTACCTGCACGACCTGGTCGACCTCGGCCACCCGGAGGTCACCAACGAGGTCCTGTCGTTGCTGCAGGCGAACGACCCGTCCCGCCTGTCTGTGGAACAGCTCGCCGGCCGCACAGACCTGTCCACCTGGCGCGACGCCGCCGGCGGCACGCTGCTCCACTACGCGGCCGGCCGCGCCGATCACGCCCTGCTCGACCTGGTCCTGGCCGGCGACGTTGACGGGACGCTTCCCCAGGAACGCGATCAGGTATTCGGGCCCCGGTCCACGATTCACACGCGTGCTGACGAACGCGCGTCGAACAGTTCGGGTATGTGGCCGGCGATGTCGCTCGAGCACTCGGCCACGACGACGTCGCATCGCGCCTGCCTGCGGGCCACGACGACGGCGAGCGACGTCGCCGGCATGAGGTCCCGTGCCAGTACGGCATCGCGCCCGGCCATCGCCGCGTCCTCGTCGTCGGCAACCCGGTCAGCGGCAAGGGCCACGCCGCGTCCGTCATTGAGCACGTCGTCGTCCCGCTGCTCGACGCCGCCGGCATCCGCCACGAGACGAAGCGTTCGGTGCCTGACCTGCACGTCGTCCAGGGCGTCGCCTGACAGTGGCTCTCAGTGACGAGGTGGCCCGGCGACGCGAAGTCGATTGCGCTGACGTTCGACGGCGACCGGTTCGACACGTTGCTGCTGGTGTCCGGCGACGGCCTGCTTCATGGTGCCCCCGTGCCTGTCGTGCCACCCGACGTCTGATACGTGCTGAACGGGGCGCGCTCGTGTACGCAGAGGTCCTGCAAGGCCTGGCCCAGCGTGACGCGGAATCGAGGACGGGCGGCGCCCGGCGCCCCTGGCTGCGGTTCCCGCTGGCCATTGTGCCCGCCGGTTCCGGCAACGCGGTCACCTGCGTCCGATTCGGGATCCCTGTCGACGCCCTGCGTGCCGTCGCCGCGTTCGTCAACGGCGTGTACGGCCCCGTCGACCTCGTCCAGTGCGACGAAATCGGTGCGCCGACGTCGACCATGTGTGCACGTTTTCGCTCGCTGACGGCGGCGGCCGCCTGCCTTGCTGATCAGGTGGCTCGAGTCTGCCAGTCTTCTCCATCGTGTCCGTCTCGTACGGCTTTATCGCAGGTGCGTCGTGCGGGCGTCTCTACGGATGCACGCCGCGCCACCTAACGAATCGTGCACAGATGTCGACTTCGACAGCGAGCCGATGCGATGGATGGGGGCGCTCCGGTAACGCACGCACGGCTACGCTTGCGGGCCTGCCGGCTGACGTCCCTGGACGTTTGCGCAGGTTCACTGTCGAAGCCATCAAGAAGATCGTCCGGGGCGACACGTGCGCCTGCGACATCCGGTACCGCGGTCGCGACACGCCGGACCAATGGGCCAGCGTCGACGGGCCGTTCAATCTGCTCGTCGCCAGCAACCTATCGCATCTGGCGCCGGACATGAACCTGATTCCGGGTGCCAAGGTGATCGGCGACAATCGTCATCGTCCGTGCGCCTGACGTTTCTAACGTGTCCCCCTGTTCGTGTTGCAACAGATCGATGACGGGTGCGTACATCTCGGCGTCGGGCGCGGGCTGACCCGGACGGCGATGCTGGCGATGCTAGCGTTTGACGTCGAACATGGCAGGCACGTCTCGAGGTGCGCACTGGTGCCATTTGGGCTCCGCTCATTGGCCGCGTTAATCCTGTTTATGATCGTAGAGACGGCGTGTCCCTGCAGGCTTGCGCGGAAATCGAGCTGAAACCTGTTAGAGGGTCGCCGTGCGACATCGACGGCGAGCGGTACGCCTTTGGCAGCGTTCGCTGCATAGCGCGACCCGGTGCTGCCCAGCTGATCCTCAGTCAACAAGCACATAAACCCGTTTAACAGTAGGTATAACCTTCAAGTCAGCGCGTCGGCAAATAGCGGTGCCCGGCAGAGGACGCCCCGCTCGTGAGTGTCGCAGACGGCTTCATCTCTGTCGTCCCAGAGCGCGAGGTCTCCACCGGGTGCCACTGGGCGTCCATGACGATCTGGTCGTTTGCGTTCCTCTGGATGAGCTCGAGGTCGCGCGCGCGTCGTCTTGAAGTCCCAGAAGGTGTGCCCGCTGCCGCCGCCGCTGCACAGCCAGCGGCCGCCGGGCGAGAAAGCCATCCCGGTGGCGTACCCGGCGACCTGGTGCCCGGTTAGCTACTGGATCAACTTGGGACGTTCCTTGACCGTCGAAGGCCTGTGATGTGTCTTCACATGAGCCAGAGCAGGACCCGTGTGGTGACTGCCACAGCAAGATTGTCGCGGCGACGGCAGCTGCGGCGACAACGGATCGTCGTCCCTGGACCATTCGCTATTTCGCATGAATGTCGTCCTCGAGCTTCTCACGTACCCATTGTGCTGGTCGTGGTATCGACGTATTTGTGAGGAGAAGGGTGATCGTCATCGAGCCGAGCAGGGACGTCGTAAATGCGGCACTGGTCTTGCGGATGAACAGGGTCTGTTCCATTGTCTTGGAACGAAACGAACTTGAACGCATTCAGTATAATCGGTGTGACGATTTCGAAGAACGTGCTCCGCACGGGTATCCCCGGGTTCGCCGAAGCCTGGACGGAGTGTCCTCAGGTGACGCAACGGTCGATGCAAGGCGCATCCCGCCTACCTGGAGAGCCAACCCCACGGGTCGTGGGAGTGCAGATGTCGTCTGGTCGACAACAAAACTCCAGGATCCAGCAGCACCCGCCACGAATTGACAAAGTCTTCACGGTGCTGATGTAGTTTTCAGAGAGAAAATATGCTTCCAGACAGACGATACTACCTATGCACGAGATCCACGTCGTACGATAGTGTGCGTCGTAGGCGGGCGAGTAAATCGGCCGTGGACGTCTCTGGAGGCAACGTACACCATCGAACGACGTGGACCTCGTGCATATTATCGTCCGTCTGAAGGCATTGCCGTGCGGTACCAATACCGCCGCTCGGCGACCAGTGGGCCATGGCTGCAATCGCGGCGTTGTTGCCGTTGGTAGTCTGCAGTCGCGGCGTTGTGGCCGTAGGTAGTCTGCAGTCGCGGCGTTGTTGCCGTCGTCTGCAGTCGCGGCGTTGTTGCCGTCGTCTGCAGTCGCGGCGTTGTTGCCGTCGTCTGCAGTCACGGCGTTGCTGCCATCGTGAGCAGTCGCGGCGATTTGTCGCCTGGTCCGCACAGCCCGCCAACGATTTCGCGAGAATGGTGTGTGCGCGCGCCCTGAGGAGCGGCGGCGGTCTCCGACCGACTCAGCTGCCGGCCGGTCTGTAACGGTGGTTGTGCGTGCGCAGCGGCTGGTGATCCAGCGCGTCCACCGGGCGCATGTCAGCGTGGACGGCGACGCTGTCGGGGCGATCGAGCGCGGCGTCTGCGTCCTGGTCGGCATCGGCGACCACGACTCCGAGGCTGATTTCCCGGCCATGTCTGTTCATATTCCGCATGCGTGCTGGCGCGCCGAATAACCTTGGTGCCCGCGCAGGCGCAAGGCCATCCTCGGCATTCGGATGTGGCCCGATGACAATGGCAGGCCATGGGCCCGTAACGTCGTCGATATCGGAGGATCTGTGCTGCTAGGTGCCTTCGTGTTGTCAGCGTGCTGATTGCGGATGCGTCTCTGAGAGATGCCAGTGTCTCAGTTCACGCTTCACGCGACGATGAAGAACGGGACGCGGCCATCGTTCCATCGGGCGATGCCGCCCTCTGCCGCCGAATCGCTGTACGCCCGGTTCGTCGTCGATATCACTGAGGCTCTCGGTGAAGATCGTGTCCAAGGTGCCCGCTTCCGTTACCTTTGCGACAAACGGTTGGTCCGGCTACTAACGCCGTGTCGTTGACCGCAGATGGCAAGTTCGGCGCCATGATGACCGTCCATATCGAAAAGTTAATGACGTCTTAAGTGTCGTGTGCTTCTACCGCTGTGACAGATCTGACCTGACTATCAGTGACGGTCCCGTGACGATGGTGGTCGATTCGCGCGAGTGAGCACCCGATGCAATCCCCCGATGTCCAGACTAAAATCGCTCCGGTTGCCGTCCGACGATAATAGGATTCGTTGTCGAGAGTCCGTCCCGAAATAGCGTCTTGAGGCTTGACGCCGCCGCCGACGACGGGCTGGCATTGTCGACCTGGGCTCACACACCTCAAACCTCCGTCCCGACGCCCGACCCTCCCAGCAATGTCGCCGATCCCCGATCTGAGCCAGTCCGCCCGTGATGGCCTTCGCGCCCAGCTGGACGACCTCGTCAAGAAGGACACCGACGAGCAGTTACAGTTCTTCCTCAAATCGTTTATCATGCAGCTGGGCGACGAGTGGAAGATCGTCGTCCAGCTGTGCTCGCACTTCAAGCAGTACCTGGCCGACACGTGCAACCGCCAGGACCTGGACGTCGTTCAGGCCGCCGAGTTCCTGCAGCGCCAGGGGCGCACGCGAACGGCCCTGCAACGCAAGACGGAGCTCCAGGACATTGACCTGAACAACGACAACCGCATCGCGTTCACCGAGTACCTTCTCCTGCACTACAAGGTCATGGTCCTGACGTCGTTCTTCGAGCGGCACCAGGCGCAACCGACGGTCGACCTGACGGATGAGGGCGTGGGCCTGACCGGCGTCGGCGACATGCTGTTGCAGGAGCTGTTCAAGGTCCCGGTCGGCGTCGACGCCGAGCTGATGCGCGCGATCGAGGAGTTCGTCGCCAAGCAGAAGGCGCGCGACGCCAAGATCCAGGAGCTGACGGAGAAGGCCGCCCAGGGCGGCGTCAAGGGCATGACGGCACAGACCGAGTTGAACATGGTCAAGAACGAGGACATGACCGAGATGAACCGCATCTCGCTGACGCTCGAGGCGGCCAAACGTCGCGCTGCCAAGGGCGGCCGATCCGTCGACCAGGAGGCGCAGCGCATCAAGGAGGAGAAGGAGCGCGAAGCGATGCTCGCACAGCAAGCCGAGCTGGAACGCCAGGCCGAAGCCGATAAACTCAAGGCGTCCCGGGCGAAACTCCTCGCCCGCGCCGCCTTGTTCGAAAAGCCGAACTGAAATAAAGAATGCGCATTCGTTCGCGGCCCACAAGCCCAGTTACCCACCGTTACGAACCGACGCGTCTTCATTCGGATCGAAGCGCAAGCAGAGCATGGGGGACTCCGACGTCACTCCGTCTTGTCGCATGACGATATGACACCGAGCGCCGTGTCGACCAGGTCCAGCATCGACGTGCGCTTCAGCGCATCGCGAACGTCTGCCTCCGTGCACTGCGATGCATATCGTCGCGTCATGCAACGACGTTGAACAGTCGCGAGACTGGGCCAGGCAAACGTACGAGTCGCCGGGCGCGTACGCTGCGTTCCGGCCAGTCGTCCAGCAGGTTGTCGACGTCGACAAGGAAGGCCTGGACGCGCGTGACACGCCCGGATCTCGATGGCCCCGACCGGAATTCGCCGCCAAGGGCGCATCGCACCGTCCCGACGACGCCGCACTCCTCGTACGCCTCCCTGGTGACGTCGTCACATGCGAGCACGGTCGACGGAGACGACGTGCACGTGTGCCTGACCGAAGTGCCGCCTGCTCGACGGTCTCGTGCAGTTCCCATCCGCCTTTCGGGAAGATCCATTCGCGGCCGTCCTGGGCGCCGGTCAGCACGAATCGCAGGTGGCCGTCGTCGCCGCGGATGACCGGGACGGCCATGGCGACCCGGCGGCACCCATCGGCGTCGTACCGCCCCTCCGGTCGCATTTCCGCACAATGGCGTATTTTACTACTCAGGCGATGTCGACGACTCGGCCGCCTGCTGCCGATCCCGCAGGATGCGCTCCAGGTCGCGTCGCTCTTCCTGGATCATCTCCATCCATCGCTGCCGCATCGCCGCCTGTTATACGACGCGCCCCGGTTACCGGTTAGCCCGACAAACACGGCCGTGGTGGTCGTTACGCGATGCTCGCGCATGATGTGATCCTGCCAGTAGAACCCCAGCGCGCCACCGCCGACCGTCCCGGCCATAACGAGGAGCGCCTTCGCCCACGCCGCCATCAACCGTTTTTCTGCGGCGTACCTCTTCGCGGAGCCCTGACGGTTCCGTTTGCAGTTCGACGGCGCCGCGACGGTTCCGCTTGCAGTTCGACGCGCCGCGCAGGTTCCGTTTGCAGTTCGGGAGACGCCGTGACGGTTCCGCCTGCAGCTCGAGACGCTGCGAAGGTTCCGTTTGCAGTTCGAGACGCCGTGACGGTTCTGTTTGCAGTTCGAGACGCCGCGACGGTTCCGTGTGCAGTTCGAGACGCCGTGGCGGTTCCGCGGCGCTTCTGGTGTATTGACCCGTGTTTCGCGCATGGATTAGGAGTAGCTGAACGACGGCAGTGCCGGTTTGGCATACAGATCGGTACCGTTCAACAGTGGTTGTCGCGTGTCGTCCACAGCTGTGAACGTGCAACCGTGTGAGAGGGAGACCGTCGGGAAACGCGGGATATAACGTACGGGTTGGGGATGGGACTGGGCGCACGATGTCGGCGGCGAGCGTGACGGTTGTGGCGACGAGGAGGACGACGGCGAGGACGACAGCCGGGACGGATGATGATGATGGTGTCAGCATCGCGTGGATCGGTAGCGCGGACGACATGCCGGCAAGGGACCCGATCTGGACGATGCTTGCACCGCCGTACAGGTCGATGGAGTGGTTCATGACGATTAAGGCCGTCGCCATGAACAGGATCGTCGACAGTGCCGCGACAATCACTTGCGTGTGCGCGAGTGACCCGTTGACGAGGGACGATAGGGCGGTCACGCCCAGGACGCATCCGACGCCGGTTAGCGCGCCGACTGCAACGCCACAGAGCATCCGGTGCAGGACAGCGCGTCGTCGTCGTGTCAGGCGCCGCTGCCCGGCGCAAGATGTTGACGTCGGATCCAGGGCCAGCGTCAGGAACAAGATCGCGAACGTCATGCAGATGGCGATCACGATGATGGAACGCCGTAACGCTATCGGTACCAGAACGGACGTCGGCAGATCGTTCCATCCCGCTAGGACGATGACGAAGAAGACGACGGCAACGGCGACCACGGCGACGAGGTCGTAAGAGGACGATGGGACCAGCGCCGTGTGGATCGTAACGACGACGACTGCGTGCAACGCGGTCAGGGCGACAGGAGCGTAGGCGAGCATGGCAACCTGCATGAACAGCGATTTGGAGACGCAGCCGACGCCGAACATGTTCACCGGCTGGCGGTGGGCGGGACGACGCCCGGCGACTGCCTGCTGCGCGTTCGCCTTTAGCGACTGCGATTGCAGGACGCATCCGATGCTGAACATGACGGCGCTGGCGCAAGAGAAGATCGCCCAAGGCGCCCAGGGGCTTGCTCCCAGCCCGACACGCGACGTCATCTGCTGGAGGATGACGATGCCAGCCATCGTCGACGCCATGCCCTCCCTTCACTCCGTCCAACTATGGGCTGCCTGCCCATCACAGATCCGGATGGCACAATACGCTTGGACTGCAATAGTGGCTCAGAGGATGGATCGCCACTGATCAGTTGTCGAGCAGCAGCCTGTGGCGCAGCGCGTGCCTGATTTGTCCATCAAACATTCGGTCCGTTCGACGGTATTGCTGTTGCGATGGCGTCGACGTAACAGGATCCTGTTCAGGTTGAATGTCGATACACGCACGTTATTCAGTACGAACGTTGATATGGAAACTTCGCTTAAAGGCATTTAGTTTTCCCATGGCGAGTGTAATGTCGGCCGTCAATGATCAGGCGAAGCTGCCCGAATAAATGTTTCGCACAGACCATCGGTGCCCTGGAGCCTCAATACCTTCGATATCGTTCAACTGGATATTTCGATTCGAGATCGACAAATCGTACGTTTGCCTACACGAGGTAGACCATATGCCGCAGCATCGATGGGGAGCGTCCGTGTTTGCCTTCGGTATTACTGCGTCCATGATGGCGATGTCGGTAGTAGGGAACGTCTGCGTCTGGTACGGTACACCGTCGACCTGCCCATCCAGTGGAGCAATGTAGGATGCTTCGGATAATGCTGTTTCTTTGACACCTGATTGCTGCTGTTTCAGTGTTCTGTCTGGTTTTTCCCAGCGGATCAACGGGAGAGTGACTTCGGCCTGGTTTCAGGGGTTGGATGTTGCGAGTATCACGAAAGTGTATATATGTGGCGTCCTGTACCGGACACTATTACGCTGATCAAACACATTAGGGATCTAAGTAATAACCAGATTACCGAAGTCGCTGGACAGGCTTTCGATGCTCTGATAGCGCTGACAACCTTGTGTGGTCGATTGCTCCCACTTGACTTTTGCAGAATGTAACCGTCGTGGTGCAGAACCTTATCAAACAACTGGATCATGTCCATACCGTCAGGGCCTTTCGCCACCATTCCGACGTTAACAACATTGTTCGTTCGCGCATCCCTTTCTGATCGATGTCCTTCGACATGAGTTCCGATCCCAGGTCGTTGAATGGAAACTCGATCCCTGCCATAACAAATTCGACATTCTCTGGCGTCCCGTCATTGACTTACCTGTAGATATCGTGCATTGTACAATGTATGCGATAGCGCGCGTTCTAACTCCATCTGCTCAGGGAGCTGACATGGAATCAGCTTACTGTTGTATCGGCGAACATGTTTGCCTCCCTACCACAGCTGCAGACCTTGTATGTCGAGTATGTTTGCCCACGCGCAAACTAATTCATGCCACAGAATGCTGGGATACAATTCCATGACGGAGCTGCCGAGCGACCTGTTCAAAGCCACTCCGTACCTTTCCTACGTGTACGCCGTTTCAGGAGTCCTCTACCATTGACGCGAGTTCATGCCTAACTGATGGTTACAGATCATTTTTCCAGGGCAAGTTGTTGACCGTACCGGCACATGTGTTTGACGTTCTTACCTCGCTGGCATATCTGTACGTTAGCGTTTCAAAAAGCGCATGTAGCTCTAAACACGCTTGTTCAGGGATCTCAGTAATAATTACGTTGCTATGATGCCACGTGACTTGTTCCGATACAATAAGTTTCTCACGACAGTGTACGTTCAGTGCCCGAGATGTGAATCCCCATCCCAATAACCGGTCTCTAGGAAGCTGACAATGAACCCGGGAGTCGGTAGATGCGTTCCTACTCCACCTATGATGCTCAGCTCCCCTTATCCACCTCTGCCGTACTGTCCGATGCCGTCCACAACGCACCGTATTCATCCGGGCACATCGGTTAAACCTCTGACGCCAAAGACATCGCGCCGGCAGGTGGCGGGGCTGGCGCCGCGAAGAACAACAATCGCCCCAGTGTCGTCCAAGCCGCAGGCCGCTGGTTCGCCTCTTCCTGCTTCTAAACACCCGAGCACGTACAAGGTTTCCTCACAGCACACGGGGATGTCACTGGTTCGAAGGATGGCAACCAGCCAACCGACAGGATCACCAGACGCAAACAATGCCTTGCAAACGTTCTCATCGAAACGTGCACCCGCCTTGAAGATTGCCTCGTCAACGCATACCCTGGGTGAGACACTTTATTTGTCACCGAACACGTCCCCGCCGTCGTATCCAACGACAAGTACGTACCCACTTTTCACGGCAACGACCATGGCGATTATGCTTAGTATCGTCGGTGTGCTTGTTGCCATCATCATCGTTATCGTCGTCTGTACGCGGGACCGGTCAACACCTATCCCGGGTGGGACACGTGTCATACCAAATTCTGTGCACGTGTCGAATTCATCTCCACCATCACCGTCCCAAATGGAAGCGGCCTCCGACCCGCATCCTTTGTACGTCTTTGTCCCCTATGCAGTTGGAGCACAGCCTTCCCCTGGCGGCGCCACAGGAAGTAAACATTTACCCAAAGGACGGCGACTACTAGCCTCAAGAGGGGACGTCCACCAGAGCGACGTTAGCGAACTCAGCAACACTGACTGGAACAACTGGGATTAATAAAGTACTTGCGAACATGCGGCCCGCGTCCCACCAGCAATGCTGACGGTGGGCCACCAAGGCATACGGGGGTCAAATGTCGGTCCTCATATTCGGCCTGCATGCACAGAACGTTCGTTCCGGAGCCTGGGACAGATGGACTTCATCGTCCAACTTCAGCGGGCTATCAGGGCGAGGCGAGTCCGGCTTATACCTGAGGTGTGGCGTCCGAGTCTCACGTCATGGTGGATATCTGCCACATCGTCCAATGATCACCCACTGACACGTTCTGATGCAGCCACCTTACATATACTTACGGTGGAAACAAATAAAGTATCAATTTCAAATGGCGGAAATGTTCCTAGCCAGATCAGGGTCGATGTACTGGTATTCAACCAACCAGGCCTTGACGCGCTTCACCAGCTAGCTAGCATGGTCCCCATGCGACGACGTCTTGGAACTGCTAAGCGCGACCTTTCGAACGCACACGCGAGCGCAGTGTGTGCCCGAGTTTAGCGGAGCCAGCCCATGGCGCTGGCCTGACGCCGCCAGCGAGCAGCGACAGTGCTGGCCTGACGCCACCGGGGAGTGTCGACAACGACGCCGCCGGAAAGTGACACGAGGGCAACCACCACCGGTTGATTGCGTTCGCCGACCGATTGTATCAGAAAGCGGGGATCATATCAGGGACGGTACGTTGACGTTTGGTACAGACGACGATGGTGGACGGGTCTCGCTGTCGCCGCTTGGGACCGCGACGCCGGCCGACGCGATCGATGCACTCGATGACGGTGTCGCAGTCGATGCATCGTTGGCACGGGCGCTGCATGTCGCAGCGAAGCTTGGAGCGGGCGCAATGTGTACAGGCGACGCGCGTCGCGTACCGTTTGTGGGTCGGCGCGCGGTTCACCATGTTCTGCTCAGCGGTCGTACGGTGCCCCGGGTACGCGTCCGGTACCGGGGTGACGCCGATCCCAATCCGAAGCGCCGCTCGGTACAGGGCCAGGCGCTCCCCCAGCGTCCATGTCGTCTTGATCGGCGCAGACGCGCCTGGGCCGTCGTTGGTGCTGGTCGCCGTCCCCGTACTGCTACAGGCCGGTGACGAGCACGAACCCAAGCTGGTCGCCGGGGAGTGATCGGCTGTGACGATGTCGTAGGCGAACAGGTCGTCCAGGTCGAACTGGCTGTGCGTAGCGTGGCCGGCGTCCAGCGCCGCCGCCCAGTCGAATACGTCGTCGCTGGCCATCTTCAGCATCGATCCAGGACGCCGCCGCCGACACACGAAGTGAATCCTGTGTCGCGAGCCGATATTAACACAGTACGGCCGGTAGCGTAACGTTGGCGCGCGCCTGTCGCCAGAATCTTGTACGTACGATCGACCATCACCACCGGCCGCTCCCCGTGTGGTGTGGTATTACCAATCGATGTTTGGCGAATCGTCGGGCGTATAGTAGCTGGCAACATGTCGTACCTGCCGGGCGACGTGCGCAACCGCCTTCGCGCCCTTTCAAATGGTGGATGTACCTGCTACGAATGATCGGTGGGTAGATTTTAATTTGGTCTTTCCATTACTGGACCACGTTCCATTGCACAGACGTAGACGGCGGCGATCAAACAATGGTACCTGTCTAAACAATAACTAGGTAGACCTACAGTCATGTACCTGCTCCTGGTGTTCGTCGCCGCTTATGAGCTGGCACCAGCCCGAGCGGCACCTCAGGCGTGCCGGAATTGCTCGAGCTCGGCCACTGGCCCGGGCACGTCAGCGCGCATCATCGGGCACTTTGTCAACTGGAAATCGAGTGTGCTGCAAGTCGCCGGCATCGATGGCTCTCTGCTCACCGAGATCGTCTACGAGCAGTTCGACATCGTCAACGGCCAGTGCGTCGTCAACGACGTCTGGGGCGACACCCAGAAGCAGTTTGGGCCGAATGTCCTCGGTGACGACACGAACGCCTCACCGTACAAAGGCAACTTCTACCAGCTACGCCTCCTGAAGCAGCAACCGGGCAACGTCGGCCGATTACGAACGCTCATCATGATTGGCGGGTGGTCGTCCTCGTCGAACGTCAGCGTGATCGCCTCCACCAGCGCTGGCCGCCGCCTATTGGCGTCCTCATGCACAGGACTGGCCAGGTACTACGGATTCGATGGCGTTGACGTCGGCTGGCGTACGTCAGATGGGGCAACGACAATAGGGTCTGGCGAATGTTGACCGGGTGCATGCCATGTATAGAATATCCAGTGAGAGGGGGCGCCGCGAAGAACGTGTACAGCGCGTCGGATAAGACGAACCTGCCGCTGCTCCTGGCGGCATTCAGGTCGCAAGATCCCGGTCTGCTACTGACGACAACGATTCGCTACCAGCAGGACACCTTGTTCCCGACCTACGACCTGGCGGCGATCGCCAACCAAGTCGACTGGATCCACGCGGACACGTTCGGCTCCTGGGGAACCTGGTCGTCCTCCACCGGGCACTACGCGAACCTGTACTATAACCTGGCCTCGCCGAACACGCAGACGGTCGACGGCATGGTCCAGCAGGCGCTGGCGGCCGGAGTGCCCCCGTGCAAGTTCATCCTGGATGTACCCTTGTCGTTCCCGGCCTGGACGACGTCGCAGTCGGTGGCCGCGTCGTTCCCGGCGCTGTTCACCACAGGTTCAGGGTACACCACTGGGGCGACTGATGGTGGCATGTTCCGATACAGGGACGTCGTGTCAATCGCGTCCGGCGGGTCGTACCAGTTCGTGTGGGACTCCATCAGCGCCGCCAGCGTCCTGTACAGCACATCAACTCTGGTCTGGATTGCGACGGAAACGACGCAGAGCACCGCCGCCAAGGCGGCCTATGTCACTTCCAACAACCTGGGCGGCGTCAAGTTCCTGGACCTTAGCGGGGATACGTCCTCGTTCCAGATCGTGACCGCCATGCAGTCGGCGCTGAAGAGTGGAGCGCCCTGTTCGGGGCAGGTGGCGGCTGTGCCTTTGAGCGGCGCCATTCCCGGGTATCAGCAGCAAGCACCCGGTGCGTGTGCGCCGGTGACCAGCTCTGCCGGGGTTCCTGCGTTGAGGACGGCGACTCGGGTCATCGGACGGTTCACGAATTACAAGCAGTCGTACCTCGCCGTCGCTGACATCGACGGCACTCTCCTGACCCACGTTATCTACGAGTCGGCAGTGGCGAACTCGTCGTGGCAATGCGACTTCGAGTCCGCATGGTACGACATCCAGCAGGTCCTCGGGGCGAACGCGCTCGGCGATGACACCAACGACCCGTACCATGGCAACTTCAATCAGCTGCGACGGTTGAAACTGAAATACCCGCACCTGAAGACGATCCTCCAGCTCGGCCCCGACGTCCTGTTCAGTTCGCTGCTGTCGGTTCCCGCCCGCCAGTCTGCGTTCGTATCGTCGTGCGTTGCCATGATGCGGCAGTACGGGTTCGACGGGTTGAACATCTACTGGAGTACGTTCCACATTGGCACCTATAGAGCGCTGCGCCCTAATATCCGCTGTAGATAACCCCGTCACTGGGGCCAGCTACAAGAGCGACCCGCACCTGTCGACGGACAGGACCCAGCTGCCGGTTGTGATGCAAATGTTCCGAGCGCAAATGCCTCCCGGCGCGCTGTTGACGCTGACGATGACGTCTATGGCCTACGAAATGTACGCCATGTACGACGTACCCGGCATCGTCCCGTACGTCGACTTCATCGAGTACCGGAACGAATGGATGTGGTGTGTTACAGCCTCCGCGCGCGTGCTAGCTTGCTGAACCTCCATTTGCTGATGCGATGTGGCATACAGGGGGACCTGGTCATCTTCGCCGGCACACCTGAATCCGTTGCATTTCAATATTGCTTCGATGTCGTATGCCTCGATCGACGCCAATATTGTCCAGCTTCTGAATTGGGGCGTGCCGCATTGCAAACTGGTCTTGGGTGTGCCCGTTTACGGTGAGGCCTGGCAGCTGTCCGGGTCCATCTCGGGCCCGTTTTACCCGGGCGTCTTCTCGGCGTCCGGGTCGGCCTACACGACCGGGTCGACGGACGACAGCGGCCATTATCGATATCGAGACGTCGTGGCGCTGATGCAGGCCAGTCCAGGATCGTGGGCAGATCAGTGGGACCCGGTCAGCATGGTGTCGTTCCTGTACAGTTCGGCAAGCAGAATCGTCATTACGTACGAGAGCCCGGCGTCCATCACGGCCAAGGCCGCCTATGTCAAATCGATGACACTGGGAGGGTTCGCTGTAGACAACCTCGACGGGGACACCACGACCTTCACGTTGCTGCAGAGCGCCGTGCAGGCCATGTTCGTCCCGAAGACGACGACCCAAACCCGGAAGCCAACTCAGAAGCCGACCGTTGTCAAACCGAAGGCGTCGTCGTCCAAATCTGCAACCAAGATAGGGGGAATGATGAAACCGAAGACATCGTCGTCGCGAGCGCCTGCCATGAAGGCAGCAACGTCGTCTCGCCATCAGACCCGAAAACAGACGAGAAAGTCGACAAAGATGAAGGCCAATACGACGCCATCGAAACCACGAACGACGTCCGCCCGACAACAGTCGCTTCGGAAGTCGACGATTCATTCAACGCGAAAACCTACAAGAAAGTCGACAACGGTGAACGTCAATGCGACGCCATCGAAAGCACCACGAACGATGTCAGCCCGGAAACCGACTATTCATTCAACCAAAGCGAAGGCGAAGGCGACGACTGCGACAGGATCCATGCAGAACACTCCGTTATCGTTGCGAGGTCAGACTCGGAAATCGACGACACTCTCAACGCAGACGAGGGTGAAGACAATGACAGCAAAGGCGGGCTCGTTCACGCCGTCGGTGCGACATCATACCATGCGTTCGCCTCTTCGGACGGCAATATCGTCGTCCCCGCTGTCTTCGCCGCCATCGTTGCCGCTGGTGTCGGTAGTGGGCCCCACAGCAGGAGCGGTTGACACGTCGCAGACGTTGATCCTGACGGCTGTGCTGTCTCCAGCGGCCACTGCCGCATTCGAATTCGGCCGGGACTTCGTGCGGTGGGCGGTCTATGGTCCCGCTGCTCCCGATCTCACCGACCCATCTGTCGTGTTGACGTCCCTGTCGAGTTCCGAGCTGAGGATCGCGCCGTGCACTTTACAACCGGGCAGGACATACACGTTCACTGTGGCGCTCTCGTTAGCCGGCGCTTCGAACCAAGCCCACGCGACCGTCACGACCGGTGCCGGAACGTCGTCGGGACCGCTATCGATAACGGTGACGCCGTCCGCTGGGCCAATCCAGTCGCTGGTCGACGTTCTGTCCATGTCGGTGACGCCACAGGCATCCCCTTATTGCGCCGTATTCTTCGTAATGATGCACGGGATGTACCCGAGCGCGTTAGGCAACGGCGCCTGCGTCGGTGCGCTGCAAACCGTCTTACCCGCTGGTGACCCCTCCAACGGCCACATGCTCAACATCACTGCTGTCCTGATGACGCCCCGTGGACAACGTACATGCAGGAAAGCAGCGGTCAGCGTTGCTGTGATTCCCCCGCCGAGCACGGTCGATGTGGCGGGCCTGGTGTCCCAGAGGGTGTCGTCCGGCCTGAGCAGCGCCGATGTCGCGCTGGCAGCCGCCTCTATCACGACAAGAGCAGCGGATCGTGCGATGCTCCTCAACGTTGTCTCCTCGATGGTGGCAAGCGCTGCTTTAGCATCCGATCAGGGGGCAGCGACCGCCTGGGCGTTAGCAATGACGACGCAAGCCGGTCTCACCCCGGATATGGTCGGCGATACCATGCGGACTGTAACCTTCTTCGTCAACAACGCCCCGGTTCCGTTAACCGCCTCCCCACGCATGGCTGTCTCGCTCACGATCGCATCCTGTGTGAACGCCCTTCAGAAACCCACCGCATCCATTCAGGTAACCTGTAACGGCCATGTTCCGGTGATGCATCGTCGTTAACCAGTTTGGCCAGTCCATTGTCGACCGTTTAGCACTCGATGCGCTGAGCGACGTGGAGACGTCGTCGCAGTGTCGGAGCGCATGTCAGGCGCCGACAACAACGGGCGCGTTCGTGCTGGAAGCGTACCGCGTCGACGCGTTCGAGACGTGTTCGTCATCGTGCAACGTGAATCTGCCCGTGTCGTTACGCTCCCGTTACGGCGGCGTTCCGCTCGGCGTTGTATCGACCTCCTGGACGGACGTCGGCATCCTATCTGTGAACCTGTACGCTAACGGGTCGACAGCGCCAATGTCGGCGAGGAACCTGTCGAACCCGGTCACCATGGTCATGCCGGTCCCGTCCCGCACGATGACAGTGGACAACGTTCAGTGCATGTGGTTCACGCCCGACCACTCATCGATGAACGCGTCCGGGTGCACTGTGGTTGGACCCCCAATCTCATGCGCCTGTACGCACCTCACCGACTTTGTTCTCGTCGAACGCGACATGTCGGCGTCGGGGTTCTCCCCGACGCTCCTGAACCCGGTCGTTGCGCTCACGTTCGCGTTCCTATCCGGCGTTGCCCTTATCGCCGCGCTGGCGTGCACGTATCTGGCCCCGTCCCTGATCGTCAACGCGCAAGCCCTGCGGTCGTTCCGCGTCATGAACGTGTTCATCGCTGGGAAATCCGTTCTGCGCCTGGCGCTGATCTGGTCCGTCTCGGGGCGGGTGCCCGGGGTGATGAACCCGTATGCCGTCCTGACGCTGGCCGCCATGACGCAGGCGATCCAGTTCGCCATCTTCGTGTACCTGATCGCGTTGCTGGCCACCATCTGGGTCGGCGTCGAGGACATGGCCGGGTGCTTCACCCAGCGGAACGTCGCCGTGCTGAAGTTCATCTCGTCGATCCTGAAACTCTCCGTCTTCGCCGTCACCGTGTCGCCCTGCCCGTTGCTGTTTGTCGCGTACGCCTTCGACATCCAGCCGATGGCGACCCTGGCAGCGGCGGTCGTCTGTGTATCCACGGGGATGGTGGCGTTAATCATCCCGATCACGGGGCGTGCCATCGCGAAACGCCTCACCGCTCAATCCAACGCCGTCGAACGCCTGTCGAGTCGGGCGAACTCGTACAAGAACATCGCCTTGTTCGTCAGCGCGTTGACGTCGTCGATGGGCGTCGTCCTGCTCGCGTCCACCATGTTATGGGCGTGGTCGCTTGCGGCACCGTCGTCGTACAATGCCCAGTACGACGTCGCGGAACCCGCGTTCCTGGCTCTGGACGCGATATCCGTGCTCCTGGCGATCATCTACCAGGTGAACATCCTGGCGACGCAGTACAGGAAGGCGCACCAGGCAGCGGCGCCGGCCACGATGAGGCGCATGCCGATGAATATGATGCCGATGGTGCCGACCGACCCGCCGCTGGAGCGTAACGTGGACGCTGCGGCGTACAGGACACGTTCGCGAGTGCACTCGTCGAACGTGTCGACGTCGACGTTCAGTGCCTTGACGCATCCGGCGTCGGCGGAAGACGACAACCATGCGTTGATGGAGGACGGCGCCGATATGCGACGCACGCCCTGGGAGGACCTCCTCAGCGAGATGTCGATGACGCTGGTGAAGAAGGTCAAGCGGGTGACGGAGGCGACCGGGACGACGTGTGCGACCGCGCCCACCGGGTTCCAAACGTTCCAGCAGCGTTCCCATGTGCAGAAGACGTTCGTCTACGAGGCGCTGTACGACTTTGTGGGCGACGCCCAGAACAGCGAAATGTCGTTCGCCGTTGGCGACGTGTTCATATCGTTCAAAGACGTCGGCGAAGGATGGGGATTCGCACGCGCCGCGGACGGCAGGAAAGGGTACATCCCCAGGTCGTATATCCGCAAGGTGGACAACTCGTCAGATGTCTTCTAGCCTTCCACTCGAACTACATAGCGGTGGCTGCCCTTTGTGTGCACTGCTACGGTCCAATGACAGCAGAAGTACTCGACGGAACCCCCAAGTTGGGAGCGAATATAGTTTCACTATTTACAACTACTGGAACATTACCGGACTGACTACTGGTGCCTGGTGGGACGTCATGGTTGACACGAAGCTGAGGGTGAGACGGGACCCCCAAGGGTACCCGTCGGAGGGTAACCTCGCTCTGTACTGCCTGATCAGGTGCTCGAAATCGGACGTCAACTCGTTTCGACTGGATCCTTACGGGACTATTCCACAGTCGTTCAACGTCCAGAAAACGGCCTGCTTGTGAGGCGCGATCCTCCGGAGGCGCGAGTACGGTCAAACTCGGGTTAAACAATAGTAGAGGCGACCAGCGAGCGCGACGTCTCAGCCGCGATGGTCGTCAACCGCGTGTCGTTGTTGCCACCGGGGGCGGCGCGCGCGTCCACCGCCGACCCGAAATCCCATGCAAGTGCCATGGTCAACCGTCACCACATCCAGGAAGGCGTCCCCACCAGGTACGCTCCTCTATGCGTTCGTTAACCAGCCGCATGCGATCCGACACCAGCGGCAAACAGTTCTACGGCGCGCGCCGAAACGTTCCTCGATGAAGCCAACGACCAGCTGGAAGCCCTGCATCGCGCCGTCTTCGACCTCGCCCATGTGAATCGGGCGCACTCGGCGGCGCCCATCAAATCCGTCATGCGACGGCGCCTGCACTCTCGCGTCCTCTCCGAAATGGAGAACGCGTCGTCCTTGTCCCGATACGACGTCGAGGTCACGCAACGCCACGTCCAGGTGCTGACCGGTCGGCCACGCGAACAACGCTCCCTGCACTTGCGCTTGCGCGATCAGGATGGGATCGCCGCCTACGCCGACCGGCAGGGTCGCGCCATTCTCGCCGAGATCAACGACGAGATCGCGGCCGTCCGCGAACAGATCGAACAGCGCCGCCCGTTCGTCGACAGCGACCCGGCGATGCCAACGTCGTCGGCGACGAAGCGCCGCTGGGCGATGCGCGCCTTCCTCGACGATCGCCTGGACATGACGCAGCGTGCCGCCAACGAGCTCCGGACCGGCAACCGGGCGCTGCGCGAGCAGATCGACGACCTGAACCTGGAGCGGCGGGCCGACCAGCGGTAATTTATATGAGCGGGCGCCCTAATAGAGCGTTTTGGCCGCTAACCCCGCGACAGGATGATGGCCCGGATGCAGGATCAGATCGTGGAGAAGCGGGACGAGATCCGGGCGTTGCTGGATGGGATCCGGGCGGCGGAGACGACCACATCGGCGTCGCTGAACGCGCTGGTGCCGATGCAGGCGGGGAACGACGCCGAATACGCGGCGTTCGTCCGGGATTGGCATACGACGGCCGAGCTGGACGATAGGCATCGCGCGATCGAGCAGGAGATCGTCCGGATGCAGGGGGAGATGTACTTTGGGATGCCCGACGACGACAACCTGGTGATGGACCCAGTCGATCAGATCATGTCGCGGACGGCGTGGCGCATCGCGAAGGACAAAGCCGAGCTGTTCGCCGCCCAGCAACGCCAGCAGGAGCTGGTCGCCCTCGCCCGATCGCTGATGCAGATCTCGGGGCAGGACGATCTCGACGCCGTCGTCCTGCGATTCCAGACGAGCGACGAGGAGCAGATACGGAAGTTCAACGAAGTGCACCGGTTGAGCCTGGAGCGCGCCGCCTACGAGAGGGAGCTGTTCGAGATCAGGAGCCAGTCGGAATCGCTCGAGTACCAGCCACCGCCGCGTTCCTCGGCCGTTGTCGTCCCGTGTAGACGAACGACCCGACAAGCCATCGACTGGACCAATGGTCAGGTGCAGGCCGTCCAAGGGGAATGCGATGCGTTGGAGTGCGAAATCGCCGGGTTGCGGCATGTCTTTGAGGAGATGACGGCGTCGTTGAACGACGCATTGTCGTGTGGCACCGGGCACGATTGTCAGATGGCGCGCGTCACCCTGTCCTCGTCCGGGTTCTCGATCAGCAACTGCGACCTGATCGTGTCGACGCTGGAACAGCACGTCATGCGGATCCTGGCGGCCACATACGGCCCAGAACGCATCCAGGACGTCGCTGCGTCCTGTTTGGATCCAGACGTCGACGTCGACGGGCCGGCCATCGATCCGCCCACGTGCCCCGATAACGACGATGACGTATCAGCAGATTCCTGCCGGACACTGCTGAAACCGCCATCCTAATTAAACGTCTAAACAGATGTACGTCAGGCTATGTCATGACTCCCTTCTCGCAATGCAGGGGTACCAAGAGTCGTACTGCAGGCAGAACGCGACGTCCACCGCCAGGCACAACGATGTGAATGGCTGCCGAAGGATGTCGTCGTCAGCAACAGCTGCCGGCGTTGCCGCAATGCATGTCATGTACCTGGCCGTACGTCGCACACAGTTGGTATTCGAGCACGACAGCGATCGACAGACGGCCCTCGTGGTTGTGCCTTCAACGTACGAAAAGGGTCGTGTGCATTGATGATATATATATTTATATATGGCTGCTCTATCGTGAATGTAGCGCGCACAGAAGACAACGACGAAATACATCACTGACGGGATGTATATCCGCAGTGCGCCTAATTTGAGGTTTGAAATGAGACTACGCTGACCATGATCGGCGCCTAATTTGAGGTTTGAAATGAGACTACGCTGACCATGATCGGCGCGGATTCATTCCAAGTCGGACTCATCGTCAGACGAAAGGCTGCTCTCAGAGTCGGCAGGTTCGCGCGCCAGCTCTTCAGCAACGTGGCGCGGAAGGCGCCAAACTTCGACAAACCTGTCGCCGAACGGCACGCGGCTCCGGCCCGCGTCGACGATCGCCGCATCGGCATCGATGGCAGACCACAGGTCGATGTGCTCTTTGTCCTGGGCGACGCTACTACCTTGCTTGTTCGTGGCGCCATTGCCGTTCGCATCGTCGACATCGACGGCGGCACGTTGCGATGACGACGAGAAGGAGGACAACGACGGCAATGCTGATGAGGAGAAAAGCGGGACCGCGGCACACTGGCCAGCGTCATCCGACGGGCGGAGCGGCGCCATGATCAAGTCTCGGCGCCGGTAGCCGCGCCTTTTCGACGGCGGCGGTGGCGAGCGCTCCGGTGACGGCCGGTGCCTGCCAACCGGAAGCGGTAACTTGAACGACTCGCAGAGGGTTGGCGCCGGCGGTTCGGGACGGGGTGCCGCCACGAGCAGGCACAAGGCCAGCACCTTCAGAAATGTCGGATGCGCGGTCGACCCCATGCAGTGCTGTTCCGGCATCGTGGCGATGCCATCGCATTCGCGCGTCTCGACGAACAGCTTGAATTGCTGCTGCGTGAGAAGCAGGGTCGGCGCGCGGTCCAGTCGGCTGCGGTGCGATCCGCCGATGGAATATAGCGCGCCGAGAACCTGGCTGCCCCGCGAACGACGATACCAGAGCCGTTGACGCGCGAACGATCGTGCCGTCTTGAACTCGGTTTTCACCAAGTACTGGCCGGCATGGTCGACCCAATACAGGTCTGTCCGACCATGAACGCTGAGCAAGTGGTCGGCCAGCAGGCCGCCGACGGACCAGGGCAGAGCTCTGCCGACTGGTGGCACGTGGACGTCAAGCGCAAACACCAGGGCTGCGACCAAGTTATTGAAGACGTCCTCGATTTGGCTCTCTGCAACGTTGAGCGGCAGGTCGTAAAATGAACGGTGCTGCTCCACAACAGCTGGCTGCTGAATCACTCGATCGATGCGTTCGACAAAATCGGGCGGCAACGTGTGGCTACCCTCCAGGTATGGCGCCAGCTCCTCCATAGATTCCATGGCAGCGAAGCGCATGGCCCGAATCCCCGCAGGATGCAGGACGCTGGCCGGGATCCGCGACGCCGGCGGTTTCACGACATGCGCGCGATGCTCGGGCAGAGGATGCAGCGACCACGACGACGGCGACGCGCGTGCCAGCTGCAGGTTCTGCAAGTTTCGCCGCAGATGGTCTTCGGGAGCCATGGCAAGCGCGCGGTCCTCGTCGGACGAGTCGGACGCAATTGACGTCGTGTCGTCCTTGGCGTCATCGTCCTCGGCGTCGGTGCCGGGTTGCTGCACGTCAGGCGGCGGGTACCAGATGACAGGGGGCGGGAGATCGCTCATGGTCTACCGTGACGCAGAGTGACGATCGACGGGTGCGGAACGGCGGTGTCCGCGGGCAGTCGCGCGGTGCGGGACTGCCCGCCGGCCTGTCCGTGACTGCACACGCGCCAAGTGCGCTAAGTTCAAGATCCAGGACGTCGAGCGGAAGCGGTGCAGGTCCAGGACGTCGAGCGGAAGCGGTACGCTCCGCGTTGTGTACACCGATTCCAACTGTTGGGATGCCGTTTCGGCATCGTCATACTCAGTAGTATCCTGCCAACTCCAAATCGAGCCGCATACGATATCGAACGGTTGGGCGATAGCGTTGGCGGTGAGCCCGCAATTCACAGTCACTCGACTACCGTTTCGAGAGACGTCGTTTCCAGGGGCATACAACATCGGGCAACCGGCACGCGTTTCTCTCACGCGCGCCTCGCAGAATGCAAGAAACAAGGAAATCGTATCTTTAGAATATGGGTCAGCGTTGTACGCGTTCAGCACTGCACTGCAACGTTGCTTGGTAATCCCCAATACCGTTTCTGCGCCCGCAAAGACGGGCCACGCGCGGCCAGAATCGAGTCACAAACGGGATTCCCTGTTAGCACGCTGTTCCCGGGAAGTCAGCGATTCCCCGATGTATACACGAGATGGCGTTACGTACAGCGTCTGTAGAGAATATAAACCGTCGAACGCGTCGCGGTCTATCGAGTAAATCTTATTGGCCTCCAAAGATCTGGTCGGGAGTTCAGTGCGATCGCAGAAGAGTTGACGGCGCAGGCGAACCCCATACAGGTCGGTGAGCGACGGCAACCCATCGAACGTTCCCTCGTTGATCCAACGGATATCGTTGAAGCTCAGTCGACTGGAAAAAAGTCAGGCGACGTGTGCTTGGTTGACGTTAGTACGTACAGTTTGAGCAGAGACGTTAGGCCGTTGAAAACGCCCTTTTCAATCGCGTAAATCTCGTTGTGGGCTAGCCAGCTGTGCAATAGTCAACTCAGCGTTGGGCATATATCTTCAGCAGTTCGCCATACAGTGCAATGAGAGACGACATCCCACTGAAGGCGCCCTTCTCAATCGTACTGATCCGGTTGCCTGACAACCACCTATCCAGATGTCAGACCAGCCAAATGGATAAAAAGCGAAGAAATACATGTCGGTCAGTGATGAAAGGTGATCGAATACACCCGCATTAATCGACTGTATCCGGTTGTTCTCCAAACAGCTGCTCAAACGTCGCTCAGACAATCACACAGTTCATCAAACTGCGATTCATACAGGACGGTTAACGATGGCAACTCATCAAACGCGCCTTCTTCGATTGTCTCGACCAGGTTGTCGAACATGAATCTGTGCAAACCGATATTAGACAATCGCATACATACAATACGGCGGCAGCGATACAGGTTCGATAGAGATGGCAAACCGTTGAACGTCCCCTTCTTAATCACGTTGATCTCGTTGCGATAGAGCCAGCTGTGCAAAAGTCAGCGGGCAGCGTTGAACGGAATCCAATCAGAGGTACAGTTCGACAAGCGACGACATCCCATCGAAAGAGCCCGTCTCAATCGTCCGGATCCGGTTGCTATCCAGCCGTCTGTGGTGAACTGAGATGACGGCCTTCGACGGAGCAGCCGATCGTAACCCTTACAGCTTGGTCAATGACCACAGCCTATTGAACATGCCGGCCTCGAGCCGCTCAAGCTGATTGTTGTCCAGCCGCCTTTAATTCGTAGCCGCATTTCAGTTTGAAGTATCGGACTGTCTAAAAGTGAGACTTACAGGATCGCGAGCGAGCACAACCCATCGAAGGCTGAATTCTCGATCCATTCGATGGTGTTATCTTCCAACAATCTATGCGAGTCACAATGATTACTGGACTTTCTTGTCGCATCAAGCAATAACTGCATACAGTTTGGCGAGCGATGATAGCCCATCGAACATGCCATCTTCCAGGGCTCGAACCTGATTGCCTCCCAGGGACCTTAGCAGAACTCAGCGGACGGTTTGCTGGAGCAGAAAACTATCGGCCGTACAGTGTGGCCAGTGACGACAGACCGATGAAGGCGCCTTTTTCAATCAGCTGAATCTGGTTCCTCTCCAACCACCTGTGAAACGGCTATAATTACAGATGTGTTTAGGATCAAGCATGTGGCCAGTTACAGTAAAGCCAGGTTGTTGAACCCGGTAAATGCTCGCTCTGAGACCGAATCGATATTGTTTCGACCTAGGTCCCTGACAGGCACGAGCGAGCGTTAAACGCTGCATAGCGTGGCTGGCACATTACCCGTTATACATTTCTTGCAATGAAAACATTCCCGTGTTCGAGAACCACTCGTACGACAGGTGACCCCAGATTGATTGGGCTGCGCACTCATTGGTCTCGTTCAGACTTGTGATACATTTGTTGTGGAATGCCATCCTTGCCACCCGGTCAGCGGTGACGCTGACCACATCAGGTGGGGCACGAACGCCAACACTGATTACACGTTCGTTAGATGCAGGAGGTCAACCACGAGTATCAGACAAAACATACCTTGCGGCAGACCGTGCTATATATTCAGTGACCTCTGCGTAGGAACAGAAATTGTTGGGATCATTGAACACGGCCCTGGCAATCTCATCTATCAGGCGGTCCAGCATGCCGATAGCATCCAGGTATTCGGCGGCGTTCAACATATCGAGTAGTTCTTCAAGGCTTTGATCGAAACAGAGTTCGCCTCGTTCCATGGAACCCTTCACCTATTGCAGTCTGTTCGATAGGCGCGCCTGAAAAATCAAAAGAGTATACTTACCGGACGCAAGTCGGCAATCCCGAGATGTGGAAGAGGCGGGCGTTCGGCGCTCCCATCGCAGCTGCCGGCCAGGTCGCGCAGGCCTCGCGAGACGTCCCTCTGGACACCAGAACTGTTCACGTCAACATTGGCGTAATCCCATAGCCGCAAACGCATGGCACTGGCATTGATCGCCAGCAGACAGTAGAGGAGCAGCAGGGGCCGCAGTAGCACGCATGCCATTGATTCGCTCCCCGCTTCGAACTGCGGATCACCGCACATTACGAGGTGACTGGTGCCGCGCCTGTCGACAAATTGCGGAGTTGGATTCGCAACTCCAAGTCCCCAACTGTGGAAGGGGCCTGCAGCGTAGTACGTGTTCGCAGTTCTGACGTTTTCGAGAACTAGGACGAGTGCCGACTTCTCGTTCATGTTGTTCAGTGTTCAATTATATGTAGCTGCATGGACAAACAGTCTCTCCCAATTAAATAACGATATGTCATCATGTGCTTAGTATAGCTGCGCTCTCCCCTGGCCCAGTTGGTCTGCATCCCGGTCTACAAACACGACAAAAGAGTCTCAAATGGGGTTCTCTGAGACCGCATTATATATGATCACATTGTTAGAACAAGTTCAGCATACGCAGGCCAGCTTGTTCAGGGACGGCATTCTATCAAATGCAGCAGGGCCGCCCTGACTATCCAAACAAGGCGGCCGAGGTTATGAGGTTTGGTACGTGGACGCGTGAAATTAAGACGAATGTCGCGGATTCTTGTTTATAGCACTGAACTGCAGCATGGGCTGGTAATCATCCCAAACGATGGCGCAATATCCGCTCCAGATTAGGAGAAGACGTCATCAAATGGTGAACGAAGAGGAATTGTCACGAGGTCGGGGCTACCCATTATTTCGTTAAAGACTCCATAACGGTGTAGAGCGGGGCTCTATTTATAGCGTCTCGTTCCCTACATCAACGTGCTGCCACCTGACCTGACGGTCCTGGACTATATTTAGACAAACTGCGTGCCCCGATTTAGCACGATGACGTGGCGAGGCTGACGTCGTCGTGACGATGCGATCGATAAACGTCATTCTGTTTCTGTGTCATTACGTGCCGTCAAGAGTCTGCAGACACGGGACTACAGTGCGCACTACGTCCCACCCCTACGTATACGTCCAACCACACGTACACGCTACACGTTAACGGGCGGCGGAGCGTCGCAACTGTTTACAACGTCATGGCATCTCAGTCGCAAGGCGCGAACGTCGGCGGTTTCAAGAGCTCGGCAAACCTCAGCATTCTTCCGCACGCGACGAAGCTGGATTCTACGTCGATCCTGAAGTTGAAGGAGCGGTATGATCGCTACTGTGCTGTCGTGACTGACCGCGAAGGACAACGTCCTGAGGAAGCTAGGATCAAGCCGCAAGCAATCCGCTTCTGCTTCACGACGCCACAGCTGACGTCCATTGCACTGAACCACCTTTTCCTTCGCAGCGTCGACATGCTGACTGATGAGGAACTCGAAGGGTGGATCGACGGCCAGATCAAGAGTCTTCCGGCCAGCCATGGGCTCACGACGCAGGACATCGAAGTCAAGATGTCCAAGGAGCTGTCGATGGACGTGAACCTCCCTACGTTGAAGGACCAAGTGCAGTCCATCTTGGATCGGATGACGGAGATCCAGTGGAAGCGCGGATGGCTTCACCTACGAGACACGACCGGTGGACGCCGAGCACTTGGCCGATTGTTGGTGGACACACTTCAGCCATGGCCATTACGGGACCATGTGCGGCAATGGGTGAAAGACGATAAGACCAACCGGGAGGGTGACTTGAAGGGCATCATGAAGCACGCCTTGGAATGGGTCCGATACAAGGTCTTCGTGCAAGGCTCCGCGCAGATCGCGGGAGTGTCGAACAAGACCTGTGCCGAACTACGCCTTAGTGACAAGAGTCACAAATACCAGGTGACGGTGACAGCTGGCGGTCGACGCGTCGCGCAGCATCGCCCGCCACCCTCGAACCGACCGACCCGTCCGTCCGAAGCCCGCTACGGTTCTCAGCACGCAGCCGAACGCTACGAAAGTGGAGGCTCGAGATCCTGAAGCACAAGCGAACGGGAATGCGACAAAGCGACGGAGGGACGACGACCCTGAGAAGAAGAACGCCGGCAAGATCACTTGCTGGAATTGCGGCGGCGACCACGGGTTGCGAGTCTGCCCAACGAAACCATCGAAGGAGCGCTGCATTGAGCTTGTCCGCGCCAATCGCCCTATAAAGGTCCAGAAGACTGACGGGTACACTGGGACTGAGGACGATTTGCAACGGGTAGTGCTGGAAGGCATGCGCGTTCCCTACGAACTGGATTCGGGCTGTCGTGGTGGAAATATCATACCTGGCCATATCGCTGACCAGTTGAATGATGCCACATTTCGCGACGTCCAGCCACGAGAAATCTCTTCCGCGGAGGGCAAGGTCATCGGGACGATCACGAGAATGGTACAAGTTCCAGTCACGACTCTGGAGACCGAGGTTGGCAACCTTAAGCTGTACCATGTGACCTACTACGTCTGCGACACGATTCCAGTGATCCTGTTCGGTGACAATCTTCTATCTGCGCTTGGCATCAACCCGCATAAGCAGCTGGAGAACATCATCGCATCAGGATGTACCGAGATGGACACGCTGTCAGGATGTGCGGCAGTCGACGTCGATTCAATCGAGACTGTGCGGCGCATTGCTGCTAGAATGGCAACGCTTGGAAGCGACTACTTTCAAGCCCCTCAGGAACCAGACTCCGCTGAGCCATCTTCAAGTGAAGTCGACCTGGGACCAATCAACGTGCACGAGATCGAAACGTCCACTGGACCGAAAATAAATTCATTCGCAATACAAAACTCCGCATATTGCCGATGTACCCAGATATGATACATTGACGATATAGAACGATGTACCCTGTCTGCGCAGTCCAGTAGGTTGAAGCCATATATAACTGCATTCCGACTGCGCGGCGCAATACATCCCCGACATGTAGATCTGTACTCAACATGCACTGCGTAATACGTCGCAGGACATCCGATCGCTGACAGCTGTATCGACAATGTATGGGCGGAATACTTGTTCTGTATCCGACCACGATACATTGTGAGTACGAATGCCATTTTTCCAAGACTTCTGAAACGAATGGATTCGCGTACTGTATTCACATTTCACAGCTCAGAATTTTCTGTGACAATACCATCGTCCCTTGCCGTTCGACGGGAGCGTCATTGCCGTGCTAGATGCCGCCGGATCCAATTGCCGACGTGACGCGGCAAGTCGACCTTGGTGGAGAGCGTTACGTACGTTGTCGAACATCGGGCACTGGAGTGCTATTTCACTTCGCAGCACTTCCAGGAAGCAAAACCATTCTTGCGGAAGGCCCTGTTGCAGCAGCAGACCGACACAGCGGTCAACGATTCCAACGTCCGCGTTGACAGCGATGCCGTGGTCATCCATCATCAAGCTCGGATGATCGACAAGGCACGCTTTCTGCCTCTTGACAGGGCTCTTGTTGCTTGTTGAGATGCCTGAGGCGAGCCGTCGATGCTTGAGCTCATTTTGGATGACTGTAACGCATCCCAATAAGAAGCAAGGCCGACATGGCACGCTTAACCGAACTTACAGATTTTGATTTCTTCGAACGGAAACGTCTCAGCAACGGCCTGCTCGATCTGGTGTTCCTCCACAAGCCATTGCTGTACCCGTCTTGGCAACTCCTTTTTAGTAGACAAGGCCACAACATCTGCCAGCTTGTGGTCCAGGACCAACCTGACAACGGAACATGTCAAATTTGTTGCAAACGAGATATAGATTCTACATACTGCCTCAACGTTTCCTTGCACAAGAGAAATTGAACGCGCGCCGAGACGTTTCTCTGGCGGACACCTTTGCCGAGAAATGACTGCAGGTGAGACTGGATCAATAGACGGTCCAGTCTTTGCACTGCCGCTGCCGCCATTCCCATGTTTTTCCCTCACTGCTAAAGGAAGACCATTCAAACGTATGATAGTGCGATCGTGTGTCGTCGGTGCAACCTTTCTTCCCGATCGGACACGGGTGGTGAAAAGACAGTTGATTCGGAGGAGACGCAGCCAGGCCGTCACGACGAGACTGCTTGTCTTCGTCTTCCAGGGACGCGATTGGCGAAGGCGGAACCCCGGCTGGCGCGGCTCGAACGCGACTTCGCGAACGTCCGCCTGCCGGCGAGAAGATGCGGGCGCCATCGACGTCGTACGGTAGTCCTTTCAAATAACGCGCCTCCGCGGCCTCCTCCGCCCTCGCGGATGTTGTCGGAGTCCGTGATCCACTCAATATTAGGGCGAACCTCAATATACCGCAGCACGCGCACGACATGGCAATGTTTTCGATGTTTAAAGACACCATTTTCCGGCGCAACCCATGGCCGTGACGGTACGATGTGGTTGCCTGGGTGACTCACGTGCCGGCGTCTGCCCCGATGGGGCGGAGATCGATGGGTTTAGTCTCGTGACAGTACAGTGCTTCCCGGTGCAGGTCGAGCCTATGCGACGTGGTACTACGAGGCACCGCGTATCGATGTCACCCCCCAAACGCAACGTCCGCCACCGCGCGACCGCGTCCGATTCCAGTCGTCTGTGGCCGCCAACGAATTCGTCGCGCTCACCATGGGATCCACGAGTTCCATCGCGCCGGGATTCGTTACCATCCGGGGATGGTAACCAGGTGCCGCTGCATCTCAACCGCGGAGGGTTGTCCCCACCCTATGACAGTGATGTCAGGGGAGCACTGTCACTTGACGACAACCCGCAAGGGCGCCCCGTTGGCGGTATACCGCGACACTCTGGAAGCGCGGCCCTACTAGTCTTCGTAATGATGAAGACGACGGCTGAACCCCGCTGGAAAGCACCGACGAGGACGGCAGGTGCTCCTCAGATAGCGTTGCAGTTTCGCCGCTGTCTGACAAAGCTCGAGATGCTGCCGCCCGTTTCGTTTTACAATATCAGTAAGTTGATCGACTGGACTCTGCTCTCAGGCAGACAACTTATGGGAGCGTCACTGTAGGTGCCTTCCTTTAAGTCCACGTTCCCGATATATAGTGTCAAGTACGTCGGTCCAGGTCGCGGCTTTGTCTGGACTTCCCCTATAGAATGATGGATCGACAAGGGGGCAGCCAAGGAACATTTCCGCAAATTACCAGATAACGTCAGCTGCGGTGAGGCTGAGGTAATCAACGCATGCATCTAATTGGTCCCTTTGGCGATATGTCTGTTGATAGCCGTTACTCTCCTCAGGTGTGGCCGTAGTTCGGAATACTCCTGCAATCATGGGAATCCTCTCGTGTTTGGGCAAATGCGATATTCTGGCATGGATGTGGCGGCGAACATTATGTCGTTGGAATTCCCCGAACATCAGGCGAAACCCTTCATCTTATCACTGGACATTCGATGCTGGATCCATCAACCTTGTCACACAAGGACTGGCAAGCGTTCAAGGAACATCCATGGGCTCTGCACTACCTGGAGGCATGCAGTAGGTTCGCTGAAACGACGGTCGCGCGAGTCGGTAACTATGACGAAGTGACAGGCGCTATCGACGTCTTTGACGAGTTCTGTCATGATAGTTACGGCTGCTGTCTACTTCCATCAAATGCCACAACCTTCCAAAGTGTGAAGTTCGGTACGATTGCTCTTTATATTGCACCCACCTATAGTTACTAACGCATGCATCGTCCAGGACATGTAAGGTGGCAGGCGCGACATGGCCGTCATTCGACAACCGACAACGATTACGTTGCGGCATTCGCTGATACAAACGGGGACGTGCACTTAGGAGCAATCAACGAAGTACTTCGCATCGAGATGCCGCTGGCGCCGCCGCGTTTAGCGATACAATCGCTAACGCTTGAATTACTCCACTGCAGCGGTAAAGCACGGCTCCACCTGGTTGACTCCTTGATTCACCATTTGCTATGATTGAGCAGATGGTTCGGACATGATCTCGTGTCCGATTGCCGCCCCCCATTCCTGCGACGTCACTCTACCTAGACAAGGACCGTGTTGCTACGCATCGCCTGCAGGATAGCCCGATGTTCCCCATCGTGCATGCTGTCCGTTGTAACGTTGCTCGGCCTAGTGCCTAGTCATCTGCCAGCGAGTCGGCGACGACGTCGTCAACGATAGCGAGGCCGCCTCAGCTGTTCCTTTTGTATGCCTTCTCTTGAGAGCAAACGCTATTCCCCTGGCGTTGGTGTCAACCAGCTACTGACTATAAACAATGTAGGCATGTGCTACTAAAGCATGTTAAAGACCATCCGGACTCTGCGATATGCTGTATTGGCAATGAATGCAATCAGATACACTGGCAATATGTTTGGCAGATATATCACCAATGTATCGAACCTTGGAATACAGTGGCGATACAAGGCCTCGCGGATGTATCCGCGCTGAATCCATTTTCGGCCCAGTGGTCGTGCAATCGAATGGTGCATCAAGCACGCCTCAACGGAATGTCCCGACATGGAGTTAGTCGACTACGTCTGATATTGCGACGACACCTGAACGAATTCCGTACGCGGCTGGGGCAAGATAAGCCTGTCGATGTCGAACCGATGGTAACGCAGCTGAAGCCGGATGTTACGCCTTACCGGTGCAAGCCGCGGTTCTACAACCCGAAGCAGAAGGAATTCCTTGACGATATGGTCAAAATGCTCAAGGAGAACGGTCTCATCTACATGAACATGAACTCTCGCTGGGCAAGTCCCGTCTTAGTCGTAAAGAAACCGAAGGGCGACGGCTACCGTCTATGTGTCGACCTACGCCAGGTCAACGCGCGGTGTGTCCCCACCGCCTGGCCGATGCCTAACGTGGAGGCGGTCACGCGCAAGCTTGCTGGCATGACATGCTTCTTCACGATCGACGCGTTCAAAGGCTTCTGGCTAATGCCTTTGGCAAAGGAATGCCAAGAAATGTTCAGCTTCATGACGGACGACGCTGTCTATACGCCTACGAGGAGTATTCAAGGAGGCATGAACTCGGCAATTCAATTTCATGCTCGGATGGCAGCGATCTTCGACGACATGAAGGACAATCTGCTGATATGGATCGACGACCTCCTTGGATTCGCAAAGTCAGAGGACGACCTGCTACATCAGCTGACGCGGGTTCTTGAGAGATGTCGTGAACGCAATGTGAAACTGAATCCGGGCAAGTGCACGTTATTCGCTCGTGAACTGAAGTGGTGCGGGCGAATCTACTCACGTGATGGTGTACGACACGACCCAGAACGTATCGAAGCGCTTACGACCATGTCGCGTCCGCGAACTGTCAAGGAGTTGCAGCAGTTCCTATGGGCGGCCAACTGGATGCGTACTCACATACCCGGCTATCCCTGTATCATCCGTCCACTACAAGACATTATCGATCGGGCCAATGACGAGTTGAAGCGTATTCGATCCGCAACGCCATCATCGATCACGCTTGACGCGTTGGGTTGGAGTGACCAGCACAACAAGTCATTTACGGACATACGGTTCGCCCTGATTCAACACGTTCAGCTGGCCTACCCGAAGTCGAACTACCAGACATGCCTATTCACCGACGCAAGTGAAACGGCATGGGCAGCTGTCATCACGCAGATCCCGTTGGAGGATATCGACCTGCCTGTTTGCGATCAACGTCACGAACCTCTCGCGTTCTACGGCAAACGCTTCGCTGGTTCAGAACTACGATGGTCTACGCCCGAGAAGGAGGCGGCCGCGATCATCTACGCCACGGAACGCGGGGACTTCCTGCTTCAGACATCACGAGAGTTCCTACTCTATACCGATCATCGCAATCTGACGTTCATTTTCAGTCAGGACTCCGAAATGAAGAAGCACACCGCCCAGAAGCTGGAACGTTGGGCGTTGCACCTGCAGGGGTTCCGCTACCAGACGAAGAGCATCGCCGGAGAGGACAACGTCTGGGCTGACCTGCTGACAAGATGGGGCGCCGGTCGTATCGCCTTGTCATGTCGAGCAGCACGCATCATGGAGCTTACGACGACTTGCGAGTCACTCCTCGACAGCATCCTGAGTTTAGCTGGCCGACGGAGACGGAGATTCGCGATGCACAGCGAGTACTGTCACGGGACGAGAAGATTGACAATGGCGTCTACTTCGACGAAGCTGATCGTTTGTGGAAGAACGAGGACAAAGCTGTTCTCATCCCATGCCATCTGGACTGCAAGAGTCTACGACTACGGATCCTGATTATTGGTCATTGCGCGAGCGCTGGTCATCGTGCGTACGACGTAACCAAGCAGATGATCATGGAGCGCTTCGCCTGGAAGAAGATCAGTCAGGACATTCAAGCGATGTGCCAGCAATGTCTGCATTGCATTACGACACGCGGTGGTAAGAAAGTTCCAAGACCACTTGGTGAAGCGTTGCATGGCCACAAGCCGTTCGACGTGCTCACCATGGATTACCTCTACGTGGAGCCAGTCAGGGGCACGGACCACCAGTACACGTACATCCTGCTCTTGAAGGACGACGACTTCAGCGGCTACGTACGCCTGATCCCATCAGCTGAGGCGACAAGTCGTGTTGCTACGGAAGCTCTGAATCAGTGGATTGCTGATTTCGCGACGCCTGAGTACCTGGTCACGGACGGTGGTTCACACTTCACGGCGGAAATCATGGAGGAGCTTACCAGGTTACGAGATGTTCAGCATCACATCACGACTGCATACTGTCCATGGGCCAATGGCACGGTGGAGCGCGCAAACCGCACTGTGCTCAACGTCATGCGTTCGATCCTGAACGAGGCCCAGATTACGACGCACAACTGGCCGTACTTGTGTCCAGTCGTTCAGCACGTCATTAATCACACGCCAAGTCGACGTCTCAACGGTTACGCGCCGATCACGGTCGTCACGGGGCGTTCGCCAGAAAGCCCGCTCGACCAGATCTGGGATCCGAAGGAGAGACAATGGCGACGCATACCACCTGAAGGATTCGCCAAGTATGTGCCGACGTTACAAGAGGTCCTCGACGAGATTCACAAGGCCGTTGATGAAGCAAAGGCACAACGGCATGCGTCTAATGTGCGACAACAGCGACGACGCCTGAACAAGAGCCACTACGAATCGTTCATCGTTGGCGACTACGTGCTCAACGCAAAACCGGTACCGGGTCCTGCTCAGAAGTTGATAGCCCAGTGGCGAGGCCCATATCGAGTCGTCAAGATGATCAACGATCAAGTGTACGAGCTGGAAGACCCGCTCACTGAACGACACTTCAACGCACACTCACAACGAATTCGACGATACGCTGACGCCGATCTGAACATGACCGTCGATCTCAAGCGTCAACTCCAGCACGCTGATAACCAGCTGTTGGTGGACGATCTACTGGACTGTCGAGTGGATCGAGAAACGCAAGAACTTCAGATCAAGGTTCTATGGTCTGGATTCGACGAGGCGGAAGCAACGTGGGAACCTGCTCGTGTCATCTACGAAGATGTTCCCGAACTAGTCCAGAAGCTTATACGACGTCTCGGAGATTATCATCCGCAAGTGGAGGCGTTACGAGAAATGGCGCCGATGCAAAAGCGTACGAATACGTGAAAGCGACAAGCGCAACGGAAGCGACGAACAAAACATTAGGTATGGGTGCAAGGTATCCATGATTTACGGTTGTTGGGTTCGTAGGAATCAACAATCGTATACGCTTCCTACGTTGCGTCGGGACCTAATCACGGACGACGCCACCGTATCGGTTCATGGTGAACGTTACGAAGATGATCTGGATCATGGTCTTCTATAGCTGAGGACCGGGTACTCAAAACGTTGGGACCCGCTTCACTGATTTTCATGGACGTCATGGGATCAGTTAACCTGGTTGTCATGGACGTCATGCGACTATGGTTTATGGCACTCCTATGAGAGGCCAATACGTTCCTCGATGGGTCATGACGGTGACCTCATGGATACGTTACGATCACGAGGCAGTCGGCAGCGTCTGTTAAGTTCCTCTTCACCGCAGTTGACTCTGGCAGGGCGTACTGGCTATCGAGACTCTGTTGCGCTGGGGGTCCACCTATGTGGGTCGGCCGCTGAGTTAGGTGAATGATACTTTTCAGATGTATATGGACCGGGCTCCACCTATGTGGGTCGAGCGCACCATCGCTGATGTCTTCGTTGCACCGATGGTGTTTGGTGGCAAGGGTGTCCGTAAATGGATTTTCCACCGATTTTTCCCTTGGGGTTACAAGGTGGTTTTTAGTGAGTATTGGGTGATTCCGAGTCTCACACTACCTTCTGTCAACTTCACCATCTACGTACTACGTGCTCACGATGATTCCGGTCACGAGTTTGGAGAAAGGCAGTGTAGAGCGGGGCTCTATTTATAGCGTCTCGTTCCCTACATCAACGTGCTGCCACCTGACCTGACGGTCCTGGACTATATTTAGACAAACTGCGTGCCCCGATTTAGCACGATGACGTGGCGAGGCTGACGTCGTCGTGACGATGCGATCGATAAACGTCATTCTGTTTCTGTGTCATTACGTGCCGTCAAGAGTCTGCAGACACGGGACTACAACGGCACCGTTCTCCTGGACAATTACCTCAACTGATGACAGATCCAATTGCAGGGCAGTTCATTGAATCGTTATAGATAGGCCAGCATTAAATTACTGTACTTGGGGGGGGGGGGGGGGTACACACTGATTATTCAGAGTGTCACGTGCTGCGTAAACAACGAGCACAACTGCGCTGCATTATGCTCCAGCAGGAAATTCTTGTTCTCTATGTACATGTTGGCATGCGATCCAGAACTGTCGCCGGCAATCAACGTTGATTCGAATTACCTCACCCCAAGGAAGCGGTGATTACGGACGATATTGGCAAGCGAGGCTGAAGCCAGGCACAACGACCTGATGACGCTGCGCATGACTGGGATCTCAAATGCATTCGCCATTTCTGGATTTGCGTACATATTGAAGGTCTCTTCGGAGAGAGGCACCCTTAGCTAGTTGTCCTCAATGACGGTCAACCATAGGGTTCGTATAAAGCGGGTCCAGTTGATTACATTTGTTCATGTTTGAGCAGCAGCAATCCGTGGGACATGTTCACATCCGCCCTATTGTTTCGGCGTTGGGCGTTGATACGGGTCGGGGTTGCTGCGCCCAGCCAGTAACGATCGTTCATTCGGGTAAGGTGGTGTGCACGTGCAGCATGTGTGATCAGGTGATAGAGTTTGTCCATACGAGCTGCCTGCAGTTTTCAGCGTCCGACATCAACCCATCAAGCAGCAATGCCAGCGACCGCACACCATTGAGCGCACCTGCACACCTTGGTGACGTTGGCATCCAACTTCAGACGGTCCTCTCATTGCACTGCAACCGGGCGTGTGCAGGCGAACGCAACAGGTCGAGGGCTCTATCACATTGGTCGACCGGAATGCGGTAAACGCTTCCGATGCCACGGCGACGAACCAGCGACGTCGATATCACAACTGTTTACTGAGTAATGACGGCGGCTCCCATAGCTTTCGGTGCTGCGCGCATGGTGGCCCGCGGCTTCTTGCAATGTCAGGAACGTGGACGTCCGTGGAACAACCTAGCTAGGGATGGGGAACGATGGGCGATGGCGAGGTTCGCAGGAGAAGAGGGCGGCATCGAAGTTGTCGTGCCTCATGCAACAACGGCACTGGGAAACGACAACTTTCGATGACGCCCTCCTCCAACGAACTCCACCATCGCCAAGCAACGTTCCATGTGCAGCACGAACGTCGTGCGCGCCGGCATTTGCGACTGCGCACGGGGCTCCGGCGGACACCGGACTCCGTCGTGAAAGCGCGCGCGCGCACTTGCCTGGCCAGTGGCCAGCCCAATATAGAGGTGCCCCGTGTCACCCAATCGAGCCATGGTAACCGCAGTGACTGGCTGTACCTGCGATACACGATCGACGTTCAGCGATGGTGGAGTTCGCCGTGTCCGCACCGGCCATCACATGCGACATTGACGTGTTCGGCCGCCTGGGCGACACCGCCGCTGAGTACCAGCGGATCGGCCTGTCAGACCTATCCGGTCGCCTGCGAGCAGCTGGGATCAGCAGTGCCGCCGTACGGAAGATCGCCTGCGGGCATGGGAACGGTTAGACGTCAAGCCCGAACCAGCAATACGGATCCAGCGCTTAACGACGTTCGCAGTCGTCTTGGTCATGGCGGACAAGAGCTCGTCGTTGTACTTCCTGGAGTTGGACACGCGTTATGAGGGGATACGAGACGACCTGCAGAGCATTGGGGTTGAAGAGCTCGCGTTCGGAAAGACGCACCTGCTGGCGGTTGGCGCCGATCGTCGCGTTCGCAGTGCCGGTTGCAACGCGAATGCGCAACTGGGCCTGGGATCTGCACCCGATGACAAGGGCAATCACGCGCTGGCAGTCGTGCCCAAGGTACATGACGTCATGGCGGTGGCGTGTGGCGATCGGCACAGCGTGGCGTTGACACGGCGCGGCGACGTCTACACTTGGGGATCCTCCGAGCACGGGCAATGCGCCGGCCTGCGCCTTATCCACTTATCGCCGTTCGTGGTCGTCGGCCTGCCGCCCATCGCGTCGATTGCCTGCGGGGACGATTTCACGGTCGCCCTAGCAGCCGGCAGCGGGTCCGTCTGGACGTTCGGCGGGAACCAATGCGGGCAACTTGGGCACGGGCGCCGGTCCACCTGCGAACGTCGCCCACGGTCCGTGCCGCTGTTCCGCGCCGCCACCCGAATCGCGGCCGGCAGCGCCCACGCCCTCGTCCTGGACGTCGACGGCACCGTCTACGCCTGGGGGTAAGCGTTATCGGCATCGGAGCACTTGAGGGCGCGGCTCCCGGGGCCCTCAGTTCCGCACAATTTCCCGCGGGGAACGATGCAGCTCCGTGACGTATTCGCCAGTCGTTAACTGCTTTGGTTAATTTCGGAGATTGGGCCCGGCTCCGCGTTTCCGTTTCGATAATTGCCGCTCTGCAGGCCATGTGTGTATTCACCGGATCGTGCGCACAGGTTGAACGCGTGCGGGCAGCTGGGGTTGCCGGGGCGCGGCAGTCGCGTGCGGGCGCCGACCCGCCTGGACCTGACAATGCCGGACGGCTGCCGTGCAATTGAGGTACTCTGCGGGCCGAACTTCTCCTGCGTGCTGGATACCGCTGGCAACGTCACTACATTCGGCAGTGATTCTCCTAGAGGTGAAATAGATAACGGCCTATGGTTTTTCATTTCTGAAAGCGCTGCTTGCAGGGCGATTGGGACGGCCGGGTGAGAAGACGGACGACCCGGGAAGGATATCTGTGGCGGCCGCGTCCGGCCGTCCGGTCTGTCGCATTGCTCAATGCGCGTCCGCCCTGATCTGTGCGACGGCAACGTCGATCTCCCATATCGATGTGTCGTCGTTGTGTGCGTCCGGCGGGACGCTCATCACGCTGTTCGGCAATGGCATGGCGAGCATCAACGGGCTAGTCTGGGTGCGGTTTCGATACCTGCCTTACGTAACCCAGTTCGTGTGTATAACTGCGGTTCCATAATCGGTTAACGTCAGCGTTCTTCAGCTGGACCTGACTGTGGAGGTAGACTGCAGCATCTACGAAGGTACCCGGACTGGCAGGAATGCTTTCATGTGCTGACGAATCTGATGCGTTCGGGTTCAGGGGAACCTGGACCGTTTTGCGTTCGAGTTGTCAGTCCTTGCCTGACGAAGGTGGTCCCTGGCGAGCTGTTTCCGCTCAAGAACCTCGGTACGTAAGTGTCGATGCGGTGGACGAGTCGCCCTAACGAGATGGCCGTAGAGATATCGACCTCGATGGACGGTACGTTTTACAGTGCCCCGTTGCCGGTGGCCGTATTCCGTGCCATTGAGTCCCTCAACGCCGGGGAGCGTCAGTGCGGTCCGGTGTCTGGCGGTTCTCCTGTTCGATTGCTGGCCGTTCATTGCCCACGAACCGCAACGCTGAACACGGTTTCCATCAGGTTACACTGTCTGTTGATGTCGACGATTTGCCATACCCGGATCTTCGCGTGCAGCTGATCCCAGAAAACCAGCTGGGAAGGTCGCCCTCGGTGAAACCGCCCGGTCCGTTGACAGAGTCGTGTCTTCGGCGGGGGCACTGCTGACGTGATGTGCTCGTAGACGTGCCAGCTGTATACGACCGAACCAAGAAACAAATCACATTCAAGACGCCGCCGACCGACGACGCTGGCGCCTGTCACTTTGCAATTGCGCTTGACGGGAAGACATTCGTCGAATACGCGGAGCCCAAGTTTGTGTACTACGGTACGATGTTAGGGCGTATACCTGTCGTACTGTGCTGTGCTAAGACGGGACGGGTGTCCCTTCAGATGCGCAGTTATCGTCCATCGACCCGGCCAGTGTCCCATTCGGAGGAGGCCCTCTTTGCGTCAAGATGACCGGTCTCGACCATCCGCTGCTGCTCGACATTCAACCGGTTCCGCGCCTGAGGGTGACAGCACTGTCGACAGGCGCCGTCCACGAATCCTCAGGTTGGCGTGCGTTGTCCGACGCCAGCCCAGGTCATGCACCTGACCATCGGCGTAACAGGATCCGCTGACAGGTTGTCACTGGAATGTATAATGAGGTTCGACCTGCCACAGCTGCCGTTCCAAGGACGCAACGAGCGTGTCAAGATCGACGTGTCGTATAACGGCAATGAGTTCATGCCGTGCGGACAGGTGTTGCCACGCCCACTCGTACCTGGGGCACCCTCGACGCTGACAATGGATCCAGGTTGAATACGAGCCGCCTCGAGCAGAACGCCTGGTGCCGGAGTCTGGTCCGAAGGCACGCGACAACAGCGTTATTGTTGCCGGCTCTGGATTCTACGAGCAACAGTCGCTGGATGTGTTCCTGTCCCCCGAGCAGACCGTACACTCCACGTTCGTTGACCGGAGCACGATCCGGTTCACGCTCCCTGTCGGTATCGTGTTGCCGTCCATCCAGGTCGCCCTGGACGCTTCGATGCGGAACGCGTTGACGTACACTCTCTACGACGAACCTACCAGCTTCAAGGTATACGACCCTTCGCGTCTCGATGATGTCGAGACTAACCCGAACGTTTTCAGCTGGAGCCATCGGCGGGAGCGGCGGCGGGCGGGTACCCGGTCAAACTGACGGCGAAGAACGTGTTCGACACCCGCGCGTCTGCTGTCCGGGTGACCGGGTCGTCGGGCGGCCCTGCGCAGGTCGTTCCATGTCAGATGACATCGGAACCGAACCCGAAGACTGGCCTAGCCGTCGTGACCTTCACTATGCCGCCGATGCTTGCCGACCCACCCAGCAAGACGTGCACCGTCGAGCTGTCCCTGAACGGCGTTGACTTTACCGTGGTCGACGTCCCATTCACCCTGAAGTGATACAGCAACGTCATGGCGTCGTACGACGGATCCCAAACTGGAATACCTTTGTTATAGGAATCCTTCCGGTAGGGTGGACGCGACTTTGACGCAGATGTCGCGAGCCTTCAGGCGTTCGTTCCCGACAGCCTTCGAAACCGCGCACCACAATTCACCATGGTGCGGATCCGCCTCTTCGCATCGATTCAAGACCGCTTCCCGCTCACCTTCGTCGCAGTACGAGGAGATAAACCGGTAGAAGAACGCCCAGGCGTCACCGAGGTCGGGATCCGCCGTGACAGCCCGTTCGAACCAGTTCCGCGCTTTCTTGATCTTTCGATCTTGCCAGAACAGGCGGGCGACGGCGATAAACACGTGGGCGTTGAATGAACACTTCTTCAGAGCGTCGTACGACTTGCCGCGCCGTTTCGGCCGAGGCTCCAGCTCGATCGCCTTGGCCCAAAGTATGCCAGATTGAGGGCACTCCTGCAGTGCCCGGGACATGAGCTTGACCGCGGCCTGGTGCTGCACCTCACTGTTGGCAGTGTCGTCGCGCTCCTCGATCCGGATGGCCTCGAGCCACAGGCGGTCGTTTCCAGGAATGCGCTTCCTTGCAATTTCAAGGTCCGCCCTGCGGCGAGAGATCAATAGGACTACAACGGTCTCGAACGCAGATCGGAACCCTTACCGTGCTTTGGCGACGGACACGTGATCCGCATGAAAGCGTGACGTGACGAGCCACAGCTCCACCGACGTCGGGCAGATCGCGAGCGCATCACGACATGTTTGCGCAGCGGATTCTACGTCTCCCCGTGCCACATCGTTCTGGATTGCCATTGCCCAAAGCTTCCAGGCCGTCGGGAACCGCTGTAACGCATCGCGAATCAAGGAGCGCTCGTTGTCGCGAATCCCGAGTTCGCGCTCCATCTTCGCCGACTTGATCCAGACACGAGCACCAGGGGCACGAGACCTGACAATTTCATCAACCGATTGTCGTCGCATCACAACACCCGATTACCTTGCTCTGCTCAGAAGGGCTCTTGCACGTTCGTACTCGCCGTTCTCGCTCTCCATCTTTACAGCGGCAAGCCATATTTCTTCAGAGTTCGGGTTGGCTTCAAACGCCAGGTCCAGCGTCCTCCTTGCGCCATCAAGGTCGCCCGCCATCCATTGCTCTTTCGCAGTCATTAACCATAGAACCTAACCACAGCTGAGCAATCGCGCTCGGGAATCCACGCTCATCAACAACCTCGCTCTCTGGAACGTGCTTAACAGCGTCGTGAAGCACAGCCATGAGAGATTCATGCGTCCCGTGATGTTTCTCAAGCTGAGCAGCGTCCCACCACAGATCGACCTTCGACGGATACGCCAGGAGCGTTTGTGCCATAATCGCTCTCGCCGTAACGACGGATCCATTGGCAAGGGCTGCCTGAGCATCGGCTGTCCATGTGGCTCGCCGATCTTGCTGCTCGACGCCAAGGCCAAGCGTAGCACGGACGATGGCCTAAATCTAGTCAGGGCCAGCACACTGAACGCAAACGAAAGCACTTACCTGGCACGTCAAGGGCGAACCGCTCTTTTCCGAAGCTTCAGCCTCTCGCAGCCCTGTTCGCGAACGTTATGTTTACGAAACGATTCAGGGGAGCACAGAACCTTACATTGCTCTCGATCAATGACAACGCCTTTGGCAGCCAACGATTTGACAGCTTTTTGAGTAATGACATCAATACGATCGTATGAGCCATTAGCCTCCTCTGCATATCTATCAGAGCATATTCACGCATAACCATGGTTGGCCAATCGCACCTAGTTGCGCAGCAGTAATCCAGATCGACGGGTCAGTGGGCACCGCTGCGCGCGCCCTGTTTAGGACCTTCTTGGCATTCTCGTACGTCTCTATACCAAAAGGCATCAGTTACATTGTTATCCAGACGAACTGAAACAGGAACACACGGACCCAGTCGTGCAAGAGCCAGCCACATCTCCACTGACTCGGGTACGCACTCGACTGCATACGACAGAAGAACGCGGGCGTCATCGGGTTCTTCAAGTTCTATCGCCGCCTTCCACAGCCGGACTGACCTGTACAGCTATAGGTTAGCCGAGCTTGAATACGGGTAGAGAACCATCAACAGCATTACGTTGGAACAAGCTCCAACGCTCTGCGAAGAACGGCACGCTTGGCCTTGTCGTCCTCTTCAAGACGGACGGCAGACATCCAAACCTTGACAGAGGTCGGAACTGCCGTGACAGCACGTGCCAAGATTGACTTCGCTTCGGCCGGCGGATGGAGTCGAGCAGCCTCGAGCCACACGTCTTGACTATCGGGACATGCCTCACAGGCTGTAGACAATATGAGACCGTACGAGATGATTCCACACCTTGCGACACCTGACCTTTCATAATCAGTTTTCGTGCAACAGACATCCTGCCGGCCGCTTCCTCTAAGCGAGCAGCACATAGCCATCCTGGCGGATGGTGCGGGTTTGTTGCCGTAACTGAGAAATTTGCCACGTCAATTCGCGTCACAAGGGACACAGATGACAGCGGTTACCAGATTTCAGCAACGTTCGTGCCTTCTTGATATCGCTCACTTCGGCATCGTTCATGGTAGTGACGCTCCGCAGGTCGGTCAGGAAATCACGGGGATTGACAACAGTCTGCCCGGTCACCGAGTCGGACATTTTGTCGAGCTTGATTCCTAGCGCGCAATCGAACGTCACAAACGAACGCTAGGAACTGAAATCAGGCGAGACTGACCGAGAACTTTGTATCTTGCCTGCCCCAGCTTCATCAGGTCAGACGGCAATGGCGTCGCCGCACTGATCGGCGTCTCGACGCCGTCCAGGGTGGCATCTAGCGCGTTGGCATGCTGCGTCGACGATATGGACGACGCGATGATGCTGTCAGGGACGGGGGTGAAAATTTCAGACCTCGTAGACGATGACCTGCAACGCAGAAGGAATAAGACCATTGGAAGGGATGCCGTAGGACGCGAGGAACAAACCTCTTGTTCTGCTTCGACAGATCAGCAGGTTCAGGAATGTTCAACCATTCTTCTTCGCTGATCGTTCCCAGCTGCCGTTTCAGATCTGCGAACTGGTCCTGCAGCTTCGGCCGCTTCTTCAGCTGCTCCTCGTGGTCGGCGACGGCGCGCCGCGCTTTGTAGGCGGCCCTCCGCTCCTCCATCCTGCACCCCAGATGTTAGAGACGATCCCAGTGACACGGCACGAACTGACTTGGCGTCAACGGCGTCGTAAATGTTGTCGGCTTCCCGATCTTCCGCATCGTACGGCGTCGATGCGTCGAACAACGACCCGCCATACCCGGCGAACGCGTCAAAGTTCGACTCGGACAGGTCCTCTTCGCGGCTCGGCGTCGGCCCGAGCCCCGACATGACCAGCGCCGCATTCGACGACCCGCGCACGGCCGCATAGCGATCCTCGCGCGTCGGCCCGACCTTCGCCGGCCCGATGTCCGACCGAGTCGTGAACCCGACGGCACCACGGCCCAGCCCGGCCACGTACCCGGGCGGCGGCTGCCCGAACGACCGCACCGGTGGGCGGGCCGTCGTCCCCTGACTCATCCTGACGGTGGCCGCCCAAATTCCCAAATGAACTGCTTTGGCCCGCGCCGTGCCACTACCTACGGCCCCGCGCAACACCACCACCCTCCAAAACAATCACGGCATGGACAGGCCACGCGTTGTTTTTTTGCGGTTTTTTCCCCAGTGAGGTCCAGTCCAGTCCACCCTACGAGGAATCTGTGTATTGGTCGTATCCAGTGCCAGCAGTAGGTGCAACGAAGACCTGCGTCAGGCGGAAGGTTCGTTTCGTTGTTCGACGGCGCCGAGGGTAACCAGGGCCTGAGCGGATCGCAGGTCGCGTTGCACGCATTCTTGCTGGCGTTGCAAGGCGCGAGCGCGCGTCATGAACGGGATCGGGTGTTGGGCGGTGTAGGCGGCGACGAGCTTGACGTAGACGACCTGGAGGACGGCCAGGTCGCGTGGATTGCGCCTGGGCTGCAGGAACCAGTCGGACGGGTGCCTGGATAGGTCCCAGGACGGCAGGGCGTGCACGTCGTCGACCAGGCCTTCGACACAGCCCAGCCAGCACGATACCGCGTTGAGATGCGACTGGGTCGCCGACTGCTTAGCGACATCGACGCCCTTGGACCCGTTGTCGATCAGCGTCTGGGCTTGTTCGACGAGGGACGCACAGGAAACGCCCGGCGCCAGGCACGCGATCGCGTATCGCCAATCGTTCCGCAGGCGGCGCAGGGCGACCTCAGCGGATCGGTACTGCTGCTGCCCCGGGCTGTCCCAGAGCGTGCGGATGTACCGCAGGACGTCCTCGCAGGGGCGCGGCAACGGGTGCTTCGCCCGGATCGGCTGCTGGGTCGGGTGCGACCGTATGCGAACGCCGTTGTGCAGGTCCCGGCAGTGCTTCCGGGCCGTCGTCAGCGTCTTCAGGAGCAGGTCGTGCCGAACGCACCGGAACCGATGCCCGACCGAATCCTTCGTCTGCTGCCGATCCGGCAGCCAGATAACGCTCCCGCTCGAATCGTCGGGCGCATCCGGATCGATGTCGATCACAGTCAAGGTCGCCGTCGACATCCGGGCACGTGTTGCGGACGGCGCCCCGCCCACAGTACTCGTCGTAACGTCCGTCGTCGACCGAATCGACACCACCAACGCAAGATGCAAAACTCGGTGGTGGGGGGGGTCGACCCGGGCAGGGCAACCCACCATTGCGCCCGATGGAAAATATCTTCGTGGACCAGTGTGCCACCGCGCGCGTCACGTTTCAGCCCGCCGGCTACCGTTACGACGACGGGATCCGGCCGGGTCGCGTAGCAGAGTGCCCTGATCTGGCGAATCTCTTCGGCATGAGGTGGTGCCCGCACCTGCGTGCGTGTGCCGCACGGAGTTGCGGCCGACTGCAGCACGGGCGCTGCAGACAACATGCGGCCACCGCGCGCAGCCCTGGCGACCCTCCTGGCCCTCATCATCATCACGATCATGCTGGCCGCCGACGTCGGCTGCGCCAAGAACTTCACCAGGTCGACGACTCCGGTGCCCAGGGCGCCGCCACGAGCTCGCCCGCCAATGTACGCCCCCGTTCCGCTGTCCCGACTTCGCCGTGTCAGCGCCGTTCTGTTCGTCGACAGCCGCAGCGTTCCTCGCGCGGGTGCGTTCGACAGCTAGGCAGCGCATCCCTATGTAGGTCCTTCAGTGAATATACAGACCCAGGTCCGGTCATGACCTGGTGCCGAAGAACGACGAGATCGTGCGCTGGTTCCTGGGCCGCTTGGCGGATGGGCGCCGGGGGACGCCGGCCAGTTCCCGTTTCTCGTACGACTGCAGGGCCAGGGCCAGGTGGTAGTCCGAATGCGTCGCGATGTCGTCCCCCGTTATCGTGCGACCGCATTTGCCTACAGCGCGCACACGTTAGGCGCGTCGCGATGACCCGACCAGGAACGCCCCATGGCGTTTACCGCAGTAGAACGGCCTGGGTTGGTCGTGGTCCTCGTTCCCAGCTGCTGGGTCCTCCTCCTCCTGTGCAGGCGCCTGCACCGGATCCGACCGCGCGAAGAACATGTCGATCTTGGAGCGCGGCTGGATCAGCGCCGTGAACGACGACACGCGCAGGCTGACGCCGGTGCAGGGCAGGACGACATGCTCGCCCATGTCAAGGGACGCCTTCACCAGCTGCGGGTGCAGCGCCTCCAGGTCCTGGCCGCGGATCGGCGCCGACCGCGACACGCCCCGACTGGACAGGTTCAGCAGCGTCGGGACGCGTTGGAACTTTGGTGCAACGCCACAGGTCAGCGGACGGACGGACGGCATTGGTGAGCGACGACACGGGACGTACCTGGTTGCAATCGTCCTCGATCCGGTTGAAGATGTCCAGTGCCAGGCGGGTCAGCCAGTCGTTCAGCGCCTGCCGCGTACCGAGCGCCCTGCTGAACGTCTTGGACGACATGATCGACCTGGGCGGGCCCTTCTCCTGGACCGGGTCCTCGTCGATACCTGTGCGATACCAGGTGGGCGGCACGATCCGACTGCGACGACGACACGAAACGCGGGCGAACCGTGGCAGATGTCCCAGATCCACTGGGCGGTCCCTTCGCTGAAGTGTTCGGCCAGGCCGTCCAGCGTGAACCGGGACAGGACGTCCGCCGGCGTGGCCGGCCCCAGGGCGCAGAGCGCCTGGCCGAGCTTGCGCCCCAGGCCCCGGATCGACGTCAGCTTCACCGACGCCATCAGCAGCGGCACGTCGTCCTGCAGCAGAATCGTCTGCCCGAACGGCTTGTTCCTGGATGTCAGACGCGTCAGCGCGATAGCGGGCCGCAGAACGCGTCAGGACCGACCTGCCGCTGATCAGCTTCGCGAGCGTCTTGTTCCCGGCAACGCCGGCCGAGCAGGTGAACCCTGAGCGCAGACGGTCGGTCACATCGTCATGGAATACGCTCGGAGGCGTCCCCCACCGAGTTCGTCAAAGACGCGCCGCCGGATGGCGTCGACGACGTCGGCGGCGACCTTCATGCGCGCGTGTTCATCGCCCGATTCCTGGCGCCCGTCGTCGCCGTCGACAGCGAACCGCCCGGCCCAGGCCTCGGGGACGTCGCCCGCCGCGACACGCGCCGTAACCAGCGCGGTGACGTCCAGGAACGCCTCGTCGATGCTCGCCTTCTCCACGCTGATCAGCGGCGAGAACGCGCAGAGCACCGCCATGACCTCGCCGCTCGCCTGTCGGTACCGTCCCAGGCTGAGAAAGAACGCGCGTCAGGGCATCGTTGGCGCGGTGAGCGATCGGGCGGCGACGGTACTTGACTTTGCAGGCGTCTTTGCTGACGGGGCGCTCGCCGGGCCTGTACGACGTCGTGACGCCATCCGCGTCCGTCCTGACAGCGACAATCGTGTGGATCGCACGACGAGGGGGCGGGCGGGGGGAGCAGGCGGGCACTGCCTTACGTGTCGGTGTGGACGAGGACGAGGTCGGGGCACTGCCGTTGCAGGTCGGCGATGGTCTGCGCCGAGCTGAAGTGCCGACTGCTGAGCCCGCGCGCCCGCGCCGCATCTACAGGTGGGGGAGGAGGGCACGGTCAGACCGCCATCCCGTTCGACGACTGCACGGCACGACGCGTACAGTTGATAGCGACGAGGCCGTCCCATTGGCGGACGGCGACGGGCACCTCCCTGGGTATGCCCAATCGTTTCTGCTCGACCTGCTGCACGACGACCGGGTCAGCGGTCATCGACGAGGACCGGCACGGGGGGCGCCACACGAACGCAGTAGAAACAGTCGAGGTCGACCAAGGCGACCTCGCGTGATCCCGCCGCCGCCGCCATCGTGGGGCTCTCTCCGCCGGACCACTATACCCGTCCGCTAATACACACACACAGACACACAGAGACATACGCAGGCCCCATCGCTTAGATTAATATGTCTGTGGTGGGGCGGGCGCGTCCGAAGCTCAGCTTGGTGGATGCCGAGGCCAGCACTGACACCGGCGTCGTGGTCCGGATCGCGCCGACCACCCGGGAGAGGAGCGCCCTGAGCTCGTCGGGCATCCAGATCGTCGTGCAGGTGCACAGGGCGAGGCAGTTGACGACGAGGTCGACGGTGCCGACCATGTCCTCGATAGCGCCGACGTCGGGCGCCGCCGCCGATGCAAAGGCCAGGTCGGCGACCACGATCAGCGCCATCGTGGATATGGTGCACGACATGGCGACCGTGGAGGCGACCAGGTTCCTCCTCGCGATGGCGTGGTAGTCGACGCTGGGCGACATGGCCCGCTGCGGTGACGTGGCACGATCGATCTCGATGATCCGGACGTGGTCGTTGATGGCGGACACGAACTTGTACATGAGGAGGCTGGACAGGGCCAGCGCCGACACGGTCAGCAGGATGGGCAGGTAGACGGGATAGTACCGGATGCACAGGCCGAGCTCGGCGTCGATCGAGCTGGTGACGACGATGGCGCCCAGGATCGTGTACGGGACGATCCCGGAGATCGCCACCTGGATCAGCCTCATCAGCCACGACGACGATGCGTTCTCGTCCACGATCGACGCGCGCACGTGCAGGAATTGCATGACGAACCCGACGGTGACACAATCTGTGACATGACGATGAGGGGCGGGCGGGCGACCATCGATGACGACGTACGGTACAGGCGCATGGGACGACCTTGGCCACTGCGGCACAGAGCGCGGCGTCGTTGCCGGTCCACTGGCGCAGGTAGTGGACCGCCAGGAACGTGATCGCCAGGGTGGCGCTCGTGGTCGCCCCCAGTATGCACCAGATCACGAGCGGTCGTCTCCGACTGCGACGCATGGCGACCAGGGTGCAAACAGCCAGCGAGAACGTGACGCTGGCAGCACCAACGGCGACGTGGCCCGCAGCCGCGTATAGGTCCAGGGCCTGCGGCGAGGACGCAGGCTGCGACATTGCCCCGCCACGTTTATGTGCACTCCGGAACGAAGGATGCCTAGCGGTCTGGACGCGCGGGCGTGTTCGCCGCGCTGTGCCGGGTGACGCCCACTCGACTGGACTGACGTGGCCTCACAGTCGCAGTTCAGCTGTGGGCCAGTTGGCCCACAGCTGTGTGGACAGCGGCCCGCCCCCATCATGTTAGGACGTGCTTGCCCAAGATCAATGCTTCCGCAGACGTCTGACGGCCTGCTATTAATACGCCAATGCCCGCCCCTTCCCACCGGGAACCCCGCACGGGTGCTCGTACCAGGGGCCGTCGACAGGCTGCTGCTGCCTTCATCAGGTGGCCTCTGCTCCACAACGGCGGAGCCCGAGTCGCGTTACAGGTGTGGAGGCCTTGCCGGATCAGACCTCTGGTATATATGGGAGCAGGCCAGGAGGAATATGTCGTGCCGACGAAACGGGACGTCCATTGGCCACTGGCGGTACACCTAGCGGCAGTGCTGCCGGCCGCCGTCCTGGGTCCGGTGATCCTGCTCCGGAAGAAGGGCACGCCCGTGCACCGGCTGATGGGGCGTACGTGGGTGACGCTGATGACCGTCGGGGCCGTTTCAAGTTTCGGCATCACGGAAGTCATGCCGGCCTTGGGTGGGCGCAGCGAGGGTACCTCGGTGGAACGGCGATGGTCGCCATGGAACTTCAGCCCGATTCACCTCCTGAGTGCCTATACGCTGTACGCCATGGGGAAAGGCATTCGCGCGATCCGGAGCGGCAACGTCAACGTGCATCGGCGCTGCATGGTCGGGTCCATGATGGGTTTGGTCGGCGCTGGCGCCGCTACACTGATCCCTGGTCGGCGCGTGCACAGCTGGCTCACAACCGGGGGGCAGCAGCCAATCGATGTTATTACTAAACGTTGAAGCGCGCGTTCACAGATAGCAGCGTACGGACAGGCATGTTCTCAGACGCTGCCAGACAGCACTTCCGAGAAGCACCTCGAATGCAGACGGGTAACGGTACGTACCAGGGTCACCTGGCACGTTGGCCAACGCTGTCAAACTAGCAAGCGTCAGGAGGAAGAAGCTGTCCCTCTTCGTCATGACCTAATCACCCCTGTGGAATACCGAGCACGCTTCGTAAGTCATGTCGTGTAGGCTCTGCGAAATCATGTGATGCGACCGCACACGATCATGTAAAGTTATACCGAAGGCCGGGGAGAATCGGGTGACATCATTGAGATGCTAACTATCGATGGCCATCTTGACATCTTTATGATCGTCGTCCTCGGGGTCCGACCCGATGCTTCGCGTCAACTTCCGTCCGAACACCCGCTCTGACAGTATGCTCCATGCCGCTTCTCTTGTTCAGGTGCAGAACGGACAATTGCAATCAGCGCTGCCTTCCTCTGATCTCGAATCGTCTGCTGTACACCTGTACCCGATTTCCAATATGAGTCAGGGCGCTGGCGCATGCACAGTTCGTTGACCAACGATCCGGACAACGTATTCGGTGAAAGGACCCAATTTGGTGGGTGTTGTAAATGGGAAATCGCGCGTGCGCAGCTGGCGAGCTTTACTAGAAAGCGGGCGACTCGTTAGACAGCAATCGCCAGCAATGCTGCCAAGGCAACAGCCATCGACGGCACAGGCAGCGTTGTCGATGACGTGCTTTCGGCAGCTGGACGCGGCGGCGAAACAGCAGAAGGACGTCGGCTGTGTTTCGGAGTACTGGTACTCGCGGTGTGGACGGATCCGAGGATGATGCTGAGGCCAGCGGTGAGCATCGCTACCTGGGCTGGTCCCGACAGCTTCAGATCCTTCTTCATCGACTTGGGAAGGAACTGGCGTACTCCCTCCGGGAGCGATTTCATTCGACCGACCATCCAGAGGAGAACGCCGACGTCAAGCGCATATGGCGCAAGTCGCATGACACCTTGCTGGATGGGTTCCGACATGTTCGTGGCCTTGACCAGCAGTCCAGCACCCACCTTGGCCAGTCCTCCGACCGCCTTGTCGACGGGGTCCAGCACGCAACCCCATAGATATGAAGACCCCACTCTGCCGATAATGCCGGCTAACAGCCGCCGGGTCGACGACGTCAGCGACGCGTAGTGGAGAGCTCCAAGCAAGGCATGTCCCGCAGCGTATCGCGCAACACGGTCGACCAGTGGCAGGCGGAGGAACTTGTGTACATCGCGTTCCACTCGACGCACGGCCCGTGGGTGACGAAGCATGGCACCGTCGGCTTGCGTGGCGATCTCCCCCGACAACCATTTGGCAGGGCCCCAGAGGACGCGTTTGATCGCACGTCCGATGATGTGCGTTAGGACAACGGCGCGAACGAACTTGGGCACGCCGCGGACGGCGTCACGCGTCACGTTGCGCAGCGAGGATCTGCCCCTGAGGAGGGATCCCGCGACCCCGATGGTCTCCTTGGTGAGGTACGCCCCAGCGAACCCCGCCATGGGTGAAAACACCGATTGCAATGCAACAAGCTTGGCGTTGATGGCGAACGGCGTATCGTCTGGGTACAGCTTCTCGAGGGCCTCGGCAAGCGCCGGGTAGAACGCGGAGCGCTCGAGAAGGACGGGAGCGGCCGTGCCCGCTGCGAAAGCAAGCACAGGTTTGGCCGCGCCCAACGCACCGGCGGCCAGCGCATCGGCACTCGACATGCAACCGATGCCAAGCAGGACGACGACGAGCATCAGCGCCATCGCGTCGACGACTCGCCAGCAGCAGGTGCGCGCCTATATCGGGCCACCCGCTCCAGCTGCGCGACGGCAGTCACGTGCCGAGGATGCGCGCAGCGGCAGAACATACCGTGGTTCGTTGGCCCCAGCGGCATCCAGGGCACATCATAACGAGAACGCTATCCAGCAGTAAAGGGCTAAAATGGAACAAATGCCGGGCACGACCCGGATCGCGTCTTGGTCTTCAGGAAGAGAGAGACGCGTCGCCGTGCTGACATATGTGACGAGTGCGGTGTCGGAGTGAGCGAGTGCGTCACGGAGTCCGTGCGGTTCTACCTATACGGATCACCGCGATCATGACGGCCGTCTGTGGTGCACGCGGCTGCTCGAAACCGTCGACGAGCCAATGTCCGAAGTGCATCGAGCTCCAGCTGCCCGCCGTGTACTTCTGCAGCCAGACCTGCTTCGCCACCATCTGGTCCGAACACAAGCTCGTTCATCGCGAGGCCGTAGAAGTCCGGAAAGCGCGCGTGTATCAACCTCCAGGTATCGTCCCGCCCGGTATCCAGATCAACGCCGCATGCGTTTCTCAATGACCTGCATTGCAGAATTCAACTACACAGGGCCATTGCGACCTCATTACGTCACACCGATGCGGACCGTTCCGGACCGTATCACGAGGCCTGACTACGCGGAAACGGGCGTCCCCAGGACGTATGCTGCCTGATTGGCACCCTCCGCGTGCATCATCTGACACACACTACTACTAGTGAACTTCAGAAACGTGGCGATACGAAGATCGAAATCAAGACGCCGGAGCAGGTCGAGGGCATGCGCAAGGTCTGCAGGGTGGGTGCTTGCATGCCCGAGGAATGCCCACAACCCCAGACCCGCTTATAGTGTATGTGCTTTGATGGCCTAGTTAGCGCGGGAGGTGCTCGACATAGCAGCCAGGGCGGTTCGCGTCGGTGTGACCACCGAAGAGATCGACAAGATCGTGCACGCCGCCTGCATCGAACGCGATTCGTACCCGTCGCCGCTGAACTACCACGGGTTCCCCAAGTCGTGCTGCACGTCTGTGAACGAGGTCATCTGTCATGGCATACCCGACGCCAGGCCGCTCCAGGACGGCGACATTGTCAACATCGACATCACACTGTACCATAACGGGTTCCATGGGGTACGCGTCACGTCCTGTCGCACGCTGACCGACGTGCTCATGACGGCCCCGTATAGGATCTCAACGAGACGTACTTTGTAGGGAACGTTGACGAGGAGTCCAAGCGTCTCGTTCGGGCGTCGTACGATTCGATGATGGCCGCGATCGCGCACGGTAACCGTGTTCGCTTACGGGTTCGACGGCCGTTGCTGACAGTTCGTGCTGCTCAGTGAAGCCAGGCGTGCTGTTCCGTGAGTTTGGCGGCATCATCTCGAAGACGGTGCGCCCGTCTGGGTTCTCGGTCGTGCGCTCGTACTGTGGCCACGGCATCGGGACATTGTTCCATTCGGCGCCGAACGTGCCGCACTACGCGAAGAACAAGGCGGTCGGGACGGTCCGGCCCTGGCAGACCTTCACGATCGAGCCGATGATCAACGTCGGCGACTGGCGGGACGTGACCTGGCCGGACGATTGGACGTCCACGACGCAAGACGGGAAACGCAGCGCGCAGTTCGAGCACACGATCCTCGTTACGGAGGACGGGTACGAGGTACTCACAGCCAGGACGGATTCCTCGCCCCCGTTGTTCCTCGACGGCGTCGATACGACCGCGAAAGGCGCCACAACGTAGCCCGAAATACAGTCTGCCTGCATGGCGTCCTGCCAGTCAGAACAGCTCTGGCTGTTTCGACGGACGGCCAGTGATATTTACGGATTCCGCAGACGGCGCAGAGTGGCACACAGCAGCACCCCGGTTCTAAATTTGGGCCCCCGACGACGTCCCTTGGTTCCTGCGAATTCCGGTCCGAAAGAGAGCGTTGCCTCAGCGCCTCACCCCCGCGCGACTCCGTCATAGACTCATCGGCCATGGCTCTCTGGACAAGGCTGCGTCGCCGACACCGTCAAGCAGGCGGTAACTTGCTCAGCACCAGCGACACAACACAACCCGCACCTCCCGACTTCCGTCTCGTATTCGGGGCCTTCCCAACCATCTGCCTCCTGGTGGACGTCCCGCACCTACGTATCGTCGAGGCCAGCAATGCATACCTTCAAGCGACGTTGTCACGCCGAGAGGATCTCTTGGGGCGAAGTATCCTAGACGTGCTGCCCGACGACCCCGATAATCCATCGGCCTCAATGCGTCGGAACATGCACTGTTCGCTTGGTGCTGCTCAAACGATGCGCGGGCCACATTCGCTTGCAATTCAGAAGGTCGACATCAGGAAGCCAGACGGCAGTGTCGAGACTCGGTACTGGAGCCCGCTGAATTCCCCTGTGATTGACCCGGTAACAGATGAGATCATCTACATCATCGTTCGCGCCGAAGACGTCACCGAGTTAGTCGTCGCTCGCGAACGTGCAGCGCTTCTTGAGGAAGAGCACCGCCGTCGCAAGGAAGATGAGGAGAGGCTAGACGGCCTGTCGGTTGTAATTGAACGTGCTAAGAACTCGCAACTCCAAGCGCAACTGATGAAGAGTATGTACGATGACGTTGCCGTGGCTCGGGACAAGGCCGTTGAGGCATCAAATGCCAAGTCAGCATTCGTTGCGACGATCAGCCACGAACTTCGCACGCCTCTGTCCGGCATCATCGGCTTCAACGACCTGCTCGGTGCCACATCGCTCTCCAGTGACCAGGCCGCGCTGGTGACCATGATTGGTGAGTCGGCGCGTATTCTGCTCGCCTTGGTCAACGACATTCTGGACGTGTCCAAGCTGGAGGCCGGGAAGATGGTCCTGGAGAGCATTCCGTTCAACCTTCGACATGTGGTCCAGAATTGCGAGCGCCTTCTCCACGAGCAGGCGGAACGTAAAGGGTTGCTGTTACGCGCCGTTGTCGACAGCGACGTCCCCGATCTGGTGCGGGCCGACCCGAATCGGTTTCTCCAGATCATGATGAACCTGACCAACAACGCTATCAAATTCACAAGCAGTGGTGGAGTCACTTTGCATGTCGGCCGCGCTATTGAACCAGCTGGTACGGTTGGTACGTCGGAAGACGACCGCGGGAACGTCGTTCGCGCCCGTTTCGAAGTAATCGACACCGGGATTGGGATCGCTGAGTCGAACATGGGCCGCCTGTTTCAACCGTTCTCGCAAGTGGATTCGTCGGACACGAGGAAGTTCGGTGGCACCGGTCTCGGCCTACACATTGTTCGGACGCTTGTGGAGCTGATGAAAGGGCAGATCGGGGTCCAAAGTGCGGTCGGACAGGGATCGGTCTTCTGGTTCGTCATACCGCTCGAAGTCGTCGACGAATTAGAAGAGGAGGTAGTTGAAGGTGAGGTTTCGGAACCCTGTCGTGCGAAGAGTTCAGCGGCAGGTTCGGACGTGCCGATAGCTGAGAAGGTCATACTCGTTGTGGATGACAACTCCATGATCCGGCAGCTGGTGACAAGACAGCTGTCCAATCTCGGCTACCGGAACGTGCTGCTGGCGTGCGATGGGAGAGAAGCGATCAGGAAGTTCGAGACATCGGGTCCCATTGACATCATCCTCATGGACTGCATGATGCCGGAACTCGACGGGCGAGACGCGGCCAAGGCGCTGCGCGAAATTGAATCCCGGTACAGAAAACCGCCCTACGTCCCGATCGTCGCCATGACCGCCAGCGCCATGCACGGCGATCGCGAGGCCTGCCTGCTCGCCGGCATGAACGACTGCCTGACCAAACCGTTCACCCTGAAGGAGCTCGCGGCTATGCTCCACAAATGGCTATGATAAGACTCCTGTCTGACGATGCTGACAGGACGATGGCCGCAGTCGCGATCGGTTTCCATCGATTTACTCCAGTTGGGTAGTAGTGCGTTTCTGAATACATAAGTATAACTTTCTTGTGTTTAGTAATGTCAATGGGTCGACCCGGGTCGGGCGGGTAAAGGACCTGCCGACTCGGGTCTGACCCGGGTCGACCCGAGTCGGCATGAATGTCAGGCTGCTCATGACGGCCCCGTTTACGATCTCAACAAGACGTACTTTGTTGGGAACGTTGACGAGGAGTCCAAGCGTTTCGTTCGGGCGTCGTACGATTCGATGATGGCCGCGATCGCGCACGGTAACCTGTTCGCTTGTGGGTTCAACGGCCGTTGCTGACAGTTCGTGCTGCTCAGTGAAGCCAGGCGTGCTGTTCCGTGAGTTTGGCGGCATCATCTCGAAGACGGTGCGCCCGTCTGGGTTCTCGGTCGTGCGCTCGTACTGTGGCCACGGCATCGGGACATTGTTCCATTCGGCGCCGAACGTGCCGCACTACGCGAAGAACAAGGCAGTCGGGACGGTCCGGCCCTGGCAGACCTTCACTATCGAGCCGATGATCAACGTCGGCGACTGGCGGGACGTGACCTGGCCGGACGATTGGACGTCCACGACGCAAGACGGGAAACGCAGCGCGCAGTTCGAGCACACGATCCTCGTTACGGAGGACGGGTACGAGGTACTCACAGCCAGGACGGATTCCTCGCCCCCGTTGTTCCTCGACGGCGTCGATACGACGGCGAAAGGCGCCACAACGTAGCCCGAAATACAGTCTGCCTGCATGGCGTCCTGCCAGTCAGAACAGCTCTGGCTGTTTCGACGGACGGCCATTGATATTTACGGATTCCGCAGACGGCGCAGAGTGGCACACAGCAGCACCCCGATTCTAAATTTGGGCCCCCGACGACGTCCTCCAAATTTGGGCCCCCGACGACGTCCTCCAAATTTGGGCCCCCGACGACGTCCTCCAAATTTGGGCCCCCGACGACGTCCTCCAAATTTGGGCCCCCGACGACGTCCTCCAAATTTGGGCCCCCGACGACGTCCTCCAAATTTGGGCCCCCGACGACGTCCTCCAAATTTGGGCCCCCGACGTCGTCCCTTGGTTCCTGCGCATTCCGGCCCGAAAGGAGAGCCTGCCTCAGCGCCTCACCCCCGCGCGACTCGGTCATAGACTCATCGGCAATGGCTCTCTGGACAAGGCTGCGTCGCCGCCCCCGTCAAGCAGGCGATAACTTGCTCATCACCAGCGACGCTACACAACCCGCACCTCCCGACTTCCGTCTCGTATTCGGGGCCTTCCCAACCCTCTGCCTTCTGGTGGACGTCCCGCACCTACGTATCGTCGAGGCCAGCAATGCGTATCTTCAAGCGACGTTGTCACGCCGAGAGGATCTCTTGGGGCGAAGTATCATCGACGTGCTGCCCGACGACCCCGATAATCCATCGGCCTCGATGCGTCGGAACATGCACTGTTCGCTTGGTGTTGTTCAAACGTTTCGCGGGCCACATTCGCTTGCAGTTCAAAAGGTCGACATCAGGAAGCCAGACGGCAGTGTCGAGACTCGGTACTGGAGCCCGCTGAATTCCCCTGTGATTGACCCGGTAACAGGTGAGGTCATCTTCATCATCGTTCGCGCCGAAGACGTCACCGATGTAGTTGTCACTCGCGAACGTGCAGCGCGTCTTGAGGAGGAGAACCGACGTCGCAGGGAGGATGACGAGAGACTAGGCGGCCTGGAGGATGTAATTCAAAGTGCTAAGAACGTGCAACTCCAATCACAAATAATGCACAGGTTGTACGGTGACGTTGTCGTGGCTCGGGACAAGGCCATTGAGGCATCAAATGCCAAGTCAGCATTCGTTGCGACGATCAGCCACGAACTTCGCACGCCTCTGTCCGGCATCATCGGCTTCAACGACCTGCTCGGTGCCACATCGCTCTCCAGTGACCAGGCCGCGCTGGTGACCATGATTGGCGAGTCGGCGCGTATTCTGCTCGCCTTGGTCAACGACATTCTGGACGTGTCCAAGCTGGAGGCCGGGAAGATGGTCCTGGAGAGCATTCCATTCAACCTTCGGCATGTGGTCCAGAATTGCGAGCGCCTTCTCCACGAGCAGGCCGAACGTAAAGGGTTGCTGTTACGCGCTGTTGTCGACAGCGACGTCCCCGATCTGGTGCGGGGCGACCCGAATCGGTTTCTCCAGATCATGATGAACCTGACCAACAACGCTATCAAATTCACAAGCAGTGGTGGAGTCACTTTGCATGTCGGCCGCGCTATTGAACCTGCTGGTACGGATGGTACGTCGGAAGACGCCCGCGGGAACGTCGTTCGCGCCCGTTTTGAAGTAATCGACACCGGGATTGGGATCGCTGAGTCGAACATGGGCCGCCTGTTTCAACCGTTCTCGCAAGTGGATTCGTCGGACACGAGGAAGTTCGGTGGCACCGGTCTCGGCCTACACATTGTTCGAACGCTGGTGGAGCTGATGAAAGGGCAGATCGGGGTCCAAAGTGCGGTCGGACAGGGATCGGTCTTCTGGTTCGTCATACCGCTCGAAGTCGTCGACGAATTAGAAGAGGAGGTAGTTGAAGGTGAGGTTTCGGAACCCTGTCGTGCGAAGAGTTCAGCGGCAGGTTCGGACGTGCCGATAGCTGAGAAGGTCATACTCGTTGTGGACGACAACTCCATGATTCGGCAGTTGGTGACAAGGCAGCTGTCCAATCTCGGCTACCGGAACGTGCTGCTGGCGTGCGATGGGAGAGAAGCGATCAAGAAGTTCGAAACATCGTGTCCCATTGACATCATCCTCATGGACTGCATGATGCCGGAACTCGACGGGCGAGACGCGGCCAAGGCGCTGCGCGAAATTGAATCCCGGTACAGAAGGCCGCCCTACGTCCCGATCGTCGCCATGACCGCCAGCGCCATGCACGGCGATCGCGAGGCCTGCCTGCTCGCCGGCATGAACGACTGCCTGACCAAACCGTTCACCCTGAAGGAGCTCGCGGCTATGCTCCACAAATGGCTATGATAAGACTCCTGTCTGACGATGCTGACAGGACGATGGCCGCAGTCGCGATCGGTTTCGATCGGTTTACCCCAGTTGGGTAGTACTGCGTTTCTGAATAAATGTCATGTTGTGCTGTGCAACATGCAGGATCCGGCACTGCCTATCGAATGTGACACGGTTTCGAACCTCGAATTGCTGGCGCCCAAGATTTCTAGCGTGTAGGTACTCCAGGCAAGGCGGGCAACGAGAGTTCGCTGACGAACGTTCGTTGTGGCATTTGCGGCGCGGCAACTCTGCAGGAAGACCGCAAGGGCCGGCCGCGCGCATCTTGTCGTTGCCGTCGCCGGTGGGTTCCGGTTTCTCAGCAGCCACGTGCGCACGTCATCGCGACAGCTGGAGCGGCCCTCCCGACTAGTGTGTCACACGGGCGACGCCATGGACGCCGTCGTTGTCGTCGTGGCCCCATCGCTTGGGCTGGTGACAGCCAACCTCCTGTACCTGAGTCCGCTCAGGGACGTGCGGGCCAGGGTCGCCAAAGGCGAACTCGCCGACCTGGCCGTCATCCCGCTGGCCATGCTGGCCGTCAACGGTTTCGCCTGGTGCGTCTACAGCACGGTCATGGCCGACGCCACGATCCTGTCCGCCTTCCTCGTGTTCTTCAGCAACCTTCCTGGCGCCCTCCTCTGCATGTACTATGGCACTGTCGTCCTGCCCCTGCCAGACCTGTCGCGCAGGCAATTGCTGGGAATGCGTCTCGTCTTCGCTGTTGGCATGTCGGCCACGTTCCTCAGCCTGCTGGCCTCGCAGGTCGCATGTCGCGACATATGCTCGCCCGAAACGCGCTCCTGGATTGTCGGCTATGTCGTCATTGCGATCTACATGGCAACGACCGTATCGCCGCTCCTGTCGCTTGTACGCGTCCTGAAGACGAGGAACGCGGCGTCGTTTTCGGCCCCTCTGGCGGCTACGATGCTCGTCAACGGGGCCTTATGGACCGTATTCGGTTTCTACATCGACAATATCGTCATTTGGGGGCCGAACGCGTTCAGTGTCCTAAACAGCGTCGTCCAGCTCGTCTGCCTGGCGCTACTCCCGTCCGTACCGCGGACGTGTACATCCGTCGCCGGTGTACCTCCTGATATGTCGGCGCCTAGCGCACAAGGATTTCATTAAGTCAACACGTTACGTGTTCCTGGCCGTGCGACCGTGTTCGTGCTACCACGCGTTCGTGCCGCCCAATGGCGTGTCCGTCGCATCGAACGTCCTGTTCTGGACCACGTTCCGTGCATTGCCATGCCTTGAGGGCTGTGGTGAAGACCAGTGGTGGATCGGATGGCTGGAGGCGTCCGGTCTCCGGTGCGTCAGGCAGAGTTTAGGACCTGTGACGCCTAGCGCGGCCTGAAGGCAACCGGGCTATACTTGGACAAAAATATCCTTCCTGGGCTGGCTGCCAGTCTCCACCCGGGCATCGTGAACTCAACGTGTCGATACCCTTTGGAGCGGCAGGTTCGTCGACGATGGCCGATGGGCAAGGCGCGTGTCGCGACGGGACATCGCCAGCCACAGTATCGGACGTGTCCCGTTTGAAGCGCGACGTTTCCGTATGGGCATTGACCGGCCGCCCCGCCTCTCCGAGGCAACTGACTTCAGCGCGCCCCAGTTCTCACCTGTGGACCGAGGCGCCGAGCCGAACGCGTGCGGGATCGACTCGAACGAGGGGGGCACCGCGGAACAGTTCGCCAGGTGTGCCGATGCAGATTCGGATGGCTGTGGCAATTGCGGCGTCCAACGCCTGGGCTAGGTTCATGAGGCTCCAGCAGGAGGCGGGCCTGGTGGAGCAACCCGCGACGCTTTCCTGGCGGCATGTCTCGTACACCAAGGACGGCCAGCGCATCTTCGAACCCGTGTCCGGGTTCCTGCACCCAGGTGAGCGCGTATGATCGAGGTCGGCGATGCTGACAGTTTCTAACATGGTCGCCCCGCAGGGATGCTGGTCTGCTGCCTAGGGCCGCCCGACTCGGGCGTCAGCAGCCTGCTTCGCGTCCTATCCGGTCGGCAACAGGGTGGCTGTGTTCGCGGCGAAATTCTCGTCAACGGTAGGTGGTGCCCCTGATTTGGGCGCCTCCTGGACCGACATTCTTGAATGCACCCAGGGGTGGCCAAAGGCCCCACGTTCCGAAAGGTCGTGTCGTACGTGCCCTTCGACGACCTGCACATCGAGTAACACACGCGAGCTACACAGCTGTGTGCATCGTCGCTAACAAAATGGTGCATCTCAGGCACATGACCGTCCGGGAGGCGGTTCGCTTCTCAACAGCGCTGCGGTCGTCTCCCCGTTTACCGGAACGCGCCGTCGACCACCACGTCCGCCTCATCCTGCACCTGCTGAACGTACGTGTGCTGCGCCCCGTCCAGAGCGTCGGCGGCTGACCCGTTTCGCCAGTTATCGCATCGGGCAGATTCCCGAATCGGGAGCGCGACGATTCGCGGGATCTCGGGAGGGGAACGCCGCCGGCTGACGATCGCGCTGGAGATGACGCTGGGCCACGCCGTCATGCTGATGGACAGCCCGACGAACGGCCTGGACTCGTCGTCGGCCATGGACCTGGTCGACATCGCCAGGAACCTGTGTGACCACGCGGGCCGGTCCGCCCTGATGGCGCTGGTCCAGGTCTCCCCGGACCTGTTCGCCAGGTTCGACCACGTGCTCTGCATGTCACACGGCGCCCTGATCTACTTCGGCCCCGTATCGGACGCGCTCCCCTACATGGAAAGCCTCGGGTGCGGGCGCCGCCTGGACGCTGGCCCCATTGGTCGTTGTCTGATCACGCGCGTGCCCCTTCCCAGGTACCGCAAGCCGTCGCAGCGTACGACGCCCGACTTCCTGTCCGACATCTGTGCGCACCCGATGGAGCATTTCGTCGGCAACGTGATGCGTCCGAACCCGTTCGCCGGTCGCATGGGCGACCGCCAGTACTTTCCGAGCATCGTCGCCGACCTGTTCTGCGATCGTATGCGGGGTCGGTGGAGTAGAGCGTTGCGGTGGTGCCCTCCTAACGGGAACGCGCGCAGGTGGGTCGGTGGGGGACCTGTCGCAGGCGTATCTCGGGTCCGCCATGGACGAGGAAGTCGGCCGGGTGCTCTGGGAGCAACAGCGGCTGTCGCTGTCCCCGGCCCGTCGACACGACAAGGCGGACCCGGGTACGCCACCGGCGGTGTCGAATCGCACGGCGTCAAAGTTCAACTCGTCGCCAGGCGCACAGGTAGCACTGTCGAGATGATCAGGAGGGGGTTACCAGACACGTCTAACGCAGGTGTCTGTGGGCGCAGTTCGCGACGTGCTTGACGAGGGCGGCGGTCGTTAGCGTGCGGGAGCGGTCCAAACTCTTCAGCAGGCTGACCCGCGCCTGGATCGTTGGTGTCGTCATTGGCGCCGTGTTTTGGCGCCTGGACAGCAGCCAGAGCGGGTCCATGTCGTTTCTCGGCGCCTGTAAATTTCGCATCCTCGAGGAGCTGGGCGTTGTTCCTGCCTGACACTTTTGCCCTGGATCAGTCGCCACCGTCACCGGGTTCATCGCGTACGACGCCATCGAGGAGATCCCGCAGATCTTCCAGTCCAGGTCGGGGACGAGCGAGCGCGCGATATCGTCGAACGAGGACCCCGGTTTTGAACGATGGGCCAGGTCGGTGTTCTACGCGCAGCGCAACGCCGGGTACTTTCGTGTCGGGATGTACTACCTCGCCAGCATCGTTGCCGACCTGCCGGTCCTGGTCGCACAGGCGCTTCTCACCGCCGTCCTGGTGTACGGCATGACGAGTAATAACGGCCTGGCAACGCGCGTTTGCAAGCGCTGCCCCTCAGCGTCCGTCGTTTGGGTCCAGACATGCGCGATGGCGTGCTGAGCGCCCGTTTCGTCGTCTTCTGCGCGGCCATCCTTCAGCTGTCGTTCATTGGTGCGAGGATACCTGTGCCGCGCGCCACCGTCTAGCGCTTACGAAGTCGCAGGCCGGGCGCTGGTGACGTTCATTGCGAACGTCGTGCCGCACGAGGGTGCTGCTGGAATGGTCGCCATCATCGCGAACAACTTTTTCGTAAGTGGGACGCGACCGGGACGAACACGACGGGCTGGCCCTAACTGCCTTGCGCAGTGGTACTATCAGGGATACATGTAAGCGGGCGCCAGGAACGACACCTGCAGCCTGGGCGGCCAGTTCTGACCCGTCGTCGTCGTCTTCGGGTCCTGTCAGGTGCCCCGCCCCGCTGATCCCCCGGTTCCTGCAATGGCTGAACTTCGTGTCCTACTTCAAACGGTTATTCGAGGCACGGCCAGCCGCGTGCATGTCGGTTGCGGCACGATGACGGTCCGCAGGCGCTGGCCATCAACGAGTTCGCCGGGCGCCCCCTGGATTGCGAGCCGTCCCACCTGTGCCGATGGGTGAACGGGTCGGAGTTGCTCGTCGAGTACGGCTGGGACCAGGCGCGATCCCCCTGGATGCTCCTGGCGCAATCGTTCGTGTTCCTCGGTACCCGGTCCCGCTGTTCCCGGCCCCGTTGAACGGCTGATTGACACATGACGCGCTCAGGCCTGTTCCATGCGTGTGCGCTGACGTGCATGCTGGTCCTGAACTTTGAAACGGGCGGGGGCGTCGAAGAAGGCCACCGCTGCCGCGCTCGTCCACGTACGTGCACTCGCTGCGGGCGGATGGTTCAGGCACTGTTTCTGATCGGCCGCGTCGCAACCAGGTGACGACGATGGCGTTGTCAGTGTGCCGATGGCGGCCGAGAAGGACGAAGGCGCCGTCGTAGATCGTGCAGCACATCTGCCGATCCTGACCGTGGAATCCCTATGCTATTCTGTCGGCAACCGCACCCTGCTGAAGGACGTGTCGCTGTTCGCCCAGCCGGGCATGCTGGTTGCACTGGCACGTTGCGCCAATGGGCGTCGTTGCTGGCGCGACCTGCTGACTCCTGGCCCCGTCCTGTACGTAGATGGGTGCCAGCGGCGCCGGTAAGACCACGCTGCTGGACGTGCTGGCCGGGCGGAAGAACACGGGCGCGGTCACCGGGCGCGTCCGCGTCAATGGGAGCGATCGCGATCGCCTCGACTTCCGACGCGCCTGCGCCTTTGTCGAACAGTTTGACGCGCTGCCATCGTTCTGCACGGTACGCGTTCGCGGGCGCCTGTGGTGCTGGGCACACATCGTTTGCTGATGGTCGGCCTGTGCCAGGTTCGAGAAGTCGTCGAATGCAGTGCCGAGTTGCGCCTGCCACCGGATGTCGACGATCGGTCGCGACGGGCCATCGTCGACGACGTCCTCGGGACGCTGGGGTTGCTGCGGTGGCAGGACCTGATGGCGACGGACCTGGGAGGGTACGTACGCCTGGCCGCGCGTCCTTCCCTTCCACGTCTGCCGTTTGGCCGACACCGAACGGGTGCAGGGCGTTACGAAAGAAGGTGTCGATCGCGCTGGAGCTGGCCGCCATCAGGAACGGGGCTGGGTTTTTGGTGCGTCACATTGCTCGAGTCGTGCGTTGTCGCCCTTCCTGTCTCTGATTCATGACGCGTCGTTGCACAGTTCTGCGACGAAGTACCTATACACGACGCGCGTCGCATTATATCCGAACCGAATGCTGATCGTATCGCAGGCGACCACCGGGCTCGACGCACCTGCCGCGCTTGACGTCGTGGACAGCCTCGTGGCCGTGTCGCGGCACACGCCCGTGTTCTGCACGATCCACCAACCATCGTCACAGATCCTGGACCGGTTCAACTGGATCCTGCTGCTGCGCCCCGGCGGCGCCCAGGCCTACTTCGGCCCCACCGCCCTCCTCGACGACTTCTGCAGGCGAGCAGGTACAAGGTCGACCGCCGAGTGACGCGTGCTACCCGCGCTGAACACCCGAAGGGTACCCGGGACGCGACCCGGACGAGAACCTGGCCGAGTACGCCCTGCGAACGGTCTGCGCCGAGGCGCCCGCCCGCAACGTCCATCCGAATCCCGTGCCGGCGCCAGACGTCGTCGTACACAGCGTGCCGGCGGCTCGCAGGCGTCGTCTCGGGCGCGTGTCGCCGCTGACGACGTTCCGGGTCCTGCTGCGTCGCAGGTTCCGATGCGAGCTGCGCGACACGACGTACCTGTCAACGCGGTTCCTGTGCCTGCTCGTCTTCAGCTGCATGGTCGGGTTCATGTTCCTGCACCTGCCCTACACGTACGACGGCATCGTCGCCCGCATCGCCTGCTGCTTTGCAATCGGTGCGTGTTTCGACGCGCCTCCCATCGCGGGCGACACGGTCCGTGACACACACCACACAGTCAACAACCTCGCCTGGGCGCAGCAGGCCAAGATCTCGTACATCGTCAACGAACGCCCGTGCTACTATCGGGAGCTGGCGCTCGGCATGTAGGCGCTGGCCTGCGTTTCCGTAATGGTCGTGTGCTGATGTCACCACTCCTGTGTCGCAGGTACGGCGAGACGTCGTACTACCTGGCGTCCGCGCTCGCCGAGACCCCGTTCCTGATGGCACAGGTGCTGTTGTGCCGCCCGGCCCCGCGTATTGGCGCGCTCTAACGCGTTCGCCTCGTGCACAGGCGATCTGCCTGGGTGTTCCGTCGTACCTGCTGGCTGGGCTGTCTCTGTCGTCGCCGGCGACTCCGCTCCTGTACCTGGCCACGTTGTGGCTATCCACCGAAGCCTCCTGCTCTACGATCAGCCTAATCACGGCGCTGTCGCCCAACGCGGTGGTCGCGTTCGCGATCCTTTCGGCCGTCTACACGATGTACGCGGCGTTCGGGTTCCTGCTGGTCTATTCGGTTAACGCGCGACTGGTGCGGGGCGCGCGCGCTCGCGCTGACGAACGTCGTTGGGCGTGACAGGCGATGCCCGTGTTCACGCTCGGGTTCTACTACGCGTCGTTCTTCAGGTGGGCGCTGTTCGCGAACGTGTCCGGCGAGATGCTGGCGATCGGCGACGTGTCCGTCGACTGCAACGATTCGGGGCTGGCCTCGGGCACCTGCACCGACAGCATCCTGCAGACGTTCGGCATCGTCCCCGACCAGCAATGGATGTACATCGCCGGCCTCGTCGCCGTCGGCATCGCCTACCGCGCCCTGGCCATCGTCGCACTGAAGGCCATCAAGCACATCAAACGGTGATCATGCGTGTCAATGTAAGAATGCACGACGTAGCTTGGCTAATGGATCGCCCAAACCGTACGGATACGTCGCGTCGATCGCCGCCCCTTAATTTACAATACCAAAGGCGTCGGCCGCCTCGAGCGGCGGCCGACCGACGACGACGACGGCAACGACAGTATGTCATCAGATTCGGTGTATGCCCGGGAGGCGACGTTGTCGTCCGACGACGAGTCCGAGGACACCTCGTACTGTGCCCCCCTCGTTGATCTGAGCGCGCGCGCCACGTCGCCGACGTCTCTGGTGGTAGGTCGTCGATCATCAACCGGCCAACGTCGCGGGCGGGGTCGCTGGCGTCCGGACGCGGCAGCAGGTCGAGGTCCAGAAAGAAACGCGTCGGCCAGTACATCATTGGGGAGACGATCGGCAAGGGTTCGTTCGGCACCGTCAAGGTCGGCACACACTGCGATACGGGCGAACGGGTCGCCCTGAAGTTCCTGTCCAAGAAGCAGGTGCGCCCCCTCCGACCCGCGTTAGGGGTCCAGGTGATGCGCTGACGTATCGCCCCGACAGGTTCGGGACATTAGCGAGGTGGAGCGGTTGTTCCGCGAGTCGGCGATCCTGACGTCGTTGAAGTGCGAGCACATCATACGGCTGTACGAGGTCATCGACGACGTCGCGCACATCGTGATGGTGATGGAGCTGGCGCAAGGCGGCGAGCTGCTGGACGTGATCAAGGCGCGGCACGCGCTGCCGGAACGGGAGGCCTGCAAGGTCTTCAGCGAGATCGTGGCCGGCGTCGAGTACTGCCACCGGAAGAACGTCATCCACCGCGACCTGAAGCTGGAGAACATCCTGATGGTGAACCAGACCGTGAAGATCGCCGATTTCGGCCTGTCGAACACGGCGATCCTCGGGCGCTCCGAGCTGGGCACCGCCTGCGGCACGCCGTCGTACCTGGCCCCGGAGCAGATCAACCGGGAGGCGGGCCAGCACATCGGGGCGCCGGCCGACCTCTGGTCCATGGGCGTCATCCTCTACGCCATGGTCGCCGGGTTCCTCCCGTTCCAGGCGCGCAGTACGCCCGCCCTGTTCAAGAAGATCCTCAACCTGGAGTTCACCTACCCGGACTACTTCAGCGAAGGTTCGGCCGATGCTCTTGTTCGTCGTCGACGGGCGCTGACGAAAGCCCTGTATGTTTGCAGAGCTGCGCGACCTGATCGGCCGGATGCTGACGCCGGACCCGGAATCGCGGGCGACCATCTCGGAGGTGAAGAGCCACCCGTGGTACATGATGGAGCTGAGCGACCTGGCCGACGCCAGCACGCGCCAGGTCAGCGAGGACGCCGTCAAGCAGGCCAGGGAGAAGGTCAGCGAGAAGGCCGCACAGGCCAAGGTCAGCAGTAGTTTGCGAATTGGTCGGCGCCGATTCGTGGCGCCCACCGGCGGCGCCTTCGAGCGGTCGGGTGGCCAGCACGCCTCGTTGCACCGGCGCGGCGCCTGTTGACATTGTTGCTTATTCGACGTACCTGCAGGCATCGACGAGAACCAAGGCGCCGGCGGCCAGCAAGCCAAAGTTGAAGCGGGCGGATTCGGCCAAGTTGCCCCCGTTGCCGAGCGTGCCGACGACAACGACGTCGACGTCCATTGCGAAGCGTGATACGGCGCCGTCGCCAACGTCTAGGTCGATGCGGGGCAGTGGAGGGTCGGTGTCGAGCGTCAGGAGCGGGGCGTCGGCAACGGGGCAGTTCAAACTTCGGCAGCAGCAGGGATCCGGGGCGAGCAGCAGAGCGTCCAGCATTGATTCGACCGCGTCGGTGAAGTCGTCGCCGACACCGTCGTGGAAATCGTCGAGCCTGACGCCGTCGTCGCGGCTGCCCGACTTCGAGTTCGACGACGACGACGAAGCACCGTCTGGGACGTCGTCGGGGAACAACAACAACAACGCGATCCTGCTGCCATCGGTGGCCGAAACCGTTCGCACCCGATCCAGGCTGCGCTCCACCGGCCACTCTGGAAAGCATCTAACCAGCGATAGCGATTTGCCGTCGACCTTGTCGACTAAATGATTCGATTTATCCGCACGAGGATATGATAGGGCGGCCTGCGCATATATTTCCCACCGACGGCGCCTGTCAGTCGCTTCAAGCATTCCCCCAGTGACACGTCAGTACTACGCGGTGGCCGTATGGCGACATCGTTTCCCGATGACGGGCAACGGTGGTCGACGCCTCGGCAGACGTTGGCATGGACGCGCGGGGTTTCGTGACGTGCCCCCTCGTCAGTGTTGCCGGAAGCATCCGGTCCGGGGGCCAGGCGGGGCCTCGAAGAAGCGTCTCACCCATATTACAGTTTGCACGCCGTTACAGCTGCGTCGGCAGCGCGCTCGATGCTGCGTTTGCTGGTGCTGCTAACGTGTGTCGTGGGCGCTGTTATCGGACAGGAGGTCAGCCGGAAGTGCTTCAGCGAAGAGTACATTGCGGCCCTGAACCTGCCGACTCCGCAACGTCGTCCAGGCCTACGTCCGATCCGCATTGAATACCAGAACTGGTGCGTTATGCGCAGGCGGAAGACGTCTGTCGCCTCGTGCCGGCACTCAGACCGGGGGGCAGGGGCTCGCACAACCTGGTCAGTCAGATCGGGGCGACTCTGCTGGAAGAGGTCCTCGGCTTCCGCACCACAGTGGTTGACGGGACGTACGAGTTCGAGGCGTGCGCCAACGGCCTATACGACCTGGCGTTCGAGAACTGGCCGCAATCGGAATCTGCACGCTACCAGGAATGGGTTCTGAAGAAGGTACGTAGGCTAACTGTATGCTCTGTCAAACGTTGGACGGTAGTGATTCGCCCTTGACCACGCAGGGTTTATGTTTGGACGTCGGGGCCCTCGGGTAAGTACGCAGGAGCCATGCCAGCTAAAGTTGTGATATGTAATTCGTGATTGCATTCAGGTACACGGGGTACAATTTCCTTAGCATTCCGCAGTACCTGATTGATGAGCATCCCGATGCCAACCTCGACGTCGGTACCCTGTTCAAGACGCCTGAAGTCAACCGCATCTTCCGCCGATCGGGATCGACACCCCAGTCGCTGATGGTTGATCCCGGTCGTGAATTCGTTCCGAAATGGTGCGCATTGGTGGGTGACAGTTTCGTCGACTGACAAGAGCTGCGGGAGCTGACCACTAACTGATCCAGGAAACGTCGCCTCCGAAATGCCACGATCAGCTGTAATATGAGCAGGTGACGTGTTTCTCCAAGGATACGATCAGTCTGACTGCCTCGTCATAGCAACACCCAGGCATACTTCGATTTCAAATGGTACGTTCAGAATGGGGAAGGGCCCGAGAGTCTCTGATCGTTGTTCTTAGCAATGTGACGAAGTACTCGCCGTACTGCTTCGAGCTGCTCGACATAACAGCGTCGTGGCAGAAGAGTATCGAGTGACGCCAACCTGTATGCGAGCGAAGCTTAGTATTGGGGTAGATATCATGCAAAGTATGGTCGTCAACATGAACCTTAACATCACAATACCACTGTAAGGCAGCCGAGTGCAGTATCTTTGGTCACAACTGAGTTTTCCATAGGCTGGGGAGCAATTTCATGCCAGTAAGACCATTCGAAGGCTCGACTTATCCACTGGACCTGACTGGTATCCAACGACAGTACGTGTCGTCACTGTTGGCTACCCGGCAGCCGATATTCCTGTACTACTGGGTGCCTACCGCCTTCGCTGCTATCCATAATCTGCAACGTGTCCGCTTCAAGGAGTACGCGTGCTTGGGCAAATTCTGCCGCTGTCCCGTTTAGAACTGATCACGAATAACAGGTACACGGACGAATGCTATTCGCAGCTGGCCGCTCACCCTGGCGAACTGAACGGATCCGCCCCCGGTGTCAACTGCGGTTCGTCATTTTCGTATCGTTAATTCACGAGCGCGTGCTGAACCCGGCGTGCCCCGGCACCAAGATATGCCAACGCAGACGCTCACCAAGACAATGAATCCTGCGTTCCACGACAACGTCGAATACCGCGACGCCGTCCAGATGTTTCGACAGTTCACGTTCTCGGCGATGGAGATGACGAAATCGTTGAGATCGATGGACGAGGACCTAGTCGGCCAAGCGCTCTACGACAACGTGTTCAACGCGTCCTGCACCTGGCTGCTGAACAACAAGCAGCTCTGGATCGGATGGATATCCATATCGCCACCTCCTCCGCAACGCATCTTGCAGGAGATCACCGCGACCATGCGCATGAGTATCCTTGCATTGGTCCTCGTCCTGTCGGCGATCATCGCCATCCTCCAGGCTGTCATCTTCGCCTACCGATCGCATGCCGCGATTCGCGGATCGGACCACTGGTTGTCGCAGGTGACATTATCAGGATCGTACGTCGCGTTTGCAGGCGTCTGTACGATGGGGTACGAACAGTCATGGTCGTGCATAATCACGCCCTTTCTTCTGTCGATCGCGTTCGTCATGATCTTCGGCAGCACGACGGCGAAAGCCTGGCGGATTCACTCAATTTTCTGCCAGAGGACGATGAGCGTCGTCAAGATCACGACCGGGAAGCTCGTCAAGCTCGTGGCCCTGTTCGCGTCGTACGAAATCACGGAATGCGTTGTTCGTGCTGTGGTCGGTCAGCCGACCTGCGTCATCACCGCCGTGCCGAACTCGCAGACTGACCTCGATGATGGGCGCTTCTGTGTCCTCGCGTACGAGAGTATCTTTTCCGTGCTGATATACACCCCCAAGGTGCTCTGCTTGCTGTATGGGTGCTACCTTGCATTCCAGATTCGAAACTGCCCATCCAACTTCAGTAATATGGTACCGCGAACTGTCCTTGATCATCTGTATTGAAATCTATCTTTCAACAGATGAGTCGAAATTCATCATGCTGTCCATGTATAATTCGATGGTGATCGCCGTGCTCCTGCTGTTGCTATCGAACGCCTTCGCCACGCGTGCTAACGTTCAGTACGCCGTCGTAGCGGTCGGCCTTGCTGGCGGGGTCACCCTCTCGCAGCTGTTCCTGTTCGGCCCGAAACTCTACTCCGTATTCAGCAACAGCGGCGCTGGCGAGTCCAAGATGGCAGTTGCTGGCCAGACCAGCGGGTCGATCGCCCGCCAAACATTGTCTGCCGACCCGAGGGTTGAGCACATTTGCAGAAAGATCGCAGCAGAGATGAACAATCCAGCACTGCCCATTGCCAGCAAGACCGTACTGCTTGATAAGATCGACAAGCTTATCGACCAGAGTGGGCGAACGGTGGCCGGCTACACCACGCCCAAACCTTAACTGTGAACCTGTCACTCGGCAGTGTTTTACAGGCTTGTGAATGGATAAAGTTCGTTCGCGCCGCGCGCGCTATATTGCTCTCGAGGCCATCGTCGACTTTCTTCAGGTATTCGCATGGCCCACAAGGACTGCTGGCGCGCGACAATTCGTTGTGCTGTTGTACGATTGCTTGATTATACACTATTGCAGAGTCGAACTATGAACCGAGCACGACCTCGGTTTCGATACGTAACACGAGGGACGTCAGAGTTCCTGCATTCATCCAGACTTGGGCCGCAACGACGCATGATATGGGCCGGTATAGGTGTCAGCCACGTCCATGGCAGATGATTGCTTGCCCTACAACATCAGCATCGGAACCCGGTATTCCTCGTCTGTTCGACTGCATTCCGGCCAACGAGTACCGAGCGAGCAGCAGGCGAGGCGACTGCAACAGAGCGAATCGTGATGAGTTTACCGTGCCGAAAATATCAGGTCATTCGGCTAAACTCACTCGACGAGTCAGAGATGGCGGTGTCGAAAACGCTCCGGGTCCCCATATCCATGCGCCAGTTTGGTGACAGAGAATGGTGAGGATCGACAAGTGAGCCGATCGTGTTTGCACTAACCGCTGCGGATGGGTGCCCTGGTGATGATAGACAACGTCGGATCCGTAGGGACGTGTACGCTGTGTAATGATCCGATGATCCGCGAGGCGTTGTGCCGCCCCAAGGTCAACTCCCGAGTCAGCGACCAATAATAAACGTGCCTGTATCCACGGATCGGTCGACTAGTACTCGCGAGCATGCGATCGGACTACCCATCGAGTAGTACTGTGCCCAAATGATGACGCTGCCGTGGACGGCGTCGTGGATGTTCGTTGTCCTGTCGATCGGCGCGTTGCTGCCAACCGCATCGTCATGGATTACGATCCGCAACGAGAGCAACGGAAACGCACTATGGTCCACCATCGCGCCGAACTATATACTTGCCAACCCGTCGTTCAACATCACGGCCCGCCTGTACGTCGTTCCGGTTACTGATCATGCGGATTACGTGGTGCCTTCCCAAGCAGCCGGTTGTATCATTGTCGTCAATTACGCATTGGCCGGAAGCATGTACCGATGGGGACAATCGTGTACCCATGCCCAATGTGCTGGTATCATTTCCCATGACGGTCTTTCTCAGGGTAACGACTACCAAATGGCGTTCTCATACTGGATGCATTCGAAGCCGTTCACCACTGCTCCCATTGTAGTCATAGCCCTAGGCCTCAGTGACCGGTTCATGGAACTGGTCGAGTCTTCTCCTAACCTGCAGGCTACAATTACATCTGGAGACTACAACGAAGTGTACACGATTGCCCATTCGCCATACTTTATTGGAGTCTCGGCCGTCGGTGCTCTTCTTTCGATTGCCAACGTCGTTGTTGGGGTTTACAAACTGGTCCAAATGTCTCTCGACACACATTGGCATCTTCGAGCGATTCCAGCGTTGCCTGGATTTGCCATTGGATTCGAAATTCTGGCGTCTGTGATTCGCTGCGTGTACTTGACTGATATGGCGTTCTTTCATGCCCAAGGGACGTCTTTTGAATTCCAGCGGTATCTCGTCAGCTCTAGCATTCCATTCTCGTTTGGATGTACGACGTTAGTCTCTGTGGCCATGTACGAATGCCTCCACTGGGATCGACAGCTCTTGCGACCGCAACGAATCAAAATCGGCATTCTAGCGTTTTTCGCGTTCGCGTTTGTCATTTTCGACCAAGTCGTTACGCTCCTTTCAGCGCTGGACGAACACGAATATTTGAATGGGGCTGCTGTCATGGGCGCAATCTACTTCGTTGTGCACATCCCTATCGTGATCGGATTCATTATCTACGGTCGACGAGTTGCAAAATCCATGACAACGGCAATTAAGGCTTTGGACACTGAGTCAATTTCCAGAACACGACGTTTCGCTCGAAGAATCGCGATATCTGGTCTGGTCGGCGCGGCTGCCCTGTTCGTCGAGGTCATATTTGTCATTACTAGCGTGATCAGTATCTGGGGCGTGCTTGTAGGATGGATGTCGCTGCTTTCAATGAACTCGGCCACCGGGTTCTTCCACATCGTCGCATTCAAGTCAAAACCGTCGTGCATCTCCATTGAAATGTTTTCACGAATGACTACCGCAAACCCCCAGATTGCACCTGCCAAAACTCCAGGAACTTTCAACGTTCTTCCGCACGCAAACACCCGTTCCATAGTCTCCAAGTGACTTTCCTGGACATTGCATGCAAACAATAAATCCCTGAGGCACTTGACAATATGGAGCGAGCAATTCAACGAGTTGCTTTGCGACTTGTCTCTTCGACTGCATTCCGGCTAACCGAGCACCGCGCAGGCAGCAGGCGAGGCGGCTGCAACAGAACGGATCGTGGTTCGCTTAACGTGCCGACGATATCAGGTCATTCGACTAACTTGACGAGTCAGAGATGGCGAAGGCGACCCTGTCGAAGACGCTCCGGCCGGGTCCCCATCATGAGCCAGGTTGGTGACCGAGAATGATGAGGATCGACAACTGAGCCGATCGTGATGCACTAACCGCTGCGGATGGGTGCCCTGATGATGACAAACAACTTCCGATCCGGTAGGAACGTGTACCCTGTGTAACAATCCGACCACCCACGCGGCGTTGTGCCGCCCCAAGGTCAACTCCCGAATCAGCGACCAATAATAAACGTGTTTGTATATACCACGGATCGGTCGACTAGTACTCTTTGCGAGCATGCGATCGGACTACCCATCGAGTAGTACTGTGCCCAAATGATGACGCTGCCGTGGACGGCGTCGTGGATGTTCGTTGTCCTGTCGATCGGCGCGTTGCTGCCAACCGCATCGTCATGGATTACGATCCGCAACGAGAGCAACGGAAACGCACTATGGTCCACCATCGCGCCGAACTATATACTTGCCAACCCGTCGTTCAACATCACGGCCCGCCTGTACGTCGTTCCCGTTACTGATCATGCGGATTACGTGGTGCCTTCCCAAGCAGCCGGTTGTATCATTGTCGTCAATTTCGCATTGGCCGGAAGCATGTACCGATGGGGACAATCGTGTACCCGTGCCCAATGTGCTGGTATCATTTCCCATGACGGTCTTACACAGGGTAACGACTACCAAATGGCGTTCTCTTACTGGATGCATTCGAAGCCGTTCACCATTGCTCCCATTGTAGTCATAGCCCTAGGCCTCAGTGACCGGTTCAGGGAACTGGTCGGGTCTTCTCCTAACCTCCAGGCTACAATTACATCTGGAGACTACAACGAAGTGTGCACGATTGTCCATTCACCGTACTTTATTGGAGTCTCGGCCGTCGGTGCTCTTCTTTCGATTGCCAACGTCGTTGTTGGGGTTTACAAACTGGTCCAAATGTCTCTCGACACACATTGGCACCTTCGAGCGGTTCCAGCGTTGCCTGGGTTTGCCATTGGATTCGAAATTCTGGCGTCTGTGATTCGCTGCGTGTACTTGACTGATATGGCGTTCTTTCATGCCCAAGGGACGTCTTTTGAATTCCAGCGGTATCTGTCAGCTCTAGCATTCCGTTCTCGTTTGGATGTACGACGTTAGTCTCTGTGACCATGTACGAGTGCCTCCACTGGGATCGGCAGCTCTCGCGACCGCAACGCATCAAAATCGGCATTCTAGCGCTTTTCGCATTCGCGTTTGTGATTTTTGACCAAGTCGTTACGGTCCTTTCAGCGCTCGACGAACACGAATATTTGAATGGGGCTGCTGTCATGGGCGCAATCTACTTCGTTGTGCACATTCCTATAGTGATCGGATTCATTATCTACGGTCGACGAGTTGCAAAATCCATGACAACAGCAATCAAGGCTTTGGACGCTGAATCAATTTCCAGAACACGACGCTTCGCTAGAAGGATCGCGATATCTGGTCTGGTCGGCGCGGCCGCCCTGTTCGTGGAGGTCATATTTGTCGTTACTAGCGTGATCAGTATCTGGGGCGTGCTTGTCGGATGGATGTCGCTGCTTTCAATGAACTCGGCCACCGGGTTCTTCCACATTGTCGCGTTCAAGTCAAAACCGTCGTGCATCTCCATTGAAATGTTTTCACGAATGACTACCGCAAACCCCCAGATTGCACCTGCCAAAACTCCAGGAACTTTCAACATTCTTCCGCACGCGAACACCCGTTCCATAGTCTCCAAGTGACTTTCCTGGACGTTGCATGCAATTAATAAATCCTTCAGGAAGTTGACATTGAATTCAACGAGGTGCTTTGGGGTGCGTCTAGCTCATGCGCACACGACTACCAGAAAGTAACATCCGGCATATTTATTGGACCTGCGAAACATCGGTCGAACCAAACCTAAACCTTTCATCAGCTGCGTCCGTTCTTTATCTTCAAGAGAATGCCGAAAACGTGTTTGATGGGATTTTCTCGGGTCGGTCGACTAAGAGGTACTCTTTGTAAGATTGGACTACCTATCGAGTAGTACTGTGCCCAAATGATGACGCTGCCGTGGACGTCGTCGCGGATTCTCGTTGTCCTGTCGATCGGCGCGTTGCTGCCAATAGCATCGTCATGGATTACGATCCGTAACGAGAGCAACGGAAACGCACTATGGTCCACCATCGCGCCGAACTATATATTTGCCAACTCGTCGTTCAACGTCACGGCCCGCCTGTACGTCGTTCCCGATTCCTACCATGCGGAGTACATGGTGCCTTCCCAAGCAGCGGATTGTATCATTGCCGTCAATTACGCATTAGCCGGAAGCATGTACCGATGGGGACAATCGTGTACCCGCGCTCAATGTGTAGGTATTATTTCACATGACGGTATTGCACAGGGTACCGACTACCAAATGGCGTTCTCTTACTGGATGCATTCGAAGCCGTTCACCACCGCTCCCATTGTAGTCATAGCTCTAAGCCTCAGTGACCGGTTCATGGAACTGGTCGGGTCTTCTTCCAACCTGCAGGCAACAATTACATCTGGAGACTACAACGAAGTTTACACGATTGCCCATTCACCGTACTTTATTGGAGTGTCGGCCGTCGGTACCCTTCTTTCCCTTGCCAACGTCTTTGCTGGGGTTTACAAACTGGTGCAAATGTCTCTCGACACACATTGGCACCTTCGAGCGGTTCCAGCGTTGCCTGGGTTTGCTATTGGATTCGAAATTCTGGCGTCTGTGATTCGTTGCCGGTACTTGACGGATATGACTTTCTTTCATGGCCAAGGGACGTCTTTTGAATTCCAGCGATACCTGGTCAGCTCTAGCATTCCGTACTCGTTTGGATGTACGACGTTAGTCTCTGTGGCCATGTTTGAGTGCCTCCACTGGGATCGACAGCTCTTGCGACAGCAACGCATCAAAATTGGCATTCTAGCGCTTTTCGCATTCGCGTTTGTGATTTTCGACCAAGTCGTTACGGTCCTTTCAGCGCTGGACGAACACGAATATTTGAATGGGGCTGCTGTCATGGGCGCGATCTACTTCGTTGTGCACATTCCAATCGTAATCGGTTTCATTATCTACGGTCGACGAGTTGCAAAATCCATGACAACAGCCAACAAGGCTTTGGACGCTGAAGCAATTTCCAAAACACGGCGCTTTGCTAGAAGAATCGCGATATCTGGTATGGTTGGCGCCTGTGCCCTGCTCGTCGAGGTGATCTTCGTCATTACTAGCGTGATCAGTATCTGGGGGGTGACTGTTGGATGGATGTCGCTGCTTTCAGTGAACTCTGCGACCGGATTCTTCCACATTGTCGCATTCAAGTCAAAGCCGTCGTGCATCTCGATTTCACGAATTACAGCGACATACTCCAAGACTGCACCTGCGAGAACTCGAGGCGTTATCAACGTGCTTCCCCAAGCAATCACCGGTTCCAGAATTTCCAAGTGACTTTCCTGGTCATTTGCGTGCAATCAGTACGCCTAGGTACGTAGGTCATGTGCACGCGAATGCCAGAAGCAGCGCCTTGTTCCGCATCCGGGGAGTACTGATCCTGAGAAACCATTGAACCGAACCAAACATCATGAACAAGTCCGCTACCACACCGCGCCATGTACGTGGAGCGCTGACGCGTCAGTGGCCAGATCGGAAGCGTATGCCACGTATAACTACTTCGCTGCAAGTGGAGCGTTCCTGTGCGCTATGGCGCCATCTCGACAGCATGCCATTGCCACAGTGTGCCGACGCCGTGATTGCATTAGCAGCAGAAGCCCCTGCCAAACACGTCGAGTCAATATTCGCCACCGAAACGAAAACAAGACGTGACCTGCTTCATGATTGGAAACCGGCTCCTGGTTATAACACATTCAGTTCTGGCGGAAAGCAGATACATACGTAGAGCGAGGTCGGCCAAGCCACGCTTTGTGTTTAGGAAGAAAGTGCACGAGGACGCGATCGGTGAACCATGGCGGGGGCATGCGACGATACGGTCCAACCCTGGAGGATAACGTGGTACGTAACGGTGGACATTCGACGTGAACTCGCCAAGGGCGTGACACCGGTTACGGAAGTGCCAGTGGGCGTTACGCTGGCGACCGGCGCTGATGGCAAGCATTGCCGTCGTACTGCATGCACGACAGTCCTGCGGTGGCATCCCTCGCGGTACATTTAACGTTTACAGTGTCGGTCAAGCGGTCGTGACCTACCTTGCACCGCGACTGCTGGAAGGTCGTAAGCGTGCACGCGTTGACCGGACTGATCGGGTTCCGCGGCCAATGTCGTCCACGCGTATCAGCTGATGTCAGCCGCTGCGTGGAAACGTTTCAAGCATTTAATTACTGTTCGGTTACTGACGCGCTCAGGTGATCACGTAGGGCGGATTTCGCTGATTCATCTCCAACAAACACCTCTGCACTGTGGTCACCCGGCCGGCCCAGGCGTTATTCACAAGCGCATTCCGGACTCGCGCGCCTGGAACACGTAATTCGACCAATGAGCGTATGGACAGATTGTTGACATGTCTGCATTATAATCCTGCTATCGCCTGATGAACGCGTAGCCCGGAGGTTGCGAACATCAGCAGTGAATGGAAACGCGAGCTGGAATTCCCCAAATTGGGTCCTTGCGTAAGGTGTGCACCACCACGAATCTCACCACCCTCGCGATCAACGACCGGCAAACAGGGTTTCCTTCAAGCACCCTGCAGTTGCCATTCAAACACTGCGACGTGGCCGAACAGGCGGAGTACGTACAATGTTGTTAGTGATGCAAGGCCAGCGAAGGCTCCCCTCTCGATCGTTGCGATCTGGTTGTTTGATAACCGGCTGACAGCCGACTTGTCAGATATCGAAGGTGGATGCGCGTATTGGTCAGCAATACACACAGTGCGACCAATGACGTCAGGCCAGTAAAATCGTCACGGCCAATACTTTGGATCTGATTACTCTCCAACCGACTACCCGTACAGTATTAAGTACAGTAGTAAGCGGAGTTAGCGAACGCATCAGATTGATACGTACAGTTCAGCCAGAGACGCCAGGCCCACGAACGCGCCCGGGAAGAGGAATTCAATGCGGTTGTTATCCAGATTGCTACGCACACATCAATGGAAAGACGTCGATTGCCATAAGCGAAACGGCTGCACACAGTTTGGCCAGCGACGATAGACCATCCAGGAAACCCTTACGGATCGACCGGATCTGGTTGTTTGACATGTCGCTAATACAGCAGTCTTCAGATACTGTACTGGCAATAACAGAGAGACGTACAGCACAGTAAGCGCTGACAGCCCTTCGAAAGCACCTTTTTCGATCCACTTAATCGGATTGTTGCTCAAGCGTCTATGCAGACTTCAGCAGATAACTTTCGAGCGCCAGTCATCAGTGCATACAGTATGCGCAGCGAGGGCATGTAATGAAACGCGTGGCGTGGAATCTCCCAGATCACATTTTCGTGCAAAGACAGTGCCGTTAGCGATGGCAACCCGATAAACGACGCGTTCTGGATCGTTCGAATCCAATTGTTGTCCAAGCACCTGTGCCGAACAACAGTATCCCGTTCAGTAATTCGGATTGACGGGTTAAGAAGAACGCTCCGTACGTACAGTACGGTGAGAGACGACAGGCCATCGAATGCCCTTGGCTCCACCGATTGCATCGGGTTGTAACACACGAACCTGTCCATACAGTTCAGCGGGTCTCGCTGTTCTAAGAGGCAACCAGGTCCGTCTATAATACAATGCGGTTAGCCACAGCAGGTGCTGGAACGCACCCTTCTCGATGGTCTGAATGCGATTCGCGTGGAAATACCTATATGCATCACATAAGTTGTCGAATGGAGCGCAATGGTGGAGGCATGAGGTGCCGACAGTTTCCCTGCGTGCTTGAATCCGGCCAGCGTTTCGTTCGTGACCGAATGAATGTTGTGGCCACTCAAGTACCTGAGCGAGGCGGCGGCGGTTAGAAACACAATCATCCGCGATATGAAACCAGAGTGCCGAATACACGTCGTGCAGTGTCACGTTACGATCGGAAACGTCGACGCAGTCGTTGCCCACAGCGTCGTCCCAGGCCGTCGCGAACCCAACGGCACCGAATCTGGTGGCGCACGAGCACACCAGACATAGAACGACCAAACGCAGTCGCATCTGGCATGCCAGTACACGAGGCCTGTAGAGAAGAGCGGCAAACAACATGACAACTGGGTTTGCCAGCCCGCTGGACGATTGACGCAGTAGCGTCGGGAAAGGGGGGCCGGGCGCCGATTAGCGCGCATGGATTTCCGCCACAGGGAAAGCAGCAGCGCCACAGGAGGATCAGCATCGCAACTCCATGCGGTCATTCCAGCGGCAGTTGGATCCCTGTCTCACTTATGTCGTCCTACGTAGCTCAGTCTTACCAATGTGAGCTGTCGACCCTGTTGACGGTGGGATTTAGAGCATATGATGTCGCCGCGGGAACGGTATGACTTTATTGGAGGTTAGCGTGGCAGGAACCTGCGACCATGCTACGCGATTGCCTTCCTTATGCTTACGTCAGCATACGATCCTAGTGTAGAACGCTAGCCCCCACAGGCGACCCATTGCCTGCAAGGATCCCGCTTGCGTCGCGGCAGGCGACAGGCAAATGGGGCTTCCTGTAAGCACCCTACATACGCGATGAGCGCAGCAACACATGAGGGAGCACTGTAACGCATACAGTTCAGTCAGCAGCGGCAGCCGGGTGAACGCGCCTGCTTCGATTGTCTCGAGCCCACTGTTTTCGAAAGAGCTGCGCCGAATGGTCAGTTGGTCCGGTTGGCGCGCCGCATGCCGATTCCGTACAGGTAGGCCAGCGACAATAGGTCATTAAACGTGCCTGCCCTGATTGTCGTTATCGGATTGTGATCCAGTTGCCTGTGAAGATTCAGATCTAGTGCATGGCACTGGGTAGCGCATTACTAGTGATACGCACAGTCCCAGAAGCGAAGACAAGCCATCGAATGCACGCCGTTCAATGCACTGGATATTATTGTGCCCTAAACGGCTGTACAGATTTCAACAGCGACGTTTTACGATTCCGACTGACGACATACAGGTAGATCAGTGACGACACGCCGTAAAACATGCCTCGTCTGATCGACTCGATACGATTATGCGACAGCAATCTGTGCCGACGACCTCATTTGATGCATTCGGGTTGGTTCGCAACATCGCGTTGCGTACAGTTTGACCAGCGACCTCATGCCGACCAATGCGCCAACCTCAATCGTCCGTATCTGATTGTGGTCCAGCCACCTATGAGGAGTTCAGCTAGTCGCGACGATGACGTCTTCAGCAACGGCTGAATACAGTTCGAGCAGCGACGGCATCGTATCAAACACGCCCTTCCCGATCGACTCGATGCGATTGTTCGACAGCCATCTGTGAAGCTGTCACTTGGTTGCGTCCCGTTCATGTTCATCCGCGTAAATACAGTATGCTCAGAGACGACAACCCATTGAACGCTCCTTCCTCGATAACCTTAATGCGGTTGCTTTCGAGCCATCTGCAGAGAATATTCATCAGCGCACCAGACCTGATTTTACACACAGTCGACAGCGAGACATACAGCGTGATCAGCGACGGCAAGGCAGTGAACACGTTCTTCCCAATGGATTCGATGTGATTGTAGGGCAACAATCTGACAGGTACCGGTCAGTGGACGTGTCCGACGTTCGAACGGAACCAACGTGACATACAGCGAACGCAAGGATGACAGTCCGTTGAGCATTCCTTGGCGAATGGCCCCGATGCGGTTGTGATTCAGCCAACTGTTCAGCAGAAATGAGATGTTCGCCGATGTTAAACTGACAAACGTGGCAAAGACGCATACATGCAGGACAACGACCGCATTCTGTCGAATACTCCGTCCTGCAAGGTCTCGATATGGTTATGGTCCATCCATCTGTCCATTATTATACGTTGAGCGTTACTTCTCAGTTGTTGGAACTTACAGTTCAGCCAGTGATGGCATCCCAACGAAGACGCCCTTCCCAATCGACTGGAGATGATTGTTCGACAATCGCCTGTAGCGATATCAGCGGTTGGGTGGTAACTGAGGTCGTGGTGCACACATACAGTTCGGAGAGCGACGACAGGCCATGGAAGGCCCCTTTCGGCAGATCGCCTATACGATTGTGGTCCAAATGTCTACGAGTACAAATTCAGTGGATCTGGCTGGACTGGGGCACCATTGTTAATGACGAGTACAGAATGGTCAGCGACGACACCCCATCGAACGTGTCCTCCGCGACCGAGTCGATCATGTTGTACGACAACCGCCTGGGCACAATAGTTCACTGCTACACGTATTATAAGGGCAACGCTGCATACAGTTCACCCAGCCATTGCAGGCCACGGAAAGCGCCCTTGTCGATGGCCTGAATCCGATTCTTCCTCAGATCGACCCTGCACACGCATCGGTTAGTCTCGTACGCCCAGCACTAGACTGTGTCCGGCACGTACAGAAACGTTTGGTTCGACAACCCGGTGAACAGGTCGCCCGTAACACGGGGGATAATACAGCCGCTGACAACTCTGAACAGACATGGTTAATGCACCGGAGCGGGACAATATCGGTGATTATACAGTGCTCGTGAATTATCGCTGTCTGTGGCACGGGATTCCCTCTGCATGTTGCGCGCGCCGCCGGCCATCGTGAAACGAAAGGTAGCACTGAAGCGGGACGCCGACGGCCAGAGGAGAAGGACGAGGACGATAGGCAATATCATCACCACTCCCAGCCTCCCGGAATGGTGATGAACAGGAGCAATAGCGGGAGGTCTTGATCCTTGGAAGGGTTTGCAGCAGCGGATGGCAGTCGCCGCAATAGATGCGCGCTCGGCAAGTTGCGCCCGCTGCGCTGTCAGTTGTCATCTCCGTGCGGTCAGGCGTCAGCACACTTTGCGTGACAGCGTTCCGTGGTGTCGGATCGGAAGTCTCCAGGAGCGACGTGCGCCAAAATTGACCGTTAACATGTGTATTTACCGAGGACAGGTGCGGCGCCACCCGGCCCGGCGCATCATCAGCATCGGACAGTAACATGAGATGGAATTCCCGCAAACAGGTCTCTCTGAAACGTCCCCAACATGATGGATATTGCCCGTTTCGCCCCAGTTAACGAGCGGCGACAAATGGGGTTGCCTTTGAGGACCCTGAACCGGTGAGTCAAATAATATTGCTGGATAACGGATCGACGGTCCGCATACAGTGTGGCCAGAGACGGCAGGTCATCGAACGCGCCTAGTTCAAACGCCACGATCGAGTTGTTCGCCAGTTGACTGTGCAGAAGTCAGAACCTAATGGATGACGGTAGGTGCAACAAAGACGGATACAGTGTGGTCAGCGACGGTAGACCATCAAATACGCCTCGCTCGATCGTTTCAATCTGGTTGAACGACAGACCGCTATGCACAACTCAGAGAAACGGCGAACGCGATGGGTTTCTGACAGAAACACTTACAGACGGGTCATTTGGGACAGACCAACAAATGCTCCTTTCTCAATCGTTCGGATCTGATTCCGATATAGACACCTGGACGCATTTCGTTAGATAATACTATTGGGCTGTAACATCGGACTGACAGCGTTTCCAGCAACGGGAGCCCGTCAAACATGCCTTTCCTGATCGCTTGGATCTGGTTGCTTAACAAAAGCCTGCTCGGTTTTCAGGTTACCGCAGGTGGTCGATGTGGTACGTATACGCGGCTATTCGTACAGTTTGGATAACGACCGGAGACCAGCAAACGCGCCTTCGTCGATGGACTGGATCTGGTTGCTGTACAGCCACCTGTGTATGACATTTCAACGAATTGGTTCGGTTGTCAAATGGAGGTGATTCTTACAGCTCGGTAAGTGACGATAGACCTGATAACACGCCCTTGGTAACAGAACGGAGCTTGTTCCCTCCTAGATGGCTGGTGAAAAGGTCAGCTCTCCAAACAAATATTTTGATAATATTAGTGGCGTCTGATGGCGGACCATACAGTGTCGTTAACGACGATAGGTCACTGAATGCACCCCTCTCGATCGACTGAATTTGGTTCCTGTTCAAATCCCTGTGCAGACGTTTTCGCTTGTTGGATTGGCGAGTTGAATACATCCGTACATACAGATTGACGAGGGAAGTTAACACATCAAACGTGCCCGCCCTGATCAACGACAACTGATTTCTGAACAAGACGCTGGTCCCGAATGTCAGAGATCAAAACGGATATTACGATTGGCGACAGAACTTGCATACAGGTGTTGCAGCGACGATAGCCCATCGAACGCATCCATCTCAATCAAGTGGATTTGATTATATCCCAGCGATCTGTGTACGATCCGGTTAATGGCGCTCGATTGGCCGTGTAGAACTTCAATGTGGTGAGACCGACATATGCGTTAGGTTGTTAAACCGGCTGAACGCTCCTCCTGTAATAGCTTCGACGCTATTGTGGTCAAGATTCCTGAATGGAATACGCTAAGTGGACCCCAAGAAGTTTCAATGTAATATCGTACAGGACTTGCAGAGATGTCGTCGAAAAGATATGTGTAAACCAGTCTGCTGACAGGTGACCCCAAATCCCTTTGCATAAGCATTCATGGGTCATGAGTCGGCGAGCGCTGCACTGATTTTGAAAGTATAGCATGGCAAGTCGGCGAGTCAGAGCTGCGATCACTCCATCTGATACATGAGTTCCACCGGTGCCCCTGCAGCACAGCACCATCAACTGCTGGCCGCCAGCACAAGGCATAACGGCACCTTGCGGTAAGGCTGGTCAAACGTTCAAGGACACTTGAAACGGACCGCGTCGGGAAACGGTCGAAGTCATTGACGACAACTTTGGCAATGATATCCACTAAGTGATCCATCATAGCCCCAATGTCCAGGTAATCCGCAATATTCAACATGTCGACCAGCGTCTGAAGATCGACAGGTACGACGCGGTGCTCCAAATATTTACTCACCTGCAACACGCTCCTTATTCTGCATTAATTGGTTCGCATCACATGTGACCTGCTGTACTGACCAGACGAAATCGGTTGCTGTCGATAAGTGGAATCGGAATTGCCTTATCAATGTTACCGATATCTTCAACGGCGATACGTAGAACCATGGAATACGTCGTCGCAAGCGACCTCTCCAAGTGTACTATGGCTCCGCCGGCCAGTTGCAGACGGATCGTATTGTTGCCAGCAGTAGTGGACGCCGAGGACATCAACAGGGAGAATACGATGAGCAGCAGAAGCGGCATGCGACATGTCGTTCGATCCTGTGAACTCTGGGTGCCAAGGAGCATTGTGTGAACGTGGAGTGGTGCAATGGACCGGATCACGCAACGTGTACACATCGATGGACCATGCAAATCAACTCGCGGACATCGGTCCACTGTGTGGGGCTAAGTTTAGTCAATCGGAGGCCCGGAGGCTGAAATACACGCCACGGCATGACGTTGTGGGGCTGCATTTCCAAGCAGCGGTACTGTCAACACCAATCCACCCTCGTGCTTCCGAATGTACCGCTTCTTTCACGAACTCGCAAATCTAATGGAGGGAGCAAGCGAAATTCCACGATTTGCTTCAACATGGTGTAATCTGACATTGACAGATGATGGACACCAGTTGGCATGCATGTACGCCTCCTCCCGTCACCAGCATTGAACGGAAACACGACGTGGGATACCCCATTTGGCCTTAACGGGGTGTACCACAATTTCCAGAAGCGAACGTTGACAGACGGGGTTTCCTGTGAGCACCCTGTAGACTCACGTGTAAAACATTTCTCCACCTGGGAATCACCAGTCATCGTTACAGAGTGGTTAGCGCTGGGAGGTTATCGAATACACCAGGTTCAATCGATTCGATTTTGAGCTTGTTATGGGACAAGTCACTGTGCACACGTCAGGCAAATGCCACTGACTTGACACGTCTTACAATGGCACGTACAGTTCTTTCAGTGACGTCAAACCGCTGAATGCACCTGGCTCAATCGACTCGAACTCCTTGTTGTTGCTCAAACAGCTAGGCAAACAAACGTCTCAGATGGCGCACGACCGGCAATTCTGTCCCAACGGCGTACAGTTTGGTCAGCCGCGGAAGCTCTTTGAACGTGTCCCGCTCAATAGTTTTGAGCTCGTTGTCGTTCAGGTATCTGTATAATTAGTCGTGCAGAAGGCTTACACATTGACAACGATGCTTACAGCGTGTCCAGTTCGGGGAGCCCGTCGAATGCGCCCGGAACAACCAATTCGATCCTGTTGTGATCCAAATACCTGTGTACCTGTTAGCTGATCCTGCGCCGTTACGCTTCAGACCGCTTTACATACAATTTCGTCAGTGATGAAAGTCCACGGAACGTGCCAGGGCTGATCGACTTGATCTGGTTGCCCAGCAAATCACTGCACAGAGTCCACCTGAGCACACGAACACCGAAACTGATCTTGGAGTAACGCACAGTTCAACCAGGGCCAGCATCCCGGAAAACACGCCTTCCTTGATAGCTTCGATCTGATTGTACGACAAACCCCTGCGAGTAGATTAGATTACTGCACCTGCAGGTCGTTAACGTGTGGATACAAACATCTTCTCCAGCTTCGACAAACCCTCGAAAGCACCCAGCTCGATCCACTGGATCTCGTTATGCGACAGACGGCTGTCTAGAAATCAGTAACCCGTGCCCGTTGAACAAACAGGTATATACATACAGATGTGTCAGGGCCGGCAACTCATGGAACAGGTGCTCTGGAATTCTTCGCAGCTTGTTGTGGTCCAAAGCACTGTGCCCACAAATCAGATGGTGTCGTAGAGTCAGCATATCCAGCAATGATAAACTACAGTGTTGCTAGCGACGGCATCCGATTGAACGCGCCATTTTCGATACGCGTTATTTGATTGTGATCCAGCCGCCTGTACAGATAGTTACGTGTTGAGTGTCGGTATGGAACGCCCAACAGTGCTATACTTACAGTGTCGTGAGTGAAGGCATCCCGTCGACGAAACCCTTTTCGATAGAGCCGAAGCGATTGTGGCACAGCCATCTGATATCCAGAGCTCAGCCGGTCACGTCTTTCTGCTCGGAATGAACTGATACGTACAACGTCTGTAACCACTTCAAGCGCTGGAACACGCCCTTCTCTATCGACGCGATCTCGTTGTAGTGAAATTGCCTATACAAACGTGTCAGTTGATCGCGTTTGATTACAGGGGTACATCACACAGACAGGGTCGTCGGCTTCTTAATTCGAAACGGCATGAGCATCCGGCTAGTGATAGATTGTATCTTGTTTCCCGCCAGGTTTCTGAGCAGAAACATTTAGGATGAACGACTACAATAACGCTACAAGAGTGTACCGTGTTCCGGTGTCGTCAGTTTCGAATTCACCACGCTGGTCAAAATCGAATTCGTTGCTGATGACGGCGTCGATCCGGGCATCCGTGAAGCGAACGGCACCGAAGATGGGTGCAGACGCCCACAAAAGACAGAGCAGGACGGGCAGCAGCATCGGCATCCGACCCGGCACGTCAACCCTGGTTGTGAGGCCGGCAGACGGCGTGGACATGCGCGTTGGACGACTTGGGGACATTCTCAGCTCGTTAATATCAACAATGAATTGGAAATGAAATCGTTGGCATCGCGTTGCCGCAACCAGACGACTTCTACGCACTGGGCCATGACCTTGACCTGACGAAAAAGGGGGTGGCCAACAACGCGAGCCTGTTCGTTGACCGGTCAGGACAAGTGCGGGCGCTAAAACTGGTGGCCGCGGGTGGGACCTTGAAATAGAACCTGCCGGGATGGTCAGTCTATCGGGGATCGGCAGCCCGGGCCGGGCTAGCCGATCCGATCGGAGGCCCCACAGCTAGGCGGGCTGTCCAGATCGAGCGCCATGGTGTGGCATCAGATCAGACAATCCTCACAGGAGACGACAGCCAGGCGAAGGTTCCGTCCTCGATGAGGTCGCTCTGTTTGCTCTCATGATCTGCGCGGAAGTCTTCAGCTCATTGCAGCATCATCAGTGGTGGGCGGCGCGCGTCGGACCGTCAGTGTTTAATGATGCAAGAAACAGATGACGGATTCGTAAGGCCTCCATCCGACGCGAATTTGTTAATACAGAAACCATGCCAGTTTAATTTCAAAGGACCGACGAGACGCCACGCGATTCAGGACAGCGTGGATCAGCATGCAATATGGACACCGGGCGACATGCCCCAGGTACGAGTGAGCTCATGCAATGTGTCGCCTGACAGCGCCACAGCGATCGAATGACAGATCGGATTGTCTGCGAGATTCCTGCAGACACATACACATCGTCAAAGGACACGACGACAAGATCAGCAGCTGTGACCTATACAGTTCGATCAGGGACGGCAGACCGGCAAACGCGTCCTCATCAATGGTGGCGATACGATTACCGGGCAACCATCTGTGTGGGAGTCAGTTTTGAAATGATGCATCGGACTGCGGTACGTACAGGCATGTCAACGACTCCAGGCCGTCGAACGTGCCTCTCGTGATTGTCCGAATCTGGTTGCCGTGCAAATCGCTGTGCATGAGGCGCGGCTTCAGTATTGGCGCCAACAGCTGCGACACGCATATAGTACAATGTTTTCAGCGACAACAGCTGCGCGAATGCACCGTCCTCAACAGACGCGATCCTATTGCGGCCCAACGATCTATAGGCAAGAATCAGTTGACTGGCTCGATCCGGGTCTGCTCTGGGAACGACTCATACAGGTCGGACAGCGAAGGCATCCCGTTGAACATACCCACGACAACCGTCTGAAGCTGATTGCTGTCCAATCGTCTATGTACAGGTTTGAGCTAGCGGGCAACTCCGGACCGCCGGGTTATGGTACATACAGAACTTCGAGAGCCGATAACCCTTCGAACGCATCGTTTTCGATCGAACGGATCTGATTATCTCCCAGAAACCTGCTCCAAACTCATATGGTCGCCCGCTGCAAAGAGGTTATGACCACGTACGTAATACTTACAAATGGGACAGCGATGTTAGATCACGAAACAAGTTCTTTGGGATTGTCTGGATACGGTTGTCAGTAAGGCAGCTGCAAACCCAAAAATTAGCGCATCATTCGTGCGGAACATCCCAACTTCATACGCACAGATAGTCCATGTACGGCAGCCCATCGAAGGCTCCACGTTCAATCAAGGTGATATCGTTGTGACCCAGCTCTCTATAAGCAAGAGATCAGTAATCGCGCCGTATTTCAGAACGGTGCGCACAGGGCAGTGAGGGTAGGCTTCCCGTCGAAGACGCCCTTCTCGATCACGTGGATATGATTGAAAGGCAGCCATCTGTGACGCAATCTTCAACTCGGCGTTAGCATTAAATGGGGGTGATGCGCACAGATGATGAAGAAGGGGCAGGCCATCGAAAGCGCCTGTTTCAATGAACGCGATCTGGTTGTTACTTAAATCACTGCATCACATCAAATGGTGAGTTGCGGCTGGCGTACATGGTAGGCCGCTCACATTTTGATCGCGTTCATGAACCCGACGAGCATTCGTCTAGAAATCGCCGAAATGTTGCCTCCACTCATGTCTCTGTATGCGGGAAGATGATCAGTACATTTACGCCAACTGGTATTTGCAGGACAGCTCGACATACATGATATCCAAGTATCCAACTGCGACCGCGGATTCATCGGCGGCACGCACAGTACTGATCCCGAACACCAGCGACGCCCACAGCAGGCAGGGCAACATGTTGGGGAGACGAGACAGCGACATCCACGCCATACGACCTTAGTGTGCCAACAGGAATCCTCCGCTGGGCAAGTGCAGCCTCAATAATCAACTGGTGAACGGGTGCCGTCCGCATTGGGCACCGCGCTGTCGGCGCACCTTCGCGCAACGCTGGAAAAAGGGGGGCACCGGGGCACCAACCGGTTTCAGGGCCCGAATTCCGAGCCGTATCGATGGCACGACTAAACAGCGGCTATGCGCGCCTCGCACCCCTTCGTCTTCCAGTGAATCGGGTCAACGACTGGAATGACACCGCGATATCCGGCAGCACAGATGCCATCAAATGTTCCCGGCGTAACTGTATGAATATACGGCAGATCATGGTTGAGAATGTCGACTATCTGGTGTGACCGCGCGGATCGCATCATGTCCACAGACAGATCTGCGTGTTTTTGCCCAGTCGGAGGGGGGCCGTCGACGTCGACCGTCTTCTGTCCCGGTCTCTGGAATCGGGTCGGTCGGTACGTGTCCGGGGGGCTGCAGACGTCACCCGTCACTGTGCCCCGAGAGGTGCGGACAATCTGTCTGGCCACACAGCCAGCAACCGACCAGCCCGGGTACGTGATGTCGTCGACGTCGGCGCTGGTTGGCATTGGGGTGGTGACCGTCGCCCTGTTGTGCCGCTGGGCCCCGATCTTGGTCACCACAAGCGGTCCTGCGTCCCCGGCCCGTTCCTCGATCGACGCCATGCGCATCTGGGCGGATCACGACTGGTCCGCAGGTCGGCCTGGATTGCTCGCTGTTCGGGGCAAGTGATGACAATCGGCGGTAGGGACAACGTCGCTGCCGATCTCACAGGAATCGCTCCTGGCGAAACGTGTCCTGTCCAAGTCGTTCGACGGGCTGCCGCCGAACCTGCACGTCCAGGATGATACCGTCCCGGTCGCCCTGCTTCGAGCACATTTGAACGCGGGTCGGCACATGCGCCTGCGAGACATGTGCCCGACCGCTGGCGCGTGCGACCTGCAGGGTGCCGATCCCGATCACGGCCTGACCCCGTTGCATATGGCGGCCATGCGCGATGACCGCTCGTCGATAGCGTACCTGATGGCGTTGGGCGCCGACCCGGACGCGATAGACAGGGCCGGGCGACAGTACAGGAACCTGTCGTTCACGAACTTTGTTCGCAATGCGAGGCGCGCCGCCGAGGAGCGCGGCTCCACCTGCCAGCTACCCGAGGTGAACCTTGCTGGGCTCGGACGTGCCGATCTCGATCGATCCTGGGCCGAGATACGGAGGCTGGCGCACGAAGGCGAGCCCGTCGCGATTCGTGGCCTGCTGGGCGCCTACGAGCGTTCCGACGTGCTGGACTGGGATCTCGACACCTTCTTGACGCGTCACGGCCACGTTCCGGTCAACGTTGGCGATGTGCCGTACGCCCAGGTACGATGTCATGATATCGCGAGCGCGCGCGGCCGATTATCTGACCAGCGCTACAGTACTTTGGGTTGCCGATCCAGTCGATGCCTCTGTCGAAATACGTTGCCAGTTTGGCGCCCAGCAGTGCCTCGTACGTATTCGCCAAGGACGACGGCATCTGTCGGGACGCGCTTCAAATTCTAGATCGTTTCGCGCGCGACGCGCTGCCGCCGTACTTTGTGTCACCCGCCGCGCTGGGTTCCGATGCGGTTCATTTCTACCTGGGCAACAAGGGGTCCGGGGCGCCATTCCACCTGCACAGCGACGCGGTCAACCTGCTTGCCCACGGCAGCAAGACCTGGTTCGTAACACCGCCGCCCCAGTCCGTCTACAGCAGGACGCCGATCGGCGAATTCGCCGCGAACGGCACATCGCGTATCGAGTCGCTGCGATGTGAGCAGAACCCGGGCGATGCAATCTATATCCCGTTCGACTGGGGCCATGCCGTCCTCAACAACGAGGACAGCACGTTCGGGTTCGCCGTCGAGCTCCTGAACAAACGGGATAGCTTGCACTTTCTCCGCCCCAGCTCCCAATTACCAGCTGGCCAATGAACAGTGTTTACTCTTTTACATGAACTGTGCGACGGTTTGAGGCCCCATTGCCTTTGGTGAAAACGACGCCGGGCGCCTGATGACCACTCCCGCAAGCGGCCAGTCCGCGACGTGTCGCCGACCTCGCATCGAAGCCCGGCCACCGCGAACGGGCCCGTCGACGACGTGTGTATGGGGAGGGTATAGGGGGGCGTGCCCTAAAAGTACCGGTTGGCGGGGGTCTGCGGAGTCCGTGGCGGAGTTGCGCGCCACGTGCGCCACGCGTCGCACCACGCGGCCTCGCGGGCGAACTGCGCCGAGTCAGCGATAAATTTGGGAGGGCCGGACGGACGGACGGACGACCGGAGACGGACGGGGATTTGCAGAGTGGGCAGGTTGTGGCACACGCGGACCTGGTCTTGACCACCAGCAGCAGCAGCAGCAGCACACGACGCGCGTCCCTGTACCCTGGTGTTGGTCGTTGTCACATGTCCGCCGACTTCCGATAGCACGGCTCTGGCGGGTAGCGGGCTCGTAGCACACCCTCGGTCGGGGAACCCTCGTCGTCGTCGTCTCGTGTCGCCGGACAGCGCGGCACCAGCAGCAACTGTACACCCATCGTATATCGTACCTATCCGTATCCAGCCTAGGCATGACGCTGCCCGTGGTCGTCGTCGTTGACGACGCCGGCGCCGCTGTCGACGTCGGCAAGCCCAAGCGCGTCCTATCGCTGGCGCATTTCGTCTTTGTCGCCTTCTTTTTAACGTGCGGCGGCCCGTTCGGGCTCGAGAGCGTACGTAATGTGCAACTGGATGGCATGTGCCCCCACCTGAACGTGTGTGTGTCGGTGTGCAGGCGGTCCAAGCGGGCGGCGTCCTGCTGACCCTGGCCGGCCTCATCCTGTTACCGTTCCTGTGGGCCGTGCCGCAGTCGCTCATGACCGCAGAGTTGTCCTCCATGATGAGCGTTAACGGCGGATCCCTCGTGCGTCCCCGGTGTGCGGTGCGCCACATGTTTCGTCTCGCTGACGGACGGTCTCCCCTGCCTAGGTGTGGGTCTGGCGCGCCCTGGGCAACTGTGCGGGCGTTGCCAACGCCTATAACTCGTTGGCGTCCGCCCTGGTCGACCTGTGCCTGTATCCGAACCTGATCGTCGGGTACCTGTCGTTCCTGCAGCTGTCGGACGCGCAGGCGTACGCCGCCAAGATCGCCATCCTGCTGGTCGTCACGCTCTGCAACGCTGTCGGCCTCAGCGTCGTCGGCAGCGTGTCCCTCGTCCTCATGGTCGTCTCCTGCGGCGTGTTTGTCGTTGAGATCCCGTTCGCCGCCACCATGCTGCCCGCCGCCGACTTCCTGGCCATCCCGGAGCACGTGCAATGGTCAGTCGCGGCACGTGCACGCCACCGGTTGCGGCCCCTGACCGCCCGTGCCTACCTTGCAGGTCGCTGCTATCGTCCGTGCTGTTGTGGTCGTCGACGGGCTGGGACGCGTTGTCGAACTTTGCCGGCGAGGTGCGCAACCCGACGCGAACGTACCCGCTGGGCATCGCGCTGGCCATGCTGGCCGGCACGGCGGCCAACGTCATCCCGATCGTCGTCTCGTACGCGCTGCTGCCGGACGCCAGCGCCTGGGGCGATGACGCGTTCCTCGTTGCCGCACAGCACATCAGCGGGCACGGATGGCTGGTCGTCTGGGTCATTGTCGCCGCCGTCAGTGACACGTGCGATCTGCCGTCGTCTGCCGGGTACTGACAGTGGTCGTCGCGGGACAGATCCTGGCGAACCTGGGCCAGCTGCTGGCGGGCATGGCGGCGAACTCGCGCATGATGTCGGCGATGGGCGCGTCGAACAAGGACGACGGTATCCAGACGCGGACGCTGCCCAAGCTCCTCGGGCGCATCTGCCCGCGGTTCGGCACGCCGCTGAACGCGCTGTCCGTCCAGTTCGTCGTCGCCGCCGTCATCGCCTACTTTGACTTCCAGGTCCTGGTCCAGTTCCTCGCCCTGCTGAACTGCTTCCGGCTGGCGCTCGAGTTCGCCGCCTTCATCGTCCTCAAGTACCGGGAGCCGCTCGCCGAGCGCCCGTTCGTCGTCCCCGGCGGCCTGGTCGGCGCCTGGGTCATCACCGTCGTCAAGACCGCCATCCTGGCCTTCATCGTCGGGTCCATCGCCCTGGCCTACCCCATGGTCGTCGTCATTGCCACCGTGGTCAACGGCGCCATCGTCACCATCGCCTACTGGGCAGGCGACGGGTGCGTGCGCACCGACGCGACCAGCTCAGCGTCGTCGTCCCCGCTGCCGGAGGCCACCGCCGACTCCTCCATGTCGTCCGCGTCCATCCCGAGCGTCTTCTGCTGAGCGTCGCCGCGCCCCCAGTTATGAATACAGGTCACCGTAGGTGCCTCGTCTGCGAAGTTGGCGTGTCCACTGGTTCATCAATACATTGGCGGGGCGCCGCCTGCAAAGGAACAGACAGGGGATGCCCGCTCGCCGACCGGCGCAGACTGGCCTACCCATAACGCTTCGTCGTTCTTATCAACTGGGCTAAACGCATCGTCGTTCTTATTATTGCAGTGTCAGGTGCGAGTCGGTGTCGACGATGCTGCTGCTGCTGCTGGCGGCGTGCCCGTGTGCGCTATAGGGCACGATCGGGGCGGGTGCCTGACGAAGGGCGGCACTCGGCGCTGGCCCTGGCGTAGGAGGAGTAGCCGTAGGAGGAGGTGAGTGGTGCGGGGCGACACCGGCGCCCTGGTCCTGCGTCGGGTGCTGTACGCGCACGGGTCGGAACGCCGACTGCCTGGCCATGAGCGTGTGCCGGCCGTGCAGCCATTGCTGGAGGCGGGCCTCGACCCAGCTCTGCCGGCATTCGCGTATCATGCTGATGTCGTCCTCGATGAGGCGGGCGGCCGTCGACGCGAACCGCCCGGCGACGTCGACGGGGTCGTCCATCGACGTCGGGTCGGCGATGCGCTCCTGCAGGGCGCGGAGCAGGGCGTGCACCTGCTGCAGGCGCCGGACGACCTCCTGGGGCAGGTCGTCGCCCATGACGCAGTCGACCCCGTTCAGGCACGCCTTGAACGGTTCGGCCATCAGGCGCAGCGGGGCGGTGGGCGCGGCGCCGTCCACGTCGCACGCCTGCAGCAGGGCCTGCCGGTCCGGGTCGCTCATCTCCCGGCACGCGTCCAGCGACTCGACCGGCGCGATCGACGTCGCCAGGCGCCGGCGCTTCTCGGCGCGCCCCGACGTCACCCGTTTCAGGGCCAGGACCCGCTCCATCTGCGCCATGTGCATCTCGATGATCTGGTCGCGCAGGCGCTGCACCTCGTCGTCGGCGGCGGCGCCGGCGGCATTCCTGTCAGCGGGTACGGTGGCAGCGTCGCCGCCGACTGGGGCAGCAGCAGTGGCGGCGGTGCCGGCGACCCCGATGTGCGTCGTCATGGGGCAATGCGCGTGCGGGCGCGAACGGCGATAGCGGCCCAGGCTCTCTCGGGTGGACGGAGACGGCCGAATTAGCCCACGGGGCGGGCGAGCGCCGATTCGACATCCGGGGCGCCGGACGGAATTAGGCCCGTTCGTTGCCCGATTTAGAACGGGACGGAAATGGCAGGGCCGGAAATAGACCCACGGAGTCGGGGCGACGTCGTGCGGCGTTTCCACGTCATGTAGACATGTACGGTGCTTATGTCGTAGGGCACCAGCGCACCACTGTAGGCGTTGTTGACCGGGATGCCATGCCGCTGACGTGGCGCCCGTGCCGGGGTTCTGGGTGCCAGGGACGCCGATGCCTATCGTGAGGTAGTTGGTACCCGATCGCGATGCGCTCGCGCCCGTACTTACCTAGTCGGGTTTATATCATCTCGAACGGTAGACCCGCCTGCGACACTGCCCACCAATGTCACAGATGCGGTGCGGCGTCCAGCTGACCGCGGCCGTCCTGGTGACGTCGTGGTGGCTGGCGGCGACGACGACGACGCCTGCAGCGCCGACGTGCGGGTCGGCGTACGCGGGGCTGGCGGCGGCGATCGGGTCGGCGCTGGGCACGGCGGCCACGATGTGCACGTCCGGCCTGGGCAACATCACGAGGGCTGCCCACGACCTGGCGCAGGCCTGCCCGTCGGCGCCCGACCAGCAGCAATGCGACAGGTACTTAGCACACACACACACGCGACGCAGACGGGCGCGCCCCTCCCTGAACGAGTTGCGCCCCGTCAACAGGGTCCTGCGCTGGACGGCGACGGCCTGCGCCGACGACGGGCAGTGCCTGGCGACGCTGCCGACGCTGGGCGCCCTGCCCATGCCGGCCTCGCTCACCGGGCCGTTCCTCGAGCAGTTCTGCACGGGCGACGTGGCGCGCGCCGCCCTCGGCGACACGGTGCCGCACGCGTGCACGCGCGCCGCCCTGGCCGTCTCGTCGCTGGCGCAGTGGGCGACGACGCCGACGGTCGACGGCGACCCGCTGCCGTACCTGGCGGCGATGGTCTGCGCGCGCCACCGGGGCGCCTGGTGCGCCCAGGGTCGCACCCTGCCCGACCTCCTCGCCGTGTCGCGCGCATGGGCCCCGCGGGCGCAGGCCGACCCGGGCGCCTTCTGTGGCCTGGCCGCCTGCGACCGCCAGCTGGCGTACGCGGCGACGAGGTACGCGCGGCGCCAGGGCGGCGACGACGACGACGACGACGTCCTGGTCGAGCGCCTGGCGTTGACCTGCGCGACGAACGACGCCGGGCAGCTGTGCGGCGCGTTCCTGGCGCAACTGCCGCAGGAGGTGCGGGTGCCGGCCTGCGACCCGGGACGCGGCGCGCACTGCAGCGCGGCCTGCGCGCAGCGTACGTGTGCGGTTTGCGCATGCGGAACACCCCGCCGGCTAGGCAACGTGTGTGCTGACCGGCGCCTGCTGGGTGCAGAGGTGCACGACGCCCTGGCGATGCTGGACGGCGGGTGCTGCGCGGTCGCCGCCGTCCTGGACGCGTTCCCCGCCGGGTTCGACGACGACAACCGGACGCGCGCGTACCTGGCCGACGCGTGCCGGGCGGCGGTGGACGCGCGCGCCCTGCAGCGGTGCGGGCGGCCCGCCCCGCCCGCCCTGGACCTGCTCGTCCCGATCGTCAACCTGTCGCCGGCCTGGGCGGCGTCCAACGCCGGCCTGGTCTGCGCGCAGGTCGCCAGGCAGGTCGGGCGCCTGACGGCGCTGCCGCCGTCGTCGCTGTCCTGCGCCATGACGGTCGGCGGCGACGTTGCCGTCGTGCGCCTCGCCGTCGTCGGCCCGGGCGACGTCACCACCGCTGGCGGCATCCTGGACGCGATCAACGGCGCGTACATGAACGCGCTGCTGCTGCAAGACCTGCCCGCCGAGGCCTACGTCGACGGGACGACGTTGGTCGCGTTCGGCACGGCCGTCCAGGCGAACGACGGGACCGGGGTCAACGTCGACCGCAGCGACGAGATGGGGCCGGACGCGTCGGCGCGGACCGTCCAGGCGCTGCTGACGCTGGCGGCGCTCGTCGGCGTCGTCCTGGGGCTGGGTGCCGTGATCGCCGCCGGCCGCGCCGTCAAGCGCACCCGGTGGCAGGCGCGGCGCGGGCAGATCCTCGACCTCGTCGGCCAGATCGACCAGGACAGCGTTGACGACCGCCGGGGCCCGGACCGACACGACGACGACGACGACGACATGGGGTCGTCGGTCGTGCTGGCCCAGTAAACGCACGACCGGTGCTGACCGATATGTGGAGCGCGTAATGTATTGTGTGCGTGTGCGTGCGCGTGTGTGCCCGTTCGAACCCGTCCGTTAGTCCTCGCGGTCGTCCCAGTGGCCCTGGCCCTTGGGCGGTTTCGGGCCGCCGGCCGCCTTGGCCATGATGATCTGGTCGACCTGGAGGATGGTGGCGGCCGCGTCCGTCGCCATCCTGATCGCGTGCGCCTTCGTCTGCAGGTGGTCGACGACGCCCTTGCCCTGGACGTCGCCGACGCCGGCACCGTCGACGTCGACGCCGACGCGGCCGTCGCCGCGCTCGTGGGCGGCGTACAACCGGGCCAGGATCTGCGTCTCGTCCAGGCCCGAGTTCTGCGCCAGCGTCCTGGGGAACACCTCGAGCGCCTCGGCGTACGCCTTGACGGCGTACTGCTCCAGGCCGGTCAGCGTCGACGCGTACTCGGCCAGCTGGCAGGACAGGGCCATCTCGGCGGCGCCGGCCCCGCAGACGAAGCGCGGGTCGCGGCAGGTGGCGCGCACGACGTTGACGCCGTCCTCGATCGCCCGCTCGTAGTCGTTCAGGTAGTTGTCGGTGGAGCCGCGCAGGACGATCGTGGCGATCGACGAGCGCTGCTGGCTGGCGGCGCCCTGCTCGAAGACCGTGCAGGACTGGGCGCCAATGTCGCGCAGGGCGACGGACGAGCAGAAGCCCAGGTCGGCCGCCTGGATCGGCGTGTGGATGTTCAGGTTCAGGGTGGCGCCGACGGAGCGCGCCAGGCGCCGCAGCTCGAACTTGGACGGGATCGTGACGGCCAGGACGCCGGCCTGGTCCAGGAAGTGCATGGCCAGCTCGCTGATCTTGCCGCCCGTCACGACGCAGTTGCAGCCGGTCGCCCGGATCGCCTCGATCGTCTTGGCCATGAGCGTCTCCTCGCCCAGGCTGTAGTCCAGCAGCTCCTGGGCGGACGTCAGCGCCACGGTCCCCTTCGTGTCGGTCGACGACGCGTCGATCGACTCGACAAAGACGGCGATGTGGGCGGGCGACAACCGGTGCACGGTGCCGTGCGGCGGCCGGGCCACGACGACGCCCTGGACGACCTGCGACTGGTGCAGGGTGCCGCCCAGCACCTTGCAGACGCGCACGTTGTCCACGTTGAACGCCTTGGTGTCCTTGGGCATGACGGCGGCGCACGCCTCGCCAATCAGGCGGCAGAGCTGCGCCTCGACGCCGTACTGCTTGGCGCAGATGGCGCTGAAGCAGGCGGCCGACAGCGCCGACGCCGACAGGAAGTCATCTGCAGGGGGGCGACGCACATTGAGACATGGGGGGCGCGGCGCCACAGCGATCCGGGTTCGAACGTACCGTGCGTGTGGCAGGTCAGCGTGGGCAGGATCTCCATGGCCCGGTCGCCGGCCAGGACGAAGCCGCGGACAATGTCGGCCGGGTGCAGGCCCATGCGCAGCAGGGCCTCGGCCTTGGCCATGAGCTCGCCGGCCAGGACGATGACCGAGTTGGCGCCGTCGCCGCACTCGTAGTCCTGCTGGTTGGCGGCCAGGACCATCATCTTGGCGGCCGGGTGCACCACGTCGGTCTCCTTGAGGATCGTCGCCGCGTCCGACGTGACGAACAGCTTGTCCAGGTGGTTGATCACCATCTTGTTCATGCCGTTCGGCCCCAGCGACGTCCGCGTCATCTTGGCGAGCTGCTTGCAGGCCTCGATGTTGCGCACGACGGCGTCGGCCACGCCGGACAGGTGCTGCGTCCCCTGCTTGAACAGATTCGGCATGCCGCGACGCATGTTCTACACGGGGGCCACACAGCGCAGCGGTCAGCGATTCCGCCCCAGCGGCATCGTCGGCCTGCCCGCGCCTACCTTCATGGTTGCGCCCGTCTGCCGCCTGCGCACCCAACGACGTCGATCGTCGGTTTTAGTCGCGGGCCACGCGCCCCGCCACGGACTTGCTCGTTCCGCCCTGCCGCGGGTCTGCTGGGGCACTGTCGCCCCTGTCCCAGCTGCAGCGTCCCTGTGCAGCTGCAGGTTGGCCCACAGTCGTCAGCGATCTGCAGCTCCGGACGGGCCGCCGCGTTATTTTCGATCCGCCGCCACCCTCGTTCAGGTATCGGGGAGGCGACGGCTGTCTGTCCCATATACGAGACCTGTGTCGCGTGTGTCGCCTGGCGATCCCTCGCGTTTTACTATATGCGTCTGCTTTGTAAATATACAAGTCGCGTCGTCGTCGTCGTCGCCCTGCCTGCCTGTCATACCGGGTCGTGTTGTTGTTGTTGCCGGACGACGTCGACGCGTTTCGTGATGCGTATGGCGACGGGCGTGCACCGGCGCAGGAACAGGTACGTGTACAGCCAGGACAGGCCGAACAGGGTCGCGATCGTGAACGTGATGCGGGACATCCACCAGCGCCGGTCGCCGTTGATGACGAACATGCGCCGGCTGAACGTGGAGTCGGCGCAGCGCCCCCGGCACGAGACGAAGAACGAGCAGCACGATCTGAACTTGCCGATGGCGTCCCGCCGGGCGTCCTCGTCAATGTCGAGGCGCTCGTCGACGTGCAGGATCGTGTAGGGCGCCGGCCAGCGGATGCCGTCGAGGTCGCCGGGGCGGCTGCCGGGCGCCGCCGCCCACGACTTGTACTGGATGCGCTTCCAGGTCACGCCCCGGCACCGGGTCGGTGTGTACGCCGACACGATCATCTCCGGGTCGCACGACATGAAGGCGCGCAGCTCGTCGACGGCGAACCGCCTGCCGAACTTCTCCGACAGGACGTGGGCCGTCTCGGAGCGGAACAGCTGCCAGGCGGCGTGGACAACGACCAGGGCGATCAGGACGCCGATGCCGACCGCCCGGTTGCGATCGCGCCGCGCGTGGTTCACCAGGGCGGACACGTAGTAGCGGCGCGGGTCGGCCAGCGACACGTACGCCAGGAAGGCGATGGCGACCCAGACGCCGACGTACAGGACCAGGCCGGCGTTAAGCAGGTAGGCGCGCGTGCAGACGGGCTGCAGGACGACGGGGGCGCGCGCACGCCGCCCGGCGACGTCGCCCGGCGCCTCCGACGTGGTCATGCGCGCGTCGCCGCCTCCCGATTAGTGCTCCGTTGTAATGGACACGTCGACCCTAGCGCGCAATCGATGACGTGCCGGGCCACAGGGCCGCCCGCCGCAGCAGCGCGCGGTGCCCCGGATTAGTCGCGCCCCGGATTAATGCCTCGTTCGTCGTCGTGGCCACGGGCACACAGCGCAATTGGCTCTGGCCGTGTTCTGGATTTGGACTTCGCAGGGCGACAATGTCTTCTACATACTAGCGTCGCGTGTATTGCATGTGCGATGTGGGGACGGGGGCAGAATTTGGACCTGCAGCAGAGCACGGGCACACTGGCGCGCCGGTCGACGACCGGTGGCGCTCTCGGACGTCTCAGGCCTCGGGGCGCTCACCGCCGGCCGCCTGCTGGCATTCCTCTTCGAGGTGCATGGCCCGTCGCAGTTTGCGGATGTCGCTCTTGTTCAGCAGTGTCGGTTTGCCTTCGCCGCCGGCCCGCTTCTCGGCCTTGCCCTCGACGACCGGGCGTTCCTGCTGGTCCTCGGCCACGGGCGTGTCGTACGGCAGCGATTCCGCCTCCTTCCTGGTCGGCAGCAGCTCCGAGTCGGGCGACAGCGCCTCCTGGCGCAGCCTGGCCGCCTCCCGTCGCTTGTCCTCGAGCGTCATTCGTTGATCACGGGCAGGTCGATGTCGACGCCGACGACAGATTATACAGAACTGATGCGCGCCCGATCCGACAGGCGGCAGGTCGAGCTGTCGGCGCGAATCGCGTGTATCCCGAGCCGCCCCCGTCCCGGGCCCGCGGGAACAACCAGCACTCACTCCCCTATTCCGCGTTTCCCGATCCGATGCACCGACTGACCATTCCACTGTATACTGTGCTACCATCCAATACAGGAGGAGACCACCTACTGCGTCGGCGGCCCGTTGACAACATTGAGGACCGAGTCGACCGTGCAGGCGACGGCAACGACGGCGCCGCCGACGAGGAGGGCGAATGCGGCCCGCGTCTCGGCGTCGTGCGTTAGCGGGCGGCGTCGCAGGCGCAGGTAGAAGACGGGGGGCAGAACTAGGTACAGGCGCGCGCCGTCCCGTCAGTTAGTGCAGAGCGGGCGAACCCGGGGCGTGGCACCCGAAACCGGCGGACGTACTGAACATGGCGATGGACGACGCCGTCGAGCCGACAAAGTCCCAGACGTAGACGATCCGGGGGACGTGCACGGCGACGAGCAGGGCGGCGCCGAGCAGGGCGAACGTCTGGGCGGCGGATCGCAGCCGGGAGTAGGGCAGGGTGCCGAACAGGGTTTCCTCGATGAGGTCGCGGTTCGGCAGCAGGACGACGGGGATGCCGCAGAAGATCGTGACGGCCAGCGTCGCCCGCCCGCAATTCAGGAGCGCGTCGTCGCGCCCGTAGTTCATCAGGATGTTGTCCAGGACGCGGCCGCGGAACGTCAGGTACCCGGTCGTGCCGATCAGCAGGTACACCAACGTCGCCACCGTGATCGACATGTTGACCAGCTGTGCATGGCATCCCGCCCGCGGGCAGATGTCGGTTGGCAGCACGACGACACGCACGGCCCCAAGCGCCTACAACGTACCCTGGTGGCGCGCCGCCTCGTCGGGCGCTTCAGCGAGAAGTGCACGGGCAGCAGGTTGAAGTGGCAGACGAACGAGACGCTCATGACGGAAACGCCCAGCAGCAGGCGCATGTCGGTCCGGAACCAGACAATCGGCGTCAGCGATGCCGCGTCGGCGACCTGGAACGCGAGATCCACGACGTTAGTAAACGATGGCGTGCCCGCATGCGGGCGGCAAACCGCGGTGTGATCCAGCAGGCGGACGAGCATGCAGACGCTCAGGAAGAGCATGGACGCGAAGCCGACCAGGTTGGCATATCTGGCAGGCACCGATCAGGGGACGGGGGTCAGCGGGGCGACGACGTCACACGGCCCGTACGACGGATTTCGTACCGCAGCGATCGGAGATGGCGGACGCAGCACACCGGATAGGCGAACGCGCAGACGAGGGACAGTACGGGGCCTACGTGGGCAGCGTCATGAGCCTGGGGGACACGGGAGACGCGGTGCTGACGGTGAACCAAACGTACCCTTGCGCGTGAACCATTCCGTACCACCAGGCTCCGACGCGTACGCGTACGCCGCCATCGTTGGGACAATGTCGCCCAGGAGCATGAGGTAGGCGACAACGGCGAGGAACGTCATGGCCAGTATGAGAAGCGACGATACAGCGCGACCTGAACGATGCCGTATGTCAGGCGCTCGCGGCCGCGTACGATCAGTGAGGCGAACCTGGGCGGCCGAGCGCCTCGAGAGCCACCTCCGTATACGAAGGATTCGCCTTGTCGCATAGACGGCTGCACTGCAGGAGCAGCTCCCTGTGCAGCAGATGGCATGTCAGGGCGGCGCGCACGCGTCATGATGCTCAACACGGCCTACAGAGAGAACCCGGAGCTGACGGCAATGGCCAGCAGGATGACGGCGCTGGAGATCAACCTACAGGGGGGCGGCACAGGCGGTCGGTCAGCGGGAACCGGTCCGAGGTCGGCCAGGGGCGCGCGCGCCCTCAGGGCATACACCTACCCGGACTCCTGAACGGCATACGGTATGGACAGGGCGCCCCCGCCGACCATGGTCGCGATCAGCGACAGGGCCGACGCCTTGCACGATATACGCGGCATGTCCTTGTCCGGGCTGAGCAGGACCATTCGCCTACCAGCGCCGAATCACTCAGGGCGGGCGGGTCGGGTGCATGCGTGCCTCGCGTGACGCGTACCAGGACGGCGACTGCGCATCGCGTTCGACGCGAGTGCTGGGCGACGGGGATCGCGGGCGCCCCTCGTCATCGTCCGATGGCGGATCGGCCAGCAGCGGGTTCCGCATCGAAGTCGCTGCTGGGGAAGGCATGGGCGACGTCGTCACAACGTCGCCGGCCTGACGTCGTCTGCACCGTCGGTTTGGGTCCGGCAACGCACTGATCAGGCGACGACGCGTGGCGCACCCGGCACCGTGCCTTTGTTCGTCCACGCCCTCCTTCTTTAAGTGCGCACCCGGTCGGCCGCGCAATCGTCGTCACCACCAGACAGGCCGTACGTGTTGCCCGACGGCGATCGGCGCCGTGATGAAGAGTGCCGACGCCAGATGCCCAATCATCGTTGTCCGATGTCGTCCTTCTTTTACGCTGGGTTGGTTGGAGAAGGTGGCGGCAATTGGAATGTCCAGCTCGGGATGACATTGCGTCAGCATGTGATCATGAGGAGGACGATCCCTGTCGGCCAGCAATCGTACGTACGCCAAGATGGTGTGATCCAGCTGCGCGCAAACATCGACCAGCCACCAGTGGCAGGCTTCTTGGTAGGAAACAAAACCAGGTCATGAGAGAAAATGTCGAGGTTCTGACGAGCTAACTATACGCCATTTTCTCACACAGAAAACACGTCAAGAACAGGCGAGTGTGTCAAACACAACAGGGCAAAGCGGAGGCAACGGCACAGGCAACGGCGAGGATATGGTGGACGGAGGCAAAGCGAGGTACAAGGTGTAGCAACCTGCAGCTGTTTGGCTTACATAGCGGGCTGTTGGCGGCCCGGACGAAAGACCGTGGCGGAGTCCGTGGCGGACTTGGCTGTCGTGCCCTGTGCCAGGACCCGCTAGACTATCGCTATCCCATGGCCGTTGTCGAGGTCCTTGACGACAACGACAACGTCGTTGATGCGTACGAGGGCTACGCCGTCGACGCAACGCACACAGGTAGAGTCCAAGCGTCGTACTGCGACGTTCCAGCGGTCTGACATGTGTATCGGTAGATGACGACGACGATGACGTCGGGTTCGCAGACGAGATTGCTGTACTGGTCGGCGATGATGACGATGATGATGATGACGACAATGAAGGTGTAACGGACGAGGAAAGCGCCGATGTCGACAACGAAGGCAGCGGGTGTGACGACGAAGAATCCGTTGAGGGCGCCGCCGTGGGTACGAAGCGTGGCGAATCCAGTCGTTCGAAGAACAGCCGCGCAGAGCAGAAGGAACGCGCCAAAACCCGCAAGATGCAACGGGCGCATGCTGATACTGTTGAGGAGGCTATCCGCGCCTGGGGACATTCTCCTATCAAATCTGCACCGGTGGGCGCGCATACATCTGCCGTTCGCGCCGTCCTGCACGACTCACTTTTTGTACAGGCATCCGAACGGCATGCCCGAGTTGAAGCGGTCCTGATAGCACTGAAGGACAAGATGTCTGAGATTGCGGTGAAGCGCAATGTCGCCATGCTGCTGCAGCAGTGCATCAAGTACGGCGACAAGTCGCAACGAAAGCGGATCATGGACGCTCTGCGCCCGCATCTCCTGACGCTGTCCTGCCATGTGTACGCCGTCCATGTCGTCCTCAAGCTTATTCGATATGGCGTCGTCGGTGTCTACGATGCGGTCAAGGGCCATGCCCGCGAACTCGCGTTCCACCGCATTGGCTTCCGTGTCCTCGACATGCTCTGGCGGGCGGGAACGAACCAGACCCAACGTGACGCGCTCGCCTGCGAGTTCTTCGGTACAGTCACGGCCGCTCTCCTTTCCAATGTCTATCGCCAGCTGACCATGTCGTCCAGGCAAACGGTTTCTGGCGCTGAACACGGACACGATGAAATTCGCCGATGCGATCAAGCAGGAGGGCGGCGAGGAGGTCGCCGCCAGCGTGCGAAGCGCGGTCGAGAAGTGCGTCGAGAAGGAGGTCGTCCACCTGTCGACGATGCACGCGCTCCTGTGGCAGTACATTAGCCACTGCGAGGCCGGCCGCGAGTCTCTCTGCGATCTGTTCAAGGATCGCTCCCTGGAGCTGATGGGCACCCACGATGGCGTCATCGCCGTCTGCCACCTGATCGAGTACTCCAGCAGTAAGCTGCGCAAGGCCATTGTCAAGTCCTGGAAGGGGAAGGTTCGGGACCGTGTCGCGCGCCGTCTGCCTCCAATTGCCCCTGCTGACCGGTCTGCTGCAATGTTGTAGGTCATGGAGATGTGCCTGGATGGTGACGGGTACCTGGCCGTTATGAAGGCCCTGCTCGTCCTGGATGACACGGTCCTGTCGCAGAAGTCGATCCTCGGCGAGATGTACGGCCGTCTGGTCGAGCTGGCCCTGTCCCCATCCGGCCGGCTTGTGCTGCTGGCCGTCCTGTCGGGATCGTTCTCGACAGCTGAGGAGCGCGATGTCATCCCGCCCCGACCGGGCCACGCCGCGTCCAGCAAGAAGGACATGGAGACGCGGCTGAAGGAGTTGCGGACGAACCTGGTGCCCCATCTTCGCGACGAGCTGCGGGCCGCCGTGCCCAGTGCCGCACCGATCGCGTGCCATCGCGGCAACGCCCCGATCGTCACGTCGGGCATGTCGGCGGAGCTGATGCGCGACCTGATGGCGGCCCCGTCGGTCGCCCGGCAGCTGTGCACGGATCCGGCCGCGCACCGCATCCTGAAGTCGTTCGTCAAGGAAGGCCCCGAGGACGTCGCCGCATGCGTCGTCGAATACGTGGTCGGCAACGCCGCCGACCTGGTGTCGACCTGCGCCGCCTGGATCATGGTAGCCATCATGGAGAGCGACGCTCACGCCGACGCCCGGCAACGCCTGCGTCGTGCGCTGCGCGGTGCCGCTGTCGATGGTGCCGGCGCCGGGCAGCAACAGCTCCGCCAGCTGGTCCAGGCACGCAGGAAGAAGTAAACGGGCAGGCGCCCACTGTGTGTAAATGGTTCTGCGTCTGCGGGGGCCTGTAGGAGCGGCCCTGTACCGTGCAGTCGACTGCAGTAGTGGCCGAAGAGGTCGGTGTGGGCGGCGGGGCGCCGAGCCACGGACTTGTGGGCCGGTCGTCGTCGCGGTGTGCCGCGTTGTCCTGACAGTTCCCGCGCGCGGCACGATGGCCGGCATCGGCGACGAGATCGCGCGTATACCGCCCGTCACGCGAGCCTACGTCGGCGCCGCTGTCGCCTGCACGGCGCTCTGCACGCTCGACATCGTGTCGCCGTACTCGCTGTACATGTCGTGGGCGTCCGTCGTCGGCGGCGGGCAGATCTGGCGGCTGCTGACCACGTTCGTGTTCTTCGGGTCCAAGTTCTCCATCGATTTCATATTCCACATGTTCTTCCTGGTCCGGTACTGCGGGTCGCTCGAGTCGTCGTCCTATCGGGGGCGGCGCGCCGATTTCGCCACCATGATCCTGTTCGGGGCGATCCTGATGCTCGTCCTCGGGCCGGCCCTGCGGCTGACTTTCCTGGGCTCATCACTCACGTTCATGATGGTCTACGTGTGGAGTCGTCGCAACCACATGGCGCAGATGAACTTCCTGGGCCTATTCCAATTTACGGCGCCATACCTGCCCTGGGTGCTCCTGACCTTCTCCATGGTGCTCGGCGGCAATGGCCTCGTCGACATTCTCGGTATCATCGTCGGCCACGTCTACTACTTCCTTAACGACGTGTTCCCGGGCATGACGCATCCGCCCATTCGCCTGCTGAAGACCCCCCGATTTCTACGTCTCTTGCTGCAGGACGATCTGCCCGCTCCCGATGCGACTGCTGCTGCCAACGATAATGTACATCAACAGTAGTAGACGTGCCGAGTGCATTCTCCCCTAACACCGGTACGGGTGGACAGTCTGTACCACGCGGCGGCTACGAATAATGCGGTTTGGTGCCAGCCATGAACCCCGTATCCCGTGATGGTAGGGAGACCGACAAGAATAAAGGACCAGCTACTAGCTGCCCATCACGCCCCTTCCCCACACGCAATTCACTTGAAACGTACATTTGATCTTCTGGCGGTGGGATACGTGTGCATCGCTGAGACAGAACTGCCTACACGTACGACAAACAGTTGAAATGGGCACCGTGTATGTGGCTGGTGGTCCTAGCTCTGTGATGCGCAATCGCGTACCTGTGTCGCCCTCCAGTCTAGCAATATGCAGTCTGTTTATCTAGTGTGCTAACGCCGCCGCTGCCCACTACGGGGACGGTCGGTCGCAAGAGTCGGCGCCTGGTGATATAAAAACTGATGTATTTGGATAGGATCGTCACTGCAAGGGCCGCTGCGGGGTCGAGTACGGTCATGATCATGTGACCGGGTGGCAGCAGCATCTGAGCAGCAGCATCTGAGTAGTACTGGTACTCTGGATGAACACTCTCCGTGTTAGGAATCTGCTAACAGTCGTGAGCAGAGCGGGTCTCCTTCGGCTTGTCGTTCGAGGAAAGGCCCTGACGATATCAGGAACATCGGCCGCCATGACCGAATAAGGTTCCCATGAATTGTCGGTGGCATCGAATCCGATCCAGTTGATCAGTAGTTCAGTGTCACCTGACGTAGAATTGACTCGAATGTCCTCGACTGCGTTGACTTGGTAAGCCACACCGGTGAGCGCGATGTTCTGCTTCAGGGAAGAGGTGACATTCAAGTGCGCATCTGCATAGACCTTTAAGCGCTGGGCGTGTACATCTGAGATGCGATCAGCAAAGAGCCCCAAGCAAACAAACTCACTTAATGGCAGGAGGTGGCCGCAGAGCGCCCGTTCGTCTACAGATGGAGGATGAGTGGATGACGCCAGGACCAACTCCGACGCCGAGGCTAAGGAGCATGAATCGTCGGCAGATGACGGAATCGATCGAGGTCTTCAGTCAACAAACCTGCACGGTAAGAGCCCGATCTTTATGCCTTTGAAACCGCCCATCCTACGTACCCTGAGCTTTACGGCCAAGGACGGAATTAACGATTTCCTCAAGAAATAAAGGAAACACGTCGAGATCGTTAATGAGCGCCGACTGATCTACAAGGAGGATATTCATCCGCCAACGGTGAAGTCATGCATTACCGAGGACGTCCTGTCGAAATATCGCCTACGTCAACCCGCCAGCACGATCACGGATGGCGACATCAATATTGGCTACTTGAGGTCAGTCCAACGCAAGGAGGCTGATGTCGAGAGTTCGACAGACATCAAGGCGCTTCTCATGTCTTGTAGCCCATAGTCGTCGATTAGCTCATCGAACTTGGCGAAGAAAGATGTGACACGTTCCTCAATGTTCTTGATTGACAGGATCATGACCACTGTCTTCGTGAGAAGCGCCTTGATGTCTGTCGAACTCTCGACATCAGCCTCCCTGCGTTGGACTGACCTCAAGTAGCCCATGATGTCGCCATCCGTGATCGTGCTGGCGGGTTGACGTAGGCAATATTTCGACATCGCTTTGAGGACGTCCTCGGTAATGCATGACTTCACCGTTGGCGGATGAATATCCTCCTTGTAGATCAGTCGGCGCTCATTAACGATCTCGACGTGTTTCCTTTATTTCTTGAGGAAATCGTTAATTCTGTCCTTGGCCGTAAGGCTCAGGGGGCGGTTTCAAAGGCATAAAGATCTGGCTCTTACCGTGCAGGTTTGTTGACTGAAGCCCTCGATCGATTCCGTCATCTGTCGACGGTTCATGCTCCTTGGCCTCGGCGTCGGAGTCGGTCCTGGCGTCGTCCTCCATCTGTAGACGAACGGGCGCTCTGCGGCCACCTCCTGCCATTTGACACCCTGCTAGGTAGAGAATACAGCACATGGGACGGTGAGGGAGATGGATGGAGCCCCCTAGGAATAGTGGGGAAGTGTACTTTGGTGTCATTGAAGTTCTCATCGATGGCGACGTCCAGTCCGCATCCTAATGCAATGAGTTCTGTTTCGTAGCTGGAGCGGACGATGACCGGGTTTAGAGCGGTTTCTCTCACTGTTTCAGTGGGCGGGTACTCCCTGTTGTCTATGACGAGCGCCTGCGTTCTCCCCAGGGGTCAGGCTTCTATAGGTGATTCTGGGGGTAGTAGCTCGTCTGTGAGGTGTTTATCGATCGCTTCGGCTCTAGAACTCGTGTGGAATTGCACCTGATAGAGTTTTTCTAGTGTCTGTTCACTTAGCTTTACTTTCGGATGTACTTCAGTGTACGTCCTGGGCATGTCCTCGTTGAGGGTATTCCCCACTATTCCTAGCGGGCTCCATCCATCATCCTCACCGTCCCAAGTGCTGTATTTTCTACCTAGCAGGGTGTCATTGGCAATTGCTGACAGGACTGTCATGGTAGCGCTTGTGCATATCGCGTCTCGTAATAGCGGAAATCCAGTCATTGCGTGTAGAAGGGGAATTGGTGTGGATCTGAAAGCTCCTGAGTATTATGTCCTCATGTACTCGTTGTAAGCTGTTTCTAGGTGCTTGACGGCACTTTTCATTTCTTTACCTGTTTCTGCCCCAAGTATCGGCATGTAGTAATTTAGTTTGCCCCCGATAAATCCTGTGCATATTTGGTGGTATATTTTAATTGGGAAGTTGTACTTTAGCAGCGACCTGACTACTTTGCTTCTTTTGTTTTATGCTGGCCGCTACACCATTAAGGTCAATCATCATCATACCGTGTTTAATTTCCTCATTAGCCCTTACTGTGATTCCTAGGTATTTGACCTCCGGTGCTGTCCTTATACTGGCTTTGTTTGTTTTAAGAGCGTCGTCCGGGTTGTACTCGTTAAAAAATATTACCGTCTTGTCCCAGTTGATTTTAATATGGTTGTCATCGCACCATTTCATTAGCAGCTCGGCGTGGGCCTTGGCGCCGTCCCGCGTCGCCAAACGCATGGCCGATTCCGAGAGCGCCGTCTTGTTCCTGTAGTCAGTCTCGAGCCAATATCCCAATCAGCTTTATCATCCATCCCATCCACGGCGTCGGCCATGCCATCACTGTGGAGCTAAATCCGTGCAGGCCCCTTTCCTCAGGACAGCAGGACCCCTCCTCAGGACAGCAGCATCTTGAGGTCGGGCACGAGACGCTAAATATAGAGCCCCGCTCTACAACCATGATCATCATCGTTTCGTCCACCCGGGAACAGATACGGTATCGAGATTAATTCAGAGTGATGGTACAGGTTAAGATCGTCGCTTCTTTCGATGCGATGTTGCATTCCGAGTGCGAGAGCGTTTCGGCGCCGGAATCAAATGCCTCAATGCAGCGACGTGTGCATGAGTATCGCCCAGTTTCCGAATAAGTTGTTCCACAAGCTGCGGTACATCTTCGGCGATAAGTGCTGCAGGCTACCAAGTAGCCTCAGATGGGTCGAAGCCAGACCAAGCGACTTTGATCTGCAACTCCTGAGTTTCGCGATCGAGACGACAATCGAGAAGGTCGTCAACGTGGAACTGTTGGTCAAGCCGCTCAAGATGCTGCTTGATTTCGGTGGTGATGTTGAGATCGGCGTCCGCATAGCGGCGGATGCGTTGCGTGTGCGCTTGGAAGCGCCGTGCAGTCAACAGGTCTTCGAGTTCGTAGACCTGGTCATTGACGCGTTGAACAACTCGGTAGGGGCCGCGCCACTGCGCAATCAACTTCTGTGCGGGTCCGGGGACGGGCTTCGCGTTCAAGACGTAGTCGCCCGGGATGAACGACTCGCATTGGGCCTTCCTCACGTGTCGCGAGCGTTGCCGTACATTGGACGCGTGCCTCGCCTCCCTGGCTTCATCGACGACCTTATGGAGTTCGTCCATAACGGTCTGCGGTGCTGACAGGTACGTCGCCACCCATCCCGGAGAGATCGGCCGCAGCTGATTGCATACCGGATCCCAGATGTTGTCCAGAGGGTGCTCGGGTTTCAACTTGGTGACGACCGTGAACGGTGCGAAACCTCCGAGGCGCGTGCTCGGCGAATGGTTGATGGCGTTTTGCACCAATGGGCAGAGGTAGGGCCAGCTGTGCGTGCTGATCTGCCCCTCACTCAGAACGCTTCGTAGGATGCCAACGATAGTGCGATTGGCGCGTTCAACAGTCCCGTTTGCCCATGGAGAGTACGCCAACGTTATATGATGCTCGACGTCTCGCAGCCTGGTCAGCTCCTTGATGAGTTCGGCGGTAAAGTGAGATCCGCCATCGGTGACAAGATATTGTGGTGTTTTGAAGTCGGCAATCCATTGGAATAGTGCCTCTGCCGCAACTCGGCAGATCGCATCGGCGCATGGAATCAATCGGACGAGACACTGAAGGCGTCCTTCATCACGAGGATGTACTTGTAAGAGTGATCGGTACCTCGAACTGGTTCGACGTACAAGTAATCCATGTGCAGGACCTCGAATGGAATGTGGCCATGCAACGCTTCTCAAAGCGGACGCGAAACCTTCGCTCCTCCCCGCGTCGTGATGCAATGAAGACACTGCTGGCACATCTGCTGGATGTCCTTGTCCATGCCCGGCCAAGCGAATCGCGTTGTGATTGCCTCCTTGGTAACGTCGTACGCGCGATGAGCAGCACTGGCACAATGAACAATGATCATGATGCGTAGGCGCAAGCTGGTGAAGTCGTTGTGAATCGGAATCAGAACGGCGTTCGTTTTCGACTTCCACAAACGGGTGTGATCATCGAAGAACACGCCGTCGTCGATCTTCTCCTCACGCGACAGTTACCTTTGCGATTCGCGAATTTCGGTCTCGGTCGGCCATTGGAAATCGCGATGCGTCATCGGTGTTACGCGAAGATCGTCCATCTGCAAGATGCGCGCCGCCCGGCACGTTAGTGCAATTCGTCCTGCGCCCCAACGAGATAACAGGTCGGCCCAGACGTTGACAGTGCCGGAGATCTCCTTAGTACGGTAGTTAAACCCTTGCAGATGCAGCGCCTAGCGCTCAATTTTCTGCGCCGTGTGCTTCTTCATCTCAGCGTCCTTCGCGAAGATGAACGTGAGGTTCCGGTGGTCGCAGAACATGAGGAATTCGCGTGACGTCTGCAGAAGGAAGTCACCACGTTCAGTCGCGTTGATGATGGCGGCTGCCTCCTTCTCCGGTGTTGACCATCGCAACTCGGCTCCAGAGAACCGCTTGCCGTAGAAAGCGAGTGGTTCGTGTCGTTGTTGATGAACTGGTAGGTCGATATCCTCCATCGGAATCTGGGTAACGACCGCGGCCCATGCCAGGTCACTGGCGTCCGTGAACAAGCATGTCTGGTGATCAGACTTCGGACACGCAAGCTGGACGTGCTGGATCAGTGCAAAGCGTATGTCCTCAAAGGCCTTGCTGTGCCGGTCCGTCCACCCAAGATCATCTAACCGAATCGACGAAGGTGACGAGGACTGGATTCTCTTCAGCTCCTGGTTCGCCTTATCGGTCAACTCCTGGAGCGGGGCGATGATGTGCGCATAGCCGGGGACGCTGGTACGCATCCAGTTGGCCGCCCAGGTGAATTGCTGCAGTTCCTTGGACGTATTAGGGCGCGGCATGCTGGTCAGCGCCTCAACTCGTTCCGGATCGTGTCGAATTCCATCGCGGGAGTATATTCGTCCGCACCATCTCAGCTCTCGTGCGAATAGAACACATTTGTCCGGATTGAACTTCAAGTTGCGCTCAGACACGTGCGAGTTGGTGCAGAAGGTCGTCTTCGGTCTTGGCGAACCCCAGCAGATCGTCGATCCATATCAGGAGGTGATCCTTCATGTCGTCGAAGATCTTGGCGACCCGCGCCTGGAATTGCAAAGCAGAGTTGGTTGCGCCCTGAATGCTCCTGGTAGGTGTGTACACGCCATTGTCGGTCATAAACGAGAAGATCTCCTGGCACTCCTTCGCGATAGGCATTAGCCAGAACCCCTTGTGTGCGTCGATGGTGAAAAAGCAGGTCATGTCGGCCAGCTTTCGACTTGCCGCTTCGATGTTTGGCATAGGCCACGCGGTTGGGACCGTACGCGAGTTCACCTGACGCAGATCGACGCATAGGCGGTACCCCCTGCCGTGCGGTTTCTTGACCACGAGAACGGGACTTGCCCATCTGGAGTTCATATTGAGGTAGATCAGGTTGTTCTCCAATAGCATCCTGATCATCTCATCGAGGAACTCCTTTTGCTTCGGGTTGTAGGAGCGCGGTCTGCATCGGTACGGCGTGGCATCTGGTTGAAGCCTGGTGATCATGGGTTCGATCTTGACGGGACCGTCTTGACCAAGCTGTGTGCGGAATTCGTTGACGTGTCGTCGAAGGATGAGTCGTATGCAACCCCTTGACGTGACATGCCGTTGAGGCGCACTTGATGTATCAGGCGGTTGAGAGATGCCTCAATCTCCTGGACGTTGATCGGCCCTAAGTCGACATCGCTGGAGGTGGTTCCGCTGCATCGTGTACATGTGGCGCCTGATACGTGTCGCCGCTCAGCGTCGCCATTCTTGCAACAATTTGATTGACGGCGTCGAACGATTCCACCTCGAACATGGCGCATCCAGATATCCTGGCAACAAACTCGGTGGTGCCGGATGCGATCATGTCCTCTGGTCGCTGACGTGGACTGATGCCGATCATAGAGCAGTGCCAGCATTTCGCCGTCGTCTGGCTGCTATCGCTCGTTGTCGTCTCGCGGTTGCGCTTGGGAGCGGTCGCGGTTGCCGGTTGTGGGCCCGATGGCCGGTTGACAGGCACAGAGCGATGGGATGGTACGTACGCGGCGTCCAACGGAAGTCGTCGCGGCAGGAGTCAACGTGCGCTGCTTATCGGCGAGGCGCAATTCAGAGCACGTCTTTCGAGGACGTTTGATCGATGCGTTGCGGGCGCGTCCGATCGCGACGAAGTGCTTGGCCCAGTCTTGGGCTTCTCGCACAATTGCCCTGGCGTCGCCCTTGTCGAACTCCATGTCCAGTACGACCAGCAGCACACTCGTGCAGCCCACTGCCGCCGCCACGCACTCCGCAAGTCCTGTGGCAGCGCCGTCACAGGTGTAACCTGCACTGCGCCGTCGCCACTGTGGCGCCGTCTATCACGTTCACTGTCGTCCAATATCTTCGCTCCGTATCTACCTCAATACATCACTTCGCTATTCGCTTTCTTAGATTAACAGTCGTATAGGCGCAGGCGCCGAGCCCCTACTCGCCATGGCCGAGCGCCGGGCGACGCCAGACGCGGATGACGACCCGCTGAGTCATCTGACGCTCAACGAGATCGACATCCAAATTGCCGAAGCGGAGGCAATCATCGCAAGGCAGGAGAAGATCGAACGTCTTCGCGTCCCGCAGCAACAGCTGGCGCGTCCAACCAGCTGTCCACCGATCACATCCGTGCCGTCCGTCACCGAGGCGCACGCCCGAGGCGACGCAGGTCGGCGGCCGATGCCCAAGTTTGACGGGACGCCCGACTCGTTCACGTCCTGGATTCTGACCGCTGCCCTCTGGCTCCGCAACCGTGGATACGCAAGCGTCATCGGGATCAATGAAGACGGCTCGCCGACCACGAAAACCGATACGACGCATGACCCAGCTCTGGAAGCGGCAGCGCGCGAGATTCTACTCGTCCACATGCTGGATCACAAGATCGCTTCTGAGTTGTCCCTGTTCCAAGCAGGCTCGGCTGCCAAGTGCTGGCGCGTCTTGTTCCAGGCGTACAGCCCGTCGTCGCTGGCATCGGTCGTGCGCGCCGTCCGCGACTTCGTCACGATCCAGCACACACCCGGTGGGTCTGTCGCCACATACGCCGCCCGAGTTCAAGCCGCAGTTCACCGGGTCCGGGCAACGGTACCGACCGAAATGCTGTCCCTTACTGACGCTCTGGTTGCCGTCCTCAGTCTGGCCAATGCGTCATCCGACCTGGACGCGGTCGTCGCCGGCCTGCACAACCGTGCACTGGACACGCTGCCCAGTGTTTCCGAGGTCGTTGCGTCACTGACAAGCGAAGAGATTCGCATTCGCGATGTTCGTGACCGGCAGGAATCATTCGAGACGGCCAACCGCTCCAGTTGCAGTACGACCCCGCGTGCTCGTGGACCGCGACGCAACGAGGCGTGCGTCTTCCATCCAGGGTCGAAGCACACCAACGGCGAGTGCAACCTGCAACGCAGCATCTGGCGTCGCGACAACAACAACACCAATACATCGTCCCCAACGTCCGACGAGTATCCCTCGTCCGGTGCACTCCCGACAGATCAGGCACCCGAGCCGATGCATGCACTGTCGGCACGACATCCCCTCGACACCGAACCAAGCTCAGTAGGCCTGCTGGACTCCGCGTGCTCCACCACGATGACACCCCTGCGCCGTCATCTCAGCTGCTATCGCCGAGGCACTGGACCGGAAGTCGAACTCGCCGATCTGTCGAGCACGACCACTTCCGGTCGAGGAGTGACGTCATTCGGTTCCCAGGCGACAAGTAACGACTCGCTGCACGCTCCTCGACTTGGCCAAGCACTCGTATCAGTCGGCGAACTCACCCGCTCAGGTCACAAGATCGTGTTCGACGGCGATACCGCGAAGATCTACACGTAAGCCAACTGGACACCACCTACCGGTCAGCCAGTAGCCGTCAGCCACCGTGGACACGATAACCTGTACCGGATCGTCCTATCACCTCCATCCTCAGTGCCCGACGCGCTCCACACCGCTCGAGCCTGCTCCTTGATCGCATCCAACGTCTCCTGCCGCGTCGCTAAGGTCACCGCTGCGTCTCCAGCAGTCTGGCATGCACGCACCGGCCACCTGGGCTAAGGCAACCTGTGCATCCTGGACAAACGTTGTCGTGGCAAGAAGTTCGACGGGCCCATTCCGAAGCTTCAAGATCGATGCCCATGCGTTGCCTGCCTACTCGCTAAAGGCAAGAGGTCCACATTTCCTCGGAGCGCATGTTGGCGACCTCGTGCACAGTGACCTGTCCGGTCGGTGGCCCGTCATCGGCATCGACGGCTTTGAGTACTACCAGACCATGCTGGACGATTCTTCACGGTACCTGTCCGTCTATCTGCTACGCCGCAAATCGGATGCCCTCGACGTCATCAAGCACTACGACGCGCGTCTTCGCAACCAGGAAGGGCGTGGTATCGGGACGTTCCAGACCGACGGCGGCGGCGAGTTCAACTCCAAGGCCTGCGTTCTGTTCTACAACGAGTCCGGTATCCTGCACCGTAAATCTGTCCCTTACACGCCCGAGCAGAACGGCCGCGCTGAACGCGTCAATTACACGCTCTGCTGTATCGAATTATCAATTCGATGTCACGCCCGCATGCCCGACGTCACGTGGCCCTGGTCATTGACGTACTCGGCAATCATGTACAACATACACCCCAGATCAGTGGTTCCCGGGCGTCGCACCTCATTCGAGGCTGCTCGTCGCGCCCTACCTGACGTCTCCGCTCTGCGCGAGCGAGACGCCCAGAGCGCGGTTACGACTGTTAATCTGAAACGACGAAATCAGAGTGAGATATATTGATGGATATAGAGCGAAGATATTGGGTGTGACGGGCAACGTCGTAGACGTGAGACGTGGTGCACGTTACATCATCGCGGGCGGCGCTGACACCAGACTTGCGGAGTGCGTGGCAGCGTCGGTGTGCTGCACGAGTGTGCTGCTCGATATGGAGTTCGACAGAAGGTGGCCATCACCAGTGGACTTAACGCCACGATTTATACCCTGGCCACTGTCCCGTTAAGCCTCGGGTTCATTTATACGGCTCCGCCATTGCAACGATGCTTCTGCGCAATGAATCACAATTGCGCTTCGGACCGAAACCGGATCGATTGCGACGACGGCACTTCGCGCGGCGTGTCGTCATGAGAGGGATATTAGGGATAGTAACGGTCGCCTCAATGGTCTTCTATCAGTTCATCTATTCCCGGTCGCTTTCCGCTGAGGTCTTTTCCCAGAATAGTGAACTCCTTTAATAGAACTCGCTGGATCACAGGCCATACTGGGCCTGTGTGGCATCATGCTAGTAGCCGTGACAGTGTCAACAGAGGTGCCAGTGGGGGAATAGCTGGTGATGTCATGCAGTGACGTCACCAGAGTCAGGCTGATGTAGGGAATGAGCCATAAATAGCCGGCCCATTTCTACACGCCTTTCTCCGAACTCATGACCGGAATCAGCATGAGACGGGATGACGGATGAGTGATGATTCATGATGTCCAGATGTTGATCATGCAGAAGGGTAGTGTGAGACTCGGGTGCAAATGAGCGCCCACTACTCACTAAAAACCACCTTGTAACCCAATGTGGGAGAAATCGGTGGAAAATCCATTTGCGGACACCCCCAGCATGAATGTCGTCCACCGGATTATCTATGTTAGAAGATCAGATAAACATTCCAATTGCGGAACATACCTGACGAGGACATCGGCAATGGGGCGCTCAACCCACATGGGAGAAGCCCTTGACCATATACATCTCCGAAGTATCATTCACACCACTCAACGACCGGCACACATGTGCAGACCCCCAGCGCTACAAGCCTCAATAAAAGGACGATGTCCAAATCAGAGTCAATCCCGCGGTGAAGAGGAACTTCGAAGATGCTGCCGAATGCCTCGTGATGTAATGTGCCAGAAGGCAATAGCTCAATAGAGCACCAATGGCATACTAGCCCACGATAGGAGCGCCATGGATAGATACAGCTCAGATATGAGCGAGAATGTCATACTAGCCCACGATAGGAGCGCCATTAAGCGGTTTCCAATATTTGATAACCATGATCATGATCATCGGCGTATTGTTCACAATCGAAGCAATACGGTCGCGCCGTCCACGTAATGTACCGACGGTAGGAAGAGCGACTTATACTGAAGTCACCTATGCAACGCAAAATCATGCATTAATGGCGTTCTTTGCCATCATACCTAGTTGCTGCGTCGCTGTTTCCGTCTGGAACCGATACCTTTGGTGCGCGTCCGTTTCGGCGTCGGCGGTACCAATTGTGATAACGCCTCAGCATGCTGATGATCGTCGCCAAGTTTGCGAATCAACTCCGGTAGCAACTGGGGAACGTCTTCAGCGATGCGAGCTGCTTGTTCCCATATCGCTTCCGATAATTCGAAGCCGGACCAGGCCACCTGGATCTGGAGCTCATGCATGTCACGATCCAGACGACAATCGAGGAGATCATCCACCAATAGCTTCTAGTACGCTTGCTGCAATTGTTGCTTCAGCTCGACAGTGACGTTCAGGTCTTCGTCGGCGTATCGTCGGATGCGTTGCGTGTGCGCTTCAAACCGACGCGAGGTGAGAATGTCCTCCAGCTCGTAGACTTGATCGTTGATCCGTCTGGAGGTCCGTGATTTATGTGAAGACGATAACGAAGTGATTTATTCCGACCGACATCGGCGCGAGACGGCGGCGACGTAACGCTGTGTAACAGGGGCTTGCCAAGCCGTTACCGACAACGGCGTCAGTGGCGGAGCCTCTGCCGTGGACGTTACGCAGTCGCGCACAGTCACGGCGTCACCGTGTGCCGGTGGTACGACATGGTCCTTGACAATTTACCGGGGTGATAGGTCCCAGTGGCTTCGTGAAGTGCGTCAGTGCCTTCGTAAAAGGTGCGTCCAGTGCCTTCGTAGATTGCGCCCAGTGCGTTCGTAAAAAGTGCGTTGTGGAAACTGAGCGCCTTGGGATGTAGGTAACGTTTGAGGAAGACAATAACGAAGTGATTTATTCCGACCACTGGAAACTTAAAAGTGCCGAACTAGTGCCGCTTGGAAAACGGACCCGGGGGACAACGCTTGCAAGTGCTGATTAAGTGCCCATTCATATTTTTGGAGGTTCCCGGCTCGGCAATTGCGGTTGTAAAAATAGGAAACGGGCGCGTCCGCGCCGGTTGTCATCTTGAAGCGTCGTCTTCGCCGAGTTGGCGTTGCCAGACAGTACGTCATGGCGCAGCACAATCCGAACCCTATCGTCCGCAACTTTCCTCGGGGTGGATTCTTCGCTGCCGACGCGATCAACAATCCGGTCTTTAATCTCCAGAGAAACCATCCTATGCAGCTGCCACGTCCCAACAACGGGCGTCTCACGATGGAGGTCTCCTATGTCGGCACGGTTGCCAGCGTTGATTTTGACTACAGAATTGCCCTTCCAGATAGGCGTCCAGGCTTGAATCTTGGTGACCCTGACTCCGAGGCATTTCAGAACCGTTATCGGAACGAAATCGCGCTTGCCAGTTTCCTGAAACACCAGATTCCATTGCGGCTCGTGCCTCTGGAAGTTCCTGTTTCTTCGGTACGGGCACTAGAATGTCTAGATGAGTTTAGCCAAGGAAGACAGACGCTGGAATCGTTATCGCGTTCGCTTGAAAGACTGCGTGTCGATGATTGCAAGCGCGAGTTACAATATATCGATTTCGTAAGCGTGGAGCTTTGTTGATTTTCACCATACTTATATCGTTTTCAGTTTAGGAATTACGCAGCTAGAAAAGGTTTTGACGCATCGGATCTACAAGAGTGTATCAACAACGATGCGATCCTCTCTCTCACCGGCGGCCAACGTCTCGGCTCGGTTGCTCAAGTTCGAGCGTACCTCGAGGAGCTAGGTCTTCTGATCCCGTTTCTGGAGTATCGCATATGCGAGAAGGGCCACATGTGGCCTGCATGCGAACGTTCCCAGAACGCGAGTGCTGCCGACAGTCGGCGCCCTTCTTTTATTTCTCGCGCATTCTGTTCATCCAGTCACTTTTCCGGTCGAAACGAATATTTTCACTGATTCAATCCGAACATGAACGGCATCGGACGATCGCGCAACAAGAGCAGCCTTCCTCAGTCATTCGAGACTGGACGGACGGCGAATTCTTCGCCAATGTGTATCGTCCGTTTCTTCTGGACACAGACGATATTGAATATCCATTGGCATTGGCTTCTGGAATTGACGGCGCTGACGTTTTGTCCTGGGGCTCCGAGTCTATTACCCCAATGGTTCAAATCTTGCTCAACCTACCGCCTGATCTTCGCTGCAACCTGGGGTTGATCCATGCCGTTGGATTAATTCCACACATCGCCAAGGAGCACCGGCAGGCGGTCCAGCGACTTGACACCTTCGAACTGAACTTGATGTACCAGTTCGGTTTCCCGGTTCTCAACCCCATTATCGGCGTCCCGCAAAGGGCGCGAGCTATCGCAGCATGTCTTGTACGTATCTTTCGCTCAGTGTACGTGGCTGACATTTTTTATCTGAGCTCTGCCACCAGTCCATGGATTACAAAGAGTTCAGCAAGACGACGCACTGCTCCCAGGGAGGCAAGCGTGACGCGTGCAATCGTTGCGACATTCGCGGTTACTATTTCCCGACACGTAATATCACAGTCTTTCCTGGAATGTGGCGATGGTCGTCTGAGTCACTCAGAGCAGGAGTAAGTGGACTGTATCGGCAGACTGCATTCTGTCCTAATCGCTTGTTCTGTTTCCTGTAGCTAGGCGACCATTTTCTAAGTTCGATAACTGAGGACGTCCGACGATTGTTCCCTGATAATCCTCTTCAGTTTCTGGCACATGCCCAGCCGAAGACAAATGAGGACACGCTTCGGCGATTGACATCCCGTATTAGGGCAGATCGGGGTGGCCTTCGATATCCAGACAGGGAAGTCTATGCAACCGGATTGCATTGCGGGTTCGGTCATGTGACGCAATATATCCATGACCCTATGCATGCGTGCGGTGCCACGACTGCTACGTTCGTTGGACTTTCACGGTTGTGACAAAGAACTTCATTCCCCAGAGGTGTGTGGAAGTATTACTAGTACGTTTTCAGGTTGCTGACTGGACTGCAATACAATAGGTGGATCGTGCTTTGGGTCGAGGCGCTCCAGTCATCTCCTTGCTGGTGATTCCGGACAGCCCACGGTTTCCTGGAGACACAGATGTGTCCTCTGCATCGAAGCAGATCGAGAACATTGTGCGCTCTCTCGAGTGGCCAACGGGCGCGTGTGACCCGTTGAAGAACTTGTACTCATCGAAGTCGATGAAAGCGCATGACACGCTGGTCTGGCTGAGCGACGTCGGCATCGCTGTTCTTGCCGCTGTGGTGTCTGAACGTCTATTCACCAACGGCCACGTAGACGAGGTTACGGTATGGAAGACTTAGTTCGCCTTCATGAAAGCGTCGATGGCCATGATGGGAGCCTGTTTCGAACGGGAATCCTTTGATGACACCGAACAGGACTTTGTCGATACATTAGCGCGCCTCGAAACCGTCATACCATCCAAACTGCTTACTATCTCCGTAAGCAGGTAGTCATAAGTGTCTGTAGTGGAACACTGATTTGCTGATGCACAGATGCATTCATTGGTGCACTTGGGTGACGTTATTCGCTCCTGGAGTCCGATAATTGGCTTTGTCTGGACGTACCCGTTGGAGCGCTGGATCGCACACATGAAGGCGATTCTGCACTCAACGAAGGGGTTGACGCTCAACATTGCGGGAAACTTGCAGCAGATCAATGCTGCCGCTTTGCTCCGGCTGGAGATGCACGAGCATTATGCAGTGCAGAAGGATAACCCGTTCCTCTTCGGATGTCCCTCTCCAGTGGCGATGGAAATGTTGCCAATCAGATTCCAAGGTCGGATGCGCACTGGAAAAAGAGGAGTGCCAAATTGGTGCCCCTATCTTCCCGAGTGCCGAGGAAGGTGCCGATTCCAGGAGCCAACAATAGGGAAGTGCCGATGTGGTGCAGGTGCATATCCTGGAGTGCCGAAATAGTGCCAACAGGTCCAACGCGCCAAACAAATTGTGACGTCAAGCCGCCGGAATGCCCCATTTTTTGCGCCAGTCGTTGACTTCCGATCGTCGCGTTCGATCTGTGGACGATCGTTGTACCTGTGTGTGAGACGCGACAACGGCACCAAAATCTAGCTCACCTCGCTTCGACGGCTTCGTCTGGATCTGGCTATCGTCCATCCGGTTGGATACCATGGAGGATGCTAACCCCATCATTCGTTTATTTCCACGAGAAGGCTTTCTTGCCGCCGATGCAAGAAATGACCCTATTCTGAACCCGCGCCATGGTGTCGGCATCCCTGACGAAATGGATCGTCCGATCAGACAAACAATGGCTGTATCCTGGCTTCATGATGGTCCGCCGTTAATCGATTTCGACTTCACGGCCGGCTTATCAGACGACGTTGCAGGGATGTCTGCCGACCACATCCGGTCGGCGGAATTCCTTCGGAAGTACCGGAATGAGGTCGTCCTATCCGAGTTTCTGAAAGTCGAGATTCCGAAGCGCGTGGTTTCGTTGCAGGTGGATCCGTCCTCCATACGTGCTCTGGAGTGCTTGGATGAGTTTGCCCGCGGGCAGGATACGCAGGCGTCCCTGTGTCGCTCATTAGAACGACTAAGCAAGGATGACGTAAGGCGTCAGGCCGAGTATACGAAATTCGTAAGCACCGTGTCTGACGAACGTTAGCTGTGTCTCTAATTCTGGTAGTTTAAGGAATACGCTGCCAGCAAGGGCTGTCCTGTGGACGACCTTGAAGAATGTTTAAACGCCGATCCTGTTCTTTCGCTGCAACGTTCTGGGGGCATCACCACTCTTGCCCAGCTACGCTCCTATCTGTCGGAGTCGGGCGTTTCGATACCGTCCCTCGAGTATCGCGTTTGCTGCAACGGTCACATGTGGCCAGCCTGCGACTCTCCACCGGACCAGGAGTGCTGCTCGAAGGCATCCGAACGTTTCTTCTACTTTCCCGCATCCTATTTCTCCAATCGTTGTTTCGGTCGGCACACATGTCTGGCATCATTCGGTCGGAAATCGACCGACATCGAAATATTCTCTTGGGAGTTTGTTCTTCCGACACCATTCGCGACTGGACAGACGGCCAGTATTTCAAAGATACGTATGGTCCTTTCATGCTGGAGGCGCTGCGCTTCAACGAATACCCTCTTGCGGTGACGTCTGGCATTGACGGCGCCGACGTCTTGAGATGGGGATCGGAATCGGTTACTCCGCTCATTCAGATACTCTTGAGTCTGCCTCCTGAGGTCCGGTGTAACCTCGGCCTTATCCATGCAGTCGGTTTAGTACCGCACATCGCGCGAGGTCATCGTGCAGCGTTTCTTCGCCTCGACACGTTCGATTTAAACCTGATGTTCCAACTCGGGTTCCCTCTGTTCGATGCGACAACTGGGACGGCAACTGCAAGGGCAGTTCTATCGTGTGCTGTACGTACTCCCTTCTCCATCTGCTCGTGTCATTTCTGCTTACATATATCCAATTTGTGACAGACATTAGATTACAAAGAGTTCAGCCTCACAACTCGTTGCTCCCAAGGCGGAAAGCTGGACGCCTGCAACCGGTGTCACGTTCAAGGCTATCATTTCGCGGCGAGCCACGCTACTGTGTTTCCAGGTCTTTGGCAATGGTCTTCTGAAGACATCCGAGAGGCTGTAAGCCGCTATAATATTCACGATTTGCACGGCCGTCTAAGACTTTGTACTCAGATGAGTAGATCGTTTTTCTCGTCGATGACCGAACTGGGAAGAAGTAAGTTCCCGGAAAGTCCAGACGACCGAGATCGCGATCGAACTAGACGGCAGGAATGCCAGTTTCTCAAGGATGCTAAACCGAAACTGGATTCCGAGATGCGTCTGCGAATGACATCTGGTGATACCGGTGGGCATCGAGTCCCTGGCCATGACATCTATTCAGTCGGATTATTAAGCGGGATGCTTCGCAGTACGTGCATGATCCCATGCATGCATTTTGTATGCGTGTTATCCCGCGTCTGGTCAAGTGCTTCGATTGGCATGGGAATGGCAAAGAATTGCTTTCTCCAGAGGTTTGATCGCAATTTGTTGTACTTCATCGTCAAACTCATTTGCGGACTAGATCGATCGTGCGTTTGGTCGCGTTGTTCCCGACGTTCCGTGTTGACGATTCCCAACAATCGCCGTTTTCCAGCGACGACTTTGGCTTCGTCTGCTGCAAGGCAGATTGGTAGTGCGATAGAGTCGTTGGAGTGGCCCACCGGAAACTGTGACCGCCCGAAGAACCCGTACCAGTCTTCGATGAAATCTCACGATTGCTGATTTGGGCAAGTGATTGTCGAACAATGTATCCACTACGACCAGCAGCACATGCCTGCAGCACGTGAACGCCGTCACGCACTCCGCGACTCCGTGCCCGCCGGCGTTGGCAACCGTTACACCGTCGGCGACTACGTCGCCACTGTAACGTCCGCCGCACACGCCGTACGTAATACATCCACTCCATTATTGTCTTTCTCAGATTAACAGTCGTATAGGCGCAGGCGCTGAGCCTCTACTCGCCATGGCCGAGCGCCAGGCGACGCCTAACACGGATGACGACCCGCTGCGTCATCTGTCGCTCGAGGAGATCGACACCCGAATTGCCGAAGCGGAGGCAACGATCGCCAGGCAGGAGAAGATCGACCGTCTCCGTGTCCTGCAGCAGCAGCTGGCGCGTCCGACCAGCTGTCCATCGACCCCGGCCATGCCGATCATCGCCGAGGCGCACAGCCGAAGCGACGCAGGCCGACTGCCCATGCCCAAGTTCGACGGTACTCCCGACTCGTTCACGTCCTGGGTTCAGACAGCTGCACTCTGGTTTCGCAATCGTGGGTACGCGGACGTCATCGGGATCAACGAAGATGGCTCGCCGACTGCGACAACCGGTACGGCACACGACCCAGCTCTCGAGGCAGCCGCGCGCGAGATTCTACTCGTCCACATGCTGGACCACAAGATCGCGTCCGCGTTGTCTTTGTTTCAGGCAGGCTCGGCTGCCAAGTGCTGGCGCGTGCTGTTCCAGGCGTACAGCCCGTCGTCGCTGGCATCGGTCGTGCGCGCCGTCCGCGACCTCGTCACGGTCCAGCACATGCCCGGCGAGTCGGTCGCCACGTACGCCGCCCGAGTTCAAGCAGCGGCTCATCGCGTCCGGTCGACGGTACCGACCGAGATGCTGTCCCTCACCGACGCATTGGTCGCCGTCCTCATCTTGGCCAACGCATCATCCGATCTCGACGCCGTCGTCGCTGGCCTGCACAATCGTGCTCTGGACACGCTGCCCAGTGTCTCCGAGGTCGTCGGGTCGTTGACAAGCGAGGAGATCAGGGTCCAAGACGTGCGGGACCGACACGACGCGTTTCCAAACGGCCAACCGCTCCAGTTGCGCCACATCGACGCGTCCCCGTGGACCACGACGCAACGAGTCCTGCGTCTTCCATCCCGGATCCAAGCACACTAACGGCGAATGCACGCTGCAACGACACATCTGGTACCGCGACAGCAACGCGAAAACCAATACATCCTCACCAACGTCCAACGAGTATCCAACGTCTGGCGCTCATCCGATCGATCCGGCGCCCGAGCCGATGCGTGCTTTGTCGGCACGCCACGCCATCGACGTGTACGCGAACTCAGTAGGCCTACTGGACTCAGCGTGTTCCACGACGATGACGCCCCTGCGCCGACATCTCAGCTGCTATCGCCAAGGCACCGGACCGGAAGTTGAGCTAGCCGATCTGTCGCGTACGACCACTTCCGGTCGAGGCGTGACGTCATTCGGCATGGATGTCCAGGCGACGAGTATCGATTCGCTGCACGTTCCCCGACTTGGCCAAGCGCTAGTATCAGTTGGCCAGCTCACCAGATCAGGTCACAAGATCGTGTTCGACGGCGATACCGCGAAGATCTACTCGGGGCCAACTGGACGGCGCCCGTCGGTCAGCCAGTGGCCGTCAGTCAACGAGGACACGATAACCTGTACCGGATTCCATTATCCGCTCCAACCCCCGCGCCCGGCACACTTCACTCTGCCCGAGTCTGCTCCTTGATCGCATCCAGCGTCTCATGCCGCGTCGCTAAGGTCACCGCCGCAGCTCCAGCTGTCTGGCACGCTCGAACCGGCCACCTGGGTTACGGCAACCTGCGCATCCTGCACAAACGTTGTCGTGGCATGAAGTTCGACGGGCCAATCCCGAGGCCGCAAGATCGATGTCCATGCGCTGCATGTTTACTCGCCAAGGGCAAACGGTCATCATTCCCTCCCAGTACGTCGCGCGCGCGTCGTGTTGGCGATCTCGTCCATAGCGATCTGTCCGGACGGTGGCCTGTCGTCGGTGTCGGCGGCTTTGAGTACTACCAGACCATGCTGGACGATTCCTCTCGGTACCTGTCCGTCTATCTGCTACGTCGCAAATCGGAGGCGCTCGACGTCATCAAGCACTATGACGCGCGTCTTCGCAACCAGGAAGGACGTGGTATCCGGACGTTCCAGACTGACGGTGGCGGCGAGTACAACTCCAAGGCGTGCGTCCTGTTCTACAACGAGTCCGGCATCCTGCACCGCAAATCTGTCCCGTACACGCCCGAGCAGAACGGCCGCGCTGAAAGCGTCAACTACACGCTCTGCGGTATCGAAAGCTCAATCCGGTGCCACTCTCGCATGCCTGACTCCACGTGGCCCTGGTCGCTGTCCTACTCTGCGATACTGTACAACATCCACCCGAGGTCAGTCCTTCCCGGGCGTCGCACATCGTTCGAGGCTGCTCGTCGCGCCCTACCTAACATCTCGGCCCTTCGTGTCTACGGTTGCGATGCCTATGCCATGCGACCGCATCCAGCCACGAAGAAGCCGAGAGTTGGAGCCTCGTCGTGTTCGCGCTGTGTTTATCGGTTTCACGCCCGGCATGAAGGCTTGGCGGTTCTACGACGTGGACCGGGAAGACACGTTCGAGAGCACGACTGCCGAGTTCCTGGAGACCTCGTTCACATTCGGCTTTGGAAGATCCAGCCCTGCTAGTTCATCATCAGCGCCACCGTCCAGTCCCGAGTCGAGCTCTGCGCCGAACGTTGACACGATCGTCCCGACGCCCGTCTCTTCCGACGCCGTCATGGCACCTCTACCATCGACGTCAGCATCCTCTCTCGCAGCATCCCCTCCCGAGCCTCCGTCACCTGCCGCTGCGTCATCGCCTTCCGAGATCGTCCGACCGTCGCGCTCACCGTCTCCTGATGACGTATCCACCGACGAAAATGATGATGACGCTGAAGATGATCCCGACTACGAAGGTTCGGCGTCCAGCAACGACTCTCCCAACGAAGCTGCCGACCCCGACGTCCTCGACAATTCCGATGCTGCTGATATCGTTGACCACAATGTCATCGACGTGCCACGCCCTCGTCGATCGAATCGTCGTCGTCAACCGCCTGGTGAATGGTGGAAGGCGCCGGAGGCGGCCAATCGTTCGTCGACACGGTGGTCCTCGACGGTCGACGCCTGGTTCCAGAATCCGACCTTAACGTCCCCGACACAGCGCCCTCCTCGTCGCTCCCGCCGACTGATCCGGCATTGGCAGCAGGTTGAGGAGCGCCGTCTGATCGATCAGGCCATCAGGTCCAACCGTCCGACATGTCGCGGCGCCGCTGCCAAGGCATGTCGAGCCAAGGTATCCGCCCCGATCGACCCAGCCCGTCTACCACGACCCGACCTGTCGAAGCTGAAAGCGACCGACATTCCCGTACCCAACTCAATGGCCGATGCCCTCTCATCACCTTTCGCTGGCCACTGGTGGGACGCCGCCGTCACCCAGATGGCAACACTGGACGCCAAGGACACGTTCGGCCCGCTAATCGACCCCGAAAAAGTAAGATCGCTGTTGGCGCCAAGTGGGTGTTCCGAGTGAAGTCCTCGCTCAGTGGCGACGGTGGCATCCGCAAGTTCACCGCCCGACTCTGTGCTCAGGGCTTCCGACAACGCCCCGGCATCGACTTCGACGATACGTTCGCGCCGACCGCCCGTGCCACTGCGTTCCTCGTTATCCTAGCGCTCGCGGCGCAGCACGGCCTGCATCTTCGCCAGGTCGACTGGGTGGCCGCATACCTGAACGCCGACATGCTCCATGATGTTTACATTCGTCAGCCGGATGGCTTCACCGATCATCACGTCCCGTACCGAGTTCGTCAACTGCAAAAGGCCCTTTATGGAACGAAACAAGGCGCCGAACGTTGGTACAAGACGCTTCGGGAGATGCTGTTATCACTCGGATTCGAATCGATCATCGCGGACCCCTGCGTCTTCCGGTACGATCGCGATGGAAAGTTCATGATCATGTCGGTGCACACCGACGACGGTCTGCTGGCGTACAATGACGTCCCGTTCGCGGAATCCGTTCTCGAGAAGCTCTCCACGATGGCCGAGATCACGGATCAAGGTGAACCGTCGACCCTGCTTGGCATGCGCATCCGACGCGAACCTGGCACCGGCGCCATCACCCTTGACCAAGCCGAGTACATCGAGAAGGTGTTGAGCGACTTCAACATGTCGCATTGTCATCCGGTCGACACGCCGCATCAGCCTGGCGTTCACCTATCAACGACAATGAGTCCACAAAGCGACCTCGACCGCGACGAAATGGCGACCAAGCCGTACCTCAAACTTATTGGCTGCCTGACATGGCTCGCCCATCGATGCCGTCCGACATCGCGTACATAACGAATGTACTGGCCCAATTCTCCTCGAATCCCGGCATCCAGCATTGGCGTGCGGGGCAACGCGTTCTTAAGTACCTCGCCGGCACCATGACGCACGGCATCCGATACGAACGCCAGCCCGAAGATCGTCTGATCGCATACGCCGAGCTGATTGGGCATCCGACCCTGACACGCGACGGTCGCGCTCCGGCCACATCATCCTGCTGGCTGGCGGCCCCGTGCACTGGCAGTCACGTCGCCAAGACCTGGGCGCAGTCAAAGTTAGCTTATCGTCCACACATGCAGAGATCAAGTCGCTGTGTGCTGTTACCCGCCAGCTGGCCTGGATCCGGTCATTCCTGACCGAAATCGGCTTCGCACGCTCCAGTCCGACGATCGTATACGAGGACAATCAAGGCGCGAAGGCCTGGTCTGGCTATCGTCGGATGGATGATCGCACGAAGGACATCGAGGTGCAGTTTCACTACACCCGGGAGGCCGTCGAGGCCAGTTTGATCGTGGTCCACAAGTGCCCGTCCGCCGAGATGGCTGCAGACTACCTCACGAAGCCCGCTCTCAGCACCTCGTATCATGCGAACCTGCTCCTGGCCGGCATCATCGACACAAGTCCCAGGCCGTGTGCTGCTGGAGGGGGCGTGTCGAACAATGTATCCACTACGACCAGCAGCACATGCCTGCAGCACGTGAACGCCGTCACGCACTCCGCGACTCCGTGCCCGCCGGCGTTGGCAACCGTTACACCGTCGGCGACTACGTCGCCACTGTAACGTCCGCCGCACACGCCGTACGTAATACATCCACTCCATTATTGTCTTTCTCAGTGATGTCGGAATCGCCATCTTTGCGGGTTTGATTGGCACGGCCCTGTTCAACAGTTCCGATTCTGCCCTATCCTGGGGAACTGTTTTCGCTTTCATGCACTCATCGATGATGATTCTGTCGAAGTCCTTCGACCGTTCGTCGTTCGACACTGTGGCGCAAACGTTCCTCGATGCGTGTGCCCGGCTGGAAACTGTAATTCCTGGCAAGCTGTTGACGATATCGGTACGTGCCCCGATTATCAATGTCGTATCTGTACATTCATCGCCGCACTGTTGCCGTTCAGATGCATTCGATGATCCACCTTCCGGAAGTCATTCGCCAATGGGGCCCTCTTTCTGGTTTCGTATGGACCTATCCAATGGAACGGTGGATCAAGAGGATGAAGTCGATCCTGACAGCCACGCAAGGCTTCACAATGAACACCGCCGGCAACGTTCAGCTGATCTCCGCGGCAGCGTTGCTGAGGCTAGACCTACACAGTATGTACATGTTCGACAACGACAACCCGTTTCTGTTCGGGTGCCCGGACTCGTTTCCGGCGTCGCTACCGATTTAATTCAAAGGCGAAATCAAGGCGTACGTGCTGAACACTATGGAGCGAGCCTGGCTGCGTGCGACACTGGTCGACGAGGAGCAGTGGCCCAGCTTACGCAACCATCCGTGGAGGCGCAAGTACGTGCAGCTTGTCGAGCAGTTCGAACGTTCGACTGGCGTTCAGATATCCTCGTATCACCACGTCAGGCGCCAGCTGTCAAACTTTGACGCTTTTTGTCAGACTGGGGACATTCAGCAGCAGTACCATGGTCTATGCCTTCCAAGTCGCCTGGATTGCTGCGATCGTCTTCTAGTCGGTACGTCTTTCGTATGGCGGATGCTGCTGTTAATCGTATTTACTCGTTGCAATTCTTAGGTGCGTGTATCTTTCCTACACAGGATGCTGATACCTCCTACCGGAAGTCGAGCAATCGTCACTTCTGTCGAACAACGTATCCACTACGACCAGCAGCACATGCCTGCAGCACGTGAACGCCGTCACGAACTCCGCGACTCCGTGCCCGCCGGCGTTGGCAACCGTTACACCGTCGGCGACTACGTCGCCACTGTAACGTCCGCCGCACACGCCGTACGTAATACATCCACTTCATTATTGTCCTTCTCAGATTAACAGTCGTATAGGCGCAGGCGCTGAGCCTCTACTCGCCATGGCCGAGCGCCAGGCGACGCCTAACACGGATGACGACCCGCTGCGTCATCTGTCGCTCGAGGAGATCGACACCCGAATTGCCGAAGCGGAGGCAACGATCGCCAGGCAGGAGAAGATCACCGTCTCCGTGTCCTGCAGCAGCAGCTGGCGCGTCCGACCAGCTGTCCATCGACCCCGGCCATGCCGATCATCGCCGAGGCGCACAGCCGAAGCGACGCAGGCCGACTGCCCATGCCCAAGTTCGACGGTACTCCCGACTCGTTCACGTCCTGGGTTCAGACAGCTGCACTCTGGTTTCGCAATCGTGGGTACGCGGACGTCATCGGGATCAACGAAGATGGCTCGCCGACTGCGACAACCGGTACGGCACACGACCCAGCTCTCGAGGCAGCCGCGCGCGAGATTCTACTCGTCCACATGCTGGACCACAAGATCGCGTCCGCATTGTCTTTGTTTCAGGCAGGCTCGGCTGCCAAGTGCTGGCGCGTGCTGTTCCAGGCGTACAGCCCGTCGTCGCTGGCATCGGTCGTGCGCGCCGTCCGCGACCTCGTCACGGTCCAGCACATGCCCGGCGAGTCGGTCGCCACGTACGCCGCCCGAGTTCAAGCAGCGGCGGCTCATCGCGTCCGGTCGACGGTACCGACCGAGATGCTGTCCCTCACCGACGCATTGGTCGCCGTCCTCATCTTGGCCAACGCATCATCCGATCTCGACGCCGTCGTCGCTGGCCTGCACAATCGTGCTCTGGACACGCTGCCCAGTGTCTCCGAGGTCGTCGGGTCGTTGACAAGCGAGGAGATCAGGGTCCAAGACGTGCGGGACCGACACGACGCGTTCCAAACGGCCAACCGCTCCAGTTGCGCCACATCGACGCGTCCCCGTGGACCACGACGCAACGAGTCCTGCGTCTTCCATCCCGGATCCAAGCACACTAACGGCGAATGCACGCTGCAACGACACATCTGGTACCGCGACAGCAACGCGAAAAGCAATACATCCTCACCAACGTCCAACGAGTATCCAACGTCTGGCGCTCATCCGATCGATCCGGCGCCCGAGCCGATGCGTGCTTTGTCGGCACGCCACGCCATCGACGTGTACGCGAACTCAGTAGGCCTACTGGACTCAGCGTGTTCCACGACGATGACGCCCCTGCGCCGACATCTCAGCTGCTATCGCCAAGGCACCGGACCGGAAGTTGAGCTAGCCGATCTGTCGCGTACGACCACTTCCGGTCGAGGCGTGACGTCATTCGGCATGGATGTCCAGGCGACGAGTATCGATTCGCTGCACGTTCCCCGACTTGGCCAAGCGCTAGTATCAGTTGGCCAGCTCACCAGATCAGGTCACAAGATCGTGTTCGACGGCGATACCGCGAAGATCTACTCGGGGGCCAACTGGACGGCGCCCGTCGGTCAGCCAGTGGCCGTCAGTCAACGAGGACACGATAACCTGTACCGGGTTCCATTATCCGCTCCAACCTCCGCGCCCGGCACACTTCACTCTGCCCGAGTCTGCTCCTTGATCGCATCCAGCGTCTCATGCCGCGTCGCTAAGGTCACCGCCGCAGCTCCAGCTGTCTGGCACGCTCGAACCGGCCACCTGGGTTACGGCAACCTGCGCATCCTGCACAAACGTTGTCGTGGCATGAAGTTCGACGGGCCAATCCCGAGGCCGCAAGATCGATGTCCATGCGCTGCATGTTTACTCGCCAAGGGCAAACGGTCATCATTCCCTCCCAGTACGTCGCGCGCGCGTCGTGTTGGCGATCTCGTCCATAGCGATCTGTCCGGACGGTGGCCTGTCGTCGGTGTCGGCGGCTTTGAGTACTACCAGACCATGCTGGACGATTCCTCTCGGTACCTGTCCGTCTATCTGCTACGTCGCAAATCGGAGGCGCTCGACGTCATCAAGCACTATGACGCGCGTCTTCGCAACCAGGAAGGACGTGGTATCCGGACGTTCCAGACCGACGGTGGCGGCGAGTACAACTCAAGGCGTGCGTCCTGTTCTACAACGAGTCCGGCATCCTGCACCGCAAATCTGTCCCGTACACGCCCGAGCAGAACGGCCGCGCTGAAAGCGTCAACCACACGCTCTGCGGTATCGAAAGCTCAATCCGGTGCCACTCTCGCATGCCTGACTCCACGTGGCCCTGGTCGCTGTCCTACTCTGCGATACTGTACAACATCCACCCCAGATCAGTCCTTCCCGGGCGTCGCACATCGTTCGAGGCTGCTCGTCGCGCCCTACCTAACATCTCGGCCCTTCGTGTCTACGGTTGCGATGCCTATGCCATGCGACCGCATCCAGCCACGAAGAAGCCGAGCAAGTTGGAGCCTCGTCGTGTTCGCGCTGTGTTTATCGGTTTCACGCCCGGCATGAAGGCTTGGCGGTTCTACGACGTGGACCGGGAAGACACGTTCGAGAGCACGACTGCCGAGTTCCTGGAGACCTCGTTCACATTCGGCTTTGGAAGATCCAGCCCTGCTAGTTCATCATCAGCGCCACCGTCCAGTCCCGAGTCGAGCTCTGCGCCGAACGTTGACACGATCGTCCCGACGCCCGTCTCTTCCGACGCCGTCATGGCACCTCTACCATCGACGTCAGCATCCTCTCTCGCAGCATCCCCTCCCGAGCCTCCGTCACCTGCCGCTGCGTCATCGCCTTCCGAGATCGTCCGACCGTCGCGCTCACCGTCTCCTGATGACGTATCCACCGACGAAGATGATGATGACGCTGAAGATGATCCCGACTACGAAGGTTCGGCGTCCAGCAACGACTCTCCCAACGAAGCTGCCGACCCCGACGTCCACGACAATTCCGATGCTGCTGATATCGTTGACCACAATGTCATCGACGTGCCACGCCCTCGCCGATCGAATCGTCGTCGTCAACCGCCTGGTGAATGGTGGAAGGCGCCGGAGGCGGCCAATCGTTCGTCGACACGGTGGTCCTCGACGGTCGACGCCTGGTTCCAGAATCCGACCCTAACGTTCCCGACACAGCGCCCTCCTCGTCGCTCCCCGCCGACTGATCCGGCATTGGCAGCAGGTTGAGGAGCGCCGTCTGATCGATCAGGCCATCAGGTCCAACCGTCCGACATGTCGCGGCGCAGCTGCCAAGCATGTCGAGCCAAGGTATCCGCCCCGATCGACCCAGCCCGTCTACCACGACCCGACCTGTCGAAGCTGAAAGCGACCGACATTCCCGTACCCAACTCAATGGCCGATGCCCTCTCATCACCTTTCGCTGGCCACTGGTGGGACGCCGCCGTCACCCAGATGGCAACACTGGACGCCAAGGACACGTTCGGCCCGCTAATCGACCTGCCGAAAAGTAAGATCGCTGTTGGCGCCAAGTGGGTGTTCCGAGTGAAGTCCTCGCTCAGTGGCAACGGTGGCATCCGCAAGTTCACCGCCCGACTCTGTGCTCAGGGCTTCCGACAACGCCCCGGCATCGACTTCGACGATACGTTCGCGCCGACCGCCCGTGCCACTGCGTTCCTCGTTATCCTAGCGCTCGCGGCGCAGCACGGCCTGCATCTTCGCCAGGTCGACTGGGTGGCCGCATACCTGAACGCCGACATGCTCCATGATGTTTACATTCGTCAGCCGGATGGCTTCACCGATCATCACGTCCCGTACCGAGTTCGTCAACTGCAAAAGGCCCTTTATGGAACGAAACAAGGCGCCGAACGTTGGTACAAGACGCTTCGGGAGATGCTGTTATCACTCGGATTCGAATCGATCATCGCGGACCCCTGCGTCTTCCGGTACGATCGCGATGGAAAGTTCATGATCATGTCGGTGCACACCGACGACGGTCTGCTGGCGTACAATGACGTCCCGTTCGCGGAATCCGTTCTCGAGAAGCTCTCCACGATGGCCGAGATCACCGATCAAGGTGAACCGTCGACCCTGCTTGGCATGCGCATCCGACGCGAACCTGGCACCGGCGCCATCACCCTTGACCAAGCCGAGTACATCGAGAAGGTGTTGAGCGACTTCAACATGTCGCATTGTCATCCGGTCGACACGCCGCACCAGCCTGGCGTTCACCTATCAACGACAATGAGTCCACACAAAGCGACCTCGACCGTGACGAAATGGCGACCAAGCCGTACCTCAAACTTATTGGCTGCCTGACATGGCTCGCCCATCGATGCCGTCCCGACATCGCGTACATAACGAATGTACTGGCCCAATTCTCCTCGAATCCCGGCATCCAGCATTGGCGTGCGGGGCAACGCGTTCTTAAGTACCTCGCCGGCACCATGACGCACGGCATCCGATACGAACGCCAGCCCGAAGATCGTCTGATCGCATACGCCGACGCTGATTGGGCATCCGACCCTGACACGCGACGGTCGCGCTCCGGCCACATCATCCTGCTGGCTGGCGGCCCCGTGCACTGGCAGTCACGTCGCCAAGACCTGGGCGCAGTCAAAGTTAGCTTATCGTCCACACATGCAGAGATCAAGTCGCTGTGTGCTGTTACCCGCCAGCTGGCCTGGATCCGGTCATTCCTGACCGAAATCGGCTTCGCACGCTCCAGTCCGACGATCGTATACGAGGACAATCAAGGCGCGAAGGCCTGGTCTGGCTATCGTCGGATGGATGGATGGATGATCGACGAAGGACATCGAGGTGCAGTTTCACTACACCCGGGAGGCCGTCGAGGCCAGTTTGATCGTGGTCCACAAGTGCCCGTCCGCCGAGATGGCTGCAGACTACCTCACGAAGCCCGCTCTCAGCACCTCGTATCATGCGAACCTGCTCCTGGCCGGCATCATCGACACAAGTCCCAGGCCGTGTGCTGCTGGAGGGGGCGTGTCGAACAACGTATCCACTACGACCAGCAGCACATGCCTGCAGCACGTGAACGCCGTCACGAACTCCGCGACTCCGTGCCCGCCGGCGTTGGCAACCGTTACACCGTCGGCGACTACGTCGCCACTGTAACGTCCGCCGCACACGCCGTACGTAATACATCCACTTCATTATTGTCCTTCTCAACTTCTTGGCGAACTTCACTGACGACGGCCTCTACCTTGGAACAGCCGAAATGTTCTGCATGCTGGAGTTACCGTATTACGATGGTCATGGCCAATCTACCCTTTTCCCGATCATCCGCGTTTCCGCCTGGAAGAAGCTCAAGCGTGTTGGGGGATCTGTCGGCGGGAGACTGCCGCAGTTCATCAGAGGTTCGCATGCTCTTCGTGGATGTTTCTCATGTATTGATTTGTACATTTGTTCAGGCAATCCTATCCGTCCTGGCGATGACGAATCGCCCTGGGTTGCTGCCAATGAGATCGAAAGCAACAATGTCGTCCTTGTTGCCTGCCAAATTCCGTGTGGTGGCCGTCATGTACACGCTAAACTCGTCTGCGTAGTTCCTCGTGGCAACATGGCACCGAGCTGTCTATATTCTACAGTGCCCAACGAATAAAAACATTCTGCACGGCGCGTCTAACCTTCACAACCGTAGCGCCTGAGCGGGCGCCCCTTTCGCAGCGCCGGCTCGGTAGTTCCCCACCAGGGCACCGTTTTCTTCCGTCCCGGTCCCGATGGGGCCCTCTTCACCACACGATTGTCGAATGGGGCCCGACGCTGTTCCTCCACCACTCACTGACTAGGTGGCGCGCGATCCAAATTCCGATCCGGGTCCCGACACCGACGACGACTTGGCACCCGCATCCTCATTCTTCAAATGCCATCGGCAGCAGACGCATCGGTATACGAACGGTTCGCAGCGCAAGGACCTCACCGGGCCCTGACGCCGGAGCGCAAGGTTCTGTGCGCTTGGTTTCCTGGTCTGTATGCCAGGTATTCGTTTGTGTGTGTCCGAAGTCAAGGACGTTAATTGCTCTCGTTTATCAGTGTGTACACGTCAGGCCATCGGGAGCGGAACTGTCCCACTCAGAACGCCGTCCTGCATCAGAGAATCCTGGCGGAGGCGGCGGTACAGCTGGGCTTGCCCGCTCAAGAGTGGACCATGGAAGACACCCGCCAGCGTATGTCGATTGTTTGGAATTCCACTTTATATGCGTTCTAATTTGCTCCGGCGCGCAATGCCATCTTCCGTGACCTGTCACGTACTCGACCACGTCTGCCTCCGGCGTTTGATTTGATAACAGTCAGCTTGATGTGCAATACGGAACAGTAACCTATTCCAGTTCCTATTCCAGTTGAGGAACGAGTACATCCAAGCGGCGGAGGAACTCGTCCTCGCCAGCACCTCATTTTATTCTTTATTCTCGGGCGCGATCAAGGCGGCGCTGCGGGACGCGGTACGTATTCGATGGTTCTGGCGACTCCATTACTTACAATGCGTTCGGATGCAGTCCCAGTATCAAGTGCCTTCGCATCCGGCTGGCCCCAATGGTACGCAACGACAGCGTTTAACATCATGTGTTCCCTCATTGCGTTATGTATGAATATAGGCGGCCTTGCGGGCAGGGGCGGTGGAGGGTACGACCGTTGTTGTTCACATCCAGTTGCATCATTTGACATGCAGGTTTTAGGCCCTGAGGATGTTCGTGGGTGGCGGACAATGAAGCTCTGCCACTTAGGCGATCCGGAAGGCATATTGGCGTCGTGGTTAACGGCGGATCGGCGCCCATCAAGAAACAGCTACCGTTCAATAAACCATTCGTTAATCTTATTCTATTCTATTGTTAACGGCAATAGAATCAGGGGTACCATTCTATTCTATTACTGGACGGAGCAAAAATTCAATCGAGATTTTTGGAGAATGCCCGTGGAGCGCATTTTTTGGGAAATCCGGTCCCGAAAACGGCACTTAATTGGCACTACCTAGTGCCGAATTGGTGCCGCTAAACGCCGAAAAGGTGCCGATTGGGTAATGAAGGGGACGGCACTAATTCGGCACTGATATTTTTTCAGTGGCGGGAAACTCAACTAACTGTTCTGGAACGTGCATGGCTGCACGCGAGCCTCATTGATCCTTAACAGTGGCAAATGACACGCGGCCATCCCTGGAGAACCCAATATCAGCGCCTCGTTCAGAAATTCGAACGTGAAATTGGTGTTCGTATGAATACGTTCTTCCTGGCGAAGGACAATTTGGCAATGTTCGACGCCTTCTGTGACTCCGAACCCGTCAGGGAACAATTCGGTTCTGTCCGCCTACCCTCTCGACTTCAATCTTGCCGTCGGATTCGTATATGTAGATCGTGTATAGAGAACCTCAGCGTCCTCGTTCCCAGATCCCTCATCCTTCTCCTTCTCCCCCTTCTGCCGTCCGGCCTTCCCGCATGCCGTACGGACTCTCCTGGTCTCTGCCTCTCCTAGATGGTATTCTTGGTATCTCTGGCTGCCACAGGGCATGCTGCACTGCTCCACCGTCTACACTGCCCTTTTCCGAACATGTCCTGGATGCAGACGTAGAGATACGTAGGCTCGTTGCTGCGTTCGTGCGACACGTAGGCGTTACTTGGTTCGTGTGCGCGTTCAGATTGGTCACGCCCGTTTCTTGAGATTAGACTCATCGCAATAAGGACGGAGTTGGGTGAATCAGATTCGCCGGACCATGTCAGCATAGTGCTAACAGTTCTCAGCCATACTGACGACATCCACCCCCACGTGGGAGGTGGTCACCTCGTTACAGGCACCCATCCATTCCAAATCACTCCAGCGAGTCACCAAACGTTCCATATTTCCCAGTGATCCAGCCAACCGTCCCCTTGTGGTGTACGACAAGTCATACGCCGACATTAAGGCACCATTTCAAATTCCCACAGTTCCCAATTCGCACCCAGCTCCATCCAATTCCAGTTCCCGTTCCCCATGCACTGATTCTGTGAGTTGCGTCCAACACACTACATCAGCGCCGGTTGTGAGCTCACTACTGCGTCCAGTAAGTTCCGCTCGCAACCACCACGAATACCCACACCGCGTCCAGCCATGTGCATCCGTAGTTAGTTCCGTTCCCATCCGATATCGGTTCACCGAAGCCCAATCTTTAGGAGTCCGATGACTGGCGTCCGTTTGACTACCAGGGTTAGCCGAAGTCCAATCTTTAGGATCCGACTGTGGCGGAGTGTTTCCCCATGCATATGCGAGTTCCGTACCGTTGGTTTCCATTTGGTACATGATCCCATTCAGTCAGTGGCATTTGCTGAATGTTCCCAGACTGAGTCCCATGCCCAGTGGTTCGGGCCCCGTGCCCACGCAGGTGCTCCGCGCACCGTGCGTCCGATCGACGTCCTTTCCGTTTTCGCGTCGTTGTTCCTCGTTGCCTATGTACAGTTAGCAACCTTCGACCAGCTACTTTACCATGTTCCAGCCGGTCCATCATCATATCGTCAATTCCGTTGTCGTTTAGTCCTCTGACGTCGCGCTCCTTTTGCTTGACGTCGTTTCGAGGCAGGCTGGCGATTCCCGTTCGTCGCCGCCGAGTTCAACAGTGTTCGCAACTCCTCCGCCTGAGGGTGGTCATCTCCCAGTCGGTCATACAGATCACGAGCCATCCTCGGCACGTCCTCGATTATGATGTCCGCCGGTTCCCATGTGGCGTCCGATTCCTCGAATCCTTCCCAGAGCACTTTGATTTCGATTCGCTTCTCGCTCGCATTGTATCGGCAGTCAACTAGATTCTCCACCAAGAGCTTGTGATTCGAGTGCTGAAGATGCTTCTTCATCGTCGCCGTCATGTTCAACTTCCCATCAGCATATCGTCTGACCCGTTGGATGTGCGCCCGAAACTCCTTCTCGTGGAGAGGATCGTACAGCAGGTACACCTGATCGTTCAGTCGCTGCAGCACACGGAACGGGCCATTCCACTTGGCGATCAGTTTGTTTCCCGGGCCCATGTTCGGTCGTGCGCACAAGACGTAGTCGCCTGGAATGAATGCTTCATCGTCTCCAGTAGCAGCTGCCTGCTGCGCTGCTGGACATTGGCTCGATGCCGTTTCTCTTTGCCCATCTCGACATCCTTGTATGTTGTCGAAATCGTCCTTCATCTTCTCGATGTGCTGAGTAATGGTCGCAGGATTCACAGGTCGCCAATCGCTAGCCTTCAAGTCCCAGATCAGGTCTAGAGAATTCTCCGGTTGGATGCCAAACGCCGCCGTCACCGGTGCATGACCTCCACGACGCCTTGAAGGTGTATGGTTCATGGCATGCTGCACCAGCTGACATGCGTACGGCCAGTTGTGGGTGGCGATCTGGTTCTCATTCAGTAGACTCCTCAGCATCTCCACGACCGTTCCATTCGCCCGTTCGACCGTTCTATTCGACCATGGACAGTACGCCAACGTGATGTGGTGCGCAACGTGACGTAGCCGACTCAGATCCTCCATCACCTCAGCGGTGAAATGTGAACCACCATCGGTAATCAGGATCTCTGGCGTCCCGAAGTCAGCGATCCACGCCATCAGGGAATCAGCTGCAGTTCGGGCCGTCGCGTTCGTGCAAGGAATCAGGCGGACGAGTCGCGAGAAGTCGTCCTTGAGCAGCAATATGTACTTGTAGTCGTGGTCCGCTCCGCGAACCGGCTCGACGTACATGTAGTCCATATGCAGCACCTGAAACCTTTTGTGACCGTGAACAGCCTGACCCGTGCAGGCAGTGATCGCACATTTGTTGCACGTTCTCCTCCACTCCAGTCCAGCGGAATCGTCTCATGACCGCTTCTTTGGTGGTTGTCCCGCCACGATGCCTAGCACTGCCGACCAGGATCCGTAGTCGTAACGTCTCCGCGTCGTCATGGCTTGGAATTAACACCTGTCCAGAGTCAGACTTCCGCAGTTTGTCGCGAGCATCCCATTGCGCCTTGAATGCTGCCTTCTCGTCGTCGGTCAGCAGCTTCTGGGATTGTCGTATGTCGGCTTCACGAGGCCATTCGAATCCGTCGTGCGCCATGGGGGTTACTCGCAGGTCTTCCATGGACATGACTCGAGTTGCCCGACCCGTAAGCGCGATTCGACCCGCGCCCCATCGCGTCAGTAGATCTGCCCACGCATTGTCCTCCCCGTTGATGTCCACCATTTTGTACCGGAATCCTTGCAGATGAACGGACCACCGCTCCAGCTTTGCGGCTGTGTGCTTCTTCATCTCCATGTCGTTGTTGAAGATGTATCGTAGATTCCGATGATCGCAGTAGAGCAGGAACTCACGTCCGGTTTACAGCAAGAAATCGCCTCGCGTAGTCGCCTGGACGATCGCCGCTGCCTCTTTCTCGATGATAGGCCACCGTAGCTGCGTGTTGTCGAAGCGTTTCCCGTGGAACGCCAGCGGTTCATGTCGTTGCTCACTGATCGGCAATTCGATGTCCTCCATTGGGATCTGAGTCACGACCGCCGACCATGCGAATTCGCTTGCGTCCGTGAAGAGGCAGGTCTGGAAATCCTTCTTGGGGTAGGCCAGTTGCACGTGTCCGACCAGCACCGCCCGCAGCTTCTCGAATGCTTCTCGTTGTCGTTCAGACCATCCCATCGCGTCCACCGTCAATGAGGCATAAGAACTGGACTTCGTTCGTTTCAGCTCCTCATTCGCCCGGCCAACGACCTCCTGTAGTGGTTCGATGATGTAGGGGTAGTCCGGGATGCTCGTGCGCATCCATCCCACCGCCCACATCAGTTGCTGCAGGTCTTTAACCGTCTTCGGCTCCGGCATGCTTGTCAGAGCGGCTATCCGTTCCGGGTCATGTCGAATGCCGTTGCCAGAGTAGAACTTCCCGCACCAGACCAGCTCCCTGGCGAAGATCGTGCATTTCGTAGGGTTGAACTTCAGTCCGACTTCGCGTGCCCGTTCGAATACGTTGGCCAGCAGTTCCAGAAGCTCGGCCTCCGTCTTCGCGAATCCCAGCAGATCATCAATCCAGACCATCATTCGATCCATCAGGTCGTCGAAGATGTTCACCATCCTTGCTTGGAATTGCGGGGCCGTGTTCAGTCCGCCCTGGATGCTTCGTGTAGGTGTCCAAACTGTGACGACCGAACACGATGAGTCAACCACACGGATTGACCGACTGAGGTCGGTCCGCGCCGTGGACGTTTATTGTACCTAGTGCGCTACGAAGGAGCCCAATTTGGTGCCGGCTAAGTCGCCAACACGACTCAGTCGTGACATAATAGTCCCCTTCTAGCCGCACCGGGAACGGGCTGCGGGCTTGCCTGGGTGGAAGCATTTGGTGAGGCCTAGCAAGAACTGCTTCATCATTAGGCGACAGTCTGTACTCCAGTCGACGAGTCAGGGCGTCAGGTGTCCAATGAACGAAATCAACTTCGCGAAGGAATTGGGGCGAACACAGGCAGCAGATTCGCTACATGCGCGCTACATTATTTTGGTGTTTTGCAATGGTGCATCGGCGCTACATTCATGTAGCCGCCCGACAACAGAGGTGCTACATGCCTGCGTCACGTTTGTAGCGTGTTGGCTACATTTGTGCTACATTCGATGTAGCGTGTTTGTAGCCTTTCGGCCACAAACATGCTACATTAATGTAGCTCAAATGTAGCACCCCGGGCACGTGCATGCTACATTAATGTAGCTCAAATGTAGCCTTTCGGACGCATACACGCTACATTCAATGTATCTGAGATGTAGCCGATTGGACACATTTTAGCTACAACACTTGTAGTCTGGATGTAGCCGGAAGGCTACAGTTACGCTACATTAATGTAGCGTAAATGTAGCCGTTCGGTAACAGACCGGCTACATTAATGTAGCCCAGCTGTAGCCCTTCTACTACCGTATTTCGTAGCGCATTCGAAGCACGAAACCCGTATCCATTGCGACGCGTCGCACACCGCCGGAGCGTGAAACTGTATTACCGATCCCTCAGCTCTTGCTTGGCGCGCTTTATATGACGAGCCGTCATCTTAACGAGGTCGGGGTGCACCCAGGTGTAATCCTCATCATCATCATCATCATCGCACAGCTCGTCCCAAAGGTTCGCGATGAACGTGAACTTCTTTGAATCTGGATTCTGCGCCACAATTGGGCCTTTTCGATTCTTCCGACGCACCTGAGATCCCTCTTGGTGATGGCGTATCTCCGGATCATCTCGGCGCCTCGCAATCTCAGTTTTGATCACTACGAGCAGTTGACACATTCAGAAACAGTGGTGGTTACATGGAAATACACACTTACTAAGATTCGAATGATTATAGGAGTACTGGTCGACATCCTCTTCATTGAGATCATCGCGATGCCTCAGCCAGTCCTTCAAATCGTTGTGAATTTTCATCGTGATGGGCTTCTTCTGTCCGCCCATCGACAGCAAATACTCGTCACTGTAATAGCTATACAACCACGGTTTCGTCAGATTGTATAAGGTCATATCAAACCATGCCTGACCTACGCGGCACACAGAGTTTTCATCTCGCTCCGCAGCGCGTTGCGCTGGGGCGTCATTGCTGCCCTGACATTCTCCTGTGACAGGTATTCCGCAATCGGCCCCTGTGGCAAGGGTTCTTTCCTCCTGCCCGAAAACGGATCACGAGTAGGGCCAGGACTGGGCGACGTTGACCGTTCAGTCTCTGAACGGGCTTCCCGTGAAGGTCTGTGTTCGAATGGCAACAGTCAGATACCTGAAAAGAGGGCCGACGTACTTGTACCTCGACGATGCTCGTCTTCGTCGCGCCATCTCGACCTACACCACCCAATATCACTTCGAGTTGTTGTGGGCGCACGTCGCGAATGAGCAGCCCGGATCGGACTGTGACTGGGTCGAGTTCACTGCGTGGGGGTTTGCGCAGCCTTCATCATGCAGCACCCCTCTCCCGAGCCGGTCCCCTCTCCCGAGCCGGTCGCACTGAATCTTGCAAAACGCCGCTCACTACGACTTCTCGTCACAAGGCTTCCGTATTCCACGATTTGAGCAGGAACAACAATAAACCCTAACGTACCCACGTCAGATTCTATTTCGTATTACATTTGTACATAACGGTCTCGACGTTTACGCCTGCGGTCCGCCGCTGGGTACGCGCCAGAGTTGTCGGCTTCCTCGGACTTGTCACTTGCCGCAACCTGTGTCGCCTCGCTGCACCGACATGCTTCTGACCCCACGTGTTCTTCGTGCCAGGAAGGCTGCACGAACGGATGCGGCCAGTTCGATTCCACCATCGGACAGCACTAGTCCATCGTCTCCAGTGCCCATCGTCGACACTCCTGTCGTCGATCATTCGCCCGAGGATTCCGATTCATCTGTTTCCGATTCGTCGTATGACTCCGACCATGCATCAGCGGGCGTCGCCAAGATGCATGCTACCTATGATGCTGAATCGAACATATCCAATGTCGATTTTGATGTCGGGAAAGCCCTTCCGCCCGATGCTGATGAATGTCTAGTCGAGTGCTCTGAAGCACTAGCGGCGCTGCTGAAAGCCCGCATTCCCGGGTTTGTCAGACCCTCTGCTAAGCCTAGCAGTGGTCTGCAGCAGACTTTCTTCGTCCTCGACGAGATGTGCAAGTCCTCCCTGTCCGACGCCGCGTTTACTCGCATGTCTCAAGTTATTCATTCTACGGCGAAGCAGGCAAAGTTGCAGTGCGTTGGGGAATTTATCGCTGAGGTAACACGCACGGTTGCATTGCTTTCTATGGGACCCTGAGGAATTGTTTGTTCCACCTTGAGAAGTTGAAGAGTGTTATACCAGACTCACCGGATGATCAAGCCCGCTGTACCATCGACTCCATGATGGACGAATACCGGAATTCGGCCCGCGTTCTGGAGCGTAAGCCGCCACTATTCACCGACATGCGTGATTTGCGAGCGCGTTTCGATGCACTGGACCTGACTTGCCCGTTTATCGAGTATAGGTATTGTGATGAAGGCCATGTTTGGCCTGCCCATAACGTGAACCGTGTACGGCCGCCGTGCTGCCGAAATCGTACAAGTTCCTGTTATTATCTGCCAATGTTGTTGCAGGTTCGCGCAAATGATGAGATCCTTTGCTCTTTTGACATTTCCATTGTGACAGATCATATTGCAGTGGGGCTGCAGATTCCTGGCGGAAAACATGAATGAGCAGCTACAACAGTATAGACGGACTCAGGTGCACCCATCCCACACGTACAACGAACGTTTGCTCCTTTCATGAGCGAATGCGATCGGTAGTCCACTTCACCTGCTTATTATCGCGTCCGTGTGATACTCTTCAATAGGGAAGACGTCTTTCCCATTGCAACATCTGTTGGCATAGATGGCGCGCGCGTTACGAAGTGGACGAACGAGTCCTTGATCCCGATGCTGCTCGTAAATCTCGCATTGAGACAGGGACTACGGTGCAACCGCGGCTTCGTCATGCTCATTGGCCTCATGCCGGCCAGTTCCCCGAAAGCGGTCCAGCATCTTTTTCGCCGGTTTGATATGCTTTATCCCTGTTCAGATTGCAGTAATATAATTAAATTCAATCTTCAGGTTACAAGTCGTGGAGCACAACATTGGCTTCAAGTTTGCGGTACCTTTCCGGGACGCGTCCGATGGGTCCCTTAAGTGGATGCGTCTTTTCCACGTCCACCAGGTACTCATCGTTGGTCGAGCGCGTCTGCCAGTGTTCTGACATATGTCAGGGTCATGATTATGTAGAACTGGCAAAAGTGGCATCCTTGTCGTCACAAGGGCTGTCCAACGCGTGCAACCGCTGTGATGTCGCGGGCATCTACTGCAGTGACCGCAAACTGTTTCCGCACGTCTGGGGTTGTCTACCGAATGGGCACCCCGTTCGACGAAGGTGTGAGAGAACCTTCAAGAAGGCACCCTTGGCAGCAAGGTGGGCGTCCATAAGGGACGCAATTCGCGACATACCTAATCGTGAGTATTACCGACTTAGCTGAACCATAGATATTAACGTCTACGTTAGGGTTCAAATCGAAACCTGCCAGTGCATCTAGAACGGATGCGTATAGTACCGGTCTGGTACCCGGATTTAATAGTACGGTCATGTTCGTACTATGCACGCTACACTGTCTTCTGCTAACCTTCCTGCCTCGCGTTTTTGATATCATCAACTTCAAAGGCCATCGAAACTTCTACATCCCCCCGGTAAGGTTGCATGCAGTGTGCGCGAAGAATCAGTGGGGTAATTGACATGTTTAATTAGCTGGAGGAATACTTCGGACGGACTGTCTTCCATTCTTGTTCAAGCCTCGATGGAACTTGCAGCGACTGTCCGCCGTGGCACATTCCAGTTGACCCTACACGGTATCCTGCCACTGCAAGTGGAACCTCTCTGTCGAAGCGACTGCACGAGGTCCTGGACTCTATCAAGTGGCCTACTGGTAACTGTAATGTCATGGTATAGTGACGCCGTATTTGATAAGGAAAGTTTAGGAAACGGAGATCGGCCTTCGAATTGCTTCAACAGGTCTGGCTGGAAGGGTCACAATACCATGCCCTGGATCGGCGACTTTGGTATCGCTGTTTTCTTCTCTCTCTGCAATCCTTCCGTTCTCTTGAATAGCCTGACACGGATGCGTTTCTGGTCGGCATTCTTTACTTTTCTTCACTGCGCAAACCTCCTTTTGTCAAAGGCAATTCCCAAGTCTGCCCTTGACAATATTGCTTTGGAATTTCGCGCCGCTCTCGCTGAGATGGAGTATTTAGGGCCAGCGACCATGATGACCATACCAGTAAGAAATGCTTCACACGAGTGCTTTGATTGTGTTGACGGCTGGTCGCAGGCCCATTCCATAATGCACATCCCTGATATCGTTAAACGATTCGGCCCAATCAAGGGATTTGTCTGGAATTACTACGTGGAGCGATGGATGCTCTACATGAAACGCGCGTTATCCGCGACGATCGGGTTCGCGCGTAACATCGTACAAGCGTTCCAGGTGATGTCGGCGACAGCGAGGAACCGGTAAGAGAACAGCACCAGGTTATTGCCATCATTGAGTTATTTACCGAGCACTTTGTCAGGGCTGACTATGCCGATTGTTTCCCAACGCATACCGGAAACCGGTTTACGTTCGGAGATGCAGAAGAGGTCGACGAGCAGGATCAGAACGGGCTCGTGTTGGCGTTAACTGTGGGCCAACCCGGCAGCGACCTGCTACTGTCGAGACACGATCGGGCTTGGCTGCACCGCCATATGTACGGCAGTCAGGAATGGTGCACTGCCCATGCACATCCATACTTCGACGAGTACCGTGATGCATGTCATCAGTTTGCGCACGACGTCGGTCACTCTGTACGCGAGTACGTTGACATGTTCCGCGACGTCGACGCGTTTGACGAGTGGTGTTTAACCAACTTCGGTCGGCGGTTGCTTCCCACGAAAGTCAAAGTGTATCACCGGGCGTATTATGGTACGAACCCGCTGCATCAGCGCCTTGCGCAAAGTTGTCCTTACTTTGCTTTAGGCAATGTGCTATGGAGGACGACGCAGCTGGATCGCACGTTTCCAAGGAGCCAGAATGACCTGGTCTACACGATATCAGGAGACGAACATTACACCGGCCAGATCGAAGCGATTGGTCAGTTCGAATTCCCTGGCGGCCCGCCGTTCAACGTGTTCATCTGTCAACGGTAATTGGGAGAAACTGCTGTTACCCAAGTGTCTGCATTTGAATCCGATCATTTGCACAGTTGGTGGAGGATGTACGTCCCCAAGAAACTGCGAATTGGGAATCGGCGCGTCGAGTTAAAGCTGCCACGATATATTACCGGGGATGGGTTGGCGTCCGGACGTGAACTGTCGCCGTTCTTCCCGATCAACCAGTCGGTTCCGGCGAACGTCGTCTTGGTGCCCACGAAAATTCCAGAGATGATCTCGCACAGTGGGTCGAACATGCGCGCCAGCTTTGTCTGTGTGCTGCCGAGGGCCAATGCGATTGTGGCGTCGTCCGTTGCATGGTCTACGAGTGGATAAGTAAACGATGTTTGGTTGTACGTCCAAGCGCGGTGCTGAAGGCTTGTAGCACATTTGTATCCCCATCAGCGCAGTCCGTGGGCAGGCGGAAGAATGTATCACCAATGTGTCCACTGATGTAGCCGATTTGTAGCTCCTTCGCAAAATTGTATCCCCGCTGTAGCCGATATGCTGCCTGTGGAACGACTCTGTCGTCGATGTAGCTTGTGGGCAAACACACGTGCGGCGGCGTCCAGGAACATGAGATCGTGGTTGAGAAACGCGATCGAGGTTGATGAGGCCTGGTCATCCTCGAACGTAGCAAAATGTGCAAAGAAGGACTCGGCGGGCGCATTCAAGGGCGGGGGCTCCGCAGAGGCGCTCGTACACAGCTGTGCTATTGGAAAATACGGCCACCCAACTAGGATCCAGGTCAGGGCGACAAAGGTTGCGAACATCAGAAGACTGAGGCTGTGGCCGTCTCGGAAGCCATCATTGGAGGGAGGCGGCGGAGGCGGCGGGAGAGACCGTCTCACCCCTCGTCGAACGGGGCCCAAGTTCCGGAAGGAGGACATAAGGGGCGTGGACTCGGAGCCTGAACGGGGCAATGATAAGAGATCGGTGCGGCTGGGGGCAACAGTAGCATTGAAGGCGGCGACCCCCGGGATGCTACCATAATCGAAAGCGGGAGGACTCGGCCGGTCGTCGACGGCAGCAATGGCAATGTGGCACTCCGGGTGGTCGTCATTAGCTACGGAAGCCAGCTTGCCGTCGACAAACACGGATGTAAGCGGCAACGTTTCGAGTGATTCAGCTGAAGGGATGGCACACGCAGGCGCAGGAACGCTTCGTGCAGGAGGCGAGACCCCAGCTGAGAGACTATCCCCGCGCTTTACTGTTGCAAACGGTCCCGCCGAAGAGACGAAGGACCCAGACTCGTGGACGTCTCCTGTAAGGCGTGACATCCCAACAAGGGTACCTCCGCGGCGCTGTAGGCGGCGCTGACGCCAATCGATATCTGGGTTTGTATCCGCCAACCAAGGCAGCCCAAGAATGATAGGGTGTTGAGGCGAGTGGATCATGTTCAGGACGACGTCGCTGTCGAAACATCCGTCGACGGTAGCACGTAGCGGGACGGTTTCCTGAGTTACTGGAGACAGGTGTCGCCCGTCGATGACGCGAACAGGAATGGCACGCGATTTAGAGCGAACCGGTATTTCATGGTGACGACAGAACGACCAGTCGATGAAGTTGGAAGTCGCGCCACAGTCTAACAGGGCGATAGTGTTGACACGGCGTGAGCCGATAACGAGGCGTACCGATACCAACAGATGCGGTATTGAGGGAGACGTCATAAGGAACAGATCAGTGACGTGGAGAGGGTTGCCGGACCGCTCGGGACACAGCGATGAGCAGTGGCCAACCTTATGACAGTGCGGGCAAGCTGGCCTCTTCGGGCAGGACGCAATAAAATGCCCAACCTCGCGACAATAATGGCAAGCCAGGGGTTGTGCCCTTGCATCACCGCCAGCGTTGATGGCGGCGATTGGATATTTCGACTCAAGATGGGCCGCCATCTCGAGAACTTTGTCGTAGTCTCTGAAGTTGTAGAAGAACAGCGCTTCGGAGAGCGCAGGGTTCAACGAGAGGCGGAACTTTTCCGCCAAGCGGGCCGGATTGAGTCTGTACAATGGGTCAAGTCTTTGAAGGTCCTTGTACAAGCGTTGGAATGCCAGTGCGTGCGTGGTGAGCGACACCTGCAGTCTGCTTCAGGTTGTCAAACTTCGCTTCAACCTGCTTGAACGAAGGTCCCGGGAAATCACGGAGCAGGACGGACGCTACGTCCGCCATAGACGCGTCCGCAGGCAAGTCGAGGTAAGTCTCAAGGGCCTGACCTTGCAAGGCTGTCGTTAAGACACATTGCACATCGCCGGATAGAGGACTTGTAGACGTTAACGACGTCTGGGGGATCCGAGAGAACGCAGTCAACCAACGCGTCGTCGACAGACCATCGCTTCCCGAAAAACGCGGAATGTCTTGTGACTGAACAACAATAGACGTTAAGGGTGGGCCCGGAGACACCCGTGGCGCCGGCTCCCGAGCCCCAACGGACGAAGCGCCAATATGCTGCGACGTCGAGGAGACAGGGTCATGCCGAGGCGCGCCGCCGGGGTCCTGCAGAGACGTCGAGGCGGCAGAAACGTGTAGGGACGATAAGGCAGGCGGGGAGTGACGGTTCGAAGAGGACCGAGAGTCGTCGGGCCAATCGGCAGCGGTACTATTGAGCGAGGGCGGGGTGAGCGGTCGTGCAGGGAGCTGATTCGCCAGTGGCAGAACACCCCGCGCGAAGTGCAGCTGCGACAGGGGACCGAGAGCAAAATCCGACGCACCCGCAACATCCGGATTCGCGGACGATGGGACGTCGTCCGCCAATGACGGAATCGACCCATCGCCTCCTGCCATGAATGCAATACAATACCAACGATAGAAACGGTACGGCACGGTACGATACGGCACAATACGATACGATACGGCACAATACGATACGATACGGCACAATACGATACGATACGGCACAATACGATACGATACGGCACAATACGATACGATACGGCGGCATACGATACGATACGGCACAATACGATACGATACGGCACAATACGATACGATACGGCACAATACGATACGATACGGCACAATACGATACGATACGGCACAATACGATACGATACGGCACAATACGATACGATACGGCACAATACGATACGATACGGCACAATACGATACGATACGGCACAATACGATACGATACGGCACAATACGATACGATACGGCACAATACGATACGATACGGCACAATACGATACGATACGGCACAATACGATACGATACGGCACAATACGATACGATACGGCACAATACGATACGATACGGCACAATACGATACGGGTCGAGACAAGACGACGACAGAAGGTTAGTCGGTCAAAATGTGACGACCGAACACGATGAGTCAACCACACGGATTGACCGACTGAGGTCGGTCCGCGCCGTGGACGTTTATTGTACCTAGTGCGCTACGAAGGAGCCCAATTTGGTGCCGGCTGAGTCGCCAACACGACTCAGTCGTGACACAAACCGAATCGTCTGTCATGAATGAAAACATCTCTTGACAAGATTTGTCCAGAGGCATCAACCAGAAGCCCTTTGAAGGCATCCAAGCTGAAGAAGCACGACATACCTTCGAGCTTGCGGGCTCCCGCCTCGATGTTCGGCATGGGACAAACAGTTGGCTCAGATCGAAGGTTCACCTGTCGAAGGTCGACGCATAGCCGGTAGCCGTCTCCGTGTGGCTTCTTGACGATCAGGACAGGACTGGCCCACTTCGAGTTCATGTTCGCAAAGATCAGGCCGTTGTCCTTCAGCATCCGTATCATGTCCGTCAAGAACTCCTTTTGCTTCGGATTGTACATGCGCGGCTTGCACCGATATGGTGTGGCACCGTCCTTCAGGTCCGTCCTCAATGGTTCCACGTCCACAGGTGGGTCAGACCCCAGCGTCGTACGGAACTCATTCATGTGCTTGTTCAAGATCTTCCGCAGTCGCCTCAAGCCTTGCCTCGAAATGCCATTCTTCTTAGCCTGCTTGATCATATCTTTGACAGCCTCGCTGATTCCAGACGGATCAACCTTTCCGAGATCGATCTCACTGCGCGTCGGCTCGCCTTCGCTGTTCGTGTAGGGGTTGCATCCGTGGTTGGCACTCAGTTCGATCATCTTGGCCGTCACCCTCTCCACCGTCTCGAGCGAGTCAGCATCGAACTGCATGACCCCATCGTTCGTTGACATCAGCGACTCCAACTGCTGTTTGGGATCAATTCCCATAGCCGTGAGAATCGGGTTTCCGAGCAGCGTCTTCGCAACCATCGTCGAGATGTAGAATCGCATGTTGTACAGCGTCAATGTCCCGTGTTCGCCGTGCAGTTTCATGATCGGAACGGCAAGGACCTTCGAGCAGACCTCAGTGGTCTTGTCATCACCCAGGACAATCTCGATCGGATCAATCTCCTGTATCGCAGCTGCATCGTCAAGCCGTTCTGCAATGTTCGCCGGTATGACGTTGCCTCCACGACATTCGGAATCCAGAGCGCACTCGAATGTGGTCTCCCCGATGTGCCCTCAGAGAGTCATCGCTTTGCATCACCATCGTACGTTCGAACACGTGCCGCGTTTATTCCGCGGTTGCCACGACCACGGCGCTCCTCCTCCGTCGGCGGTTGCGGGCAGTCGCTCACGTAGTGCTCGCCCTTGCATCGGAAACAACCGCCTTTGGGGGCTTTCTTCGTGTCACGGTTGTCGTCCTGCTTATCGCCTCGGTCAGGCCCTCCGTTCCGTTGGCTTCCGTTTCCCTCAGGTGCGCCTTCCTGCTGTCCTCCCGGCGTATCCCGACCGTGTCCTTCAGTCTTGTGTCGACCATGACCTTCTCCGCGTCGTCCGTTCGGGCCTTCGCGCTCATGACCGCGTCCGTTGCGCTGGAATCCGCCACCGAATCGTTGACGCTTGGGAGTGGGTTCCGGGGACCGTCGACCGCCTCGCTTGTTGACCTTTACACCGCGAGGGTAGTTGCCGCCATTGCCCTTCGCGATTGCCCTCAGTTGGGCGACCGTCTCCTTGTCAGATGTGCTCGGGTTGCCCAGCACGTCGACGACCGAATTCGCGTATCGGATGGCTTCCTGGAACAGGCCCTCGATGTCGCCAGTGCGCGCTTCTGGATCCGGTTCTACCCAGTCGACCATGTGTTTCTGCAGCGGAATCGGCTTGATGGCATCCACCACTAGCTTGCCGAAGACGCGCCTCCCCGCCTGGTCGTCGTTCATCCACTCCAGGCCGTTTTGGGACACCAGACGCCGCAACTCGAATCGTATCGACTTGATCCTGTCGATCAGGAATGGCAGCTTCGTGTTCATGGCCAGTTCGTTCGCCAGCAACTTCTCCGCCGCCTTCAGATTGTGCGCCATTCGGCTCCCCAGCTGTGCAATCTCCTCGGCCATCCATGCCTCGAGGTGAGCGTCCGTCATCTCCTGCTCGTCCTGGAGTTCCAGCTCGTCCATCGCAATTGCCTGTCGTTCATGAAACTTGAAGCAGTTCCGGATTGAGACTGGGCCGCGTCGTTCTCGCTCCGGCAGGTACGCCTCCGCCTCCGACGTGATGCGACAGTAGTCCGTGTACTGCTCCTCCAACTTCTCCAGTGAGCTCGGGTCCAGCCCCTCCGCCATTGGCTGCTGCCCGGGCTTCAATCGTCGCGCCATAGTGCTTTGGATCTCGTCGATCGCACTAAAACCGGTCTACAAAACATCTCACCGGAGAAGCTCAAGCCCCCCGATGATCGAGCGATGTCCGGATCGGCCGGGTATGGCCACGAAATTGGATCGTCGGGTGTGAATCGGGTATGGGCTGGTAATTCTCAGCCGCGGGTCGGATCGGGTATGGGTATGATTTTTTATATTCGACCGGTCGGGTACGGGTGCGGGTAGAGTTGTCCTCGCGGCGGCCGGGTACGGGTGTGGGTACATGCCTAAAACCCAATGTCATGCACTGCCTCAGCGTCCTCCTTCCCAGATCTCCTGATCCTTCTCCTCCATGCCGTCCGGCCTTCCCGCATGCCGTACGGACTCTCCTGGTCTTAGGGCTGCCTCTCCTAGATGCTATTCTTGGTATCTCTGGCTGCGACAGGGCATGCTGCACTGCTCCACCGTCTACAAGGCCAGTGAAGGAAAAGGTATCGTGGAAAGTGCCAAACAGCTGTTTTCGTAGTCAGTTGTGAATATTTGCGAGTCATTTCCTTACTGACCTACGTGCTGTATACGCAGAGAATACTGTAATAATGAAGATTTGTTCGAAGTCTCAAACAAGTCAAAAAATCAAGCGGTCCATCGCGGCATTATTCTATATCTTCAAAACGATGTTGGCATTCCTGAACAGGACGCGGAGGGATGGCCGTTTGATGAAAGTCGTCGTAGTAAATCAATATTTCAACCGCGGATCATTAGTAACCGTTGACTCACAGCATTAGTGATAAAAACGTTCCTGTCGAACGCAAAGGGCGCGGCCGGGCTCATCGACAGTCGTCCTGAGATCCGACCTCGGTTCAAGGGTGCGAAACCGCACATCATCACCGGCCAGCCAGGACAGAAATTCGACTGGCTGCGCCGTCTGTGGCACAAGTTGTGGGCCGTCCCGGACGACCACGCTGACTTGTCCGGTGATCGAATCATCGACAGCATAGTGCGTAGGTTCGTCAATGAATTAGGTCGATAAACAGACCATGATTGGCAAGCTAGAGGGATGCAGGAATGGCTGCAGGCGGATGCAGGAATTGGCTGCAAGTGGACGCAGGTAAGGCCACGCCTTTGCGTCCTGTTAGGAAACGTCAATATCGTTTCGAAGATATACAATAATGCCGCGATGGATTGTTTGATTTTTTGACTTGTTGGAGCCCTCAAGCAAGTCTTCATTATTGCAGTATTCTCTGCGAATATAACACGTAGGTCAGTGAGGAAATGACTCGCAAATATCCACAACTGACTACGAAAACAGCTGTTTGGCACTTTCCACGATACCTTTTCCTTCTTCACTGGCCTTGAGGTGATGGCCTGATGCAGGGCAGAATGGCAATAGGCACCGTGGCACGTCGATCGCCTGTTTGCGCTGGAATCGAATAGAAGTCGATTCGTCCTTACGGTGCGCAAGACGATTCGGGTGTGCTTGACGTGCAGGCGTATAAGGACCGTCCGCTAAGTGTGCTTCGAAACGACTCGCATGCGTCGTTCTTACTGTGTGACATCCGGCCGAGTTCCGCCGCTGGGGCGGACGTCGTTGTCATTTCCGGACAGTTAGCCTGGTTGCCTAGTTCTTCGGTCGTGATACATGACCCCTCGTCGGCACGATCAGGCGTCGGTTGTTTGCCAGTGTCAACGCGTGTCCGTCCTCGTTGGGGCCGCTCCTCTACCTCGTCGTCTCGGTCGGACTCGATTCGCCGACGTCGCGCCATTGGCGATCGAGATCGCAAATGAACATCTGCTCGCCAGTGGTTGGCTCCCCGTCGGCGTCAACAATGGGTGGCTGACTGCGCCGAGTCGAAGGTCAGGACCATTTTTCAACGACCACCGGTGGGTGGGGGCCCATTTTGGCGCTCTCCAGGCCCATTTTTCCTGATGTGTGTGGAGGCACGCGGATCGGAACATGACATTGCCAGGTGGTGTTTGCGCGCTGCTGTTGCCGGCGGCACTGTCTTCGATATCCACTGGCATGGAACACGGCGCTTATGGTTCCTGCAGTATCATTGTAGTACCAGAATGGGCCCTATGTCCAATTCTTCACATAGTGCCCAAAATACTGTGAGCAACGTATTCGACAATACAGGGCAATGTTGTACTGGAGGATATCAACAAATTTGTAATCTAATGTCATTGTACGTGTTCAACACATCGACGCCGTACTGGCACCTGGCTGATAGACCCTGCCCTGCAGGGACGCGCAGTCGCGCACCCCGGACTTGCGCTGCAGCTGCGCGCGAGCGCTATCGATCGGTTGCAGGCGGATGCAGGAATGCCTGCAGGCGGATGCAGGAATTGGCTATAGGCGGATGCAGGAATGGCTGCAAGCGGATGCACCGACTTGCAGCCGATCTGACGCCAGTGATGGTTGAGTAGCCACCAATGGGTGTCAGCGCCGGCTGGCCCTCGGCCATGACGCGGAGCGCGGCTGGAGAGCCTACGACTGTTAATCTAAGGGAGAGAATAACGAAGTGAAGTGTATTACGAACGGCGTTACATGCGCAACGGCACGGTGGACGTTTCATTGGCGAGTACGTCGCCGACGATGTCAATAACGACTGCCAACGACGGCGCGTACGGAGTGTCGGAGTGCGTGGCGGCGTTGGCGTGGATGCCGATGCCACTAGGGGCCCGTATATATCGACTTGACCATAAATTTATACGCTACAACGAATGCTATACAGCTGTTGTTTGGACCTGGGTCGACTGCTGGAGTGCCCGCAGAGCATACAGTAGCGTCGCCTGGCGCCTCGCCTCCATTGCCAGTAACGCGACGTGGACAATCTCATCGGGCCGCAAGCTGTATCCCAGCGACACAAAGTCGCCGCCCGTCACCAGGTGCGGGAAGCACGCGCATTTCTTGATAAACGCCTTCAGACCTCGGTTCAGAAAGATGTTGACTTCCTGCTCCAGATCACGCGCACGTTCAGATCTAGCAACCCGTCTGTTCCGAACGAACAGGTACCCTACCTGATAGTTGTATGCATCGTCGGACACGCCGAACAGCCTGTTACGTCCCCGGATGTGTCAGTACGTAGGCCAGACCGGACATGTGCACAAACGAAGCACCAACCGGAACGTGTAATGCCAAATGGCACGTCGGAAGGGCCCCGTATCGATGTCGCGCACCGATTGGCAGAGATTGTTGTCGGTGAGGGCGTAAATCAGGTCAAACTCGTCATCGAGCAGCTGCGCGGTATGGTCGTTCCAGTACCGGCTGATGAGCGAGTATCCATGGCCCTTCCAGTCGAACTCGCCCATATGCAGCACTCGGTAGATCTTGGATTTCACGTTGTAGTCCTCGTACTGCATGTCGGCCAGGACAGGAGCGCAGAGCGCCGGGTAGGCCGGTGGTTGTTGGGTCGCAGTAACGGGGGCCGAATGCGCACCAGAATGGGCATGGTTAGTAGCCTTGAGGGACGTCGCTTGTGCAAGTAGGACGTCCATCGAGGTTTGAAGGAGGACCTTGAGGTGCTGCGTCGCTTCATCACTGTCCGGCGGTGCCGGCTTTGGGGTCGCTGCTGTTGCCGTTGACCGCTCGTCGCTGTCGTCGTCAGTGTCGACGGCGCCAAGACCCTGTGCCAGCCCACACAGCGCGTGGAACGTCGACAGTATGACGATGCCATGGACGAGCTCGGAGACGGACAGGTCGGAATGGGACAGCATAGATCGCAGGAGCGCCGGCGTCAACCTCCATGGCTGGTGCGCCATCAGCGCGTTGACCTCGTCGAACAGCCTGAGCTTGTCAGGGACGGCGGCCCGATCGTGTAGCCACTGTACGGGCCCCTGGAGCCTGACGAACTCCCGTGCCTGCTGCCGGATCAGGTACTGGCAGTGCAGGCGGGCGCTGGCCAACGCCGCCAGGTACGACCGGCACGGTAGAGACAGCGGCCCATCATCGTACATGATCGCCACGTAGCTGGATACGTAGGCGACCAGGAACGACGGTTGCATTGCAATGATGCGATCCAGGGATGCGATGCGACCCGTCAGCAGGAACATGTCCTGCAGAGCGTACAGCGGCGGGCCGTCCGGGATGGCGCCCACCTCCGAGAACGCCTCCCTGGGCAGCATACGCGAAACGCACGGTGCAGGCCGTCGTCCCGATGGTCCAACCTCGTCGTACAGCTCCCGGAACGCCTGTCGCAGGTCGGCGAACGGCGCATCGAATGCCAGGCGTTCGATGCTGGGTAGGACCCGGGCGACCAGGTCGGCGGACGTCGGATCGGCCGCCCACGACCGGACCTGGTCGCAGATCACCGACGTCTGACGCCGACGATCCGGTTCGGACCGCAGCAGGACCGGCATGACGATGGCGTCATCATGGGCACCCGCCATGGCCGAACACGACCGCGTCGCCGGCCACGCCTGTTGTCGCACAGGTGCGTGGCAACCCCCCGGAACGCTGAACGACGCCGGCGCGGGTGACGCGGTCGCAGGCCCCTGATCGATGCGGCCGGATTTGCGTCGACGGAGCCAGCCTGCCTGCCTGCCTGGGGATCCGGCTACCCCGACCTGATCCGACGGTCGTCGTCCACCCAAAAGGAGCCGCCCCGGGGCGCAGTTTTGCCGCGCAGCGCTGACCGCAGGTACAGCCCGCGCCCGCGTACCCAGCACGTGGGCAGTAGAACTATGTGGGTACTACAGATACCCACACTCACACCCGACACACGCCCACATGCACACATTTGACGACAGTGACGGTGGGGTCGGCGTTCAGCAGCTCCGGCTATGACGCTGCCGTCGACAACTGCATGCTTGATCATGCCGCCAATGCTCCACACGTCTTCATGTCTGACAGCTGCCCCGTCGTCAGCCCGCGTACACTTTACAGGCACCGCTCCGTGTCCTCCTAGATGACCTTCAGGTCCAGAGCTGGAGGAGAAGGCGAATCCGAAGCTCAGCCAGCCGCCCATGTCCTACACGCTCGTCTACATGCTCCTGGCCAGCACTGCCGTCGTGGCCGGCGACGTACTCGCAGGTGCCGCCTTTGTCATGCGCCTGCGCGCAGCGCGCTACGACGTACACGCCGTCCACGTTGGTGCAGGCACGACCCGGTCACCGTCTGCGACGACTGAGCGCCGTCCTGAATAGACGCACCGCGCCCGGAATCAGATGCCCTTGTTGTAGTGCACCCTGTCGACAGGGCTGCCATCGGCGTGGCATCTGCCCGAGAATTCGCCCTCCAGGTACCCGACGTCGATGCTGGCCTTCTGCTGGAACAGGGCGAACACGAGCGGCACCGACACCTGAATGGCAACGCCAACCATGCCTGTGGATCGGTACAGGGGTCAGCGACGGCCAGGTCGCACCCATCCAGGAACGGGGGTTCACCGACCAACCAGCACGGGAATGCGCCAGCGCGGGTGCCGCTTGAACCACTCATTTCGGTCCAGGGCATGCATGGCGACAGGAGGTAAACCCAGAATGGGTACCAGGACGAGGACCCGGCCCGCAATACAGGACGCGACAGCGGCCGCACCCGCAATTCGGGACAGGCCCAGCACACGGCCGTCGCGATCGCGGACCTGGATCCCAGACAGGTACTCACGGCGGCGGACGGTGCCCAGGTTGATGACATCGGCTACAGACAGACGACACGTTGCGTCAGGGATTGTAGGGGGGGAGGACGTGACCCGGGAGGAGCGCACGCTCCCCATATCGATGCCGCACCTGCAGCGACAGCCGCGAATGGGATGAACGACGAGTAGAGCGGATGCGGCGGGAGGCGGTGCAGAGCGAGAACAGGAACGCGACGAACGCCGGCAATGGCACCCAGGAACCCTTCCACGGTCTCCCGGGTGCGCTCGCCGGCGTTCGTCGCGTTCCTGTTCTCGTAGTAATGAGCGGCGTTATACCTGGCACGCCGTCAGGGGGATTCGCCTCCCGGCCCGTCGCCAATGCGCTCGTACGTCTGATTGATTAGCTGGGCGGCCATGCTTGCATACACGCCATGTCGGGCGGCGACCAGCATCAGCGCGTCGATCGTCATATTGCACGGCACGATGAAGGGCATGGAGAACGGCCGCCGGATGGGCAGGCCCGTATCCGGGTGCACGACGGCCTCGACAACGACCTGGTCGTCCTGTGTTCGCCGCCTGCGCGCCTGCGCCCGCCTGATATCGGCGTCGGTCAGCAGGCACAGCCTGGGATCCAGCAAGCGGAACAGGCGACACACACGGGACCAGTACGAGCCCTCGTCCATTGGCGCAGACCGTCAATGCCGCAACGGGGCCCCCGTGAGACCTGCTTTGCTGCTGCCGACTCGTTTATTGACGAATTCGGAATTCGGCAGCAGTCACGACGACAACCTCTCCCAATTGTTCCGCCCCCGGCACTGGGCAGGTGCGAGTCCCGACTACGAAGGTATGTAGGTAGGGTCGAACCTGTATTCCGGTGGTTACGCCACCCGGGCATCGCGCAGCCAGGACAGGATATCCGGCGTGAAGTACGTGATGATGACGGTGGCGCCGGCCCGTTTCAGGGCGATCAGCGATTCGAGAGCGGCCTGGCGCAGGTCGACGGCGCCGGCGCTGGCGGCGTGGCGCAGCATGGCGTACTCGCCGGACACCTGGTAGGCGAAGACGGGCACCTCGCAGCGCTGTCGGACAGCGCTGATCACGTCCAGGTACGGGCCAGCGGGTTTGACCATGACGAAATCGGCGCCTTCGGCAATGTCGCGCGCCACCGCCCGAAGCGCCAGGCCAGTGCTGCCAGGCGGCAATTGGTATCCGGATCGGTCGCCTGCGCCAAGATGACCTTTTACATGCAGCAGGGCACGCGGCCGACACAGATATACCTTTGCTGGGCGCCGACTTGGCCGCATCGCGGAACGGCCCATAGAAGCAGGACGCGAACTTGGCGCTGTACGACAGGACCGGGACGCGAGACCCGAACCCATCACTGAACCGCGACACCAGTCAGCAGCGGCCCCCCCGCTTGAGAGGCAACACGCGTTCGTACCGTCGCAAGGCGTCCTTGATGGCATGGACGCGCCCGTCCATCATGTCGGACGGGGCGACGACATCGGCGCCGCATTGCGCGTAGAACAGGGCAATCTGGGCCAGGCGCGCCACGCTGGATTCGACGTCGACCCGCCCGTCCGCGTCGATGACGCCGCAGTGCCCGTGGTCGGCGTATGGGCACCTGCACGTGGCGCACGGGCCTCAGACGGGGGTGCACACGCGCCCGATACAGCACGCCCCCCGAACGTTACATGCAGACATCGGCGATGACGACCAGGTCGGGGAACGCACGTTTCAGCTGACGAATCGCGACAGCAGCCGGGCCTTTCGGGTCGGTCGCTGCCGACGCGAACGCATCCTTGTGCTGGCTGGACGAGACGACCCCGAACACGATGACGGAGCGCAGGCCTGACGAGGGCACAGTCGCGTTGGTACACAACTACACAAGGGATCCCCCGTTGCCGGCGATGCACAGCCGGACTCACCAATGTCAACCAGCGGATGCAGCGCATCGATCAGGGCGTCCACCCCGTAGCGGTTGACGCCCGGGAGCGACTCGACGGCCTGGCACGCCCGCGGGTCCGCATCCGTCACGAAGACGGGCCTGGGGCGGCGCAACGTGTCAGACTTTCATGCGCGTTTTCGCCCATGCCGCGCATGTCCCCGTCGCCTACATGACCAGGTCCTCGGGGCGCACATCGACGAACGGCTGCTGCCAGGCACGGAACACGGGGCCGGCAGCGTACCCGGCATGTATCCCGGCACCGGCACCACCACCACCACCCGCCATCGTCGCCACGGTTGTCGTCCGGCAGTTCTGCGCGTGTCACTGTCGCCGCGCACCGCACTTCTGCTGCTGCTGCTGGTGCTGCTGTCCGCGAGTGGCGACCCCGTCCGGCGTCCGGTAGCCCCGATCGGCGACCGCCCAAAAGACAGCCGTGAGACTGACCTGAGCCGGCCCCAAAAGCGGCGGACCGCGACTGACCCGAAGCCATCATTCCGTGTTGCCGCCACCTGCACTGGCTGGGCCCGACGCCCTCACCCCGACAATGTTGCCGGCTCGCCGCCTGCGCCACGTGCAGCCGGCCGCCGCCGCCGTCCTCAGCACGGGCATCTGCTTGGTCGTGTTCACCGTCGCGCTCCTGTCTAGGCGCCTACCGACGCCCGCCGACGTCGTGCTATACGGGCGTCCACCTGCTGGGCAGCGGTCCGCCGCAACGCCGTCGCCGACCGCAGCGCAAGCGTCGCCCGCGTTCCCGGCGTACTTTGATGAATATGTCGCCGTGCATGAGCGGATCGGGGCGGGCGACCTGCCCGGGCGGTACGTGGAGGTGCGCCCGTCCGGCCAGCTGTGCAATCGAATCCGGGCCATGATCGCCGGCCTGGTCGTCGCCATCCTCACCGATCGGGCGATGCTCGTGCACTTCCAGGAAGGGTACTACGCGCCCCTGTCGGCGCTGTTTCAGGGGCCGATCCAGTTTGAGGCCCGGGGACGATCCCTGTCAGGGACGTCGCGGGAGATCGCCAGCGACTGCGGCAGCCCGTCGCTGATCTGCGACGATATCAACGACTACCCGGAGACGATCCTGACGGTCAGCGGCGCGTGCTACATCGTCCAGTCGATCGGCGCCAATCCGCGCCTGAGGCAACGCTTCCTGGATCGGATCGGCCCGTTCGAGGGGTCGTTCCGCCGCCTGTTCTCCTACTTCTTCCCGCCCAGCGACGCCGTCCTCGAACGCGTCCAGCAGTTCGAGGCGCAGCACCGTTTCGATCAGCACTTTGTCGTGGCGCTGCACGTTCGAGGCGGCGGCGACTTCACGTCGCGCATGACCGACGACGACCTGCGCCGGTACCTGACCTGCGCCGGCCAGCTTGCGGCCCCGGTCGACGATCAGCGCCCCCGGCGATACTTCCTCGCCGCTGACACGGCCGAGACGCGACAACGCGTTGTCAGGTTGCAATCGGGGCGCATCGACCGCGCCATGTTCGCGACGCTGGGCGAATTCCAGATCTCGGACAATGTCGAAGGGTGCCAGGCCGCCCTAGCCGAGCTGCTCCTCCTGCAACGCGCCGATGCACGAGTCCTGACGCCAGCGTCGTCGTTCAGCGAACTATCGGGCGCCATGGCGCTCGACTGGCATCGCAACGCGTACGCCGTCCAGGACCGGCATAAAGGCAACGGCATACCGTTCCCGGTCACCTTGCAAACGGCCGTCGATCAGTGCCTGCAGACGAACTCGACGGAGCCGTCCATGCGCGAGCTGGCCATGTTCCTGGCACGGGCGCCATGCCTGACGGCGACGACCCCCTAGCAGCAAACCAATCTGCATGTACTGCAGCAATGACGACGTCTGGCGAGGATGTACCCGGTTTTTATGACGCTGCAGGCAGGGTGGCGTACCTCCTATGCAGATGATCGCAGCGGTGCGCCGCCGGCAACCGGCTGGAACTGGAAATCGCCAGCCAGCGGGAAGTGATCGCTGCCGTGCATCGGGCCCGGATGCAACGGCCGAGCGTCGCGTGGGTCCCCCAGCACCATCGGCAATTGCAACAGCGCCGATGGTTGTACGTCCACCTGCGCAGGGTACGGGGGACACCGGTCAGGGACGACGTAGGGAGCGTTCGACGATGCGTGCACGCCGCTAGACATACGTGGCCTGCGCCGCCGCCGCCGCCGCCGCCGCCGCCGTACACGATGTAATCAACTAGACGCCAGGACCCGGCGACATACGACGAGTACCGGTTGCAATGATCGTCGTACAGCGACCGGAACCGCAGTCGATGACCGCCTGCAATTCAAGAGCACACAGGGCACGTCAGTCAATGACGGACGCGGATCCTGCTGCTCCCTGGGCACAAACTGGCCGTACCCTCGGTCAGGTAGCGGATCGCAGGGGACACCGGGTCGCTGTTGAAGTCGCCAGTGAGGACGATCGGGTGCGCATCGGGCAACCGATCGAGCAGGGCCCTCAGCTGGGCCATTCGCACGTCCGACCGCGCCGGGTCGAACAGCAGGTGGGTTGTGGCGACCGTGAACCGCGTGCCCGTCCTCTGCTGGCGAAGCTCAACGGCAAGGGCAACGTTATCGACGCCGTCGGCGACGTCCAACGCGATGCGCTGCGTGCGGGTTTCCTCCTGGAACATGGGCGCCCGGAAGAAGATCGCGACCCCGTCGCAGCTGTGCGGGCTCGTCCTGCGTGCATAACGGCCTACGTACCCGGGGCCCGTCAGCGTCCTGCCACCGACATCAACAGTATACACGAAGGACGACCTTGGTATCCCTGGCGAACGAGCGCCGGTCCCAGATCGTTCGCCATGGAGCGGTAGTCGACTTCCTGCAAGCACACGACGTCGGGAGACTGGTCTACAGGCGGGGCGCACAGGTCAGCATGCGTTCCCCTTACACACGTTCGCGGGCCGCTGCAACGCACCAGCAATGTCGCGAACGACCAGGGGCAGCCTGGTCTGCCACCGGCGGTACCTCGTCGGTGTCTCCACATACAGGCGCCGATGCCACTCCATGATGTAGGGCGACAGCACGTTGTACGACAGGATGCGGACGCCGGTCGGGCTGGGCGGCCGCAGACGCAGCCAGCGGCGCGGTGCCCCCGCGGCCACCGCCCTCAGCACCGCCATGATCAGGCCAGCGCGTGCCCCGCCGACCTGCCTGCAACGTAGTTGTTAGTTGCCCGAATGGCAGTGCACGGGTACCCTTTGCGGAGTCGTCGGGCGCTGACAGACCGACGACAGCGAGCGACGAGAGCGGCGCCTCCGGCGGAGTTCTGCGACAGGCGCCGCGCCAGACGACGCCGCCCGGGGAGGGAACATGTCGGCGACGGCAATGACGCCCGAGCAGCAGCAGCAGCAGCAGGCGGCGGCGATACGGGCGCAGAAGATCCGCGCCTACCTGGAGATGAACTTCGCCCGGGACCCGAACCCGGCGCCCGCCGCCGTGCAGGCCATCGCCAGCCAGATCGGCGAGTCCAGGGACGCCGTCCACAACTGGTTCATCCAACGACGTACGTACCCGAGCCCGGGGGTGCGCTTGCGCGCCATCCGCCCTGACGCGTCCTGCTCGTAGGGATGCTGCAGGCGCAGTCTGCCAGGCACGCCGCTGAGGAATTCGTAACACACGTGCGCGCCTTCGTATGCGGTTCTGCGATCTGACATATACGGTGCCCGCGCGCGCAGGATCGGCGATCGCCGTTCACGCTGACGAGCATACAGTACGCGCGGCGCACGCCCCACGTGTGCTTCTTCTTGGTTCATCGCTGAGCGAACGTGTGTGTCCGCCTAGGATCGGCGAGTGGCAGTGCACGGCCCAGTTCAAAGGCCACGTCACCGGCCAGTTCGATTTCGACGTATGATGCCACCCCCCCTGCAATGCGTCCCCGTCGGTATCGGCCCAACCGTGTTTCACCAGACGCAAACCGTATTCTGGATCGTGCTGAGCGGCGGCGTCGCCCAACGTATCGGCATGCCGTTCGATACAATCACAGCCATTGAACTGTCGGCGACGTAAGATGCTCGTAATGGCAGGGCACACCCTGGGCGTCTTTGCTGCCAGTGCTGTCCCATGTAGGACGAAGACCCAGGCCCGGATCGTGTTCTCGTTTTCCAGGCCACCCCGGTTCTCCGAGGAGGTCGACCCCGCCCCCGACCGCTCAACCGAATGGACGACGATTGACGACTTCTCATCCGGCATGCAAGCCAGTCAGCATCTGACGCATGTGCTGCTGCTGAACAAGGTGGACGTCGCGCCCAGAGCATGCGTTTTCTGATGACCTGAACCGCACACGTGTCAGATCGACGTCGAGCATCATCTGCGGGCCCTGATCGCGTTTTCTCCTGCCATCAAGGTAGGCTCTCACTTGCGCCCGGGCGCGGCATGTACGCCCCCTGCTGACACACCGGGTTAGGGAATGATCAGGACAGCGATGCATAAGCCAGCACAGCCTCCGTCCGATTCCACACAGGCACACGTTCCGGTTAACTAAAGGAAGGAAGCGCGACGAGATGATTCCATCGTGGTGACTGTCGACACGTCGCCCTGCCGTTCGTATATATTTATACAATGTACATATCAGCGCGCGGCGGCGCTCGCACGAAGAATCGGCGCGAGGAAGCAGGCCGATTCGTAATTGTCGCGAACAGCAGCAAAGATGGACCCGAGGAACGGCCTGAACCGAACCCGGTTGTCTTCTGGGCCATACAGGTCCGCCAGTACCGACGCCGCCGTTCGCCGCATGACGGCATCGACCACTTTCGACTCTGACGACAATGCCACCCCCATGAGCAACAACAGCGCAGCGCCGACACCAAGCGTACCTCGGGCGGGTTCGAGCAGCAGCGCAATGAGACGCTCGACCATGTCGTTGTTCTGGACGATGCGCACATTGAAAGCGGGGCCACAGGTCGCAGTCAGCCGCGAGATCGTCTCCAGTGCCGCGAGGACAACGTCGTCGTGCCCGGGATACTGCAGGAGCGACACGACGAGGTTGATCACCTCGTGGTGCATCTGTGACGCCAGCACCGTCGCGTTCGGCTGATGCACGGTCAGCATGCCCAACAGGTGAAGGGCGCGGATGACGCCGGCCTCATTGTCGACCTGGATCAGCGTCCGGTGCAGCCACCTGGACAGCGTCGAGAAGTTGACCTGAAGCGGGGCATCAGCAGACGCCGGTTGCCCCGATCTCGCGGCCGACCTACCTTTGTCAGGTCCAGATACGGGCTGACGTGCAACAGGATGTCACACGCGTGATCGTCTAGGCGGCAACGTCAGACAGCGAACCGGGCACGGGCGAGGTCCACCTAACGTTCAAAGGCGAGCTCCAGGAGGTCATTCGCACACGAGTGATGCAGGGCGATGCGCGGCTGATTGCTGGCAACGAACGAGAGGTTGCGAAGCACGGCCAGGAGCACGGGGATGACGTCGGGGAACTCGATCTCATGGTCGACGTGCTGCGCCTGCTTGGCGAACTGGCTCAGGTTCGGCAGGACGTTGCGCGGGTACAGCCGGGACAGGTCGACGACCAGCAGTTGCCGCTCGATCAGCGCCACGAGAATCTCCAGCAGCTGCGGCGTCTCGTTGAACTGGACCAGGCGGTTCTGGTTGAACGATATCAGCAGCAGGTGGTTGAGCGCCCACAGCACATCCGGGCAGCGCCTCGACCGCAACGAGAACAAGATGGCGGTCATGCCCGTCGCCTTGTAGTAGTTATTGGTGAACACGGACGGCCCGAACGCGGCACTGGGCAGATCCGTCACCGACGAGGGCGGGGACGGGACCACCCCGGGCGGGGCAGCCGGCTCCGGGTGCGCCACCTGATAGTCCAGCTCGAACTGGAGCAGCAGACGGAAGTAGCAGACTTGCAGGATGACGGAGGCGGCACGGTCCGTCGGGGTCGCCGCGCATTCCAGCGCCTGGCGCGCCACGACCGTATCCCAGAGCTGGCGCTCGCAGACGTGCTCGAACCCACCCAGCGATACCACGGACCGGTACAGGACGAACAGGTCTGTGCGAACGCCATTGAGGATTATGCGGCGCCCGGTGCGCAAGCCCAACGTAGGCGTACCGATCGTTTGTCGGGCGAACGACGGCACCAGGTCGCTGCAATGGTCCGACGAGTAATGCGACCAGGCCGCCTGGAAGTTCTTGGCCTGGGCGCAGTCGCCCGCACCGAACGCCGACAGGTGCCGACTGAATTTCGGCGGGCGCACGCCCACGGCCACCATCGACTGTTTCATGTCCTGCCGGGCAGACAGCCACGTGCGCATATCTGTCGACATGGGTCTGCTTCAGCGCTGCGATGCGGGACCGCCATGAGGCGAGGCGAGGCCCGACCATGGAAATGGACCAACGTGTCGCGGAGCTGTTTGCGAATCAGGTCGCTGATGGCGACGCATTCCTCGTGCTCTGCCGATTCCGCGTCAACGTCCTTCCACTGCGCCTGCAGAACCTTGACGAGGTCGGCGACCTTGGCCTGCGGCTGCTGCTTCTGCAACCCGGGCAGCTGCCGCTGCCTGTAGATCAGGAACGGCGTCGGCGCGTACTTCCGCAGTAGCCCTGTGCCCGACGAGTCAGCCGCCCGTACGACGCGCCACGGTACCCGTACGACGAACGCGATAGGCCCTGCGCGGACTGGTCGGCAACGGGCCCCGGCCCGATATCGAGATCGTCGTCCATCGCGACCCGCCGTCGCCAATGGCCACGGACTGCGCCCACTGCGCGGTGCTGCAATCCGCTGCTCAATACAGGGTCGTCGAGGTACCCTGCGCTCGTCCCCCGCCCCCCGGGAACCATCCGCGTTGTGCACCCGTCATGTGACCGGTCCTACTGGTGTGCGCACAGGATGATAGTTACAGTCCCGCTGGTCATACGTACCTGTGCACTCTCGTACGGGCGGCTGGGGAGGCGTCGCAGCGATCTCGCCTTGCATTGATGACGGCACCGACCGACCAGCATCGGCGCAGGTACAACCAGGGGCGGGCGACCCGGATCCTGCGAGACGTCCAGCTGATCGACCACCCGTTCCCGAAGGTGGTCGCCAGCCAGGCGGCCCGGGGCCTGCGCGCCTTGCGCCTGCTGTCGATCCTGTCGGCGCAGACGTCCCGGGTCACCCTGCTGGCCGTGCTGACCTACGCCATGCTGCTATGCTCCGGTTACGTCTGGCAGAGCTCGGCGCCGTCCCGGACCAAGATGAACGAAACGTTCACCGTGGTCAACTGGCAGGTTGTCGAGACGTGCCTCATTCTGACGCTCAGCCTGTGGAGCCTGCACGGTCTGTGCGTCTGGATCCACCGCGGATCCGACCTGCGCAAACTCGCCGCCATCCCATCCGTCCTCCTCTTGATACCCATCGTCATGGTTGTCATCCTGGTCGAGGAGCACCGCTGGTCCCGGGTGGTCGACAGAACCTGGCCCACGTTCGCCGACATCCTTCTCGAGCTCGCCTTGTACGGACCTGCGATTCCCGTTTCCTGCATGCGCGTCTGCTGACGGTCGTGTCGGCGCAGGAACGCCCGGAAGATGCTGTTCGGCAAAGCGCACGAGCAGCATTGGACGGCGCTCGGAACGTTCGAGCACGCGCGACAACGTCGAACATGTTCACAGATGTACGACACACAACCGTACACGCTCGCGTCGCAACAGCACCGATGTCCCTGACGTCCGCCGGAGCACGTCGTCCTTGTATATCTTGCAGTGGTTATTATACGTAATGCCTAATCCCCATAAATCGTTGGTTACCGGGTCACGGGGCTCAACGACGGCGCTTTCCCCGCGCCCGCTTGTTGGCCTTGAACGCGGCCAGCACCGCCCGTGCAACGTCATCAGGCACTTGGGCGCGGCACGCCGGACAAACGTTCTGTATGCCTCGAGAACCTGTTCGGCAACGTCATTGGGAGGCTGCCCGGGCGGCGTCGTGCCAACGTGCCTACCCAGGCAGCGGTTGATGCAGGCCAGGTGGACCTCTATCGAGCAGCACGGAAGCCTGCAGCGTGGGGTCACAATTGTGATGCTGTGGCGAGGAGATACATGACCTGCGCGTATACCTGAACAGGGCCGGGTGCGCCCCATCATCCTTCTCGAGCTGTGCCACGTATACTTGTCACGCGACGCGGGTGGACGCAGGCGCGCGCGCCGCCGTATTACCAGGCAGACCGCGCAGTCAGTGGACGGTTCGAACAGCGGCGAGGCCCGGTCCAGATGCGCTTGGATGGCGTCCGCGTCCGCCGCCGAGACTTCGCCCCCGAACATGGACTGCCTCGGCATCAGATTCGTGGACGCGCGGACGCTGCGAGCACCACCTACCCGTTTCAGCTGGCTCTTCGTCCAGATGCACTCGTCGTCGAAGATATCCATCTCAGGGGACGCCGGGTCGCCCTCGGCATCATGCGGACCATCGTTAACCGGGTTGCAGGTCCCCGGTTCGCGCTCCGCGCTGGAGCTCGTCGACGGCCGCGCCTGTCCAGGCGATGCGGGCGCGATGACGGGCACACTCTGCAGCGCCTGCAACAGCATCCCCGCTTGCTTGCCGACGTCGACGAGGTGCTGCAGCTGCAGGATCAGATCGGGCGGGTCGTCCGCATTGAGATCGCCCGCCAGTCGACCCTGGCTGCACTGCATAGCGACACGGGCACAGCTGACCCACATCCAAAATGACGACCTGCAGGCACACGTTGCCACACCGTCCCATCATGATCGATCGCAATCATACCGACCTGCCTACGTAGGTACGTTCATGGCCAGGCAGCATTCCTCGTGCTGTCTGAGCCATACGTGCACAACCCGCCGCTGTAGGACCGTTGTATATTGTGGGAGCTAATAATTGTCTAGTACAGTGCTTCGTGGGCTCGACACGAATTCATCGTTCGGGTCGCCGTCAGAGGGCAGGTCCGGCTGATCCAGGATTCAGCACACGTGAAACGGAAACCATGGATACGTACGTCCGGGAGCGTCGCCTTGAGCATCAGTATTTCCGCCTTCAGCGCGCTGACGTCTCGTCCATACAGGTCGGCGGCGCTCTGCAGTTCCGCCTCAAGCGCTTGGCATCTTGCCTGCAGATAGCCGACTCAGTAATCATGACCAGGTGACCGGCTTGGGAACGCACCTCTGCTGCAAGCGCCCTCGCTTGCGCTTGCGGGTCAGCATGTTTCGTCGTGCCTTCCGCCCTTCCCAATACGTTCAACACGAGGACACGGGCGGGCATGAATGTCGCAGGTACCGGGAATCGTCGGACGGAGCGGCTGCACGCAGCAACGCCTCCAGCTGCTCGATGACCGACTCCTGCGTTTCGATCGTCTTATGGAATTTGTCGATTCGTTTCCGATCGTCCTGCATGACTCGTCAGAAACGCATGTGGGATTCATCATTCCGCCGACCTGAACGCTGCGCAAACAAGCGGACTGGGCAGCATGAGCCTCGCGTAGCTTGGCGAAGTTCCTCTGCGTCTGTCGAGCGGCCTCAACTTGCTTGCTCATTCGCTCCACCTTGCGAAGGGCTTCAGAACGTCCCTGCTTCTCAACAGCGATCTCGTGTCGAGCACGCAGCAGAAGCGTCCTGAGGGCGGCTACGTTTGATGGCGTGTCTTCCGGGGCATGTGCGATGCTCGATTTCTCCAGCGACGTGTACTCGTTGAGCCGTGATGTCAGTGACCGGTTCTCGTTACGCAACTGTAATGGCCATGTCATTCGACAAGTCGGGACGTCATTGAGTCGACGGATCGTGCTTACTTGTTCGCACACTCGCCGAAGGTCAATGATCTCCAGGCCCAACGTCCTGAGGGCGTCGACTTTGGCCTCCAGATCATGAGCTGCCCTGACGGTGGAAATAAGAACAGGCGGTCGATAGGCGCTCGCAGAGACTTGAGGCGTACTTTGCGCGTGTCTCCATTTCAACCTTCAGCTGCTGCTTCGCATCGGCTAGTTGATTCTGAAGATCGGCAATGCGAGTGCTCTCAACAGCAACCGCTTTGGGCGACCTGATGATATGCATAACCTTGAACGGGCGGCGCGTCGACACTGGCGGTTTCACAGGAGGCAGTGTCACCCCAGCTTGGATTGGGGCATTACCGATGTTCGCTGCAGGCGGCTGAGCGGCGGGTAGAGTCGATTCAGACGCAGGGACCGGCGCCGACGCGCTTCGGTAGGTTGTGACTGCCCACTCGAGTGACGCGGTGGTCCCGACAATTGCCGTCTTGCGGGGACTTGATAGGTCGGCAACAGGAACCGATGCATATCCTATCGTACAGAATTACATGGATTCGTTGTGTGCTCTGCGGAAGCGGTCATACCAATGAATCGGAACGAGTTGTCTGGTGGAGTGGGATTCGTATACAGTTCCGCGAGAGCAACCGTTGCCGGCCCGAAAACTATGTCCTGACCAGCGTGCTCAGGATCGCACTAGATCGCGAAGTATGTAATAGACCAACCTCCCTATCGAACAAGGTCACCGACTGTGCAATTGCAGAAAACCGGTCTTTCGTGATCTCATCGGTTACACCTTTGGCATAACGGTAAACCAATCTTATAGTATGGGCAATCCCCTAGTCGGCATACGAATGCGAGGAGACAAGGTATCGCCGCCCGATAGCGTGCTGGACGTTGGCTCCAGCCTGGCGAACGGAAACGGCGGCCACAGGTTCTGCGCCCTCGATCAATTAAAACCATGAACACGTTCGACGGACACACGTACCCGGGACTCAAGTACTTTCCGCCTATAGTCCTCGATGTTGGTACAAAGGTAGACAGTAATGAAAACCGTTTCAGCAGTCGCCAGGCCCGAAATGGACCGTATGTTGTACTGCATTCGACGAACGTCAGCACTCAACAAGAGACATCGACGTTTCACATAGGGCGAAGCACATACAACAACTTTAGCAAGGTGAGCGTTCCGCTGCAATAACGACAATTCGCCGGGTTGCTTCTGTGTCGGCTACCGGACGAACATGTCAATAGGAACACCAACAAAGGCATTTCACGAGTGGTCCAACCGTCACGGATACGAAAAGGCTCGCAGACGATCCTTGACTTGGGATAATCAAATTGCACCTGTATGGCTTCGATGAGCCAGACTGTCGACAGGGCGCAGACGCAAACCCTACTGAACGGCGGGCGACACCATCGACCATGGAACGGGTGCAAACGCAACGGCGGGTGCAGCAGATGCCATTGGTGGGACCAACGACAGCTGCAGCGACCCGTTGCCTGTCGTTGCCGTTGCGGCGCCTTGCTCTGGCAGCAGCTTCACCCATTTCTTCGACACCAAACCCCTAAGCACACATGAGGAACACCATGCGCAGACCAGCGTTCGCCAGGGGGCCAGACCTGTAACGATTAACCTTCATGGATCCCGTACTGGCCTGTGTGAACCCTGGCGCGCGGGCCAGGACAGCCAGCTCGGTCGTGGCATCGACGTCGACGTTCGTGGCACGGTAAACGAAAATGTCGACCTCGGCGACTGGATCCGGGGCCGGGTTCCACTGCAGGTCCGATGGGAACCGGTTCGGTTGGAAGGCGCGCGCCTATCCGCAACGCGTTGGCCCGCCGAGCACGATCTACAAGGCGCGACCAGTGCCGACCTTGGACGCGATGACACTGCATCGGGACGCGTCGGATTCAGCAGCCCACTGCACTGGGACCGTCGTGGACTGCCCAATGGCAATCGATTGGAGTGGTATGGCGACAGACGCCGCTGGAACGTTGCCCGATTTGGTGGACCAGACCTGGACGACGACCTGGGCGACGTCGGCGCCAACCGGGATGTAGACCGGCGACGATTGCGATCCGCCATCGAGCGACCATCGGCCATCATCGAGGACGACCTCGACGGGTTCGGCGCCGGCGACGACCACGACGAACCTGGCCAGGTCGGCCGGCGCCGAGCACGCCCCGAGCGAGACCTCGAGCAGTTGCACGATCGGCTCGTCGGCGCCAGGCATCGTTCGGACAGTCCCAGGGGGCCACGCCTCTTCATGCAACCACAGGGTCTGCTGCCTTCCGTCATATAAACCGGGGCGACGCCCAGGTCCCGTGGATCAACGCAACGACCTCGTGTGGCCGATGACCGTTCGTCACGTCTCGTGTGGACCCCGGGCGCCACGCCCCCGTGCCGGTATGACTGGACGCATCGGCCGTGCCCGACAGCCACGGGGACGGCCTGCTTCGCGGACGACCATGACGCCGACGCGCGCCGCATGTCGCAGTGATCTCACTACATAGCGAAGTAAGTGGGTGGTGCCCCGACGCGTTCCCGTCGTGCGGGATCGACCGGATCGGTGCGGGTCGGTGGCAGCAGCAAAAAACGCGGCGTGGGCCGACAGATTTTCGTCAGCGTTTGCAGTCGGATTTTTTTGTTCGTCCGCCGCGCGTTGGGTGGTGACCGGCGTTGTGTGTGTCCAACGGGCGCGCGCGGCGTGTGTGGCGATCTGGCGGCGACGGGGCGGCGCGGCTGCGGCCAATGGCGATGGAGATCGATGGAGGCTCAGGGACCGATGCGATCCTCGACGACGTACGTCGGCGCGGTGTTGCTGGTGCTGTCGTATGTGCTGACGTCGGTACCAGCGATTGGCGACCATCTGCCTGCTGTCGAACGACTCGAAGAAGAAGATGAACGCCATGCGCTCCTCGCTGAGGCATATTCGGAAGATTATCGAGAAGATATGCAAATCGCCGACGGATGCGAAATCCAGGTCGGACAGGCCTGCCGGAGCGTGCGGCGGGGGGCGCCGGCTGATCTGCATTCGCCTTGCACAGGAAGGTGCCGTTGAAGAACTTTTCGTTCAAGAAGTTCGTCAGCGACGTGCCCGGTGCGATGGACGTCATGAGCGCGCTCGGGTTCGTCGCCGCCGGCGATGACGTCATCGAGCTGCCCAGCGAGTCCGTCGACGTCAGCTTCCTCGAGCGCGCGATGGCCAAACTGGACGCCAAGACGAACGTAAATTGCGCGCGAATCGATGTCCTGTGTCTGTGCGCGCCCCGCCCTGACGGTCGTTCCAGGAGGTCGACACGGCCATCTCGTCGGCAACGTCGGTGCCGGGCCCGCAGAAGCAATGCGTGGCCAGATGCGGGTTCTATGGCAACCCGGACACGGACGGGTACTGCTCGATATGCTACCGGGCGGTCCTGTCGGGCAAGGACCCGTCGGCCGGCAAGGTTGCCTGCGCGACGCCCAACTGCAGCAATTTCGGCCACGTCTCCAAGGACAACCTGTGCAACAAGTGCTGGCAGGAGCGCGAGGACAAGAGCAACAGTACGTGGCGTGCGCTTCGCGTCGTGGCTGTCGCCCTGGTTGGCCACTGACCGCTCCTGCTCGTGCTAGGCGGGTGGTCCAGCAAGTCGTGGTGGCCCAAACTCCAGCGGGCGAAGCGCAGGCTGCGCGCCATCTGGATCTTCAGGCAGGGCAGCACCCCGAGGCCCGTGCAGACCGACCCGAGGAGGTGCTGGGTGTGCAACCGGAAGACGCCGCTGACGGCGGTCGCCTGTCGCTGCGGCTACGTGTTCTGCCCGGCGCACAGATCCACGCTGGATCACGAGTGCAGGTTCAACTTCAAGCAGGCGCACAAGGTCGAGCTCCACCTGCTGAACCCGCAGATCCAGGGCAAGAAATTCGACCGCCTCGACTGACGCCAGCGTACACCATTTGATCAACAGGGCATCGTCACGGCGGCGCCACCGCTCGTACATTCGATAGCGCTGGCCACGAACGCCCGCCGGTACTGGACCCCGGCGACGACGCCGACGCCAGCGGGTCGTACGGGCGCGCCCGTAACGCAGGCAACACGGCGGCCCGCTTCTCCAGCCCTGACGGACGACGCGCTCGCTCAGTATACCGCCAGGACGACGACGACGACGACGACGACGGTACGTATCGACCTGGGATCCAGCACTCGGACAGGGCCTGGGGCGTGCGGACGTCGTGCAACGTGAACAGGCCCGGGATCGGGTGCAGGACGGCGTGGAGGTCGCCGTCGGGCGCGCGTCGCTGCGCCAGGGCCTTGTCGGCGCTACTGCCGCTGAGCAGGATCTGGCCGCCGTTGGCCGCGCCGCTGACGGCGTACGCCAGGTGGACGTCGGGCCCCGAGTACTCGATTCGCGTCGTCACCGACGACCGTCGATGGGACGGCGTCCCCGAATGGATCCCCATGCGCACCCGCAGACCTGCGCGTCACGACGGTCACACACACGCACACGTGCATCGGGGCGTGGGCCACCTCTGAACAGGAGCGTATCCTGGTCGTACACCGGGCACGCCTCCGGCTGGCGGAGCAGGGCCTCGGGCCAGTCGCAGGCGAGAAGACGCTGCTGCACGTCGATGCACCACCGGATGGCGTCCGGCTCTGACAGAGGCGGGACAGTCAGCGTCGGCGCCCTCCCCCCAAGCGCGCCCACGTCGCACCGTTGAAGAACGCGACGAGGAAGGCGTCGCCCTCGGTCTTGACCTCGTAGCCGCTGTGCGCCTTCAGCAGGGCACGCAGGGTGCGGTCCTGGCCTGGCGTTAGTGATCGGATGGTGGCGGGTGCCCATTGCGTTGCGACTGACGTGATCCTCCAGCGACGCGTTCATGGCGTCGGGCTCGCAGTCCCAGAGCCGGGTCGAACCCTGAACGTCGCTGACGACGAGGACGACCCGGGTCTGTGGCGCAACCTGCTTTAGGCTTTCGACGACCGCGATCGGGAGCGAACGCCGCTTGACATCGGCGCGGACCGGCCCCGAATTCGCCTGCACAACGACGCATCCCGGTCAGGCCAGCGGCACCGATCGCGCGCGCCCCCCGCTAGGTACACATGCCCCGATCATGCTGCTGATGGACGTCACCCAGTGGTTCCGCGATTGTAACGAGTCGGCGGCGAGATGGTGGGCGCGGCGCCCGTCATGGACGACGAACCGGTATCGGAAGCCGTGGAACGCGCCGCCGCCGCCGCTCGATGCGCCCGGCATCGTGACGCCCTGGGCCTCCACAGCTGCTTCCGCGTTGAACGACAGCAGGCTGATCGACAGCGTGTCACCTGGGCGCGGGCGGGAACGCACAACGTCAGCCCCCAGGGCGAGAGCAGCGATCGCCGTCGTCGTGTACCCATCTCAAAGTACCAGCAGTGTGTGCCCACGAGGACAACGTACCGGCGCCGCCAGCTGTACGACACTGGGTCCTGTTTCAGGAGCCACCCGTCGAGGCGGGTGTCGGCGCCGGCGTCCCTGATGGCCCGCGTCCACCGGTCGGCCTCGGCGTCGTCCGAAGCGCCCAGGCGTATGGTCCGGTTCGAGCGTCGCGCCCGGACGCTGAACACGACGGCCGGGACCCGGGTGGGGACCCTGGCGCCAGACGCGGCCAGCAACGCCACCCTCCGGAGCAGGGGGCGGTCGTCGCCCTGCACCGTCGTGACCCGGCACCCGGCAACGTCGATCGAACCTGCGCGGACGACGACGACGACGTCGTCAGCCGCTGAACGCACGCGGGGGACACACAGCGACATCGGACCCTTGAGATGCGGCTCGTGCAACGCCAGCGTCATGTCGCGCATGACGGCGAACTTCTGGCGCCACGCGTCGTCCCGCGGGTCCCGATACGTCAGCCACCCCTCGTGGCCCGGCGACCGCGGCCCGCCGCCGGCGTCGTTCCCCGACGACAGACGACGAGCGAGGAACGCGCGCGCGCGCTCGAACCAGGTGGCACTGGTCGGGTGGGCGACGGCGGCGGCGGCGCGGAACACGTCGTCCGAGGCTCGCTGGCCGCCCATCAGCCACGTCTGCCAGCAACGAGGCCGGCCGGGCGCGTACCTTGCGAAGCAGGTCGGCGGAGGCGTGCCGCCACTGGCGTTTCGTCAGGACGTAGGACGCCAGGCGGGCGTCCTCGGCGATGCAGGCCTGTGCCATTAGTCAGGCGCGTCCGCGTCAGCACGGCACGGTTCAACCGGCGCGTATTACGAGGAACGTTCGGCCCGTCAGGCGCTCGGCGCTGCTGCCGACGGCTTCCAGGAGCCCGATCCGGTCGACGACGTCGTACCGATAGTCGTACTCGCCTGCGGGGCCGCTGCGTTCAGACGGTGGCGGTGATGGGGCGGTCCAGGACCGACCTACGACCTGGAACACGACCTCGTTGGAGTCGCGCGCCAGGACGACACCCGTGATGCGCTCCAGGGCGATACGCCGGCGGTACCGGGCGAACCGGCCCGGGCGGAAGTTGTACAGCGCCCGCTGCGTGACGACCAGCGCCCGCTGCTGCCGGCGACCGCGCCGGTTCACCTTGACGACCGCCGCCGTGAACCGGACGCCCTCGTCCGCGGGCAGGACGCCGCGCAGGTCCGCGTCGTACGCGACCGCCAGGTGGTCGGCGACGACGTCGTCGATCGTGCCGCCACCATTGTCGCACATCGCGCTGGCCCTGTAGAGCGTAGCGTAATACACGAGGTCACGCCCCCGCCCATCTCTACGTCGGTACTCATCCAGTTCGTGGATATGCGCGCGCTCCCCAACGTGTGTATTGTCAGCGGCGGGCTATGCCTACAGTTCCTCCTTGTCGTCGTCATCGTCGTCGTCGTCGTCGGCGAAGGCCTCCTTGTCCGCCGCGGCGTCCTCCGGCGCCTTCCGCTCCTTCTTGGGGACGACGGGCATCTCGACGGGCTGGCCGACGACGCCCAGGTTGGTCTCGAGCACCCGGTTCAGGCGGCCGACAAAGTCCTGGACGTCCTCGTGGGTGAACCCGCTGTTGATCAGGGCGGCGTCCAGGACGAGGTGGCAGATGTACTCCAGGTCGTCGGTCTCGTCCCGGTCGACGCGGCGCTTGATCTCCTTGATGATCGGGTGCGCCGGGTTCACTTCCAGCGTGCGCCCGCCGATCATGAAGCGCTGCTTCTCAAAGTCGCCCATGGCCTGGCCGCGCATGATACGCTCCATGTTGGCCGTCCATCCCCATCGGGTCGACACGAGGACGGCGGGCGTGCCCGACAGGCGCTTCGAGATCTCGACCTTGGAGACCTTGCGGTCCTTCAGCGTGTCCTTCATGAACTTGAGCGTCTCCTTGAACGCCTCCTCGACGTCCTCGTGGAGCTCCTTCTCCTCCTGGGTCATCTCGCCGAGGTCGAGGCCCTCCTTCGTCACCGACTGCAACTTCTTGCCGTCGAACTCGGTCAGCGCCCCGGCCAGGTACTCGTCGATGTTGTCGACGAAGAACAGGCAGTCGAACTTGCGCGCCTTCAGCTGCTCGAGCATGGGCGACTTCTCGACGGTGGCCTGGTCCGGGCCGGAGATGTAGTAGATGTCCTTCTGGCCCTCGGGCATGGCGCTGACGTAGTCGTCCAGCGAGATCACCTTGTCCGGGTGGTTCAGACTCTTGAACCGCAGCAGCTTCTCCAGCTTGCCCTTGTTCTTCTTGTCCTCGAGAACGCCCAGCTTGATGCTGCGCGAGAACTGCGACCAGAACTTCTCGTAGGGCGTCTGCGCCATCTTCTTCTCGGCGTCGCCATCCTTCTTCTCGTCGTCATCCTTCTTCTCGTCGTCGTCCTTCTTCTCCTCCTCAGCCGGCATCTCGGCCAGCTCTTCGAGCATCGACAGGACCTTCTTCGTGACGCGCTTGCCGATCGTCTTCAGGACGCCGTTGTCCTTCTGCAGGCTCTCACGGTTGACGTTGATCGGGAGATCCTCCGAATCAACGACGCCCTTCACAAAGTTCAGGTACTGCGGGAGCGCCTCCTTATCGATTGATTCCGTCAACAGGACGCGGCGGACGTAGACCTTGATGGCGCGGTTCGCGTCCGTGTAGTACTTGTCGTACAGGTCGTACGGGGCGACCGAGGGGATGTACAGAAGACCGGTGAACTCGACGCTCCCCTCGGCCTTGAAGTGCGAGTGGATCAGCGGCTCCTTGTCGTCCTTGGCGAACGCCTTGTAGAAGTTGACGTACTCCTCCTTGGTGATCTGGTCGATGGGGCGCGCCCAGAGCGGCTTGCCGGAGTTGACCTGCTCCCACTCCTTGACGGACTCCTTCACCTTCTTCGTCGTCGGCTTCTTCTCGGCCTCGGTGTCCTCCTCGGTGATGTCCAGGTCCTCGGACTCCTTCTTCTCGGTGCCCTCCTCGTCCTTCTCGACGGGCTGGGCCTCCTCAACCGGGACCTCGGTCTCGACCTCCTTCGTCACCTGCAGGTAGATCGGGTACTGGACGAAATCGGAGTGCTTGTGTACCAGGTCGCGCAGCTTGGACTCCTGGGCGAACTCCTTGGCGTCGTCCTTCAGGTGCAGCGTGATGGAGGAACCGTGCGGGCCGAGCGTCTCGCCGGCCGGGTCCTTGTACACCTCGAAACCGGTCGACGCGTCGGACACCCAGACCCACTGCGTGTCGTTCACGTGCTTCGTCGTGAACGTGACCTTGTCAGCGACCAGGAACGCCGAGTAGAAACCGACACCGAACTGCCCGATGAGGCCCATGGCGTTGTCGCCGCCCTTGGACGCCGCCTCGACGAACTTGGTCGTACCGGATCGCGCAATCGTACCGAGGTTGGCGATGAGGTCCTCCTTGGACATACCGACACCGTGATCAACGATCGTCAGCGTCTGCGCGTTCGCATCCGGAATGATGCGAATGTCGAGCTCGACGTCCTCGGTCTTCAGGGGCTCCGAGGCCACGCGCAGGAACCGGATCTTCTCCAGGGCATCGGCCGCGTTGGACACCAGCTCACGGACGAAAATGTCACGGTTCGTGTACAGCGAATTAATAATGATGTTCATCAGTCGGTTGACCTCGGCCTGGAACTCGAACTTCTCGCCAGCGGGCGCGGCAGCGGCCTCGTCGGCGCGCGTCCCCGCGGCAGCGAATGCCAGCAGCAGGAGGGCGCCGATGGCCCAGACAGGCGACAGGAACCGCATGGCGACGACGACGACGATACCGGGGGCGGGCTGCGATGCTGTTCGACAATGCCGACCAATTGCGGAATGGCTGGCCGTCGGAACGTTCTCGAGAAGCGCGTGGACGGGCGCGCCTGGAGAGACACAAGGGCGGCACGCCGCGGCGGAAGCTAAATATAGGTCAACCTATTGGCGCGTACGTGATGACGTCATCACTGCGGCCTCCGTGACGCAGCAGAGGGCTTGGCACGTGCTGGCACAGGCAAGCGCTGTAGTATGATTGTACACATTGCTCTCCCGTCGCCACACCATCGAGGTGTCCGTCTGGAGGATGCGGGAACGCCGACTTTCGTACTTTTATACATGTCTAGCTAGATTGCAGTGCACTTGATTAAAATAAGCATGCACCTGCTCCTACAGCTTACGTTAACTGGAACTTTAAGGGCACGTCGAAACTTCAATACCAATACAAAGATGGTGCGCTTTACTACATGAAAATTTACACGCCACTGTTTTCAGTAATGCAGTAGTTGTTGTTAGGAACTCAGTCACCTCCTGGTCGTCGGAGCCAGAAGTGGTACTGGAACCCTCTTCCCACACAGCACCGGAACCGAGTCTGAGAATTGGTGAAACGTCTTCGCTTATGTCGTCTGGTCTCGAACCACCGGTGCCGGAAACGAAACTCGCATTGTTGTCTGAGGGACCGTATCGCGAGTCGGCCGGTTAATACTCATCAAGGCCTCTTGGGCGAGACAGGAGAGGCTGTGTGTAGACCGGAACGCCCAACTAGGCCACCCACGAGAGCAGCCGCTCCCGTGGCCTAGGTAGGTAGTTGGGCGGTCCGGTCTACAAAACATCCCACCGACGGGAGTTCGATCCTCCTCGCAGGAAGCTACCATTTACGGACTGTCCCTAGTCAGTTGAACCTGACAGTTTGACCGACTACCATGCCGGAGACGCGAGCAACCCGGAAGACGAACGACGACAAGCCCTTCGCGATCCTCTTCTCCATGCCTCCTCGTCAGTCGTCTCGATCACGTCAGTCGTCACCGTCTCGGCGGGCTTGTCGTCGTTCGTCTTCCGGGTTGCTGCTCGCGTCTGCGGCATGGTAGTCAGTCAAACTGTCAGGTTCAACTGACTCACGCGTTGACCGACTGCCGTCGGTCCGCGGTCGTCTCGGACTTTATTGCCGTCGGCGCCATTTGAGGCGCCATTTGCCAACGCGCCCGTTCAGGCGTTACATCCCTGCACCCCGTGATTCCCAACTTCGGCGTTGGAAACCGGCTGAATGATGTATCGGCAATGCTTCACCCGGGTAACGTATCGAACCGCTTGCAGTGCGCTTCTAATATGGATAAGCCATATTACAACAATACTACTTTTGAATACCGATAGTGCGCGCGTACACTTGGGGAACCTCGCGTTTCTCATACGGTACATCTTTAATCGGTTGATGATCTTGGTATATCGTATTGTAGACTTAAACGAGCTGGAGAAGGTGCACAGCAATGCAGGTGCGTGGACCCGAGGCCCTTCCCGACCAGGACATACATCTGTGGCTGTGCGACTGTGGCTGGGCTGTCCTGGGCAGTCACGCGCACCGCGGCTGATGCAGGTGGTGTCATGTCCATCTTGGACATCGGTAAGTTTGTGGCCAATCAGCCGCATATCCCGCTGACCAAAGAGCGCCGTGCGCTCTGTATGTTGTTTCGAGAGACCTATCTTACGTATGGCCCAGCTTCGTACAACAGTGGCGAACGAGAGCCCAGTTGCCCATATAACAATCGGATGCTGCATGATCGGATCCTACGGGAATGCCCAAGGAAGTTCGGTCTACCTGCTCACCTGTGGACGGTAGAGGATGCCCATCAACTTACGTGTTGCGCCAATTGGCCCTGGAATCTAATTGACAACGATTCCACCATCACTGGAGTCGGGCACCCGAAAAGGAACGGGTTACAAACCTTCTCAACCGTGTTCGCGTTCGGGGGCGAGTTCGGGTCTGTATGTCTTCCTTCTAGTCTGCAACCTTGCCGTCGACTGCGTATCGGTATTTTCACACGTCCTCATTGAGTCTCTCATGCTGATGACGTGTTCCGTATCAGGAAAGTGCCCGTTTCGAACGCGTAACGCCGACCAGTCGTAGTGGTGGGTGCTCCTAGCCTGCTTTATGACTAACGTAGAATAATAATTCTCAATCAGCACTGAAATTACAGATCATCCAATCGGCGCACCACGTTATACGTTGATGGGTATCCTCTCTGTCCACAGGTGAGCAGGTAGACCGAACTTTCTTGGGCATTCCCGTAGGATCCGATCATGCAGCATCCGATTGTTATATGGGCAACTGGGCTCGATGTCCAAGATCGGCACATGCTGTTCCATGACGCCACCCTGCACGAGGTCGATATCACAAATGACCAGCGTACCACTGGCAGCGTCATCGGATTCTTCGCTGCGTCTGGGTCGTCCTCCACCAGCAGTTACGGCTGGGAGTTGTCATCCGGCAAGTAATTGTCGAGGGCATCAACCGCCGTTCTTCTGCAACTCGACCAAAGTGCCGGGAAGCCGATCACGGGCGCCCATCATTCCACGATCACCTGGCGACAATGGCCTGCATACCAAAGGCCCTCGGCGATTTCTTGCCGGATGACATCTCCCAGCCGTAGCTCCATCCCGACCAGATTGTCGACGTTGAACGTCAATGACCTGAGGTCTCGCGGCCAGTACCGAATGAGCGGACGCAGGCAGTGCATTGGCGGAAGTGACCCGCTGAGGCGATGACGTCAGCATCTACGGAGGTGAGCGCAGCCGTCTCTCGTCCACTGATTCGACCTGATCACCAGGGCCTATATCCTCCTGGACTGTGCACACTATTCCAGATGCAAACGTTATTCTCGTATCATTACAGAAACAGGCAGGAAATAGGACCCAAACCGGACCGAGCATATAGGATCCAACAGGCGAGCGCCGGAACCTAACCGGCGAGCCTCCGATATCAGCGTTCCGGCTCCAGTCGACATCCACGAAGCCGCACATGGCAGGTGCCCGAGTACAATGATACCGGCCAGATTCGCACTACCAACCGAGGAATGGATCCGGGAATATCTCGCGCGCCCTGCTGCTCGATATCGGTGGATCTTGTAGAGGACGGAGCCATCAATGGCAAGCGGCTTCGACGTCCGCTGGGTACGTGACCTGCGAGCCAGCATCCACGAGACCGTTGAAGTGAGTGTGTGCCGCAGCTGGAGAGCCTGCCGCCTGCCGGCCGGGCATGGTTCCACCAGAGCGTCGCCGGCCTCGTCATGCTTCATGACAACCAGCTGACCTACTGGAAGGATGTCGCCGTGCACATTGATCGATACCGCGCCGCAGCCAAGGCCTCGAACGCTATCGCCCAAGAACAACAGCAGCAGCAGCAGCAGCAGCAAGCACCCGTACAGAAGCAGGCGCCGCCGAGGGCGAACCCACAGCCGCAACCGGTGCCACCCGCGAAACCTACAGATGGCAGGAAAGGGCTGATCGGGAAAATCTTTGGCGGCGGCAAGAAGGAGTCGCACGAGAAAGACGTGCCGGCGCCAGCCCCCGCTGTCAACGATTCGACCAGGGACAGCGACCTGCACAGCGCGCAGCTGGAGCGCCCTCGCGGGCCTCGTCGGCAGGCGAACAGCCCGCGAAAGTCGCTGACGTCTCCTACCCAATTCGGGGGGCCGACGGAACCCGCCCGGCAGGAACCGGCCGTTGAAAAGCCTCGTAAAGAGAACCCGGCGAAGGCGGCCATGACCGCGATGGCCGCCGAGGCCGCCGCCGTTCGCAACGCGGTTCGCGAGGCGCGGGAAACCGCCGCCCGCGAGGTCCAGGACGCCGCAACCGCCGCCGACGACGGCCACCAGGACGATCTGAGCAGCGCGTCGGAGACGGAGGATCACGAGGAGCGCCTGCCCAACGCCGGGACAGCAACGGCCGTGCGGCCCAAGATCCGATCGACGCAGTCGATGGAGGCCAGAAGCGCTGGAAACCTGGACAGCGACGTCGATGATGACGAGCAGCAGGCGACGCAAGCCACTAAGCGGCTGCCGTCGAACACGACGTCAACCGCGAATCAACCTGTGCCGCCAAAGGTGTTCCCCAAGGGGCCATCGACGCCGCCGCCCCCGCCCAGCGACGATGAGGACGAGGTGGCCGCCAAGCTGGACAGCGACGACGATGCAGAGGTGGTGGTGGTGGTGGAGGCGGATACCCCGATGCGGAAAGCGTCGCCACCGCCGAAACCCGAACGCCACATCGGATACGATAACGATGGTGGCAGCTCCAGCCAGCTGAGCAGCCGCCCGTCAACGAAGCGGGTGACATCGCCGCCGGAATCGGATCCCGACGATGACGACGACGCGGTCCCGGCAGCACCGGAACAACGGGCACCTTCACCGGAGCCGGACAACGAATCGGACGACGAGGCGGCGCCGCAGAAGCGCAGCACGAGGACGTCATCGGGGTCCGACGCGGCCGCCGCCAAGCCCAGCCCGGGCCCGTCGAAAGCCAGTCCCGCGGGTCCCAAGCCACCTCCTCCAAAGACGTCCGAACCCGCTAAGCCTGCGCCGCCACCGGCCGACCCCAAGAGCAGCGGGCCTCCGGCGACTTCGAATGACAAGCCGAAACCGCCGGCGCCAACGACGTCGAACGCTGCCCATAAGCCATCGCCGCCGTCGCCGTTTGGAGACGCACCGCCGAAGGCGAAGCTGAACCAGGCGTCGTCGGATGCAGCGGCGAAACCGCCTCCGCCAGATGGCGACCCGACCGTGAGAGCGAAGACGCCACCGCCGCCAAGGCCGCCCAGTGGGAAACCGCCCAAGGCGAACAGCAAGGAGAACTTCGAGATGGAGCAGGCGGCGGGCGGCGCCAGCGTGAGCGCCAACGAGGACGATGTGCAGGACCTGCGTGCGAGTCGCCCGCCGCCGCCGGCCAGCAAACCGGGTGCCAGCCGCCACCCCAAAGAGAAGCTAGCGGAAGCGGTGCGTGACGACGAGAGCAAGATGGACGCGACACAGCCGGCCCCGAAACGCGTCGTCCAGAACATGGGCGTTTCGCCGGTCGGTCCACGCCTGGGCAAACCGAAGGAGTTCCTATCGGCCAGCGCCCAGGACGCGCAGACCAGTGCGGGGGCACCGGCGGTATCGCGAGGCATCGCGCTGCCCATCCCGAAATCGGTGCCGCAGACCCCTCCTGCCGACATCCCCAACCAGTGCAGCGAATGCGACTGCAACGACTTCGTCGTCAACCCGTTCAAGCCCGGCGGGTGCAACAACTGCTTCCATAAGCACCAGCAGTAAAGGCATTTGAAGATTCGGTTGGCACTGCGGGCGCACCGCGACAGCCCGTACACCTAGACGGTCGACGTTGCGACCTGTAACCCGCAAACCTTTGTCATCTTGTTGAAACCGGATTCCATACCCGTGTCGTTGGCCATGCGCCATGATCATGCTATCGTATTTGGGTAGTCAGGTGTGCAGCCGTTGTCGACAGCGGCGTCCAGGACCGGAACCGTTGGGAACGCCGTCAACGTTGTTCAAATTCCGGGTGCAAAAGCCAGGGCCCGTTTTTGGTCTAAATCGGGGTTGGCCGGGTGCGGGTCTGAAGGCAGCGCCGCGACTCGACGCCAGAGGCATCGTCGTTGGCGATTTTGACGAGCAGGGTGCATCGGTCGCGTTCCCCATTGCTGAAGCGGCAGGCAGACGAATGGTTCAGGGCGGGGACAGGAGGCAGGCGCGTATCTGATGGATGAGGTCGCCGGCGACCAGGCCGTTGAGCATACGCTCGGCGAGGCCGGTGAACTGCTGGCCGCCTGGAGCGATCCTGGGCGGGTCCAGATGACGCAGGTCGGAGACGCGTTTCGCTCCCCGCCTGACCATTGCGTCGCTGACCTGCCCCCTGTGATAGGATGACGTTGTTCGATCCGCTGCGAACATCATATCGTGGCTGAAACGCCTATGTATGTCCAATGCCTCGCGGGCGTTATACGCGTCGCACGAGATCGTTACGATATCGCGGTCATTCGTCGAGTCGACCGCCAGCAACGAGCAGAAACTCATGCCCAGGTATCGGGTCCTGATAATCGTAACGATACCGACCCCGCTGATCCGCCCTGCTTCAGCACGAAGGATCGCGCTCTGTCAGCCCTGGAGCAGCGGGAGCACTCTGTTCAGTTCTGGGTCCTCGACTGTATGGCCGAGGTTCTCAGCTCAATAGATGCCAGAGACACCCTGCAGGTACGTGCCACTGGCCATCTTGCTTCGTCGGCTTGCCCATACGATACGTACAGGAGGACTGCGACCCGTCGATTCCGTCGAAGCTCATCGAGTATTGCTTCTCGAGGCTATCACTGGTCAGCAGGATTGCGCAATGGATGTAAACTTCAATGTTTGAAAGGTCTAGTAGTCCTCGAGTCCATCCGTCCAGTTCGCATCGTGCCGTGCTTTGGGGGCGCTGTCGAGGATGTTCTTCGACGATGTTATTGACGGAATCCTCTCCAGAATGAAACGCTGCAAATCTGATCTGCAAGCAAGAGAGTTCGGTATGACGGTTCTCTTGTCTTGCTGGCGCCCACTAACTGGCAATATCAGTTATTGTACAACGTGCCGTGGGTGAGCTCCACTTCTGCCTTGATAACATTGCCTGCACGAATCGCTACCTCGAAGAGCTTGTTCTCATCAGTGCCAAAATTGATCGCGGCGTGCTGCGAGCTGAAATCTGCCTGTCACTCAAGAAGGTCTTTCAAAAGATGCTTGCAGGTTAACGCAGCAGCCATCCTGTACCTGGCATGACATCTCACTATTACGCATGTAGGCCCCGGGGCATTGGACCTCGTCGAAGCCAGTGATCATGCCTTGCCATTTTGGAATGTATTCGCCCGACTCTACCGGCTTGCTGGGAAATGGTCAAAGAAGGCGAAGCACTCGCTTTTCTGCTATTCCTTCATGGTTCGGCCACCGTTGGGTTCCATGTGCTGTTTCGTAAAGGTGCTCGGAATAGGTTACCTGTGTGTGCCTTGGACAAGTTTCGTTCTTCCTGTCAAGCAACCGTGACGTATGTCGCGTATGCATGTTGAAGGCATCGACGCAATACTCAGTGGATAGGAACGTTTGCTAGGACGTTTTCAAGCTCGTTGTTAATGGTCTCAAAAACTACGAGACACGCGCTGGATGTCTTGCCATCGCGAACGAGTACATACGTGATATCAATACGATGTTCTTTCGCGAAAACATGGATCTGTTCACCGGCCAGGTCCAGGCTATTGTCACGGTCCTGCTTCCCAAGAAGAAAGCTCTCGCCGAGGCACGATTCGAGAGTGCCGCTGTGATTTCATGTTCTAACGGGGGCCGTGTCTGCAGAACGAAACGGAGATTATCACTCAGATTCTTGTGGCCATTGGGCATAAGCACATGCACTTCTTCGTCAACGAAGTTGCCGCCTCCGTCCTCAAAGTCAAATCGGGGCACCTGGATTCAACGAAACGTGTCGTGCTGTCGGCATTGGCACTCATTGCCGAGGACAGGCCCAGCGAAATCGAGAACTACAATTACACGCTCGGGCCCCTTATATCAGCGTATGTCTCAGCAGCTGGCCGGTTGCCCATCTGACCCGTCCACTGCTGCAGTTTAATCGAAGGCGACACCCAGGATGCACAAGTGCTGTGTTCAGCACTGTCCTGCTTCCCAATCATTTGCCACTCGAAACCTGAACGTGTCAAAACAACTGGTATCCGAGTGGCGGCCTTGACGCTTGACTCGAACCACACCATTTCGGTTTCGGCTTCGGGCGCCCTGCATCGTTATGCGATCCGAGATCCAGAGAGCAGCCTCATTCTGTCGCTCTATGCTCTAGTCGACGTCCTCGTTCGACTCCATGAAATGGATATCCAGTTGCAGATTCGGACGATGAACAATGCGAAGGTCATCCTTGTCACATATGACGAGTTTCTCGTCACGAACAACCGTGGCAGGGGCGGTGCATCGCGAGTTCCGTTTGAATGCTGGATTGCCATGCGGCACCACCTGGAGAGTGTTTGCCTTCTGTGGTTGTGCCACCCGGAATCGTTCGTTCGCCGTGAAGCTTGGTCACTTCTGAAGATTTGGGAGTCAGATGGATTACGGCAACTCGAACAATCCCCCACTGCAATCGGCCAGCACTCAGTGACAGAATTACAACGGGAACGCCGTCTGGAGCTTCTGGCGGATTATCTGAAGCCGGATCCCTCAACTGAGGCGAACTTGGATCATTGCCCAGAATTGTATTCCTTTCTGAAGAAACACTACCAGCTGTTCAAGGGCGTGATTGCCTGGGCGTGGTCGTTTGCGGTGGAACGCATGACCTTCGTGATCGAAAACGACCCGGTCCATTGCAAATCCGAGCAGTATGCTTTATGGAGAAACCATCTACAGTTCGTGTGTTTGGGAGTTCGAGCCCAGTCTGCATCGTTCGTCGAATGCACCACTGCGAAAATCAAGGTCGACTACAATACGAAGCGGGAATCTCTTCAGAGTCAGTTCTCCAACTGTACCGCTCATGTACTGTTGCTTATGTATTATTGCATGTCTAGGTGTTCGCCAGTCCTTCATCACACTCGAGTTGTCTCTTTCCGATATTACGACATTTTCGCAGCACGTTTTCACTCTCTCCCGTTTCTCGTCCGATCAGGTACGACTGTTTCGCTGTCGACGTCTAGTGACACCCTGACGGCCGCTAGGTCTGGTACGACCTGAAGCGGGCCCTAGCAATGACGCATTCGTCTGTTTTCGACTCGATTGCTCACAATTTGAAGCTGTCCGTCTTATCGCCGTCGTATGGCCCGAATACGATGTGGGAATGCCTTTCGTCGGTACACGTTCATGCGAGGGTTAATGGGATTTTGCAGAAGGAAAAAGAATTCGCGAGCCAAGAATCTGGATCCTGAAAGCGAATTTTTCTTCCATCCCCGAACACTTGCTCTTTATGACCGGTTCCTTTACAACGTCGACGACGCAGTCTTTGCAACGTTCAAAACGGTTCCCTCGCATATAATGGACTTTGTCTCACACTGGACTTCGGCGAACAACGCTGCGCTGTCAGTATTTCCCGAGCGTCCGTTTTAGTGTGCCTGACTTTCGCTGCCAGGTTAAATGATGCTGATGTTTCCGTATACAAATCCATGCTTTCGATCCTCTCCAAGTACTTCAAGTTTTTCAACTATATCATCTCTCAAGGCTCTGCTCTTGAGGCGACAGATCAAATCCAGACCTCATTACTGGTCCCTGCCGCGAGCGTTTCTACGTCGCTCGCTACTGCTACCTCTCCAAAGTCTCACATGCATGCCATCTGCTGTCACTGGAATTGTTGACTCTATGCACTTGTAGGAGCTTGCGTCACGACATTTCATCGCCGACTCATTCCCGGTCGTCGTAAGTTGAAATGTCATTGTTGGCCGCACGTTGTTCTAACATAGTGTCCAGACGGCCGTCGGCCGCCGACCACCAGCTGCAACAGCGCCGAACCCTGTTCCTGTTCATAACGGAACAGGTGTTGGCGAAAGCGCTGGAGCGGACTGATCGGAACGATGAATTGAAGCGGAAGGTGTGTGCATTTCCCTGCTGCCAATCTTTGGGTACATCTGAAGATATCCTAGGTCGAAACCGCTGCTTGCGAAGCGGTAACAGAACTCGCAAATATGGGGACGATTTCAGACTCTGCTCTTCTAATATCAGTCTTGCGATGGCTTGGTAATTTCGTCGCTGTGGAAAATTGGAATTGCTTTGATAATGGATCAATGATTAGAGACGATGGTCGAGAGGAACCTGCAAATGTCGAAGGCGTTCTCTGCTGTCCTGAAATTTCATCCGGCACAATTGCTAAAGTTTCTGGTGCGCGCCTGCGACGCGAACACATCACCCGCGCTTGCCGACTGCTACCTGATGGCTGTGGTCCACAACGTCAGCCAAGGCTGCCTTCAGCGGTCGGAATTCGTTGGTGAGCTGCCGACTTTGGAACTCCTTGTCGCTGGTGATCTGCCGGGCGACGGTCAAGAGTTAGCAAGGCATCCTTGCACCCTGCTTGTCGACGCTCTTCTTCTTCAGGTAAAACATCTGCCGAAACTTATCGTTTTGGGAATCGAACTGACAGCAATGTGATGAAGGCGTGCCCCGCTACTAGCATTCGGAGACATGCGCTCGAGCTGCTGGGGTTACTGCAGCCGGAATTCGGCGACATCGTCGCTGGCTCGGGTAACGTCGCTCATGATTCTCTGGATATTTGCCTGTATCGCGCCGTTCAGATATCCCGCAACGTTGCCGAACGATTCCCATTATGTCTGTCCGCGCTCGTCGATGGTGTCTGTTATTTCGCTGCGAACGTGCCAGAGAATTATGTTCGTGCTCTTCTACAGCTCATTCTGCCCTGGGTTGAGCAGTTCGGCTCGTTGCTTTCGCTGTCGTCTCGAAACTTGAGTCGGGTCCCGATCAGCGAGGATCACCGGTTATTCGAGAAAGAAACTGGCTCTGGACCGCTTGTCCTTCCTGTCTTGACATCGCTGCTTCGTCTGACCAAGCAGGTCGAGTCCATGCCGTCTATGGATGAGCAGTTGTCGCGCATCTGGAAGGCGGTTGGAGGCGCAAACCACTCTCTTGTGCTGACGGTCGTGACAAGGTTCCTTCATTTGCAATTTCCCAGAGAGCCAGATCTCTGCAAGAAGGTCCATATTTTCCTCTTCCGTAGCCCGATCGGCGATTCTCTAGGTCTGCACATTGGCACTTTCGTCCGCTAACTTCTGAGTTGCTCTGCACACAGTCGCCTATCAACTTCATTGCATCAAGAGTTTCGTGGATGACTGCCCTTTGCAAGAAATCGCTAACGCCGTCGCCCATTCGTCTCCTTCGAATAACTGTATGCACCAAGATCAGGGCTGGGAGATGTCAACGATTGCTCTCCACTTGCTCACAGACATCATATTCGAGAGTCCAGCGCACCTTCGAGACAGTTTTGCTCTGCTGCTTCAAAGGTCAGCTTCCTTTTACGTATCCGCTGCTTCTGCTGATGCTTGCGTGTGCCCACAGTGCGTCTGCTCTCAAGCACCCGTCCCTGTCGCAGATCCTATCGTTTGTGGCGCTGGACTTTGGCATCCCGTTGACGCCAGATAAACCTGTGACCTCGGATCGACTAGCCGGGGTACTGGCGAAGCGTCAACCGCGACTCGCTCGGCAGTGGTGCCAGATCGCGCTAGCGTGGGCCATGCAATGCCCGGATCGCCAAGTATCCGAACGATCGCTCGTCATTTACCGCTCTCTAAATGTATGGTTCGACCTTCGTGTTGGAATGCACATGGCGATGCGATTGCGGCGCGCCCTGTTCGATCGAGATGTGGCGACCCTGGCGGATACAGTCGACCTGCTTTGCGGGGTTCCCCAACAACGTCAATGGACCGGGCCAGGTACGATTTCCCGCATATTGTTAACATTTCTATCGTTTCATCTAGTTCACTTATCCTTGTCGACAGAATGGACTCTCCACTTTGTTTGCGGTCTAGGGCTGCTGACACACAATTCACTGCCAGTGTTCAGCCTTGGACTGCGCCTCTTGGATCACTGCTCTTCGGTGACGAACGTGCCTGACAACAAGGATCATATTCTTTCAGATCTTCGCCCCATTTGGTCATTCTGCGGTAACGATGGTGTGTCGTCCGTCGTGGCGAAAGGCTTACAGGCTGAGTCGACGTATCCCGGTACCTTCAAACTGCTGGTCTGTTGCAATGCTCACTGCACTTTCGTTGTCCAGTGACTGTGCTGTTTCATTATAGTTGGTTCTGGGACGTGCTCTGCCGACCGAGGCTACAGTGGTTGACCTTGTCATCGTTGCTGCCGTTCTTGCGCTGATGATCGAACTGGAAACGCGTAAAGGGCTCCTGGCGGACAGTTTGATTCACGACACGATTGCTCTGTTGGACAGTGTCCGACCCAAGGCTTCTCCATACCTTGTCATCTTACATCGGGTCGTAATCGCGATCTGTTCCGGCACTGATGACTCGCCCTATCTTCGACACCGGCGATCGACCGGCGCATCGGAACCGGTCCCCGAAGACAAGCGCCGTCGGTCATCAGTCATCAGAGCCGCTGCGGGACCCAAGCGCCATTCTATTAGCCGTCGCGTGTCTCGGCTCTCGGTGATCGTGAACCGCGATCTGCAAAGTTTACCAGGCCATTCAGGGTATTGCCGTCATCCCTCACTGTGTGCGTCCCCTCGTTGACAACATGTGCAGGATGCCAGATGGTATTCTATCAGCGGATGATCTCCTGCGTGCCATACCCGAAGTCACACGTGAGCTGTTCGTGTCTGCCGCAATGACGAACCCGACCTTCGTGGTGGATTTCCTCGAGGACATGCTGTGCTCCCCGGATCTGTCGTCCTGGGCCAAGCCGTGCCTATGGCTACTGGATTCGCTGTTTGTCGGGCTCGAATTCGACGTCACTCCACATCATTTCTCCAAGGTTTGCTGCGTACCATCCGTGCTCCTCGAACCTATCTAACACCGCGCCGCTAGCTGGGCGACATCCTCATGCGTTGCTCGTGTTCGCCCGATGTCGAGACCGTGTCTGCGTCCGAAGTCGTGTGCGATCGCCTCTTCGAGAAGGCGCCGTCATCGTACCACAAGGGGGCTCTCCAGTTCGTCCGATCGTCCACCCAGCCAATGCGCGCCACGCCGACGATTCGCATCGACTGCTCGTCGGGACCAGTGGACCCGAAGACAGCCATCGATTGCGTCAAGTTCTTCGACGGGCCCGTCGTGTCGTTGATACGCGATTTGTCGACGCTGTACGTGTCGACGCCTGAGAATGCGGACGCCCCCGAGACGCACGAGTTGGCGCCCATGTCCCCACTGGGCGACATCGCTGAGAGCGAGGATGTTGAAGTGTCATCCGGCGACGACGAGCCTGCTCAGACGCCGCCCCTGCGCCTGTCCATTGTGCTGGGCAGCACTGATGCTGCGTCGTTATTACGGCCGGCGTCTGGTGTGGACGATGATGCGGACAGACTGGGTGTCTCCATGTCGGATGACGGCCTGAACGACTCGTTCGCTCCGCACGCTCGCGTCAGCATCGGCGACATTGCCGAGAAAGGCGATGAGGGCGACATGGATGACCTGGACCTGGACGCGCCCGAACCCCGTCCTGTCGAACCTGCAGCGGTCCAGAGCGCGCGCATGCAATCCCTGGACAGCAACTTCAGCGATATGTCCATGGGCACCATACCGGACGACGGTATCGCGTCGGACATGCATTCGGAGGCGCTGGCAGAGGCGGCCCCGTCCATGGCACCGTACGCGTCCCTGAAACAACCACGTATTCGAATATCGCGCCCCGGGTTCGACTTCAACAATGGCCCCGAGTCATGACATCCACACCCAATAATACATCAAGCTAATTTATACAGTGCCGACCACGCCAGCCCCTGCGATACACGGTACTGAGGGATATGCAGGCGCCCGGGTGTCGGCACAGTAGTACGTGTGCGAAAGGCGGGACAGCTCAGTCGATTATTCCACGGGTACCCAGCGTCCTTCCGCGCTCTCAGTCGCATGTCCCGTTCGATTGACTGCGACTGGTCTCCTCAGGCCCGGCCACATGAACCCATAGGCGAACCAGCAGTTAGTTACCAAGGCCGCCCGTGACCTGCCTGGAAGGGGACTTCAATCGGTGCGTCAGTTTCCGTTTGGCGTGGGCAAACCTATGCAATGACATGAACCCGCACCAGGTACCGGAATCGTCATGGTCCGAAGGGCGGCGCGCCGTCGTCGATCTGCACGGTCGACTTGGGTCGGCAGGACGTTGATCCAGACCGCGACGCGGGTGGTCGCCCGAACGGTCGCACAGTTGCAGACGTCATGCGAGCATGGCACGTCCATCAAATTGCGCTTAAAGTCCAAAGAAGCTTGTTCAAAGCTGGATGCACAGCCATCCCCGGTCCAGGGCTACAGAAACTGGCGCGAGATTTCTCGTCTGTTGTCGATGTTGGAGGACAATCCGAACATCGCCTTGGACTGTGTTCTGCTGGGGCCTTCGAGGCTGGACGAATATCAATTGGGGAAATCAGCTGTTTGAATATTTCCGGCCAACTATCAGGAAGGTCTGCCCAGAGCTCACTCAGGAGGAGCTCCTAAGCGCGCGTGGGTCTGTCGTGTTGCCGGCCTTGCGCCGCAGGGCCGGGCCCACTTGAGCAAACTTCCTCTCCTGAAATGGAACTTGTAGTGCTGAGTGTTACTACAGCTGTTTACCCCAGGTTGATTCGTCAGCCTAGAACACCCATGCAGAACACTGTCCAAGGCGATGTTCGGGTTGTCCTCCAACGTTGACAGCAGACGAGAAATCTGGCGCCAGTTTCTGTAGCCCTGCACCGGGGATGGCTATGCATCCAGCTTTGCACAAACAGCAAACGAGAAATCTCACGCATGTTGCAGTACTACTGAATCTTGAATGGCTACACATCAAGCTCATTGCAAGACGACAATTGGCTATGTGATTACGACGCATTGACGAACCTCCCAACCGTACGCTTGACACATCCCGTCGTTCGTGGTCCGCCTCCTGACGGATGGTTGCCGCCCACGGATCCACGGACGCCGTAGACTGATCTGCGGACTGCGCAATCTATAATTCATTCTGTTGCTGCATTTGCGTTGGCACGGCCCGCCAATTTCTGACAGATTAACAGTCGTAGTTCAGACGCTGCGATGACGGACGGGACGATCGATCAGGTGGGCAAGAAGGGCATGGGGTCGCTCGCCAGAATCAGGGATGCGTTTGGAGGGTGGTCGCGCAACGTAGGAGCCTGTTAATCACCGTCAGTAGTTCGGATACTGCGGTGGATGCTTACGTAGGTGTTGTGGTGTCCGTTATTGCCTTTCTGCAGCTTCACAGGCTGTTCGTCAGCAGCACTGCGGCATCTCGCTGAACCGGCGCGCAGTGCTGCTGACGAACAGCCTGTGAAGCTGCAGAAAGGCAATAACGGACACCACAACACCTAAGTAAGCATCCACCGCAGTATCCGAACTACTGACGGTGATTAACAGGCTACTACGTTGCGCGACCACCCTCCAATCAAGGAGGCGTTCGTCACCGACACGCTGGCGACAGAATCATTGAGGCCCGAGCACGAGCTCGCGAGAGAGGTGGTCGTCGACAGCATCAACCGCATGGCCGTCTGCAAGCAGAATTGGACAAGGGCGATGAAGGCGTTACAGGTGGATGACGACGACGACATCGATGTAGTCGCTGTCATGATGCTGACCCTGCGGATGAAAGACGGGTGGCTGGAGCTCCTGAAGGACTCCTGGAGAACATGTACTGCGACCGTCTAGGAGTCAGGAGGAAAGAAGATCAAGAGGTATGCGAACGACAAAGGGGGCGAGTTCGTATCTATGTAAGGAGCTGCGGGATGTGCGAGGCAGGCCAGTCTCTGACCAAGTCGGAAACCGGTGCAGGTAAAAGTACGCTCGGCGCGGGTGGCAACCTTGAAGCTACCCCAGATCTCAACGCCTTCGGCTCCAGATAGTCCCGCAGCTCCTTAGACACGAATTCGCCCCCTTTGTCGTTCACATACCTCTTGATCTTCTTTCCTCCTGACACCTAGGCAAAGAGTGATCCGTGCCTACTGAAGAAAGGAGATGGCGATGACGTTGTGTTCGTGGCGTTCCATGTTGACGACATCCCAATCGTGGGAAGTTCACCTCGCATGATGCTCGAGGCTGATGGCGTGCTTAAAGACAAGGTCACGGTTGAGGAGAGCAAGTTCGAGTGGATGCTGGGGATCAACATGGAGGCGTGTACCTGAGTCAAGAGTCGTCCGTCGACATGCTCTTGAACAAATTCCACCTGACAGACGCAAAGGGCGTAATCACACCGGTCCAGAAGGGCGAGGCAATATCAGCACGGGGGAGTCCGAAAACTGAAGAAGAGCGGACAAGGTGCAAGGAGCTGCCGTACCGGGAGTGCAGGCTGGATCTCTACTGTACCTCACTGGTACGAGGCCCGACATCGCATGTGTGGTGGGAAAGCTGTGCAGCTTCATGAGCAACTACGAGGCCGCAAAGAGAGTGTTGAGGTACCTGAAGCTCACGAAGACTATGGCGCTGAAGTACGCTAGATCTGAGCAAGACGAGATACTGAAGTTGGTCGTGGATTCTGATCATGCAGGCTGCCCCGATACAGGATGAACCACGACCGGATACACGATGAAGTTCGTCAACTGTATGATTGCCTGGAAGTCAGTACTGCAGAAGATCGTGGCGCTGTCAACGACCGAGGCCGAGTATGTTCGACTATGCAGTGGGTCAGTGGAGTGCGCGAACCGTGGATTTGGTAGGATATGTCAACCAACTCTCGAGCACGGCCTCGCGCCGCACGATGCGCTCTATCGGACAGCGGCCTGAGCGAGCTGGCATTGCCCATTCTTTGTCATCGGCTGCCGGCGTCTGCGCGAAATTTCAACGTGAGCATCGTGCCAGTAGCCATATTGCCATTACGTCGTCTGCGTCGATGGTGATGATCACGGGGGTTGGCGTGCGCAAGCCCAAATGCCCATCGACCCCGGGGGCACCCAGCAGCGCGCAGCGAACGCCGCCGCTGAACGCACCCGGGATCGATGGACATGCCGGTATCCGCACCGATAGGGGCACTAGTGCACCCGTGATCCGAACGGCCAAACGCGTCCGGTAAATCCGCCCAGGACAGCGCACGCTCTGCACGGACGCGACTATAGCGGTCGAGGACGGACGCGGCGGCACCGAGCATTGACGTTGAGCGAGGTCGTCGACCAACTTGGTGGGCCGCGGCAGTCCCACGGACTGCGCAGACCGCTCCGCAGTCCGTACGCCGCTGCGAATGATCGGCACTCGACACAAAAAGGGGGCGCCTCATCGGCGCCGCAGACGTCTGCCCCGGTGCGTCGCCGGAACGCAGTGGCTCGGTGCGCCGAGTATCGTTCTGCCTGAGGGTGTGTGTGTGTTCAGCCGCCTGCCGGACCGACGCTGCGTATCGTTTGTTACAGAAGCCGGCCCAGGTGGATCATGCGGCACGCCTCGGGGCACGGCAGCTCCGTGATCTTGCCAATGACGACGGCGTCGTGCTCGGCGTGGTGCCTGTCGACGACGGCGCCGAACAGGTCGCGGACCTCGGCCAGGATCTGGCCCTGGCGGACGCGCGTGTTCACGCCCGGGAACACCCTGACGAGGCCGCCGTGCCGGCTGTACACCCAGGCGGACGACCCGCACGTGTACGTCTGCGCCGTTGCCCCGTTCGACCCGTTCGCCGGCCTCAGCACGCCCATGGACGCAAGCAGGCGGTCGACGGCACGGTCGGCCGCCGGGACCAGACGCGCGTGGACGCGGTCAGGGCCGCCCATCTCCACAGTGACGGCGGCGATGCCCATCGCGGTCGCCGCCCGCCGGAACGAGTTCGCCGGCCCCGTGTTGTTGACGACGATGTCGGGCGCGAGGTCGAACGCGACCCGCGTGCTCGCCGGCAAGCGCATGTCGACCCGGGCGTAGAACGCGTTCGTGTACCCCTTGCTGGCCGTGTGCAGGTCGACGTGATGGGTGACGCCCAGGCGGGACAGCGCCTCCAGCAAGCGCTGCGCGTACAACGACGCCTGGACGGGCGGCGACGCGAACGCCCGGTTCAGGTCCTTGCCGTACGCGTTGCCTCGTCGGCGCAGCCGGAACCCATCCGGGTTCAACACTGGAACCGGCCGGGTGTCGGTGCGATTTGGACGGGGGCGCGCGACTCGCCGCCGACCTACCTGGCATGATGATCAGCGTGCCGTGCAGGTGGCCCGGTTCGACGCGCTCCACCAGGCGGAACAGGACGCCGACGCCCGTCACCTCGTCCCTGCGTCCATTGGGAGGTCAGTGCCGCTGCTGCTGGTCTCCCGGGGGGAGTGGGAGGACGGCACGACGACGACGCACCCGTGCATCGCAGCCGACAGGCACACGCGCGGGCCTTGCTGGGCACCCTGACGACAAGCGGCGTCAGACGCGCGGCCGGCAGTGCCCATGGGCGCAACGACGATCACCCGGACGACGATCACGGGGACCTGCACGTCCCTGCCGAGGCCATCGCCGGCGACGTTCAGCAGGAACCGGATCGTGGTGCCCGCCTGCACGCGCAGGCCGGCGAGGTCGGCCACCGATCGCGTCGCATACGCCGCCCGGGCGTCCACGACGTCGTTGTGGCCAGCGGCGATGACGACCGCCACCACCACCAGCAGCAGCACCAGCGCGGCGCTTCGCATCCGAAATTCCGACCGACCCGACCTCCGACGAACCTGAAACACACTCACACGCGACGAAGGGGAACGTTCATGGGGTGAACCGAGTCGTCGTCCAAACAGGGCCGCCCCACGTCTATTTCCGTTGTTGGGCGCCGCCGAGGTCCTGCCCCGATTTAGGCGCGCTTGACCAGTACCGGTAGACGAATGAACGACGACGACGACGACAACGGGCGACGTAGCGTGGCGCCTGGGCCGCCGGCCGGGTCGCCGCCGGGCATCGCCCGGAGCGGGTTCCTGGAGAAGCGCAGCGGGACGCGCGGCGACAAGTACCAGAGGCGGTTCTTCGTCCTGCACGGCCGCTACCTGTCGTACTTCAAGGACGCGTCCGACTCGCTGCCCGCCGGCTGCATCGACCTCGGCGAGGCGGCCATCGAGGTGCCCGACGGCAACGACCGTCGCCCGTACGAGATCCGCCTGGGGACGAAGGCGAAGACGTACCATCTGGTGGCGAACGGGCGCGACAGCGCCGCCCAGTGGGTCGCCTGGCTGACCGGGGCGATCGGCGCGCATCGAGGGCGGGCGCCGGACCCGCCCCCGACGCCGAGGACGCCGGCGTGGCACCACCTGGCCCGAGCGACGCACCGGGGCACGATCTGGAAGCAGGGCGGCGCGCGCCCGACCTGGCACGAGCGGTTCGGCGCGCTTGTCGGTGGCGCCGACCCCCACCTGTTCTACTTCCGCGACGTGCCCGAGGGCCACGCCATCAACTGCCTCGGGTCGATCCCGCTGCTCGGCGCCTACCTCCTGCCGAACACGACGGCGGCCGTCGACCGCCCGTTCGCGTTCGCCGTCATGACCCGCGCCCGCCAGTACCTGCTGGTCGCCACCAGCGCCGTCGACCGCGACGCCTGGTGCCAGGGCATCCTTAAGTGCATCGCCGACGCGGAACGACGCCGATCCAGCACGGCGCCGGGCACACAGAAATGAAGGAACGCGTCACGCATCGTCGTCGTCTTCCTGTTGTTGTTCGTCGTCGTCTCGGGCGGCGGCGATCGCCCTGGCGAGGTCGGCCTTGAGCAGGTCGGCGCCGACGGCAAAGTCCCAGTACGGGTACCGGACGACGTGCCAGCCCAGGCGGCGCAGGTGCCGCTCGCAGACGACGTCGTGGCCGAGCAGGTGCCGGGTGCCGACGGCGCACCGGCACGGGTCGTCGGTGAAGATGGCGACCCGGTGGCGCTCCAGGACGAAATCGGCGCGATACGCGGTGCTGCCGACGCGGGCGGCGCTCGTGAACGGCAGCGACATCTCGTGCAGGACGGCGACGACGGCGGCGAACGCGATCGGCACGGGCCGCCGGTTCGAGCGCTTGGAGCGCAGCGCGAAGCAGTGGGCGGCGATGGACAGGAGCGGCGTGGGCACGCGCCCCAGGTCGCCGTACACGTGCAGGAACACGTCGTACAGGAGCTGGTAGTGCGGTTCGGCCAGGAACGCGCCGACGCGGGCCAGGCCGAGCGTGACCGCGTCCAGGCAGCGCCCGTCCAGCCGGACGTCAAACACGGCCATGGCCCAGGCGACGCGGATGACGTGGACGGCGACCATGGACTTGGCGAAGAACGTCGGCAGCGTCTTGACGACGGCGTCGAGGAACGCGGCCGGCACGGGCCGGGCGAACGTCGCCAGCGCCAGCAGCAGCCTGGCCATGGCTTCGTCGTCGACGCCCGACGGCAACTGCTTGTGCATGTCGCCGACGAGGCGCTTCAGGACGGGTTCGTGCCAGAGGCGCGCCAGGCCGAACGTGGCGGCGAACGACCCGCAGAACTTGTCGGGGACGACAATGTCGTCGGACAGGGCGGCGACCTTGTCGCCGATCAGCGTCATCAGCTCGACGTCGGTCGGTTCGCGCTGCGCCCCCAGCAGCATCTTGGACAGGTTCACGAACGTCATCTCGTGGACGCGCGACCGCGCCGCTATGACCAGCTCCTGATCTGCACAGCCACGACGACGACGACGACGACGCGTCAGCTAACGGACCAGGACATGGCGCTGAGCGCGCAGCGTACAGGCGGGGTCGTATTTGATGGCGCTGACGGCGCTGACGGACGCGAGCATGCTGGCGATGTCCCTGCTGTCCATGCGGGTCATGTTCCCGGCCAGGACCTTCAGGCAGAGGCCCGCGAGGTCGACGTCGGAGCATGGCCGCATGCGCGACAGCGAACTGAAGATCCGGACGACGTCGTGCTGGACCGCCGGCGTCGTCGCCGGCCCGTTCTCCTGCAGCAGGCGCTTGGCGCGTTCGATGCAGACCAGCGGGACGCGCGGGTGGTAGTCCAGCGGGACGAGCTCGGTGACGATGTCGGCGAGGCCGGTCAGGTCGGCCCGGGCGACCATCTCCATGAACGGCACCGGCGACTCCTGCCGGGCCAGCACCCGGATCGACGTTGCCGCCGCCGACGCCGCCGCCGTTGCCACCCATCTGGCGGCCACCGCCAGCCGCTGCCGGAACATGACGTTGTTGTTGTTGGACGCGCGACTACCAATCGGGTCCCGTCGTCGTCGTCGTCGCACGTCGCGCAGTGCGCCCCCCACGGAGTCCGTGAGGACTGCGCGGCCACTGTTGCATTCGACGGCCACTGTCACTGTGACGGCGGCGGCCCGCGGACGTCATGGCAGGAGGCGCCGGGTGGTGGCTGCGGCGAATCGTCGTCGTCGTTGTCGTCGTCGTCGCGGGCGTGTCTGCCGGCGATGTGTGCCGGTCGGCGGTGCTGAGCGTGCTGACGTACAACGTGCTGCAGGCGGAGGAGGCGTTCGCCGACGGGTGGGGGTGCCCGGCCGAGATTGCCCGGCGCGACGGATTGGTTGCCGGGGGCGGCGTGTCGAGGCGCGAGGCGGAAGCCCGCCTCAGTCGGGAACGGTTTCGACGCCTGTCCAGGTTCCTGGACGGCGTTCGCGGATCCGTGTCTGTGATGGCCCTGCAGGAGGTGGACGCCCTGTCGCCATCCCTGTTGGACGTGTTCGTTGCCGAACGCGGCCCATGGCGTGTGGCCTGCACGGCCGTGCTGGGCACTGAAACGACCGTCCTTCTCGTCGACGTCAGCGTAGCCCGGCCAACGGCCAGCGGCACCGTCCCGGTCGGGTGTTCGTGCTACGCGACCGTCGATGTGGTCGGAGGCCCGACCGTGACCATCGTCGCTGTGAAGTTGCCGTCCGGGCCGATCCGGGATCCGACCCGGGTCGAACAGACCGTGTCAGCGCTGCTCCACGCGTCGCCTGCTGCGTCGTCGTCACCGTCGTCCGCGGCCATCATCATGGGCGATTTCAACACCCATCTGCCGGACCTGTTGCCCGTGGTCAGCAGGGTCGCCGGCGACCCAACGTGGCATGTGGAGACGGCCAGGAACAGGACGCGGCCGATGACGACGCAGAACGAGGCGAACTTTATCGCCGCGTACGACGGCGTCCTGCTCCATGGCCTGACGGCCAGGTCGCGGGCCGTCGTCCACCAGACCGGGTTCATGCCCAAGTACCTGGGCGACGGCAGCGCCTTCGCGTACGCCGACGGCCCGTTCCCGGTCATCAGCGGCGACCTGCTGCACGGCGGGGTCGTCCTGCCCGGGAACCGGGCCAACCAGTCCCTGTCCGATCACCTGGCCGTCCGCGTCGATATCTGCCTGCGCCCCAGACTGGCAATACAATAGCCGCCCCGGTCGTACGCGCTGCCGGAACGTGCCCGATTTACTCCAACGGCGGCACCTCGTTCTCGTCAAAGTCTCGAACGGGTCGCTCCACCAGCAACGGATGATCGTCGTCGTCGGCTTCGCGACGCCGTGCCACGATCCGATCAAAGCGGACCGCCTTGCCGGTGCTGGCGTGTTGCCGCTCCTGTCTTTGCTGAGCGGCCGGTCGATTCGCGAGCGGCGTGGCTCGGGGCAACTTGATCACCAGGGCGCCCGTCGTCGTGACGCGCTGCACGACGGCCCGGTCGGGACGTACCTCGACGGGCAGGTGCAGCAGGATGATCTTCCCCTTGATGACGGCCTGGATCCAGAGCGGGTGCGGGTCGACATCGATCTGCGACGTGTCCAGGTACCGGGGCACGTCGACCACCACGGTCACGTGCGCCCTGTCGTCGTCGTCGATCCGGAACGACCACCTGCCCTGGTTCCGCTGCGTCGGCAGCGTCCCATCGCCCCGGTCCTTCTCGGGGATCGACAGCTGGCACACACACACACAGGCGCCAGTTCAGCCGCCGAACGACGACGTCGACCCGTTCGGTACCTTCTGTTGGGCGGCCTTGATCGGGTCGGGAGGCGGTCGGAACTCCCCTCCGTCCTGCCTGCCGGCGTGTTTCGCGTCGCGGGAGGCCGCCATCTCCCTGTACATCTCGGTTCGCGCGTCCGGCGTGTGCTGCGTCAGGCTGGCGCCCGGGTTGCTGGCCGCCTCGGCGGCGATGGCGTCGTCCAGCGCCGCCTGCAGAGCGTCGTACTGCTGCCGGGCTCGTATGCGTTCGCTCTTGGTCACATCGGCGCCGTCGAGGCTTTCCAGCTGAGGGAGGCGCCCGATCACGTACAGTCGCCATTGCGGGAACGACGTGCACGGGTTGCCCATCAGGTAGAGCTCGCGAAGGTTCGTGCACGGCGCCAGGTTGGCGCAACTCGGCCCGAGCGCGTCCAGGCCGACGAAGTTCAGCGTCAGGTCGAGCTTGCGCAGGTTCTCGCATCGGTCGAGGTTCTCGATCACCCGGACGTTGTTGACGGCCAGGTTCAGGTACTCGAGCTCCTTGAGGCGGTGCAGGTTCTCGATCCGCCCGATCAGGTTGTTCTGCAGGTACAGGATCTGCAGGTGCCGGCAGAGCGTGCCCAGCAGCTCGATCCGCTCGATCTCGAACTGGTGCAGCGTCACCTCGCGCAGGCTGTGCAGGACGCCGTCGTTGTGCTCGGCGCGCCGCCGCACCAGCTCTTCCGTGATCCGCACCATCCGACGACGTCACTGGCCGTCACTGACGACGGGCTGCGTCCTCCTCCACCTTTCGCCCGCTCCAGGTGCACACGGAGACGTCTTCCCGCGCCCCCGGCCGGCGGGCCCTTCGCTAATACCAAACGTTGCGTTATATTATTAATGATCAGTCCCGAGCCGGACCGTGATCGCTGGCATAGGCGCTGGAATCGTCGCTGACGACGTCCAGGTGGGCGGCCCTGGGCGAGCCGACGTCGCCGAACCCGTCGTCTTCGTCGCTGGAGTCGACCAGGTCGATCGTCAGGCGTCGCGTGCTCAGCGCCGGGCTCAGCACGGTCTTGTCCGCCATGGTCGCCGTCGGCGTGTCAATGTTCAGCCGGAACGGCAGCGACGTCGTCGTCGTCGTCGTCGTCGCCTCGTCCGTCTGGAACGACGCGGGTCGAACGTGAAGCTTGGACCACATCGGCGGGCCGTTGCCGTCCTTCACGCGATCGCTATTGGACGACGGGTACTGCCGAATGCGGTCGTCTGTCGCCCGCTGCGCCTGCTGCTGCTGCTGCCGTTGCTCGTCGTCCCTCTGACGTCGCTTCAGGCGACGGTACGCCATCAGGACCATCATCGGCAGCTGGTCGATGGCCTTGGCGCCCACGCCGACGGATTCAATGCGGCGCAGCAGGTCGAACGCCGACGCCTGGACGCTTTTCGCGCTGAACAACCCGACCGCGATCGGCAGCAGGCCAGAGCGGCTCTCCGGCAGCAGCTCCAGCATCTGCCAGACGTGCTCCTCGGTCTGCAGGCGGGACGCGATCTCCTCCAGGATGGCCTGCATCTGCCGCGGGGGCAATCGTCGCACCTGCATCAGGCGCACCGACTGGCAGACGCCCGGGTCGTCAGATTCGGGGCAGGGCGCGTCCGCCGCGCAGAACGTACCGTGCGAAGCGTGTTCAGGTTCCTGCCGAACGCCGAGTGGCACTGGCCGAACCGCTGGCGAATGTCGAACGGGTCGAACGACGGGCCGATTCGGAATTCCTGGACGCGGGCGGCGTTGCCGTCGAACGAGATGCGCCGGCGGTTGTCGTCGCGGAACAGCTCCCGGGAGTACACCTGGTCGAGCAGCGACACGGTGTGGTCGTGGAGCACCGCCCGCGTGTACTCCTCGCCGAACGTCGCCGTCCCCGCCGACGTCATCTGCGCGTACACCTCGGCGTCGATCATCTCGTGCGACGTCGTGCTGGCCCCGTCGCCCACTTTCTCGGGCGATAGCGACCCCGTTGCCACCACCGCGGTGCCGCCGTTCGCGTACTGGGACGCGCTCGTCGACACGGTCCCCTCCTTGATGTCGGCGAGGACGTCGAACCATTCCCAGTGGTTCGCGAAGATCGGGTTCGTGACGCCGGCGATGAACCCGGGGACCTGCAGGAACTCGAGGTCGGTGAGGTGCGCATAGGGGAACACCCGGTCCAGCAGGCCGTTCAGTGGGTGCACCAGCGAGGCGGTCGCCAGCACCATCTTGGAGACCGTCGCCGCCGACAGGTTATGCCCCAGGAACAGGATGCGCCGGCCGACGAACGCAGCGTTGTACAGGGTCATGACGCCGTCGCCAAACGTCTTCACCAGCTGGACGACGCTGACGCCGCCCAGCTCCTCCTCGAAGACGTCGACGATGGGCACCCGGAGCGTGAACGATTCGCCAGCGATCGTGATTTCGCACGGCGACGACGGGCACCCGTCCCCGTACCCGCAGAGGGAGCGCACGACGCGCGTGTGCAACGGGTTGATCTCCACGCTTGGGCACTGAGCGCCGTTGACGGCGGCGAAGACGCCAGCGAGCAGTTCACCGACGTGGTCGCCGTCCGGCAGGGCGAAGACCTCGTCGAGCACCTTGACCATCAGCGGGCGGAACATGTCCACGTAGCGGCGCGTCGCGACGAACGCGACCGCCTTCACGACGGCACCGCGCCTCACCGTCTGCACCTTCTTCGTCTTCACCAGGTTGATGGCCACCAGCGTGGCGGCGTCGTTCTCCCGCGACCGGATGAACCGGTTGTCGATCTCGGGGTCCAGCATGGCGTCCTGCCAGGCGTCGTCGGCCGTATCCCACGAGAACACACTGTGCGGGCGGGGTCAGCATCCCAAAGGGGAACGGGGGTGGGCCACCACAACGGAAACGGACTTGCCGACGGTCGAGTCGAGCACCTTGCACAGGACGCTCTCGAAGCGCAGCAGGTCGTCCTGCGACGCGAACTGCACCGACAGGCTCGTGTCCTGGTCGAAGTCGATGACCGCGAACAGGTCCTCGTCGCGGAACGAGTACCGCAGGTCGCCGCCGACCGTGGTGGACCTCAGGACGGCGCCGCTGTCGGGCGTCTCCACGTCCAGCGAGTACAGCGGCGGGCTGGACCGCGTCACCTTGCGCACGACGCGAAACCGAACGACGGACGTGTCGCTCGCCTCGTCGATCGGCCCGTACTGTTTGTCGGCCGGGTCCAGCACGAAGCACTTGGCGCGTATCACGAACTGGCAGACCTCCTCCTGGCATTGCAGCTGGAGCGGCAGGATACGGTTCGCCTCCCCGTTGGCGTCGTTGGCGTGCGCCGGCGTGCCCGTTCCTAGTCTGGCATCGGGTGGCGACGTCGCCGCCGCCGGCGGGCGGATCACGAACACGGTCCAGTCGGACTCGTGGAGGTGGCCGCCCTCGGGCAGCATGGATTCGGCCAGGCTGGCCTCGGCGATACCCGGTACGGCCTGCGGGTACTGGCAGCGCAGCACGCTGCCCTTGTCGATGTCGAACTCGGCGACGACCAGGTACCGGACGAGCGGGACGGGGCCGGCGACGACGCCGCGTGGCGACACGTCCGTCAGCGACGCCGACCGCGACTCGGTCGTCGCCGGATCCGTCATCGTCCCCGCCTCACGCCCTGCCCGCCGCTGACCATCCGCTGACCATCCGACAGCGCCGCCTCGCGATCGACCTTCCGATCGGCGCGAAAATGGGCCGATCTTCAGGGGGCGGGCCAAAACTGACAACAGGCTCAGAGCAGTGTGGTCAGACGCCAAAACGTCCTCCTGCTGACGGGAATCGTCTGTTACGTAATACCGGGCAGAGGGGGGCTCAGTGACAATGCCACGACGGAAAATGACGGCCCGGACTGCAGACGAACTGCAGTGCTGCAGACGAACTGCAGTGCTGCAGACGAACTGCAGTGCTGCAGACGAACTGCAGCCCCGGGCGGAGCGGCGGGACGTCATTTGCGTTTCGTGTGGGGCGGGCGTTTAGGGTGGGGGGATGGCGGCGGGGGCGGGCGGGGCGCGTGCAGCCGCATTGCGCATACCGGGGGGCCATGTCGGTGATCCAGCGGATCCTGCCGAAGGAGGCGCGGACGACCGCCGCCATCCGACGCGCCGCCCGGCTGATCGCGGACGCCAACGCGGTCATGGTGATGGCCGGGTCCGGGATGAACGCCGACTCCGGCCTGCCCTGCTACCGCAAGCCGATCGACTTCTGGAAGGACTACCCGATGTACAAGCGCATGGACGTGCGGTTCCACGAGATTTTCCGCCTGTGCAGGTCGCCCTCGCTATCGCAACTGGGTTCGGTTTCATGTCGGCTGACAATCGGCCAGGTTCCAGGACGAGTCCGAGCTGGCCTGGGGGTTCTACCTGGACTGGTACCGACGATCGAAGCGGATCGTCCCGCACGACGGTTTCCACTGGTTGCAGAAGTGGGCGGCGGGGAAGAAGCACGGCATGTTCGTGTTCACGACGAACGTGGACAACCAGTTCCAGGCGGCCGGGTTCGATCCCGCCCGCATCAAGCAGGTGCACGGCGCGCTCTCCAACATTCAGTGCATCGCGTCCTGCCCGGCGTCTAGCGTCTGGCCGCTGGATCCCTTGATCCGCGACTTGCACGTCGATCGGGCCACGATGCGCGTCCCGATGGATCGCATCCCGAAATGTGCCGCGTGCGGGAGGATGACACGCCCCAACGTCCTCCTGCCATCCGAGGACAATCTCTGGTTAACGCAGGAGGTCTGGCACCCGTCCCGACGGTACTACGAATGGCAGGAGCAGTGCCACGACGACCCGTCCCTGCAAATGGTCATCCTCGAGATCGGGGCGGGCAACACGACCCCGGTCGTCCGCATGGAGGCCCAGGTCGCCCTGCTGGCCTGCAACGACAAACAGGCACGGGCGCGTGCGCACCTGATCCGCATCAACCCGGTGCCGAACCGCGAAGAGGAACTGGAGACCGTCGACGCCAACATCGACCTGACCGCCCTGCGCGCCATGCGCAGGATCGACGATCTGCTCGCCAAGCAGCAACCGCAGGAGCCGAAGCCGCCAAACCAGACGGCGGAGACGACGCTGAGCCATGATGAAGGGCGACTATGACGGTTTGGCATTGTTACGGGATGCGGCAGCAGCGGCCAGCTCCTTCAGCCGACGCGCTTTGAACTGCTGGTACGTCTCCTGCGGGGGTTCGACCTTCATCTCGCGGCCGAACGCGTCCAAGCAGACGCCGTCGTCGCGTCGGTCGTCGTCAGCGCGGTTCGCGGCGACCAGGTTCAGGTGTTCGGACATCAGGCGCACGGGGCGTGCCAGGTCGTCCGGCGCGATGGCCTTCAGCCGGTGAACGGCCAGGTCCTTCTGCTCCGTATCCAGGCGGCGGTTCGTGATCATCGTGTCGCGGATCAGCGACGTCAGGACGGATTTGTCGGTGGACACGGCGACCGGCCGGGGCGGGCAACGCCGATCGTCGTCGCCTCCGTACGTCGACAGGCCGAACCCGTACGAACGCGACGGACGGGTCGTCGTCGTCCGCGTCCCCGGGCTTCGCGACCGGCTCGACGAGACGGACCGCCCGCGGGACCAGCTACGACGAACCAGACGGTCGGAGCGTTGGCGACGCGAGCGCCGCGGCGGCGACGGCGTGCGCCGACGACGCGGCGAATAGGAACGACGTCGCCGCGGGGAGTACGAGCGTCGGCGCCGGTGGCGTTCCGCAGATCGCCGGGGCGGCGACGGAACCGGGACCGAGATGGCCGCAGGCGGCGGCCGTGGTGGCGATGGAGCGCGTTCCGCCGTCGACGGCTGCCGGCGGCGCTGTCGCTCCAGGCGGTACTGGCGTTCGTCCTCGGCGTCGGCCAGGGCGGCCAGTCGCGCCATCATGGTCGCTCGTTACGGCGAAGTGCCCATCGAGAACCCCGCCGCCCCGCGCACCCCGAACGTCGCCGGAGGAGGAGGCCACCGACCCCGAGAGGTCCGTGTGGGATCGCGTTCGGCGGCGGCGGCGACGACGATGGATCTGTACTGCGCGCCCGTCGATCTGGTGGACGCGGCCAACGAGTCGCATAACGACCAGGCGGTGAGCTCGTGCCGCGTGGTAGTGTCGGCGGCCGCCGGGTGCGTCGCGGGCCTGCTGGGCCTGCGCGGCGTCGCCGGGTTGGCGTTCTTCATTGCCATGTCGTTGGTGACGTCGGCGGCCATTGCGCTGCGCGTTCAGGGACGCGTCGGACGGTACTTCAGGTCGCCCTGGCATGTTGTCAAACCGGGCCTGTTCCAAGGCGCCACGGTGACCCATCGAGAGGCCCATCCAGGCGATGCTTGCTGACCGATGTGCTATCTGTGCAGACGTTCGTCCTGTTCTGGACGCTTATATTCAACTCCATATACATATACTGACAGGGGGCGCTTCTTTTCCTGCGCTGCGATCGCGCTCTGCCCTCTGCCTGTCTCAGGAAACCCCACCGGTGCAGCACATGTTTCGGGAACCGTCCCACTTCAGTGCGAGACGACTCGCCTGTCAGTGCGACGAGAGATCCCGTCTGGTAAATACTCGTGGCACTTCCAGCAGTAGGCACACGCTCCTTAGCTAGATGTATGATTTGCAGAATATTCATTCAGAAATGGTTCCTGGGGAAGAGGTCGTGCTGATACGACCGCTTCCTGGACACGAACGACCCGATCTCCAGGTTCGTCACCAGCTGTTGGATTCGCTGCCACCGGTCAGCGTCCAGGAACAGCGGCCGGCCTCGTTGCAGGCCGACGTCTTCTTCGCCGTGCGCGTCCAGGTACGGCGAGATGAAGTCGCACGAATACCCGTTCGCGATGAGGACGACGGAGCACTGCGATAAGAGTAGGAATGCGGCTTGCTCTCCACAGTACAGAGAGGTGTGAACGGAGAGCGCACCACCGCCCAGACTTGGAACGGAGCAGTCCCTGCCGGCACACAGCAGATCGCCACAGACCAGGCACAGCGCTGCCGTCTTCGGCCTCTTCCCACACTCGACGCAAACCGAGAAGGCGTGCTTGTTGAACAACTCCAGGAACTCGGTCGGCAATGGCGACAGATACGGCACGGTTAGCGCCGTTTCCAACGGCACAGCCACGCCGAGGACGTCGGCCAGCTCGTCGTCCGAAGCGGGCAATAGAATGGCGTTGCCAGGCATGGTACAGCAGAGGATGGACGCTTGCCGCGCGAACGCTAATGAAGGCGCAGTACGACAACCGACACGAATCAGTCGTCGGATAACGCAGAGCGCTTGCTCGTTCGTGAGGCCGATAGCCAGGAGCAGAATAGCATATCGAGCGATGCAGTCGATGGTGGTGCACTGCTTAGCGTCGATTTCGAACGGGGTCAGGGACAGCGTGCCAGCAAACAGCTGGCGGCGCACGACCACGCTGGCACTGCGAATCAGGAGGCGGATGTGGTCCAGGTCCTTATCGGGAGCGTAGGTTCGCGCGCGCCACTGGATCTCGGCGATCCCGATATCCGATGCGACAAGGCGGACGACGGCGTTGTCGTCGTTCGAGAACGACCGGAAGCGGTCGTTCAACTGGATGTAGAGCGCCTCAGAGCCAGGCGATAACAGTGGTGCGGGCGTAAGCCGACCGGCCTTGTCGGACAGCCTCGACAGAAGCGCGGAACTGTACGTCTCAAACCACTGTTCATCGCTGGTGCCGCCGTCATCACGAACGTCGTCAAATTCCGCTGACACTTCCGATGTCGGCGGATCAATCGGCAGCAGGACGTTCGCGTGGCATTTGCAGAGCGGGCACGTAATTTCGCCAACGGAGATCTGGGAAAACGTCAGCGCCCCCCGCATCCATACCGACAATCCAACGACGCACATTGACCACGAACTCCCCTTCGTAGTGCTGTCGGGACGATTTCCTACCCAGCAGGCTGGAGACATAGCTGGCGTAGCAGGAACTATGCATGGCATGCCCGCAGTCGCGTGAATACCGAACGAAACGATCGCTCGGGCGCGGAACTCGGGGACGCTTACGACAGCGCCGTTCAGGCGCTTCCAGGAGACTGCGGATCTCGCACCGTCCAATCCAGGCAAGAAGGCCCATCTCCTCCTGCGAATGGTTCGAGCGACACACTGAATGGAACGCGGTCAGCGAACGTGCCACACGGCAGATGGCGTGCAGACTGACAGATGCACGAGTGCAGGTGGGAGCGCTGCTGTTGCGCGGCTTCGTCAACGACAACGAGGTGTTCGCGGTGGGTGTTTGAGAACGTTTCGCTCTGATGCTGGATACGAGCAAGCGCGCGTGCGCGCGCGGCATCCCGACGCGCCGTGCGTTCGGCGGCCTGCGCGTGCGACTCTTTCGGCGGCTGCAAACACACATCCAAATTCACTACAGGCGCGCAGATCAACGATCAGGTTTCAGTCATTTACCGTTGGCCGGAATTGGTACGAGTCGATGACAGCGCGGCAGTCTTCACTCAGCTCCCTCAGATCCTTCAATATCAACCGAACTTCGTCGACATGATGCCTTTCCGCTTTAACGGCAAGAAGGCCGTTCGACGCTTCATTATGAGTCTCCTGTGCAGGTCAATCAGAGTCCCAGACCCACACGACTCGAGGCAAACGCATACACTTAGCACAACAATCTGGCACAGAGTACGAAGGACGCTGTGATCGTCACCAGATTGGACAATGGCGGCCGCCCAAGCATCTGACGCAACCCCGTTATGGGTAATGTCGTTGATCGCCAACGACACCAAGTATAGCGCAGAGGACAACAGGCGGGGACCAGGATTCATGGTCAGGAGCTTTCGAACCAGAGCGACAACGTCGCAAGATACCACGATATCCAACAGGGGGAGAAACGGGGGCGCCACTACGGGCAACGGGGGAATCCGCCGAGACCCGATGTCGTGACCCCGACTGGACATCAACTTCGAGAAATTGTCCTGCGCTTGCTGCTTCTGCACGTCCGAATAGTGGGCGAAGAAGGGATCGAAATGCTCAAGCGCTGCCGAATCGCGCACGCGGTACTTGCCGGATTCCATGTCACGAGGGACAATGTAGACAGCGACTTCGTCCAGCATGTCGTCCAGGTATTCAGGAGGCTGCTCGACGCCAAAGAACTGAAGGACCTCACTGTACGTCGCTTCACCCAGCAGCAAACAGTGGACGACGTTGCGACGAAGCGACCAAAGCTCGTGATCGTGTTGGTGACGGAGATGCCCCCGATCGGTCAACACTGTAATAAAGACTTCCACGAATGCCTCAACAGTGTAGTTGACCTTCTCCGGGTCCCACGATTCTCGAATGACAGCAAATGATGGCAGATTGCCCGTCCCAATCTCGAGAACATCATGAATCGCAAACCGATACGACATTAAGGAAAGAAAGGGCGCCGCGCCAAGGCGCACAGCAGCGCATTGCATGCCGAATAGATCGCCGGCAAACATGGCAGAACGGAAGGTTCCCGAACGCGAATACGCAACTGCTTGCTGGATAATGAAGTTACCGTTGCGGACCCAGAGAGAGGCACGAGCGTGACACGTGAAGGCACACGCACGAATAAGTTCGTCTACCAAAGCAACAGCATCATCCGGCCCAGGTAAACATTCGGACAGCGACGTGCCGGTCTGGACGCAGAACGTCCCAACAAGTTCCATAAGAAAGCGTCGTAGGGGAAAGTGCAGCGACACGGGGCCGCCGTTAACGATGTCGCACCGGGCAGCAGAGAACCCGTTGCCGAGATCAACACGGTCCTCTCGAGGCTGCGATGACCAGTCGGACATGAACCGCGACACCAGAGGGCGAATCACGGTATCGAGATGCTCCTTTGCCCACAGCGGCATGATGTCATCTCGTAGAACGCGCGTCACTAGGAACAGGCTCGCAGTAATAGCGAAGGCGCCGTACCAAGCGAGGCTCTCGTATTCGACATGATTCGGTCCGCATTCACGCCTTTGAGAATCGATGCCTTCGGCGACGCGAAGAATATCGAGCCACGACTGCAGAAGATCGACACGTTCGGAAATGACAAACTCAAGAACGCCATGGTTCCTCAGGATGTACTGCAAATCACTGAACGGGCGCGCATCCAGATTCGACTCTTCCAGATGGTCCAAGAACCAATTGCGAAAGTTCGACAAGAAAACAGAGAGCAGGTCCTGCTCCCGGCACAAGCGCAAGACCATATCGGGAATCGTGTACAGCTGGACCGAGTAGTCCAGCACAGACCGGGTGCGCGAGTGCCGCGCGTGCCGGGCGCTCGTGAGAAGGCGCGAATAGTCCCGGGTGAAGACCATCGTGAAGTACTCCTTGAACTCCGCGTCCACGAACAGCTGAAAGTGCAGGCGGCCAACCGCCTGCGACAGCTCGCGTTGCAGGATCGCCGAGACGCGCATGATGGCGGACACCAGCGGGATCGCGTGGCCATCTCCTAACGTCGACGTAGTGGTTGTCGTCAACGAGCGCCCGACGGCATCGCGCAAGAGGTCGGAGCAGGAGCACAGGTCGGTGAGTATATCCAGCAGACGAATCAACCGGGATTCCTTGATCAGAAACGCCGGCAGGTTCTGCACGGACGCATCAACGCCGACACGCTCCGTGATGGAATCAACCGCATCCTGGCACTGTTGCATTGACCCGCGAAAGAAGACGCTCTGCCCGAACAGGTCCACGACCAGCGCGGTCGTCGTGGCGCCGCGTCGCGTCAACCCGGTAACATGCTGCAGGTGGCTCACCACTGAATCGAACGAATGGACGTCGTCGTTGAACAGGACGCCGACGTATCCCCCATCGTACGTCGGAATGCTGTCATCGACAGCGAAGTGTCCATCGGTATGGAGCAGTGATAACGCTGCCAGCCTCACGAATTCCGAAATGACGGTGGATGTGTGCTCTGGAAGGCTGCAGCTGGGAACGTCGACCGTGGCGGAACGTCCACGATGATTACGACAGAACCCAGCAGGAGCCCACGAGCTCTCATCACCGCAATCGCACATGCCACCGCCGCCGGCATGCGTCATCTTGATGTCGTGCCCGGTGTGATCAGCGGCGGTAAAGCACGCCGCGCACTGGATACACGTCGGGTCAACACCGCACGTGCCGCACTGATACGCCGGCTCGCCAGCCTTGAACGAATACGCGCAGACGCTCGACGTGTTCGCCTGTCGCAACCCGTCGACGAACGCGGCGGCATCCTCGGCGGCGGGCGGCGCAATCAGGCGCAGGACCCAGGCGCGCAGGTCGCCGTCCTCGCTGTACAGGACGACGTCGCGTGCGACATCCGGCAGCGCCGACCGGATCTCGACGGGTAGCGGCCCCGGCGGCGGCGCCCGCGTCACCAGCTGCTGCCGCGAATCGGCAGCCGCCATCATTCTGACCACGCACTTCTTCGCGCCACTGGGAACTGCACCTCCCCCTGCCAGTGGCACGCGGCGACGCCGTCGACGATGCGGCCGCGCCGCGCGGACCAGCACGATCGCCGTCACGGCCAGCATGGCGCACGCCAGCATCGTTGCCGGCGACGGCGACGTCGTCTGGGGGATCATGACGCCAAATGCCCTGTTGAGCAACCCGTGTAACGGTCCAGCGTCGCATACCGCGGTTCGTTACGGGCCTCGCGTGGACTCGACGTTTCACCGTGCGGTTCGCTATGCAGATCCACCAGGGTCTGTATGACCGGTGTGGCAATTGGTGGACCGGGTGATTGGGGGGAAGCAGAGTCGTCTCTGCAGCACAGGATGGGCACGTAGTCCCAGAGACGGCGACTGCAGTGCGATTGGGGAGGTCGTCTGCCAGCTGAGCTGTGATCTCTCCTGTGACTCGCGCCCAAAGCTGAATCCGTCCGGGCGTTTGGTGCCGTTGGTTCTCGAATCCCAAACATAGCTGTCGACCATGTTCCGCCTGGTTCGTTCGATGCTGCCGGCGGCCAAGACCGGTTTCTCAATGGCGGCGTTCGCGCGATCGGCGGGGCCCAAGTCGCGTAAGACGTTCCTGAACACGCGCACCCATAAGCTGTCGCCGGAACTCAGCGCCGTCTGCGGTGGCAAGAAGTCGCTGACCCGCACGGCCGTCACGAAGCAGGTCTGGGGCTACATCAAGAAGAACGACCTGCAGAAGTCGTCCGACAAACGCGTCGTCGTCTGCGACGCCAAGCTGAAGAAGGTCATGGGCGGCAAGGAGATCGGCATGTTCAGGATCGGCAAAGCCATCCAGCCGCACATCCTCGGCGCCGTCAAGTCCTCGAAGAAGATGTGAGGTCGTCGTCGTCGTCGTTTGTCAACCTCATCCGCCACGCCCATACTGTGAATAAAACGCTGAAACACACACGCCAGCGTTGTTGTGCGAACCGGGCTGGCCCATCTTCGGTTGGTGCGCGCGTGCGCTCCTCAAGTGTTGGACGAGGCCGGTCACGGACTTGGGCATTTGGGGCGCGGTCGGCGACGTTTGCGCGTTGACGATGGCGTTACGTCAGCTGGCGTCGTCGGGCGAGTGCGGCCAGCGATCCGCGTTCGGGCAGCTGGCATCGCAGGTCGCCGGGAAGGACATCCACGGGCGGCTCGAGTTCGCCGGCGCGCCGCCGTCGGCCGTCGCGTGGCCGTCGCCGACGGACGTTCTTGCCGAACATGAACGGTCGGCGCCCATGGGCCCTGTCGACCAGGTTGCTCAGTTCGGTATGCGTACTCCGTTGTGGGCATGGCGCGTGCCCTGTGAACAAACGACCGGCTGGTAGAGAGGCTGTACGACGCCGGCGGACAGCACGCGTCACTCGCACCGGACGCGCTCGTCGACCAGTTTGAGCATTGGAAATTGCAAGTCGCGCCTCCCCCGTCTGCCATGCACGCCCAGCTCTACATGCCGCATGTTTCCGCTCCGAATCCATGGGCGGACCAGTTCCTTTCAGTGCATCAGGCAGGTCCCCGTCCAGGTACGTGACCGGCGCCTGTTCCGACTGCGCAGTTGACCCAGACACGTTCGTCGTTGCAGAGTGGGTCAGCGAGTTCGTCGGGGCGGCCCCGCAGAACCAGTCGTGGGCGGAGCAGTTCGAGCAGCAGAGCTGGCCGGATGAGTTCGAACGTCAGGAGCGAGCTCGGAAGACGACCCCGTCCGGGCCGCTCGACTCGGGAATGCTGAGAAAGCTTCAGACCTGCTCCAATGAGAAGATTCGCACGTCGCGATTCGTGAACTTCCTTGCGCGGGTAATTGCCGCTCCGTGTTGTTCCCAGTTCCAGGCCTGATCACACGTCGTTGTGCAGTTGGAGAAAGGCGAGATCGAACTCGACGAGGAGGCCAACTGTGTGAAGGAAATTGTCCCACCCGAGATGTCGACAGTGGAACAGTTCGAAACGCTGTCAGTGCTGAGCGGGGGTACTTGGGGCTCGCAACCTTCATCTCACGCCCGCTGTTGGCACAGATATGATCCCTGGGCGAGCGAGTTCGAGTCCGGCGCGACAGAAACCGCCTGGGCGAACGAGTTTGCCACGGGCCAGGAGCACGGTGCTGAGAACTGGGCCCAACAGTTTGAGGGCCAGCAAGGAGCGGCGGAGCTGGAGGATATGACGACGGCCTGGCTGGACGATTTCGACAACTTTGACTGGAAGGAGTACGTGGAGTCCATGCATCGGGAACGACCCGCCCAGGACCCCACTCGGCACGCGTCGTACGTGTTCGCAGAGTCGAATCCATTCATGAGGTCCGAAGACCCCATGCAGGAGGGGCTATCCCTCATGAAGGCCGGTCTTCTGGGAGATGCTGTTCTGGCGTTCGAAGCCGAGGTGCAGCGCTCGCCGAACAATGTCGACGCGTGGAGGCTGCTGGGGCAGTGCAACGCCGACAACGAGAACGACCCGCAGTGCATTGCGGCTCTCACAACGGCGCTGGATCTCGACCCGTACAATCTCCAATCCCTGCTGATGCTGGGCGTTAGCCACACCAACGACCTTGACCAGCCTCGCGCGCTGTCGGCGCTGAAATCGTGGCTTGAGAACAACCCCGACTTCCAGTTCATCGACACGTCGGGCAAGGCTGCAGCGTCGTCTCCTGCCACGCCGCAGCTTCATGGCTCGTCATCGTCCTCCTCGCTGTGCGAGGAAGTCACCGAGATGTTCCTCAAGGCTGCGGCCATGAAACCGCAGGATCCAGACGTCCAGGCCGTGCTGGGCGTTCTGTTCAACATATCCGGGGAGTATTCCCGAGCATCGCAGCACCTGCTTCAGGCCACCCAATTGAAGCCGGACGACCCGTCGCTATGGAACAAGCTTGGCGCCACGCAGGCCAACGGGGCGCAGAGCCACAGCGCTGTCCACTCGTACCGAAGGTACGTTTCGTTCACCGGTCGACTGTCTCACGATAACCATCGGTTGTTCTACTCAGAGCGTTGGAGCTGAAGCCGAACTACGTCCGGGCGCTGGCCAACTTGGGCATAAGCTTCGCCAACCAAGGCCTCCATCGGGAAGCCGCCCAGACGTACCTGGCGACGCTTGCCAGGAACCCTGCGGCGGACCACGTCTGGAGCTATCTGAGCATTACGCTGGCGTCGATGAACCAACCGCCTGAGATCTGCTCGCTCGTCGACAAGCGCGACGTGAACCTGTTCCGGCCCCATTTCGACTTCTAAACTATACGCGACGTATGTGTCCTCGGGGCAACGGTTTGGGATCGTCCGACAGCAAAGCGCCCAGGGGCGGTGTTGCGAACTGGACGAAATCGACCATGGCGCCGCCGTGAACCGGTCCCGTCCCGCGCAACAAGGCTTCAGTGCTATCAACGGCCATGGGCGTTTATTCATTCTCCCCATGCTCGAAACACTCGCTGTCGTCGGTTGCGACGACGCCACTGCCGTTTGCGAACCTCTGTCCAGTCGGACATGTCGGGTTCCTGCCCGTCGCCGGTCGCTTCTGCATCACCGGCCTCCTGGTCTCTGGCCGCGGACCTCGTCGTCCTGCCATTGTCGTCGGCACCATCGCCATCGCCCGCTTCTTGCCCGCGCGTTGCCGGCGGAACCCGATCAGGCGCCGCCGTCTGCGACCGCTGCTGGTGCTGGTCAGGGCCGCCAGCGGTTGGCACTTGCTGACCTGCGTCGGTATTGTGCTGCTGTGTGCCCTCATTGAGCGTTGCAGCTGGTCGTCTACTGAACGGGTTTGACTCTTCCTGCGCCTGGTTGCGGGCGTCGTCGGTAGGTGCTCCTTGAACGTTGACGCCATCGCCATGTTCCTGAGGCACGCTGTCGCCCTGGTTCTGGAACGCGGGGTGGTCCTGATGGGACGACGGGTCCTGTGCGACAGGCGCGTCGCGCTTGCGTTGCTTCCGATCAGGGCCTTGTGGCGAATCGTTGCTCGGCACGGCATCCTGTCGCTGGGCGTCGCCATCTGTCGGCCCGCGGGACCCGTCGAAACGTCGATCGGGTGCGTTCCCGTCCGGAACGGCCTGAGACGATTGCGGCGTATTCGAATCCGGCCGGGCGGGCTGCTCTTCGTTGGTCTTGCCGAACCAGTCACCCCATTGGCGTCCATTGTCGTCCGCAGCCGGCTGCTCGTTGCTTGCCTCGCGCTGCTGTCCAGCGTCGTTGGCCATGGTCGACGTCGGCTGCCCATTGCGACCGCTGCCGAACCAGTCAGTCCATGCGTTCGTCGTGTCCTCGGCACTTGGCCTGTCGTCCTGCGACCCTGCTGTGCCGTCCCGACTGCTGTCGCGTCTCTCGTCAGGCGTGTCCTCGTCGCGGCGTTCCACCGGGCGACCGGATTGCTCTTTGACGGGCGGCTCGTTATTCTGCTCACGCTGGCGGTCCCTGCTGTCGTCAGGGTTGCCGCTCGCCGATGCCGGCGCCATGTCCCTGGTGGAGGCGGTCGCCTTCGGTTCCTGGCCCCGCTGGTTCCTCCAGTTGCTGAACCACCCGTCCCGCTGTGGCTCGTCATCACGCTCCGTCCGGCCCTGGTCGGGAGCAGGGCGCTCGTCAGGCGCTTGACGTCGTGCGGACTCCAAAGGACGCCCTGCCTCGTCGGGCACCGCCGCTGCCGACGACGTCACGTTGTCGCCCGCCGCTGGCTGCTGCTGTCCACGTGCAGCTGGTGACGATTCATCCTGTCGCGCGGGGGTCTCTGCGGGACGCCCTGCGCCCTTCACGTTGTGCGGTGTACCCTCGTTATTCTGCTCATGCTGGCGGTCCCTGCTGTCGTCAGGATTGCCGCTTGCCGATGCCGGCGCCATGTCCCCGGTGGAGGCGGTCCCCTTCGGTTCCTGGCCCCGCTGGTTCCTCCAGTTGCTGAACCACCCGTCCCGCTGTGGCTCGTCATCACGCTCCGTCCGGCCGTGGTCGGGAGCAGGACGCTCGTCAGGCGCTTGACGTCGTGCGGACTCCAATGGACGCCCAGCGTCGTCGGGCACCGCCGCTGCCGACGACGTTACGTTGTCGCCCGCCGCTGACTGCTGCTGTCCACGTGCAGCTGGTGACCGTTCGTCCTGTTGCACGGCGTTCTCTGCGGGACGCCCCGCGCCCTTCACGTCGGGCTGTGCACCCCATGGGTCACGTGCACCGTTTCCGTCGTCTCGGTCCAGTCGCTTATCTGCCGCCGCCTGACCTTTGCCGTCGCCCGCGTTGTCGACAGGTCGGCCCTCTGCGACAGGGCGATCCGGTCGCTCGCCGGATGCGACGGCCGCTGCTCCCACCTGAGGCGTGTCCTGCACCGCGTCCTGCTGCGACTCGGCTGCAGGAGCCGCCTTTGCAGCGCCGTCGTCGCGACTGCGAGCAGCTGGTGACGGTTCGTCCTGTTGCACGGCGTTCTCTGCGGGGCGCCCCGCGCCCTTCACGTCGTGCTGTGCATCCCATGGGTCACGTGCACCGTTTCCGTCGTCGCCACCCAGTCGTTCATCTGCCGCCCCCTTATCGTTGCCGTCGCCCACGTTGTCGACAGGTCGGCCCTCTGCGACGGGGCGATCCGGACGCCCGCCGGAAGCGACGGCCGCTGCGTCCTCCTGGGGCGTGCCCTGCGCGGCGTCCTGCTGCGAATCGTCTGCAGGGACCTGCTTATCGGCGACGCTGTCGTTGCTGTCGGGTCGTCGCGTCTGGTCGCGTCCTCGGAATCCTTTGAACCAGCTGGCCGGATCCGGCACCTTCCGTTCCTGGGCATCATCCGGGCCGCTTGCATCGGCGTTGTCGTCGCCGCGAGCGGGTACGGCAGCGTTGCCTACCGTGTCCCCAGCGTCGTCCTGCCCGATAGGCGAAACCGGCGACGGGCCTTCCTCTGGAGCGCCGTTTCTGTCGGCATTGGACGCGGCCGGCACGTTGTCCGCGCCAGACGTCGCTTCGGTGGTCGACGCCACATCATCGTTAGGCGACGTCGACGACAGCTGTGGCGCGGCGTTGTCGTTAGACGCGTCTGCGTCGGATGGCGCCAACGCCTGGTCTGGCCTGGATGACGGTGGGGGCCCGGCGACCTCATCGGCGGCCTCGTCATTGCCAATCGCATTGGACGCCGCCTGCGGCAGGCGGGCAGCGGGTTCCGACGGGTTCTCCTTCGACGGTGCCGTCTGGCGGTCGCCCCGCCGGAACATGCGGCTGAACCAGCCGTCCTTCTTGTCGGCGCGGTCGCCCCTCGATGGCGCTTCATCAGGTTGTTGCTGCCCGCCGCCGACCGCATTGGAATGGAACTCCTCCGGGTCGGCCGCCGCCTTGTTCGTCGTTGGACTGTCATCGTCCTCTTGGACAGGTACACGATCCGGTTCAGGGGAACGACTCGGTTGTGCCGGATCGGCCTTCCCGTCAATGTCATTGGGTCTGGCCGCCTCCTCATTGTCCTCGTCGCGCGGGACGTGCGCTTCATCGGGTTGTTGCTGACCGCCGCCGACCGCATTGGAATGGAATTCCTCCGGGTCGGCCGCCGGCTTGTTCGTCGTTGGATCGTCAGCGTCCTCCTGCACAGGTGCACGATCCGCGTCAGGGGAACGACTCGGTTGCACCGGATCCGTCATCCCGTCAACGTCATTGGGACTGGCCTCCTCCTTCGGCGGGGCTGTTGTGGGCACCTCCCGGCCATGCTCTCGCGGCGACTGGTTCGCGTCCGGTTGCTGATCCGCTCCTGCGATCGCACGGGAACGGTCGTCGTCCCGCTGCTGATCAGCCTGTGCTTGCGGCTGCTCGGCCGGCGCCGTGTCCATCTTTGGCACGTGCTGGTCCTCCCGGTCGTTTGACGGGGCGTCCTTATTCGTCTTGGCGTCGCCCGCCTCGTTGCGGTCCCGGTTGCCTCGCTTGAACAGCCCGGAGAACCATCCGCCCTTCTGCTTCTCGCCATCGGGTTTCTTCTCGGCATCGTGTCCATTGGGTACGCCCTGGCGTTGCTGATCGCCGACGGCGTTCGAGCTGAACTCCTCCTGCTCTGGCGCGCCCTTCGTGGCCAGCTGGTCCTGACCGTGCCGTTCCTGTTCAGCGCGAGGAGGAGGAGGAGTCGTTGGAGAGCTATCCTGCTGCTGTCGCATCGCTTCTGGACGGCGTTCACTCGGTGTTGCATCGCGAGACGTATCGGCCGCATTCGACCTGGGTTCCTCCTGCCCCGACGCCTTCTTCGGGGCCTCCTGACCGCGGCGCTGCTCGTCTTCAGGTCGAGGAGACGTGCTCTCCGGCGCCGGGTGACGCTCGTTCCCGGGTACATCAGGCGACCCACCGACGGCATTCGAACTGAATTCCTGTCGCTCCCGCTCCTGCTCCTGTTGCTGCTGCTGCTGTGGTTGCTGCTGCTGCTGCTGTTGCTGTTGGGCAGGCATGCTCGTCTTGCCCTGGCCTGGATCCTGCTGGTCGGGGCGGCCACCCATCCCGTTTGCATCTTCGGCAGCGCCCGTGGCCTTGGCGTCGCTGCCGCGGCGCTGATCGGCGTCGTCGCCTCGCTTGAACAGGCCCGCGAACCATCCGTCCTTCTTCTCCTTCTCCACGTCGTCGGACTGCTGCTCTGGACCGACGGCAGCGTCCGATGCGACCTCGGGCGACGGCTCCTCGGTCGGTGCGCCCGACCCGTCTGGACCGGCGTCGTTCCCGATCGCGTCGTCGTCGTCCGCCGTCGGTACCGCTGCTGACGCCGTATCGCGGTCGTCGGGCGCGTCCTGCACAGGCTGGACGCTGGCCTGTTCGGGCACAGGCGGCGCCGGGTCGGCGTCCTGAAGCTCAGCGGCGGCGGCGGCGGCGGCCTGCTTGGGGTCGTCCGCCGCCAGGACGTCGTCGACGCGTTCAGCAGGCACGATGGCCTCGTTCATCGACCTCTCCTTCCTCACCGGGATCATCACGGGGGCGCTGGCATTGTCGCCCGCCGCCTCGTCCTCCTCTGCCACCGCCGATGGCGCAGCGGTCGGGAACAGGCGATCCGTGATGGACGTCACCTCGCCTGGGGCCACCTTCGAGCTGATGCGACGCGTCCGAGGCGCCCGCTGGGGGACCCGCTGCCGCTGCTCGTCGTCGTCCTTGTTGTCCATGTGTACAGCGCCAAACGCGAATGCGCACGCTGCCACCGACCAACCATCGTCCTCCGGTCGCGGGACGGGGCGTGACTCAACCTCGCTCGGGGGCGTCTCCTGCTTCCGACCGTCGTGCTTTATGTATCACTGAGCGCCCGTCGTCGTCGTCGCCATCTTCGCGTAGTGGCCCGCCATGATCTTCGAGAAGGCGACGATGAAATCGGTGACGGCCCGATCGTTCCTGTACTTGGCCAGCGCCGCCTGCACGCCGATCGCGTCAGCCGTGGGCATCCATGGGGGCGACGATGCCCGCACCACCTTCGGGTCCTTGCCCATCAGCGCCAGGGCGTCCTGGATCCTCGGGTCCGCCATCTGCCGGACGAGCGCCGCGTTCGACGTGACGTCCCGCAGGAGGTCGTCGGTCATCCACGCTGTGGGGGGCGGGTGGGCACACACACATAAACACGTTCAGCCAGGCGGACCTCGGTCGGGCGACTTCGCCATGGCGTCCTGCACGTCGGGCAGGACGAGCCCCTGCCGCCCGTCCGTCGCTCGGGAGCAGCGACCCACCGACGTCGCCGGTGTCGACGACGCCCGCTGCCGACCCGTCTCGGCCGCCGGGGCGGACAGGAACCCGGGCGCCAGGCCGGCGAACGTGCCCCGTTCCGACCGGGCCGGCTGCGGCGCGCCCGGGCGCTTCCGAACGAACGGCCGCATGTCCTCCAGCGGCGGCGGCCCTGGGACGACGACGATCGTCAGCCGAGCTTAGACCGGCGGCCCAACACGCCCCGGTCCTCACCGTCGTCGTCCGCGCCGCTCATCGTCCTGACTAGTGGGTGGGTCCACCACCCGTAACGTGACACCGGGTCCCCCCTGCGGTCCCGTTAAGCTTCATCAGGGGCAGCAGCCGATGCCCGCCCACACCCAGCTGGATATTTCGCTCGGCGCGATACCGCTGCCAAGATATTATCCAGGGGGCGGCGACCTTACGTTCAGATCCGTTTCGACGATGGCGCCGCGTTCGCTGATCGTTGTCATCGTCGGCTGGTCGGTCGGGGCGGCGGTCAGCGTCTGCGAATGCGGGTCGGTCGACTGCACCAGCACGGCCCTGTAAGCGAACGGGTTCGCCGCCCCCCTCGATGACGGTCGTAACGCGCGCGCGCCCCCGTTTCAGGAACGTCCAGTCGTGTGCGGCGCTGAGCGGGGTGACGCTGACGGCGTCGACGCTGGTCGGCGTGGCGAACCCGGCGGCGGTGACCGAGATCCACATCGCGAACTGCCAGGTCGCCCGCCTGGCCGCCAACGCGTTCGCGGCGTTCAGCAGGGTCACCTGGCTGGAGCTGAGCACCAACAGCATCACCTGGGTCGAGGACGGCGCCTTCAACGGGCTGACGCTGCTGACGATACTGTAGGACGGGGCCCTCGTGGTGGCCGCCTGATGCTGCTGCTGCTGCTGCTGCTGATAACGACTGTGCCACTCAGCGACCTGCGCGGCAATCAGCTGACGCGCCTGCCGAACGGCCTGTTCGCCCCGCTGGCCACCCTCGTGTACTCGGTGGACATTAGCCCCAGCGTGCTGACCTGCGGGCCGACGCCGATCACCGGATACGACACCGGGCAAGTGCCCCCGTTGTGCCCGCCGCCGACGCCCCAGCCCTCGACGCGCACGAGACGACCACCAACCACCAGACGGCCCACACGACGTCCGACCAGGCGCCCGACGACCCGGCGCCCGACGACCCGGCGCCCGACGACCAGGCGCCCGACGACCAGGCACCCGACGACCAAGCGACCGACAACGTTGACCAGGACCAGGCGACCGACAACGGCCACGAGGACCAGGCGGGTGACGACAGAACGGAAGACCAGGCGGGCGACGACGGCAAGGAAGACCAGGCGGGCGACCACGTTGGCGAAGACCAAGCGTCGACCGACGTCGGGGCGCCCGACGATCGCTATGACGAAGGCGACGGCGTCGCGACACGCGGCAGTGCCGTCAAAGGGCAGCAGGGTCGCCAGACCGAACAGCACGACACGTACGTGGGGGGCGGGCGTGGCGAACCGCGGCACGAACGCGTTGCCGATGACGACCTTTCACCAATCGTCGCGAGGGACCGGCGCAGCAGCAGCAGCGAGGGGCACGACAACGCGATACGCGCGGGCGACGTCAAAGAGCCAAGGGCGCATCACACGTCGAGCAACGTCAACGGTGGGCGGCGGCGGCGTCGTCGCACCTCAGTCGGCGAACGTCGCGTTGTGCCAGGCCAACCCGGGCGACTGCGACGCGTACCCCGGCGAAGGGTCCACGACGACGGACGTGCCGGGCCTCGTCCTGGTCACGGTCGCGATCGTCGCCCTGGTCGCCCTCGGCCGGTCGACGACGCGCGCCAGCGTCGCCGCCCTGTTCGAGTACGTCCGCGACGCCATCCTGTGCGGGTGCCTGTCCACGACGCTGCCGCCCGTGTACCGCACGTCGCTGGCGCCGGTCGCCTGGATGGCGGGCTTCGTGGCCCCGCCCGGCGTCTCGACGATGATCGGCGGGTGGGTCGGGTCGCCGCCTCCCGGCGGCAGCGCCATCGACGGGCGCACGTACCCGCTCGCCTGGATCACCAACCAGGCCGGGGTTGACCCCGGCCTGTACGTCGTCTACGTCGCCTACTGGAACGTCGTCGTCCTGGGCGCCGTCGTCCTCGGCGTGTTCGTCACGCGGTACGCTGATGATGATGGTGATGCCCCTCCAGCACGTTGCTGACGGTCGTCGCTGTCGTCCCACAGGCTGGTGCTGCCCCGGGCACTGCCGACCGTCGTGGCGCGCGACGCCGTTCCAGTGAAGGACAGCGTCCTGCAATGGGCGGCCCGCGTGCAGACCCTGTTCAACCACCCGTTGCTGCTGTCGGCGGGCATGCACGTCCAGTTCGCCGGCGACAGCAACGCGTCGGTCAGCGCCGTCTGCTACGTGGTCCTGGTCGCCCAGGTCGTCCTGGGCAACGGCCTCGTCGTCTATTGCGTGTACCGGTACCCGGTGCACAAGGGCCTAGAAGCGACAACGACGGTCGCTGATCGGCGCAGGGCCGTCGTGTCGATCGTGGCGGTCCCGACCGTCGACGTCGTTGTCGTCTGCCTGCTGGCGCACGTGCCGATCGCCCAGGCCTGCATGTCGCTGGCGATTCACGTCCAGCACGCCATCTGGATGCTGGTCGCCCGCGGCCAACGCCATCCGGGGCGGTTCGACCCGACGCTGGCGCTGCCGCTCGCATGCCTCAAGATCGTCGTCGTCCTGCTCATCCTGCTGATGGTCAACCTGGCGCAGACGACGCCCGCGCAGGTCATCGCCGTGTTCGCCGTCGCGATCCACGGCGCCGCCCTGTTCGCCCTCGTCGTCATCGGTGTCGGCCCGGCCGTCGCCGCCCGCATTTGGTCGCGGTCCGCACGCCCGGCCATCGTCGAGTCGTCCGACAACGCCTGGACCGACCCGGCCTGGACAGCAGCCTCCACCGAGATCGCCGCCGCCACCGGCCGCATGGCGACGCTGGCCTCCGGGCGGACCTTGCAGCGACGTGCCGAGGCGGACACCGTCCCCATGGCGACGATGGCCACAGGGGACACCATCATGCAGTAAACGGGCGTCACGCCGCGCGGCTGCCCTCTTCTGATAGGAGCGTTGCAGCAGCCGCGCAACGGGGGCCTCAGCAGCTGGCAGCGTCGGAACGGGGGGACGTGGGCGGCGCCCGAATTAGGCAGCAGGTGGTGCGTGACTGGGGAAGATCCCCGACTGCTGCCTGCACGCAGTTGCGCGGCGGCCGCGCGCCCCCCGTCGCCGCGTCAGGCAGGCCCCCGTGTCGGACGGACTTGGGCGGCGGAGTCGCAGTCGCACACAACCTTTTTGTCCAGAGTTGCGAGGTCTGGGCCGGACACCAGTGGTAGAGTCCAGGGTCACTTTCAGGGCAGCGGCGGGCAGGGGCGCGGCGGGGCGGCGTCGCGCGCGCAACCCCCGACACCGACGTCGGCCATGGCGATGGGCGGGCCCGACGACGCCGACGAGGGCGACGCGCCCGTCGCCATGCTGGTGCGGCGATGGAACGAGCTGCGCGAGCGCTGCACGTCGGAGATCGTGTCCGGGCGCGCCGATCGCCACATGCTCCGCGGCCTGCAGGTCAAGCTCGACGCGCTCGACCGCGAAATCGCGTCCTACCAGCGGCAGGAAGGGCCGGTCGACCCGTACTGGGTCGAAATGCGCACGAACAAGGTGCTCTGCGACCTTCGCGAGGCCGTTGAGAACGCGCGGTTCCTGCTGGAGTCGGTGCCGGCCGCTGCGGACGCGGCCGAACCCGGCAGCGCATCCGACCTGGTCGACGACGACTCCCCGTTCATCCTGTTCGAAAGCCCGAACGACGACGAGGTGAAAGCGACGACGCCGACGGCGGCAGACCCCGGCCAGAGGTACAAGTGTGTGCGCACGGTGCGGTCCACCTTGCAGGGCAAGCTCGTGTTCGGTATCGACCGGTCGACCGGCGACCACGTCGCGCTGAAGCTGTCGGCGAAATCGGCGGTGCTCAGGCAGGAATCGTTGAAGGGCGACAAGGTCCTCGAGGACCCCATCAACGAGATGCACCTTCTGGAGCAGCTCGGCGATCCCGGGCACCCGCACGTCGTCCGCCTGATCGAGTCGCTCGAGGACGACGAGCACTACTGGATGGTGCTGGAGTTCGCGTCGCGGGGCGAACTGTTCGACGTCATCAGCGAGTCTGGGCGCCTGGACGAGAACACGGCCGCGAAATACTTCCTGCAGCTGGCTAAAGCGCTCGAGTGAGGCACTGCGTAATCCCTGGTTCTGCTGAACGGATGCTGACGGCGACGGCGTGTGCCTGCCAGGTACATTCACAGCCACAACGTCTGCCACCTGGATCTGTCGCTGGAGAACATCCTGCTGGACGACCACGGGGACCTGAAGCTGACCGACTTTGGCCTGGCTCGCTCGTTCGATGCGGTGAGGCCGTTCCCGCCCTGCCCGGTCACGAAGCCGGGCAAGATCGGGTACATGTCGCCCGAGATCTTTGCCGGCCAGGCATTCTACGGGCCTCAGGCCGACATCTACAGTGCCGGCGTCATACTGTTCGTCATGCTGTTCGGCTGCCCGCCGTACGAATTGCCAACGCTCGCCGATCGACGATTCCGCCTGCTGTACTGCGGCGAAATTCGCGAGTTGCTGCGGAAATGGCAAATGTCGTCGTCGCCGCTCGCCCTGGACCTGCTGTCGGGATTGCTCTGCGCCGCTGAAGACCGCCTGACGCTTCGGGACGTGCTGCAGCACCCGTGGCTGTCCCAGGACAGCATAACGCCCTGCATAACGCCGGTACCATAACAATGTGCATATATCTCCCAGATACGGGGTCCACAGATCAGCGGTCAGGACCAGGCGGCGACGAGCTGGAACGCCAGGTCGACCGTGTTCTGCGGGACGCTGCCCTCGACGCAGACGTAGCATTCAGTAGCGGGCGGCACCAGGCGTCTAATCATCATGTGTCAGCAGGGACGCATCACCGGGTGCGCATCCAGACCGACCCGATCACCCAGAACTGGACCCGACGATCCGCGAAGGCAACGGACGGCGACCCCGCCGTCAGGTCGAACTTCAGGCGCTGCTCGACGGTACCTGGGCAGGGGACGCGTCGCGATCCGAACCGTTTCCGATTTTCATCGCCGTTCAGTTCGCACTTGGCCTTCGCCACCAGGACCGGAGCGGGCAGGCCCGGGAACGCGGTACGATCCACGTCCTGCCGTCGTTTGTCCTAGGGCGCGACGGTCAGCATAGGTATGCGCACCACCAGCCCGCTCCAAGATCGCCGAACCCGCACGCTGCGATCGAGTTGGCGCTCCATACGCGCAACGGCGCGATGGAAACAGGCCACGACCTGGCGGTCCAGATCCGACGCACCGTCACGCGGCGGGTCGCTGTCGAACCGCGTCGATGACGCCCGATCAATGATCACGTAGTGAAGAAGAACGTTGGGGTCCCCGATCGTGATCCTCCTGGTCAGGCGTCAGTGGAGCGCGGGCGCATCACGCGCGTTAGTAGGCACCTGGGAGGCCCATCCACCTGTGGACCGGCGTCAGGGACCGCAGACGGCAATCGCCTCGGCGACAGCGACGACGCTCGAGCACGTCGTCGAATTCGGGGACTCGACGGCGCCGACCGGCTCTGCGGCGACGGGGGAGCAACGACGACGACCCGCCCCTGGTCCGCTCGACTGTGCAACTCGGCCGGCAGGTCGTCCAGCGACACGACCAGGCCGGCGTAGCGTTGCAGGTCACGGTCGACCTGCACCAGCAGGTCGCGATGGTCGCCGCGTGCGAACCCAATGGCCAGGTTCTGAAGTTCGGACGTGTAGAACGGGTCGATGTGCCTGTGCGGACAGTCAGGGACGACGCGACAGCAACGACGCCGCCCGACCCGTCCGGCGTGCCCTCGCTGTGGCACACGAATTGCATGCAGGCAACGATATCGGCGCTGGCGACCATGCAGAGGATCCGCGAGCGCTCGCCGGATGGGTGCACGCGGTGCCACGACACGACCAGGCCGTCATCTGACGCGCGTCGTTAGACCGCGTTGGAAACGGAAGAACGACGCCCCGTCGTCAACTGACGTTCGGACCGGTCCACGATGCCCTGGATTGCACAGAACCGCGCCGTGTCGACAACGTCGGGCAGGGGCAGGTGCGACCCGATGCAAAGGCCACGACGGAATAGACATGCCCCGAGCGGCGTGCAGTAACGTGGGCGCCCCTGAACGGGCCACGGTCAGCCAAGGCGACGGCCGCTGCAACGAGAGAGAGAGGGCGGACGATACAGTGATGGCCGTGTCCACCATGGCCCTAGGGCTGGTCTCGACCGCCGTCAGCAACTCGCTGATCTGGACGGACGCGGACAGGCCGGGCTTGAAGGTGGCCACGTGATCGGCGACCAGGACGCACCCGGAGCGACACGGATGCATGACCTTGGCCATGTACGCTCCCAGGAACGCCTTCACGTCGCCGGTCCGACGTTGAACACCCTGCACTGCACAAGCCACCGATTCAGACGACGCCATCGGACGTGACACCCATCGTACCGTCGAGCTCTCCGAATCGGAACCGGACCGCCTGCGCGATGCTCTGGGCCAAGGCGGTCGGGTCACCTTCCCGGATGACGCAGATGGAGAACCCGGCGCGCTGCGATGGCGTTACTGTCGCCGCAGTCAGCAGGAGGCCATCCAGACGCAGGTGGACGGCGGCCGTCGTCGATCCGGCGACGCCCCGGGCGACATCGTCGACCGCGGCGATCGTCGTCCGCATGGCGTAGAGTTTCGCGGCGACGGTGCCCTCGTCTGGCGCTGGGCACGCGATCAGGACCGGCTCGGCGCCTTCGTCGATGGTCCGGTCCAGGACCAGGACCAGGCCGCCGCCATCCATCCTGTGACAGCTCGCGATCACAGGAGGCTTCGCCCAGGCGCCCGTGACGTCATGTGTGCCCCGGAACCGGGAGCGTGACGTCTGCATCGGCGCGTCACGCTTCTGGTGCACCAGTGGCCCGCCTGCGTGAGTCACACGTGGCGGTTCGCCACCGGCTGCCGGGGGCGGGTGGGCTGCTGGTGGCAGCCATTCACGAAAATCTTGGGGAATCCCAACAGGCACCAGCCGCACCTGCAACCGCAACAGTCAGCAAACGAACGAACGCCCACCCCCAATCGTCCCCACCATGAACTCGTTCAACGCCATCCTGCTCATTGTTGCTGCTGTTGCCGCAGGCGTCGTCCAGGCGACCTCGTCCGACGCGGTCGGGTACAGTGCACCAGCCCCGCCTGGTCCTGCGCCGAGCCCCGATTGCCCGATGACGCCGCCCCAGACGACGGCGCCGCCGCCCACGACGAAGCCGCCGGCGCCGGTCCCGCCGCCCCCGATGCCAACCAGTGAATGCCCAACCACAACGCAACAACGCCCGCCAGCTCCAGCCCCAGCCCCAGCGACGTACACGGCTCCCGCCCCGACCCGTCGTGCACCAGCCCCTGCTTCGTACACGTCGACGACGCCGACGACGCGTCAGACCACCCAGACGTACAACAGCAACTCAGCGCCCGCACCAGCGCCAGCGCCGTCGCCGTCGTCGTCGTCCGGGTCGTACCCCGGCGCCATCAAGGAGTCGAAGGCGCCATCGCAGTCGTCGAACGGGTACAACTCGGGCGGGTCGTGGTCGACGGAGAACGCCGCATCGTCGTTGAAGATGTCACCCGTTGCCGTCGGGCTCATCGCCCTGGTCGCGTTCCTCATCTGAGCGCCTAAACGGGTGATATATCGCGAACACAATTTCATCAGTAAATCACAAGCGGGGGCACCTGGCGGACCCGTTGGCGTCCACGTTCACGTGCAGGACGCCGTCGGCGCAGAACGCTGAAGGGCGTCGAGGTAGGGACGGACGCTGACCTCCTCGCAGGACAGGACCACAGTGTCGGGGTGATCGCCGACCCGAACCTGCATGTTGCCGTCGTCGTTGACGCCGATGCAGTACGCCTGGTAATGGCTAGACGCGTCCTCCAGTTTGTGGGGCATGACGACGCACTCCCGCCCCGTCAGGACGTCCAGGCGCCGGTACTCGTCGACGACGCTCTTGTGAGGCATGCCCATGATCGATTCGAGCTCGTTGCAGACACCGGCGAGGAACGCCTCGCGTTCGATATCGGCGCCCTGCAGGCAGGCGCGCATGCTCGTCGCCGATCGACCCAGCGCGCCGGTCGACATGTCCCCGTTGACGTTGATGCCAATGCCGAGCAGCAGGAAACTGTTCGCACGATCGTCGTCGGCCACCTGGCTGTCGGCCAGCACGCCCGCCATCTTCTGGTCGCCGACCCACACGTCGTTCGGCCATTTCACACCCGCGTCGACGCCGAAGGCTCGCGCCGCCTTCTGCATGCCCGATATCAGGACCCGATTGAACGCGACGTATAATGGCCCAGCAGCGTACCGCGACGGCGAGCGCGGACCCCAGATTCACCTTGATGGCTTCCTGCAGCGTCGTCGGCCTGCGGGATTGCATCACAAGACGCGCTCGATGCGATGCAGGATGCGACGCGGCCGCCGCATGGTTACCGCAGGATCAGCGTCATGTAGACATTGCCAGTGGATGGGCTCGACCAGGTGCGGCCGTGGCCTCGGCCAACGCCGGCCGTCTGCGCGTCGGCCAGAACCAGGGACCCCGTCGGCGCCCCGGCCAGCGCCATCGTCCTGGCCACGCCCTGCGTCGACGGCGTCGTCTGCACGTGCGTCAGACACCGCCCGACGACCTGCGTCCTGAGCAGCGACGCGAACCGCAGCGGCGAGAACGTCACCGGCAGCACGTACCGGCCGGCCAGGTCGGCCGCCATTGTCGGCCGGTCCCCCGCGGACCTGTCTCCGCCGCCGCCGCCGCCGCCGCCGCCGCCGCCGCCCATCGCAAATGCAACTGCAGAGCACCGCGACTCGACTCGATCGCCGCCCCACTGTCAGTCTGTCACCTGTGGCGGAAATTGCTGTTGCAGTTTCGGAAACTTCCGTGGCCCGCCTGCCGTGTACGACGACCGGCCAACACCACCAGCCGAACGGCGTAACAGAAACCGGAGGACGGGCCCGGGATCGGGAGGGCTGTAGCTGGCCAGCTGAGATAACGGGTGTACCAAGTTCACCAGGTCTTCGGATCAGGCGCGCCTGGTCGCGTTGCCGTATGTAAAGCGCCACGATTAGGTATCCGCCCAGAGCGGTGCCGGCGGCGGCGCATTGCGGTCCGCGACATGGCGCTGGTCGAACGCTATGAGGCGTTCGTCAAGGACAATTACGGGACGCTGTGCACGGTCGAGGAGACGATGCGCGCGCTGCTGATGATGATCCCGGGTCGGTACGGGCAGTCGGAGATGGCCAGCGAATCGCTGCACGTCCTGCTGAACATGCTGTCGTTCTACCATAACCGGATCATGGGGCAGCCGCGCGTATCGCCCGCCTTGCTCCAGGTCGACCATACGCCGACGAGCAATAGCCTGCAAAACGTTATCAGCGTGGTGCAGCACGTGGAGATCCTGATCGAGATGCTGGCGATCCGATCGGGGTCGCATCGGCGCCGATGGATCATCATCCTGCTGATCGAATCGATCAAAGCCGCGTGCCGCCTGGCGCTTCTACATCATAATCGCGGCGCCATGGTCATGCAAGCGACGCCAGATGAGGCAGTTTTCCAAACGCAGATGGAGAACCTGGCCTACCACAAGCTGACGCATGCGGCATCCTTTCAGAGCACAGGGTCGCCATTCTCCGACGTCATCAGTACGTTCACAGGAATGTCAACCGGCGAGCGGACGTTCTGATACCTGCTATTGTGCTCACAGACATGTATGCCAGGCATGGCAGGACCGTTGAAAGGCCACATGGGCTATTTGCGCCACGAAGGACGAGCTTGGTGGCTGGGCCTGTCGATGGAAAACACGTCGGCGCTGAGGTCCTGCACGTTCTTCGTCCGGTCGTGTTCAGCATGGGAGCCTTGACGTTTTCGACAAAGTCCTGGATTCCGTTCATGAGTGCACTGCTGACCGATGTCGCCAGTCGGGCGCTGTTAGGCCGCATGGCGAACCTGACCGTGCGACAGCAGCAGGAGGTGCACAGGCGATGCTTCCTCTGGTCATTCTACCTGCTCAGGTCGCCGTTCTTCGAGCGGTTCACGAAGATCCCTCTAGCAAGGCTGCTGTCTATCCTCGGGCGCCTCCCATTGTTCGGCGTCTTCTTTGGTACGCGGTTACCCTATTGCGTTGCACAGTGCATGCTGACCACGTATGTGTCGTTTTTAGAGAATTGCCTGGACCTTGCGTTAACGCTTCAATCTCACTACTTTTATACATCCGCCTCCTAATACATGCACGAAACTGTCGACGTCGGAGCACCGAAGGATCGGGGGGTATAATAATATCGAACATGGTCAACCTGGTGCCGCGGCATTGCTCTTAACGATGCCGACGACGATAGATCTACCGTCTGTGCGGCCAATGGACTCTTGTTTCGATCTGGCCCTATGTGCTAGGTCGTCTGCGATCGTCCGCGGTCCTGAAGGCAGCGTTCAGCTTCCAGGGGCTCTATGATCGCCGCTTGCTGTGGCAACTTCCTGGATTTCATTCTGCGTCACGAGGTCGAACAAGCCCTTTGTGCCGCCCACGACGACGTCGTCTTTCTCCAAATGGGCCTGCCCCTGGACGCCGTTGTTCGGCTCAGTGGACCCATTCTTCAGCAGGTTCCCTAGACAATGGCCAGCTCTTCCAACGATTCCACATCCACCTGTGCCGTCATTGTAGAGGTGCCCAGCAACGAGATGAAGTATAACCGAGTCGATCGGAAGAATGGAACCCGCAAATTGCATCCGTTTGCCAGTCCTCTTCCATGACGCGTATGTTCGTGCATCGTTCATGAGATGATGATGCCCTGGCAAAATATAACGCTAACAGGATAGTGCTCCCACCACATAGGTTGCCTGACAATATGGCATCAAACGGTGCCTGTAATACACTGCGCCCCCAATATTGTTCAGTGCCGAGGCATGGTGGCTACCCGCTGGTACCTTACGCACATCAATGGAGCCAAAACGTTCCTTTGGCGATTATTACAGGCCTCTTGAGATATGCGATTTCCTAAAAATAGCACCCGAATCTCATGCATATTTGGTGATGTGGTGACATATTTCGCCGAATCCAGTTCAGGCGACCCAAGCGTGCTCTAGGAACCAGGGAGGCGTTCGGGGATGCCATTCCGCCGTTCCACGGGCTCCGTACGGCTGTGGGAACTGTGACGTCCCAACGGTGATGGTATATCCGCCGTGTAGTATATTCGTCTGTGTCCCCGACCTGCAGCTCCCACGGACGCCGTGCATGTCCGTCATTCTTAGGGCGGCCTAGCCGGATCACAGCTATTCTTGTCTTATAGCTTGGAGCCGGCACATTCCCCTCCTTCAACGAAATGCTCCTCCTTGCAGGTGTCTTCAGTGGTGGTGTATCCTAATCATGTCTTCTCCTTAATATAGTCTAATTAACATAATTAAGTCTCAATCTTCGTAGAACACAGTTTTGGCTTCTGTCGTCACATGGCCGTCGGCATTAAAATAACCCAGCGCGCATCCGGGAAAAAAGCATGACTAGCCTACTGGACTCCTTCCGCCTTAAGTAACTCCTTAACCTCATCAGCAAGGTGATGTTTCTCCTTCCTCATCCTGGCGGCATGTGCCTTCACCAGCTTCGGTACATCCATCGCCAACCTGCAGATTGGCTCCCATGAATCCTCCGCTTCAGAGAAACCCTTCCATCCGATCAACAATTCCAATTCCCCTGTCTCCGGACTGTGCCTGCAGTCCTTGAAGACTTCAATGGCGAAACGCTCATTGTCATAATCCATCTGTCGCTTCAGTTCCTCAGTGGCATTCACTTTGCCATGTTCATAGAGGCGAACGCGGTCCCCGTGAACGGTTCGAGTGTCCGTCTCATTGAACATATTCCTCACCTCGTAGGTGTAGTTCTCGTGGCTATCAGTTATTTGATATAGGCCCCGCCACTTCATAAAGAGCTTCTTGCCCGGAACCTTACCCGGTTCAGGCAATCCGATGAGTACATAGTCACCGATCTGAAAGTTCGGTGCAGTTGCTCGTCGGTACGCGTCGCTCCTCTTCCTGTGTACGGCTCGGATTTTCTTCGATTGCTGCACTGCTCCCTTGTGCATTTCATTCAGCGACGTCTGCAATTGCATGACTAGCTCCTGAATATGCTCCTTTGAGAGTGTAGCTTCCCCATACTTCTCATCCCCTGGCCTCTTGAACACTTGCTTCAGCGGGTTGTCTGGTTGACGTCCCATCATCACTGTCACTGGCGCATTCCCGTTGGTACGCGCCTGCGACCTGTGATTGATCGTGTGTTCAATGTTGTGGTTCAACCATGGCCAATCGTATTTGTCCCACTGCAATTCAGACAGAAGTGCTCTGACTAGTTGCAAGTAGTTCCTGTTGATCACCTCAATTGATCCATTACTGTAATGCCCATAGGCAACAGTCGGGTGATGAGCAAATCCACATCGACGCGCCAGTTCCTTCACAACGTTTGCCAGAAAGCAAGACGCCATGTCTGACACCATCAACTCAAACGTTCCGAAGATAGCCCTCCATTCGAGCAGTGCCTCTACAGTGGTTTCCGCATTGGGTGTATGGTCAGGAGTAATCTTGACCATGCCAGACAGATCATCCCTGATTATCAGGTTCCATTGCAGATCATGTCTTCCGCCCTTCTGAGCCGCCATCATCATGTATATAGCCAATCCAAGTGAATCACCTGATTCGGCCTAACACCATGAACAGCTGTTCCCAATGGCCTGGGAATCCTAACCCCGCCCCTTGTCGGTAGACAGTTCAAACACGCGTTGCAGAACGTCCTCATGTCCTCATCGCAGTGTGCCCAATGGCAGAACTCCCCAACTTCCTCAACGAGGCCTTCAGTCCTAGATGCCCACTGTTTCCGCCCGCATGAGCAATAGCGCATAGCTGCAGCTTCAGCTCGTTGCATTCGTCTGGTATGATCACCTGTCCCTTCCCTGTGACGAAGAGATCATCACCATTCTTCGGTCGTTTCGTTCCTCTGAGCCATTTCCTCTGAGCCTTACGGATTTCGTCCACGGTCGGCCATTGGAATTCCTTCCTTTGTAACGGCCGTACCCGATATCCGTCCTCAATTTGAAGCGTTATCCTCCTGATCGTGCGTACCTCTAGGTGCTGGTCATCAGGCCCACCGTCCGGTGCACCCCACCGCGTCATAAGATCCGACCACACATTGTCCTCCCCGCAATGTGTTCAATGACGTAGTTGACCCTCTGTATGTCCAGTGCCCATCGTTGCAGTTTCTGCGCCGTTGGCTTTGACACGTCCGTTGGTGAGAATATCCTCACGAGATTCCTATGATCGGTAAACAAACGAAACTGCTCGTTGGTTGTAACGAGATAGTCCAGTTTGTCAATCCCATCCTTGATCGCGAACCCTTCCTTCTCCACCGTGGACCAGTTCCGCTCTGGGCCCGCGAACTTGTGTCCGACGAAACCCAGCGGTTCATGTCGCTGCCCATGCACTGGTTTACCCAAGTCCTCAGGCGGAATCTGTGTGACTACCGCCGCGCTGTTAACCTCATTTGCATCTGAGAATAGGCATTGGATCCGGTCCTTTCGCGGGTACGCTAGTTGGACCGTGTCCGCCACTGCCATCTTCAGTTTCTCGAATGCCAGCGCATGTTCGGGTGACCATCCATATTTGCACAATCGCATCGCACCCTCCTGGCAATGGCTTTCGTCCTGCCAGGTTGGTCCTTCATGGCATCCTCGTATATCCTCTGTAACAGGTGTACCTTCCTGTTGTACTCAGGGATGGACCTACTCATCCACTGAGTTGCCATAAGGAATTGTTGCAAGTCCCTTGCCGTCCTCGGCTGTGGTATCGCCATTAAAGCCTCAATCCTAGCAGGATCGTGCCTTACCCCTTCTGGCGTGAATATCCTTCCACAGAACCGAACCTCTGTTGTGAAGAGCTCACACTTCTCCACGTTGAACTTGATGCTGTGCCGTTCGGCTAGCATCAGAGTCCGTTCCAACGTTCGGAACCAATCATCCTCCCTTTGGGCATGCCCCATTAGATCATCGATCCATATGATTAGTTTGTGGAACATAAGTTCCCCGAACACCTCAAACATCCTCCCTTGATACTGAGGGGCGGAGTTCATTCCCCCCTGCATCGACCTCGTTGGCTTATACACCCCCTTATCTGTCATGAAGGAAGATCTCCTGACACGCTTCATCCAGCGGCATCATCCAGAAGCCTTTGAACGCGTCTAGCTTAAACCAGAACCTCGAGCCTGCCAGGTTCCTGAGTATCGCCTCCTGATGTGGCATAGGCCACGCCACGGCGACACATTTGGCATTAACAGCTCTGAGATCAACACAGAACCGCTTTCCGCCCCCTGGCTTCGTCACCACCACCACCGGTGAAGCCCACTTCGCGTTGTAGTTTTCAACGACTAGGCCATACTTCTTCAATTGGGCGACGAATTCCTCCATGAAAGCACTGTCCTCCATACTGTACTTTCTGGCTCGGCACCTGTAAGGTTCCGCATCCGGTTTCAGCTCCGTGACAAATGGTGTAACCCTGGCTGGACCATCAGGTCCAATGCTCATACGCCAAACGTCCCTATATCTTCTGACGAGTTTCCGAAGCGATTTCCCCATCGCTTGCGGTAGGCCATTCCTCAATGCGCGCTCGACCATCCCGTCCATCTCCCTTTCCAGGGAGTCTGTGGAATCGGTTCCGATCCTCACATCCTCTGTTTCCTCTTCCTCCCCTTCCCAGAGAGGTGGCATCTCGTTTGCCATATTGTGCACTTCATCCATGACGTCATTCCCCTTCTTCGGCGTGCTCTTAATGAGTACGTCCAGGGCCTTCTTTGGGTGGATACCCAAGTCGTCCAACAGCCTCTCCCCTAGGATTATTTCCTTTTCAGGAATGTCCCATACAAGGCATCGGCGCCGGCGAGTGATCAGTTCGCCTGCCGTCGTCGTCAGTCCCAGATCCAGTATCATCACATGGTAGGCTGTGTGCTTCGTTTCTCTGTCTACCAGACAGAACGTTTCCGGCTTCTGGAGGTTCTCCATTGTTAACAATGGGTCCCGCTCCATTAGCTCGCGCGCTATGGTCAATGGCATCAGAACGTCAACCGATGTCGCTCCACTGTCCAGAACCCCAACGTAGTCTTCCTCATGTCCGTTTACACGAACGACTACTTGGGTCCCCTGTCCTCTGCGCCCCCTCCGACACTCTTCCTACCACTGGAAGCCATGGGTACTCTGACAAGTCGTCATCTTTATCAGATTTGGCCTTACGGGGTCCATCCCTTCCCGTTGGCCCCTTGCGGCGATCCTTCAGCAGGTCTGCGACCTGCTTCTTGGTAGGCTTCTTCGGGCAACGAAACGCTGGATGTCCAACCTCGTCACAGTTGAAACATCGCAGGTCCTTCCGGTGTCGTTTCGTGTCCCGGCCTCCATCGCCTCCTTCATCCGTCTGCGCCCCTCGCTTCTTCGGGGTGGGTTTGACCTTTCCCTTCCCCTTGCCATCCTCACGTCCCGGCTCCATGTACAACATCGTCTCCTCATACGATGCAGCCCGTTCCTTCAGCACCCGATAGAATTCCAAAGGGTCCTTCTGGAGATCGGTCTGGCGCTTCATGACGAGGGTCCGCATGAGCGCTTGTAAACCGGATGGGCGCACAGCACCCAGTAGGTACTTGACCAGGTTCTTCCGTCCCTCGCGGGACGTGAAGAGGTCCTGCCACCCGTTGCGCGCGACCAATTCCTCGTACTGCTGCACGAGGTTCACGACCCTTGCCGCTGGTGTGGTGATGGTCAGCTTCATCGCCAGCTTCCGCATCTCCCGGTCGATGTTCGCGTCCGTCGAGCGATCCTGCTCCAGATGCCTCTTCATCCAGTCCATCAGGTCGCTCTCCGTCACCCCCTCGGCGTCCTTGCCGAGTTCCCACTTGCAGATCGCCCTGAGCAGACCGGGGTCGATCATACTCCTCACTGACCGCGGGATCTGGCCCTTGGCGTTCGGATCGTCCCGGAAGTGATTCCGATACGTCTTCAGCTCGGCCATGAACGTCGTGACGGCCTTGCGGTCCATGCTTTTCAAGGTCGGCGCCTTGTTCATCTGCAGGACGATCGTTGAGCCTTGCACGCTCTGTCCTTGTTGTCGATCATCGACGTCATCTTCCAGCAGCATCTCCTGCGCGGTGGCCACCATCGCGTCCTTCTTTGAAACCTTCCCCGAAAGGATGTTCAAGAGATCTCTGTGACGTCCCAACGGTGATGGTATATCCGCCGTGTAGTATATTCGTCTGTGTCCCCGACCTGCAGCTCCCACGGACGCCGTGCATGTCCGTCATTCTTAGGGCGGCCTAGCCGGATCACAGCTATTCTTGTCTTATAGCTTGGAGCCGGCACAGAACCCTCTACAGTCTGCAGTTGGCACCCTCAAACCATGTCGTCAGGTGACGATAGTCTTTCCGATGACACCCGCCGCCCGAGCAAACGGATGAGGGATGGAGGAACTCCATTCCAGTCCGATCATGAAGTGCAGTACGGCATGAAGCCATCTGCTCATGGGTCGCGTGGTGTGGTCACTCAGGCCAAGTGCATGTTCTGCGTTACGTTCGGGCGTCATGGACAGCGACCGACTACCACCACGTACAAGGTCGAGAATGACTTCCGCCCACACAAGTATATCCAGCATCTGAACAGTCAACACGCCACTCTGTGGCAGCGGTACCAAAACTTGCCATCGTTGGATGAGAAGAGAAACTTCTTCCGTCACCAGTCGCCAGCCGGCTTGATCACGTCGTTCATGCCGAGACAGTCCAGCGAATTACGGTTCCATTTCGACCCGGAAATCGTCGATATCCTCATCGGGAGATTGCTTTGGCGTCCTGGCGCAATTGGCAGCGCGACCCATACACGGGCTATGTCTCCATTCACGTTCGACGAGGCACTTCAGAAGTACGTTGTCCTGGTCCATCCGGTCAAGCAGTACCAGCTGACGCTGAAGTTCATCGACACGGGAATGACTTTTCGGATGGCGTCTCGAGCTGGGTCTGCCACCGTTGACGTCACGGCTTGCACCCAGCTCGGCTCGTTTTCTGAGGAGAACGTCGCCCGCCACGTTCGGGTCACGTGCGCTGTCGGTTTTCAGAACATTTTGACAATCCTGTCCGGTGAATCGGTCTGGGCATTCTCGTTGGCGCTCGACGGGTCCACGTGCAAAGGTACTGTGGAGAACTACCTGACAACGCTGGTGCACGACAGTGTGCGATGACTACCGATCACGCGGTGTATCGAGTAGACATGAGAATGCTGACTGAGGACCAGGGCGCGGCTGGTGAAGGCCTTGGTCTCGGAACGTGGCTTGGTGCCGGAAGGTGGCTAGATGCCGGAAGGTGAGTGGCGTGAGTCATGGTGGTGGAGATGACTCATGACATCATCCCCCGCCAAAAAGGGATGTGGGGGTGGAAGGTGCGCGTGATGAGCGGCTTGATGAGGTTGCGGGTCAAGTGAATCTTGATGGTGCGCGTGATGTGCGGCTTGATGTGATTGGGCTTGCTCGCAACTTGAGAACTGTGCGATCTGGCTGGAGACGCGGCTCATATTTGTTTCGGACTCGCAGAATCTGTGACAGGGTTCTGGAGTTGCGGGTGAGAGAAGTGTCGGGAGCTGCTTCGGACCTGGATGTTGACACGTTCAGTGTCGGAGATGGCACACTTCTGGGCCATTGTTGAGTGTAAATTTGCTTGTCCGCGCTTGGGCGGCGATATCAATGCCGTGGACGTCAAGAAAACGAGTGGATGTGCATTCGTGGCGGTGATGCCGCTAGGTCTGTTCGATGGCAGTCGGTGATGTCGTTACCGTGGGCGATGCCGATGACGTTGCCATATACGCTGGGACGTTCAGAGCCGGAGTGGCACATTCCTGGGCTGAGACTGATTGATGCGGATGATGAGGGTGGCGAGGAGCCGGTTGAAGTCGTTGAGTGGAGGTCGATGAGACCGATTGATACAGATGATGAGGGTGGCGTGGAGCCGGTAGGACCGTCGGTGATGTCGTTACCATGGACGATGGCGATATCGTTGCCATATACGTTGGGATGTTCAGCGCCGGAGACGGCTGAGACCGATTGATGCGGATGATGAGGGTGGCGTGGAGCCGGTAGGACCGTCGGTGATGTCGTTACCGAGGACGATGGCGATGTCGTTGCCATATACGTTGGGATGTTCAGCGCCGGAGACGGCTGAGACCAATTGATGCGGATGATGAGGGTGGCGTGGAGCCGGTAGGACCGTCGGTGATGTCGTTACCGAGGACGATGGCGATGTCGTTGCCATATACGTTGGGATGTTCAGCGCCGGAGACGGCTGAGACCCATTGATGCGGATGATGAGGGTGGCGTGGAGCCGGTAATGCCGCTGGAGAAGACTTTGTAGAAAACTCTACCCAGGGCAGGCTAGGAGGGTCGTAAGAGGCGCCGTTCACTAGGGATCGTGAACGACGTGCAGATGTGGCTGACGGAAGATCTGCGCTTGTAGACAGTTGCGTCTGGAAGTTGAACAATAGAACTCGTGGAACCTCGGGAGATTCGCGGGCAGAGGTACCCAGTACGGTGAATGCGGAACGGGGGCGACGGCTGGAATGGTGCCGGTTGTTGTGCCGGAAGAGCGACTTCCATGTGGATGAAAGTCTCCCCGATGATGTCGGGTACCGGCCGGTGGATTTGCGTCCGGCGCGGATGGTACGGTTCTGAACCGGGGGTCGTGTTGATGACGGCGCTTGACGATATCCTGCATGGAGACGTCAGCGGGCGCATGCGGGTATCTAGCGTGTCGTGCATCGCGCTGTTGCTTGTTGGAGAGGCCGTGCTTGTCGGACCTCAATGATCGCGCGGAAGAGGATATGGTTAGGAGCCCTTTTCTCCACCTTCGTGTCGGTTGGTTCATCGCAAAAAAATGTGGAGAACTACCTGACAACGCTGGTGCACGACAGTGTGCGATGACTACCGATCACGCGGTGTATCGAGTAGACATGAGAATGCTGACTGAGGACCAGGGCGCGGCTGGTGAAGGCCTTGGTCTCGGAACGTGGCTTGGTGCCGGAAGGTGGCTAGATGCCGGAAGGTGAGTGGCGTGAGTCATGGTGGTGGAGATGACTCATGACAGGTACGTCGTACATCGACGTTCGCGTTCGCTGCTGCTTTGAAGGTCGCCAGCTCAACCTTCATGTTATGGCCGTGCCATTCTTCGAAAGTCACACCGGCCTGGCCATGTTCGACATGGTCTGCAAATTGTTTGGTGTTCTCTGCCGATCTTGGCAGAATAAGCTTCTGGCGTGCTCTTCCGACGGTGCCGCGAACATGACTGGGCACGTTTCCGGTGTCGTAACGCACCTGAGTCAGGTGGCTAAGCCTGGATTTATTCGGGTCTGGTGCGCCTTGCATCAGATTGACCTTGTGATGCAGGCTGCGTATACTTTGCTATATAGTGGGGCGTTCTTTTCCACGTTGACAAAGATGATAGCGTATCTGCATCAGCCGTCTGTGTCTGTTAGACTTGGCAAAGCTTGTCCTTCACTGTCCAAGACGCGCTGGGCGTCGATGTTCAACGTTACCAAATTCTTCCTCGACCACTTGACGGAGATCCTGGCATTGCTTGACGATAAGCCTGGTGGAAACAAGATGACCCCCGACGTCCAGCTGCTCGTTGTCGCGGTGAACGCGCTGTCAGAGACGATTAACGAATCAACGAGGAAACTACAAGGACGACAGACCACTGTCAACGAGCAGGCAGACGAGGTCGAATCGCTGGCTGAGAAAATTATGAAGCTGGCTTGGATCAAGCGCATCGGTGCTGGAGGCGGCGGATCTGATGACGACAGTGATGAACCCGGCCAGTCATCGTCTGAATCGAACACGATACGCCACAATGGGTATGTCGTTTCCGGAAACCACATTGAGGGCTTGCTCATTGATCACGGTGGAACCCATATCTTCAAGAAGGTCATCCCTGCCGTTCAGGGCGAAGATCGCGAAAGAGTGTTCAGTTGCATCGCCCAGATGTTCGTTGACACCTATACAAAGATCAAGGGCATCAGCGCCCAGCGCGATGAAATGAATGCAGCCATGCCGACCGAAAGGTTCCCGATTCTCCCAATTGACCTGATTGAGATCGAGCCACGCAAACTCGTCTACCTAATCGACAAGTTCCACGATAGACTCGAGTCGACATGGGACCTACACAAGATTGAAAAGATCTCACGGCAGCATCGTGAACTGAGAGAACGACACCGTCGCCAGTCCGACTTGAAGGACGCTTTGAACCGACTACACGCACCTGGACCAGACGGTACCAAACGCAAGGATGTGTCGTTCGACGACGCATGGTCCTGCGAGGACTTGGGCCGATATTACCCAGACCTGTGCGCGTTCGTCGGTGGCCTTGCGTCCGTCTTCGCGAATACTTCAGTCGTTGAGTCAGACTTCTCCATACTGAAAGACCAGAAATCGGACGAGCGTGCAGCTTGTCTCACGGATTTCTCTTTGGAGGGATCCTTGCAAGTCAAACAGTGCACGCGCATGGGCTGGATCTAAAGAATACATTCGGGAACCTTCATTGGAATGACACGGGTCTATTTATAGCACCAAATATGTCGCATGATGGCATATTGGGGTCACATGGCGACATATTTGGTCGAAATATGACAAAAGTCCGGAATCGCATATCTCAAGAGCCGATACTCCTCTCGGAACGCGGTAAAGCCCCCAGATACGAGTCGATGGCAGATCATCGCTCGCATCGCACATTGCTCGTTTGGTTCACGGCCGACTGCTGCGGAAGCCTGCCATACCTCCATCGGCCACGTCAATGACGTCCAGCCGCGGAAGCGACGGCGATGTCAGGACGCACATTGCGGCGTCGTTGTGTCCACCTCCATCCCGTTGCAGGATGCACGTACAGGTCCAGGTTGTAGAGCGGTCCGGATTACAAGGCGCACCAGCCAGGTTGCAGCTCTGCATCGGCTCGGTGCTATCCGGAATTCGCAGGCGGATATTTTTAGAACCGTGCCGGCACAGCCAAAACAACGCGCGCAACGCCGCAAAATTGCGCAGTGCAAAGGCCCGGATGGCAAGTTGAGTCACGACGCCGAGGCCAGCTGCCAGACCAATTATTGGGTGTGATCCGTTTGTAACGCCAGTGATGATGGTTGGCAACGTTCGCACGCTGATCCAGTCCCTGTTCCGGTCAATGTCGGTCGCTGAGCCGGCGTCGCGCCTCGACGGACTGCACGTGCTGTACGCCGACGATTCGCCGATCCTGAGGAAGATGGTCAAGCGCCGACTGGTGGATGCCGGCGCCATCGTGTACGACTACGAGGATGGCGAGCAGGCCGTACGCGCGTTCGACGAGCTGGCGCACGTCTTCGATATCGTTCTGCTGGACCTGGACATGCCGAAGCTGGATGGCCTGGGAGCCGCATCCGCCATCCGACAGCGGCACCCGACCGTGCCGATTATCGCCGTCAGCGGCGAGAACATCCTGCTGGTACAGGGAGCCGTCGTCCAGGCAGGCATGAACGCGTTCGTATCGAAGCGCCCCGAGTGCATATCTCAGCTCGTCAGCGTCATCATCAACCTGACCTGCAGGTCGCTGTGGAAGCCTGAATCGTCCTGGCAAGACAAGCAACCGATAATCGTCGCATGATATTCCAGCCGACGGCCTCTTAGCGTACGACATACTAGCAATGCCATCATCACTGTATATTAATATAACACATGTCACTGCAGTGAGCAGCCCAGTTGGCCTGTATATCATGCAGCGAGGACGCCAGCCGGTCGACGGCAACAGCATTCGACCTGGTTAAATCGCGTGGAGGTTGTCGACGATGGCTAGACGGCCACGAGTTGGATCGGGCCGGTTGCCACTTGCCATCGCGGTGGACCGGATCGGCGGGTTGATCCCGGGCGGCCCTCAAGTTCCGCCACGCCGTGCAAGGACGCCGCCACGGACTGTCCAGCGCCGGCAACGGATCGGATTACCGCGCCGTTCCTGTCGGCCGTCTGGCGCGGCGCTCCTTGCCGAGCCACCCTCAAGTGGCCTTGCCGCCATCCGAAATTAGCGGCACACCAAGAGGTATGTAGGTATTTGTCGGGCACGCTCGGCGACAACCCAACCTGCCCGCTGCCTGGGCCCTGATGAAAATAGCGATGCTGGCTGGTATGACTGTAGAAGTCCTGCCTATATCGAGATGTGTTGCCGGCCCGGTACTACAAGCAGTCATCACAACGGACACAACGCGCGTCTATGCACGTTAAACGGCACCCTGGTAGCAGGCGTGCGTGTATAATCATGCTAGCAAACGTCGTGTCTATATTTCTGAACTCAGGACGACGACGTACGGTTGACCCGTCTCGCTTATGGATGAGCTTAGACACGTTTCGAACTGCGGCGCACTTCCCACTGCCGACCTCGGTGACGGGATCCGTGGCGGCTGTCCAGCGGCCGTCATTGTTGTCGAGATCGTATACATACAGGCTTTCGGTCCTGCTGTCGGTGCGAGGTTAGCGCCTGCACGTGTCTAACGCAATCCCCAGATCGCGTGCTCAGCACACACAATCTCGACAACAATTCGGGTTGATGGCGACCGAGAACGGCGGTGTTGGCGCAGGCGCGCAGACCGTTGGTGGTGGTGATGGCACAGGCGCGCATACCATCCGGGTCAAGGTCGAGGATATGGTCAGAATCCAGACGACGCTGGACGTGATCTTGGCGCGGCTAGAAGCGGTCGACGGGGCCACGGATGCAACGGTCGCAGCGCTCGGGCTGGACGTGGAAGAGATCAAGGAGGTTGTCAGGGAACCGGGCGGCGCCGCCGCCGGAGTGGGACAACCAAGAAACAAGTGCGAGGGAGGATAGGAGCGCCAGGGTCGTCGCAGGACTCGGAACCAGACGGGCACCCTTGCGGGGAGGCGCATTGAGCGTGCCACACGGCAGCGGCATTGGCGACAACGAGTACGACACCGGAGGACGCTATGAAAGTAGTGACCGGCGCGAGGGCTTCGAAGGGGATGGCCGTCGCCAACTGCCGATCAAGATATCCCTAATGGAGTGCAAGAGTGGCCCCTGGAAACACAAAGAGGAGAAAACGTGTCTGAACGGAGCCATCGCGACCGTGCGACGGCTGAGTGCCCGCCGGGATGATATCGAGAACGACGTCGCCAGTAAGCTGATGGCAAGCTGATGGACTCGCCGCTGCGAGCGGGCCCATGTGGTGGCGTCGGCCCGACAGCTACCCTGCGGGTCCATCAGGCATCAGCTTACTGACGACGTACATACCTAGTTCTCGACATCGTCCCGGCTGGCCCTCAGCCGTTGCGCGGTCGCGATGGCTCCGTTCAGCCACGTTGATGGGCCCGCAGGGAAGCTGTCGGGTCGACGCCGCCACATGTGTTCGGCGCGATACTACTGTCACGACAACACTGATCGAAGCAAGCGATCACTCAACCAATTAATCCCGATCCGACGGGATGCACAGCGTCACCATCGTGCCGTCGTCCCAGTTCGTCGCGTAAACCCCTACCGTATTACGTAAGGTATGCCTACAGATGTGCACCGTACAATTACGTCATCTTCTACAGCGGCTTCGAACAACTTGTCTGGGGTACACCGATCGACACGGCGGGTTTCTTGCCCAGTCGCATTGTGTTCAACAGCAGGCACACAGCGTATCCCGCTCGCGTGTTCTTTGGCCAAGTCGTGGACTTAGACAGTTCCGAAACATGATGCTCGAAGCCGTTGACGCGACTCGACGCGGCAGGCATCGTGACCTTCATCGTCGGCCGGGCCCTCGATTACACCGTGCTTATGTCTGGCTTCTCGACTTCAGCCACAAAGCAACAAAGGCCAGTAGTCCAACGTTCAACAGGCTGCCACCTTGGCCGTGGCACTGAACCATGCTGCGATCTGGCAAGCCGAGTCCCACAAGCCAGACAAGCGGGCATCGATAGAGGAGCTGGCTGACGATGAAACTCACCATGCTCTGAACGCCCTGATGTCCTGTGCAGCGCCGAAAGGCGAAAACAACAACACTTGCCTATACTAAGACGAAGGACGTCCAGCTGATTGTATGACGACGGAAAGTCGTAACAGCCACTGGAGGGCACAGAAGGACGAAATTAGGTGGGAGCGCAGATTCCAGGATTCATTGCGCTCGGTTTCGTCGGGTGCAATGTCAGGTGCAGGCAGCGACTCGGTTGTCGTTAACCGCGCCCCAGTCCTGACGGTCTGGGCGGCGGTCGTCGCCGAAGCCTCGGGGTACTCGTGGGATGCCGCGCTAACAATGGGAAATTGGATCGCGGGCACGTTCGCGCATCGCAAGGGCGTTAGCATCGGGCTATACGAAGAGCACGAACTGACCGAAGCGGAGCGCGCCGAACGCAAACGCCGCGCCGATCAGTTCGCCACTGTTCTTGGTCGTAAGATTCCCGTCCGTGTTGTCGATGAGCAGACCGGGGAAGTTCGAGCCGTCAACAGCGAAGGCGACCTAATCGATCCCGTCCATGTCCAGCATTACATCGACCGCGCGTTTAAAGATCGCCTTCCGGACGTTATCAACGCCATGCGTCAGTTGGCGCAGGCCTACAAGTCGAACGAGGCCCTGCAGAAGGCCTCGTATAAGGCGTACACTGAATTCCGCCCTGAAGTCGCAGGCGGAGCCAAAGGCTGGGGCGCCAAGGCCGCACTGAGTCTCAGCAAGATCCGTCAAATGGCCATTGACATTGCGAAATCGCAGAACTGACCGCGACAGTATGCAATAGGAATACACGCCGACGCATTTGTTGACGGAGGCACAGCTAACGATGAGTGTCCACACCTTTCATACGTCCTCGAAGTCTCGGATCTAAACGCAATGGTTTATGTCGTTAGTACAGACGGTTTCCCGGCTTGGTGTGAGCATGGGGATCATCTATACTGCCTTCTTCTATACAGCAGTCTGATATTCGTAGAAAAGGCAGATCAGGTCGTGTCCCAACTCCATGTCAAGAAGTTCAACAACCTGTCGCGCAAGTGATCCAAACGGATGCCCCAAGTGACGCAGATTTGTGAGTCACGCCCTGCAATTGCTGTTAGAGAATGATATTACGGAATACGATCGGAGCGCCGTGCTCAACCAGCAACACATGACATTCAGAGCGCGTTGATCGACCCTCATCGTCGGCAGAAGTTCGTCGCGAAAAGCGACGACCTCATCGCGGCCCAGATGCCGCATCCCGGATCGTAATGGAGCAGCAAGCGAGCACAGAAAACGAGATTGCCATCCTCCTAGTGCTGATCGGAATCGAACCAGGTGCGAATCTGGTTGTCCAAGGCGTCGTCGTGTCCAGTAAGGCCGCATTCATAAGGTGTGTGCCAGGAAAACGGGAGCTGCTCCCAGAACGCGGCACCTTGGAACATCGGTCTGAACTTAGGACATTCAGCAGGGTGGATTGCCAGCGGTTGACGGTTTGACTGGGCGTACCCTCGCGGCATTGGAACAGCAACGTCAGAGCGGCGGTGTGCCGATCTGACTGGGGCGAATTGCAGCTACAGTGTGCAGATCTGACTGGGGCGCGTTGCAGCTACAGTGCGCAGATCTGACTGGGCCGAGTTGCAGCTACAGTGTGCAGATCTGACTGGGGCGAGTTGCAGCTGCCGAGTGTCAGCCTTGTAGCGCGCGGAGTGCGCCACGGGCAACGGGTGTCCCGTCTGTCACTGCCTTCGAGCGATGTTCAGTGCGGTGCGCTGCCGAGCGGCGAACACGCTCAATGCGGTATCGCGGCGGGTCCTGTCGTCGTTCGAAGGCGGTGGGTCGTTCAATCCGGAACGAGTCTTCGCGCCTGTCACGTTCTGGTCGCAGGAGACCTGCATGACGATCCAGCCGATCCCGCTGAAGCTAACCCGCAAGTCGACGTACATGACCGTGTCCACGCCCGGATCGCTAACCTGTGAGTTCACCGCCAAGGACCAGGACGACCGGTGGGATTGGCAAACCAAGGAATCCATCTTCCTGCGCTGCAACGAGATTGCCGAAATCACTGATTTCCCGACGAACCCGGTCAAGTTCAGCCGTTCCGAGAGGTCCCTTGAAGCGCCAGCAACACCTGCCAACGACACGTTCGGCTCTGAGCAGCCGACCGCGGTGATCACCCCGAAATCAGCTCGCGAGATCCGCTTCCTGCCGCAGGCCGATGGCAGTTGCAATGTTCAGCTAGCTATCACAGACCTTGCCAACAACGAGCAACGCCAGTTCGAGATCGTCCTCAAGAAGGGCGACTATGCATTGCTTCGCCAGATTGCAAAGTGGGCCTTGCCGCACCTGACCGGCTGGGCTCACGCCCTGCAACCTGCTTCCGTTCGTCTCAACAACAGGGCGCCCACTGCCGCACCTGCATTCGATTGGGGCGCCGGCTAACGCCGCGAAGACAACTCCAACGTGCTAACGTTGAATGTACCAAACAACGCAATCGTTTAGAACACATTGCCGAATACGTCGTGGTGCAGGCCGAAGGGACTACCGTGCCCCTCCTCATGATGGTGGTTGTGAGTCGACCGCACGTAATGGTGGTGGTCACCGCCGTGATTGCTATACGCCGTTCCAGTCAGCTCTCGACCGAGCACGCGGCCCCGGACCACTGCACTTACTGCTCCCGGTCGTCGTAAATGTCGTCGTCCTGGTCGGTGTCGAACTCGGTCCCGATGCCCCATCCGGCCACGGTCCCGCCGATGACGACCAGGCCCAGCAGAAACGCCACCATCGCCACCCTCATCGTCATCGTCGGAACGTGACAGTGATTCACGCCGCTGGGGCGATATGTCGTTCTGGGCGGGCATGGTGACGCCACTGCCGTGCGGGACTGCAGACTGCAGCGCCGGGTGACGGGCCGGGGCGCCCGTGACTCATTTTCGTCATTGTTACTATTTGTTATCCGTTGGACGTGCGGGGTTTGTCGTCGGGCGTCGCGTTGCGTCGTGGCGGCCACCACCGCGCACGTGAATGGCGTCGGCGGCGGCGGCGACGACGCCGGACCCGGCTGTCGGCGCCTTCATGGCCGAATGGGGCGTTGCCGGCGCCATGTTCGTGACGGCGCTGGACTCGGCGGGCATACCGACCATGGGCGGGCCGGACGCCGCCGTCCTCGTCCTCGGGTATCGCACGACGGTCCCGATCGTGCTGCTGGCGGCGTTATGCGCCGCCGCGTCGACGATTGGGTCGATCGCGTTGTATCATGCGGGGTCCAGTCGAGGGCAATGGGCGCTCAGCAAGATGGGCGTATCCACCGCGAATTACCAGCGCATGCGGAATTGGTTGCATTCGGGTGCCGCCCTATTTGTGTTCATTGCCGCGTTCGGTCCGCCTCCGACGCCAAAGAAAGCCATGGTCATCGTGGCCGGATGCGCCCATGTTCACATGAGCGTGTTCGTCCCGAATCTGTTCGTCGGGCGCCTGTTCCGATTCCTGCTAATCGGCTGGATCGGCCGCGAATACGGCGCCGAGGCCCTGCACCTCTTCGATGAGTACAAGCTGGTCTTCATCACCTTTTTCATATCGTTGATCGGCCTGGCCGCTCTCACCTTTGTTTTCTTTCGGTTGCCGTCCAGATCGCGCCCCCAGTCGGATGCGTCCCCCGATGAAATCGGCGAACTCGTCCAGCTCGCCGAGGTCATCTAAGCCCGCTCTTTCCATGAACGTACAGTAACCCCTAATGCCAGGCTCTCCCAGCAGGATCGTTTCCCTTCGGGATCGATATATCAGCCCTGTTCGACCGGCGATTGGGCTGTGCATTTCTGCACCTTCAAAGCTAGCAACGGGAACGAATTATTATACCATTGTCAAATGCCTTTTCGCCATTGTGGGACGGCTTTGGATTTCCCGGTCAGGACGACGGGCGGTTGGGCCACTGGTCTCGATGTCGTCGATTTCGGTTCGCCAGCCTGAGCCTCGTTGAGCAGACGTCGTGTGGCAGCGGCTTTTGTCTCGCTCAGCAAGCGCTTCGGGTCGGCGTGCGCCTCAACGACTGTCCCGAGTCGCTCGAGTGCCATTGCCAAATTGTTCGCTCGTCTTTCGTCCGCCTGGCGTTTGGCGGCCACCAGTTTCTTCCTTCGCATCATCATTGCCGCGTTACGCGCTTCGAGCCGTCTCGTATCGATCATTGGGCGCGGGGCTGGCGTCATCTGCTTATTGGCGGCATCGTCCTTCTCTCGGTTCCGCTCCCTTTGCTTCTCGAGCATGTCGCGAAGCTCCTGCAGGTGCTTTTCGTGCCGACGCCGCTCATCTTTCTCCGCTTTCGCCTGTGCGGCGCCCTGCCTGGCCCGTTCCTCTATCTCACGCTGCCGTTTCTCTTCCTGCGAGACAGTCCCATGAGCAGCATCGCAATGGTAGGTAAGTGGGAGCGGACCTTCCATTTGATCAGCGCGCGTTCTTTCTCGACAGCCGCTTGTTTGCTTCGCTCCGTCTGGCGGTGCGCTTCCTCATCCATCTGCCTGGATGTCGTTACAGCTTCATCAACCGCCTTCGAAGCCGCCAACTGTATCGTCGGTCAGGGCACTCCTGATCACACTAAACCCGCGTCCTCGTATGACCTCCTTTGCTTGACGCCATTCGGCAATCAGCTCTTTCTTCTTAGTATGGTACGACGTGTACCTGCGTGATTTGGATTGAGTCGAATTGCTGCAAGTGTGTGGCGCCGGAGCGTTCTTACCGCTCGTACCACCTGCAATGGTCCATCACCGTCTCGAACGACTGATTGGGAATCTCCTGCGCGCCGCGCTCACAGATCTCGTTGACGTTGTCCAGCGTATTCCATAGGCTGCGCGCCGACACAGAGCGTTTGAGAGTGTTTGGGCGCGCCGCCGATTAACCGGGAGGGCTCACCGTAGCCAGTACTGATGATCTGCAGGTTCCCAATCGCCATACTGGCCACCGTCCTGGTCGATGAGATTCTGGATCGCCTGGACCTGCGACAGGATTGCATTTCGTTTCGGATCACCGGTCGTCGCGTCCGGAGCCGGTGCCTATGACCGCTGTCTCAGGAATATGTCGCCACACACCAGAGGACGCATTCGACGCCGGGTACCTTAGCGGGAGCGGCAGGTGCCTTCCGCGCCGATATCGTCTCCGACAAGGATGCATCGATGTGGTCCAGTCGGGACATGCTGGCGGAAATTGCTTCTTCCAGCTTGGCCTGGTCAGCGGCCCCCGCGTCGAATTCGCCGGCGCGCTTCAGTTTGAATTCGACAATGTGCTCATCGATGTCCTCAATCATTGCCTTCAGCTTGGAGAGCTCTGTGCCAGCGCCATCAGTGACACCGATAGAGACCGCCACGATGTTGAACCGACCTTTCTCGTCGGTTCTGTCGACGCCTCTGATGAAGGTAGCGATTCTGCCTGATTTCTCTTTAATGGTTTCGATCCTGGCAAACATGGCGCGACGCTGATCGAGTCGTTGCGCATCGAGGCTGGTCTTCTGGTCGGCGATGGACTTCGCATCGCCATCGAAGCATGGCCGAGCCCGATCCAGCATCGAATCGATGGACGCCTCCAACGCGTGCGCTCTGTCGACGCGGAATCGTCACGTTCAGAAACATATGCTTCGCCGAGGCCCGTACTTCTGCTGCAACGTTCTCGACGACGACTTCCACTCGTCGAGTTTCACCCGGCTGTAGACTGGACGATCGGCATCGCTGGGGGCATCACAATATCAACGACACGACGGTGCCCAGGTGCGTCGCCGAACGGTGCCAACCTTGGCCAGGGCAACTGGGGAGGCGAGACCTGCATATGTATGTTCATATCGCGGTCTGTGACTCCCGGCCACACCCACACCTAGGAAGGCACTGCGGCTCTCGGGGAAGGACCAGATGGTTGGGGCCTCCTACGCCGCTCGGCACCTGCCCTGACGTGTCGCCGCGCTGCCTATACGACGGAGGGACCTTGTTATTCTATGCACTCCTATACAACGGCCTCTGGATGCCATGGCGCTTGACGCAAACCACAGGGTAGGTGGTGCTCGTTTGTCTATTTTCGAGTAGTTAGATTGGTGACTTCGTGCTTGACAGATTTCGGGGACGAAGCGGGTCTTGATGGATACGGTAGGCGGACGGGAACGAGGGAAGGAGATTCCCACGGCTACTGGACGTGCACCCTGTTCGAGTTCTCGGAGAGACTCGCGAGACATCCCTTCTGATTTCGGCGATGGACATGGCTTGGGTGGTGACCTGCAGCGTAACGTATATGTATCAGCTGTGCGTTTGGCGGTCTGCAATGGGCGTCGTAGCAGAGCCCAGCACAGGCAAAGGACCAGCAGCACCGATTTTGTCGCCGTACGTGACACGTGACGAAACGTCCGACGGGATCAAGGTCGTCAATACGCAGCACTGTAAGCGCTCACTTCATACTGGTGATGACGCTCGGAGCCGGGAATGTGCCCTATCTTTCTCTCTTTCGGTCCAATTAATAGTTCTGTGCAGTGTGCATGACCAGGGTCGTCTAACGTGTCGCTGGTCGTGAACGGTCCGATTCTCTGACCAGCGGCGGTGCTGTTCATTTAAGGGACGCATTCAGGTACGTGGGGCGCCCGGCACACAACCTGGGGACCGCAGTGTCGACTTTCGGGCGCAGCCCATGCAAGTCGAAGCAGGGCTATTCCTGTCCGGAGGCAGGACCTGACGCAAGTCCGTCCGGGGTAGACCCCCAACCCACGTACTGGTATCATCCGCACATCGCGATCGACATTGCTCCAGGATGCCCATGTTTCATCATCATTGCCGCCTCCTGGCTCCACCCACTCTTTTGGTGCTGCTATCTGCACTATTCAGCGGGTTGGCCGTCAGTGGTGACAGTGGTGTTCTGAAACTTGTGTGCCGAGAAGGTTTCACGTACGAAGTCCCCCGAAAGGAGGCAGCCAAGTTCTCACCATTTCTTGCGGACATGGACTCCAAACGTGTGGAAATTTCCTGCAATGAGTTGGGCATCGTCATAGCCTACATGGTTAAACACGGCCAACTTGAGGTAACGCTGCTTGCCATCTATAATGTCTACTGGCCAATCCAACGGGACCCTCAGCAGGAAGAACAGTGGCGGCAATGGGCAGACAGCGCTGTCCATGCGAGATCGCTGGCCCAGAATCAGCGTCTTCTGAGTGTCGTTAGGGACCTACAAATGCAGTCGCTTCTCACGCTAGTCTTGCGCACGACTCTCGTGCAGTCGACACTCAGTTCGGGCCAGGCGACGACCGAGGACGCCATTATCAACGACGACGAGCTGTAACGTGCCTATTTGTATCCTCTGGAATTTGTGATCTGACCACAGTTCAGATGTGCTATCTGTCATGAACCGATGCGTGTCGGTGAGGATAGCACATACTTGTCATGCGCTCACCAGTTCCATACGTCGTGCTTCCTCCAATGGCTCAACACGGCATGGGAACCCACGTGCCCGTTGTGCTGTCGCAGCGTGGACACTGATTACCACATCATGAGCCCCATCCTCTCCAGTGGCAACCCGCCACCATCGCCCATGGATAACGACAACTCGCCACCAATCTCGAGCCATTCGACGCGCTGCCGATCTTTCTGGTGCTGCTGGCGTCCTTGAAGAGATCGCGACACCGTCGACGTGCACAATGCAATACAGTCTTCATTTCTCGATGGTACACCGGTGCCAGCGTTGTGCCCCAGGAATTGTATAATGGCTGCCCGGCGTCCCCTCCACACAGCGTATTGTGCCGGCTACAAGCTATAAGACAAGAATAGCTGTGATCCGGCTAGGCCGCCCTAAGAATGACGGACATGCACGGAGTGCGCACGGAGTCCGCACGGCGTCCGTGGGAGCTGCAGGTCGGGGACACAGACGATTATACTACACGGCTGATATACCATCACCGTTGGGACGTCACAGAGATCTCTTGAACATCCTTTCGGGGAAGGTTTCAAAGAAGGACGCGATGGTGGCCACCGCGCAGGAGATGCTGCTGGAAGATGACGTCGATGATCGACAACAAGGACAGAGCGTGCAAGGCTCAACGATCGTCCTGCAGATGAACAAGGCGCCGACCTTGAAGAGCATGGACCGCAAGGCCGTCACGACGTTCATGGCCGAGCTGAAGACGTATCGGAATCACTTCCGGGACGATCCGAATGCCAAGGGCCAGATCCCACGGTCAGTGAGGAGTATGATCGACCCCGGTCTGCTCAGGGCGATCTGCAAGTGGGAACTCGGCACGGACGCCGAGGGGGTGACGGAGAGCGACCTGATGGACTGGATGAAGAGGCATCTCGAGCAGGATCGCTCGACGGACGCGAACATCGACCGGGAGATGCGGAAGCTGGCGATGAAGCTGACCATCACCACACCAGCGGCAAGGGTCGTGAACCTCGTGCAGCAGTACGAGGAATTGGTCGCGCGCAACGGGTGGCAGGACCTCTTCACGTCCCGCGAGGGACGGAAGAACCTGGTCAAGTACCTACTGGGTGCTGTGCGCCCATCCGGTTTACAAGCGCTCATGCGGACCCTCGTCATGAAGCGCCAGACCGATCTCCAGAAGGACCCTTTGGAATTCTATCGGGTGCTGAAGGAACGGGCTGCATCGTATGAGGAGACGATGTTGTACATGGAGCCGGGACGTGAGGATGGCAAGGGGAAGGGAAAGGTCAAACCCACCCCAAAGAAGCGAGGGGCGCAGACGGATGAAGGAGGCGATGGAGGCCGGGACACGAAACGACACCGGAAGGACCTGCGATGTTTCAACTGTGACGAGGTTGGACATCCAGCGTTTCGTTGCCCGAAGAAGCCTACCAAGAAGCAGGTCGCAGACCTGCTGAAGGATCGCCGCAAGGGGCCAACGGGAAGGGATGGACCCCGTAAGGCCAAATCTGATAAAGATGACGACTTGTCAGAGTACCCATGGCTTCCAGTGGTAGGAAGAGTGTCGGAGGGGGCGCAGAGGACAGGGGACCAAGTAGTCGTTCGTGTAAACGGACATGAGGAAGACTACGTTGGGGTTCTGGACAGTGGAGCGACATCGGTTGACGTTCTGATGCCATTGACCATAGCGCGCGAGCTAATGGAGCGGGACCCATTGTTAACAATGGAGAACCTCCAGAAGCCGGAAACGTTCTGTCTGGTAGACAGAGAAACGAAGCACACAGCCTACCATGTGATGATACTGGATCTGGGACTGACGACGACGGCAGGCGAACTGATCACTCGCCGGCGCCGATGCCTAGTATGGGACATTCCTGAAAAGGAAATAATCCTAGGGGAGAGGCTGTTGGACGACTTGGGTATCCACCCAAAGAAGGCCCTGGACGTACTCATTAAGAGCACGCCGAAGAAGGGGAATGACGTCATGGATGAAGTGCACAATATGGCAAACGAGATGCCACCTCTCTGGGAAGGGGAGGAAGAGGAAACAGAGGATGTGAGGATCGGAACCGATTCCACAGACTCCCTGGAAAGGAGATGGACGGGATGGTCGAGCGCGCATTGAGGAATGGCCTACCGCAAGCGATGGGGAAATCGCTTCGGAAACTCGTCAGAAGATATAGGGACGTTTGGCGTATGAGCATTGGACCTGATGGTCCAGCCAGGGTTACACCATTTGTCACGGAGCTGAAACCGGATGCGGAACCTTACAGGTGCCGAGCCAGAAAGTACAGTATGGAGGACAGTGCTTTCTTTCATGGAGAATTCGTCGCCCAATTGAAGAAGTATGGCCTAGTCGTTGAAAACTACAACGCGAAGTGGGCTTCACCGGTGGTGGTGGTGACGAAGCCAGGGGCGGAAAGCGGTTCTGTGTTGATCTCAGAGCTGTTAATGCCAAATGTGTCGCCGTGGCGTGGCCTATGCCACATCAGGAGGCGATACTGAGGAACCTGGCAGGCTCGAGGTTCTGGTTTAAGCTAGACGCGTTCAAAGGCTTCTGGATGATGCCGCTGGATGAAGCGTGTCAGGAGATCTTCTCCTTCATGACAGATAAGGGGGTGTATAAGCCAACGAGGTCGATGCAGGGGGGAATGAACTCCGCCCCTCAGTATCAAGGGAGGATGTTTGAGGTGTTCGGGGAACTTATGTTCCACAAACTAATCATATGGATCGATGATCTAATGGGGCATGCCCAAAGGGAGGATGATTGGTTCCGAACGTTGGAACGGACTCTGATGCTAGCCGAACGGCACAGCATCAAGTTCAACGTGGAGAAGTGTGAGCTCTTCACAACAGAGGTTCGGTTCTGTGGAAGGATATTCACGCCAGAAGGGGTAAGGCACGATCCTGCTAGGATTGAGGCTTTAATGGCGATACCACAGCCGAGGACGGCAAGGGACTTGCAACAATTCCTTATGGCAACTCAGTGGATGAGTAGGTCCATCCCTGAGTACAACAGGAAGGTACACCTGTTACAGAGGATATACGAGGATGCAATGAAGGACCAACCTGGCAGGACGAAAGCCATTGCCAGGAGGGTGCGATTTGTAGAGCGGGGCTCTATATTTAGCGTCTCGTGCCCGACCTCAAGATGCTGCTGTCCTGAGGAGTGAGGAGGGGGTCCTGCTGTCCTGAGGAAAGGGGGCCTGCACGGATTTAGCTCCACTGTGATGGCATGGCCGACGCCGTGGATGGGATGGATGATAAAGCTCATTGGGATATTGGCTCGAGACTGACTACAGTGCGCACTCTGTCTGATCCCACACGTCTGACTTCGTCCCGCACCACGTCGAGACGCTGCGCCATGGCATCGGAGACGACGTCCAGCACGGACGAGCATATGGGTGTCAAGGACGAGGATGTCAGCATCCTGCCACGGGTCGCGAAGTTGGACTCCACATCCATCTTGAAGTTGAAAGAGCAGTACGATCGATATTGTGCAGTGGTGATCGACCGTGAGGGCAACCGTCCGGAAGCCGCGAGGATCAAGCCTCAAGCGATACGATTCTGCTTTACCACGCCGCAGCTGACCTGCATCGCGTTGAATCACCTGTTCCTGACCAATGTCGACCTGCTGACAGATGACGACCTGGAAGGAAGGATCGAATCGCAGATCAAGAAGCTTCCAGCGAGTCTTGGCCTGACGACCCAAGACATTGAGGCCAAAATCGCGAATGAGACTGTCGATGATCTACAACGCGTAGTGCTGGAAGGCATACGTGTTCCGTACGAGTTGGATTCCGGCTGCCGCGGAGGCAACATCATGCCTGGCCATATCGCTGTCCAGTTGAAAGAGGCCACGTTCCGCGACGTTCAACAACGAGACGTCACCTCAGCAGAAGGCAAAGTTATCGGAACCATAACGCGCACGGTGCAAGTTCCAATCACGATCCTGGAGACCGAAGTTGGCAATTTGACGCTGTATCATGTGACCTACTACGTTTGCGACGAGATTCCTGTGATCCTGTTCGGTGACAATCTGCTAAATAACGACTCTCGGCATCAATCCGCGTCAGCAACTCGAGAACATCATCGCGTCAGGATGCACCGAGATGGATACGCTCTCAGGATGTGCCGCAGTCGATGTCGATTGTATCGAGACCGTGAGGCGAATTGCCGCGAGAATGGCAACGTTGCGAGGAGATCACTACCCAGTACCAGAGTCGGACTCTATGGAACCGTCGTCAAGTGAAGTTGACTTGGGACCGATCAATGCTCACGAGATCGAAGCTTCTTGTAACCGGATGGTACACCAAGCACGTCTCAATGGCATGTCTCGTCAAGGAGTTGCTAAGCTACGATTGATCTTGCGACGACATCTGAACGAATTCCGCACGCGCCTGGGTCAAGACAAGCCTGTCGATGTCGAACCGATGGTAACACAACTCAAGCAGGACGCTACTCCGTACCGGTGCAAGCCTCGGTTCTACAATCCTAAGCAGAAGGAGTTCCTAGACGACATGATCAGTATGCTGAAGGAGAACGGTCTTGTCTACATGAACATGAACTCGCGATGGGCAAGTCCAGTCCTAGTCGTCAAGAAACCGAAAGGCGATGGCTATCGTCTATGTGTCGATCTTCGTCAAGTGAACGCACGGTGTGTTCCCACAGCATGGCCGATGCCGAATGTTGAGGCTGTTACGCGCAAGCTCTCCGGCATGACTTGTTTCTTCACGATTGATGCTTTCAAGGGCTTCTGGTTGATGCCTTTGGCTAAGGAGTGTCAGGAAATCTTCAGCCTCATGACGGACGACGCTGTATTCACGCCTACGAGGAGCATTCAAGGGGGAATGAATTCGGCGGTTCAGTTCCACGCCCGAATGGCTGCTATCTTCGACGACATGAAGGAGAATTTGCTCATCTGGATTGACGACATACTCGGATTCGCGAGGTCGGAGGAAGACCTTCTTCATCAATTGACACGAGTGTTGGAGCGGTGTCGCGAGCGCAACCTGAAGCTGAACCCGAACAAGTGCACGTTGTTCGCTCGCAAGTTGAAGTGGTGCGGCAGGATATACTCGCGAGAAGGAGTTCGGCATGATCCAGAACGCATCGAGGCGCTGACCAGCATGCCACGCCCGAAGACCGCTAAGGACCTGCAGCAGTTTCTGTGGGCGGCCAACTGGATGCGTACCCACGTACCCGGCTACGCAAGTATAGTACGACCGCTGCAAGAGCTGCTTGACATTGCCAAGGAGGAGCTCAAGCGCATTCGATCATCATCGCCATCATGTGTCTCGCTGGACGCACTGGGCTGGTCCGATCAGCACAGCAAGTCATTCGAGGACGTGCGCTTCGCTTTGATTCAACACGTTCAGCTGGCGTTTCCGAAGGAGGATTATCAGACCTGCCTGTTCACGGACGCCAGTGATGCAGCATGGTCGGCGGTGGTTACGCAGATCCCGATGGAAGACGTCAACCTGCCTGTATGCGAACAACGACATGAACCTCTCGCATTCTACGGCAAGCGCTTCTCAGGTGCAGAGATCAGATGGCCTACGATCGAGAAGGAGGCAGCCGCGATCATCAACGCTACGCAGCGCGGTGATTTCCTACTGCAGACATCCCGGGAGTTCCTGCTCTACTGCGATCATCGCAATCTGACGTTCATCTTCGACCGGAACTCGGAGATCAAGAAGCATACGGCTCAGAAGCTAGAGCGATGGGCATTGCATCTACAAGGCTTCAGCTACAAGATGAAGGAGATCGCTGGAACCGACAACGTATGGGCAGACCTTCTGACCCGATGGGGAGCTGGTCGCATCGCACTGTCATGTAGAGCAACGCGCATCATGCAGATGGACGATTTGCGAGTCACTCCTCGGCAACATCCTGAATTCAGCTGGCCGACCGAAAAGGAGATCCGCGATTCGCAACGCTTTCTGTCACGAGAGGAGAAGATCGAGGACGGGGTGTACTTCGATGAAGCTGATCGTCTGTGGAAGAACGAGAGCAAAGCCGTTCTTATTCCTTGTCATCAAGACTGCAAGAGTCTACGCCTTCGAATCCTGGTCATTGGCCATTGCGCAAGCGCTGGTCATCGTGCGTCGGAAGTAACCAAGCAGATGATCACGGAGCGTTTCTTCTGGACCAAGATCAATCAGGACATTGAAGCGATGTGTCAGCAATGCCTGCATTGCATCACGACACGCGGTGGTAAGAAAGTTCCTCGACCGCTCGGTGAAGCATTACATGGTCATCAGCCGTTCGACGTACTCACCATGGACTATCTCTATGTGGAGCCTGTCAGGGGCGCGGACCACAAGTACAAGTATATCCTGCTCTTGAAGGACGACTTCAGTGGTTATGTTCGTCTGATTCCATCAGCTGAAGCGACAAGTCGTGTTGCTGCGGAAGCTCTGAATCAGTGGATTGCCGATTTCGCAACGCCCGAGTACCTGGTTACGGACGGTGGTTCACACTTCACTGCAGAAGTCATGGAGGAGCTTACCCGGCTACGAGATGTTCAGCATCACATCACAACGGCATATTGTCCGTGGGCTAACGGCACGGTGGAACGCGCGAACCGCACGGTGCTTAACGTCATGCGATCAGTCCTGAACGAGGCCCAGATTAGCACGCACAACTGGCCGTACTTATGTCCTGTTGTCCAGCATGTCATCAACCACACACCAAGTCGACGACTCAACGGCTACGCGCCATTCACGGTTATCACGGGACGTTCACCGGAAAGCCCGCTTGACCAGATCTGGGACCCAGTAGAAAGACAGTGTCGACGAGTACCACCGGAGGGATTCGCCAAATACGTGCAGATGTTGCAAGAGACTCTCGACGAGATCCACAAGGCCGTCGATGAAGCGAAGGCACAGCGACATGCTGCCAATGTTGAGCAACGACGACGACGACTCAAGAGTAGTCCCTACGAATCGTTCATCGTTGGCGACTACGTGCTCAATGCCAAGCCAGTACCAGGTCCTGCGCAGAAGCTGATAGCGCTGTGGCGGGGACCGTACCGAGTTGTCAAGCAAATCAACGAGCAAGTGTATGAGTTGGAGAACCCACTATCTGAACGACGCTTCAACGCACACACGCAACGAATTCGACGATATGCAGACGCTGACTTGAACATGACCGTCGATTTGAAGCGCCACCTCCAACACACTGACCAGCATTTGATTGTGGACGATCTATTGGATTGTCGTATCGATCGAGACACGCAAGAACTGCAGATCAAGGTATCGTGGTCTGGGTTTGATCTTGAGGAGGCGACGTGGGAACCTGACATATCATCTATGAGGACGTTCCCGAGTTAGTGCACCAGCTAATAAGACGTCTGGGAGACAATCATCCACAAGCGGAAGCTCTACGTCGTTTCGCCCCAGCACCAAAGCGAGCGAGTAACGCGCAACGCCAGACAGAGCGGAAGCAGCGACGACGGCACTAGGTATGAATGACAATGCCTGTGCAGTGTTTACGGTTTGTGGTTGCACAGGAGTCAACCGTCAAACACGCTTATTCAGTACCGTCGGGACCGGAAGGACGACGCAACCGTATCGGTTCTGCACTGGACGATACGAGGATGATCATGATCATGGTCCTCAATAATTGTGGGCCCGGTTCTCAAATAATTGGGACCATTGCAACTGGTTTGCATGCAAGTCATGGAATCAGTCAACCTGGTTGTTATGCGATCATGCAACCACGGTTTATGGCGCTCCTCTGAGAGGCCATCACGTTATTCGATGGGCAGTCACACAGGTGGCCTCATCAATATCGTTGTGTCACGGGACATTCGGCAGCATCCGTTAAGTCACTCGTCACCGCAGATTTGACTCTGGTCAGGGCGTTCTGACTATCGAGACTCTGTTGCGCTGGGGGTCCACGCATCTGTGTCGGCCGCTGAGCTAGGTGAATGATACTTTTCGGGTGTATATGGACCGGGCTCCACCCATCTGGGTCGAGCGCCCCATCGCCGATGTTTTCGTCAGTTCATGTATCTCCATCTCGGCTGGCTGTGGCAAGGGTGTCCGTAAATGGATTTTCCACCGATTTTTCCCATGGGGTTACAAGGTGGTTTTTAGTGAGTATTGGGTGATTCCGAGTCTCACACTACCCTTCGCCGTCTTCCCTATCTTCGCCGGGCACGATGATGATGTTGCTGGTTCCGGGCACGAGTTCGGAGAAAGGCAGTGTAGAGCGGGGCTCTATATTTAGCGTCTCGTGCCCGACCTCAAGATGCTGCTGTCCTGAGGAGTGAGGAGGGGGTCCTGCTGTCCTGAGGAAAGGGGGCCTGCACGGATTTAGCTCCACTGTGATGGCATGGCCGACGCCGTGGATGGGATGGATGATAAAGCTCATTGGGATATTGGCTCGAGACTGACTACAGATTGTGCAAATATGGATGGTCACCCGAACATGCGCTGGCATTCGAGAAACTGAAGATGGCAGTGGCGGACACGGTCCAACTAGCGTACCCGCGAAAGGACCGGATCCAATGCCTATTCTCAGATGCAAATGAGGTTAACAGCGCGGCGGTAGTCACACAGATTCCGCCTGAGGACTTGGGTAAACCAGTGCATGGGCAGCGACATGAACCGCTGGGTTTCGTCGGACACAAGTTCGCGGGCCCAGAGCGGAACTGGTCCACGGTGGAGAAGGAAGGGTTCGCGATCAAGGATGGGATTGACAAACTGGACTATCTCGTTACAACCAACGAGCAGTTTCGTTTGTTTACCGATCATAGGAATCTCGTGAGGATATTCTCACCAACGGACGTGTCAAAGCCAACGGCGCAGAAACTGCAACGATGGGCACTGGACATACAGAGGGTCAACTACGTCATTGAACACATTGCGGGGAGGACAATGTGTGGTCGGATCTTATGACGCGGTGGGGTGCACCGGACGGTGGGCCTGATGACCAGCACCTAGAGGTACGCACGATCAGGAGGATAACGCTTCAAATTGAGGACGGATATCGGGTACGGCCGTTACAAAGGAAGGAATTCCAATGGCCGACCGTGGACGAAATCCGTAAGGCTCAGAGGAAATGGCTCAGAGGAACGAAACGACCGAAGAATGGTGATGATCTCTTCGTCACAGGGAAGGGACAGGTGATCATACCAGACGAATGCAACGAGCTGAAGCTGCAGCTATGCGCTATTGCTCATGCGGGCGGAAACAGTGGGCATCTAGGACTGAAGGCCTCGTTGAGGAAGTTGGGGAGTTCTGCCATTGGGCACACTGCGATGAGGACATGAGGACGTTCTGCAACGCGTGTTTGAACTGTCTACCGACAAGGGGCGGGGTTAGGATTCCCAGGCCATTGGGAACAGCTGTTCATGGTGTTAGGCCGAATCAGGTGATTCACTTGGATTGGCTATACATGATGGCGGCTCAGAAGGGCGGAAGACATGATCTGCAATGGAACCTGATAATCAGGGATGATCTGTCTGGCATGGTCAAGATTACTCCTGACCATACACCCAATGCGGAAACCACTGTAGAGGCACTGCTCGAATGGAGGGCTATCTTCGGAACGTTTGAGTTGATGGTGTCAGACATGGCGTCTTGCTTTCTGGCAAACGTTGTGAAGGAACTGGCGCGTCGATGTGGATTTGCTCATCACCCGACTGTTGCCTATGGGCATTACAGTAATGGATCAATTGAGGTGATCAACAGGAACTACTTGCAACTAGTCAGAGCACTTCTGTCTGAATTGCAGTGGGACAAATACGATTGGCCATGGTTGAACCACAACATTGAACACACGATCAATCACAGGTCGCGGGCGCGTACCAACGGGAATGCGCCAGTGACAGTGATGATGGGACGTCAACCAGACAACCCGCTGAAGCAAGTGTTCAAGAGGCCAGGGATGAGAAGTATGGGGAAGCTACACTCTCAAAGGAGCATATTCAGGAGCTAGTCATGCAATTGCAGACGTCGCTGAATGAAATGCACAAGGGAGCAGTGCAGCAATCGAAGAAAATCCGAGCCGTACACAGGAAGAGGAGCGACGCGTACCGACGAGCAACTGCACCGAACTTTCAGATCGGTGACTATGTACTCATCGGATTGCCTGAACCGGGTAAGGTTCCGGGCAAGAAGCTCTTTATGAAGTGGCGGGGCCTATATCAAATAACTGATAGCCACGAGAACTACACCTACGAGGTGAGGAATATGTTCAATGAGACGGACACTCGAACCGTTCACGGGGACCGCGTTCGCCTCTATGAACATGGCAAAGTGAATGCCACTGAGGAACTGAAGCGACAGATGGATTATGACAATGAGCGTTTCGCCATTGAAGTCTTCAAGGACTGCAGGCACAGTCCGGAGACAGGGAATGGAATTGTTGATCGGATGGAAGGGTTTCTCTGAAGCGGAGGATTCATGGGAGCCAATCTGCAGGTTGGCGATGGATGTACCGAAGCTGGTGAAGGCACATGCCGCCAGGATGAGGAAGGAGAAACATCACCTTGCTGATGAGGTTAAGGAGTTACTTAAGGCGGAAGGAGTCCAGTAGGCTAGTCATGCTTTTTTCCGGATGCGCGCTGGGTTATTTTAATGCCGACGGCCATGTGACGACAGAAGCCAAAACTGTGTTCTACGAAGATTGAGACTTAATTATGTTAATTAGACTATATTAAGGAGAAGACATGATTAGGATACACCACCACTGAAGACACCTGCAAGGAGGAGCATTTCGTTGGAGGAGGGGAATGTGCCGGCTCCAAGCTATAAGACAAGAATAGCTGTGATCCGGCTAGGCCGCCCTAAGAATGACGGACATGCACGGAGTGCGCACGGAGTCCGCACGGCGTCCGTGGGAGCTGCAGGTCGGGGACACAGACGATTATACTACACGGCTGATATACCATCACCGTTGGGACGTCACAGTATCGTGCCAAACTGTCTACAGACCATACAAGGTCGAGCTCGATTCAGCTTCGAATTGATGGACTTCTCCAACGGGTACGCCCTGTCGGAGAACTGTCAAGTTCAGAATCAGACGCTTTGCCGCAACCCGTTAAGACGTCTCGACAACGACTTCCACTCGTCGCGCCAGCTTCGCTCACCTGTAGATCACTGGACGACCGGCATCGCTGGGGACATCACAACGTCGACGGTACGACCGTGCCCAGGTGCGTCGCCGAACGATTCCGAGCTAATGCCAGAACTGATTACTTCATAACGTCATAAGGGCGTCTAACCTGTCCTAGTCGATCGTATACCTTCAGCATCTGGACAAGAGGAATCTGTTGGCCGCTTTATCGATTTGTCCAGTGCTGAAATATTGAAGCCAGTTATTGCCTACTCATCTTGCTCGCTGTCTGGGCGTCTCGCGACCATCCGGCGCCAACCATCGCACGGACCGTTCACGAAGTGGCACCACCGCTGAACGCGATTCCCACGACAACTGAGCAGCACTTCCCGTAATATTCGCATCCGAGGAATTACGACGTGACGTCCGAGAAACCCGGTTTGCCAGACTGGAAACGGTCGTTTAGGTTGCGACAGAGGTGTACGTTCGACCACAGCCGGGTCGCCGATGCGGCGACATCAGCGCCGCGACGGCTGTACACGCAGCGGCGTCATCCTGTGGCTGGTAGGAACTGGCAGAGTGTTGCCTCAGAACCGACTTCGACCGCTTCGCCATGGCACCAGGAACTATAGAAATTGCGGGGCTCAGCGGGCGACGGACATGGCCTTTCTGCCGTTTCGGACGCAGCCCAGGCAAGTCGCAACCGGGCTATTCCTGTCCGGAGGATGGGGGTATGACCTGACGCAAGTCCGTCCGGCATTCCGCATTCGCGAGCAAGTCCGCACTTGACGCTGACCGAGGCAGACCACCTACGCACGAACTGGTATCCGCACACCGCGATCGACATTGCTCCAAGATGCCCGCGTTTCAGCGTCTTTGCCGCCTCCTGGCCCCATGCACCCTTCTGGTCCTGTTATCTGCACTTTTCAGCGGGTTAGCCAATGCTGATGGTGATGATGACGTCAATCTTGTGTGCCTAGAAGGTGTCACATATGGATTCCCCCGAGATGAGGCAGCCAAGGTCTCACCACGTTTTGCGAACATGCACTACCAGCGTATCAACATTTCCTGCAATGAGTTGGGCATCGTCACCGTTTACATTGTTAAACGCCGCCGACTTGGGGTAATCTGAATGCCGACCATCTATATCATATCAACTGATCAAACCAACGGGGCCATACAATAGAAGCGACGTGGGCTGGAATGGGTACAGAGCGTCGTCCGAGAGAGATCGGTGGCCCAGAATCGGCGCCTCCTGGCTGTCGCTCGGGAACTACAAATGGGACGAACTACAATGGCCGCGCTCAGGTCAAATAGTGGTTGGTGCGAGGCGACGACCGGTGACGCCATCAGTGGCAACGAGCAGTAACGTGCCTCTTTGTATACGCTGGAATTCGTCTGTTCTCACCGACGTTCAGATGTGTCATCTGTCATGAATCGATGCGTGGTGGTGCGGAGACCGCATATCTGTCATGCGAGCACCAGTTCCACACGTCGTGCATCCTCGAATGGCTCACACTGGCACCCACGTGCCCTCTGTGCAACGGCCTCGTCCTAACGGTTCACGACACCAGCCGTTCCGTCCAGAACCCCGACGAGACGCCACCAATTAGCTACCCGCTCAACAACGTTGCCTCATTGACAACGCACACGGGCATCTACGACTCACCACCAAGGTCGAGCAGTTCGACGCGCCACCGATCTTTCTGGTGCTGCCTGCGGCCTTGAAGAGATCGCGACACCGCCGACGTGCACAATGCAATTAGTATAATCTTCATTTCCCGATGCTACGTATACCGTCAGCAATGTGCCCGGAATTATACGTCTGCCCGGCAGCCGCTCGCTTTGCTCCGTATGAAAACTGTGCCCTCCACACAGCGTATCGTGCCGAAAGTCAGCAGATCACATTTCTGCGACGCGTGGTTGGGGTCGAGATCCGGCCCCTGTGCTGTTGGCTGCGATGAACCCAAACCGTATCGCCTCATGCATCGTCATATTACTGCCGTTAGGACTGTGCCTCAGGCTAAAATCCCCTGCGGTCGTGGTGGCCTACAGGCGTACGGCAACGCAATGGTTGCTGGAGAATGGCGAGGATCAGGTACACTGCGATAGTTACATTTTCCGATGCTATGCTTCCTGCGATGCAATCAACCCTTCCAAGTTTTAGCTAGCCAAACACCAAGCTCTTTAATGCGATCATAGGCGTACGTTCAAGACGCGACACGTTCAGAGCGTACGGAGGTGCATACTATCGAGTACACAGTTCAAGCTCGTGACGCTCGGGTTCTCGAAGAATTCCTGCAGGGCGGCACGCTTGGAGATGGAACCCAGCTCGATGTCGCCCCCGACCTCTTCCATCAACGAGACGAGGTTCGTATACTCACGTTTCTTGGCAATGACCAGCGCCTTGCGGAACGCTAGGCTTGTGACGTCGAGCATCGGGCACTTGCTGATGAGCATTTCAGCGATCTGAATGGCGCCGTCCTTGACGGCCTTTAGAAGGCCACGGCGCACATCGATTAGCCGGTGCTTGAGCAACAGCTTGACCATGTCATAGCTTTCTGTTTGGACGGCCAGCAGTAGAGGATTGCCACGGTTCGGATCGATCCTGCGGTGCTTGAGCAACAGTTTGACCATGTCCGAGTTTTGCGTCTGCACGGCCTGGTACAGTGGTGCTGGCACGCTTCGACCTCCATCGTTGACATCGATCCATGTCTGCTTGAGCAATTGCGTGGCGATGTGCCGATGGTTGTTGCTCACGGCCCAGTACAGCACCGTGTAGTCGTTTGTACCAAGACGGGCGCCGGCCTTGAGCAGGTCCCGGACGGTGCGGAGACGAGTATCGGCGGGGCACGCATTCCAACCCTCTATCGCGCACTCCAGAGGTGTTTTCCCGTTCGAGTCGAAGCTGTTGATGTCCACCAGGCCAGTGTTACCCAACAGACATTTGACGACGTTGCCCTTGTCATTCATCACGGCCAAGTGCAGTGGCGATCTCATGCTCTTATCGCGTGGATTATAGTCGATTCCGGGTGCAGTCAGCAGCAATTCGACAATATCACGGTTCCCCTGATGCGCGGCCAGGTGCAGAGGGGTCCGCAATCGATCCGCCCCTTTCGCATTGACGGCAACTCCCGGGGCACTTAGCACGAACTGAGCTATGGCTTTCTCTCCGTAAAACGCGGCCCAATGCAGCAACGATTGACGTTTGTTCCACCGCGCCTTGCAGATCAGATGCCCGATGGTGTCTGGTCGACCGGAACAGGTAAGGAGGTGTTCACGAAGCCTGTTAACTATAACGCGACGTTTCACGGTAGTCTGAACCTGCATGAGCCGTACCATGCCTGGAGCGCAGTCGACGGCCTGTTGGGCGCGACTCTGCGTTGAGCGCCCGCAGCTCGTAGCAGCAATTATGTCCCAGTCGTTGATGTTTGGTGCAGCGCAAGCGCCGAGGTCGCCATCCGTGTCGCCCGGACATGTGGCGGAAGCGTCACCATCGGTGCCGTGCGGGGGGACCGCCATGGCGACGTGCAGGATCCCAGCGAAGAGACCGGCGGCCAGGATCAGGGACGTCGCGGTCGTACCGCTGGATCGAATGAGATTGCTGATGGACATGGTGGCGTCGGCGATGAGATGCCGATGCAGCTGCTTGGAAATCTCCTACTTCTGCGTTTGGCAGCGCCTCACTTCCAGATTGCCACCCTGTCCGCCCGGACTACCGGTTTCGGGCGCAGCCCACGCAAGTCGCAACTGGGCTATTCCTGTCCGGAGGGTGCGGCGGGTATTTGAGGACCGCACGCAGGGTCTGCCTCTGACTGGGTCGCTGACAGCCACGGACAGGCGGACACCGCCTACCTGCCGTTTCGACTTTCGGGCGCAGCCCACGCAAGTCGCAACTGGGCTATTCCTGTCCGGAGGGTGCGGGTATGACCTGACGCAAGTCTGTCCGGGGCAGACCTCTAACACGCGTACTGGTGGTATCCGCGCATCGCGATCGACATTGCTCCAAGATGCTCACGTTTCAGCATCGTTGCCGCCTCCTGCCGGCCCCGCTCACCCTTCTGGTTCTGCTATCTGCACTTTTCAGCGGGTTAGTCAATGGTGGCGATGATGTATGCCAACCTTGTCATGGACATGCTTCGCAGGACTATAATGACCGCGCTCAGTTCGGATGATTACCAGGCCACGCCCGGGGACGCTTCCATTGACAACGAGCCGTAACGTGCATATCTGTATGTGTTGGAATTTGTATGTTCACACCACCGTTCAGATGTGCCATCTGTCGTGAACCGATGCGTGTTGGTACCCTTACCTCATACCTGTTATGCGAGCACCAGGTCCATTCGTCGTGCCTCATCGAGTGTGTCAATAACGCACGGCCGACATCCAAGTGCTTGCTGTGCCCGCCAGCAATAAGATCCCTGGTCACCGACGAATCTCCACTTTCATCAATTCATTCAGTTAGCTCCAGAGAATCGCCACCGACCTCCGAAGAGTGGCGACCACCGTCGAACACCGTCGAATTCAAATTTACATCATTTTCAACAATTGGTTCAGTTAGTGCCACGCCACCAACCACCGACGAGTCCCCACCACCGCCGACCCCGCCAAGCTCGACGCGCCGCCGATCTTTCTGGCGCTGCTGGCGGCCTTGAAGAGATCGCGACCTACAGGCGACATACACAATGCAATACAGACGTCGTCATCTCACCGATTCTACATCGTCAGCGTTGTACCGCGATTGGCCGGTTGCCCGGCGACCGCGCGCTTTGCCCCTGTCTGAAACCTGTGCCCTCCACACAGCGTATCGTGCCGAACAGTCAGCAGACGTTTCCAGGACGTTGGATTCGATACGAGATCCGGTACGTCACGCGCCCTGCAAACATTTGCTGTTCAGGTGGGCTTCGATGAATCCCAATCGCATCCGGACCACGCATTGTCACAGTACCATCGTTGGGTCTGTGCCTCAGCCCTCAGGCATAGATCGGTCGCGATCGTGGTGACCCACACACGCACGGTAAGGCATAATTAAAGCAGCGGTTGCTATATGATAATTGGACCATGGCGAGCTCAGGTACCGTCCGATGGTTCCATTTTCCGATGGTATGCTTCCAGCGACGCGATCAACCTCTCCAGACCGAACAGGTAGTTATGGTCTCTGTCGTTGGGATCCTCAATAGGAAAGGCATGCCCGAAATCGATCATGTGCACGGAGGCTGGAGGATCGCAGTCCACGTCGTCGTCGCAAGGGTGCCCTTCGTACGCCACGAGAAGCGACGAGGAGTACATCTTGAACTGGCTCTGGGCGCGCATGAGCGCGGCGATCTCCGCCAACCGAGACAGAATGTTCCGGATGATACGCCGTTGAACATGTGGCGCGTGCCCGCAGCCTGAAGGCCTTGTCAAACAATCTGACCGGAGCCGCGATTCGACACACCTTACAGAACAGCGTGGACCATGCCGTGTCAACGTTGCCAGGATGGATGCTCTTGCCAAATGGTTTGTCGTAGACGTCGAACTTCCCAAGTTCCTGGCGGTACGTCTTCACGCCGACGAACCGGAACCCGATCTCGCTCTGCCAGCGGTAGTTGGCAACCTCCTTCAGGACCTTGTCCGGTGTCGCCGTGTGGTCGTACGTGACACGACCTGCAGCACCGCGTCAGCAATCACAGATAGCAACGCCCGGCCGGCCCTCCTACCGATCTTGATATCCGCAATGCATGGTGATCGCATATGGCCAATGCAATTCTGCAGGGAGACATGAAAATGATCCGTTCCAGGCATTCTGTACAAGCCGTAGTATTTCGGGATGAACCTGAACTCGGCGTCAGACGTTGTCGGCCGGTGACGCACAGTGCATGCCAACCGGGCGAACTCCTGCGATATGGTCCGGTAGAAGAGCGCTTCGCGTACGCCTCTCTCGTCCGGCTGGAGCGGCTTGAGCAGGCGGTGCTGTCCGTTGTCGTCCCTGATCAGCGCGACGTCACGGGACGCGGCATTGCCTACAACCTCGGGGCGGGTCATCCTCGGCGCGACACGACCCCACCCGCCCGGACCGACCGTCGCCGACGCGATGCCCACCGACCTGGTGCGCGAACGGGACGATCCTGTCCACGTCGATCAGGTCATGGTCCAGATCGCGCAGGTGCACATCCATGGACAGCGCGGCGCCGCGGCAAATGAGAAGGCCCACGAGCAACGACGCCGCCATGTCGAGACGAACCGACGCTGCGCGCGCGGAACGAGCCCAAAAATTCGCCCCGGCAGTGCCACCATGCCGAAGAATGATCACGCCCGATGTTCCTTCTTATTACGCTGTGCCTATGTACTACCGATGTACCTACCTATGTACGTAGCCGGTGCTGACGGGTCACAGCTCGGTCGGGCGCGCTGATTTCGGGCCTGATAACGGTGCGTTCGCCCTAGCGACGGCCTGCCGACTGGCCGGTGAGGGAATAATGGCAACCGCTGCCGGTTGCCGACGACGACAGCAACGACGACGACGAGAAGGACGGACAAAGCAGGCGTGCGGACGTGACAAGTGAGGCCGCGGGCGCGTTGCGCTTTGGCCTGTTTATTGGACGATCAAGGGCGTCCTACATCACGCGGAAGAAGCGAGGCTCGGACGGGCGGTGCCGTGTGCGCAAGACGCACACGACGAGGACGGCCATAGCCAGCACGACGAGAGCAATGGTGACCGCTCCGGCGATGACGGGCCAGCGATACTCGGGTGGGACGTAGAGGCGTTGCCCCGGTAGAGGCCGTGTCAAGCTGGTGAACTTCGGACGAGCGGGCGGCCGTGCGGAGGAGGAATACAGGGCATGCAGGCCGAACCCGGCCGCTAGAGCAGCAACGCCCGTCATGACAACCGACCTGGATGGCACCACCTTCGTGATCTGGGCGTCCGCGGCTGGTTTCCGATGGATTCGAGCCCTGAGCGCTCCTGCAGCAACGGCCAGAACACCTGCTGTTCCCAGACTCAGAGCGGTCTTCTACAGACGAAATTTACGTTAGCATGCGATGCGTCAGGACATGGTGAAGAACCTGTCGTTGGACGGTCTGCCGCAACTGCTGGATGGCGCGCCTGTTCGCCGACGTGGCGTTATCGAGCCGGTCGATCAGCGAGGGCTGGCAGCGGGCATCCGCGCTTGGCGACGTGCTCTGGCAGGCACTGTGTGCCACTGCGTTGTTGTGGCATAGGTTCTCGAGTTCCAGAGTGTGGCGGGCGATACTGGCGCGCAGAACGGCGTCGTCGCGCTCGACGGCCGCTAACTGATTCGTGAGCGCCGCGATCTGCTCTGCTTGCTGGCGATTCCGTCGTGCGGTTTCGTACAGTTCTCCGGTGAGGTTTGCATCCAGCTGGTGCGCCACCGCCTTTAACACGTCCTTCGCCTACATTTTCATATCGACATCAATCATGTGTTTCGGCACCGGGCCAATATCTGATGCCTTGATCGGTATGTCCGTCCTGCCATCACTGTCCACCTCCAGCTTCTCGTAGAGGGCGTGTTCCAATTGTTTGTACTGAGGGTCGAATGAGCGGGCGACAAATGAGCAGACCAGACAGAGTTAAGGACGCAACCTCGAAAGATACTCGGACATGTCTGGCCGCCAGCGACCCCCCGTGCTTCTGCTCAACGCGGATTGTGTCGAACGGCACCAAGCCGTCCTCCGTTGACGTGTCGAATTCGTACCTTGGTGCCGACACATTAACAACCTCCTGCTGCGCCGTCGGACCGTACACGAATACACCGACCTTAAACAGAATACCCGGTCTGGTGGGCGGTTGACGTTCACGGCTTTGGCATTCCAGTTGATGCGCCCGGCGGCCCGCCTTGTAGAATCGTCGCAGCCCGTATGGCACGCCGACCGCCAGCGCACCGTTTCCTCGTTGCCGCCTGGCGCGCGCTTCAGGAACTCGACACGTTCCAGGTGCCAGACCTCGTCCGGGTGCTTGACACTCATCAGGTTCCAGGCCACCGTATCGGGTCCCGCTGACAGACATATTGTCCACAGCTGGGCGCAGACAAGCGCTGAGCCCACCAACCGAAGCGCCATGTTCCCGCCGGCAAACCAGCAGCTGCAGCCTATAGCAGGGACACCCGAGCGGCACGTTGCGGCGCGCAATTCCGGATCCCGGCTCGGACTTCCCAACTCCAATGCGTAGTTCACAGAGTGACCGATATTCGCCCGGCATTCCTGCCGGACAACACGTATTAATATAGCAGCCAACGCTGCGTTCCGAATGGCGTGTCTCCCGGCGAGTTTAATTTGTTTCCACCTGGTGATAGACTGAATTTTATACACAAATGCGTTTCCGCCACCCCCGGGCGTGCACAGCGCGACCAACAGGTAGGACGTTCCCCGCCGGCGATCACACTGTGCGACCCGTTGATATGTAGTTGACGCTGTCGGCAGACGTTTACGAGACAACATCCTCGGTCATAGGGCGACGTGGACAGCAGCAAGCCCGGACAAGGACAGAGGTGACCACCAACACGACGAGGACGGCGGTAACGGCGATTGCAACGACTGGCCATTGGTACTCAGGTACGACGTAGACTTGTGGTTGCTGTACCGATTGTGCTTGGCCGGTATGCCGTAGAGGCACTGGAGGCGCTGGGGATGACGAACGGGATCGTAGACGGTGACCTGCGGCCAGAGCGGCAAGGGACATCACAATCTTGGGCGGGATGCTGACCCTCTTCTTCACGTGGATGCTCGTCCATTCTGGTTTCTGGGCTCGGCTAGCGAGCGCGTGGCATATGGCAACGAGGAACAGTTCGGATCTCATGAGCATTCTCTGCGAGCAAACAGGTTGTCAATGGTCACTGATCAGGGCAGTTACAAAGCAAATATGCGGACATGAACCTCTCTCTGTTGGTACGCGACCGCCTGACCAGTGTCATCGACTTGACCATCGACAGGATTGGGACTTCGCGTAGTTAGGTGCTCGGCATTGCGTCCGGCATCCGCCATGTGACGTTCCCGTTCGTACACGAGCGCCTGAAGGTTGCGACTCACGTTCGTGGTCGTCTGTTCTCGATGAGCGGCCTGGTCCTGCAGGCGGATGCGTTCGCGTTCGAGTGTCGCTAACGTTCGGTTCAATGCTGTGATTTCTCGAGCTTGACGAGTGGTGCTCAACTGCAATCGGGTACGTTCTGCGTTTGCGGTCGCTAGAATCAGCTTGAGATATTCGGTCTCCCTGACCTGACGAGCGCCACCTTCGGGTTCGGCCGCTCGCGACGTGATGCCCGGTTGTCTGGTGCCCACCAGTGGAGGGGCCGCATTCATGAGATGGTTCGCTCTTTGGTGGTCGGGGGATTGCGCGTCGCAATCGAGATTCGTTATCGTCGACTGCTCTCTACGAGTAGCGCTTTCCAGCAAATGGGCGTGTTCGCGTTCGGATTTCGCCACCGTTCGGTTCAGACTCGTGACCTCATGCGCTCTCCGGGTGATATTCTGAAGTAAGCTGATCCGTTCACCATCGACAGTCGCCAGCTTCCGCTTCAGCGTTTCGATTTCCTGCTCCTTACGGGTGCGGTTCACGCGCAGGAGCTCACACTCCAGGGTAACTGCTCTTAACTGGGTGTTCAGCAGCCTGATCTGCTCCTCTAATTGATGCGTGCCATGAGCGCGCTCCGTCCGGGCGACCTCTAACAAATGAGCCAGTCTTGCGATCTCACGTGTTTGATGGTCAATGTGCGCGTGCAGGCCGCTGCGTTCGGTTTCGAGTACTACATCCATGATCCTCCACGCTTGCCGGCGAATCGTTTCGGCAATCGCGTCGTGGTCCCGAGGCAGGCTTGCTCCTGGTGGGTCTCGCGGCCCAGTAAAATCGTCAACAGGCGCCGCCTGCTGACAACGGCGTGACAGGTTGCCTTCGGCGTGCCATCGTCGGTCTGGCATCTTGCGACATAACTGTCCAAGAGATCATGGATCTATGGTGCAATCGGCGTCAGCCACGTCCACAGGAACACACCGGTGGAGCAATGCGAAGTGCAATACCTTGACCGGGATGTCGGTAGGGCCACTCCCTCGAAGGCTGAAGCTCTCGTGCACCACATGCTCGCAATGGTTGTACTGGAATGGTTATCAGAGTCTGATAGGTGAAGTGATACGATACAACCGACCGCAAATGACAGCACGACTTGGGTCGCAGGAGATCCCCAGGCGACTTGGCTGATGCGAATCGAATTGAACGGTACGGGGCCGTCATCCGCCGACGCGTCGAACTCGAACCTTCACATCGCGGTCAGCGCTAACCACCTTCACTATGGTTTTCAGCAGAAACTCGAAACCAAGTCTACCGACCTGACCCAGAATTCGCCCCGCCTACTCGGCCGGTAGATATGGGTAGGCTTATCGTTGTCACCCGCGGTTAGCCGGTGCCCACTTCCGGAATGGTACGCGGCTCGCCACAGCACTCGTTCGTCTCCCAGCTCCTCAGACGCTTTCCAGAACTCGATACGCCTGATAATCCACAACTCCTGGTCCGGATGCCGCCGGCTCGCCAACGTCCAGGTCGCCGTCTGCACGCCTCCTGCCGATCGGCAGGCCGCAACCAGCATGCCAGCCGCCAGCAGCACACCAGCGCGCAGCATGGCCTCGGTGCTCACGCCGGAATGCAAGCCCCGTCACCCGTGGCGTCCGGCCGCGTTTGCGGTTTACTACCTTTCGACGAATTAGGGACCACTCCGCAAACAGCGACTGGCGCGTCTGGTCTTGCGCGCGAGTGGCGGAATGGGCCTGGTGGCGCATTTCGGTGGTTCCGCAAAGCGTCCAGCGGCGTTGCGCAGCAACGGCCTGTCCCCGGCGCAATACCTGCCTTGTCACCCCATTTCCGAACGCGGGGGACAATCAAGTATTGTGTTTGGAAAGTGTATCGCTGTTCACGTTAAGTCACCCGCTGATGCTGGAACCATGCTGGCGCTGCCACTGGTCGTAGGCGGCCGCCAGTTTCGGGTCGGATGTGGGCCGAATTGATTGCAGCGCCGCATTGACATCGTCGTCTGTCACCAATGGCACCGGCGTGCAAGGCAGATCTAGCAGCGCCGTTAACGACGGTGGGCGCCTGTGAATAGGCTCCCACAAAGTACTGACCTCGGGTAACGTCGAGACTCGCCAGCATTCGCCTATTGGAGGCATGTCCAGCGATACTCCACAACAGCACTCCCCATGCGCACGCACCTTAATGGTCTCATAGCCGCTTCTTTGCAAAGCGCTGTGACATCGGCACCCGAGAACCCCTCCGTTTTCTTTGCGATATCTGAACAGCGCACCGCTTCTGTTAGCATCCCAGGTCGTTCGGCGCCGCCAGTTGATCACCGTGAACATCGAGCTGACCAGCCCGGCCTTCGAGATGCTTGGAGATGATCGTCGCTCTAGCCTTGTGATTCGGTAATGGCACCAGAATCTGCCGCCATGTCAGTATTGCCAGCTGTCGAAGTCATTGTAACACTCGTACTCGTTTCTCAAGGCGTCGTAGCATAGCGACATCGAGATCCCAGGGGACGTTGCTGGCAGCCAGAACGAATACGAGGCTGCTCGACGTTGCCAAGCCGTCCATCTGAATCAGCAGCTCCGTCTTCATTCGTCGGCTGGCCTGACCTGCTGTTCACCGGCTGCTCACGACGATGACAGACGGCAAGGGATCTGACCTCGTGCTCCGATTGCGCGCTTCGCGAGCTCATGATGGAGTCGATCTCGTCGATGAAGATCGTCGATGGTGCATGGTGCCTGGCGAGCTCGAAGAGCATGCGGACCAGCTTTTCGGAATCGCCTAGCAGATGGATGAGCACACGCCATGACTTGTCGAGGAGCTCCTTACCTCTCCATTTGCTAATGATGGACGATACGGATACGTTGAAGAAGGTTGTCTTGCATTCGGTGGCAACCGCGCGTGCCAGCAATGTCTTACCAACTCCAGGAGGTCCTACGCCGCATTCCGAAATATTCCTTGAATGATAAAAGCGCCGTTACCGTGAAGCAGAATGCCTTTCCAGGGCGCCAGCAGCCCTGTAAACATCTCCGGGAAGAGGATCGGAAGAACAATCGCTTCCTTCAAAAGCGTTTTCGCAGGCGTCAGCTCAGCAATGTCGTCCCTGGGCTGGCAGTGAGGGACGCGCTGCAGGTGGCAGGACGAAACGACGCTTGCCAGTGAACGTTTGGGTTCTCCTGATAAATGTCCTTTGATATCAGGGCAGCCAACTCTCGTTGGTCGTCTGTCGGGAACGTAATCGGCTTGAGCAACCTAAATCAGCGTTAAAACTTGATTGATGTCTGCCAGAGGGACATTCGTCACCTTTCGTAGTGGCTCGGGGCACCTTCGGCTTTGCCGGGCACCAGCGTTCCCTAATGGTGGTCCGGTGAATTTGTCGTGTCGTCGCAAGGGACCGCCAATGTGGGCCATACAAGCGCGATACCCTGCACGAATACTTGATCGGGCGATGGCTCTTCTTGAGACGAGGCAGAGGCAACAGGCACCTTCTCTTGAATAGGTCGCGAGCGACCCTTGGGCGTAACGTGCTTTTGACCCGGACGAGCTGTTACGGCACCAGATCCGCCGCCTTCCCTAGCATCGTTCACCGCTTCAGACGACATCAGCAACTGTACCGTCTAGTCATTAGTTCACCTATCGCATTTCTTGTAGAACTTGGGGCGTTTGCCAAACTGGACCACGCTCACCAACATAGAACGTGACAGGCTGGCGGTGGTTTACCTTGAACTCGTGGAACTCGGCGAATTGCTGTTCAGTTGGGAACATCAGAGGTCGCTGTCGGGATATGGACGCCCCGATTAACATACCGTAATGATGGTTAACAGGTCGATGTTGTCTGCGACAGCGAACTTGCTAACAGGGACGTTCGACTCGATCTGCAGGCGCTGTGCGCTGTCCAGGAACCCTTGCTCCAGCAGAAAGTGAACGATCAGGACCAGAGCGGAACGTTTGCGCTCATCGGCCTCCTTGTCCTTCTGGCCCCCAGGAGTCAGTTAGCGTTTGCTGGCATCCCCCGCTCCGGCAGCCGCCTGACCTGGTCCCGGGCTTGGCTATCCGCCATCTGTCGCAACAAGCTCTCCCGTGTCGCCGACTTCATGTTTGTATTTGGTTGCTCGGCACAGGCGCAGGCACTGCGTGTCCCGGTCGCTAGCCATGCCTCCGTGACATGATACCTGCAACCTTATTTGAGCGTCGTAACGAGTTAGCACGTTCTTCGCCCGGCAAACCCAACGCCACGAATGCATGGAACCCCGGATGTAATGACACTGATGAGTGATGACTGAGGGCGCACCCGGCTGGCCAGCTTTGAGCTTGGCAGACCACCGCAAAATGCAGCAAGTGGATGGAAAAAATGGAGGCGCCGGTGATCGAAACCGGGATCTCTTCGTTGCAAACGAAGCGCTTTACCACTAAGCTACGCCCCCAAGTGTGCGTATGATCGGCATGCGACCGGTGACGACAGAGCGTCCGCCGTGCAGATAGATCTTCTGTACTTTCTACGTTTATTGCTCGACAAGGGCCGTTAGCGCCATTGGTGGCCGTCGGAAAGTGCCCAGCGAACCTGTGACACGAATTCTGGGGAATTGTCAAGGTGGATGTGGTGTCCAGAATTGGGAATGCGGACAAGACGAGTCCTGCCCGTCTGGACCAGCGGAATGCCCTGGATCTTCCAATTGTACATCCAGTCGACGTCGCCGAACATGATCGTCAGTGGAATAGAATCGGGCAGATGCCGAATGAGTCTCTCGCCAATCGGATTACGCGCGTACACACCTCGTTCGGGACCGGTCATGACTGGCACCAGGATCGCATTCAACGAGAACTCCCCACCCTGGCCAGCACAACTACCATGTCACAATGCCATCCTGTATAACGATAATCCGCGCTCTTACCGGGGGCGCCGATGTAATCCCGTACAAATACGCAGACAAGACCTCCAGGTCATCCTCTTTCATGGCATGGAACCGCGCCCTGACCATTCGATCGGTGAGGCGATGACCCCATGGTCCCACTGCGCGAACAATGCTCTGTGGCGTGATGTTGTTCGCCCAACCCAGCGCCAGCAACTTCTGCTGGAACGTCAACGTATCGGCCGGCAGGCGACTGCCGTCCGGCTGGGACAGGAGCCCAGCCGGAGACACCATGATCAAATTCGAGACGCGGTCAGGGTGCTTGGTAGCGTACGCCGCCGATAGGAACCCTCCCAAGGAGTGCCCACACAGCGCCATCTTCTCAATGCCCATCTCCTGACGCCACCGCTCGAACGGTTCAATGAAATACGACTCGGCGTTGGCGGCGGCTTCGTTAGCGTCAGCACCACCGTGCCTGTACTTCGTGAACGGCGTCCTGGATGATGCGCCCATGCCGTTCCAGTCCACAGCGATGATGGGTCTCGACGTGGCCGTCGCTAACGCGTCGAGCACAGTCGCCCAGAATCCCAGGCCAGACCCGTATCCGTGCGTCAACACCAACGGTTCGCCTTGGTCGTTGCCGCCATTGTTAACCACAACAGTGTTCAACAATATGGCGCCGTCGTCGCTGGCGGGAACCAGCCGCTGGACGTACGGCGACTGGACGTGCCTGACGACGATGTCAGCAGCGGGCGGGTCGGATCTCGGGAGCAGGTCGCCTACTTGTCGAGTAACGACTTCTGGGTGCGGCACAGCCGGTCCTGCCAGGACGTGGAGTTGCGCAGGGAGCGGCGCAGCCGGTTGAGGCGGGCCAGCGACAGGAGCTTCACGCGCTGGGCCGCCGACCAGTAATGGACGCGCAGGAAGTTCATCAATATATAATCTGCGCGGGGCGCCTCGCTCCCTGTCTCGAGGCACAACCGGTAGGTAGTCTTGATCGAGAACAATCTGGGACTCGCAGTCATTTCGGACGGCGCTCAGCCGACTCTGCCCCTGCCGACCGATATCACTAACGGTATAGTCATCCGCTTTGGAGCGGTACCAACCGGACCGGAAGACCGCAGCATGTGAGAATACGTCGCAGGTCTCTTCTAGGAGCAATATCGTCCCCAGGTCCAGGCCCCCTGAAATCAGTTTCGTCTGCTTTGTGGCCATCTGCGCTGACCAGGGTATCGGAGACCCGATCGGTACCTGTCCTACCTCGGTTTCGAATGGTATTGTTATGCTCGAGTTCGTCGTGCCGACTCGCAATTCGGATGCGGGAAACGCTGTCTTTAGTCTGTCCTGGCTGCAGGTCTTCGACATCGACGACCTACAGAAGCGAATCGACCCCAACGCCACTCCTTGCCTCATACGCGGCTGGAACATTGATACAGACCCGCTCGTTGCTGATTATATATGTTATCAACGGCGTAAATCGTGACGCTGAAAGTGCCTGCGGGCTCAAGCATCCTGCGGATGCACCGGTCATGCTTCGCCGACCTGACAGCTGGGGACAACCATGCAGGTTGTGGCCCTGGTTCCTGATCCGAAACGTGACGGACGGACGACCGTCTGGATCGAAAGTGCACCTTCTTCGAGAAACGCCAGGCGCCGGATGGTGCCGCCGCTCAACTAACGGGACTGAGAATATGCGGACCGCGGTAGACGACGTATGATCCTCATGCAAGAATACGGATGGAATGTGTACTACAAGTTCCCGAGTGGGGTTCCCGACGTAGATTACAAGAAAACGGTTCACCGACACCTTCATTACCTTCAGAACGGCGGGCATCTCGACGTCCTTCCCTTCAACGAGCGGGTCGTTCGTTGCGCAGAGCAGCTGCTCGGCAGAACGTACAAACGCCGGTCATCCCGTACAATTCGTATCCGCGTTCATGGAGGTCGTTGAAGCGTTCCTTCAGGTTGCTTAACGTGGCGGTCCAGGTGGTGCTCTCGATGTCCTAACAGCTATCTCGGTCTACGAGAATAAACTCTCGCACTCTTCCGGTATCCGCGTGCGGTCAACGTCGGTCCAGCGCCCACGCCAGACCGCTGACGAACGTGCACAGACGTAGAAAAGAGAAAGACTGAGAGACCTTACATCGCATACCCCTGTTGTCGTCTGTTGTTGTTGGCGTTGGCGTTGTTGTTGTTGTTGTTGCTCGCACCGCTCCTGTTGTTGTTGTTGCTCTTGTTCTCGTTGCGGGCGCCGCTGCGTCCGTCTTGGTTTGCCCGGGTTGTGTTGCTTCGGCCCCCGGGTTGGTCATTCCGGCGGCCTTGCCCGTTTCCCTGCTGATTGCTGGCCATGTTCTTGGCGATAGCAGCTTGTAGTTGCTTTTCTGTAACTAGTCCAGGGGCGTCTTGCTGTGCTCTTTGCGCCTTCTGTGCTTTTCGTTCTTCGTGGCGGATCTGCGTCAGTCGGAACTCCAGGCGGAACTGTTTGCTGTAGTGTACGATTACGTCCTCGATGGCTTCTCGGAATCGTTGAAGGAAGTTCTCCGCGATTACGATCCTTGCTGTTTGGAGCAGGTCGTTTAGTTTCCTGAGGAAGCATTCACCAAGTTCAATTTGCTGCTGATGAACTTTGCTGATTCGGGCGTTCAGCTTGTCCGTTTCAGAAGCGATATCCAGTTGGTATGCAGCCGCGGTTGATGTTGCTGACATAGTTAGTTCCGCCTGGAGTTCCGACTGACGCAGATCCGCCACGAAGAACGAGAAGCACCGAAGGCGCAACGACTGGCAGCGCAACGAGCACAGCAAGACGCCCCTGGCCTAGTTACAGAAAAGCAGTTCTGCTTCGTTGACGCGGAACGCAGTCGTGATCGGATACGAATTGTACGGGATGACCAGCGTTTGTACGTTCTGAACGATGTATTCACGTTGCACTTGTAGATGCCTGTTATTGATGTCGATTCGACGCAGGTTGTTGTCCAGGTACGCACTGGAGAATGAACGGCTAGCAGACGTTACGTTGTCGGAATTTAGCGATCATGGCGAGGCGGTCGGCGAGCTGCGTGTTCGTTCTCGCGTATCGGATGGCTTCGCCCTTGAGATGTAGCCGCGGATGCATGCTGGATTGTGTTGCGACTGACGCGGCAGGTATTGATATACGTTGAGCTCCTTCTGAAACGTCCGGAATGCGATCTTGTTTTCGTGCTTGTAGACAGTTAGGTCCAGAAAGGCGACGGCTGTAGTCGAGGTCGTGACATTCACCTGGATTCCTGGTATGGTGGCGTTCATTATGTGGATTACGTTCGCTAGTTGTTGTGAGCTTCCACGGTAGACCTTACATCGCATACCACAGCGTGGTCGACGGGCTACCCCCCAACGACCTTAACGGGCCTTTGTTGTACACCTCACCCACACACAGCCAAGTCGAAACGGCAACGCGCGCGACTAGCCAATTAGATCAACGTGTACGTGCACCAGCGGTACCCGTCACGAGCCACCGCTGAACTAGCACCCACCATCCGATCGAAGCCCCCGTTCCCAACATTCCTGAACTTCAAGTACCACAACCTGCTCCCAGAACCACTGGCGACCGAACTGAAGCCACAACTACAGATCCTTGGTAAGGACCAGGGCGAAACATCTCTGCCTGCATATCCTCCGAGAGGACTTCGAAATGTTCCTCGACGGCAACATCCCGACAGTCGAGGCCTTTATCCAGCTCGCGCAGGGCCTCCCGCGAACCAAACCGTCAATAGTTTCATCATCATCATCACCAACGCCAAGAACCTCACTGTCATGAAGAACTGCGTTCCGTATGCGACCTTTGGCTGCGACATCGACGAATCACTCCTGCTATCCGAACGGCCGTCGAGCAGCAAGCTTGCGCCATGACGTCCATGTTTGTCGGCATGACTCTATCGTCCTTCTTCCTGCGCATCAACCGCCTGAATCGAAGCCTGTGCCGAGCTGTTTCCGAAGACCTCGTGGGGCGCCTGCTGCTTCATTCAACTCACGATAGCTGCTCTGCGTTTTTGCAAAATTTACCTGCGACACGAATCACGATGCAGCTCGCTGGGTTCCCGCCGGTGGACGCTGACGTGGCCGCGTCTGCCATGCGCCCACTGCCGTGACAGTGGCGCTGATCTATTTCGGGATCCGTTTGGTACGGCAACGCACTCCGGGAACGGTCTGTTTTCTGACTCACGGGACGGATGCGGACGGGTACGGTATCCCTGACACGGGTCTGAGGCGCCGATCGTGCCGTCGGTCGTCGCGAATTTTTCAGAGTCGACTCACCAAGGGTCTGGGTCGACTTGAGGATTCAGACGCTGGCCGGGGAAGGGCCGCGCGCCGTGGTTAGATGGACGACGAGCCAGCTGCGATTAACGTTGCTCTCGTGGAATTGTCCATAGCGCGCGGAATGGTCGCCGAACGTCGTCCGCGACGTTCGTCGGCGGAGGCGTCCCCCTTCCCTGATCAGATGAGGCGTAGAGCCAGTATCGCAGGACTGCGCGATTCTACTCGTCAGGTTATTGACATTCCGCGCTCTATTCGCAGAGTTACTCAGAGCTGACTGTTGCCCATCGTAGACTCATCGGATGATTTCCGATGACGTCGACATTATTGATGTCGACGTCGATACTGAAGACTGGTGGAGGACGTACAGCGAAGTGCCGATGTCATGGCGGCATGAATGCGTGATCATCTACGACGACACGGCAGCCATGATCTCTCGCCTGCTGACGATACGATGTGCACGCGTGGCGTTCAGTGGCGACGAAGACGAATGTGGCGAATTCGTTCAAACGCATGCGCAATTCATCCACGACTTTATGCCGATCTTCCGGATATGCTGTCGGGCACGGTTTCGTTCGGTACTGTGTAGCCTGCATTCGATCCGTGAGCAGCATCTCCCACACTCCATCGAACATTACGTCCTCGATGTGCACCTGGACAGCGGGCGGTCCCGTGCCGTCCTAGCGACTATGCACACGTCAGCAAAGGATCCCCTTCTCTTCACCGTAATGCGTTTCTCTACATGCTGTGCCTTGTTTATAACGTGCGATTAGAGATACTGCTGGCGTGTATGGAGCGACTGCTGGCCCGAGCTCTGCATGATCGCCAGCATGGACCTTTACCCGATGATACCACCGTGGATCATTCGTGACTGCCTGTAAGCCTATTCGCATCACTGTATCTGCCCACATCTGATGCCTTACTATAGTGGACTTCTTTCAACATCATCTTGTAAGGAGACTGCGGAAAGTGCAGAGATTTACCTGCGATATCTTCATGACGTCCTTCATCGATACGAGGAGAGCCGAAAAGACGCCGTTATCGTTCACGACACGATAGATATGGCGGCTCGGTTGGCCTCGCAACCGCGAGTAAGATGGGCTCGCAATGTGTGCGACGAAATCGTGTGGCAACCGGATAAGTTCGTCTTCGATCCATCCGTTGTGCTCGACCTTTGTCGGAAGTCGGGCTTCACCAGTGGTATCGTTGCCGCGTGTGCTTTCAACGAGCAGTTGTACGAAGCACAACCTGTCCTTGACCTCGCCCTTGAAAGCGAGGGCTCCTTGGAAATCGTTTGGCGTTTGGCGCATACGCGTCTTCTATCGTCGAAGGAATGGCTATACTTGTCCGACAAGGCTCTATCCTCCCCTCATGCTGGTACAACAGCGAGATCGATCGCCCAGCTGATTTTCGAAAGCGTCGGAAGCCAAGCATCGGTCCCACTGCTGTTGAAGAGTCGCCGTCTCTGCGATCTCCTCACCCCTGGCGATGTCCGATTGTTGTACCATCGGACTGTTTCCACTGGCTTGTCCTCGGATAGGTCAGGACCTGGTCCTGAGCCGGCACCTATGAGTAGTATTCTCGAGAATATGCACTGCTGGCGTGCGAAAGAATCGCAGCACTGGCAGGCATCGGTGAGGTACTCCTCCGAATGCAGAATATGCTGGGAAAATGTCCATCGCCTGGACCATGAACAGGTGTGCATATTTCGATGCGGCTGCATGTACCACCGCTCCTGCATCTACGACCTGTCCAGCTGCGTCGCCTGCCGCCAATACATTCTGCGTCACGAAGAATTTCTGAAACGTCTCAACTCGTGCGACTGGAACGAGCACGGTGAATTCACAGCGTCCAGCCTGTCGCAATTCTTGATCGACACCGCCAAGTGATCGCTATGCATTATTTTATGAACTCTATCTACGCGTTATTCTGTATCTGTTCCACATTGCAAAGGCAGTCGTTGCGTCACCAGTTCCGGACATTGCGCACAGTGGACGACGTGTCGCGTGGGCGATGACCAGGTCAGAGGGTGTCAGGTGAGCGATGCCGTCTGCGGTTTGAGTGGCTGCCATCGTGTGACCGATGCCTGGTGCATAGCGATGAGCTTCTGCGTGCTGTTACCGTCGGTTTGCAATCGGCAGATGCGAGTGTGCGTTCGCAGGCGGAGTCTGCGCTGGAGGTCATGAAGTCTTCGCCGAAGCAGTTTGCTGAAAGCATTCTGCGGAATATTTCGACGGGTGTGGATCCTTCGTCAGAGCAAATGCTTGCTGTCGTAAGTGCAGGATTCCGACCCTTCAGGGTGCGGCGCGTGACTGATGCCCTTCTATGTAGTTGCTGCGCCAGACTTTGCAAGTAAATGCGAAAGACAAGTCCATGGTCGATTTGCGGCCACAGCTCTTAATCGTCCTCGCTCAATTGAGCGATCGATTGAGCCCGGCTGCCTACAAAGGTGTTCTTCACGCTGTTTGCGCTCTAATCAAGCGGTTGGTCTGGAGCTCTTCGTGCTGGTTCGTGCGGTTGCTCACTCCTGTTTGATAGTGGCTGCACGTGGAACGAGTTGATTCCCGCTATTCTTCATCTGGGATCGTCTTCCAATTCTCTGCAACGGTTAGCCGCCCTAATGATACTCGACAAGCTGGCCGAATTCAACTTTGAGGTTTTGGAGCAACGTTCGCCGATCTACCGATGTATTTGACACCGTTTAAGTAGATCGTCAGCCCGCATTTGAATGCGATTACTCCTATTCTGGGAGAAGGACTCTCTGGTCCTCACTCTACAGCTGACACTCGGCAAGCAGCGATGCGTGCCTCGATTTCGCTTCTCGTCTCGTTCCCTGATGACCACGCGACCGTTCTTGCGAATGCTGGTGGGTTTACGCATTCCACGATGCCATCGCGTTACTTATATGGCTCTACAGGTTTGTTGCCACTTCTCCTTCAAACAATTCAGGCCTGTGAATCGGAGACGGACCTGAAATCAACTTTGACGAATCTGATTGAGCTGGTCGGATACAAGGCGCCGTTGTTCGAACGCTTCATCCCTCAAATATGCATGGCCATGGAGGCAATCATGCGGTCTCCTCAGTTGGACCAGAACTGCAGGTCCATGTCCCTGGAGGTCTTGGTGTCATTATCGAACGGCCGTGTGAATAAGCAGGGCGTGCTGGGTGGCGCTAGCATTGAGCTCGCACTTGAACTGATGGCAAGCGGCATTGTTTCGAGTTCCGCTGACGAAACCCTGTCTGCTGAGGACATTGATGAGTTCGCGTCCGCTGGTGATGCTCTGTTCCGGCTGTGCCAGTCTGTCGGTATTGACACGGTCATGAAAATTGCAATTCCACGGCTTTCTTCCTGGATTTCTGAAGGTCACATGCTTCCTGCTCTTCATGTCGGTATACTGTATCGGCGGCCGTACTTTTTCTGAATGGATATTCTGTAGGCCGCAAAGAAGATAACGGAAGGGTGCCCGGAACGTCTCGCTGAGAAATTTGGATCATGTGTTTGGGCGGACTTTGTTTCGTGGAGCAAGATAGGACTTCGGCGTCAAGAGGAATCGATCCGGGTGGCAGCGCTGCAATTGCTATCTGCCATGTGCATGTCAGCAAGCGGAAAATTTCAGGAGTCTGCCGCATCTCACGAAATCCCTTCCATATGCGTGACCATGATGAGCGACCCGTCACCGGCTGTTGTCGAAGAGGCGTGCCTGTGCCTTGCTAGTTTCTGCGTCATTGGAGAGGAGTGGGATCGTGAAATCTCAGAACGGAGTCTTCAGGTTGGGCATTATCGCGGCGTTCTGATGATCTATCTCAGACGTGATATAGGCACTGTGCTCTGTGTTGGATTCCTCTCCTGCACCAGCTGTGGCAGACGCTGCGCTCACAGCTATTTCATCGCTGTCAGAGGTTCTTGGTGAGAAATTCGTCCAGTTCTACGACCGGTTGATGCCAGCGCTCCTGGCGCTCTGTGCGTCAGAGTCTCAAGCACGCGGGAAAGCTATTGAGTGCGCTGGCATTCTTGGGCACAGTGTCGGCTCCCATATCTTTGCCAAGGATGCTGCAGGTCTTACGCAGGTCAGCTAATTCTTGACGTCATTTTTCCTCGCTTCTGACGACTCCTTCAGCTGCTTCTGCAACTTAATCTTCCCAGCAACCACGACGATTGGCCGTTCGTCCATCAGGCCCTTGCCCGCATATGCCAGACGATGGGTGCCGAGTTCTTCTCGCCATTTCTACCTGCCATTATTCCGCACCTACTGTCATGCACGGCACTTGATGACGGGTGCAGTGTTGAAGAGGTCACTGATGAACGACCTGTTGACGACGTTGATGGCGTTGATGTTGTGACGTTGGAAGTGCGTGGTCTTGGCAAGCGCATGATAACGATGAACACCTTTTTGATGGAGCAGAAGTCGCTGGCTTGCAATATGCTCTTCCAGGTGCGCGCGACAAATTCTCATTGTCTGTGGCTTCGTTCAACTAATGTGGTGCGTAGTACGCTCATGATTTGGGACCCGCATTTCGCCCTTGGGCTGTAAAGACTGCTGCATCGTTGATTCCGCTGATTAACTGTCGTTACAACGAACAAGTACGCCTTGCGGCCGCAGCAGCACTTCCTCCTATCGTTTCGGCACTGTTTCCCAGCAACGAAGCGGTTGAGTGTGCAAGGCAAGCGTATCCGAATTTGATCAGCGCAATCGCTTCGGAGCCTGAGCTCTGCAACTTGATGGCCGTTGTTGAAGCGTGTGCAGACACTATCAAGGCGCTGAAGAACGAGACCATTGGTACCTGGGGTGGGCTTAGAAATCGCGCGCCACACTCTAACCTGTCTGTCAGGTATCGATTTGGAAAGCAAGCTGTGTGTTGCACTGGAGCTTCTTCTAGCCGAGTCCGCCGCTCGACGAGATGAAAGGGCGGCATCTCTACATGGGGGTCAATGTGATGACCACGAGATCAGGTTCCCGATGACGTTTGTCGTATTTCGAACAGAATCAGGCGCTTACTGTATCGCAGTCGAATTGATGAAGAAAACGATGTCGAAACCGAAATTCAAGGGCATATCGTCGATGTCGTTTCCGCGTGTGCACAATCATCTCGCGACCTGTTCCTGCCTGTCTTCCAGGTATTAGTCCATTGAAGAATCGTTATAGAAACGTTCTGACCGAATGTCTAGTCGACCCTCGAGCGGCGCGTTTGTTCGATGCTGACGCGATCGTTGTCTGAGCTTACGTCAGCCTTGTGCATATTTGATGACGTCATCGAGCACTGCAGCCCCAAAGCGGCCGAGCTATATGTCGTCCCGATGCTTCCAGTGTTTCTCGAACACGCGTCGTCAACTGTGAGCCTCTGTCATCTCTTACCCTGCCATGTAATGACTTGATCGTTCGCCTAGGACAGTGACGTTTGCCAAGCAGCCGTTTACGGATTGGGTGTCTGCGCTCATGTATGCTCGCTGTACCCTTCGTTGCGTACTCTCTTCTCGCGCGATTACATGCATCATGCGTACTCGACGCTGCGCCAAGTTGTCCACAGCATTGACTTGTCTAAGGATGAGGCGTTCGCTCTTTCACGGGACAATGCCATATCGTCGATGGGAAAGATGCTGGTCTACCAACGAGCGCTATGGTCGCCCGCTGAGCTCCCTAAAGCTGCTGCAGAGTGGGTCTCTCTTCTGCCAGTTCGTAACTGTCCCATCGAATCCAAGGTCGTCCACGGTCTCCTGCTGCAGGTTATCTCCTTGGTCCCAGACTTCCTGAAGCCCCATTCCCCGATATCCTCGCACTTGGTGTGCCCTTTGCTTTGACTGCGGGCCAACTTGCACTGATTACCGTGCGATGCAGATGTTTGTTATCGCGAACGTGATTGCGGACCGGCTTGCGAACGATGAGGTGTTGGGTCAGCTTCGTTCGGTGTGGCATCAGGAGCGTCTATCTGGGAACAACGTCGTGTCTGCTGTTCTGTCTCAGCTCACACCGGAACAACGCTCATTGTTGCAGTAAAAGTATTTCAGAATGCTGATTCGTCCGATTGCGTCGCTCGCAGTGGCTGCTGCCGTCTGTGACAGTGCGACAGTCTGGACGACTGTGACGTGTACCCGAACGCCAGACAGACAGGGCGCGTACCGTCACGTTCAGGTCGGGAAGTCAATCCAGTCGACTTCGTCTTCTGGTGACCCTTGACTGCGCTTCGAGAACGTTCCACGGGGCCAGGGGGCTTCATTTGAAATTGGGCTGTTAGGCAGATATGAAGACCTTGTCGGTGGTGATCGCTGGCTTCCTGGTGGCCTGCGTCACCGGGACTGGATTGAAGCTGAACAAGTTGATGGCGCCAGCCATGGTGCTGGGGGCGAACGTCGCGCCTGCGCCGGTTGATACAAGTGGTGTCGCCACTTCTGCCTGTACGCTTGGTGGCTACCTGATGCCCACCGACGAGAACGGCATTGCCAAGGTCGACACGTTCTACAACTCGGCCTTCGCGTGCCGCGGCGCTTGGTCGATGGGCGTTGCCGGCGCTGACACCGGCAACAACATCGAGCTGGGCGACCTGATCGCGTCCTGCAATCCACCTGCGAACGGCGCCTGGGTCAGGAGCTGGAACGGTGACAGCTACAATGGCGCGCACCTCTACCTGGCCCCAACGTCGGGTGGCACCGGTTACACCGTTGTTAACGACATCGCCGGAACTCAGGAGTTCCCTGTGATCTGCAAGATTGCCAGCTAGGTGGACCCCCTGCTCCCGCTGCCCACTGGTCAAACGCTGTCACAATACACGCACTGTCTAACACGGTTTCTGCAGCAACACCTCTGACCATGCACGTCTGAGGACAGGGTCCCGAGTTTATTTAGTATTGGCGTCTGGACCTGCAACGCAACACGCACGCCGATGCTGTCACTGTCACAAGTGAATGACGGAGCGGCACACTACAGTGCCGGGACATGTATCGTAAAGGCAGGCCCGGATTTTTCAAGTCGCTGTATCGTAAAGGCAGGCCCGGACTTTGACAAGTCGCGGTATCGTCAAGACAGGCCCAGATTTTGACAAGTCGCGAGCTCTCGCGTTCTTCGCAAGTGGGCATTCATTTTGATCTGTGGTCGCCTGGAGTCGATACGGAGATGTTCGTGTCGGGCGTGAGCATTGGTATTCTGCTGAGCCTGGTAGGGTACGCGGGGGCGGGCCCTGCCGATACGAGTGCCATTGCTACGCCAGCCTGTACGCTCGGTGATTACCTGATCCCTACTAACGCGAACGGCGCTGCCAAGCTCATGACGTACGAGGACGCTGCCTTGGAGTGCAGTGGCGCCTGGTCGTTGGGTGTTGCCGACGTAGGTGACAGCCACAGGATCGGCCTGGGCAGCCTGATCAAGTTCTGCAATATCCCGACGAACGGCGCCTGGGTCAACAGCTACAACGGCAAGACGTACAACGGCCTGCCCCTCTTCATGGTTCCGAAAGATTACAGCGTGTTCGCCGACATCACCGGCGGCCAGGTCTTCCCCGTGATCTGCCGTATCTCCAAGTCCAACTAGGCGCTTGCTCCGCCACGCGCCATGCGCGCCCGCCTCCGAAACGAAATAATGACCACGATGCGTATTGGGTGCAGCCTGCCTCTAGATTCTGTATGATGTAGATCCAGTGAAGTGTCTGCTCCGAAGACTTGCGTCAAGGGAAGGCGACTGCTGCTGGAGTTGCCCAGCCAACACTAACAACGTCAACTAGATGTGCCAGATGACCAGGTCCGGCTTGGTAGACGGACGTTGCGTCACGAGCAGGAACGGTGGCACCTTTAATGCCCCGGGATATTGGCTAGCCCGGTGATTCGCCAGATTGCCTTATCGGCGATACGCTGCTGGCCTGGCCACCCGCGCCGTTCAACTGTTGCCAATAAATCTTGCGGCGAAAGCAGGAAACGGCAGAGCTCGAGGACTAACTAATGAGAAGATGATAACTCGTCAAGAGGCAGGTGAGAGTCACGCCCCAGCGGTGTCGAATTCAACATCCATCGCCCGTCGCGGAATGCCCCGTGGCCAGCACCGCTGGTGGAGCGTTGGTGTTACATACGAGCTAAAAGTCCCCGAGTTGTACACCGCCCCTTGCAGAATGTCGGAGTGGGAACTACAGGGTCTCGGCGCCATTTGGAATTCCCGATTGTTGGGTCAACATGGGCAAAGCCATGTTGATCGTGGCTGTGGGCGCCATCTTGCTGGCCTGTTATGCGGTCGAAGGTGGAGGCGAGTCGTCGAGTGAGACGTGGAGCGAGTCAATGACGTCCACTCACACCACGAAGGACAAGTACTCTACAAGCTCGAGTAGCACCTCGGCCTGTACCCGTGGCAACTACCTGATCCCCACCGACGAATGCGGCAACCCCATTGTCGTCCCCTTCTGCGATGCTGCCGCCGTGTGTCGCGACGCGTGCACTGTGGGCGTTGCTGCTGCTGACACCGACAACCTCAAGAAGCTGGGCAAGCTGACCGCGTTCTGCCTGGTGCGTGGGGCCTGGGTCGAGAGTTGGAACGGTGACACCTACGGCGGTTCTCCTCTGTACGTGACTCGAAAGTCTCCTGGCCCCGGCTACTCCGTCGAAGCCGACATCACGCGCGCTCTGGAGTTCCCCGTGATCTGCCAGATTGCCTACTAGATGCAGTGTCACGTTTCCTCTGTACACGGTCATGCTGCTCATCCTGGCACGCACCATGCATCCAATACAGCGGACACTGTTCTCCAAGAGTGCAATGCATAAGCCAGAGACGGATTGCCCTAGGCATTGGTGTTCGTTCGTGCGTTGACACCCATGTGATATGCTGATTCTTCACCGCCCGCGGGGCACGTGATGCCTTATTGAATTCACCGACGACGTGGGTCCCACCGTCCGGATTTTGGAGAGCGCCTGCATCGGCTGCATGCGCTGGGTTTCACCGTTTTAGGCAACTTGCATATTCATGACAGGAAGGCGCTGACAGGGTGTGGTTCTGGGATGGTAGCCTGTGTCGCCACTCGTGTTTCGTCTGGCTCAACCGGCGGTATGAAGGTCGTTGTCGCAGCGTGCTCCTAATACGGTACGGTATCTGCACCAGGTCATGAGTTCGAATAGCACAGGTACGCGGTACCGTCTTCGCTGTTGCACCTTGATCGCCCGACGAAGGAGCGGTTTATCGTTATCCAACATGGCGACAGTGGACTCGCTGATTTGAATTACTAATGGGCGGCGTTGGTGGACTTGGGACCTAACTGCGTCTTCTCGTCAATGTCAACGAAGTCCTTGTTGGCAGATTGTCATTGAAGACTGGAATGTCCAAGTCGGTGGCGGTCATGCCTGCAATCGTGAGCGAATGCCCGCGATGACATCATAAAATGGAGATCGACGTCGATGTCCTCGGTGTACACAGCGAGAACCTGCTCGACGACATCCAGGACCACGAGTCAATCACATTGGTATCCGACAACCTTGGCAGGCCAGAGAATCCGTGTCGCCAACCCGTGTCGCCAACCCACTGGAATGGCCACAGACCATAATGCCATGGTGTGGACCGGCGACGTCGCTATCGCGTCTTGGTTTGCAATTGCATTCCGTTCCATTAATGACCATTTCGGTTCTGCTCGCGCTACCTTCCAGATCACGTCTGCCGCTAATCTCCACCTGCTCAAGGCGATTTGCGAAAGAGTCGCGAAACCTTTGACCGTGTGGCGCGTCGGTACTTAGGGGCTTTGTCTGAGCTGGAGCACGTGCTTACAGCTCAGATGAGGCTTCTCCAGTCAGTCGCTTCGTGGGGTATTTAGCCACGGTACTCTTGTTCACCACCTCACAGCTGGATATGTCGCCGTTGCTCCTGTCCTCGTTGAACTGATGTCGTGTAGGATCCTGATGAGAAATCAAGAAGAACGATCGGTTGCACCAGCGGCTGGTCGTCTAATGCGAACGCAGGTTCGGCTTACCAGGGAAACTTGTGGACCTTCGATGACACGCATGCTCGTAAGTCCAACGGTCCAAAGCGCATATGACCAGCCAATGACTGACATAAAGGGCAGTCGTTTATTGGTCAAATGCGCCTTGGACTGTTGACGATGGCTTACAAACACGGGCGTCATCGAAGGTCCATAGATCCCCAGGTAAGCCGAACCTGCGTTCGCACTCGACGACACCCCGCGCGCTGGTACAGCCGTTCGTTCTACGGACGGACTTCACGTTCCATTGGGCGACAATGGAAGGATGGCAGTCTCCCAGGTGGCCTCCCAGGTGGCCAGGGGGTCCCGGCCCGGTCCGGGCATTGCCTCATGGGTGTTACATCAACATCGAAAGTCCCCGAATTTGACACCCGGCTACCAGATCGTAGACGGTGGAGGCGCATCCGCAGGGCGTCATTTGAGATATCAGTTGCTTAAGTCAGCATGAGCATGTGCAAGTTCATGTCGGTGTTGGTTGCGGGAGCCATCCTGCTGGCCTCTGCGGTTGAAGGCGGCAGCGAGGAGTTGACGTCGACAGCGTGCGAGACCGGGACGTCAACTTGTACGTCGTCTGGAGAGTCGTCGTCGACAGGGTGCGAGACCGGGACGTCAACCTGTACGTCGTCTGGAGAGTCGTCGTCGACAGGGTGCGAGACCGGGACGTCAACCTGTACGTCGTCAGGGACGTCGACAGGGTGCGGATGCGAGACCGGGACGTCAACCTGTACGTCGTCTGGAGAGTCGTCGTCGACAGGGTGCGATACCGGGACGTCAACCTGTACGTCGTCTGGAGAGTCGTCGTCGACAGGGTGCGAGACCGGGACGTCAACCTGTACGTCGTCAGGGACGTCGACAGGGTGTGGATGCGAGACCGGGACGTCAACCTGTACGTCGTCTGGAGAGTCGTCGTCGACAGGGTGCGGGTACGAGACCGGGACGTCAACCAGTACGTCGTCGTCTGGAGCGTCGCTGCCAATCTGTATCTGTGGCAACTACGAGATCCCCACATTCGACTACGTCGGCCCCAAAGTCGTCCCGTTCAGCAAAGCCGCCGATGTGTGTCGCGACGTGTACACAGTGGGCGTTGCCGCTGCTGGCACCGGCAACCTCAACACGCTCGGCGCGCTGATCACGTCCTGCAATGTGACTGGAGCCTGGGTCAAGAGCTGGAACGGTGACACGTACAACAACTCGGCGCTGTACGTGACGCGCAACGCTACTGGTCCCGGGTTCGCGGTCGAAGTCGATATCACTGGCAACCTGACGTTCCCGGTGATTTGCCAGATTGCCTACTAGATGCAGCGTCGTGCTCTCCGAACCCGGTCAAGGCGACACTCAGCCAATACACCGATCGTCATTGTTTCATGGAATGTATAGGGCGGCACTGCCAGATAGTTCAGCGAATCGCCCCGCGACCTAACGCCGTTTCTTGCCCTTCTTGTTGGACTTCGACGAAGGCGTCGACGCCTGCCCTTGCATCTGCTTCTCCTTCTGACGCCGGTTATCGATGACGTTCTTGTCCTCCTCTCCGCGCTGCGCGCGAGACCGCCCAGACCCGGCCGATGTGCTCGCGGCCACCGATCCCTGGGCGCCCTTGAACGCGCCGCCCTGATGACGCCGACGTCCCTTCGTCCGTTCATACCGCGGTATCCATCGTTCAGGGTCCGGTGGCGGCCCCGGATGCGCTGGGTCAAACCCTTTCGGGTACCTGATCGGTTTCTTCTTCTTTTTCTTCGCCTTGACCTTCTCCTCGGCGGGCTTCGCTGCGGGCGCATCCGCAGCAACAGATGCATCGGGTGGCGACGACTTTCGCTTGGCCGCCGGCACGTACTGGAGCTTGGCCTCAACGGCAGCAAGCGCCTCTTCCGACAGCGTGGGCAGCTGGGGGAGGCGCTTCGTGATGGCGTCGGGCGGCTGGACACCGGCAGCGCTGAACGCCAACGCGACCTTGCCCGCCAGCGCCGTATCGTTCGGGAACAGAGCCCCCGCACGAGATAACAGCTCTTGAGCGGCATCGATCTTCCCATGGCGGACCATGTAATCAGCAGCGGCGACCACCAGCCGGCGCCGGTCTTCAGCGGTCCCGTCGCGTTTCTCGACCACGCCCTCGAAGACCTTGAGCGCCCCGGCGACATCACCCAGCGCATCGTGAAGGACAATGAGCAGCGACGTGAACGCGACGCGGTTTCGTAGCTCGTCGAACACTGGGTCGTCCAGCGCCCTCAGCGCCTGGTCGTACTGCTTCGTGTCAACGAGGACCTGGATCAGCGCCAACCGGACGGACCGGGTCCCGGGCGTGAACCGTCGCAGGGACCCGATCGCCTCGTCGGCGTGCCCGTCACGAACCAGCGCCAGGGCGCGGACAACGCACGCGAACTCGTCGTCGGCGCCAATGGCATCGCATCGTTCGACGCAGGCCCGCAGCTGCTTGTCGTACAGCATCAGCAGGGCCTGGTTCCGGGCGATCGTCCGCCGCTGCTGCTCCGTCAGCTTGGCGGCGTCGACTTTCAGGGCGCGCGCCAGCCGTTTCGCCGAATCGAAATGCTTCTCGTCGTGCTGCCGCAGCGACATGAGGTTCAGGGACGCGACCGCCGACGCTGGCGAATGCACGGTCGGCGGCAGACTCTCCAGCGCGTTGTGGTACAGCTCCTGCGCTTCCGCCGTCTTCCCCTGCAGCTGACGCGCATACGCCAACTGGACCGTCAGCGTTGCCAGCTCGTCGACGTCCAGGTCGTCGTCCTCGTCGGTACACAGGCGAATCGCTTCGACGAGATGCGCCTCGGCGGACGCGTACTCGCCAGCGTTGATCTCCAGGCAGGCGACGTTGTACAGCAGGGAATGCGTTCGGGACTCCACCGGCACGTCGTTCAGGACCTGGCGGCCCTCAGCGACAGCGCAGACGGCCGTCAGGTTCGTCTGCAACGACACGCGATCGTCCTCGTCGAGGTCGGGGTCGGATAACAGTCGTCGATAGATGGCGGCCGCGTCGTCTGATTTGGAAAGGCGGGCGGCCAGCAGGGCCCGCAGGTAGTCGGCGCGGCGTTCACTACAGGATTCCAGGGCGGCACTAGCGGCGTCGTTGTTCTTCAGTCGGAACAGGAGGTAGGCGCGCTCGAAGGCGCCGGCGTCGTTCCACAGGGCGGCCTGGGCGTCGGCCAGGCGGTCCAGCTGGAGCAGGGCGACCAGCCTGCAGTGCAGGGCGCGAGCGTCATCGGCGGCGTGCGCCAGGATCGCCTTGCAGTCTTTCAGGACCTTCTCGTGGTCCTCGCTCTGCGTCGCGACCCGCAACGACGTCCATAGGGACGCCGGCACGGCACTCGACGCCATCGACACCCGACAGGTCTCGGACTTCCAACTGGAAACTTCCATCCATTTTTTCGCACGCACCGAGCGGGCACGTTCGTGCAGAGAACCTTGAACCACAGGGTGGGCACCGTTCGACAACGTCGGCTGCGTTCGTCGAAGGATCGCAACGAGATAGCGCCCGGGGGTAAACATATAAATTATAATAAAACATTGCGTTGGTTCCCATCGGGACTGTGCTCCTCGAGGCGTGCCATGCGCGTCATGAGGTCGCTGCAGTTGTCGTCCATGACGGCGCGGTTGCGGTCCAGGGTGGCCCGCATGGCCTGCAATGCGGATTCGACTTCCAGGATGCGCGCATCGATCGTGCGGCCCAGGTCCTCCATGGCGGCGATCCGTCTGAGGACCGAGGCGCCTCGTTCGTGCAGTTCCCGGGTAGACAGGAGGCGCTCGATGACAGCGGGCACGGCGCCCGCTATCTCGTCCCATTCGGCGATCTTGCTGCTGATGCCGACCAGGTCTGCTGACGGCAGCGGGGAGCGCCTGTCCTCCAGGTTACGAAGCTGGGCCGTTGCCCTGCGGCATATGAACTCGACCTCCGAGATCTTCTCGGGTGTCAGCAGCTGAAGGCGCTCCTCGACCTGGTCGATCCGATGCGACAGGTCCGCGTACGTAGGCATCTGGTCGTCGACGCCGCTGCCAGGCAACGGCACCTGATTGTGCCCATCCGTGACACGACTCCCCACGGTCGTCTCGTGCACGATTATGGAAGAAAGCTCATCTGAAACGCGTCGCAGATCATCAAGCGCGGTTTCGTCAGCGCAGTCGTCGCGTAGCCGCTCGATCTGTTGCTGCAGGTCGGCGATTCGCTCTCCGATCGATGCACTGCGGGTCCCATCGCGACCGCTGCCGGCGAACGCCTCGAACGCCGCCCGCGCGGGCACTGCACTTGTTACCAGCCCATCGCATTCCTGCCGCAAAGGCACGCGTCAGGCCACCGGATGCCGCCGCCGTCGTCGTCGTCGTCGCGCCTACCAGGTCGGGATCGAATTCCGGCGCGCACGTCCTCGGTCGGACAGGGCCGCTGCCCGGATCCCGTTCGCCGAGCCCTTCCAGTACGACGACCTCGCCCCTGTCTTCGAACATGGTCGAAGCGTCAACTGTACTGCGGACTTCCACCAGAAAATGTGGGCGGGATCCGACCCCCCGTTCAATGGTATAGGTACTCTCCGACGAGTCGGGAACCGTTGGGCGAAACGGTAGACTGTGTGCATCCGCTGAGATGGTACAGCAACTATGTATTGTGGCTCGGACCGGCGAGGCATTTGTTAACGACGTCGAGGAGGTGCGGGTTCTCCAGCGCGGCCATGACGCGCTCCTTGTCGTTGAGTTGCTTGTTGATGGCGGTCTCGGAGGCGTGCGTGCCTGCCGCGATGTAGACGTCGATTTTGAATCGCCGGGGGAGGGACCGCAGTAGTTGGACGCGGACGCTGAGGCCGATCAGCGTCGCCATGCTGCAGTGCGGGATCGTGGGCGTAAAACATACGCGAACATACCCTCTACCGTCATCCACACTGATGTCCTCCCGCCTGGCGACATTCAATTGTTCCAGCGTCAGCGGATGCTCCGGATCGTTAATGTCCCGGATCAGCTGCACGGCAACGTCAGCCGACAGTGCGTACGACGACGACGGGGACCTACATCGAATATCTCCTCGGCATCGATCGGGTCCCGGCAATCCTCGACGAAGCCCGGATCGGTCACCGCCCGTTCCACTCGGCGGTGCCCGTCGCCAAACACAACGGGATTCGCGTTCAGCGACATTGATTGTGCCCGCAGCAGCGACGCTCGCCGACACCGACCGACGCACTTTTCCGTGCCTTGTGCGTGGCGCGTGACGACGTTGCCGCAAAAACCGCCGACGCTTTCCTGCCCATGTGAATGTCGACGCACATTACGAATGTAGCTACAGTAGAGTGCCGTCGCTGCAGATGTCCGAACTACTGTGTCAGTGGTGATGGGGAACAGCGGGCACGTGACAGTGGCGTGGCGCAGTTTCGTTCGGCAGGGGCGGGGGCGTCCCTGGAATTATTAATAATTCGTGGGCCACCGGGTCGACGACAAATGGGGCGCAGTCGCAGTTCGCGATCGCAGCCGCAGCGGTCGTCGGGGATGGATGGCGGCGGCGGCGGCGGCAGCGCGGCCCTCGACGATGATGACGCGTACCTGGACCGCGTCCGTCTGGTGGACGCGTCCGATTCGATCGAGCTGTCCAAGGTGGATCGCAGCCTGTCGCTCGCTGATTCCGAGGATTGGAATTTCAGCCCCAGGGCGGCATCGCCGACAACGTTCAGCTGGAACCGCCTGTTGGTGTTCATGGGCCCCGGGTTTCTCGTGTCGACCAGCTTCGTCGACCCGGGCAATTTCGACACCGACATCCAGGCCGGCGCCCAGTTCCGGTACGAGCTCGTCTACGTGCTCGTCGGGGCCACCGCCCTGGGCCTGTTGCTGCAGAATCTGGCCGCCCGTCTAGGTGTCGTAACCGGTACGCTGTCGTGGGTCAACGCGACTCCCCCTGTTCTTCTCATCCCGTTGGAACAGGAATGAACCTTGCGGAGGTGGCCCTTTGCCTGCACGTGAGCGTCCGCCTGGCTGACTGCTTCGTAGATTTGCGCGCATGAATACCCAGGACGGGTGAGGTACATCCTTTGGGCCATCGCCGAGGTCACCATTGTGGCCAGTGATATCCCGGAAGTCGTTGGGACGGCATTCGCGCTTCGGTTCCTGTTTGGAATGCCGCTGTGGATCGGCGTCATCGTGACGTCGCTATCGGTGGTTCTATTCCTGATGGTCAACGTGTTCGGCGTTCGAAAGCTCGAGCTGTTGATCGGGTCGCTGATCGGCGTTGTGCTCATTTGCTTCGTTGGCGAACTGTTAATGAGCACGGCCTCGCTGGGTGGCATTCTTGGCGGGTTGATACCAACGTTCAACCTGCGCGCCATGTACGCTGCGACATCGCTGATCGGTTCGGTCGTCATGCCTCACAACATCTTTCTTCATTCGGCACTTGTTCAGGTAAGCGATGCCCGTGTCGCCCGTACACACCCGTTCGTCATCCCATCTGGGCAGACGCGATCAGTTCGACGAACGTCACCCGCTATACGCGAAGCCTGCTACTACAACTTCATCGAGTCCTGTATTGCCCTGTCGATATCGCTCGTCATCAACGTGTCGATCCTAGCGAGTCAGTTGGCCGGGTGTATCGCGCTGGCCACGTCTGACGTTCCTCGGCGCAGTGTCCGCGTCCGAGTTCTTCCCAAATCCTCACGCTGGCCTGCTGAGCGCCCCGGCTCTGCTCCAACGCATACTCAAAGGGTTTACGTCGGCAATCGCATGCCAGGCATCATGTGGAAGTAATCGTGAGCATATAGATCAGCTGGTTCGACGATCTTCGCGATCGCATTGCTCGCGTCGGGGCAGAGCTCAACCATGACGGGCACGTACGCCGGCCAGTTTGTTATGGAGGTATTTGAGCCCCTGGTGGAACGCATTGCGGGTAGTGACTCTGGCCTGCAGGGGTTTCTGGACCTGAAGATTGAGAAATGGGCACGGGCGCTGCTGACGCGATCAGTCGCCATTGTGCCCAGCTTGATCGCAGCCTTGGTTGCTGGCGAACATGGAGCCGACAGGCTCATCATTCTGTCCCAAGTCGCCCTGTCCGTACTGCTGCCGTTCTCGTTGATCCCGCTCTTCAAGGTCACGAGTTCCCATGAACGGATGGGCGAATTTGCCAACGGGAGAACGGTGCCGCGCATGTCGGGGCAGGTTGTGTTGCCCCAGTTCTGACTCGTCGCGCAGGTCAAGGTCGTTGTCATCGCCCTCGGGGCCGGCGTCACACTGGCCAACCTCGCCCTTGTCTTCGCCGAGCTTGTCCCCGTTGTCGGGGCCATGGGCGGGTTCACCGCTCTTCTGGCGTCGTGTATGGGCCTCGTCGTCTTCGGCGGCTACCTGTCATTGTTTGCTTATCTGCTCGTCCGACCCGTGACGACCCACTCCCTGCTGGACCTTAAACCCGCATAGGTAAAGCAGCCACGTTGGCCGTCCGAATACGATCTGTATGGATATGGAGTGTGCTACGAGAGCGTGCACGACCTGTGCTGCATGTACGTCTGGATGATGGCGTTGGTGAGAACGGCAATGGATAGGCCGACGACGACCATCTCGCTGAGCGTCATCCGCGTTCGGGCCGCGTTGCCGGCGTTCTGCGCCTGATCTGCGAAGCGTCTAGCGCTCGTCAGGGCGTCAGCCATCTTACTGGCCGCCGCCTCGATATGCGCCTGTGGCGCCTCGACAAGGCAAACCAGGCATTCCTCTTCGTAGACGGCTATGCAGCCGTCTCCCGTTGCAGTCGTCAGCACGTCGAGTCGGATCCTTCGTCGTCGTCCCGGGCCTCGTTCGACCACCAACGCGTCGTGCTTCAACCCTGGATGAGCGCGCCCGTTAGCGACGCGTGTCACGAATTCGCTGACGCGTTTACGACTGACGGAGGACGACCGGTGAACGGTCGCGACGGTCGACGCCTTCGAGTAGAACGACGCGCTTGTCCTGGACGGCTCTCCATTCCAGATAGGCCGACCGTACCGACAGGACCGATTCGACCGACGACGGATCCCTCCTGATGTTCTCGTACGCGTCGACAATGGACCGCTGCGATTCCACAGAACGATCCAGGGCGGACGGCGACGACGACGACGCACGCCGCTTAAGTGCAGGCTGCGGGCGTCGCCCATCCATCGCGCGTCGTGATAGGTTTAGGATTGTGGCCGCCCGTCCCCGTCGGAACGTGACATCACGCCTGTCGCCGCACGCCCGGCAACGTCGCGATAAGACCAGATGTTGCACGTTGGACGGCATCGCGCCCTTGTCCGTCGTTGGCGATCGGCCAGATCGGCAAGGTCCCGTCGGATCTCGGCCGGAATTCATGTTGGGGCCTTCCAAGCTGGTCCGTGCCGTTCACATCACAACTCACCACCGTGGCGTAAACCGCATGATCCGGCTAACAGCAGGCGCAGGGATGATGGCAGGTGACCGGTACGACGTTGCCGGGGCGTCCTTCCGACGGCGACACCGCCTCATACCTAAATCGTGTTAGCTATGAGCAATCCCAGCGAGGTCGTGGTGGTGTCCGTCCCAGTGGATGGCGAACGGGTGCTGCCGGACGCGTCATGGCTCGAATGGATGACCGCGATCCTGTTCTCCGTTCTGGCGTGGCAGGTGGCCCTAACCTGTGCCGTGCTGATCTGGGCGTTCCCCGGGGACGACCAGCGGCGGCACCGGTACTCGACGAAGACGTCCGCCTTCGTCGTCAAGTTCGCCCGCTGCGGCCGCATCTACATGATCGCGTTCGCTGTCATTTATGCCGTTCTGATCCCGGCGGCCGTGCTGGCGGCCCGCGCTGCTAACGCTGACGTCGACGCCGACGCCATCAGCAACGCGCGGACCGTCATGCAGGTCGGCCCACGTGCAAGCCAGCAGCAGATCAAGAGCCAGTACCGGAAGCTGATGCTGATCCACCACCCGGACAAGAACCCGGACGACATGCCGAACGCGACGAAGACGTCGCAGCAGATCACCGAGGCCTACAGGATCCTCACCGGACAGGAACGACCTGTGCGACCCCCCGCGTGGTAACGAAATACACGCCGGCTCAGTGCTTCATCGATTTGGGCACGATGATCCATGACGACTCGCGATGCCCGTACGGGAACCCCTCGGGCAACGTCTGCTCGTTCCTGAGGCGGCTCGCCGATTTCGGCTCGTCGAACGCGATGCGCTTGCGCTCGAAGAACCGGTACGCCTTCGGGTACGTGCAATTGCCTGACCCTCGGCAGCGCCCCTTCAGGCTGAGGAACGGCCCCATCGAGTTGCTGTTGACGCCGAGGTGCCTGCAGAGCGCCGTCTTCGTCAGCAGGCCCGTCTCGAGGAACTTGAAGATCTTGGCGCGAACCGCGTCGCAGTCGTCGTAGATCGGACTGGATTCGTCGAGGTCGACCGCGTTGACCTTGGCGAGGAACTCGTCCGTCTCCTGCTTCGGCGCCTTCCGCTTCTTCGGCGCCGGTTCGCCTTGTTCCTGATCGGCAAAGTACCGGTGCGCGGCGACGTACACGCCGTTCCCGCACCCTTTGTACCTGCCCTTGTACCCCATGAACCGCCGCAGCGAATTCGAATTGCAGCCGAGCGCCGCCAGGAACGCCGTCTGCGTGATCGAGTCCTTGGCCAGCTCTTCGTTGATCTTCCGGCGGATCTGATCACAGTTCCATCTCAGGTGCAGGAAGTCGGTCTCCTCGTCCTCGTCCCCCTCGCCGCCCAGGACGGTCAGGTCGGCGTCCTCCTCGCCCGGCCCCGGCCCCTCCAGCGCGCGCTTCATCGCGCGCCAATAGTTATTTCCAGCCGCGCCGCCGCCCGCCGGTCGCACACGCGACGAGCAGCAAGTAGCCGATGATATGCATGGACCTGGGCCGGGCAACCGGATGCGTCCGGCGCGCCATTGAGTCACCATCCGGCATGGGTTGCCGTTCGGATCCGGGGCCATACCGCCAAGCGTGCAACCATGTCCAAGCAGGTCCTGCTCGTCGCCGTCGCGATGCTGGCGGCGTTGGGGACATCGCAGCCACCCGTCGACGTCCTGGCGCAGTTCAGGTCGAATACGCCCCCGATGCTCAGCAGGTCGCCGTCGCCGGACGATGTCCCGCCCGTTGCGCTACCTCCTTCCAATCCTCTCCAAATGCTGGGCCCTACCGATGGGCCTCAGGACCCGGCGGCACGACTTCGAATGCTGGATCCGGACGCTGGGAACCTTGGGCCGCCCCAGACTCGTCTTCAAACGGTGGATCCGGATGCAGGCAACCTTGGGCCACGTCGGGGTCCTGCGGCCGGTCTCCAGGGCCCGGGGCAGAGGCCGACGGGTCGCACAGGCCGAACGACATCGCGGCAGACGAACGATCCGAAGCCGAACAACCCGTCGTCGGACCTTGATACGCTGCTGGCGGAGGATACCAGGGACCCGGTCCAAACGACACCATCAAATTCAAAACCGCTCAGCATGGCGGTAGACAAGGCACCGTCGTCCGCATCGCCCACGCCAGCGTCGTCGACAAAGGCGGAATCGGCGACCGTTGCTCCTGACGAATCGGAGGAGAGGCAGGAAGGGCGCAGGCGCATCTTCATTTTGATGCTGGTCTGCGCGTGCCTGATTCTCCTGCTGCTGACGATCGCCGTTATCAAGTTCATCTACGACTCGCGGTAAATGAATTGGGCGACCCGCCTGGGTCATTTAGTAGCGAACGAACGCTTTGCATGACGTCGTCAGGGCAAGCCTGGTGGTTTGTGGCGCTTGTACTGGCGATGCTGTAAACGTCCGGCCCCGAGCTTATGGACCATGCCCTTCTCGATCAGTTTCGCGACCGCACCTGGTAGATATGTCACAACGAGGCGACCTGCACATTTCAGATTGCCTCGCCTGCAAGTGCCTTGCGTGAAACACCGGTGAAACGACTGGTCAGGCCACCGACGGTGCACCCTTGCGGTGTGTCAAGGAGCGCCTTCCTCACGCGGTTGTACAGTCTCTGCTGTCGACGCATCGACAGACTCGGTCTTTGGGAATCCTCAAAGTCTTCAGCCCACATCAGGCATGATGATCCTTTGTACATGTGAACCGTCTGACCGGAATCGTCAGGGCGACGACCTTGTCGTGAGGCCGACGACCGAGCTCGGGGCTTTGAGGAAGTTGCAGGAAGCCACTCTGAAGCAGAACACGAGTCCTCCAGCAGCCTTAGTAAACAGGGCATGCGTTTGAATGCGGCGTGATGATGGCTTTACGAACCTTTTCAGAAGGACTGGGACTCTGATCGCGTTCACTGTTCGCCTTCAGCGAGGCGGCCCTTGCCTCTTGGCACAGATTGCGCGCGCCGGGAATCGTCAGAGTCGTATCGTCATCATCCTTGAAATTGCTTGCGTCAGAGACGTCGTCGGGTGGTTCAGGACAGAAGATGACTGAATGATCGACCGCTGGATCGGCGGCATCTACATCGTTGCTTGCCCTCAGGTCACTGCAGCTGTAGGCCGAAAGGGAGTTGATGTTTAGGGGGAACACTTTGGCCTAGAGAATAAGGAACTATTCAGGCGCATTCTAACGTTGAAAATGGATTAGTTACGGGTTCTCTCTTCGAAAACAGCGTTGGAGATACGCGTAACCTGATCTTGAGAACATCGCGAACCGACTGCGCCAGTTTGATGGAGAACTTCAGGGCACCTGGTACCGGAATATGATCAAGCTCAGGCTCGCAGAGTACTCTGTTCATGCGGTAGGTTGCACTAGTGCCGGCTGGACACAGCCACGATATTCTCGACATCGAGTTCCTGCATGGGACGATTAACTGCCAAGTCTGCCTTACTTCATGCAAGATCGAACAGTGATAGCAACACAGCAATGTCTGTCTGGCGATTCAAAGACAGTTCACTAAGCAAGTCCCGGAGGGCCTGCAACGAACTTGAAGTATCATTATCGGTACTGCAGGGCACATCCTTCTTGAAGATAACTACACGCCGGCAATTAGAACAACCGGCTTATGAACCAGATACCACCGACGGCAGACATGAATACGATTCCATAGGAACCATGGACGGCTTGGCCGCTCGTACCGAAGGACAATAGAATACTGACAGGGTCAGCTACGAACGGCCGTTGGAACGAGAGTGCAACCTTCCACGTGCCGGGACGAACCTCAACGCCCGCACTGAACTTATTGGAGCTGAGCCATTCGACAAGGAATTGGGGATTCTCTCGGACAGGAGCCGCGTTTGCCACTAAATGATCCTGTATGACCCGGCCATGCGGCATCAACTTCCTGTTCCCCCGTGTCAACGCCAAATCCAGAGATCGCAAACGGTTGCTCACCGATTCTGCAGGATCGACAGCTTCCACAGGGTACCCGTTCAGTTGACATGCGAGCATGACATCACCATCTGCATTACCAAGACTTGCCCGGCCATCGCCGTCGTTTCAGAATCCTCGCTGGGGTTCGGTTCGGCAGGCCACTCAGAGAACAGGTCGATCTCGTCATCGGTAGCCGGTACGGAACGCGCTCTCCCCGACGCTTGCTCGACGCGTCGTCGGCGACGACGCCTGCCGATGGTCGCCCCATCGCCACCCACGACCCTCATTCCCCGCACGACTTTGCAGAATGGTTTTCCGGCAGGGTGCAGCTCCCACTGGGCTGGGGGCCACGTTGCCAAAGTTTACAATAAAATCGTCGTACGTAGTTAATGTAACACGAGACGGGCAGCCGAACAGGCCGACCACATGTTCATGACTTCTGAGGAGCGCGTTCTGACGTAGAAGACGAGACAGCATCATGGTATTGCGGGAGGTGCTTGGCGACGCAATGCCACATGGCATCGAACACGGGGCCGCACTCCGATAGCGTCGAGTCCGCTTTCGTGCAGTGCTTGAACGAGTCGAACGCTTCGCGGCACTCATTGGCCTGCGCCTGCGCCACACTGCGCTTCCTACCGACGGCGTCAGTCGCGATCCCGGCCGGTAACGATACTCCGTCGCCTACAGCTTGAGCAGGTTGTCCAGCGACAGGTCCGGATGCATCCTCAGGAACGTCTCGTGCATCGTCTCGTTGATGTGTTTGACCGTATCGGAGTCGAACCCGCGCGTATCGTGCCGCTTCATCTTGACGGCGACCGGCGGACGTGCGCAGGGCGTGGTTCCAAATTGCGCCCCGCGGCGTACCGGTGTCCCGCAGCTGCAGCTGCACGGTGCCGGCCTGACTGGGAAGACGCGCCCTTAATTGCGCAGCAGACACGATGGCGCCTGTCGGTGCTGGCCGAGTGCACTGGCTGGTGAACGCCGTCATGTTCACGGTCGGGTTCCAGTTCGTCCTGATCATGTCGCTGGTCGCGCCGCTCGTCGAGCAGTGCCTGGCGCAGACGTACGGCAGCGCGTACATGCTGGCCCACAAGGGCAGGTACGCGTCCGCCCTCGTAGCCGCATCCTATATGGCGAATGCGTTCGCGAACCCGATATGGGGCCATGTTGCCGACCGTAGTGGAAGACGCCCTGTCATGCTGACGTCGCTATTCGGGGCAGCGCTTGCAATGGCGGTGTTCGCTGTTAGCGCTAAGTCGTACTGGCTGCTCCTGGCAGCCAGGTTGCTCAGCGGGCTGACAGACGCCTCCATGTTCATGTCGAAAGCCGTCCTCGGTGATGTTTGCAACGCCGAAACCCAGTCGAAGCGCTTCAGCGAGATGTACATGTACTTCGCGTTATCGTTGACGATCGCACCGTTTGGCGTCAGTCTGTTCGCGGATAACGGCGACCTGTACGCGCTGGCCCCCTGTGCGATCGCGTCCGCGATCACGTTCATCGTCTTGATCGTGTGCTTTGTGTTCCTTCCTGAGACGCGCCCGTCCAGTGATGCAGTCACCAGCGATGCCCAGGCTTCCAGCTGGGCCCAGATCGTGCAAGACCGGCGAATCGCGGCTAGCGTCGGACTCTATGCGTTCCTTGCCATTCTCCTACTGGGTATCGAGGTCCTGACCACCCTGATCATCAATGAGGCACCGTCTCGTGGGGGGCTTGGACTCGGCAGGCAAGCCATCGGACAGCTGTTCGCTATCCAGGGAGCGGTCTACATCGTCGCACAAAGGTTCGTATGCCCGTTCGCAATCTCCCGTCTTGGCTCGGTGTCAGCTTTTCGCTATGGTGCCTCGTCTCTTGTCGTTATCTACCCGCTCGCCATTGTCCCGTCCTGGTTGCCGCTGCCGTTCATGTTCATGGCGGTTCAGATGTCGCTGAAAATCGTTGCGATTTCAGTTGCGTTAACGGCCTCTGCCGTTCTCATCAATGAGGCAACCTCCCCAGCGTGCCGGTCGTCTGTTAATGGCCTGGCCCAGTCGCTTGCCGCTATCGCGCGATGTATCGGCGCGTTCACCGTCGGATCACTGTACGACCTGTCGGCAGCAAGCCATGCTGTGTACGCTCCCTTCCTTCTCCTGTCACTCGGCATGCTAATTGCCTACCTGGCATCCTTCTGGGTTACGCGGGCTGCCAAGGATGTGCAGAATGACTTTGAATTGGACTAGAACCGACCAATACGTATGACTGCGTTATACGTATTCCAATGCACACATCTCCAGAACGGGTAAAACGAAATGCAATGTTGAATAAACAGCATGAATAATTCAGGCAGCACGAACGCGCTTGGTCTTCAGGTGGCCAACTTGGCTCCTGGTCGCTGGACGGTGCTGTGGGGCCTCGTCCTCTGGATGACCCTTTTCGACCTTCTTCTCGTCGGTCTTCTTCCCGGCACGGCCTCTGCCCTTGGGTTTCACGTGAACCTGGCGGTTATTATCCCCTGGATGGTCGTCTTCGTCCGTCTCGGGGCGACTTTCTTGGGGATCGCCTTCTGGAAGTCCCTCTCGGCTCTTCCTCGTCATGCGCGTCCTGGGCTTATTCGGGCGGCCTTCTTGGTTCGCAACGATGCAGTGCACATGGCTCCAGCCGCCACGCTGGTTGTGCTCGGGCCTGGCAATCTTCTCGCCTGGCCGGATCTTCTCCTTGCACATGACACAAGTCCCCGATGCCAAGTGCGATTCAATGATGCGATAACCCTCACCCAGATCCGCTTCGGACGTCTCCCGGTCGTCCTCATCCTGTCGAGCCTGCTGCTTGAGAGTGGGCAAGTCTCGCCGGCGTTTCGCCATTCCGCAGCACGATACGTTGACGCCGTCTTCGCCTCGCTCGACCGAAGCAGGCTTCTGGAACCAGCACTCGTACGGGCTACCGTACGCGGAATACACAACCTTGGATTCGCTCCCGATTTGCTTGTTCCATGCACGAAGCACAGCCTTCGGGTCCGTGGTATCGACGACGACCTGCGTCGGGTACTCGTAGAGCTGGTACGGCTGCTTAGCCTGGACGCAGGGATGTCAGTGACCCGGGCGCTGGGCCAAGTGCTGCGCATTGCCCATCACCTTGTGGTCGACTGAGCTGGACACGATCTCAAATGGACCAATCTTGTTGCCGCGATCTAGGCCGAAGCCTTTCCGCATCCCGCTGGCAGACGGCATCGCCTCACCACAAACGAATGTGCCGTTCGCACAATTTTACGCCACACCCCAGAATTTAGGAGCCCGATGTGTGTTTACTGGGTTCACTGGACGGCGTCAACTCAACGAACCTTGGCTGGACGTCGATCGGGTAGAACGCATCGATAAATAACGTAATCCATTCGGGGATAGCGACGGCGACGGCAGTGGCATCTGCTGAACGTGGACGACAGATCAGCAGTAAGGTACCGTTGACGACTCTCCTGCCTGCAAACATAGGGCTGTCGGCGCAAGCCGCGTCGTACAGGGCGATGATTGGCATACCGGTTGGAGAATTTTCATCGACAGAGATGGACGTCACCAGGTTCTTGAATACGTACGAATCGCTTTCGTAGCACCGGCGGAAATACTGGTTCAGCGCGCCGCGATACTGCATGTCTTCGTCGACCTGCAATGGGTTGCTCGAGATCAGTTACTGGACCACGGGGCAAGCAGAGCGAATTCGCCGACCTGAAACTGGACGCATCGATGAACCAGTTGGACCTTTTCGGATTGGATCGAATCAAGATCTAAGAAATGCCACCCATTCTCAAACAACGTCGACATACACATCGCACGGCTGATGCACACCGATGGTCTTGCCGTTCCACTCGTATGTTCGCAACTCACTGGAACGGGCGTGATGCAGCAGATCCGAGAGTGCTTCTTGGCCCATGGTGCCGTCAAACATGTTCAAGGATGCGCCCACTGGTCTCGCAGACGACGTTGGCCGGTTGAGACCAGTTGGGGCAGCGACGGCCGCGATCGCCGGCAGAACGTCGCTTGGAGCTGAAAGGTACACTCAGAAGTGTGTGTTGGTTTCGACAACGCATTCGTAAGGCTCACCGACGAATTTGGACGTGCAAGCAAGCGACTGTCCAGCGCCAGCACCGACTTGTCGAATCCCTTTCCCTTCCAGAGAAATCACTGAATGTGGAAGCGTGAAATTCGAAAGGTCGCCATGTCCTCTGACCAATCACCAATTCAATGGAAACACACACAGAGGGGCGACTTGTAAGCATTACAATTGCCCCTGGTGACCGTTGCCCCACGTAAGAACCCGTTGTTGATCAGTAAGGCAGATCGAGTGCCTTGAACCGCAACCTATTTCGACGACGCGCTCTGCAAGGCTGGATACGACGGTGGGCACATTCTGGTCCTGCAACGACCCGTTGCCAAGGGCCCCATCTTGCCCGCATCCCCATGAATAGATGACACCTTCCGAGTCCAACGCCAGGAAGTGCCTGTCCCCGCTTGCGACTTGCTGAACGACAACGCACTCGTCTACGAAAACAACATGTTGAGCAGCAATGTGGGTAACCGACGCTCGACGGCCTTCGCGCATGTCCCATTGCCAGACAACCCCTTGATCGGACAGAGCTAGACCAGCATGGAGACCACAGGCAATGCTGGTAATGCGAGTCTGATCGTCGAATTGGACATCGATTATAGTGGACGACTTGTCAACGAAAGCGGCACGGACGAGGCCAGTAGAGTTGCAGGCAACAACGGCATCACGGGTACATTGCAGGTCCACAATTTCTGTGTGGAACATGTCGAATTGCTTTTCGCCGAACGAATGGCCCCATGCAAGAACTTTTCCGTCGTGATATGCAACGGCGCCCATGGTCGGACTGACTGCGACCGCAATGGCAACACGAACAGGGTCGAGAAGGCGCCTCACGTCCTTGAAAAGGAGTTGATCCCGTTCCTGATCGGGGATGGTCGTTCCCATTGAGCAACTTCCGCATATCAGGACCCGGGACTTGCCAGGTTCGGTGCAGATCAACGCCAGCGACTGGTTCTCGCCTAGAGCCAGCTGTAGCAGCAGCCGCACCTGAGACTCCTCGTACTTGTTGAACACGTCAACCAGGGCAGGCACGAGAGCATTTTCCCGCTGCACGTTCGAAATACGATTAGCACAACGCCAGAATCGAACATGTTGTGCAGAAGCAACCGACCTGATGACCCAGGCCGAGCTGGCCGAGATGGTTCTCTCCAAACAGCCATAATCGTTGGTCAGGCTGAGGTCCAATGTGGGCTACACCGTCAATCGTCAAATGCGAAGCGCATGACACACAGATGTATCAGCACCTACGCGCCAAGCGATCAATTTCTGCTTCGGTGAAGATTCCGCTACAGTCCTGCACGTCTGGAACGGTATATTCCGGTCCAAACTGGTCGCCCTTGTTTCCCGCGTCAACAACAGATCGAACCTGTTCGAGTACTCAGGTACGGCAACATCGCAGGCAAGGCATGGCGTCCCACCTGGCGACGACGAACGAACACGCCGTGTTTGTCGCGACATCGGAAATACCGCTGCTCCATCATCATGCCGTCGTTATTGCCGACTGCTGACCGTTACGCGATCGTTTACGCACGCGCTGGCAGCGGTCCCTCACCTGGATAATCGAGCTCGACGCCGATCCACTCGCCGTCGGCGAACTCCGTCTCTCCGATATACCGAACGACCCCGACAGAGTGGTGCACGATGACCCGGGCGCCGACCTGGAATTCGGGCGCGCCGTCGTTCGCTGCCATCGCGGGCAGACGCGGAACGTTTCGAAACAATTCTACTCTCCCCAAATGTGGTTCAAAGCCGTGCCTCTCCTCTTCAGCGAGCCGACGGTGCGCGGGTCACGCGTCAAAACGCAGATTCGAAGGCCGTGGCCCCGATATCCCGTTGTCGCGATGGGCGATCATCAGGCCGGGGCAGTGCCGTCATCATCAACGGCGTTCGACCGGGAGCGCCAGCAGCTGCTGTCCGAGATCACGAAGGGCGTCAGCGACATCGCCGGCAGCATCGAGACGATCGCGCTGAACGCCAGGATCATCAGCCAGGTCGGCCAGAGCCTGCAGCTGTCGGCGGCGCCGTGGATCCTCCTCGACGAATGCGTCGCCGGGCAGCACCGTTCGCGATAGGTAGATTGGATCGGGTTCTAAACTTTGGCCGCCCTTCTTTATTGTTCCGTTTTCTTGTTTATTCCAGTTCATGCCTGAGACCCTCCGCCTTCGCGTCGAACGATCTCGACGACTTTCCTAAGTGGGGAACGCGATCAATTCCATCGACGTCGTCTCGTATGAAATCCACTACCTGTGAAGTTCCACATTTTCGAACGGATGCTGGAGGGCGACCGCAGCTGTGGCTTCGACTTCTTGCTGCGGTCGCTTTACCTGCGGGTCGTCGTACAGCATAGCCAGCTGTCCCCAGGCATCGCCGCATTCCGGGTCCATCGAGGTCGCCCTGGACAGGCACTGTTCCGCTTTGGCGGCAAACTCGACGCCCAATCTCGAGTAGCACTGCCCACAGCCCAACCAGGCGGACACACTGTCGGGGTGCTGCTCCAGCACACGCTGGAACATGTGCAATGCGGGTTCGTACCGGTGCAACCTGTAGAGCAGGTGGCCATGGCGCAGGTGGACCAACGAATCGGTGCCGCCCTCCATCGTATCGCAGCGTTCGTACAGGAACCGTGCCGCGTCTGGTTGCCCATGCTCATAGTACGCGTGACCGAGAGCGGTAATCGTGTCCAGCGTCGCCGGCACGCTCTCGAGCACGCGGATGGCCTCTGTGATGTCCCCCAGCATGCTCAGTGCTTGCCCTTTCAGCAACTGGGCAATCGACGCCGATGAGGCCACTAGGTCGCTCAGCAGAGTCGTCGCTGTTAGTGGCAATCCCCACGTGATGAGGCTTTGCGCCGTTGCGATGAAGGATGCCTCATCCGGAAACGCTCCGGGTCGGTGCCCCTGACCGCGAAGCCTGGCCAGCACCATGTGCGGTTGGTCGTTGTACTCGTAAAGAATCTAGAAGCGGCCTCAGCATGTATGTCGTCACCCCCTGTTGACGACTGTTTGTGACTGACCTTGAGCGTTTGCATGACAGGAGAGGAAGGCTCTGATTGGCGCTTCAAGATGCGTCTGCATCGCCCATAGTCTTTAAATTCGAGAGCCGCCGCCGCCGATACATCATCGGCAGCGACACCAGCGCGGTCCAGCAGGACGCTGGCGTTATCATAGTCCCGTTGATGAAGGCGACACATTGCCAGGTCGATTAGCAGCCGGGACTGATCGGCCCCGTCAGCCCCTTCGGAGACGACCTCCTCCAGAAGCGCTGCCGCGCGATTCCACGACCTCTCACGCATCGCCTGGCGCCCGAGACGGAGCCGATTGTCCCTCAACGACGGGTACTTGGCGGTTCCTGAATCCTGATCCTGCTCCAGGGACAGAACGTTCGCGATGGCCTCCGACAATAACGATTCGACGACCTTCGTCAGCGCCACCTTGTTTTCTTCCCGTGCGTCGTCTACCGGAAACATGGTTGCTGCTAGGCGCGACAAGGGCCCTGCCAGACGCGTACGGATCTCGTCAACGATCCCTGACTTGTCCTGGAACGTCTCCTGGTGTCGTCGCTGCTGTTCGGTTATGGAGACGACGGCCTGCTCCAGATGCGCTCTGACGTCCCGCAGGGCTCGTGCCCGTGCGCTCAACCAGAACGGCAGGGCTGATGGTTGCATACCAATAGGAGCGGGGTCTTGTACAATGGCGCTACCGCCAAGTGGGCGATCGATCTCGAGCAGCCAGTCGAGATCCGGGGCGCTGTCCCCGGCCACGACAACGGTGGACAGATGCTCCAGAGGGTGCAACATCGTCCGTGTGCTGATGGTGTACGTCGTCCCATCAGGCGACAGCGTTGCCGTTACTGATGGAGCGTTGCCTGCGATGATCCGCTGCCGGAAGGCGACGACATCGCGCGGGGCGAGGAACCATCGTTTCGTGAACGCGATCGCCGTCGGGGCACCATCACCCGTTGACGTCACTGGTATCGACGCGGAGCGCTCGTCCAACGTGACGGTGATGGTGAACGATCCAGCAGGCAGAGTCACCTACGTACACATTGGAACCGGCGAGGGTCGGACGACGACGGAAACGTACCGAGTTCAAGCGAGCGCTGACGACGGCAGAGCTCGGCCAATCGACGAGCGGCGATGGCGAGCACGTCACCGTGGCGTTGAGTTCAGGTGGCGGGAGGTTCGTCTTCGTTTGCAGGGACGGCGGTGTAACTCCGACTGGGTCTTCCACGATGATCGTTTCGAGGCGGTCGACGCCGTCAGCGAACTTCAGGGCGGTCCAGCCGCCTTCTGACCCGCTGCCGTGAAGCAAATCGTTGCTGTTGATGGAAGCGGTCCCGATCAGCAATTCGTCGCCGTCTGTTCCTGGGCGCTCCTCGAGAACATCGACGGTTATCGGCGAATTGCCACTGGTGAGGATCAGGTCGGCTAGCGCCACCAGCGAGGTCGGGCGATGAACCAGACGGACGGAAACGTCGGTGTCGAACGCGCCTGGGATCCAGTCGGACTTGAGCTCGTCGCCAAAGGCGCGCAGGTGGACACGCAGGCGCGATGGTGGGCGGGTGCATTTCTGTGAATCGTCGGGCGGTGGCGCTTTGCCAGGCGCCTTCTTCTTAGCCTTCTGCTCAGCTTCTTCGGCGGCAGCGTCGGGTCGCCTGCCGAAGAACAACCCGCGAATGCCAGTCACCACGAGGTCGACCGTCGGTGCCGCTGGGTCGTCATTAGACGCCATCTCTCCAGCTGACTGTACTGACACTGTGAAGTTCCAGTACCTGACGACGATCCTAAAACGGACATGTCCAAGGGTGGATTGCATCGACCAGCCAACATAACGTGTGCTGAGCAATTCTGGCCGTTGATCGGCATGCGACCGTCAATGTGGTCGTCAATGGCGCTTAACTGACGAAGAGCATGCAGCATCTCATCTGGGATGCCGTGCGTCGGGATGGTTCCGGATACTTCCGCATCGAGTGGACGTCGATAGCCGAGGCCGGGGACTCGCTACATTACTTCGTGGACTGGGAGGGTGACCCCATCCGAGCGGACATGGGTGCCCGCCCGGCACCTCAATGGCACCGGCGGCCTACAGATCGCGTCATTTCTGACGTCCACAAGAAGTGCCCGATCAAGGCAGGGTCCGCTGACGCTAATCGACACATGACCGGGGCATACTACGTGTTGGTACACCCTTCATGGCCAGAGCGTGTAGTACACAATTCTGTAGTGGTGTCGCCGTTCGTCGTGTCGTGACAGCATATGAACGAAGAGTACACCCCTTCACATGACGCCCTGCGTATGTCTCAATGCGTGCAGGTGGGCCGCTCCAGGATGCCCCCAGGATCTGACTGATCGTCCATAGTGTGGCAGAACAACGGAGCTGGGTGCAGATCGCCCTTGGACGACAGGACGCCGCACTGACTGCACCTCTGGCTGATGCAACTTGTACCGCACAGCTTGACGTCATCAAGGCTGCCATCAGACCTGGAGTAGCGTGCTCGCCTGAAATGCCCTTACAATACAATACATAAGCCAATGATCAAATACACGCAGATATGTCGTTCCTGGCCAGGCCTCCACAGAGCGGATGCCCTGCCTGGAGAAACGTACGTACCGTCCTTGGTTGCAGAGTCCCCCACGATACATCACCCGCTGCGAATTACCAGTACCGTCCGATCTCGTCACTGTACCAGGTCAGTGATGACGATGGTATTGGTGACCGTGATAGTCGCCGGGTTATGGGCGACCGCGGACGCGTTGACGATCAGATCTGTTGATGGGCATGCTCGTTCAGTGACGAGCTATGGGTTCGCCATGGGGAACACGACCTTCAACGTCACGGGTGCGCCCTTCCTCGTAGACGGTCTGGACCGCCCATCGGTCATCGGCGCCGATGCCCGCAACCGAGTCGTCTTCGTCAAAGTAACCACTGTCACCGTCAACGTTGCCGAGTGGGCCAGCGCCTGCAACAGCAACCGGTGCGTTGGCGTCGTGTTCCACGCGCCCTCGTCCAGCCTGCTTCATACGACAATGGAGATGCTGGCCTGGTCGTATTGGGTCCCGCAAGCGGATGCGTTCGCCACGTTGCCCATTCTTGCAGTCGCTGACGACATTGGAACGATCGATCCCTCTGGCGCAATCACAATGGCGTCCGACGGAGCGGGCATCGATCGGAACCCGGCCGCCGTTGCCCTACGCCTTCCATCCACGGCCGCCTGCTTCGGCGTCGTCGCCGTGGGGTACGCTGGCATTGTCGTGTTCGAGACTGTTCGGATCCTGCAATTCGTCATTGACGACAAATGGAAGGTGCGGGCACCACCGTGGCCGCCGGTGATCAGCATCTTCTTCCTGCTGCTCGGCCACGTGGTGCGAACGATCCGGATCGTCAACGTCGCGTTGTTCCGCGAGCAGGGCCTGGCCTACCCCGCTCTCGTGTTCGTCAGCTACATCGACATGCCCATCGTTGCGATGTCCCGCGCTGCTTTGAACATGAATGCAACGTTGGCGCTCGAGGCGTACACTAGGCAGCGTGCCAAGATCATTGCAGATCGTGTCGCCGCCGTTGCCGGTTTTCTGATAACGACAGTCATGCTGATTGTTGTCAGCGTGGCGTCCAGCACACAAGTGCTGCCGATGGGCGTGATCGAAACGCATTTGGCGCTACTGGCGCCCACCATCATCTACGCGTTCAACAACGGATTCCACTGCTTCGTTGTTGTGCGACAAATGGTGGAATCGAGACGTCGAGGAACGCTGACGGGCCAAGCTCTGATCCAGCGTCATGCGCTTGCCGTGCGAATCTGTGCCGCCTGGACAGTGTCCACGTTGTTGCTCGTGTCGCAACTCGCCGTACCCGTCGTGCAGAATCGGTCCCCGACCGACCTGCTGATCGCATCCGGTGCCAGTCAGGCGATGTCACTGTTCTCGACCTTTTCCCTGTTAATCACATATCGTCCCAAACTATCCGCCATCGATACCTGCCTGAAGGTGCCTGGCTGGAACCGGAATCCCCCAGCGACGCCCGCCCTTGTGGGCGCTACGGTTGTCGTAGCACCTGGCCCAGGGCGAACCAATCGAGTGCTCTCCTAATACATGAGCTTCACTGCATCAGGTAGTGTCCAGGAATGCACAGGGACGTGCACGAGCGCGTTACTTCAGTCGTTACAGAGTGGCAGACATGACACAACCCACAACAATGCCAGTAGTCGCCGGGAACACAACCCGATCTCAGAACCGCAAATGTGTGGATTCCAAGCACCTAACAGCAGCTGCCGACAGGGTCCAGGACGACCTGACGATGCCCTGCAGGAACGTCATGCGCCTGCTGGGCGAACCTGTGCCGCCTGGAAGGCACCCATGTCGCTGATCGTGTCGCAACTCGCCGTACTGGCGGTGCAGGACATGACATCGAGCCAGTCAGGTGACGTTGTAGTTCTCGATCGTTCCCCTACCAACATCCGCCATCGACACCCTGCCGGACGGTGCCTGCCTGAGACAAGAACCCCTCGCAGATCGCGTTCGGTACCATGACAGAGCAATCGGGCGTTTCCCTAATAGGTGAGATTCATTGATTGGTACTGTAAATGGGTGCGATATCCTCAGAACACTAGATGGCAAACTCGGCTTCGAGCTCTGCCAGATCTGCATCGATCTGGCTCTCCGCTGTCGTCGCCGCTGCTTGTGGCTTTGCTGTAACACAAGGCGTTCAGCCAAGACTGAAATTACGAATTAGGTGGGAGATACCCTTTGCAGCGGGTATTTGCGGCATTCGCGATACTTCCGGGGTTGCCAACAGCTCTTCTTGCAACGTTTGGTCTTCCAGCTCGGCAAGTTCAGCTTCAAGTTCGTCCTAAAACGGTGGTTACAAAGCGATACGGTGTACAGCAGCGTGTGACGCACGTCGGCATACGATGTTGCACCCAACGGTTGAGACAAGGCGTTATCAAGGTCCTCGACCATTGCCACGCTGTCGTCGATACCGTCCATAATATCGGCCACATTGTCCACATCACTGCCAGTACGGCGATTAGCACAATGCTGTCCAGCCGACGGCGCGCAGCGTACAATGATTTCATCGACTGATCGATGGCGTTCTTGCCATGCTGCATCGCTGTGATGACCTCTCTGTTTGTCGCAGCAGATTCCAATGCGAATATTTGTGTCTCCAGGTTGACACGCTTGCCGAACATTTGATCAATCTGCTTTTCGAACATTTTCTTCCGTTTCAATTCGAACAACGCACCTACACGAATTGATAAATGAGGACGCACAGACGTGGTATCGTGAACCAGACGGCGGCGTGTACCTCTCTTGTCCTTCTTCTTGGACTTCTGTTTCGCCGCCTCCAGGCATTGATCGGCCTGCTTCTGCAGGAACTCCTCGCGCTTACCGAGCTGGTTGATCGTCTCACGCAGCTTCAGTATGGATTCGTTCATGTTGGGCGCCGGCGGCTTCTTCTTCCCGAACAGATTCATGGCGGCGCGGGCCCCCGTTGGACAGCCACGGCAGCGTCGACTGTGTGTGTCCGCCTCTCCGATGACTTTACTTCCCCGTCCGCCGCGCAATTAGGAACTCACACTCACCCAAAATATACCGCACCGCCAGTGGGCTGCGCGCACCACGGCTGGCCTCACCGACCATCGAATATCACTGCAGCTTACCGACTACTGCCGGATGCGATTACAGCTCGCTCTTCGTCGCATGCGGAAACGCGTCTCATCCCTGCGCCCCCCTTTTACCACAATGCGCCGCGGGACGCCACTCAGTCTCCGTGAGTGTAATCGCTGAGGACGGCGTGTTGCCGTTCCCTGTGCCGTTCATGCTGCGGTTCCGCCGCGACTGGGCTCTATAACTGTCGCGTGTCCTGGAGGCGACGTTGGTTATGGAATTGGAGCGGCCGCCCTGGATATATATTTTTTCTGCGTCCGACTGGTCAATCTAAATTCATAACAGTGCGCCATGCGGAGGGTGACGGTGACGGCAATGGCGGTGATCGCCGTCGTCGGTCTAGCGACGGCCGCGTCCGCGCTCGGCAACGTCGACAAGTATATCTACACCGTGCTGGACAGCGCGTTCTCCTGCGTGCGCCTGCTGAATCGGAGCGGGGCGGTCGGGTGCTCGGTCGACGACCGCATCGGGACGATCGTGTCGCTCGACCAGCTCCGGTCCGGCGCCGGTGGGCCGCCGCCCTATGCGCTCGTTCTGGAATTCAAGGACCTCACGCCGACGATGCTGGACCAGGTCAGCTCCTACGACATCGCAGGTATCCTCCTGACATCTTTTGATGATCGACCGACGTCGAATTCTCCCGCCTCTCAATCGCCGCTCGCCTCTCGGGCACCCGTTACGCCACCGAAAATCTGGAACCCGACTGGGACAGACCTTCTGTCGCGGTCGATGGATTTCGCCATCGTTCAGGTCGGTCCTGCGGTTCGATCCCGTGTACTTGTGTTGTGACATCCGGTTGGCAGGTTGGCAGTTCGATATACGACAAGCTTGCCGTCATGCAGGCGCAGAATGCCGACCAGGTTCGGAACGGCCATACGCCTCGGTACCAGGCCCGGTTTCGGTTCTCGATGAAGGGCAAGGACAACAGCAAAACGTGCCTGGAAGCGAACACGTGCAGTCCCATAGGCGGGTACAACGTCTGGTCATCCTTGGCGAAACCGCTGTCGTCCGACAACCCTAACGTCATCATGGTTGTGACGGGGATGGATGCGACGGCGATGCTGCATGACCGTGCTGTCGGTGCCGATCGTGCTGTGTCTGGGACGGTTGCGTTGCTGGGCGCTGCGGCCACGATCGCAACTGGTGTTAGCGCTAAGGACCGCGTCTCGCTTCCGTCGTCGATTGTGTTCGCCTGGTTCAACGGCGAGGCCTATGACCTGATTGGATCGCGAAGCTTTGTTCAGGATCTCACCGCGTTCTCGTGCAATAGCAATAGCGGTGGCGGGTGCGCAAACCCAATTCGCATCGACACGGCATTCACTTCGATCCCACTGAATGCGGTCTCATCGCTCATCGAGGTGCAGCAAGTCGGACCGTCGTCTACGCCGCTTTATGTGCACACATCGAGCAGCAACCCAGGGTCGTCCGCGATTTCCCAAGCGCTTCGGAGCGGCGGGTTGGCACGGTCTTCATCAGCTGGGTTGCCTCCTTCGTCGAGCTGGGCGTTCCCATCGTCAATCCCGTCTGCCGTTCTGTCTGGCTTTGACTCCAAGTTTGCGTCGTCGTTCTACGACAGCGAGTTCGATAACGTTGTCTCTGATGACGTCGTTGATGGAGCTTGCACCGCCGCAACGGTTACAGCCAGAGCCGCGCTGTCTCTGGCCGGTTATGCTGGCCCTCTTGTCTCAGCCAATTGCACGTTGGTCGGCGCTCTATTCGCCTGCCTGGCTCGTGATGGATTCGATAACTGCTCCATTGCTGCTTCTGTCCTGCCGCGTTATGCTATCCAGAACTCCCTTCGCTCGTTGAGCGGCCGTATCTCGCACTACCCTGGCGTCTACCAGGGCCTGTCCGACCCCAACGCCGTCTTCGATGCACCGCGTCTCATCCATCAGTGGTTGCAATCCATTGGGTTTACGGAAACCCACTACCATGACGCCCTCGACCCGGACATACGGTTCGATGTTGGCAAAGGGGTTTGGAAGGTGATGGGCGAGGCGTCCAGCATATGGACCGAGTCGGTGTGGACGACCCTAGATGCTCGATTGTTTCTGGCCGAGGCCGCCGGCGCCGGGCTGGCCCTGTTTGGTGCCGGCGTCGGTGTCGCAGCGGTTGCAGTGTTAGCGTCGAGATCATTGACCAGACTCGTTGACACTCGCCAGAAGGCCGCAGCATAGTAATGTACGACGCGTTCAAGTTAACAGCGCTGTGCATGCGGGTGCAGAAAGTCGGCACGACTTAATCCGCATCGTCCACTGTCACATCTCTTCGCGAAGCCTGTCGATGAGGTCAAAGAACGACTGGACGAACGCTTTCTTGCGCATGAGGCGGTAGGTTCGCAGCGCGTCTGGCCGTCGGTCGGCGCCAGCAGAGCTGGGTCGCAGCGGCACCGTTCCCGTTAGCACGGCGCTGTCAGGTAGAGACGGGACACTCTTGCTGCGCGTTCTGGCGAGGTACTTCGTGGTGGGCCGAGCGCCTGCGTGCGGCGTGCTCGCGAGATCCGCCACACTCTTGCTTCGCGTCCTGGCGAGGCGTTTTCTGGGGCTGGCCGACGACGTCGGGCGCGCCTGGACTGTTGAGGTCATGTGTCGCTTAACGCGTCCCCTGGCGGAGACGTTGCCCGGTGACGCTCCGTCCCCCGAATCGATTTCCATGGCACAGGCGTCGGCGCCCTTGTGGTCATCGGCAGCCGGCGCTGCTTTGTCGGCGAACGACATTGCCTGTAGATCGTCAGAGATCGACGAGCATCGTGGTCCAATGGGGTCCGGTGACAGCCGTCCGTTCATCGTAGTCGACGAGATAATCCAGGCACGCCCACAGGCAGTACTCGTATCGACGGGCACACCGACTGGCACGCGCTCGCGCCTAATATCGTCCAGGTGACCATTCCGTCGTTGTGCCCGCCGACGCCGCCCAAGATAAATCGCATTCCTATCCTCCGACGTTGACCGCCGATCGGGGAGGTCGACGTGGACGACGACATGGTTCAGCCGCTCGCAGCGGGCGATAGTGCCCAGCTCAAACGCCAGGCCGCTGAATTGCGACGTCAGGCTGCTCAACGACTACGGCACGCTACTCAGATGAGATGCGCTGCTGCTGAACGACGACGCGAGGCCGCCGAACGGAAACGTGAATCTGTACGGCTGAGACTCGAGGCTAAGCAACGGCGACGTGAGGCTCGACAACGCAAGGCCGGAAATGTCCACCTGAGAGGCCTACGCATCCTTATGGCAGACTACGTTGGTCAGGGCGAAGAGATGTGTGCACAGCTACACGCCGACGCTGCTCGACGTAACGACGAGGTTGCCGAGCTGATTCTCAGAGCTGCCCAGGCACACGTCAGCGTGGCCAATCTCCTCGCCGAGCGTGCCCGTCTCGATGCCCAGCGCGCTCAAACCATAGACGGCGAGCTGTTCATCGACATGACTGCACTGATGATGGAACACAGCAACCTGGCAGGCGTACCCGCTGAGGCCGCCCACCACACAGGGTAGAAGTAAACGGCTTGGGATCCTGGTCGCCGCGCGTCGCGTACTCGTAGCGTGCACGTGCTGGGTACTTATCTTTAGGTAAGTGCGCGAGCAGCTGCAGTCGCGCAAAACTACGGAACTGCGCCGGCGTCGAACGATTAATGTAAGCGGGCCGCCACCGGTCACTGCAGGGCCGGCGAGGATGCCGCCGACGCGCGCCGTGCATGCCGTCGTGATGGTCCATGGCCTCCACGGGCTGGCCGACGACTTCGCCTACATGGCGACGCGACTGCGCGAGCGGTTTCGCGATGCCACCGGGATAAGCGCTGTTGTTCTGGTGCCGACCGTGAACCATGGCCTGACGCGGCACGGCATACAGGGCGCCGCCGAGCGACTGGCGCCCTGGATTGTCGATGAATGCCAGAAACACCATGCGACGCACATTTCGTTCATCGGGCACTCGTTAGGCGGGCTCATCGCGCGGTACGTTATTCGACTGCTGCATGACAACGGCACGATTCCCGTTCGCGTGCAACCGGTCATCTACCTATCGATAGCAACGCCGCACCTGGGTTCCCTGGAGCATGCACGAAGGGCACGATCCTTCGCACCGCATCCACTGACCGCCATTGTGGACGATGTCTTCATGCACGGCACCCGGTTTTTCATCAAGCAGACTGGCGAGGAGCTGATGCTGAAGGACGGCGATGATTCGACAGTGCCGTTGATCGTTCGCATGACGGACGACGCGTTCATCAACGCGTTGCGTTTGTTTCGGCATCGGATCGCGTACGGCGCAATACGATACGATCCGACGGTCGGTTACGAGACGTCGGTGATCCGGCGGACGAACCCGTTCAAGGCGCAGTTCCCTGTGTCGTTGAGCAAGTTGCTCCTGGGCGAATCACCACGTGTTATTCGTGACGACGCCGAGACCGCGGAGATGGACGAGGGCGGCTCACAGACGGTGCATACGCCCCTAGAGGAGCTGATGATGGGGAGGCTGGACGCCCTGGACTGGGAGCGTTATGCGATATTGCCAAGCCGGCCAGTGTTCGCCCATGTCGACGTCATTGTCAAGTCCAAGTTCTTCAACGAACGCCATGGGTCCGTCGTTGTTGACGACATTGTCAACCGCGTGTTCGACCTTGCCCATGCCTCGTCATGACAAATGCCATCGGAAATGTCACAGTCGTGCAGGATTACCTACAGGGTCGATACCTCCTATTTCTCTCAATCGATGCCGTTGCTCTCACCCAAATCATGACGAAGTGTCATCAACGGGCTGGGCTTTCCTCATGAGTCGGCGCGCCATCGTCTTGTTCCAAAGTAAACGTTTGTTGCATCGCTGATGTTGTTGTCGGTGCCTCACGGGGCAGGTTAGGCATCAACTGTGATGATTCAGCAAAGCATTCATTGTGCGGAATGACGACTGCTCGTCCAGCACTGCATACTCTGGCCGAACATTTGACTAAATTCCGCATGTGGAGTCGATGGACGCGTGCGGCACATGGCTAAATCAGGCAGCGACCCGGCGTGCTGACAATGGGGCCGCTGTCGTTGCGCCCGTGACCTGAGTGACACGCCCATGGAAGGGCATGGGTATCAACCAACGTTGGTATACAATGGTATAGTAATCGTCGTTGATGGCAGTACCGGGTCGTCGGAATGGATCCCGCATGTACACCGACGTCCATTGCAAATGTGGCCGGCAGTGCGGATCGACACGAATCCGCTCTGGAGCGCAGGAATCACAGCAGTGGCGCCTGCCGTTTCTATCCGGACACCGACCACCGGAACGGGTATACAAACAACGCCATCCGGGTCGGCCTGCCTGAGGCGGCTGTCAATCGCACCCGGAACGCATTGCTGTTAGGCTTGCAAGCAGAGGACCCGGATGGTCGCAGCACGACGCAGACATGGCATACGCTCTACCCGGTTGCCCTACGAGAACGGCGGCGGGCAAGGCAACGTGAGCTCCATATCGACACGGAAGGGACGCTCAGGGTGGAACGCGCCCTAATTCAACCGCCGAAAGGCCTCCTGCACTTGATCGGGGCAAACCATCTGACATGTTATATACCTGCTCCAGAATAATGGCGACGACGATTATTTACCAAATCAACATCCGGAGAAGGGTGCCGATCACTGACGAACTTCTCAGGTCCTGGTGCCCACCTCTGCACATTTCAGAGGCCAACACCGCGGTCGTACTCATTTGTGAAGATACTTTGCAGGAACGCCACGTTCTCATTGGCGCGACGACGAAGTCGGCTGCGGCGGAGCCAGAGCACGACAACGATTGCGATCGTGGACACAGTGGCGCCGGCGGTCAAAACCTTCACATTCGTAGACGCCCAGGAGATGGCGTTGTTGGTCATTACGCTCCACGATATTCTGGCCTCGGGACCACTCGACTGGTTCTGGTCCACCTTCCGACTCGTCGAACGGACCTGGATTTTGAAAAGCGGTCGCCCAGCATTAGACGTTCGCAATATTGGTCGCCTCTGCAAGGTGTGTTAGCGGCCACGAAATTTGAACAGGACCCGGCGAACTCACTGAAGCAGATGAGACACGAACCCCGATCTCTGCTGCCAAATCGTTCTTGACGGTAGTTTGGTGGGAAGACGGACGCTTTCCCCGACGATTGCTGGCTTTCGGATTGGTGCTGCTTCTCGCCGTTCTTCCCTGTTCGCGCCTACTTGTGTACGCCTGCTTGTCTGTGATGGTATGGTGCGCTGTTCGGCTGCCTGAGGCAACGTTTGCCGCAGGGTTTCGTAGGTTCGATGTGCGAGGTCGCAAGAGCGATATCGTGATCGGCAGACGCTGCATCGTCTTACGATATATAGCGGTCAGTCAACAGCTAATCAATCAACAACAACCGTGAGGTAACCTTGGCGCTAGTCGTCCCTGGCGGCTGTCTTTGTCGATGGGAAATGCTGGGCGGGACTCGATACGTCGACGAATATGCTATCCGCGAGAATGCCACTTGGGGTCGGCTGCCGTTCTTCGACGTCTACAAAGCTTCTGATGAGCACCCACATTGCTAACAAACGACTATAGCAGGGGTACTCACGTTCCTATTCTGCACCGTTGTTGTCATCAGCTTGCCTCGCAGGTTGTCTTCCGGCGTGGTCATCCTTTGCACCTTCGTGGTCATCCTGTGCACCTTCGTGGTCATCCTTTTCGTGGTCATCCTGTGCACCTTCGACGTCATCCTTTGCGCCTTCGTGGTCATCTTTTGCACCTTCGTGGTCATCCTGTGCACCTTCGTGGTCATCCTGTGCACCTTCGTGGTCATCATTTGCACCTTCGTGGTCATCCTGTGCACCTTCGTGGTCATCCTGTGCACCTTCGTGGTCATCTTTTGCACCTTCGTGGTCATCCTGTGCACCTTCGTGGTCGTCCTCTTCTGTCGTGCCGTTGTGGGTTGGACCCGGCGGTTCGCAGGCGTCGTGGATGCATGGCCGGAATACAGCTCCGGCCATGTGAACGACGAATTCAGCGTCAACGACTTGATTGCATTGGTGGATAGCGTTTGCCAGCCAGGCTCATTCGTCCAAAACTCGTAATCAGCGGCCCCGGCGCCTGGGTTCAACGATTCCCAGACGATCCAGGGGATCCCGAGGGACATTGCCGCCGACGATTGCGTGCCTAGGCTGGTCGCCTTGTTCGTACCGGTGGCACCGAATTCCTCCAGGATGATCCTCTTCCCGTACTGCCTCGCCAGTGCCAGCGACTGGTTCAACCCAGATGCTGTTTGCCGCGTGTAATCGTGGACGGCCACGATGTCAATAGAGGGGCACTGGAAGTACGACTTGGAGTTCGAGTCAGAGAATGCCACCCCTCCCCCGGTTGACACGAGAATCGGGTTTCCTGGGCCCAGCGCCTGGCGGATGACAGCGGCACGATCGCAAAGCCAGGACGGGTTCGGGACAGACAGATACCCCTGGGATTCGTTCTCGGGTTCGAACGCGAACACGGCCTCGGACAGGGCCGACCAGGATCGGTTACCGAGCAGAGCGTTCTGGTGGTTCAGAATATGCAGCAGGCGACGGTCGAAGTCGGATTGGGCTCGCGAGTCGAAATAGAACGCTGTCGCATTGTTGTGGGATCCTGACACACAGGGACACCGTCAGCTCGCGTCGCGCATGCATACGTATATATACATGGGCGAGAACCCGTTGGCAGATGATACTTGTAGACGTAGGCGTCGGAGCCAGACCACCCGAGCATGTACCTGTCGTGCATCGCGATGATGAGCTTCAGTCGTCGCTGAATGCAGTCGACCATGAGCTGGTCGATCTGCGTCAGAATGCTGTCGTAATAGACGCCAACGGTCCCTGGTTCCAGGTCGTGGACGCCGGTGGAGTTCGTGCCCTTGGAGCGCGCTCCGGTCGATGTGATGAAGACTCGAATGACCTTATAGCCGGCGCCGGCGATTGCATCGAGCATTGTGCCACGATCTGGATTCGGGATGCTGTAGATGAAGTAGGAGTTCGTCCCCGACCAGTTCGCATCCGCCGATGTGGATGCGACCACCCCTGTCAGCGCCAGGAACACGCCGATCACAGGACTGGACGACATGGTGAAGATATCCTCGTTTGGATACTGCCGCTCATCAGACTGGACGAAATGACGAACCGCGATCAGATCCAGAAAATATCCCAATTACGCTCGTGCTGTGATGGATTAGAAACAAATGAACAGTACATATGTTAACGTCGTGGCCAAGAGGCGGACCTGGCCTTCAAATGCAGCGTCGCCACCGGCAATAGCAGTATGACAGTCCAAAGCGACGATGCGAACTGGAGCATGACGTGGTGGTAGGGGCCATCAAAATTATGGCGACGATGAACTGAAGCCCATTATGATCAGGTCAAGATCTCGATCGGTGGCCGGGCGCAATGGGTGCCCGACGATGTGCCTAAGCCAAGCCGCCGACATCGCCCGGCCCCGTTGTGACCGCAGATCTGGGAATCGGTCGACAGCGATTGGGGGAATATCTGCCATCGCTCGGCTCAAGTGTGCTGTTCGGCTGCCCGAAGCAAGACGGCCATCCTCGGAGCAAGACTGCAATGTTATATGGATGGATACACATTGCTATTGCCATTCCACGTCGTCATCGTCGTTGACGTCCTCCGCCGCACAGCCTAAACGGAATCGTCGCAACTCCAGCGCCGCCTTCAGTTCGTCGCTGGGTGAAGGCTTGGCATCTTGCCGCACCGAACGCAGACGAGAGCGCGCTTGGTGGATCGCCGCCGCCAGGTTATCTGGCCGGGCCGGTTGCCCGAGTACCTGACGTCGTTGGCCCTCGTGCGGATTGGTCGAGGGAGCAGGTGGTGGTGGTGGTGGAGGTGGTGGCGGTGGAGGAACCGGCTGCACCGGCGCAGCCGACTTCCCCATTGGGCACACGGGTGGTAGTGGCGGCACAGATGAAGCGACAGGAGCAGATGGTGGTGGTGGTGGTGGTGGTGGTGGTGGTGACGGTGGTGCAGGGACCGACTGCACCGACTCCAATCGCCAACCCACCGCGGGTTCCTGCGTTTCCCCATCAGCACCATCCAGCAGGTCGGAGCTGTCATCCAAGAGCACGTTGGCCTAACGCAGAGAGAACGACGCGTCAGTGACGTCGAGCGAGCAAAGCGCCCCGGTCGCACATACAGGATCGTCGCCGGCACTCGCAGAGCCATTCTGTTTGGGGCGGGCCGGCTGCTGTGGCAGCATCGACGCCGGTTGCTGGCCAACGACCTGGATGGAGTGGCCATCGATGCGCGAGGAATCGGCGGGGGCGACATCATCTGCCAACGTGTCAGTACTGCCGCTCGGGACGGCACACGGTTCGTTACCGGGTTCGGCGACGGCCGTCGTCGTCACGCTCAGGTCCACTGGCGCCTTGCCTGCGGTGGCGTCGCCCTCGTCCAGTTTGCCATCGTCAGGGACCGTTAACGGCGGCGCAGGCGGCGACGGCGCTCCAGGGGCCGTCCTGTGTGAATGCCTGGTCAGGTGCTGGCGACCGGGCCCTGCTCTGTGCAGGCGCGCGTACGGAGGTGGCGACGGCATCGACGCGCGCGTGAGACTGTCGACGGTGCTCTCCAGTTGACCAATGCGCTGTCGAAGGGCCTCCATCTGCGTTAAGAGTCAGAAGGCCACATGAAGACATCAGGCGGCCGAGAAGCCTGGACCTCGCTTGTGACGGTGGCCGCATCGAGGAGTTCAGGCGGAGACAGGCAGGCGCCCATTCGTGCCATGACGTTCCGGAACCGGGACGCCTTCCGGCGCGGCGTGCTCTCCCGGTTTCCTATCGCAGGGGACGCGTGCATGTTGCCCATTGCCGCGCGGCAACGACCTGGTCGGATCACGCGACGACGCCGGGTGGTACCCAAACGTCCAGGTAGCACTATGAGCAGTAAGGCACGCGTCACTGGCCGACTGGGTCCACGTTACGCGCCCAACGGGGATCGGACGATGGTTAGACCAGTCGACCGCGTGACGAATATCCCAGAACGTTAGGGATACGATATGTAGAGGGTCGGCCCGATTCGGTAGCAGCGTTGTACAGGTCAGCGGAATCGGCGCCTCGGCCGGGGCATTGTCGGGACCCTGGACGCCAGCGTCAGCGTTGGCCGGTTGTTGCCCATCAAGGCGATGAGCGGTTTGCGGTCGCAGGCCCTGTTCATGGTTGGCTGAAACGCCCAGAGTACGCCGGATCCCATCCAAGGCAGGCGGTCGTCCTCTCACCTTCGACGATGTCCTGGCAGTGATCGACGCCGCCGTACGCGCCGATGGTTCTGAATGGGTTGATCTCGATCCCCAAGACGAATCCGACAGGTTCGCGGACAGGATGTTCGACGACCTGGTCTAAACACCGGCCATCTGCCTGTTCCAACTAACGATGACAAGGGAGACCTGCATAGGTAGTACTATAAGTGACACTGATGTCGTCACCCGACATCGCCCGGCCCGGTTGCGACCGCAGATCCGAAATCAGTCGACAGCCATTGGACGAATATCTGCCGTCGCTAGGCTCAACTGTGCTGTTCAGCCGCCCAAGGCAAGACGGCCATCTGCGGGGCAATACTGCATTGTTTATGGTTGTTGAACGACGGATACACATTTGCTACTGCCAGCCCATGTCGGCATCGTCGCTGACATCCTCTGGCGCACTGATTCCTAACAGGATACGTTGGCATTCCAGGGCCGCCTTCAGTTCGTTGAAGGGTGTTGGCTGCGCAACTCGCTTCACCGATCGCAGACGGCAGCGCGCCTCACCGATGGCCGCCAACAGCCTCACTGGACGGGGTAGTTGCTCATGTACCAGTCGTTGGTGCACGTGTCGATTGTAGGAGGGAGCAGGTGGTGGTGATCGCGGCGGCGGTGGTGCTGGTGGAGGAACCGGCTGCACCGGCGCAGCCGACTTCCCCATTGGGCGCGCGGGTGGTAGTGGCGGCGAGGACGGGCGATTGGAGGAGCATGTGGTGGTGGTAGTTGTGGTGGTGGTGGTGGCGGTGTTGATGAACGAGAGACCGACTGCATCTGCTCCAATCTGCAACCCACCGCGGGTTCCTTCATTTCCCCATCAGCACAATCCAGCAGGTTGGGGCTGTCGTCCAAGTGCACGCTGTCCTAAACCAGAGAGAACGACACCGTCAGCGACGTCGAGCGAGCACAGCGTCTCGGTCGCACATACTGGATCGTCGCCAGCGCTCGCAGAGCCATCCTGTTCGGGACGGGCCGCCTGCTGCGGCGGCATCGACGCCGGTTGCTGGCCAACAACCTGGATGGAGTGGCCATCGATGCGCGGGGAATCGGCGGGAGGGGGACATTACCTTCCAACGTGTCAGAACTGCCAGTCAGAACGGCACACGGTTCGTTACCGGGTTCGGCGACGGCCGTCGTCGTCACGCTCAGGTCCACTGGCGCCTCGCCGGCGGTGGCGTCGCCCTCGTCCAGTTTGCCATCGTCAGGGACCGTTAACGGCGGCGCAGGCGGCGACGGCGCTCCAGGGCCCGTCCTGTGTGAATGCCTGGTCAGGTGCTGGCGACCGGGCCCTGTTCTGCGCAGGCGCGCGAACGGAGGTGGCGACGGCCTAGATGCCGGCGTGAAGCTGGCGACGGTGCTCTCCAGTTGACCAAGGCGCTGTCGAAGGGCGCCCATCTGCGTTCATCGTCAGAAGGCCACATGAAGACATCAGGTGGCCGAGAAGCCTGGACCTCAGATGTGAAGGTGGCCGCATCGACGAGATCTGGCGGAGACAGGCAGGCGCCCACTCGTGCCATGAGGTTCCGGAACCGGGACGCCTTCCTGCGCGGCGTGCTGTCTCGAATTCCAATCGCAGGGGCCGCTTGCGTGTTGCCCATTGCCGCGCGGCAACGACCTGGTCGGATCACGCGATGACGCCGGGTGGTACCACACGCCCAGGTAGCACTATGAACACTGGGACACGCGTCACTGGCCGACTGGTCCAACTTACGCGCCCAACGGGGATCAGACGATGGTTAGACCAGTCGCCCGCGTGGCAATGGGCAACACGCAAGCGGCCCCTGCGATTGGAAATGGAGACAACCCACTGCGCACGAAGGCGTCCCGCTTCAAGAACGTCATGGCGCGACTGGGCGCCTGCCTGTCGCCGCCAGATCTCGTCGATGCGGCCACCTTCACATATGAGGTCCAGGCTTCTCGGCCGCATGCTCTGCACATACCAACTTCAACGACCAAGTGGACCTACCTACCCACCAAACAGTTCGTTGTGGCAAGTTTGGTCCTGGTCGATCCACGATACTGATTTCGTCAGCGACAGCGCTAATCGAAACGTCACGGCTTGCTATGCGGCGTCAGCGACAGCGCTATTCGACACGTCATGGCTCCCCATGTGGCGTCCGCGGGCGCTGGCGACCCTGGATGAGCCGTGGTCCGCCTGCCCCGTGATGCAAACAGACCCATTTGGCTGTTCCGTTCGTGCTGTCTCGTATGGATGATGGGTGGCGATGGATGGGGCGCTAGGCGAGAGCGTGACGGCGCGGCAACGGCAGTCGCGGAGGCGCGCCTCGACACCAACGGGGGCGTTGGAGCGCGCCGCCCCAGACCCGCCCAACGCGCATTCCGTACGGCGGCGGCGCCACGTCATGAGGGTATCGGTCAAACACGTCACAGGTCGGCAGTCGCCTGCTCGTAGAGACGATGCGGGCCACGAATGCAGCCCCATCATGGGTCGATGCTGAATGGTCGCGCTGGGCCAGCGACACCGACGACGGCAGTATCGTGTTAGTCGGTGCAGAGGGCCAGCACGACCGACGCTGACTGTTGTGAGGTTGCAGGATATGTTCGGCGCCCGGCAAGGTCCTGCTGACTGGCGGATACCTCATTCTGGATCGTCACTATTCCGGCGTCGTCGTCTCGACGTCATCTAGGATGACGTGTCGACTGGGCTCCATTAGACCGGGATCGCATACCGATACTGTTGTTGTGCTGCTAGCCCCACAGCTGGCGTCGGAACCGTTTCTCTGGAAGGTGTCCGATCGTGGCCCACACGACATGTTTGCCGTCAACGGTCCTGATAATCCCTTCGTCATCAATACGGTTGCCATCTGTCTCTCGGTTCTTCGCGATCTGCTTCGTCCCGATGCGTTTCGCCAGTGTTTGGGTGCGGGTCTTGTCATCCATTCGCAAGGCGACCCTGAATTCTATTCCGACATTGACGAACATGGCGTCGCCAAGTCCAAGACTGGTCTAGGCAGCTCTGCCGCTGTCGTCAGCGCTCTTGTCGGCTGCATGTTTCGGTATTTCGGTGCTCTGGAATCTGGCTCCACGACAGCCAAGCCGGAATTCGCCGACAGCGACTGGATGAATATCTGCCATCGCACGGCTCAACTGTGCCATTCGGCTGCCCAGGGCAAGGTAGGCATCCGCGGGACAATACTGCAATGCTTATGAATGTTGATGGTGGGTACTTGGTAGGTCGGAAGCGGGTTTGACGTCAGCGCCGCGTTCTTCGGCAGTCAGGTCTATCGTCGACTATCATCGGAGGTCCTGTCTCGGCTACTGGGGCCCTCGATGACGCCGGCACTGGTTGCATCGAGTCTGTTGGACGGTACCCTATGGGATATGGAATCGAGTCCAGTGGAAATACCTGCTCTGGTTACCCTTGTCCTTGCCGATATTCGTGGAGGCAGCTCCACACCTGGCATGGTTCGCCAGGTACTGCAGTGGCGGGCGGCCTGTCCCCAGGAAGCCAATTCGATGTGGGCTTCGATCGCGCTGCTGAACGACAAGGTCCGCGCTCTGTTCGTGAAGTTGTCGGATCTGGCCAAGGTGGACTTCAGTGCATACCGGCGAGACGTTAATGCCTGCGCGGAGCCGTGTCCCGAAGAGTGGGCCGCGACCGAAGTCGGAAGCGTTCTGGCAGACATTCGCGTAACGTTCGAGGCGATTCGCAGGAACATGAAGGCAATGGGCGAGCAGTGCAGCGTTGGCATTGAGCCGGACAGTCAAACCATGCTGCTCGATAAGACCATGTCGGTGCCAGGTGTCCTTTGTGCAGGAGTCCCAGGAGGTACGCCCAGTCAGTTAGTACCCATCGCCGTCGCTCACTTAATGATGACCAACAGCTGGTGGCTACGATGCTGCGTTCGCTCTTTGTCTCGGCGAGCACGGTACGGCACGCGCGCGCCTCGCGTCGCTCTGGTCGTCCTGGCCCGGCTCGACCGTCACCATGCTGCCCGCCACTATCGTGTCCCGCGGGCTCACCTTCCTCTGAATGATGTTTCTGTATACACACCGGCTCTGTGCTGTCTATGTAGCGCGCTGTCGACTTCGGGAACGTATGCTACACAGTGTACCCCTACCACCACGAGTGTAGAGCGCCGGAAAGAGACGCGGCGGAGTGCCCCGCCCGCCCGCTGCGATTGCTGCCGTGCGCGTTAGGTCGCCGATGGCGTCGGCGCCGCCGCTGCTGATCTGTAACGCGCTGAAGGCGGCCGCCGGGACGCAGGTCTGCGTTCGCGGGTGGGTTCGCTCAGTGCGCAAGCACGCGCGACGCTCGTTCATCCAGCTGAACGACGGGTTGGCGTGTGGCTATGGTTGGACACTGCGGTTTGTCGTTGATGCGGGCTTGCAGGACCACGCCGCATGGGATCCAAATCATTTGCGATCATGAAAAAGTAACGTCTGTGCCACCCGGTTGCCATTGTCAGGCACGTGACGATCGTGTGTCCAGACGGGCCCGATTCCCGACATCGGCAATGGAGCGTCGATATCGGTCGACGGGCAGATCCTACTGGGTCCTTCAAAGCGAAACGAAAAGGAGCTAGAGGTTGCAGCGGAATCGTTGGCCTTGATCGGTCACTCCGATGCTGCTGAGTACCCGGTTCAGAAGAAGCACCACACGATGGTGGATCAGAAGCAATATTGCCCTGCCGGCGCAATCTGATTCGTCTTGTACTAGGAGTTCCTGAGGAAGGTTCAGCACTTTCGCGGCCGCACCGCTGCCTTCAGTTCCGTTCTTCGGATTCGCAATACCTGCTCCATGGCGATCCACGAGTTCTTCCAGGCATGTCCCTCAGTTGACTTTGGGTGTATTTGGTGCTGACGGCGTGCTACGTTCAGAACCGGGACTTCCAGCTAGTCCAAACGCCAATCATCACAGGGTGCGACTGTGAAGGAGCCGGCGAACAGTTTCGACTGGCAGAGACGGATCCAACTAGGCCGTTCTTCGGGCAGCCTGCGTTCCTGACCGTGTCTGGGCAATTACACGCTGAAATGTTTGCCTGCTCAATTGGGTACTTGGATTGCTTGTTACTTGTGTGCGCCGCAATCCCAGACGTGTTCGTGTAGGCCTGTGTACACGTTTGGGCCCACGTTCCGCCGGGAGAATTCCCATACAAGGCGGCACCTATCGGAATTCTGGATGGTAAGTTCGTGGCACTACCCATTCGGCATTTGCAACCTCACAATCGTCTGCCAGGTCGAGCCTGAGATTCCTTATGCAACCTTGAATGATATTATGGACACAGCCGAGGGTCTGGTCAAGTACTGCGTCAACCAGGTCCAAGGAAGGAATGGTGGCGACGTTGAGGTCATCCGAAAGATCGCCCACACACCGGACAGCGACATTGAGGACGACATCATGGATACCATCATGCGCTATGACTTCGCTCGGGTGTCCTACACGCGGGCGATCGAAATCCTGCAAAAGGCGGCTGTGGGATTCGCCTTTACGCCCGAATGGGGACATGACCTACAAACCGAACACGAACTGTTTCTTTGCAAGCACTTTAACTCGTACGTCTGCGATTGCACTGCTGCATCAGTTCTGAGTGAAACTTGCTCCAGGCCCGTGTTCGTGACGGATTTCCCAGCGAAGATCAAGCCGTTCTACATGAAAGCGTCGGAAAAGGGCGATCCTGACAAGAAGACGTGCGCTTCTGTGGACCTGTTGGTCCCAAACATTGGCGAGCTCGTGGGCGGCAGTGAACGAATTGATGATCCAGCGCTGCTGATGAAGTCAATGGGTGACCATGGTGTTGACCCCTCTGAGCTTCAGTGGTACTTAGACTTACGGCGGTATGCGTGTCCATCCCAGTTCCTCCGTCTTCTGTGGCTGATCCTTGTTCGGTTTTCTCCAGGTTTGGATCAGTCCCACATGGCGGATTCGGGCTTGGGTTCGATCGGCTGGTTCAAGCAATTACGGGGACGAAGAACATCCGGGACGTAATGCCAGTGCCCAGAATTCCGAGCGCCATTTCATATTAGACCATATGTTTGCAGCGCGTCTCTTGGTCGCTCAAGTACCATTCTTCGTTTCACATGCGAATTAGCTGCAGTCGGAAACAACTTTCTCTCTAGCACACCATCGGATAGTGTGGACACGGGTATCACCAGACGTACAACAGGGGGCGTCTCAACCGCACGCGCCGATCCACGATAGCGTCATCGCCGTTCAATCGTTATAAATGAGGAAGTGATTCGCGGGAAGGCGCAGGTGAACATCCAGTCTGCACCTGCATAGAACTACTCCGATGCACTTCCGGATCTTGTTAGTCTATCTGGCGCTGGCGAATCATTTCGATTCTACGTCCTTCCCTTGTCGGAAAGTACGATGATAGTTTGTGTATTGACGACACTGGCTGCGTACGGTGCATAGGAGACCATTGGTTTACGGGACACCAGTCGGTCATTAGGACATCATTGGTCTGCGATTTCGCCATGGAGTCTGGAGTGGCATTCTTTGCTAGTCTGGTACTCCTGCTGTCGTTCGCCGTCTGCCAGATGACACACGACCCATTCTTCGCAGCCATCACACCCGCGTTGTCGACGAGCGACGCGACGTCGAACGTCACGATTGCCACCCCAGTGTTCTTGAACACCTCGACGAACTCAAGCAGCGCTCCACCAGTTACGCCCTCGGCTCCGACTGTTACAAACCCGGAAACTAGCTCGGGAACACGGTTCCATGGACGTGGTCTGGCCCTGACTGTGTGCCTGCCGATATTGGCTACCATCTGGGCCCCACTCCATGTGCTAGTCTGATAAAAGAACAAGCTCTGTGTTGCCTTGGTACACGACAAAGGGTTTATCTAGCTGACATCTTACAACGTTCATAGTGACGAAGCCTACGAAGGGTAAAACAGTGTCCGAATCGCATTTCTGCCGGGCGTGAACTGGGCCCCTCGCCAAGGGCGTTGGAGTTGGACGCCCGGTACGTCTGGCTATAACACTAGACGAATGGTTTCCCATACGGGTCCTGGATCTACAGGCGATCATGGCAGGACGGCAAGGCAGCGGTCAGCGAGCGGGCGAATCGCATCGTCAAACACGTCGAGATGCTGGCCCAGCAGCGTGCGTATGTCGAGGCGGGCCGGATCGGCGACGAGCGACGCGTAGAAGAGCAGGTTGCGGAATCCGGCTTTGATCTTCCATTGTCGATGCATGTCGTTCCGGTAGCAGGGGCCAACCTGGGCGTAATGCGATGGGCGACAGACGAACCGGACGCAATCCAGGGCCATGGTCGCCAGGTCGTCCGACGTGAACCGATGCCGGACCGCCCCGACACTGAACAGAACGGCGAGGTTATGCGTCGTCAGATCACATTCGGCTTCGATCAACTTCCAGTTGTAGGACAGCCACCCAGATCGGGCCTGGCCGACGCGCTGCCTGCAGACTTCGATCAACGGAACCTGTCGCCGACAGATGGACTCGTACGCGGCGGCAAGATCATAGTACCGGACGTAGGGCGTGGTCGGATCCAGGACGTCGGCGGCGATCTGGGCAGCGGCGTCGAACTTTGCTGTGAATGTGCCCATGAAGATGTCGGCGGCGACTTGCTCGGTGAACGGCAGCTGGAGGTCGAGCGGGCGCGCCATCTCCGCCAGCGCGCCGATGACCGGGTTCGGCAGGAACTCGTACGGGAAGGCGGTCAGGACACAGTGCACGGCCGAGGCGAACGATGACGATAACGCTTGCGAAGCATTCGTCGACTGGCATGATTCCAGCGGCAGCACCCAGGGCAATTCCTGGAACCGGACCTGGCGTGCCAGGCCCACCAGCAGCAGCGACCGGCGGCGCTGGAACGCCCGCAACAGCTCCTGGTGCAGAACAGCAGCATCCGGATCGTCAAACAGATCAAGAGGCAGGGCCGGTAGGATCGTCGCCAACTGCTCGGCGGACGACACGATCCCGTTGCGGATCAGGTCGGCAACGGTCATGATCTCGGCGGTGCGCACCAGCCGAACCAGCCGTTCCGGCAGGCGCGCCCCCGCACGATACCGGATCGCATCCGCCTCCTCGCCCGACAGCTCGGCAACGACCGCGTCCGGGTTCGCAATGCCCGAGTCCTGCGGCAGGGTCGCCAGGCGGCGAACAAGAACGGCGGCGAACGGCGCGATCGGGTACTCGCCGAAACCGTCCTGCCGGCGCTGGACCTCCTCCATGTACCGTGTGGGGCCGTGCTTCGACAGGTGCCGACCGAGGGCGAGGCGCGCGTATCCGCGATCCAGGGGCGTCACTGCCTGCCCGTCAACGACCCGCGTCAGCATCGACACGATTCGCGGGATGGGCATCCCATTGCGCAAGCGCTTGCGGTTGTGGACGCGATCACCGGCCAGATACGGGCGGGCGCGTTCGATCAGGTCGAGGGCGCGTGCGCGCCACCCGTCCGGGAACGTTTCGAACGGGTACGCCCCGCGAACAACAAACCCGCCGTTGTCACGTCGGGTCATGACCCCGGACGCATCGCGGTCAACGCTGGGCGGGTCGGTCGGGTCGGCGACCGACTCGACCAGCAACTGCATGACGTCGTGGAGCAGCGGCTGCAGGACGAAGACGGTGCGATAGGCGCTGTCCCTGTGGGGTTTCTCGGGGCGTCGGGATTGAAGAAGAGCGGTGACGTCGCGGGTGGTTCGCAGACTCACCAGGCCGGATCGGTCCACGGGCGTATCCGCCGGGTACGGGTAGAACCGGAGCGTCGGCATCCACGGCGCGATCTCGTCGAGGATGGCGCGGGCGTCGTGATCGCGGCCGATCCGGGCGAGGTACGCGACGACGAGCAAGGCGCCGTTCTCGGGATGCGCGAGACGGTAGCGATGCGATGTGAGCATGGCGTCGAGGTCGGCGATGGCGATCTGGGCGTTGAGCGGGTCGGCCTCGGCGAGCGCCGCCGAGTATGCGCCGGACGCGAATCCGCCGTGCAGGACCTGCAGGGTCACCCAGACCGGGGCGGACGTCGGCTGCCGCGATCCATGACGGACGGTGCCGTCCAGCAGCGCCTGCCATTGCCGGGATCGATCGGCGCCAGCCTGGCGGACCGAATCCGGCAGCGATTCGTTCCGCGAGGCGGCGTCCGCTCGCGACTGCTGCGCCTGGATGTACCCGGTGAAGGACATGGTGTGCGTGAGAGACCGAAACACGAATTAAAGGGGGAATGCCGCAGCGTCCGCTGGGGCTTTCGGGACAAAACGAAGCGTCCCCTACGAAAGAATGCGTGAGACTCCGACGCGGATCGCCAATGCGTTCATCGGATCGGGCATATCGGATCGGAGACGAATGTTCTCGGGCGAATGTTCATACAGTGCTGACGACGCCAATGCAAAAACACAAGTTGAGTCCCTCGCGAGGAATTGAACCTCGGTCTGTCGGACAGAGCCAACGGTACTGCCACTATACTACAAGGGACGCGCAATGAAGGCTGCGGTAAGTGGACGATATTGACTGTGTTGGCCAATTATTTCCACAGAATGTAATGCGGGACAATTTAATCCGGGCAGTTGGGACTTCAGCGAGTCAATCGACTCGGCGTCGACGTACAGGACATCCGAGATGTGATGGCAACGCCGCCGAGTAATCTCCTTTTTCTGACTCGAACTTGCGCCTACTACCAGAGTCGAGCGAAATATCTGTAACAGTAGTTGAACGCTCCGCGGGTATATGCACTGAAGAATCCCCCTGGCTGTAACGAGTGTCCGACTGCGTAGGAAGATCTTCGTCCGACTCTAAAGTGTCAAAGTGCGTGCGCTGTCCGCGTTCAGGTGCTGACTGCTGCGGCGGAGCGTGCACCGTGTACGACCGCGCGGGGATCGTCGAGACCAACCGCGTGGCGGCTGTCGGGGACGACACAAGGTGGGACTGCCTGCCTGTCGCCTTGTGCGCCGCTCGGTTTGACGGTACCGTGCAGGATGGCGTCTGAGGACGACGGGATCGTGCCTAGCACCGAACCGACGAACGACCACCAGACGGACGTGCGCGTCGACGGCGCCAGCCCCCTCGTTGCGGAAGAAGCGAACCGGGAAGACCGCGATGCGATCGCTTCTGTTCATGAAGCGACGACTGTCGAAGACGTATCCGGTCAGGCTATCATTATCGAACGTATGTACTCTGCTAATGATGACAATCAACCAGCTACTACGACGGCTCCCGAAGCTGAATCGCCAGCGGTGAAGCAAACAGAGGAATCTGGCGACATCGAAGGGACGGGTCCAACTGTGGCAGACGTCGAAGATATGGTCGCTGCTGTCCTCGAAGAAGTCGATATCGCTGCACCAGATACGACAGAACGCAGCGTCCGACAGCGCGTTATGAAAGAGGTATCCGGTTCCCGTTTGCCTTGTAGCCGCTGTGAGTGACAGTTGGAACAGCTCGGCGTCGATTCGTTGTCGAAGGAACAGAAAGCCATTGTCAAGCGACGCCTAGAAGAGTTCGTCCTGAGACACGCGGCGCAAGAGGCCTCGTCAGGGTCGTCTTCCAGCGAGGCCGAGCTGGCTTCGGGAGACGAAGAAATCGTCCAGCCGAAGAGGAAGAAACGTCTTCAATCTGCATCAGAGTACGCATCACGGTTCTTCTGTCGGTCTTTGGATCTTTGACGACCTCGGGCAGGCATCGGATCCCGAAGAAGCGGAAGACGTCCTTATCTGCAGGGCATCCGAAGCGGCCACTGTCGGCGTTCATGTACTTCTCCCAGGAGAAGCGCTCTGATGTTAAAGCCGACAATCCTGAGACGAGCTTTGGCGATCTTGGCAAGATTTTGGGACAGATGTGGAAAGACTTGTCCGAGGACGACAAGAAGGTCAATCTGAAAGAATATCGGTTCTAACGGCGGACGCTGACTCAATGACTAGCCATATGTCGAGAAAGCGGCTGCCGATAAGGCCCGCTACGACGAGGAAGTCATAGCCTGGCGACAAGCGAACCCAGTTCCAGAGAAGCCCCCATCGTCGGCGTCGAAACCCGGCAAACGGCTCAAGCGTCGTGTGTCGGAGATCGAAGACGACGACGTTGGAAGTCAGCGGTCCAGTGATGGTAACGGTGGCGATTCGTCCCTGCTCTATGGATGACTTAGCGCCACGTTCAGATGAGAAGCCGGCGAAGAAACCAATGACGCACATCGACGCCGTGCTCGCTTCGATGAAGTCCCGTCGGCGCCGACGGCAATCGGAAACGACGCTGGACGACGCGGCACCTGTTGCCGAGCAGTTGCTGGATCGCATGCGCGCAGCGTGTGAAGCAGACCTGCAAGCATTCGCCGAGCAGAAGCCGGCCGTCCAGAAGATTATGCTGCTGGACACAGTGGAACGCGAAACGAAGAAGAACCAGGTGCAGCAGATGCTGCTAGACGGCGGCGTGCTGCGCCAGTTCCGGGACTGGCTGAACATCCTGCCTGATGGATCGTTGCCGAACCTAACTCTCCGAACACGGCTCTACGCGCTCCTCGATCAACTTCCGATCGACCAAGACCTCCTGCTGGAGAGCGAAGGCCTCGGTATTGTCTTAATGGCCCTGTGGAAGCACAAGGAGGAGACCGCGAAGAACAAGCACACGTTGCGGGCCCTGATCGAAAAGTGGACGCGGCCGCTCATCCGAGCCGACACCGACTACCGCAAGATCCGTGCTGTCTCCGAGCGAGAAGCCGCCATGGTGCGCAACCGTCACGCGAAACTGACAGCGTCGCGTGACGTCCCAATGATCCGGTATCAGAGCCACCACGCGGAACGCCCCGACAAGGCCATATTCGACTACACGGTCCGTCCGGTCCCGCGCGTCCTGGACGAGGACGACGAGTCCGCCCATCGCAGGTCGGCGGAGCCGTCGCGCATGCAGCGCGTCAGGGCGCAGATGGATCGTCTTCGACGCGGCAAGGGCAAATCGCGCGCCGTCACCGTCAACATCTCACGCCGGTAATTAGGGCATCTCCAACGCTGAGCTATACACAAAAATTATATGGCCCCACCGCTGGTCTAAGAGCCAATCTATGAGCTAAAGCGATCACTTTTGAGTTATGGGTAGACCCCAGCATAACTCAGGAGCCTCGGAGTTGCGCAGTATGACAGTATCTGCGTGACTGCGATGGCACGCGGCAAACGTGGAGCGACGGGAGACCTTCCACGACCAGCCCCCAATGCAAAGACGCCGGTTGCGGGGCCCGTACGGCGTACATTGCGATGGTTCCGCGATGGGGGCGATCGTTGTCAATAGCTGTGCGTGACTCATAGATATAGGCCCCGCGTTGGAGATGCTGGTCGAACAGCGACTGGATCGGATCGATCTGGCTGAGCTGTCGCTGGCGGGGTGGCCGCCGTTCTCTTTCGCCTGTCCCTGGACGGCCTCGACGCATTGCGGACGATGGAACGCGCCGGCATCGTGCACCGTGACACCTCGTCAACAACCTCGTGTACGCGATGGAGGATCGTTGATGGCGCCTCACCGATTTCGACGCCGCCTGTCGCATATCGGATCTGGTGGACGGCGGCGGCGGCGCTCGTCTCCTGCACGGTTTGAATAGAATGATTGGCACCCGTGACAGGGTAGGGTTTGTGTGGGATGGTCGCGTTACATGTTTACTATAAGAGATGAGGCATTAAATCTGGCCTCGTGGACCTTAGCACACCGTCAAAGTCGCACATAATCTCTTATACTAAACACGCAAAGCGACCATCCACACAAACCCTACTATGCCACGGGTGCCAATCATTCTATTCAAACCGTGCAGGAGACGAACGCCGTCCCGCCCGTTCACCAGATCCGAGACGCGACAGGCGGCGTCGAAATCGTTGAGGCGCCATCGACGATCCTCCATCGAGTACACGAGGTTGTTGACGAGGTGTCGCGGTGCACGATGCCGGCGCGTTCCATCGTCCGCAATGCGTCGAGGCCGTCCAGGAACAGGCGAAAGAGAACGGCGGCCATCCAGGAACAGGCGAAAGAGAACGGCGGCCATCCAGGAACAGGCGAATGAGCAAGGTGGCCATCCCCGCCAGCGACAGCTCAGCCAGATCGACCCGATCCAGGCGCTGTTCGACGAGCACGATGCCGACGTCGCCCCGGACCTCGGCGTCGACCAGGCGCACGATGCCCGGGACCTGCGCCGCCCGCAGCAGGTCGACCTCCAGCCGCCTGCTCTTCGGCTTGACCTTGGCGGTGACGCGCAACCCGTCCTGCGAACGGAGCAGGCAGATCGAGACGCCCGACGACGTGTCGAACTCGTCCTCAACGACGTCTCCGGTGCGACGGCGCTTCGGCGAACGCGGGGGATACGCATAGCAGGACCTGGATCGCGGGGGCGACCCGAACTCCTTCAGGTAGGGGAACCGCGGCGTCGTCGAGGCGGACGGTGCCGTCAATCTGGACCTTCTGCATCCACTGTTTACCTTCGCCGACGCCGTCCGTCGATACGCTGACGAATGCGGCGCTCGACCGAACCGGGAATGCTGGAACGGGTTCCATTTCTCAAGGAACTGATCGACGTCGCTATTGCAGTGGTTGTTTAGACAGCCGATGATCGGGGCGAGACTACCTTGAAATTTCGACACGCTTCAGTTAGCTGGCGCGTTTCAACGCCGTCGAGCTCTTTGGCAATGTCGCGAATGATCTTGATCCGGTCAGCGCCAGTCAGCTCCTTCTCGTGGAGCTCTCGACCTTGGCCGATCTGGTACGAGCTGACTGGCGCTGACCGGATCAAGGTCATTCTCGACATTGCCAAAGGGCTCGACGGCGTTGAAACGCGCGCCAGCTAACCGAAGCGTGCCGAAATTTCAAGGGATATTCGTCAGCGTATAGACGGACGCAAGCGCCAGCTCGACATGCGACGTCAGGTTTGATGGTTCGGGGATGTGCAACGCCGCGTCCGGCGATCCCACAGCTCGGCGTGGTACTGGAGCACGGGTCGGCAGTGCAAGCTCGGGGCGAATGTCCTGAAAGAGGTAGTGCCGCCAGCAGGTACGCGATCGGAACTCGCAGGTGGTCGTCGCTCGAGAACAGGGCACCGAAAGAGGAGTCACTGTCGGGCAAGACGGCCTTGTCCAATTCTGGCTCGCGACACCGACACGATCGTAGGCGCGCCTCGACCACGCGGATTCGCCGTTAGGTGGTCCGACGACACACGTCTCGCGATCTGGGGCAAGGCTGCCGCACGTAAAAGGAACCGCAGACATCGGTACGCGGCGCATGCATACACGACCAGAACCTCTTGATGAGGTCTCTACGGTCCTCGCTGGATGCGTCGTCGTCCCAGATGATGTGGTCCCGAGAGGACACTGCCGTCAAAGCTGCCAATTAGACGTGCGCGTCCTTGGCGAGAGGTTGCGGACAACGAGGGCGACCTCCTCGGGTGTCGTCGTGTCGGTGGTGAGACTGGTGACGTCCATAGAGCAGCGGCGGCGCCTTGCCGTCGGCGACGACTGATGCGAGTGCGGGCGGAATGCCGAGAGGCCAGAGGGCCCCCCGTGTTCGCGTCCGCGGCGCCACAGCCTCGCAGCCCTGATCATGGAACATTCCGGCGTCAGTCCTCACTCTGTTCAAGAACGTAGGCGCACGTGGAGGACACGGGTTGCCTGACGCGCCTGACCTGCGCGCAATGCAGGTGCACCGAGGCGGTCCACTGGGGAACGGGGGTCTTGGTCGGGCCCAGGCGGTCTGTCACAGTCCCCTTCCCAGAATGCACCGCGGCCGACAACGCGTGCAGCGAACCGCCCCGTCATTATCACGGTGGCGACATAACTTCGATGATCTGGAGGCCGCGAATGTACCCCGGGTTGGCCCATCGGCTGAGCTACTTATTGTCCCCTTCCGGGCCTGACATACCTGGGTATACCTGCTGGAATCAGTATACGCGGTGTCGGTCAACACGACCCAGACTCGATTAGCGTTGATTGTCACGTCGATCCGTCATGTGAATAATTGGCGAGGACGGCCTACCTTGTCAACAATCACTGGCCGGAAATTGGATGCAGGTCGGCAGCATCCCCCGGTCTTGGATCGCTCCTGCATCAGCTGGTGCAGTTGGGGGAACGATGCAGGAGCAGGGTTTGCCACGAACTGTCCCGGACCGCGTTATTTCCGAAGCTCAAGAGACGGCGATTAACCGATTTGCCTCTCCATACTGGAACGTGCGAACGATGCAATCGTGCAATCTGAATTTCAATGGTGAATGCCTCACGACGCCTGCCAAAAGTCTTTTTCAATTTCGCAGCTGTCTTCTGCTGGCGATCCCGAATGATACGCACGACCATGCATGGCAATGCGGATCGAGGTTGGAGTAAGAACTAAGTACCACATAATCATTAAACGCATGCACAATATGCTGTTCGCGCTTTGATCATCGCGATGCACGACAGGTATATGCTCGGGTGGTCCGGCTCCGACGCCTACGACTACATGTATCATCTGCCAACGGGCCCTCGCCATGTATTATACCTATGCATGTGCGACGCGTGCTGACGGTGTCCCTGTGTGTCAGGGCCCAACAACAATGCGACAGCGTTCTATTTCGACTCGCGCGCGAGCCCAGTCCGACTTCGACCTCGCCTGCTGCATATTGAACCACCAGAACGCTCTGCTCGGTAACCGATCCTGGTCGGCCCTGTCCGAGGTCGTGTTCGCGTTCGAACACGAGAACGAATCCCAGGGGTATCCCTCTGTCACGAACCCGTCCTGGCTCTGCGATCGTGCTTGCCGTCATCCGCCAAGCGCTGGGCCCACGAAATCCGATTCTCGTGTCAACCGGGGGAGTGGTGGCATTCTCTGACTCGAACTCCAAGTCGTACTTCCACTGCCCCTCTGTTGACATCGTGGCCGTCCACGGTTACACGCGGCAAACAGCATCCGGGTTGAACCAATCGCTGGCACTGGCGAGGCAGTATGGGAAGAGGATCATCCTGGAGGAATTCGGTGCCACCGGTACGAACAAGGCGACCAGCCTAAGCACGCAAGCGTCGGCGGCAATGTCCCCCGGGATCGTCTGGATCGTCTGGAAATCGTTGAACCCAGGCGCCGGGGCCGCTGACCACGAGGTCTGGACGAATGAGCCTGGCTGGCAAACGCTGTCCACCAATGCAATCAAGTCGCTGACGCTGCATTCGTCGTTCACATGGCCGGAGTTGTATTCTGGACATGCATCCACGGCGCCTCCGAATCGACGGCCGGTCCAACTCCCAACGGGGCCCAAGAAGAGGACGACCAGGAAGGTGCACAGGACGACGACGCCGGAAGACAACCTGAGAGGCAAGCTGATGACGACAACGTTGCAGAATAGGAACGTGAGTGCCCCCGTTACTGTCGCTTGTTAGCAATGTGGGTGCTCATCAGAAGCGTTGTAGTCGTTGAAGAACGGCAGCCGACCCCAAATGGCATCCTCGCGGAGAGCATATTCGTCAAAGTATCGAGTCCCGCCCAGCATTTTCCTTCGACAAAGACAGCCGCCAGGGACGACTAGCGCCAAGGTTACCTCATGGTCGTTGTAGATTGATTAGCTATTGACTGACCGCTATATATCGTAAGACGAAGCAGCGTCTGCCGATCACAATGTCGCTCTTGCGACCTCACACATCGAACCTACGAAAACCCCCAGCAAACGTTGCCTCAGGCAGCCGAACAGCGCACTACACCATCACAGACAAGCAGGCATACACAAGTAGGCGCGAACGGGGCAGAACGGCGAGAAGCAGCACCAATAGGAAAGCCAGCAGTCGTCGGGGAGAGCGTCCGTCTTCCCACCAAACTACCGTCAAGCACGATTTAGCAGCAGAAATCGGGGTTCGCGAGTCATCCGATCCAGTGAGTTCGCCGGATCCTGTTCAAATATCATGGCCGCTAACATAACTTGCAGAGGCGACCATACTGCGAACGCCTAATGCTGGGCGGCCTCTTTTCAAAATCCAGCTGGTCCGTTCGACGAGTCGGCAGGTGGACAGGAACCTGTCGAGCCGTCCCGAGGCGAGAACATCGTGGAGCGCACTCAAGTCGTCATCGTCGCTGACGTCCAGCGTCGCACTGGTGCCTAAACGGATTCGTCGGCACTCCAGCGCCGCCTTTAGGTCGTCGAATGGTGCAGGCTGGGCCTCTTGCTGCACCGAACGCAGACGGGAGCGCGCTTCGTGGATCGCCGCCAAACAGCTTATATGGACGGCCCTGTTGCTCTACTACCTGTATTTGGCCCTCGTGTTGATTAGAGGAGGGAGCAGGTGGTGGCGAAGGGACAGACTGCACCGGTCCTTCTCGTTTGGTACGCTGGTGACAGTGGCGGCGCAGGAGGGGCGATTGGAGCAGGTGGTGCTGATGAAGGAGGAACCGCCTCACCTACTCCAATCGCCCCTCCTGCGCCGCCACCGCCACCAGCGTACCAAACGAGGAGGACCGGTGCAATCTGCCCCTTCACCACCACCTGCTCCCTCCTCTAATCGACACGAGGGCCAACTACAGGTAGTAGAGCAACAGGGCCGTCCAGATAAGCTGTTTGGCGGCGGTCGAAGAAGCGCGCTCCCGTCTACGATCGGTGCCGCGAGTTGCCCAACCAACACCCTTCGACGAATGGAAGGCGGCGCTGGAGTGCCGACGAATTCGGTTAGGCACCAGGGCGCCGGAGGACGTCAGCGACGATGACGACCTGAACTGGCAGTAGCAAATGTGTATCCGTCGTTCAACAACCATAAACAATGCAGTATTGCCCCGCAGATGGCCGTCTTGCCTTGGGCGGCTGAACAGCACAGTTGAGCCTAGCGACGGCAGATATTCGTCCAATGGCTGTCGACTGATTTCGGATCTGCGGTCGCAACCGGGCCGGGCGATGTCGGGTGACGACATCAGTGTCACTTATAGTACTACCTATGCAGGTCTCCCTTGTCATCGTTAGATGGAACAGGCAGATGGCCGGTGTTTAGACCAGGTCGTCGAACATCCTGTCCACGAACCTGTCGGATTCGTCTTGGGGATCGAGATCAACCCATTCAGAACCATCGGCGCGTACGGCGGCGTCGATCACTGCCAGGACATCGTCGAAGGTGAGAGGACGACCGCCTGCCTTGGATGGGATCCGGCGTACTCTGGGCGTTTCAGCCAACCATGAACAGGGCCTGCGACCGCAAACCGCTCATCGCCTTGATGGGCAACAACCGGCCAACGCTGACGCTGGCGTCCAGGGTCCCGTCAATGCCCCAGGCGAGGCGCCGATTCCGCTGACCTGTACAGCGCTGCTACCGAATCGGGCCGACCCTCTACATATCGTATCCCTAACGTTCTGGGATATTCGTCACGCGGTCGACTGGTCTAACCATCGTCCGATCCCCGTTGGGCGCGTAACGTGGACCCAGTCGGCCAGTGACGCGTGCCTTACTGCTCATAGTGCTACCTGGACGTTTGGGTACCACCCGGCGTCGTCGCGTGATCCGACCAGGTCGTTGCCGCGCGGCAATGGGCAACATGCACGCGGCCCCTGCCTTCGGAATTCCAGACAGCACGCCGCGCCGGAAGGCGTCCCGGTTCCGGAACGCCATGGCACGAGTGGGCGCCTGCCTGTCTCCGCCGGATCTCCTCGATGGGGCCACCTTTGCCTCTGAGGTCCAGGCTTCTCGGCCGCCTGCTGTCTTCAGGTGGCCTTCTGACGATGAACGCAGATGGACGCCCTTCGACAGCGCATTGGTCAACTGGAGAGCACCGTCGACAGTCTCACGCGCGCGTCGATGCCGTCGCCACCTCCGTACGCGCGCCTGCACAGAGCAGGGCCCGGTCGCCAGCAACTGACCAGGCATTCACACAGGACGGCCCCTGGAGCGCCGTCGCCGCCTGCGCCGCCGTTAACGGTCCCTGGCGATGGCAAACTGGACGAGGGCGACGCCACCGCAGGCAAGGCGCCAGTGGACCTGAGCGTGACGACGACGGCCGTCGCCGAACCCGGTAACGAACCGAGTGCCGTCCCGAGCGACAGTACTGACACGTTGGCAGATGATGTCGCCCCCGCCGATTCCTCGCGCATCGGTGGCCACTCCATCCAGGTCGTTGACCAGCAACCGGCGTCGATGCTGCCGCAGCAGCCGGCCTGCCCCAAACAGAATGGCTCTGCGAGTGCCGGCGACGATCCTGTATGTGCGACCGGGGCGCTTTGCTCGCTCGACGTCACTGACGCGTCGTTCTCTCTGCGTTAGGCCAACGTGCTCTTGGATGACAGCTCCGACCTGCTGGATGGTGCTGATGGGGAAACGCAGGAACCCGCGGTGGGTTGGCGATTGGAGTCGGTGCAGTCGGTCCCTGCACCACCGTCACCACCACCACCACGACCACCTGCTCCAGTCGCTTCATCTGTGCCGCCACTACCACCCGTGTGCCCAAAGGGGAAGTCGGTTGCGCCGGTGCAGCCGGTTCCTCCACCGCCACCACCGCCACCACCACCACCGCCTGCTCCCTCCACCAATCCAAACGAGGGTCAACGACGAAAGGTACTCGGGCAACCGGCCCTGCCAGATAAGCTGGTGGCGGCGATCCACCAAGCGCGCTCCCGTCTGCGTTCGGTGCGGCAAGATGCCCAGCCTTCACCCATCGACGAACTGAAGGCGGCGCTGGAGTTGCGACGTATCCGTTTAGGCTGTGCGGCGGAGGACGTCAACGACGATGACGACGTGGAATGGCAGTAGCAATGTGTATCCATCCATATAACATTGCAGTATTGCTCCGGGGATGGCCGTCGTGCTTCGGGCAGCCGAATAGCACACTTGAGCCGAGCGATGGCAGATATTCCCCCAATCGCTGTCGACCGATTCCCAGATCTGCGGTCACAACCGGGCCGGGCGATGTCGGCGGCTTGGCTTAGGCACATCGCCGGGCACCCATTGCGCCTGGCGATCGAGTTTCTTGGCCTGATCATAATGGGCTTCAGTTCATCGTTGCCATAACTTCGATGGCCTCTATCGCCCCATCACGCTGCCTGTTCGCCCCGTCGCTTTGGACGTCTGTCATACTGCAATTGCCGATGGCGACCCTGCATTTGAAGACCAGGTCCGCCTCTTGGCCACGACGTTAACGTATGTACTGTTCATTCGTTTCTAATCCATCACAGCACGAGCGTAAATGATATATTTCTGGATCTCGTTCGTCAGTTCATCCGGTCTGATGAGCGGCAGTGTCCACAACTAGGATATCTTCGCCATATCGTCCAGCCCTGCGATCGGGGTGTTCCTGGCGTTGATAGGGGCGGTCGCACCCATATGGACGGATGCGAACTGGTCGGGGACGAACTCCTACTTCATCTACCTACAGCATCCGGAATCCAGATCGCGGCACATTGCTCAATGAAATCGCCGGCGCCGGCTATACGGTCGTTCAAGTCTTCGTCATATCGACCGGCGAGCGCGCCAAGGGCACGCCCTCCACCGGCGTCCACGACCTGAAACCACGGTTGACAGCAATCCGACGCAGATCGACCAGCTCATGGTCGACTGCATCCAAAGGCGACGTTGGGCGTCGTGTCGTTGGGCACCTTGTATTGGGCCGCCGCGTCATGTGACGCCTTCTGGCACGTGTGTCCCATATTCGTCACACCGGGAGCAGGGTATTGTGCAGACCGTAGTCTGCAACAGCGCATGCCACGATGGCCACCTGCAGAGTGACCCGTCGTCTTTTGGTGCGGCGGAGTCCCGAACGAGGCGGTGCAGTCCAGGGCGTTCGTCGGGTGGGGGTCCTGATGACATTCGGGGAACGGGATCTGGATGCAGTGGCGCGCGCCCCGCTGGGCGTGATCGACGAGGCGTTCGCGAGGGCGTCCCGGTCGGAGCAGGCCGAGGCCGAGGAATGGGGCGAGACGGCGCTGCTGCAGGCGGCAGCGCGCCAGCTGCGTCGGTCGCTGCCGGACGGCGAGGGCGCCCTCGTGCGGGTTCGCGGGTTGATCACGTCGACGGCTGGCAATGAGTTCTACATGGGCGTGTATCGTGACGGGAACGGGAAACTGTGCACCGGGAAGTACCGGGACCGGTTGCCGCCGCCTTCGCTGGATGCCGATGACGACGCGCGCGTTTTCGTTCGGGAACTGGCAATACTGGCACCGATTCCCCACAGCGCCCCATGGGCTGGTGATACGTCAGTGGACGTCAACACGATCATCAAGTTCACCAGTGCGAAAGACATGCCTAAGGTCGGGGACGCTGTTGACATCGTCGGCATCCGAGGTGAAGGCCTTGGACAGCAACCGGTTGTGCATTGCGTCCACTACGAACCTTTCGAGGCACTGGACCACCTCGACCCGGAGCGCGTCCTGACGCAATCGGTCGAGGAGGTTCGCAACGAGATCATCGCGTTCCTCGGCAGAAACCTCGGGTGCACTACGGCCGGCGAGTACCTTCTGCTTCACATGGTATCGCGCGTGCATTCGCGCCCGCGGAAGGTCTGCATTGGGAGTCTTCCCCTTCATTTCCGCCCGATGACGGATGAGGCGACGTCGGTTCTGCCGCGGCGGATTCTCGAGCTATACCAACTCCTTCGTCCACATTCGACAATGTTCCCATTGTCGATTGCGTCGCTGACATCACCTGAGACTCTGTGCCCTCGCATGGACTACGAAACGGACGTGCTCGTTCCTGGGCCGTTGCAGTTGGCTTCCGGCACCGCTCTGATCGTCGACCAGACCGTCATGACCGAGGGCAATCTCCCCGCCAACGCGCTCGCCAATCTGCGAACAATCAATTCGATTGCCCATTCGCAGGTGCTGGCGTACAATTTCATGTACGATGTCGAATTCAGCGTCGACATTCCCGTCCTGGTCGTGGCGCCCGAATCGAAGACGCTCGTCCACACTGTTCGCTCGGTCGCTGTCGGTACGACCGCACCCGTCCCCGAATCGGCCGTCGTAGACGACGTCGACGAGGACACGTTGTCTCGGTGGCGGCTGTACCTGTCAACTGCTCGCCAGATGAATGTCGAGATCCCCAGCGAGATCGCCACCGTCGCCGAGCGCGATTTCGTGGACAACAAGACGTCCGAATCCGGCATGCACTCTGCCCTGAACCTTGCCCGGCTGCTCAGTGCGTCGCGCTTCGAGTCGGTGATGTCTCGGGATTCCTGGGCGCGTGCCTTTGCGCTGCTCCAAGCGTAGGTTGATGACCACGCTGGCGCATCCTGAATACAACTGCGCGTTCCGCTGTTCTGCGCCGAGGAATCGGCGCGCGCGCCGCTTTGTATCTGCGTGTCCGGTTGAGATCGGGGCGCCGTGTGCGACGCCGGTGAGGATTTCACGGATACCCCGTGACTCACGTCCGCTGTCGGATCCCGACCAACGCGGTCACATGTTCGCAGGAAACATCGAAACATGCTTCCGAATCCACACTGTTCCCGTTCTGGGCGCTGGCTGCGAAGCAACTATCGCGTCGTCGTCATCGTCACCGTCGTCGCCGTCCTCGTCACGGTCGTGACGCTCAACGCATTCATGATCGTGCACCGGGTGACGTACTTGACGCGGCCGTTGTGGGATTCGAACAGTGAGGAGACGCGTTGGAAGACGGTGACGAACTTTGGTACGAAACCTGGGGACCCAGAGCTATACTGTCCTTTGCACGGCTGGGCAGCTCGGTCTGGGCCGGCGCCTCGCGTGTTCGACGTCTTTGTGTTCAACATGGAGACGCACATGCTCGAAATCCGTCTGAACGAACTCGACGCCGTCGTCGACAAGTTCGTCGTCATCGAGGCCAAATGCACGTTCAACCGCCAGCCGAAATCGAGCCTGCTGGCCGACCATCTCGACTCGGACGAGTTCAGGGCGTTCCGCGCCAAGATCCACTACGTCCTTGTTGACATTTGCAACGACGATCTAGAGCCCGGGTTCCCTGTCGAAGGCGCCATACGTTCGCACGCGATCAGGGAGACACGACAAGCCGGTGCCGTTGACGGTGACCTTTTCATCTTCAGTGACCTCGACGAACTGCCAAGGCTCGACTCCATCAAGCTGCTTCGTAGCTGTGACTTTGGGCCACGAATTCACCTTCAGCTGGACAACTACCGATACAGGTACACAGGCGCATGCAAGCATTCGTCTAGAAGTTGATGATCATGCGTTCATAGTTTCGGTTTGCCGGCCTACCCTGAATCGACGCATCGATCCACCGTCAGTGTGATCGGGAGGTTCCCCGATAAGGATCTCGTGGCCCGGTTCGGGTACCTGACGGATGCGCAGTTGGGCGACGCCGGGTGGCACTGTTCGTCGTGCTTCCCGACCGTCGACATGGTACGGCAGAAGATGCTGGGGTACTCGCATTCGGATCGTATCCACTCGCAGCACCTGCTGGACGAGGACGAGATCCGCAGGAAGATGTGCACGGGCGAGGACATGTTCGAGTTCCTACCCGAAGGGTACACGTTCCACAGCCTGGCGTGCCAAATGCGGATCGTCCCGAAAACGGGGGACAGCCACGTCCCCGACCATGTTGCCAGGAACCCGACGCGGTTCCGGTTCCTGCTTCCTGGAGCTTGCGATGCCTACTGGAAACATTCATAAACCGTCAACCATAGGGGCGCTGTCAGTCTGGCGACATGCGGATATGCCACCCAGACGCAGCGCGTTCGTTGTTGCAGTCGATGGCATATGCGATCAGCGATTTGCGTTGCCCCCCCCCATATCGAGGCGAATGCAGATGGTCATTGTCGGTGCACTCGCGACGACTGGGCGCTTGAGTGTACGCCGGGGTGAAGGTGGATGATGAACAATGGAGGAAAAGGGATTGTCAGCGAGAATGCAATTTGGACCCGATCGTCTCCATTAGGTGGCGGCGTCAGACAGCCAGCTCCATCGTACGATTATTGCCTGTGGCCGGCAACGTTGTCCAGGTGACTGCTCAGTACCAGCGCCTTGCGCCTCGATATCACTTTCTTCTATTGCGCATCATTCCGGTCAAACGTCTTCGGTTGGGGTCGTCCCGGCAGTACAGATAGTTAGGAGGTGGCACGCGACACACGTGGGCACGAGGGCACGTGAACTAGGTAGTCGCCCGAAACGATCGGCACATAACGTCGTTGACTGTTGTGGTCGTTGTCGCGTCGCACGGGGCTACCCCCCGGAATACCATTTCATGATTTCGATTTACAACTGCTCGCTCAATCATCGATGGTTCAAGGCGAACTTTCGAGCTATCATGATCCCCACGGTTATAATCCTGGCCGTTGTCGCTGCTCTGAACGCATTCTTGATCTTTCACTATGTGACGCACTTGACCCGGCCGTTGTGGGATTCCGACACTGAGTCGACGCGTTGGAAGACGGTGACGAACTTTGGTACGAAACCTGGGGACCCAGAGCTATACTGTCCTTTGCACGGCTGGGCAGCTCGGTCTGGGCCGGCGCCTCGCGTGTTCGACGTCGTTGTGTTCAACATGGAGACGCCCATGCTCGAAATCCGCCTGAACGAACTCGACGTCGTCGTTGATCGGTTCGTCGTCATCGAGGCGAAGTGCACATTCAACCGTCAGCCGAAAGCGACCCTGCTGGCCGACCACCTTGACTCGGATGAGTTCAGGCCGTTTCGCGCCAAGATCCATTATGCCCTTGTTGACATCTGCAACGACGATCTAGAGCCCGGGTTCCCTGTCGAAGACGCCATGCGTTCGCACGCGATCAGGGAGACCCGAAAGGCGGGTGCCGTTGACGGCGACCTGTTCATCTTCAGCGACCTCGACGAACTGCCAAGGCTCGACTCCATCAAGCTGCTTCGCGATTGTGACTTTGGGTCACGAATTCACCTCCAGATGGACAACTACCGATACAGGTACACAGGCGCATGCAAGCATTCGTCTAGAAGTTGATGGTCATGCGTTCATAGTTTCGGTTTTCCGGTCTACCCTGAATTGACGCGTCGATCCACCGTCAGTGTGATCGGGAGGTTCCCCGATAAGGATCTCGTGGCCCGGTTCAGGTACCTGACGGATGCGATGTTGGGCGACGCCGGGTGGCACTGTTCGTCGTGCTTCCCGACCGTCGACATGGTACGGCAGAAGATGCTGGGGTACTCGCATTCGGATCGTATCCACTCGCAGCACCTGCTGGACGAGGACGAGATCCGCAGGAAGATATGCATGGGCGAGGACATGTTCGGGTTCCTACCCGAAGCATTCACGTTCCACAGCATGGCGTGCCAAATGCGGGTCGTCCCGAAAACGGGGAACAACCACGTACCCGACCATGTTGCCAGGAACCCGACTCGGTTCCGGTTCCTGCTTCCTGGAGCTTGCGATGCCTACTGGAAACATTCATAAACCATGTAGTTTACCGGCCGATCATTGACCGTACCTGCAGAAGCGTTAACGACGCCTTCCATACCATGGCAGATCACGTCTTCTCTGTCCTGCCGTTCGGGCTCCAGGATGGCTTCGACTTCACAGGATGGGAATCAGAAGGTCCACGCATGCACGTTAGCGCCGGAACGACGCTGTTGCTGATGGGACGCAATGGCCCGACAGTTGTGGATAGCGCTCTTGCCGAGATCATGATCACCGACGACCTACAGCTGAGGAGCGAGGTGGTTGAGCTGAAATGCGATACGTACTACAAGGTGGCAATGTCGTTCCCCGACGAATCGAAGATAATTGGGACACCGTTCAAGTTCATGACTCTGCATCTGAAGAGTATGGACAAGTTCGTCGCGTTCGAGGTCGAAATCGAGGACTCCCAGGGTGTCAAACGAACGATTCGTTCATCGTCGGCCCAGTCGCTAGCCAGGTGCACCCGTTGCGCTGGACGGGAACCGGGGCCGTACTGACTGCCTGGGCAGGTGCAAGAACGATATCGCGACCCTGCCCATGCGGCTCGCCTCGGGATGGAACTGCGTGACGCTCGACCTGGACACGCTCGCCCATCGTCTATTCGGCACCCGCCTGCGACACGCCATCCGCGTCCGCGTCTTCGCCAACTGCCGCCTCCGGCGCGTCTACTTCCACGACCGCATCCTGCAGGAGCACGAACTCCCCGCCGCCCTCCGCGTCTTCCCGCAGCTCACCGAACCCGTCGCCTGAACACAGCGCCGGGAACAAAATGCCCATTCGCGTCATCGTGTGTGCACCCCCCCGTTCGGGAACATTCCCCTGGAACGACGGCCAACCAGAAAACGGTCGGAAAAGGCGTCGAAGTGACGACCTGCGCTTCATTCGAGTCGCCGGCCGCGTGTAGAAATGCCGAGCAGTGCAGTTGGTTTTTGCTCAGTGGTCCGTAGCTGGGCGTCGCGTGCGTTGGTGGAATGGCGACGCCGTATCAGTACGTGGTGACGGCGCTGGCGCCGACGGCGGTGACGCATGCCGCCGTCTGCGATTTCACCGGCGAGCGGAACCTCGTGCTGGGGCGGTGCACGCGGTTCCAGGTGTACGCGCTGACGAAGTCGTCGCTGCGGCTGGAGGCCGACCTGCCCGTGTTCGGGCGGCTGGCCGTCCTGCGCCCGTATCGTCCGAGACGGTCGGATCGCGACTGGGTCGTCATCGTGACGGAGCGGCTGCAGTTCGCGGTCATCGCGTATGACGAGGCGACCCGACAGATCGTCACGAAAGCGTCGGGCAGCTGTGCGGACAAGATCGGGCGATTGACTGACAATGGCCTCCATGCCGAGGTCGACCCGACGTGCAGGGTCCTTGCTATGCATGCCTACGATGGCTTGCTTAAGGTGGTCCCCCTTTCGGAAGGCGGAACGCGATTCGGGACCGCGTTCAACATGCGTCTGGACGAGCTCCAGCTCGTCGCGATGTGCTTCCTGCATGTCGACCCGAAGGACCCGATCACGCTTCTCGTCCTCTTCGAAGATACGCGCCATGCCCGGCACCTTCGTTCGTACACGGTCGACTTGGAGATGAGGGACCTCAAGCGCAGTACGTGGGACTTCCCAGTGCAGGCCACCGCATCGAAGATTGAAGCGCTGCCGTTACCGCGGGGCGGTGCACTGATCTTCTCAGACACGTCGATCACGTGTCACATCGACGGGAAGCGTTCCTATTCGACGACGACGAGCGGCGCGGCCGTCAAGGCCGTTGGTCGCATTGACGAGGACGGCTCGCGTTACCTCGTTGGTGACTGCGACGGCCGACTCTTCGTTCTTAGCATCGACACCGAAGGCACCATTGACCTGGACATGATTGGGCACGTTTCACAGCCGGTAAGTGTGTGGTTTGGGATTCGCCCTCCGTATCAGGCTGTGACATTCTTCACGCAGTCGTCCCTGTCGTACTTGGATAACGGGTTCGTGTTCGTCGGGTCGGTGTTCGGTGACGCACAGCTGATTCGCCTTACGGCCGAGCCCGACGCGTCTGGTGAATTCGTTGACGTCATTGAGGACATACCGCAGATTGGTCCGATTACAGACATGGCGATCATCAAACCTCAAGACCGCTGCGGACAGAGCAGGCTTATAACGTGCTCCGGCACGTTCGCTGACGGGTCGCTTCGGACCATTTGCAACGGCATTGGGGTCGAGGCGTACTCCTCGCTCCCTGTACGTGGCCTCGTTGCATTGTTTTCTGTCCGTTCGGCCGACGCAACATACCTTGTCCAATCGTTCGTATCCGAAACGCGAGTTGTCCGTGCGTCTCTTGTCTCGCCGACTTCCCTTGAGTTTGCTGAGATCGAGAACCGTGAGGCGTCGCCTTTCCTGACAGAGCCCACACTGTATTGTGGCAACATGCGCGATGACCGCATTGTTCAGTGCACGACGTCATCCGTTCGTGTCGTGGGTGGGTCCACATGGCAGCCCTGCGGGGATGATGGCCGAATGCGTGATGGCATGGATGCGGACATCACCATCTGTCACGCAAAGGCGTCGCTGGATACCATCATTCTTGCGCTGAACGACAACACCCTGGCGCGTCTCTCTGTCGGGAAAGATGGATCCATCGTTGAGCATGCCTCCAGGCCCGAGTCGCGTGAAATCTCTTGCCTCGACGTGGATGACGAGTTTCAACTTGTTGCCACTGCCAGTTGGTCTAGCAGTTGTGTCTCACTGCTCTCGCTTCCTGATCTGGAAACTGTGGACCAGGCTTCGCTTCCATATCTCGCCCGTAGCATCTCCATTGTTCGGTTCGGGCCTGCCCGGGCGCCGATATTCGTGCTGTGCGGGCTTGGGGATGGGTCTGTCGTTACCTTCTCAGTTGACAAGGGGTCGCGCCTATCCGCCCCAACGCGCGTCATTATCGGGACACACCCCGTATCGCTCACGCCTTTCACATCTCATGGCACCAAACAGGTGTTTGTTTCGTGCGACCGGCCCACCCTGATCTCGGCGCCATCGAGCGGCGCTGGTGGGGACCTGGCTGTCATCAGCGTGAATCTGAAAGATGTAACGTGCATGGCGCCGCTAGAAGGCGAGCCTGGGTTCCCTGAAGCATGCGTGGTCCTCGGGTCGCCTTCTGACGTAACGATTGGCGCGCTCGATGCCGTCCAGCGCTGGCACATTCGCAAGGTCCCGCTTCGGCAGCAACCGCGGCGGATCGCGCACCACCCGCCGTCTCACACGCTTCTCGTCCTAACGCTTGCTGTTATGGACGAAGCGAACATCGAACGTGATGAGGAACCGCCGGAGCAGTGCTACATCAAACTGTACGATGATCAAACATTCGAGGAGCTTCAAAGCGTCCCGCTGTTGCCTTTCGAGTGTGGTTCAGCGGTGGCGCAGATGACGCTGGACGGCCTCGACGTCTTTATTGGTAAGGTCCCTAACGCTGCGTCATGTAGTTGGGTGGTACTGAATCTCGGCCAACCTACCTAGTGGGGACCGCATTCGAGATGCCTGACGAGGACGAGTCGAGCGCAGGGCGGTTGATGGCGTACCGAATTGACAGTGAACGTCGACGATTGCAGCTGGACACACAGAAACGGGTCAACGGCGGCGTCTACGCCGTCGAACCTTTCAGTGGCGGCGTTCTCGGAACGATCAACAACAAGATCTGCCTGTTCAGACGCGCGGCTGAACTCGCTGACGACGACGATGGCGACGCCGGCATACGCGCGTTCGCCATCGAATGCAGCCACATCGGGCAGGTGTTCTCCACGCATCTGAAGGCGTGCGGCGACCTGTTCATTGTCGGCGACCTGATGAAATCGGTGACGTTGATGGCGTACGATTCGTCGGTGCCTGCGCTGCGCGAGCTCGCACGCGATGCGTCGCAGAACTGGGTCGTCTGCCTCCAGGTGCTGGACGACTCGACGTACATTGTCGCCAACAACTCGCACAACCTCATGACCCTGGCCCGGAACGTGCAGGCCATCGAGGACGATCAGCGCGCGCAGCTGGACGTTGTGGGACGTTTCCACCTGGGCCAGTTCGTCAACTCCATCCGGAGAGGGTCGCTGATCGTTGACCAGGACCTGGACGTGTGCCCGCAGTTCCTGTTCGGGACAATTTCGGGCATGATCGGCGTGACCGCTTCCCTAAGCGAGTCGCAGTATGCGTTGCTGAATCGGGTCGAGGCGTCCCTGCGCGGTCTCATCGGTGGGCTTGGAGGGTTCAAGCACGAGTTCGGCCGCGCGTTCCAGAACGTCGAGGGCTACTCGGACGTGATCCCGTCGCACAACTACGTCGACGGCGACCTGATTGAGATGTTCCTCGACCTCGACCCTGCACTGCAGCAGAAGGTGGCTGTGCGCATGACAGGGGCCTCCCGGACGTGTCTGACGACGCCCTTTCGAAACAGGTTGCTGGCGACGTTGGCGTGGCGAGAGACGACCTGCACCGGCAGATCGAACGACTCAGCCGCATCCACTGATGCTTCTAACACTGAATAGCATATTCCACACACTGTCGGTATCCCGGGCCGCGCCGTTGAGGGGTTCGATGCCGCGACAATCCAATTCTGGGCGTATATTGCTGTCGGTGCTGGTGCTGGTGTCAGTGGTGGCCGGCGTGCTGAAATCTCAGCCCGCAGTACTTGCAGGTCTCGATCTTGTCGGGCTGGCGCGTGTCCAACTGTGTCCCGTCAGAGGTGGCGGGTCGGCGCCGTCGTCGACGACGTACCTACCTGGATATACTCAACTGGATGGCCGAGTGGGCCGCCTGCCACACAGCACACCGTTCATGAGCGATGGGACCCCCGGGCGGCACGCGAACAACACGCGGCCTGACCGCCGCCATCGCAGACCGCCGTGAACGAGCTGTGCACCTGGATGGGCGGCACCTCCGCGATCAGCTTGGCGGCCGGCATCGGCGACGCCATCGGGCCGCCGTTCGCCTCGTCCGCCGCCAGGAACCGGAGCGCCTGCCCCAGGCGTCGCGGCCCGCCCGCCCGCCTCAGCGCGAGCCCCAACATGTTCCGGTGTCCGCCACACGGCCGAGACAATAATGTCGTCCCGTTCGACTTGGGCGGGCTGTGACGACCTGACGATCTCTGCCTGTACACAGGAGAACGACCCTACGTCACTGGTGGACCCAGTGTCGCCGTCAAGCTCGGGTGGCGTACCACCCGCTGAATAGGTTCCAGGTGGCCGACCCATGCTGCTGTGCAGCAACGTTCCTGCTTCCCGTAACGCGATCGTGCCGGCCGTCGCATGGTCAGGTCGGTGGGGGCGTTTGGTTTCGTTCCGCCTTGACCTTTGCGAGACGTATCCTGGTATAATGGCTTGGCCAGCAGTGTGTCGCCTCGTCTGCTCGAGGCGCACCTGCTCTTGGACTCGGGCCGGGGGGCCTGTGGCCGCCCCGTGTAACTCGTCAGCCGCAACCACCAGGGGCCCCTTGGTGGGCGCCCGTCATTCTTCAGCGATCGGCACAGAGGATGGCAGGCGGCGACGAGGATGCCCTGAGGCAGCGCGCCCTGGTCGACGACGATAGCCGCGTCCAGGTGCGTCATTCGGCCGCTGCAACACATCGGGATGACGCGCTGTAAACGGGTATGGCTGCGGCAGGAAGCCCAGCGCCTTTCTGCCGCCACAAACGACAGGGACGATGCCCCGTTCCAATCGAAATACGAGGCCAGGAAACTTCTTGTCGGTACTGTTGCTCGACAGGTGCAAACGCGGGTAGCTGAACTGTAGGGTCGCCCCCCAGCAAACGGTCAGGAATGACCTTGTGGAATCCGGGGAGTCGCCCCTAGCAGTCGCGCTTCTCGACTGCCTTCTTGGATGCAACCTGATTGAAACGGTCGGGCCTGTACCTGCCACGCCGGATGCGCCTGGTCGTCCGCTGAAGACTGAGCGGACACGCAGGAGGAATCCTCGTCCGGCGAACTGTTGATCGTCTCGTCGTTGGAATCCATAAGGAAGCATCCAACAGTCTTTCATGCCGAGCTGATCCACGGGTAACGAATCCGTCCTTCTCCAGCCGGCGCCGCCCTGTCTGATGGTTGCCCCAGTCTCAACCTTCTCGGTATCCAGTGGTCGCAGCGAGGGGATTCCTCACGCGCCAGGACCCACCTGGAGGACGCGAAGGCCGTCTACGACGCCGCGTTCTCGTCGGGCGACGTTCCGCACGGCGCCCTTGCCCTGAACACGCAGACACTCTTCTACCTGGCTCAGGTGTACAGTCAGCTGGGCGATACGGAGAACGCCGCGTTCTACTGTCGCCAGACGCTGAACCGCCAGCTGGACCAGCGGCAGATCAACGCCCTGGTCGGTGCCTAGCGTCCATGACAGCAGGCGAACAGGTCCTGACCGGGGCCGTCATGCGCCAGGAATGGGCCAGTAACAGCGTCAAGCTATCGGCGTTCTACATCAGCAGCAACCGGCTTCGCCAAGCCCAATACTGTATCGATTGTGCCATCGCTGTCAAGCCCGACGGCAGGTGGTGCCCGAGTCGACAGCCTGCTGGCGCTCCTCAACTGATGGGCCGGGCGTTCCAGGTCGGAACAGCATTTGCATGTCGAGGCCGACATCAGCTGTGCAATCGGGGAACTGCTGGCCCGATACCTGCACGCGTATGGGCCTCACGTTTATACGGCCGCATGCGATCTCGCTGATTCGTGCGCAGGTCGCTCGAGCTCTCCAGTGGTCGCCGGCGCCCTCCAGCGCAGGGAGAACCGTCGTCCTTCGATCAGCGGGTGGACACGTTCGACCAGATGGACGTCCCCCTGCCACCCCCGTTCAATGTCATCGAGCACGTGAAAGACGTACGTTGTGTGCGACGTTCGCAGAGGGCGCGCATTCATTCCAAAGAAGGCTCAGGCCGTCGTTCGCAAAGCCATGTCCAGCCTGCAGCATGCGCTGAGCATTTACAAGCTCGACGGCTACGTCAGCGATCATGTTGTCATTCTGCAGGTCGGTTGGTGACCGTGTTCGGGCGAACCTATCGAGAGCGCTGAGCACCATTGCCGCGCTGCAGAAACTCAGCGGCCTACTGAAGGATCTGGCCGCGTTCGCCGGGGACCCGTCTCTGACTTGGTGACGCGTTTGCCGCTGACGTTGGAGAGCGCGCCCCATCCACTAAACGACGCACTCGTGCAGCAAGCTGTACAAGCGAAGAATCGACACGCTGGAGCCCGTCCTGCTGAAGTTGAACCCGAAGGTCTACACCGACTTCGTGCGCCAAATGTCGTTCGAAATCGCGGAAGCGTGTTCCGACATGGCAGACATCAAGGTTCGCCTCCTCCCCGGGGGTTGTCGATGGGCGCCTGACCACTCGACTGTCCTCAGATGACCCAAGCGGAGGCGTTGCCCCCAACCGCGAAGGCCGCTCGCGTGAAGAAGATCAATCACCTGTTCGTCCCGTGCGCAAACACGGCCCGCTCGGTACTGACTGCCCCCGGCCCGACCTGCAGAATCGCGAAAGCCATCGCCGGCTTCACCGCATTCGTCCAGTCGCTGGAAGGCGACGGCGAGCAGGCCTCTGTCGACCCGGCACACTACAGGCACTACCTGATGGCCAAGTTCCACATCGCCCGCCTGTAGGCACCATGCGCGCGTCATCCCGTATACACCGCGCCCTAACCGCCGTGTGTGCTGCTGCTGCTGCTGCTGCTCGCCAGCACGTCGAAAGCGATCGCGGACAGCAACGACGCACGCGTGGCCGGGATGCAACGCAGCCTGGACGAGTACGCCAGCATCGTCCGGTTCTGCGACGGCAAGGCGCGCGACGTGTCCGCGTTTCGTGACGAGCTGGCCATCTGCAGGGACATGTGCGCGCTCCTGCCGATCCAGATCCAGCGGACCACCACGTCGTCGCCATAAACGCGCGTGCCCCGATTTACTTCTGCGAGGCGAGCTGTTTCGCGCGCGTTGACGCCGCCACGACGGCGCCGATGACGCTGGAGCGGAACCCGCCGCTCTCGAGGGCCACGATCCCGGCGATGGTCGTGCCGGCCGGGCTCGCCACGGCGTCCTTCAGTTCGCCCGGATGCCTCGACGTCTCCAGGACCATGCGGGCGGCGCCCAGCACGGTCTGTGCCGCCAGCGCCTGCGCGTCCTGGCGCGTCAGGCCGGACGCGACGCCCCCGTCGGCCAGCGCCTCAATCATCATGAACACGAACGCCGGCCCCGACCCGCTGAGGCCCGTCACCGCGTCCAGCTTCGATTCGGGAACTTCGACGACGGTCCCGACCGACGCCTGCGACGACGAAATCAGACGATTTCGGGCGGGCGGGGCGACCCCAAACCATGAGCGTGCGGGCGAGGTCGGCGTCGTGGCGGGTGGCCAGGCGCCCGCACGCGAACGCGGACGCGGCGGATCGCACCAGGCAGGGCGTGTTGGGCATGACCCGGACGAGGCGGCAGGCGGGCGCGATGGCCTGCATCGCGTCCAGCGTCACGCCGGCGGCGATCGAGATGACCAGCGCGTCGCACGGCGTCGGCAGGGCGGCGATGTCGCCGAGGACCCCGGCCACGACGTCCGGCTTGACGCACAGGAACACGATCGCGGCGCCCGGCACGCTGTCGCCCAGCGACGACGACGTCGCGACGCCCGGGCAGACGTCGTCCGACGCCGCCGCGCCCGCCCGGAACCGCGGGTCGACCGCCGTGATCTGGCCCGGGGCCAGCAGGCCGGCGCCGACGAACCCGCCGATCATGGCCGTGGCCATCTGGCCGGCGCCGACGAACACGACGCGCCCGGCGATCGGCATGATGCGCTCGCGCAGTCTGCGGACGACGACCGACGCGTCACGTCGTTCATTGAGGCGGCGGCGGCGACGCAGGGCACCCGGTGTCGTCGTCGGGTTCGCGCGCGTCCAGGTCGGGCGCAGCACCGTCGCCGGGCTCGTCGTCCTCGCGCCCGTATTTCGCCCGGCTTCGCGATCGGTGCTTGGATTTGCGTCGGCGCAGGCGCTCCTGGCGGCGGGCGATCCGGCTGCTGTCGCCTGCGAATCAGGCAACGGGTAAGCGCGCACACAGATACGGCGTGTGGGCATGGATGGGGGGACACACACCGTTCAGCTGCAGGTCGAGCTGGGCGGCCAGGCGTTTCCGCGCGATCGACCTGTTCTGCTGCAGCGAACGCGTCTCCTGGCACTTGATCAGGAGGCCGGTCGGCTGTCGCGGGAGCGATCAGCAACAACGGACATCGGGGGGTGACGACATGCCAGACCTTGTGGACGAGCTGTACGCAGCTGGCCGTCTTGTTGATCTTGACGACAGACAGTCAGCATGGGGGGTGGGAGCACGGGACGCCGCGCCGACCTTCTGGCCGCCGTTCCCACCGCCGTGGATGAACTTCTCGTCGAGGTCGTCCTCGTCGAACAGCGTCGAAGAGAACAGGGAGCGGGGGCGCGCCCCGAGGCTGATGGCGCCACGGCGGCACCGCGCGAGCGCCAGCAACATGATCGTCCAGGGCGACCCGGTCGTCGTCAGGCACCAGCAACCTGCTGTAGACGTAGCGGTGGCGGCGGCGCTCTGCTGAGCGAAACAGACCGATCAAACTGGTCCGGACCAAAATTTGGGGCGTGGCGCACTGCGGCCGTCGATGGCGAACGACGGCGCGGACGAACGCAGGCGGCCGGGGTCGCCCGTGAAGGACGACTTCGAGGTGGACGTCGAGGAGGCCGCCGTGGATGACGCGGCGCAGTGCTCGGCGTGCCCGAAGCTGAAGGCCGAGTACCAGCGGTGTTTCGACGCGTGGTTCCAGGAACAGTTCCTGACCGGGCGGGCCGTGAAGCTCGCTTGCGTCGAAGAGTAAGGCGTACCGTCCTGGGCATGATAGTGCGGTCGTGTACTCACGGCGGGCCCGGCTAGGTTTAAAGCATATAAGCAGTGTGTTGTGGTGAGTGCGCCCGTATCGGCGGCCCTGTGCGTAACGCGCTGAATCGTCTGTCTGGGCAGGAGGCGACCAAGGACAAAGGGCTAGCGCATATACTGGAAATGGATCTCTTCCCGGCACAGGGCGACCCGAGGAGAGACCCGTCGCCGTCCACGAAATCATGATACATAAGTCGCATTTGGCAACGCTGGAGCGCTGCGCGCGGGTGTGGACGACGAACAGTTTATCGCTGGGCGAAGAGTGCCGCAATGGCCAGAGGCGCCCTCACTGCAGGCTCGCCAACGGTCAGCGCACCGATGGACGGCCACAGGGTCACCTGGGGTGCCGCATTCCTCAAGCCGGTTTCATCCTCGAGACAGTGGTGAATCTGCAGTGAGACACAATCGGACCAGGACATCCCGTGCAGAGCGAGCGCGCCGGATACGGACGCAAACGCGGCGTCCAGATCGAGAGGGTCGCCCGACGCCGGTGCCAGCATCGACAGGGACCTGGCGCCCGTATCCTCGTGACCGGCCAGATGCACTTGAGCGCCGGAAACAGGAACCGCCGTAATTGGCGGGTTCATATGCGCGACCAAGGCGATCTCGACGCGGGCGTCTCGAGGCAGCGCACGAACGGGCACGTACAGAACCTGCGGGAACGACTTGTCTTGCAGGACGGCATCGACCGCCTCGACTGCGTCAGCGCGATCGGGCACAACGTACACTGTGCAACGTAGGACGTTGTGGAAACCCGCACGGAACGTACGCAGGACCGACAGGCAGTGATCCAGGCACAGGCGGGCCTGCGACGCATGATCGCCGCCATGCAGGACCATCCGCTCGGGAACAAGCGCAATCGACCCCGCTAGGAACAACAAGTCGCCGACGCGCGATGCCTGGCTGTACGGCCCGATGCAGGACGGCGCCCATTGCGAGACGCTCTGCACGTGCAGGACGTCCCGTTTGACGGGCGCGTGCAACAGCTCCATGCGTCCAAAGACGTTATCGGGGAGCGCCATCTCGACGCAACAACGGGTCGGTGGGTTGACGGCACCGAACGCCTTCGCGTACGCTTCGTTCAGTTCCGCGAACGACTTCATGTCCCGCAGAGCCAGCGAAATGAAATACACGTCGCCGATCGGGATGCTCCCCCGTTCCAGTGCCTCGTTCATGGACTGAAACAGGCCGACAGCAGTGTCGCTCTGGACAACGGTCGAGGCGAACGGGAATGGATCGGATACCGGCGAGACCGCCAGCTGCCGTCTCGACGAAGGAACCTGGCCAACCGGTTCGTTGACAGGCGAGAAGCCGTTGGGCTTTGTGAACAACTTGATCGCGTCGAGCTCGTCCTCGGATTTGGGTTCGGTGTGCCACCGGCGTACGCACAGGTGCCCGACAGGGCAGACGGGATCATCCAGGTTGTCGCCCGCTATCGTACAGTCGTCCAGGACGATATGCCGACGGAACAGAGGGCAATCGATGACGAGCGTTTCGTACTCGCCGCCCTCCCCGCATGGGTTGCAGCCGTGCTGATCGGCAAGAGCGAACAGGTGCGCCCTCATGGACTGAAGGTCGAGACCAATGTGCGACGCGGGTGATAATCCAAGACTGGCGGTCTTGATCAGGACTGCCACGATCCCTTCGGCCTGCACAGTGCCCGTTTAGAGCGTGAAGAAGCACGTGATGGAAGGAACAATCAGCTTACGATCATGGCATCATAGAGTTGCTTCTGGTCGCGACGCCATAGGAACGCCAGCGACGTGAGTCCGAGCCGGGTGCAGACGTTTTCGACACGGAGACGCTGGTAGTCTGAGAGGATTGCACCGGTGCAGACGGCATCGACCTCTGGATGCAATGCCTTGACCTTCGACAGAAGCTCGAACAGGTCCTCGACTTCATCATGCGACGACTCGCTGCGTACATAGGTAAGATCCTGGCAGACTGCCGTGCCCCGGATCGGATGGCGAATGATAGGAACGCCCATGCATTCCGAGAATGCGCTGACAACACCATGCCCGACGGTCTGGAAGCAATGACTATCCAGCTCCTGGACCTCGACATCGGCCGGATACAAGTTCGCCAGGCAGACGATGTCATGCCCCAGCTTAACCGACTCCATCATGGCATAGACGGAATCCTTGCCGCCTGAGACCAGCGCGACCACCTTCATTGGTCGTCGGCACAGGCCGGATGGATACCCTCCTCTCCAGCCGAACCCGTCCCCGAACCGCGCTGCTGCGTCGGACTCCGTGGCGGGGTCCGTGGCGGGTCCGGGGGGCGCCCACGAAAGTTTCCCGGCAGGTACGCAACGTTTTTGTGTTGGTTTTGGGGCAGCTGTGGCATGGCCTCTATCAGCTATAGTTGGTGTCATTTTCCAACCGGTTGGGGACGACAGTACAGATGGACTTGGTTGGGAAGCCGACCGCGCTGAACATCCATGCGGCCGAGCAGGAGTCCGGGCGCATGTCGCCGGTGCCGAGCCTGGCGTCGACGTACTCGCCGCTGGCCTCGCCGAAGCTGTCGCCACTGGGGACCGCCGATTCGGACCCGTTCCATCTGCGGCGCGAATCGAGATCGCAGCTGCTTACGAACAAGCCATTTCCCGCGTTGACGAAAATCATTTGCACGATTGGGCCGGCGACGAACAATGTTAATATGATTTCCGCTCTCATTGAGGAAGGCATGAATTGCGCAAGGTGAGTGTCTATATGTTGTATGTTCGATCGAGCGTCGCAGTAATCGCTTCCTTGGCAGGCTCAACTTTTCCCATGGCACGCACGAGTACCACGCTTCCGTGATAACGACTGTCCGGCAATCCGTATCGCAAAGCAAACGCTTGTGTGCCATCATGCTTGACACGAAAGGTGTGCGGTCGTGCCCCCCAAATGATTTGCGATCACGTTCCTGATGGTCGTTGCCCCAGGCCCTGAGATACGTACCGGGAAGATCGCCGGTGGGAAGGAGGTGTCCTTGACCAAAGGTCAAACGTTTCGGCTGGAATGTGGTCAAGAAATCGAAGGCGGTTCGGATCGCGTGTGGGTGCAGTATGCGAATCTCCCGAAAGTGCTCAAAGTCGGCAGCCGTGTCTTGATTGACGATGGCCTTATTGAGATGCGGGTGACTGCACTGGAAGACTCCGTTGTCGTTTGCGAAGTCCTTAATCCTGGATCGCTCGGCTCGACAAAGGTCCCGGCGTCGACGTTGATGTTGCCAGCTCTCTAACGTGGGCGCTACTCTGTCATAGGGCGTTAATCTGCCAGGAGCGGTTGTAGACCTTCCAGCTGTGACTGCGAAAGACATTGACGATATCAGATTTGGGGTTGCCCAAGGAGTCGACTTTATAGCGGCATCTTTCGTCCGAAATGCTGACTGTGTCACCACGATCCGCAAGATTCTTGACGATGCAGGTGGGAAGGGGATCAAGATCATTTCGAAAATTGAAAACCAGGAGGGTACTGATCGCGTATCGAGGTATACGGGACATGCAGGCTGAGGTTCTCGTAGGCATGGATAGCTTTGAAGAGATACTGGCCGTGAGCGATGGGATCATGGTTGCCCGTGGTGATCTGGGGGTCGAGATCCCTATTGAGCAGGTCGCACTTGCTCAGAAGATGATGATCAAGAAGTGCAACATTGCTGGGAAATTCGTTGGTCCGTGACGAACCAGCGTCGTTAGCCACTATATAATCCTGACGAGTCGTTGAACAGTAACCGCCACTCAGATGCTCGACTCCATGATTGTCAACCCATCTCCGACCCGAGCTGAAGCGAGTGATGTTGCAAATGCCGTCTTTGATGGCACTGACTGTGTCATGCTGTCTGGCGAGACTGCCAAAGGCAAATACCCGGTTGCCGCCGTCAAGGTTTGTCTGGCAGATATGTCCCGCTATCGTAATGGCTGAATCGCGCCCTTCTTTGTAGATGATGTCGATGATCGTTCGGGAAGCCGAAGGCAACATTGATTACCTGGCCACGTTCAATGCCATCCGGTCGTGGGCGCCCGACACGATTTCCATCGGCGAGTCGATATCGTCGTCGGCAGTGAAATCGGCGTTCGACCTCAAAGCGTCTCTGCTGGTTGTCCTCACTGAATCGGGTACGACCGCCCGTCAGGTGTCCAAGTACCGTCCGCACGTTCCCGTGCTATGCATCACGGCGAACGAGCAGACCGCCCGACAAGCGTTGCTGTCGCGAGGGCTCTTGCCTCTTCTGGTGGGGTCGATGATTGGCAGCGACTCCCTCATTGGCCGTGTCGTCGGCGTCGCGAAGAAGCTAGGGATGTGCCAGAAAGGCGACATTGTCGTCGCGACCGTGGGCACCATGGAAGGCAAGCCGGGCACAACGTCTCAGGTGAAAGTCGTCAACGTCCTCTGACGACAATAATATACATGATGCCATTCGTAGCATCGTTCGTGTCGGACACGCGCATGGCGGTCCCATTGCGTTTGTCGAGGGTCCCGGTGGCCACGTATAAATAGGCGCCCGACGCGACGTTAGATCCGGTATTGACAGAAGAGTGTGGCTCCCACGGGCAGGCCAAGATGAGTTGGGCGTTGCTGCGCCCGTCGACGCAACCCTAAGCCCATGCCCATTCATCATTCGATGGATCACCTGCGTCTCCGTAGCTGGAGATTGCTCTCCGAACAGTTTTCTGGAGCGTTCATTTCTGTTCACTAAAGCGAAAAAAGACGCTCTGTGGCCAGCCGCCCAAGCTCGTCGCTCACCTGACTACGAATCGGCAAGGTACTCTGGCCGTCCCGGCCAGCAAGGATCTCGATCCGCGCCTTGCAGTGACTCGTTGGAGAGCACTGGTGCTGACGTGGGAACTTCCGATTTTGCACAACGGGCGGGACGACGACCTCAGCCCCGAGAGCGGCCCAGTGACTGGCAGTGGGGAGCCAGCCACCCGTGTGGAAAGACCAGCGGTGGGTGACTGACGTCGACCCACAGCGAAATGGCGGTTGATTTGAAGCTCATACTGCAAGCCACCAACGCGTGCGTCCTGGTGGGTATGGCTGGCTGCCATATCGTGCAGGCCAGGGGGACTGACCTGGCCAGCATCAATAGTTATCCGGCCTTCTTCTGTTCATCGTCGCCTTCCGCGACAGCATTGCGGATTCGTCATTCGACGTCGGGACGCCGGTTGGGCTCTTGTTCGTGGCGGGTGCTGCTGTCCTATCCGCGTTGTACGGCGTTCGTGCTGCCCGTCGAGAATCGGCCCCGCTACTATACCGTTACACCATCATGCTGGCCATCGTCGTGCTGCCACTGATTGTTTGACATCTTGGGATGGCGACATCTTTCGTTCTCCTGATCGTTCTGCAGGTTCTCGCGTTCATCGCGATCACGAAAGCGGACGGAAATCCGTCGTCGGACGTTCTGATCACCAGGGTGCACGCTGAGTTCCGGTTCATGGCGCTGGTCGCGTTCGTGACGTCCGCAGCGGTGATCGCCTCCTTCACAGTCGCATCCAGATGGCGTGCGGTCCTGATTAAAGAGCGTATCGCGCTGGAAGCCGACGCCCTTCGCCAGGCCACGATGCCGCTCCCCCGACAGGCACCAACAAGCGCAACCATGCTACAGGCGATTTAGCCAGGATCATGTAATCACAAATACAGGCAGTAAGATCATCACAGGGTACCCAGCAGTGCCTGTGGGTATATAGGACGATGCCACCGAAGAAGAAGGATGACCTACAGGCGGAGGTCGCTGCTGAACCCGTCATCCAGAAAGGAACGTTCACGTTCCCGAACGGTGCCTCGTACGGTGAGCCGACACCGATTCTCCATGGGGCGACGACTGTCCTGACGGGTCGTTCACGACTGCCAGTTGGCGAGTTCATCGAGATCACCAAAGACGGCCCACCGGGCCCGGATGCCGCTCCGACGAAAGTTGTGACCCGTGAGCGGCACGGGTCGGGCAAGTTCGTGAACAACGGGGAACAGTTTGACGGGGGATGGTGCCACGACCTGATGGAAGGCACCGGGGCCGTCGAGTTCGCCACCGGCGCAAAGTACACCGGCGAGTTCAAGCGCAACCGGTACGAGGGCCGCGGCAAGATGGTCTGGCCCGACAGGTCGTCATACGACGGCGACTGGCTCGACGGGAAGATGAACGGCAACGGCGTCTACAAGGACCCGAACGGCCAGGCCTGGATCGGCAAATTCCACAACGACTGCTTCCAGACCGACACAGGCAGCTGGGTGCCCGCCTCCAGCACCCTCTGGCACCACCCAAATTGATTTGCACATACACGCGCCCCTCTTCGTCGTCTGGCCCCGTCTCGGTGCAGTGCGCCCGGTTGAGGAACGCGCTGTCGAGTGGGCAGCGGCCCGGCCGTGAGTGCATTGCCGAAAAACACGACGCCGACTTTTTGGCGAAAGTTGTGAAAAAGGACCGGCAGCCGTTGGGGGAAGAAGCTACGGCTTTACCCTGACTGTCAGTTGTGAATTGGAAGGTCGGCGTGGTGACGGGGCGGCAGCAGGCAGGCAGGCAGCAGCAAGCAGCAGGCATGATGCGGTCCGTTCGGGTCGGTCTGCGCCGGTGCACGGCATCGCGCGCCATGATGGCAACGTCGACGGCGCCGCCGACTGGCGGGCGTCGTCCCGACTACGGGTCGTCCGACTCCGGCTACGACGCGTCGCTGGTACGGCGGGTCGCAATTGGGGGCGTGGATGCATGCTGGAATGACGGGGCGGATCGTGCAGAAAGAGGCATTGGAGTCGGGCGCGCCTCAGACGAACCGCACGCTGAATTACATGACGCTTGGCAGCGCCAGGTCGCGATCTATCCTTCCGATACTGAGGCGTCAGGCTGATAGCCTAACAGGTTTGCCTGGGCTAGCCTGGGACGCGTTGCTGTTTGCAAGTTCATTGCATCTATGAGTGCCAGTGCCGATGTTCTTGCCCTGGCATCGTTGGAGGTTGATCTGGGGAAAATTCAAGAGGTCCCCTCTGCGATTTGCCTGTCCCCAGCATATTCGCGTTTAACGGTCGCTCTAGGGAACGACGACGACAGTGAAATGGCGCGGCAAGCCTGTCTTCATTCGTCACCGGACACAGGCCGAGGTCGAGAAGGCGCGCGCCGACGATACCCTGCCGCTGCGAGACCCGCAGCGGGATGCGGATCGCGTGCAGAAACCGGAATGGCTCGTGGTGCTGGGTGTTTGCACTCACCTTGGCTGCGTCCCCATCAATGACGCCGGTGACTACAAAGCATGGTACGATGTTGCCTGCGTCAACCTTCGTTTTCGGTTTTCCTTAACGGAGTGCTGTCCTGGATAGGTTCTGCCCGTGCCACGGTTGTTCCTAAGCATGAGCCTATGGGGCAGGATAACGTTGCAGCTGATGCAATTGTGTGCAGGGTCCCATTACGACATTTCCGGGCGCATCCGTAAGGGTCCCGCCCCGTTGAACCTGGAGGTTCCCGAGTACTCGTTTACCGAAGATAACAAGCTCGTCATTGGATGACAGCGCGGTTTCGCTGCTGCTGTCGACGACTAAACGACATCCGATTCCCATCGCAACATGCGCGCCCGATCCATCGTGGGCAGCTGGTGCCTGTCGCGTATCGGTAATACTGCAGCAGTGCGATGCACGCCTGCCGTCTATCGGTGCTGCGATAACCCGCCACTGCTCTAGGAGACCATTCTTTTACGAGTAGCGCTTGGTCTAGAGCGGGAGTTTTGGTCGCGAACACAGGCCTGCTGGATGTCAAATCGGGCCCAGCGCATTCTCGAACGTGTCGCGCAGTCGATGACGACGTTGCAGGCCTTCCGGACGTTGGAGGAGGTCGGTGCGGCCGCCGCTCGCCAGGTCAGTCAAGCGAGTGCGGATGCTATCGCCAGCCGCGGGCGGTTCGTTGTCGCGTTCTCGGGAGGGTCGCTGCCGGCGACGCTCTGCCCGCACCTGCTCCACCTGGGGACGATCGATTTCTCGAAATGGTGGGTCGTGTTCGCTGATGAACGATGCGTCCCGCATTCGGATCCGGAATCGAATTTCGGCCTCCTGCAGAAGCACTTCCTGTCGCGCCTGCCCGTTCCGATCCCTGTTGAGCAGGTCATCGCCCTCAACGAGAACGCAATAGGCGAGAACCCTGAGGCAGCCGCTGTCGCATACGAACGCGATCTCGTTGCCGCGTTTGGCCACGATTTCCGGATCGATGTCGTCCTATTGGGTATGGGCCCCGATGGCCACGTAGCGTCATTGTTCCCCGGGCACCGCCTGCTGGATTGTCGTGATCGCCGGGTGGCCTCTATCTCGGACAGGTACGGTTAGCCTGTGCTTGGATGTTGCTGTTGTTGCTGACGGCTGTTTCGTTGGAGCAGTCCAAAGCCGCCCCCTGCACGAATCACGTTGACGCTGGAAGCGCTGAACGCGTCCAGGCACGTTATGTTCATCGTGAGCGGTAAAAGCAAACGCGAAGCAATGCGTTCTATCCAGGGCGAATGTTGCCAACTTCCTGCTGCTCTTGTTCGACCGACATCCGGCAACCTGACCTGGCTCTGCGACGCCGAGGCAGACCCACGCAATGCCTAAAGCGATGGCCTTTTCGTTGCCCAAACAATGAGTTGTTGACGAACACGCTTATATCCCTGAGTGGTCAGCTTGCAGCGTGCAGAGGTCAGCGACGAGCTCGTCCTCCATAGCACGTCGCATCGTGACATCTGACTCGACGCGGGCGGCGACGTCAACCAGCGCGCGGGACAAGGGCTTCGTCGGCAGGTGCGGCACGTCCACGGCCGTATCCTCGGGCAGGCCGACCATGACGCAGATTCGCGACGCGACGACGGCCGGGTCTCTCGGCATGTCCTCCCCCAGGATGGCCACCAGCGATGCGACAATCGACTCGACCTACACACACACGTAGTACACCGATGTCAGCGGCGCCCCCGCATCAGTTCTCGCCTAGCGATCATGGGCGCCCGCCACCTGTTTCGCCTTCTCCGACGCCTGGTCAGCAGCCGCCATCACCTCACCCTAACTGCCAATCCCCCTCCAAAAAACATGAATGGCACGTTCGTGACGGGTTACATCGTCATGCAGCCCACGCTGACTGGGCCGGGGGGTAACGTGTGCGCGCGCTGGCAGTCACGTGCCGCGGCGGCAGGGCTGCGTCCAGCGCGGACGGTGCGGCTTTACGCTGTTTCGGAGTGTGCGGCGGGCGCGTCCACAGCTGCTGCGCGGGGCGGGCGTTGTTTCGATGGTCAGCACCGCCGAGAAGGCCCAGAACCGCGTCGATGAGGGCGAAAAGCAGAGGACGTCAAAGACGGTGCGCCATGCCGGGCGTCACGTCACCGGCAACGACTTTGAGCCCGAGAAGCACTTCTACCCGCGCGTCCTGAACGCGTCACTGCATGTGCGTTGCGATGCGGACGTGTCGCCCGCTGATTGACCGTACGTGCATAGCCGATGGTGACGGCGTTCCTCAACCTGGGCAATGAGCGCATCGCCATGAGGTATTCGCATCTGCACCCGGGGATCGCGCGGGATCGCATCATGGAATTGTTCAACTACCAGCCGGCGTTCTTCAACTGGGCCGGCGCCGACCTGTTCCATGTCACGAATGAGCACGCGCAGCGTCGCATGATCGTTATCGAGGTACCACGCCTGCCTGTTGCCCCCGTCGCCTATACCAACGTTGATTATTATCGTGCAGATTAACTCGTGCCCATCGGGTCAAAAATCGATGCCCGCCCTGGACGGCGTCGATGACAATGCCGAAACCGGTTACCATCGCCTTCTTCGCAAATCGTTTGTGACGCTTCTCGAACGCCAAAAGGCGACCCTGCCCGCTGGAGGTAAGCAACTGGCGTGTCCAGCTGTTGAAACCTGACGAGTATCTGATTTCCGTCCTAGGCCTCGCCGTTGTGTACGACAAGAACCCTATGGAGGCGTCTGGGTACGCCGCCGTCATATCTGAACTGTGCCATGAGCCCGTCTATCTCGTCGAATTCTACAGCTACGATGTATGCTGGTCGTCGTCAGGCGACCGTTGATCAATAGCGTAACCGTGTGGGTGGGTGCAGCCCGATCCTCCTGTCAAGTGGGTCGACGGCGTCATGCACGTTCGCGACCAGAGCGACGAATGGTTCCCGATTCGTGCCGCGTTCCGCTACGTGACGCAGAAGCCCTGGACCCGGTTCCCGGTGATCACGAAGACGCTCGTGTTCAATCCGGTGCTGGCGTGTCTGGCCGGCGGGCGGAACAAGCTGGTCGCCGCAAAGGCGTACGACTTCTTCAACGCCGAGATGGTCAATTCCGGCCTGCAGATCCATGCGCCTGACACGGTCACCGATGTCGCCCTGGCTGAGATCCCGCTGTACGTCCGGTCGATGGGATGGCACGCGGTCGTCAAGATCCCATACTCGAATGCGGGGCAGGGCGTGTTCACCATCACGTCGAAAGCCGAACTGGACCGGTTCATGGCCCTAGACCACCACTACGACAAGTTCATCGTTCAGCAGCTGGTCGGCAACGTGAAGTGGTCGTCGATCGGCAAGCACGGCTCGTACTACCATGTCGGGATGATCCCCAACCGCAAGAATTGCACGTACGTCGCCGACGTCCGCATGATGATCGGTGCATCGCCCGACGGGTTCCGCCCCATCGCCGTCTATGGGCGCCGTGCTGAGCAGCCGCTCACAGAGGAGCTGGACTGTGTCGACGATTCCTGGCCGATGCTGGGTACGAACCTGTCGATCAAGCTCGACAACGGCCACTGGGGGTCGGACACGAACAGGCTCGTCCTGATGGACCGCAAGGACTTCAACAAGCTCGGCATCAGCATCGACGACCTGATCGAGGGATACGTCCAGACCGTCATGGCGACGATCGCCATTGACAAGATGTGCAAGCGCCTCGTGTCGGACGACGGCACGTTCAACCTCGACTAGTTCTCGTCCCTGAACCAGGACGAGCACTTTATCGAAGAGATGATGTAGGGCAACGCATCGTCAGGGGGAGGCCAGGGTCGCCGACTTTCAATATAAACCGCCCCCCAGCGACCATGTCCCGATCGATACCTGCACCCTTTATTGCTGATCGATCTGCATCGCCTCAAAGAACATGTCCCTGAACTTCAGCAGCGTGCGCTGGGCGTTCACCAGGCGCTGGTGCGATTTCATCGTCTTGGGCCGCGTTTGCACCTGAACGCCACCGGTCAGCGACGACGCACGAACTGTCGGGTGGGGCGCTCGTACAGCGTCGATCGCGCAGGCGAACTCGGCAGCGCTGCCGATGAACAGCTCCGAGCACTGCACGTCGCCAATGATGCGACCGGCTAGCGCGCCCCGTTCCGGGTCGACGCGGCGAACGCTCAGGCTGGTCTGCCCCTCGCCGCAGCACATGGCGATGGCCAGGTCGTGCGACGGGACCAGCAGTTCCCGTCGCCGGCGCCCGCCCTCGTTCCGCTCGATGACCAGCGCCAGCACCGGCATTCCCCTGCGACGAACAAGATACGAACGGGACGGTACAGGTTCGATCAGCGGCGACCTGAATGTCCCCCCTGCGGAGCGGCAACTGGTGCGACGCACTCCCTTGCCACGAATTCATCAGCGTCGACCAATGAGCACCGAGCAGGGTGACGCCGCCGGCGGCGGGCCAGCCGCCATAAATTCGGCGGCGGCGCATCCAGCAGCATGTTCTCGGCGCTGTCCTGGCGGTACTTCGTCGCGCTTGTCACCCACGAGGAGGCGCAGGTGTGCCGCGCCGGCGGGTACGTGCAGTACGCGCCGAATTACTACGGGGACCTCCTGCACCGGAACGACTGGGTGGCCGTCTACGCCGGCAGGGAGACGCGGGACCGATCGTCGGGCTGGGTGCGCCGGTTCACGGGCGTCGGCCAGGTCGCCGATTTCGCGCCGACGCCCGTCGTCGGGCAGTGCGAGTACCGGTACGCCCTGAAGTACATTGACGCGGAGCCGGTCCCGATGGCGCGCATCGCCCGGCACCTGTCGTTCATCGCGCAGGGCATCGACTGGGGCGACAACTTCCACCTGCCCGAGCACGGCCTGATCCTGGTCACGCCACGCGAGTTCGACATCATCGCCGTCTCGATGAAGGCGGACCCGCGCTGGTCCTTCGACAAGGAGTACCAGCGCATCCATCGCGTGCCGGGTCATGAATAGTAAAACCGGTACTACGACGACGCCACCTGTTACGTACATAGGTGGCGGGCACCCTGCCGCCGCCGTTGCGCTGTCCGGCTTAATTGGGCGGTGCGTTCGTGCTCATCATGGGCGGCCTGAAGCCGCAGCTGCGGTCGGGCGCCCGGTTCTGGGTCGGGTTGACGAACCGCGGCCAGGCGAAACGCTACGTCAACGAGGAGTTCTACCCGTTCCCGAACGACCCGACCGCCGACGTCGTCCGGTACGGCGACTGGATCGCCCTGTACGCCGGCAGGGCGTCCCGGTCGACGTACGCGCCCGAGGTGCGGCGCTTCACCGCGTTCGGCATCGTCCTGAAGAGCATGCCGTACCCCGTTCGCAACGGGCACGACACCCAGTTCCGCATCGCCATGCGGTACATGAACGTCGTCAATCCCGTCTCCGTCGACCTGCTCGACACCCAGCTCCGGTTCCTGCGCCGCATGCCCGTCGACGTCAAGCGCCGGCGTATCGTGCCGCCCAGCGGCCTGATCGAGGTCGACAAGCACGACTACCTCATCATTGCGCGCTTCCTGTGTGCCGACCCGCTCTGGAATTTCGACACGCGCCGGTAATCAATACAGGACGCGTGTTCCGCATCGTCGTCGTCGTCGCATACCATGGGAGGGGTTCCCGTGCGTTCGTAGGTCGGCGTCCGGCGCGTGACGAATAAAGCCCCGCCTGTCGCAAACGGCGGATGTCGCGGCGGTACTTCATCGGGTTCCTGACCAAGGGCGACGTCGACCGGTGCGTTCGCGGCGGGTACACCGTGTTCCCGCAGCGGGAGACGTACACGCGCGTGCGGCGCGGCGACTGGGTCGTCTACTATTCGGCGCGCGACGTGTTCCACTACAAGGCGCAGTGGGTGCGACGGTTCACCGCCGTCGGCGTCGTGACGGGCGACATGCCCTACCCGGTCAAGGACGCGCACGACAACAAGGAGTGGCGATCGAGGGCGCGGTTCTACCCAGACTGCGGCCGCGTCGACGCGCGCGACGTCGTCGGGCGCCTGTCGTTCATCCCGGATGCGAACCTGTGGCAGCACAGCCTGGTCCCGAAACGGTACGGCGTACGCGAGGTCGTCTACGAGGACTTCCTCGTTCTCGCCCATGCCATGCGCCTGCCGAAGAGCGCCTACCTTCGACAGGGCGACATCGCCGACCCGTCCGCCGGCCTGCCAAACAGCACCAGACTGTACCCGGGGAACCCGGAACCATGATGATACAGAGGTGCCAACGCGCACACACACACACACACACAGGGGGCCGCCCTCCGCCCAACTGTCTCGCGCCGCTCAGCTGTCACAGGATGGCGACGCTGGATCGTGTGTACGTGGCGCAGCACCTGTTCGAGCAGCGCCGATACGAGGCCTGCGTCGAGGCGTGCACGTCGATCCTGGCGGAGAACGCGCTGGACCAGGCGGCGTGGTTCCTGAAGACGCGGGCGCTGACCGAACTGGGGTACATCGACGACCTGGACCTCGAGGAAGACGGCGTCGCCGAGATCCTCCTCGACGACAACGCGCTGGCCGGCAGCGGCGCCCGCCCGGGCACCTCCTTGCAGCGCCCGTTGACCACGACGACGCAGAACGGTGGCCTTCGCCCCATGACCGGTATCCAGCGACCCACCACTGGCTTTGCTCGGCCTGGCGCCAGGTACTGCCTTGGGGGTTCGACGCCCGGGGAAGCGATGCTGATCGGCTGGTCGGGGTAGCACGAGGATGGGGACGGCCAGCGACAACGTGAGGAAGACGCTGCAGAGCGGGCGGCCGACGACGTCGCGGCCGCTGACCGTTGCCGGGCGGCAGGTTCGCCTCGGGACGCAGTCGATGATGCTGGCCGGCGAGAACGGCGCCTTCATCGACGTGGCGCAGATCGACGTCCAGAAGGTGAGCAAGCGGCCGGCGCTGGCCAAAGCGCTCTGCGACTACCTGCTGTACATCGAGCACAACCCGAAGAAGGTTCGCGGGTCGCATCGTGCGCCGCTCATCACGTGACCTCGGGCGATAGGCGCTGGAGCTCGCCATGGAGTGTGCCAGGTCGTCCGGCCAGACCGACTGGTGGTGGCTGGCCCGGTCGGGCAAGGCGTACTACCAGCTGGGCATGCTGAGGGAGGCGCAGGCGCAACTCCAGTAGGCGGGCGGGCCGACCACGACGACGACCACTGAGACGGGCCATGTCGCAGGGCGTCGCTGAAGATGCAGGAGATGGTGGCAACGTTCCTGGAGCTGGGCAAGGTGTACCTGCGGGTCGACCAGCCGAACAGCGCCCTGTCGGTGTATGCGCAGGCGCTGGAGGGCAACCCGGGCGAGCCGCTCCTGCACATCGGCATGGCGCGTGTCCATCAGGCCATGAACGATTACGCCAGCGCCGACGCCATCTTCAGAAAGGTGCCCCGCTCGACGTGGGCCTGTTACCCCGCGTGTTCACCTTCGAACGCCTGCGCCAGGTCCTGCACCTGGATGCGTCGAACATCGAGGCGATCGCCAGCCTGGCCGGCCAGTACTTCTATAACGACCAGCCGGAGATCGCCCTGCGATTCTACCGGCGCCTGCTGCAGATGGGCGTCGGCAACACGGAAATCTGGAACAACGTCGGCCTCTGCTGCTTCTACTCGGCCCAGTACGATATGACGCTGACCTGCTTCGAGCGCGCGCTGGCGCTGGCCGACGACTCCAACATGGCGGACGTCTGGTGCGTCGATTTCAGTCCCCGCTGCCATGCGCTGACTGAATCGCGACGCGTAGGTACAACATCGGGCATATTGCGGTCGGGATCGGCGACCTGACGCTGGCGATGCAAGCGCTGAAGGTCTGCATATCGATCGACGGCAACCACGCCGAGGCGTTCAACAACCTGGGCGTCCTGGAGCTTCGCAAGGGCGGCCACCAGCAGGCGTGCGCCTACTTTGAGATGGCGTCGGAGCTGGCCGACCACCATTTCGAGCCCATGTTCAATGCAGGTCAGTCGTGCGTCTGCTGTGCGAAGAACGCCCGCCATAAATTCGTATCGCCCAGCGTTGGTGGCCGAGGCCGTTGGCGACCTGCAGAAGAGCTGGAACATGGTGACCAGGGCGCTGAACGCGTTCCCCGACCATGCCGACTCCATCGAGCTACGCGATCGCCTCGTCGCCGAGTTCATCACTGTCTAGGCGCGCGCGTATACAATAACGGCGTTTGGCCAACGACGTCGACCGCTGTCTGGTAACCGGCAGGCCCTGCCTCAAGTTCCTTGCCAGAGTACGGCGCGTCGTCGGCGCACTGGTGACGTGGGCGCGTTGCAACAATGAACAGCCAGGCAACTCGCATTCGGTCCTGCTTCACGTCAGACCGTGACGATCTCCCCGGTCGGCTACGTGAGGGCCCATGCGCTCCGGCAACGCTGAGCGATGACGACAGCGGCCCATCTACTTCCAGACGGTACCGTGCCCCAGCGTCCCAATGGTTTACTCGCGCGCCTCCGTTGCCGCCGACCGCGGGTCACGTGGTGAAAATGTTCCAGATCAGGATGCTGCCGTCGTCGCCGGCGCTGATCACCTGCTTGCCGTCCGGGCTGAACCGAACCGACGACAGGCTCTTCGAGTGCCCCACGCCGGTCGCTGGACGACGCCCATGTCATCGGTTTTTCTGCGAAGGCATCGCGAATCGTCGACGACGACGACGTACCGAGAGGCGACCTGGTGCGCATGTCGAACAGTTTGACCAGGCAGTGGTCGTCGCCGGTGGCGAACATGGTGCCGTTCGGGCTGACGTCGATGTACGTGCCCTCAGCGCCCAGCTCCAGCGTTTGCACGGCCTGCACGGCCAGGTTTACATCGGCGACGCCCATGGGCGCCACAGTACGGCAGGGGTCGGTACCTGAGGCTGCCGTAGGTCCCAGAACGTCACCCGCTTCTCCTGGCCAACGCTGACCACGAGCGTCTGGTCGCGCGTTACGCCAATGTCGTTGATCCCACCCATGTTCTGCCGATGGCAGGACACCCGCAGCTCAGCCTAGGGCAGCAAGTCAGCAGAGGCGACTCGCTATCGCAATGGCAGGGGCAGACCTGCAGGTCCCAGCAGAGGATCGACCGGTCCCGGCTGCACGACAGGGCGCACCGGTTGTCGGCGTAGATCGCGAGGCTGTTCACGCGGCTCGTGTGCTCCTTCAGGCGGCACAGCAGGTCCCGGTTGCGGATCTCCCAGACGCGCACGTCGCCATCGACGCCGCCGCTGACAATGAATTTCTGCAACCGATCAGCGACGCCGACGACCGGTACAGCCTGCCTGCCGGGGCGTACTTCGTTGGGGCTCAGCGCCAGTGCCGACACGCCCATCGTGTGCGCGTTCGCGATGGCCCACAGCTGGTCGCCCGTCGCCGCCTCCATCGACCGTATCTTGCCGTCGTCCCACCCGGTGATGATGCACTCCTCCGAGACCGCCAGGCTCGTCGCCGCATGCGACTCGCAGCGCCCGCTCGATATCAACGTGTAGTCGGAGACGTCCCACATCCTGCACGGCTCGTTAGACGCTCGCCGGTCGCGCCGCTTCGACCCATCCTGACTTCACGGTCCCATCGCTGGCACACGACGCGAACCGATCCGACACGCCAGGTGGGAACGCGATCGCGTTCACGGGCGCCGAATGGTTCTGAGACAGGACCACCTAGGTGGGTGGGCAGGGTAGCGTCAGCGACGCCCACAGATGAGGGCACACGCGCCTGTGCCTTGTCGTTCAGGTCGGATAGGCGCAGGCGGTAGGCGTCGCCGACGAGGGTGCCGACGACGACCTCGCACCAGTCGGCGCTGTTCGACAGGCTGGAGACGCCGCCAGGCAGACGCACGCGCTTCGTGTCCACGTACGACCTCTGAGACAATTTCAGGGCGGGGCTGTTTCCTTAACGCGACGTGCGATACGCACCGGGTTCTCGCGTCTGAAGCAGACGATGGAGCCGTCGCCGCCGCCGACGATGGCGTCGCACTCGGGCGTGACGATCAGGGCGTGCACGCCACCGGCACAGGCCGGGATCGTCGCGCATAGGCCGCCGTTGCGAACGAGGAACGACAGGACGTCGCCCGATGTCGACCCAGCGAACAGGAAGTCGCCGTCGGGCGAGAAACACAGTGCCCTGCCAGGGGACGCGTTAGTCGGTCTGCAAGATGACCGATAGCGACCGAGCGCGTACGAGTAGGCGCGCTTGACGGTGCCGGTTCGAACCTGGAATGCTGTTTAGGCGAATGCCGAACAGGGCGACACGCGTAGCATGCCTTTTCATACGATAGGTGGCCCGTGCTGGGCGTTAGCTTCCACATGAGGATAGGGCCCTCCTGCTCGGCACAGGTCGCGAACTGGCAATCCGACGTCGGGCGCCGTTTCACATCTGCACGTCAGGTCAACCCAACGCCAACCATGGTACGGGTCGGACCAAGACACCTTTGATTCTGCCTCCCCAAGCGATGGCACAGAACGGACTGGGGGCGGTGAGCGCGGACCCAACAATAAGGCCCCTGGTATGTACACAGACAGGTTACGATCGGGGATCGGTTTCAAGGTGGCATCCTCGCCAATTACGTTCGGCAATCCCAGACGATCAGCTTTCCTTCGACGGCGGCGCCGACCGTGACGAGGAACCTCTGGATCACCAGCACGACCACCACACGTTTAGCGACCGGGCAACAGGGGCGCCGTGGATCGGGATCGAGCACCTCGTCCCACGAGAAGCAGACGGCGGCAATGCCAGACTGGTGCTCCTCGAACCGGTACCGGATGGATTTCGTGTCGAAGTCCCAGACGATCACGTCGGATTCGGCGCCCAGCTGGCCGGATGCGATCAGGCGCCCCTGGCGAGCGGTCCGACCCGTCAGACGTGGCTGGACCGTCCTGCTCGTTTCCGTCTTACCGATCCGGAGACGTCGACGCAGGTGACGGTCTGGGTGTGCCCCCGAAGAAAGGCCTGCCGGTGCGGGTCGTTGAGATCGTTGATGACTGTCGCACAGCGTTCACTGCATTCGATAACCCTGTACAGGACAGGGTGGTGGTACCAATGCACGCGCCGACGGCCGAAACGTAATCCCTGCCGTTCGGGTGGAGCACGATCCCGTTCCTCGCCGTGCTCGTATACCCGATGCCGTGCTCGAGCTCGATGGCCGCCGCTGAGGCCGACCCCTCCCCGGGTTCCGGTTTCGTGGGCGGCCCAGGGACGGCGGCCGCCCGGCTCTGCAGGGCGCCCGGCTGAGACATCGGGCACACGAACCCTGCGCCTGTGACTGGATAACTGTGCAATCTGTACCGCCTTCTCGCCCGGCAACCGCATCGTCGGTGCAGCACTAAACGATCATGAAGAGTGCCATGTACTCGTTTTACTGACAGAATGGCAAATCGATTTAGACAGCGGCTTGCAGGTGGTGTGACCTGGCGGCACCCGACTTGTCGTGGCCTGATTTCGCAGCATGCGACTGAGAGGATTCGGCTGGGGGCGGTACTGCAGAGAAGAGCCCGTTGGAAGCATTGAGGAGCGTGGCAAGGAGCGCGCCCAGTAGAAGGACCCATTGCAGGACGTTGACGTACGCCAACGTCGACGTCGTGAACCAGAACGAGCTCTGGATGTCGGCGGCTACCCATAGGTAGAAGCAGGCACGTCGCGCGTTAGTCGACAGGAACCATGAGCCGGACAAGGCAGTGGGCGACAATTCGGTGAAGACGGATACGACCCCGTAGATCAGCGATCGTAACGCGATTAAGACCAATGCTAGACCGTCCGCGCCGTACCTGAAGTTGGAGAACGCGGTCAACGGGGCAACAATCAGCAGAAGACCTGTCGTGCACCCTGCAGAATCGACTACTCAGTACTTGTCCAGGCAGGATGACACGAGTCGACTGTACCGACGGCATGGACGAGAAGGCGAAACCGCTTGCCATGTACCATAGCGGTATGTCGTATGAGCGTGTGCCATACGAGCAACCCCAGGCACGGTCCTGGCACACGCCCACACCGGCTCAATACGGAACTATCGTCGTTCACGTCGGCCAGCCACGTTTATCGTCAACAATGCGTCCGAAGTCGGACATCGCATGCCCCTTCGAGACGCAGTACTTCAACATTTACGACACTGGTGCGGTGGCGGCCATGTGTAAGAAGAGGCGGACACACCGATATCAACTGCCGTCCACCAGCTCGCTGACTGACTCGTCGTCAGGGCCAACCGTGGGCAATCCTCCATCGTCGCACCTCTACACCAACGACGGGTCCCGAGGCGCCCGGACGCGTCGCGTTCCAATGCCGTTCCTGCTCGTCGGCTCCAGTGACGAGCTCAATGGCGTCCTGACAGCGCGTGCGCCTGGGCAGAACGCCACCGTGTTTCCAGATGTCGACATCTGGCGGTCGACCTTCGCTTCATGGTGCTACCAGCTGTTCGTTCGGGCCCTGTCATCTACCGTCTTGATCGTGTCGGGCGTGCCTACCGCCGCCTACTACCATCGACGATTACAAGAGGTCGGTCGCGCCGGGACGACGATCGGCGGCGAGGTTGGCCGCCTTTGTGGGACGTCCAGTTGGATTGCCGCATGCCGTCCCTGGCCATCGAGATCGTGGCTGCGACCCTGTGCGGCACCGTGTTGGCAATCGACCGGCTTCTTCAGCACGCCAAACCTGTCCTACTCGGTGGCCGCCCATTTCCGAGCCATGCCTACACCCTGATCCGACTCCTCGTTAGGCATCCAGTTGAGCGCACATAGAAACTGCTGAAGGTCAGCAGCAGTCATAAGAGTTGCCATGGTTTTCAGAGCGATGATCATCGACTCATCAAACGATAACTCGCGCAGGCAGCAGATCCGCTACACGCGCGCAACATATTTTTTAATAAATAATTCACGGTGTGTCACCGTTGTATCGTGAGTGCTACAAACATGTAGCCGCCCGGATCGGACACAGAGGTGCTACATGCCTGTGTCACGTTTGTAGCGCGTTTGATACATTCATGCTACATTAATGTAGCTTGAATGTAGCCTTCCGGGCACGTACACGCTACATCCAATGTGTCCGAGTTGTAGCCCGTTGGATACATTTTTATGCTACATTACTTGTAGCCTGGATGTAGCCTTTCGGGCACATAAGCGCTACACTAATGTAGCGTACATGTAGCCGTTCGGGTACAGATTGCATTAAATGTAGCCCGGATGCAGCCCTTCTGCTATTTGCTATGGAAACCCGTATCCAATGCGACGCATCGCAAGACGACGTCTCGTCATATAAGGCGCGCCAAGCAAGAACTGAGGAATCGGTAATACAATTTCACGCTCCGGCGGGAAAGCGTGAAATTGTATTACCGATTCCTCAGTTCTTGCTTGGCGCGCCCTATATGACGAGCCGTCGTCTTAACGAGGTCGGGGTGCACCCAGGTGTAATCCTCCTCCTCATCATCATCGCCCAGCTCGTCCCAAAGGTTCGAGATGAAAGTGAATTTCTTGGAGTCTGGATTCTGGGCCACAATAATTGTGGCCAATTGCGGCCCAGAATCCAGACTCCAAGAAATTCACTTTAGGGATCTCAGGTGCGTCGGAAGAATCGCAAAGTCCCAATAATTGGGATTTTGCGATTCTTCCGACGAGCGTGTTAATACACTTTACCAGCCCCTTCCCCCCTGAAATCCCTCTTGGTGAGGGCGTATCCCGGTCATCCCGGCGCCTCACAATCTCGGTTTTGATCACTACGAGCAGTCAAAATATTCAGTAACAGTCGTATTTACATGAGAATACACGCTTACTCAGATACGTATGGTTATAGGTCGACATCCTCTTCACTGAGATCATCGCGATGCCTCAGCCAGTCCTTTAAATCGTTGCCACTGTAATAGCTATACATCCACGGTTTCGTCAGATAGTACAGTGCCAGACCAAACCATGATTGACATACGCGGGGCATAACGCTTTCATCTCGTATCGCCTTTCGCTGGGGCGTCATTGCCGCCCTAACGTTCTCTTGGGACAAATACGCCGCAATCGGCCCCTGCGGTAAGGACCGATTTCTCCTGCTCGCAAACGGGTCCAGAGTTGTGCCAGGACTGGGCGACGTTGCCAGTTCATTCTCTGCAACATCTTCCCGTTATTGCCTGTGTTCGTATGCCAACAGTCAGTTACCTGACAAGAAGGTCGACGCACTTGTACAACCTCGACGCTGCTCGTCTTCGTCGCACCATCTCGAGCTACACTGAGCTTCCCAATACCACCACGGGAAGATGATTTTGCATAACGGGGACGAAATTTTTGCATAGCGGGGACATAATGTTTGCATGACGGGGAACAAATTGAAGGATGACGAGCACAAAAATAATGGATCGTTATGCATGTATTTTGTCTCTCTGAAACCGATAGCTGGAGCGTTAGGTGCGTGCGCGTGGCAGCGACTCAGCGCACACTGCCATGGGCGCCGCCGCCTCCCGCAGAACGCACATGTGCGTCGTAGAACTGCTCGACGATGTCTTTAGTCAGTCGTGAACAACCAAACACATCACGAAGATGCTGACAGCGGCTCGGTGTAAACTCCTCATAAAACTGGGGCAGGTAACTGTTCAATAAATCATCCACTTCCAAAGATCCCGTCGGACACATCCGCTCCTCGTCTCCATGGTGTGCACACTCGTACAACTTTTGGGTGAAAACAGGTCGCCGGTCCTTGCAATACGATAGGAATTCCCTCATATGGTCGTACGTCTGACGGATATCGTCTGTCGTTACTCGCCGGACTTCTTCAACTAGTGTTTGCTTGCTGCGTGCAAGTGACCGCTCATTGGAGGAGCCGGCAATCCAATTGAGCCATATACGGATCTTAATAAGAGCGAACAGCTCCTCACAGGGATCGAGAAAGGGCGAATATGGCGGAAGGAACTCAAGGACAAGGTGGCGAGCGACCTCGTCGCGTCCGAAAAAGGCCTCCACCGAGCGAGCATGGTGAAATCGAGCATTATCCAAAATGAACAGCCGCGGGCGACCATTCCTGGAAGTATTCACATACGATTTGACCAAGTTGTTGCAAAAAGCGAGGAACGCGTCACCATCAATTGTCTTATCGAGAACTTCGTACCATACAACCCCAATTGCTGGGCTCACAGCAAGCAGAAGCGAAACGTGGCGTCCTCTGACCGATTCTTCAACCAGAGACGGAATCCAACCGCGAACGGACCAGATTTTTCGGTTGGCAATCCGAGCTAGTGGCATCTCATCGTAGTAGATCGCGTCATAGAGCGGGTTCGGGCCGAACTTTCGGCGATAATCCTCCGACTCCAGACGGGCAACGTATCTGAACCGAATATCGATTGTTTCTGGCGCATTGCGTTGTACGTGGAAGGTTTTGAAGTCACCAAGGCGGAACCCTGCCCTACGCCGCAAGTGTTTCCCAAGAGTCTTCCGGGACACGACGACATGGTACGACAACTGGAGAAATGCGGCTGCAAGTGTCAGTGTCGCACCAGGGAGCAGAAACATGAATCGCGCTGCAGCATTCAGCATCTCATCCGACAGCTTCCGCGGCCGGCCTCGAGCAGAACCGTCACGGGATTGCGATACCCCGTTCAGATGACGGGAGACCGTTGACTGAGCACAGCCGACCTCGCGTGCGATCTCCACCTGCAAACGCTTGCCGTCAAGAGCATGCATAATACGATCTTCGTCTTCGTCGATACCTGCGAACGCTTTCCGTCCAGAGCATGCATAAGACGATCTTCGTCTTCGTCGATATGTGGCTTCCGCGGGAGAAGAGCCTTACGAAATCGCTCTGGAACAGATTCCACAGCGACTTCGTCGGCCGACAGTCGGGCCTGCCACTCGACCAACTCGTCAGCGAAGCGTCGTTTTCGGTCCGCGACCTGATGGATGCGGTCGATCTCCCTGTCAGCAACAGCCCGAACATGGTCAGCAGCGCTCTCCATTTGCTGCAATTGCTGGTATGCGCGCTGTCGAGCTTTTTCGCGAGCGATTCGACACTGTTCTTCCAGGCGGCGTTGCTCAGCGGCGTTCTGGATCCTTGCAACCGGTGTCGTAAAGTCGATTTCACAGATTCTAGGGTCCGACGCGATTGTAGGGTCCAAGCGAGGAATCCGCTCCGGGTTCATCGCAGGACGACCGACTCGCCTACGCGCGGGCGTCGGCGACGATTGCAACCCTCCTACCTATGTGGGATATGAAGTCAGAATACGGTACCCGTACGGTAGGTACGTCGGAGTTACTGTATGGTATCGGCTTACCGTTATCGGTTGTATCCCGGCCATTGTTCTGGTGACGTCGTCCTGCAACGGGGGTACCGTACCGTACACAATGAGGCGGCCCCCTCGCGCGTCCCGCATGCATTGAGACGATCCATTTATTTTGGGCCACTCATCCACGCATTTTTTCCCCGCCATCCATTCGTTATGTTCCCCGCCAACCTTCAATTTGTTCCCCGCCATGCAAAAATTATGTCCCCGCTATGCAAAAATTTCGTCCCCGTTATGCAAAATCATCTTCCCGTGGTGGTATCACTTTGACTGGTTGTGAGCGCACGTCATGAATGAGCAGCAGGGGCCGGGTCGGAGTCTGACTGGGTCGAGACCACTGCGTGCGTGGGTTGCGCGGCCTTCATGCAGCACCCGTCTCCCGAGCCGGTCGCACTGACTCTGGCAGGACGCCGCTCACTGCCGACTTCAGTCGTCACAAGGCTAGGTACAGTGTTCCACGATTTGAACAGGATAAACAATAAATATCTGCTGCCGTGTCAGCATCTATTTCGTATTACATTGTATACGACGGTCTCGACGTCTACGCGGGGACGTACTTTTTCATCCCGCGGGAAATTGTTTCTCTTCCCGCGGGATGACACCCCCGATTGATCCCGCGGGACGAAAAATGCCATTCGTCCCGCGAGCTGCTGCTTTACTGCGGGTGCCCGCGTTCGCTGTCCGTGATTTCGTCCGCGGGATGAACCTATAGATTCGTCCCGCGGCCCGTTGATCTGGTTGAGATTGAGATGGCGAGCGTTGACGAGGCCGCCCAAGCGTTTCCGGATCTACCGGAGATTGAGATTGGCGATGATGACGGCGACACCGGTCAAGATTCTGTCTGTGGCGTCCCTGCTCCGGGGATGGAGTTTGAAACCCAACTCGAACTGAAGAATTTCATCGAAGGGTTCGCCAAGAGGACTGGGTGCCGTGTAAGTCTATCCAACCGTGAATTGAAGTACCATTATTTTGACATTTTTCACAGGTCATCATAAAGTTCAAAACGTTCGCCAAGGCATCTCGCTCTGTAGAGTTGTTCGGACACGAAGGAGCCTGGGCGCGTGGTTCGTTATTTCGTTCCTTCACTGCGTTGTTGGTTCCTACTCATAAGCCATCGTCAGGTGATGGATACTGCAACTTTAAGACCGAGTCGGAGAAAGCTGATCGGTCAGTGAAGTCGTCGTGTTCGTTGAACATTCCGTTCACGTACGATGTTGGACGACGGCAATACGTCATTAAGGGGGACAGATTCTGTCTGTCCCACAACCACCTTGTGATGATCCCATCTCCAACGACAGTAATTGTCAATGACCAACGGGATTTGACTCCTGACCAGTTGTCGTACATAATTAACCTGGGCAAGTATTCCCTTCCGTTTCCAATGGTAAATGGGGATTACGAGCTCCTTTCCGTGTATAACTATGTTACAGGTCACACGCATGCTGTCCGATCAATTTCCAGACTGCAGAATTCAGAAGCCATTATTGCACCGTCTTCTGCGGAAGGGGAAACTGCAGGCGTTCGGCGGCGATCGTGATGCTATGAACGCCCTTATCAACCTGGGACGAAGCTACGAAGAACACGGAGGTTTCTTTGAAATCGACATCGATGTCGATTGTCGATTGGAAAAAATCTGGCTAGCGCGCGCTGAAGGGCTTCAGTTCGCGTCTGTGTACAACGACGTTGTACAAATCGACGGCGGCGCGAAGATGAACGCGTACGGCTTTGTGTTCCTTCCGGTCACCGTTATCGATTGCCTTGGTACGTTTGTCGTGCTGTGATCAATATCTTTGCGTGACCGCAATGGGTAATAGGCAAGTCGTATGTGGTTGGCGCGATGGCTGGGCCCTCCGCTGAAAACAAAGCGGACGTCGTGAAGACGCTAGAATACTTTAGGGTGAAACGAAGCGAGTCTGTTCTGATCGCCGACGATGCTCTAGCATTTCGGGCAGCTGCCGTGGAATGCGATATGGTGTACCACCAATGCACCAAGCATTATCAGGCGAAGATAGCTCGCGCCTGTGCAGGTAATTAGTTTCTGCGACTCTCGTACTGCCGTTATCGAATTCTTAGACAACATCATTATAGGGCTTGGCCACGAGGGGAAGGAGTTCATGATCAAGGCGAACACGCTAGTTTATCACATATTTCCGTCCGAAGACGCGTTCTTCGCGAAGGCGGACGAGTATCGCCTCATGTTTCTACAGTACGGTGGAGCCGTGAAACTCTTCGACGACATTGTTGACAAGAGACAACAACTTTGTCGTACATTCACCAGTTGTAAGTTTACCGGATCACACTCGTCAAACCAGCGGGCAGAAGGCACGATCAGCCGTACCAAACGCGATGTGCAGCCGTGGCTCTCACGCGCGAACTTATTCGAGATGTTTACGCATCTGGAAATGATACAGAAACAACAGGAGGACGAGGCGGCAAGACTATTGTCTAACCTTATTCGCAAGGGCAAGCATTGGAGCGACTACGTTGACAGCATTTTTCGAGAGAGACAGCTCAATTCGCGCCTTCTCAGTTCAGTTAGGGAGGTGGATACAGGTGAGAGTCTATACTGCATTCAGTTTGGGGTTTACCTACAGTGACATCTGTTTAGGGGAGTACGAAGTGGGAACCTCTGACCAGCCGGATCGACACCACGTAATGCTCGGCGATGTATCCCTTGGCAACATTCCATCTTGCACGTGCCCCGAGTTCAGGTTAGGTACAGTCTTTGCGTTGTGCTTCATATCTTCCTGATTATTCTCGTAGGTCTACACTAATTCCGTGTAGCGGCATTTGTGCTGTCTTCAATCGCACGCAAGATGATATCTTCAGTTTGCAGTACGTCCACCGCCGATGGTGGCTTCGCCTTCATCCACAATACGAGGCAGTGAGGCGGAACCTTCGCGTCCCTGACGCGCCGGCAGCCGGTGGAGATCATGCAATGCTTCCAGAACGTGACGCTTCGTGCGACAGTATCGTGGTTGATGAACCAGCAGTGTCAGTTCGTGCATCCCAGGACGATATTTATCACCGAGTCGTCTACCCGTCGAAACAGGAGGTTCGGTATCGAAAACTCACCGAGGCATTTGGGCGTTTGGTTCATGATGCCCGATCCAACGAGCACTTGTATCGGCGCTTGATGTCCACGTTTGCCTCCTTGCAAACCGAGTTTCAGTCGCATCTTGCTGGCGCTCGACACGCAGCGGATCCTCAAGAAGCTCACGTTGCCGTTCGTCCTCCGTTGCGGCAGGGGGCAATGCGTGGCCGACTGCCTGATCGTGTTCAACGCACGTCTCGACTTGACGCCCGTTCTGCAACGGACAGGCAGGCCGCCAAGTGTCATGCGTGTCTGCGAAATGGCGTCACCGCAACAGATCATCGTTCAGGGCGCAAATGTCCGTTTTACGATAGTCGTCAGCAAGGTTAGCTTACTTCGTGGTTAACGTTCCCCCTGCCTGTTGACGCGACCTGAATACAGATCACGGAGCGGAGGAGGATGTGTCCAACAACGATGGTGCATTGGCTGAAACCGAAAGTTCGCCACGCGGAGATCACGTTCTTCATCGCCAGCACGACCATGGTTAGTACATCGTTGATGGGCTGTTTACACATGTCTGATCAGTCACCCGGCCGCTAGAGTCTGTGTTTTCTGTCATCTGGTACGCTACACAAATAATGAGGTACCAGCTGCTGCGTCGTAACTGGCTGTTGCTGGCACTGACGCTGCCGTCAGCGCTCGAAGCTATCTGGGGATCCAGGAGTGTTTGCAGACCTGCCGCCGTCACGTAGGATACGCTATTTAAGATCCTGCTGCCAGCTCCATCTGAAGCTTAATTTTGACTGTTTCACAGATCGATGAATCCTGGGCCAAGAAGCGAGTGTACCTTGAATGTCTCCCTGAAGGACATGCACAGATTGCGCATGATTCGGACGTAATATTCCCCCTGGCTCTGGTTGGACGGTGTCTCAAAGCGTTTTCGAAATCCTCTTCTACTGCCGATGATCACGTGTCCGCCGTTCGTTTGTCAGGGGTGCCCCTATACTATGCAAGGTTCGGTATTCATCCTGGCTGCAACATGCCTATGTAACGTGTGTCGGTTAGGGAGCCGCTGGCTGCGATGATGCAGCTACACAGTTTTATGGTGGATTCCGTTCCACGTTTGCCGGATCATAACCCCGATGGTCACTTGTCGAGTGTACAAGCCTACAGTAGGATTCAGCATTCAAAGTTAATTGACTTTGAAGACGACGTGACCCAGATTCCACCCGTTTTGGTGAAGTCTGGGTCACAGCCATGCTTTCTTGATGTAGCCGGGTTACCGGCACAAGCAGTGGGCTATGCTGCCGCGTGTGCTGTTGGCCCTCTCTGACGTCATCCCATAGGACTTCGCTGCGTTGATGCCGCTGGACGATCTCCTATTTGCCGACTCCCTGATTGAGTGTCCCCCAGTCGTAGATCCACTTGTGGATAGGGAGTGGGATCGTATGTCGACTGAACTTGGGACCGGCGAAGATAGAGACCCTGGTATAATGTTTCCCGGGTGCTGCGATGCTGCTCTGAGCTAGTAAGTGGTTTGCCTCTTCCATCTGGACTTGCACATTGACTTGTTATATGTTTCAGTAAACTTGTAGTCATAATGACGCGACTGCACGAAGCCGTTATGATGCGGCCACGTGTACGCCAGGTCTTGGATTGGCTTTTGACGTTCGAGGGTCGGGAGAAGAGGCGTCGCCAGCCGCCCATTCCACTCGATGGCTTGGATGCCGAGGGAATGGCGCAATTTGTCCTGTACGAACTTCGCTCTCCGATGAGCGTTTCGGACGTCTCAAAAGTCATCAAGCTGTCATTCCACGACCTGATCTTCCACCTGGCTCACAGATCGTGGCTTAACTCGTCCGTCGTTCACGAGGCAATTGTCATGAGTCATCTCCACCACAATGACTCACGCCACTCACCTTCCGGCATCTAGCCACCTTCCGGCACCAAGCCACGTTCCGAGACCAAGGCCTTCACCAGCCGCGCCCTGGTCCTCAGTCAGCATTCTCATGTCTACTCGATACACCGCGTGATCGGTAGTCATCGCACACTGTCGTGCACCAGCGTTGTCAGGTAGTTCTCCACATTTTTTTTTGCGATGAACCAACCGACACGAAGGTGGAGAAAAGGGCTCCTAACCATATCCTCTTCCGCGCGATCATTGAGGTCCGACAAGCACGGCCTCTCCAACAAGCAACAGCGCGATGCACGACACGCTAGATACCCGCATGCGCCCGCTGACTCCATGCAGGATATCGTCAAGCGCCGTCATCAACACGACCCCCGGTTCAGAACCGTACCATCCGCGCCGGACGCAAATCCACCGGCCGGTACCCGACATCATCGGGGAGACTTTCATCCACATGGAAGTCGCTCTTCCGGCACAACAACCGGCACCATTCCAGCCGTCGCCCCCGTTCCGCATTCACCGTACTGGGTACCTCTGCCCGCGAATCTCCCGAGGTTCCACGAGTTCTATTGCTCAACTTCCAGGCGCAACTGTCTACAAGCGCAGATCTTCCGTCAGCCACATCTGCATGCACGTCGTTCACGATCCCTAGTCAACGGCGCCTCTTACGACCCTCCTGCCCTGGGTAGAGTTTTCTTCAAAGTCTTCTCCAGCGGCATTACCGGCTCCGCGCCACCCTCATCATCCGCATCAATCGGTCTCAGCCGTCTCCGGCGCTGAACATCCCAACGTATATGGCAACGACATCGCCATCGTCCTCGGTAACGACATCACCGACGGTCCTACCGGCTCCACGCCACCCTCATCATCCGCATCAATTGGTCTCAGCCGTCTCCGGCGCTGAACATCCCAACGTATATGGCAACGATATCGCCATCGTCCATGGTAACGACATCACCGACGGTCCTACCGGCTCCACGCCACCCTCATCATCTGCATCAATCGGTCTCATCGACCTCCACTCAACGACTTCAACCGGCTCCTCGCCACCCTCATCATCCGCATCAATCAGTCTCAGCCCAGGAATGTGCCACTCCGGCACTGAACGTCCCAGCGTATATGGCAACGTCATCGGCATCGCCCACGGTAACGACATTATCGACTGCCATCCTGTCACAGATTCTGCGAGTCCGAAACAAATATGAGCCGCGTCTCCAGCCAGATCGCACAGTTCTCAAGTTGCGAGCCAGCCCAATCACATCAAGCCGCACATCACGCGCACCATCAAGATTCACTTGACCCGCAACCTCATCAAGCCGCTCATCACGCGCACCTTCCACCCCCACATCCCTTTTTGGCGGGGGATGATGTCATGAGTCATCTCCACCACAATGACTCACGCCACTCACCTTCCGGCATCTAGCCACCTTCCGGCACCAAGCCACGTTCCGAGACCAAGGCCTTCACCAGCCGCGCCCTGGTCCTCAGTCAGCATTCTCATGTCTACTCGATACACCGCGTGATCGGTAGTCATCGCACACTGTCGTGCACCAGCGTTGTCAGGTAGTTCTCCACAGCAATGACTCTGATTTCAAAGGACAGCACGCACGTGGCGCCGTGCAAAGTCGAGATGAACGACCACGGCAGGTGGGGAGTCATCGCCGAATGTGACTCGAGCGCAACGATGTTCCTTTGTCCAGTCAACGTAAGTCCAATCCATTCTGCTGTTGACTTACGGGTTTTGCTCACTGCTGGTTTCATGGTACCTAGTTCTTCAATGTGCATTGGTGTCTGGTCGTCGTCGACGCTGCCTTGGGGCTGGTGTACCTGTACGACAGTCTTTGCGATCCAACCTACACCGCTCGTCTGCGATCCATCGCGACCAATGCCATCATGCCCTGGGCGACTTCGGCGTTTCCTGCCAAGCCTTTCGAGACGAGAGTCTTGGCGGGACCGCGCCAATTGGACGATTGCAATTGCGGCATGCTTGTTTTGACAATGGCGGAAGCTCTTGCCAGAAGCCTTCCGGTAACGTTCAAGTCGTCGTGCATGGACGTCATGAGGTTGCGCTGGATGTACTGGTTTTTGCACGCCGATTTCTACCTCGATAACAAATAGTAAAGTTGCAACACCGCCTTAAAGTTTATTGTTCATGATATAGCGAATGAGCACCAGTGAAGATCTGCGTTAGTCGCCGTTGACAAACAGCTGCCCGTCGAGCGAGACCGGGAGACCGGCTCCATCCTCCACCCGCGGCTGGCGGTTGCATTTGTTCTGGCGTAATTGTTAAGTCTATTGTTCCTGACGGAAAGAATGAGCCCGCTAGGTCAAACAGCTGACCGTCGAGTGAGACTGGCTCCGTCCTGTACCCGACGCACCAACTACTCCTTCCTGAGCACGACACGCTGGCTTTTCGTCCGCGGGATGAACCTATAGATTCGTCCCGCGGGAAATGCCGCTTCGCCCCGCGGGATCAATATGACGTTTCATCCCGCGGGATGTGATCCCGCGGGATGAAAAAGTACGTCCTTTTCGTCCCGCGGGATCAATCGGGGGTGTCATCCCGCGGGAAGAGAAACAATTTCCCGTCTACGCGTGCGGTCTGCCACTGATACGCGTAGTGTACGCGGTTCGCCTGTTTCGGCGGCTTCCTCTCACTTGCCGCACCGTGTGTCGCCTCGCTGCCTCGTCTTCTTCGTGCCAGGAAGGCTGCACGCACTGATGCGGCCAGTTCGTCTTATAGTCAGATTCCACCATCGAACAGCACTCGTCCATCGTCTCCAATGCCCATCATCGTCAGCTCTTCTGTCGTCGATCATACGCATGAGGATTCCGATTCATCTGTTTCTGATAAGTCGTATGGCTCCGACCATGCATCAGCAGAGGCCGTTAAGATGCATGTTACCGTACGCATGACGCTGAATGCAACCTGTCCACTGTCGATCTTGATGTCGGGGAAGCCCTTCCGCCCGATGCTGGTGAATGCCATGCCGAGTGTTCTGAAGCATCTTTTTCACCGGTTTGATATGCTTTATCCCTCTTCAGATTGTAAGAATTTGAATATCCATTCTTCAGGTTACAAGGCGTGGACCACAACATTGGCATCAAGTTTGCGGTTCCTTCGGGGACGCGTCCGATAGGTTCCCAAAGTGGACGCGTCTTCTCCACGTCCAGAGGTACTCATCGCTGCTTGAGCGCGTCTGCCAGTTTTCTGACGTCATCTCAGGGATATGATTATATGGAACTGGCTAAAGTGGCAGCCTTTTCCTCACAAGGGCTATTCAACGTTTGCCACCCCTGTTATATATGTATGCCCTTGACAATATCGCTCTGAAATTTCGTGCCGCGCTCGCTGGGATGCGGACCAGCGACCATGAAAACCATTTCAGTAGGAAAATACTACATACGAGTGCTCTCATTGTGTTGACGGCTTGTGCCAGGCAGAGTGCCTGGAACTGCTTTCGTGGAGCGATGGATGCACTACGTGAAACGCGCGTTATCAGCGACAATCTGATTTGCGCGTAACATCGTACAAGCGTTCCAAGTGATGTCGGCGACAGCGAGGAACCGGTAGGAGAACAGCACCAGGTTATTGTCGTCATTGGGTTATTTACCCAGCACTTTGTCAGGGCTGGATATGCCGATTGTTCCGCACCCAGACCGGAAGTCGATTTACGTTTGGAGATTCAGACGAGGTCGACAAACTGGATCACAACAGTCTCGAGTTGGCGTTAATTGTCGGTCAACCCGGAAAATATAGCGATAGCTAGCCCGGGTGGGGCTGTTTTCTAGCTAAATTTTGACTATAGCTAGGGAAATAGCTACGGGTTGGGGATGCTCTGATGTAGCCGATTTGTCGCTCCTCCGCAGAATTGTACATAGCCCCGCTGTAGCCGATATGCTGCCTGTGTCGACCGCACCAGGTCACGAGTTTGTCTGGCCTATACCGTTTCCGAGATTGCTCAATGTCAATCTGAATATTGTGTTGCACAAGGAATTGATTCTGAAACATCCACGATTACTTTGGAAGGAACGATAACTGTTGTGCAACGAAATACTGGCCATCTGTTGTGCTCGCAGTGGAAACTCCGCGACTGCGCGTCAGATTTTCCGGCGCGGTTTGTCTTCCAGGATTGCATTGTAGTATCTGACGGAAACGACGAGCTGAGCAGCGTTCAGACAAGAGGAACGTCCGATACAGAGATGCATCTGATGGGCACCCCGACGAGCTTTCGTGTTGCAACGACGGCCTTCGTTGTAATCGTGTTTCTGTACGGCGTTACCGATGGCGCCGGTAGACCAAGTCGCCGCTCGAATAACCGCATTGCCAGCGCCTCATCTGCCATGGGCCACCTATTGCACGCCCCTGGTATCGCTCGCCTTTACCGTTCTGCCGGCACCAATCCACAGAAAGCAATTGTCAATCAAGTCCTTAACAACCTGCGGGCTGGCGGTACCGGCGATCTCACTGCTATCAACGACCAACCATGGGATTCTCTTGGGAACGTATTGAACTGGGCCGCAAGAGAAAACCAGACTCTGGTTGCCGAGATGCTGTTGAACTGTCCAGGAATTAACGTCCGTATACCCGACGTCGAAGATGGCATGACGCCCTTGCGCGTTGCCGCTGAACGTGGGCACGTTGAAATTGTCGCTCTGCTTCTCAGTGACCCTGGGGTCGACGTCAATGCACAGGACAAGCTCGGCAAGACGCCACTACTAGCAGCCGCCAGCGAAGGTCATGTCGACGTCGTAACACTACTGATAAGGGCAAACGGAATCAACGTCGACGCATGCGACTACACGGGAACGACGCCCTTGCTCATAGCAGCGTCGCGCGGACACGTCGACGTTGTAGCATTGCTGGTGCACGTGTCCAAGATGGTTAACGCTAAGGACGAAGACGGGATGACGGCTCTGCACGCAGCCGCATCGGCTGGAGATGTCGAAATCGTCGAGTTGCTGTTAAATGTCAGCGGAATCAACGTCAACGCTCGTGACAAGGAAGGAATGACGCCTCTGCACTATGCTGCTGCTGACGGACAGGCCGATGTCATCCGCGTACTGCTGAAGGTCGAAGGGGTCCTTATTTGGGTGAAGGACGTACATGACCGGGCACCGCTGGACTGGGCCCTGGGACGTCGCGACGCTGAAGAGCTGTTGCTGGCTGCCAGAAATGACGATCCCGTCATGAGCGGCGATGACGATTAGATGATCGTGCGTCTGGCCTGACTTGCATCCGACGACATTAAACTGAAGGCGGCCCCATTGACCATTCTCTTCAGCTGAGCAAACTACTGTAATGTTCTAATGGGTTCGGATCCCATCAACCCTGTCCATGCGCTCGACTGATTTAGAGCCAGGACTGGTATGGCTTATGAGGCATCAGTCATCGCCGATCGCTTGCAGAACAACCGCGCGTTCGTGGCCGAGTTGGTCCAAGGCGCTAGATTCAGGTTCTAGTCTTCTTCGGGGGGCGCAGGTTCGAATCCTGCCGAACGCATTCCTTTTGCTTTTCTAGAATACAAATGTAGCGAGTGTCTCCTGGACCCTAACGGCGATCGTCTTCCGCACATGTCATCGATGTGGTCGAATCATGAGCATCTCAGAATGGGAAACTAATCGGTCGCAATAATATTGGTCGTTTTCATCCAAAATGAAATTTTCTGCGTCAGTTGACAGCCGTGGATCCAAGTATCGCGACGGCATTTTTTGGTGATGACTGGTCAGGATCGCTCCGGATCATCACCAAACTCCGTACGTCAGCCTGCGATCAGCGCGCTCAGGTTGCCAGCTGTTCGACCAACGATGGCGTCGTCTGGACCTGGGGATAGTGGATCAACCGCCAATGAGATCCTCGAAGGAGATGATCGTGTTCATGTCACACTTGACGTGATTGTGAAACCGTATGTAAGCATACAGCCGCGGAACACGTTGTATCACGTTCTAGGCCAATTCGACGTCGAAGTGGCCACCGTTGGCGACTTTACAGACGCCGTACTTGGTCTCGTTCAAGAAAACGTAGACGGCCTGGCTCGCAAGTCATCTGACGACGACTCGACGTATATACTTGCTAAGGAGACCGTAACGTTAACGTCACTGGACCAGTTTGTTGCCATCAAACACAACAATCACTTCTACGCCTTCCACCGTCCACATGGCGAGGATCACCGAGATCCAATGCGTACCCCAACTGTTGTGCTAACGTTCAAATTGAAGTTAGTCACTGAATGTTGTTCTTGGCATACAGGCATAACCAAGGACACGCTTAACCGCTGGAGTAAGGACGTCCCGAGTCTATTCATTTATCAGTACGGGAAAGAGCTGCGAAACGCATCGGACTTCAAGAAGTTTCAAGCGTCTGTGTTCTCGGCTCCGCAGTTGGACCGTGCTCGCGCCGCTGCCGATGAACAAGTGAGAGCGATCGAACGCCAACTGAAGGATCACTGGGGAACGGTATATCAATCCCAGTCAGCCAACTGGCGGATTTGGGCCAGTCGCATCGCGCGCGAGCCGGTCACACGTCGAGCTGCTTTGATCGAGGATCCGCCTCCATACGAAATCGTCCACCTCTTCGAGCACTCGCCACTACAAAATGGACCGTTGCTCACGACCCTCCGGGAAGACAATTCCACAACGCTAGCGATTCTGGACACGATGGACGATCACTTGCAAGAGTTTCAGGACTTTATCCATCGCCAGATCGAGGCGTTTCGCGACAGCGTTGGGTGCCAGATGCGGCAGATGCGCGACACCGTGCGCCGACATCGACGAGTTGCTGAGGCGCTTAGGGCTAGTCTTCATCCCGAGGAACTTCCTGATAATCTGAACAGGCTGCAGAGGGCTCCCAATCAGAGTGATGTAGACCATGAGGATCAATAAATTTATTCGAATCCGGCCTCCGTCATGCGATTGGTGATGTCCTTGTAGGCGACGCCTGGATTGAACTTTCCGTTTGCGCCAAACCCACATTTCTTGAACAGACCTCTCATATCATATCTCCGAAACTTCTTGAGTTCCGTTAAGATTACAACAGGGAGGTCCTTCGGTTTGACATTGCCTTCAGCATACCAACGCCTAAGGCTTTTCTTGACAAGACCGAACACAATCTCAATCGGGTTGAACATCGGACAGTAGGCTGGCAGGAAGATGGGAATGATGCCGAGATCCCGTAGGTACTCGACTATCGTATGATGGCAATGTATCCTGGCTCCATCCATGATCCAAACCGATTGCCGCCCAGGATGCTTCTGAACTCGGCCGGACAGAGCATGCTCACGGACGCATTCGACAAATTTCTGACGATCGAACGTGCCCTCTGTGAGAAATGTGCCTTCCAACCCATCACATCCGATGAAGCACAACAACGAGCTACGCGGCCTTCTGACGAATTCGCCTCTGAAGAGCAGTTCCTGGCCCTGCATAACGCATGTTAGGGTCCTGTATACGGATAACGTTGGGGAACTCGTCGACAGACCTTAAGCGCATAACCCTTGCGACGTAGCATGTCCCGGTTGTCGAGGCCGAACTCGTCAAGAAAGCACAGGCTGGAGTGGGTCCAGTCGATAGCGTTGAGTTCCTCGAAGAATCGGACGATGTCTGCTTCCTTGATCTGGATGGCTCGACGGACAATGAGCTATTCAACAGTAAGCCGAAACTGATAACCCATTCCTGTTCGAGTCGTACCTTTCGAGTAAAGCCGTATTCGCGAAGTATGCGCCAGATCGTGCTCAAACTGATGTCGTTCTTCCAGTTGATTTCGAATGCCAGCTTGGCTTCGTCAAGAAAGGACAAAGGGTTGGCGAGGAAGTAGTCCCTTATCCATTCGCGGTGTTCAGGCGTGTACTTCCGCTGCGACTCTGTTGCCTTACGGGATACGGCACCGGTGCGCTCGTACCGCTCGATCCATCTGCCGATCGTCGATGGCGCCTTGCGATACAAAAGGGCTATCTGATTCTGCTTGAGGCCGATGAAATAGTAGGCGTACAGCGCATGCAGTTTGGTGTTCTCTGTAGCATGTTGGCTTTCAATTGCTTCGGACACGTGTACACCATGAGCGGCCGCCATCTCCAACGCTGGCACCTACGCGCTTTGCAATAATTTTGTAACTGAAAAGAGAGGGAGCACGACGCCACAGATCACATCTACAACCTTGAACGGGCGTTACATCGTCTGCTCGCGCTCGTGCAATCCAAATCAGGTATAACAACTAGTCTCAGGTCAACCACTACCGAACAGGACACGATTGCGAAGACGGTTGTTTCTCGAGCTCCGTTTAATTGATCAGAATCGCCGCTACGTATCTTCTCTACCTGCTTGACTGAAAGATTGCCACATCCCGTCCCTATATCTTCTGGAAGCTACAGGTTTCAAGTCAAACCAGCCGAGCAAGCGCGCTCGCGATAGTTGGGCACCAACAATCGCGAAAAAAATGCGTGGCGACGGTTGATAGTTGGGGCGATTGCATTTCGGACGGCAATCGCAATATATAACGACTAATCGAGATTACAGATGACCAGCGCGCTCTGGAAAAGAATTCGTTAGATGGCCACATGCGGTATAGATTTAATGATCAAGACTCATTGGTCGCATCCGTCATGGCGGTCTCTGTAAACCAGCGACCCGTGTCAGCATACCCGCTGGTACAGGTTTGAGACGGGGTTTATACGAACCAGTGGCGATGGATGCCGGCATCGCGTAGAACGCTATGGCCAGGAACGTGAACGCCTGCCCGCCAATACGATACCGCATCATTTGCTGCGACATTGCCCGGTTGCCTTTCTTGAAGTAAACTAGCCCTGCCCCTAACGACCCGACCGTGAATGCCATACCAGCAGCAATCTGCGATCGTCGGTCGTCACATGAACCCCTTCTGATCGTTCATCGCCTGTCCCACATACCAACGGGAAACGCCGCACGAAGTAGCCCAGACGGTGCCAGGCCGACGGCCCGGCATCGGCATCATCCGTCGACGCCGCGATCACCGACCGGTCCATGAACTCGATTCCGTGGCGCGCGCTGCGAGCCGCGGCTTACCTGTTCGTACGTACCGCGGGTGGCCCACAATGCACGCGAATCGATACCCCGCCGACTCTGGTCCGCTGGCCGCGATGCCGCATGCGTGCGCGCCCCTTGGTAAAAGTAGGCACGTATAGACCCCGAAACGATGACGTCCACAGTGGCGGGGACCCGCGTCTCCAACGACTCGACGAGCGGTTAGGTCAGGCCAAGGCAGGCGAAGAAGGGCAGACTCCAGGGATAATCGTGAACCGACGCAAGGGCGGGTGGCCTGTGACAAGGCGGTGATATTTGCATTTATGTCATCCGTTAACGTCTGTAGCGAACCGTGTAGACGGGCCGATACATTCTGTAGAGCCAGACCTGGTACAGGGCGTACCACAGGATACCGATCAGGAGAACCGTCTCGAGCTGCCAGGGCTCGGGACGCAAAGGGTCGTCGGCGCCGTCCGTGACGAAATCAAGCGCGCGCTGGCCCATAGCAATGAGTTTCCTGTCGATCCCGTCGTCGGCGGCAATCGTCTTCAGCGCTTGCACCAGCTTGTCGATCTCGGGCTGATTCGCGCCCTTCCAGTCTATGATTCCCACGTCCGGTGACGTCACGAAAGGATACCCGTGCTTGACAATCACACGTAGGACGACCTCATTGCCCGGATGCGTCGACAGCATCTCTTTAGCAACACTCGCCAGCCCTGCAGGGAGCTTCTCGCCGAGTTTGGCCTTGCTGGCCGCCTTTAGCGATTTCGCTTTCGCCAGATCTGCAATGGGCACCAACGTCGCATCGAGGCAGTGGATGGCACTTCCAGGACAGTCGGGGGCGTTACGACGCGACCGGAGTGATAACGTCCTCGCTCGCAGCCATAATAGCTCGTCTTCAAGATTCTTGTCCAGCTCAGACTGGGACCCGTCGATATCTTCGGCATCGCCAATTCGCAGTAACGATCGACGGATCTCTTCCGGCATGTACGATATGTCGACTTCCTCGACGACCGCAATGACAATCGCGATCTCCACGACCGAGGCCACCACCATACTTCGACGGACACCCATTTGCCTAACGATGATGTGATCTGACCGTGACCTGGACTCACGCCTCCTCTTGTTAGATCGCGTATATTCAATAACATAAATACTAATCATCGTGCTATAGAAAGTGCCTCCTCCAGGACGGGTCGGGAAGAGCGGCGACTGGATGGCAATCGATCTCGACTAGTCCGATTATGGCACAGTAGATGGAATGGTAGACCTGGTAGAACGGGCGATTCGGTTTCACCCAGGACCCTTTGCCCTTCAGAGATCGCTCCTTCTGCAGAAGGTACCCCACGCCGCGTCGGACGGCGTAATCAGCGTCAGACGCGCCCAGGATCCTCAGGCTGTGGATGAATTCGCCGACGAGCTCAGGGTCGCCTAGACGGATGGCAGTCTCGATGTTGCTGATGATAAAGACGACCTCCTCGGCGAAGAGCGAAGGATCAAGACGATGTGCGCCCCAGTCGCTCATTACGAAGATGAGGTGCGTCACGAAGTAGGCCTGGCCCATGAAGCTGCTGTGGCCGATATCATCCACTGATCGATACGGTCGAAGGCTTCCCATGTGATGCAGAATGTCCTCGACTCGGCAACAATGATCCGAGGCCTTCAGGTCGACGTCTAGGTTGCGGAACAGGCCGGACCAGACCAAGGCGAAGAACATCGACTGATAATCGATAGCAGGAGAAATTTCACGACTGCACGATGCACACAGGGTCGACTTCTTCAGGTTGTTCTTTTTCAGACAGTTCCCACAAACGCCGTCGGGAAGGTAGAGAAGCTGGCCAGGGACGAACGCGATCAGCTCCTGGAGACGGAATCCGGCTAGCGCTTCGCGAAGCTGATCGCGAAGGTCGGGTAGCGTCGCCGGGTCGCACAGGAACAGTTTGGCGTGAACGGCCTCAGCGAAGCACAGGACGTGGTGGTGCGCGTGTTTTCCTTTCCTGAGCGATAGCGATGGGTGCCGCTCATCCCAGCGAGCCATTACGCGTTTCAGAAGTTGCAATGCAGTCACGCGGACGCGTTCGTCGCTGGCACGTTGCGCCAGGAACCGGAACAAAAATAGGGCGTCGCCGCCATGCGTGTCGAACGAAGCGGTCGCCTTGTTGGCCTCGTTCAGTAGGAGGCGCAAAGCGGCATCAAGGCCACGAAGGGCAGCAGATGCCGTGCGGCCTTGGATGAGTTCACGCGACACGCCAACGAATTGGAACGGGAGCTGATCGCGGCCGATGTAGACATCGGTCCCTCGGCAGTGGGTGCAGATCGTCGCGAGCGCCGACTGCCGGTCGCAAGCGCCGCACATGGCCCCGACCGTGCTGAGGCTCGTTCCACAATTCTCCAGCTGGGTCCGGACGCGACCAACAAGTGATTCGGGAACGCCGTCGATGCCGTCTCGGTGTAACGCGGTGATCAGGTCGCGATCGGACGAACAGGACCCAATGAATTCGACGGCGTGATGCAACGGGTCGATCTCGACCGGCGCAGGAGTCGCCAACGGGCGCCGGTCTTTGCATGGTAGGTCCAACGTCACAGGTGCATCCTTGACAGGCGGCGACGTCTTCGTCGACTTGGCCGCCTTGGGCAGGTCGCGCCGCGTGCGCTTACGCTGCACGAACAGCGCATCGATCGTAACCTGCCGGGCGCGCGTCTGCCTGGCCATGTTGCTGTCGTATCGTGGTTCCCCCAGCGGCCGGGCAACCGATTAGACAATTGACGTGGGCCGCTGGGGGTGACAACGCTGGCCACCTCGTCCCAAGCCCGCGTTTTGCCCGCGAGTGTCCGCGAAAACCGTAATGGGCTGCGCCCCGCCGCTGTCTGCGTTACCAGGGCAGTCGGATGGCCGGAGATGGGCCAGCGGCTCCCTTCTTGCACAGCGACCCACCACCCGCGCAGCGCACTCCGACAGGTCTGAGCCGGCCTACCTACATAGATAGTGTCAGGTGTGGTTCCGGGCACCAGCCATGCGGTACGCATCGCCCACCGTTGTTGCGGCCGGTTAACGCTACCGCAGTATTGCACGACGGCAGATGACGATGACGTTGTTCACGAACGCGACGTCATGCGCCAGCGAAAGGCTGAACGACGTCGCTTAGATACAACGACTACCCTCGTGACGCCCTCGCCACGTGAACGACCGTACGCCCAATGCTTAACGGGAGCTGTGCTGATCCGACGTCGCCCACAGGTCGTCCCGTAGAGTCCTCAAGCTGAGCACCCTCGCCAGACACGGTTGCCCCCGTGGACTGGATCGCTTGCCGACAGGTCACATTGATACCGGCTCCCGTGTCGAGCAGCGCTGTCGTCCGGCATCCCCCAACCGTTATGCCCACCGTCGCCGTCATTATTGTTCTGGACGTATTGAACTACACCACTTTCAGTTCGTGTGTGCGCCATGAGCAAGCCAAGTTGATATGGCATCAGGTTGCGATAAAGTGGCCCTTAATTCGGAAGGGGTTCATGAGCTCGATGCAAAGCGGAAGGGTTAGTCGTTATGTTGGAACAGACCCAGGCGCAAGTCAGCGCTTTCGAGAACGACAAGTTCCGGGCGACATGGGATCGGAAAGACGGAGATAGGCAACCGGGCTGGAGAGGAGGCGAGGAGGGAGTTGGAGACCCCGGAACGGGATAACGGCCGGGCGGTGGGCTCGGATGCCGACCAGATTCAGGAGGCGCTGGAACAGGCGGAGCCCCATTCCAAGGGATTGTCGTCGATAGGAACCGGAGGCACCCGGCGCCTAGTGCGAGGCGCGAAGGCGCCGCCTGACAACGAGACCAAGCCACCTGCCCTCATACGTGGACGCCGGGAACCGCCGCTATGCCAAGTTCGCGCGGTCCCGGCCGGGGCGGCCTTGCTGCCGAGCTCCAGCGATCCTACCCGATCGACCGTACAGCCCGTTACGTGTTTGTTAGGAGCACCAAATGCAACACCTTTAATGAAAAGGGCGGCCACACTCATAGTGGGCTTGCGGCACAGCCGATCGCCTATTAGTACGGCCTATCATGGGCCGGCATCGGGTTGTCCTCGTCGCCGTCCTCGTCCTGCCCGCCGTCCGCTCGCTACTGTACGACGACGCGACCGGGGCGGCGCATTCCATCCCGACGTATTCCTATCGGCTCGGGAACGATTCGTTCGCCGTCAGAGGCCCTGCGTGGTTCGCTGACGGCGCTACGATCGACGCGACCGCGTCCGGCCATATCGTGTTCGTCCACGTCCAGACCGCGACCATCAACGTTGAGAAATGGGCGTCGGCCTGTTCCGACGTTGCGTGTGCCGGCGTGGTGTTCTACGCGGCACCGGCGTCGAATCTTCAGTCCATGCTCGAGATAACCGCCTGGACCTATCGGACGGAAAGGACGTCGCCGTTCGCATCGGTTCCCTGTGCGGCCATGCGCGCTGCCGCCATTGACACCCTGGCCCCTGGCACCATCGTAACCCTGACGGCCAACGAGCGTCCGAACCCGGCCGGCGACGTCATCCAGTCCACTGCGATTCGGGCACTGTTTGCCACGATTGTCGTCATTCGCGGTATCACCATCGTCGGCATCGTGCTGAGACTCGTAGCGTTCCTGTTCGGCGCCAGCGGCGCGGTACGTCCCGTGCCGGTGTTCGCTCTGCTCACGCTGATCTTCATGATGGCCATGGCGACTGCGACGCTGACCCTGGGGATCAACATCGCCTTCCTGGATGCGAAAGCGCTGCCTTACTCGACGATGCTCTGGGCCATGTTCGGCGATGCACCGTTCGGTTACATGACCCGGGTCACCACTGGGTTCGTCCTTCGAGCCACTGCGGCGAAGGACGCCCCTGCTCCAAGCCGACCGGCTCGCATTTTCATGGTGTCCTACACGCTGACTATGGCAGGAATTGCAACGAGCTACCTGGGCGTTGCCCTGTATGCGTTCGCGACGCAGACGTTTCCGTTCGGGATCACGGCCTTGGCGGTGGCCCTGGCATTCCCCAACTTTGTGTTCTGGTGCATGAACGTAAAGGCGTCCAGCAAGATCTCCAAGGTGCTGTTAACCGGTGGCGCCAATCTAGGCCTGTCTGCCGAGGCGACCAAGTTCGCGCTGGTGTTCGCCTGGAAGACCGCCATATGCACGCTGTTTGGGTTCGGCATGTTGGTAGGCCAGGTTGTATTTGTCTTTGTTCAGGGCCTGTCGCCGGCGTCCTTCATGGCCGCCTACGGGACATGGTTGTTCTTCAGCGCCCTGCACCAATGGATTTTTCTCGCCTTTATCCGTCCCGCGACCAAGTCGATCCTGAGTAGGTTCGGATGGACGTCAAGCAAACGAACCCTGCCCAACAGAGTGCCGGCCAACCCAGCGACGCGACCTTGGACCCCATCCAAACAGAACCGCGACGGCTTGCCTTTGCGCCCAAACGTTGCTAGTAACACCTCCAAGGTCTGACGGCTCCAATTTCTATCGGCGGTGACATCTGTCCAGAACAAGCGCAACATTCCATTCATTTTCGGGCACAAGCGCAACCAGCTCCATCCATTGGTGGCGCCGACCTTGTTCCGGTTTTCGTTCCGGGATCATCTTTGAGATCAATAAAGATCGGTGCTTGTATGCATTCTGCAAACGATGCGCGCCATGAATTGGAATAAGGCAGAATGGCTACCGTGACCGCTACCCGACGATCCCATCAGGTGGACGGTGTCAGCGAGGAGATGGAGCGTGCAATCAATGCCCAGATTATCTAGGCCGAAATAACTGCTGACGTCAATGTCGGTCAAAGCGGATCGTCACGTACTGAAGGCACAGAAGCGGTTCGATGCCGTCGCAGCAGCGGTCAGGAACGCTTGTCGTGGCCTAAGCGTGATCGCCGCGGGCACCTCCCCATCCGTACGAGGAATGAGTCGGCGACGACATGTGGGGAGGGTCAGGCTTGACCGAATCTTCGAGAAATTGCATGCCAGAACGAGCATGCGACACGAGGTTGGAATTGCAGGCCAGACGGTGGCCACAAACGGGGACGTCGCGGCGGCCGCTCTGCACGATCGGGATGACGTCCTCCATGGCCGGGAGGACACGAATTGTGCCCTGCGGAAACCGCGACGTCCATGCTCATAGCGGTGTCCATACGGGATTCGACGATGATGGAGGCTACTGGTCGTGGTGATGCGAAACCGACTGGGTTCGAGAAACGCGACCAGCTGCATTTTCCAGACTGTCGCAGCGAATCTGTCTCGGGGCTGCAGACGGTTACAGTGTACGTTGCGGTCGGGCGTGACGACGAATGATGATGATGATGATGCGATGGCGGTGGCGCGTCGCCGGCAATGCCGCCAAACTGTACAGCAGGACGACGCGGCGCGCGCTCTGTGTGTCGTCGTTCGCCATGAAAGAGATCCGGGCGTTCGCCCAGAAGCCGCAGACCGACGTGACGCTACGCGCCATGTTTGATATTGGGCGCGGCGTCCCGTCGTCGTCGGCGACGCTCGTCCAGAGCGCGGCGTTCCTGTACGAGGAGCTGCCGATCCGTCTAGCGAAACGGGCTGTCGAGTTGACGAACCTTCCCTATGGGCTGTCGAATACGCCCAGCGTCAAGAAGGTGCAGGCGCTTTATGTCGACTCGTTCATCAAGATCACGTCGTCGCCGAAACCGACGAATACGAACAGCGAGCACGCGTTCATGAAGATTATACAAGGCATGCTGCAGAGGCATCGGGACGTCGTTCAGCTGATGGCGGTTGGCATCAAAGAGTTGAAGGCCACGCTCGGCAATAACAATGACCAGTTCATTGATGAATGCCCGTATCTGCAGGATTTCCTGGATCGGTTCTACTTCTCGCGGATCGGTGAGAATTACGACCTGCATTGGACAGCGTTCGTTTCCTAACGGGTTGGGGCAGGCATCCGAGTCCTGATTGGTCGGTGCCCGCAATGGACGCGGGTTTCGATTCGAATGGTGTTCTGAACCAGCTGCCTAACAGCACACCACCTGTCCTTACACGAATCGCGCACAGGCTGGGTTGGCATCATACAGGAACAATGCAGTCCTGCTGAGGTTCTGGATGGTACGTTTCCCTCATGGCAGCTGGTACGAGGTGCAGCACGAGACCCACTGTCGTTTCGTAGACGCCGCGACGAACGCGACTGAGACCTGCGAACGAAATTACGGCACAGCACCCCAAGGTGGATATATCAGCGGGTCGGTGTTGACAGAATCTTTGACGCCTGCTACAGTAATCGTGAAAGGGGCTACGGATTTGCGAATCCCCCACATTCCCGACCACATCCACTACATTCTGTACGAGCTCCTGAAGAATTCCATGCGTGCTGTCGTAGAGAGGTATACCGATCTGGGCAAGCGGGATGACCTGCCGCCGATCGAAGTCAGTAAGTACCATGGCAACGTTCGACGCGCTCGGATGATGTGCATCGGTGACATTTGCCTTGTAGTCATTTCCGACGGCGACGATGACATCGTTATGAAAGGTAGACACAAGCGATATGGCTGCCTTTGGCACGGCTATGTGTTTTAGCGTCCTTTAGTTGCCGACTGTGGTGGAGGAATTCCACGAAAGGACATGCAGAAGGTGTGGACGTACGCCTATTCGACTGCGCCCACGCCTCAGAGCGTGGAAGATCCTGCACCGCAGGCGAGCATCGGTCCACTCTGTCAGTGCATTCCCCCTTCGACTTCGGTATTCAGGCGCTCATGTCACTCCTTGTCACAGTGGCGGCGCCAATGGCTGGATTCGGTGTGTTGCGCAACGACCTTCATGCACTCCCCGCCTGACAACTCTTGACAGGGTACGGGTTGCCCATCTCAAGGCTTCATGCTCGGGCGTTCAAAGGAGGTAGGACAACACTGAGAAACTGTACAATCAAGCAGATACTGACCGCTTGTGCGACTGGCGGTTGTTGGCGTTAGATCTGGTACGTTGCCGCACCTGAGCTTGCTTGGTAACCTACTGAACCGTCGTGTTCACCGGCAGATTCTGATCCCGATGCATGGCTATGGTAACCCCGTTTACGTATATGCGATCCTTCACCTGACGGCTGCTTGTACCAGGCCTGGACGCATACCTGTACCTCTGCAAGCTTGCTACGTCGGATGCAAGCGCCGTGCCAACGTAGGCCAGCACACGATTGCAAGTGCAACAATAACATATTATGCATATTGTATAAACGTAAGCCAGGGGAACAGCCACGTCATGGCTGGTCGCGTTCAGACGCAACCGTGTCGAGGGCACTCGCGCAACGGGCGGCAAATTCGCTCCAGGAGAAGAGGACACGCGATTCCCCGGGCGCGACGTCTTCGTCGAACCAGCCCACCGGCGACTCAGCCCGCTCTGGCGAACAACCTGCCATTGTTTTCGCTGCAGCGCGGGCGTTAACATTGCACAGTGGAGGCAACGTTAACCTCACGCCACATACATGTCGAATTCGACCCGGACGCCCGGCGACGCCGTTTCGTGACGGGCGGCGTCCCGAACGTCTGCGGCCGGGCGGCGCCGGATCGCGCCGCCAAGGCCGCCTTCCGCTGCGGCACGATCAGCGCCGCCCAGTCCGTCCGGTCGTCGACCGGATCGGCACGCGACCCCATGGGGCCTTCCCGAACGACCGTCGGCGACAGTCGCGGGGGGGCCGTGCAACACCGTACGTCGTGCTGATCAAAACGTGGACACTGGAAACGCGCGGGAGCTTTACACAACTTTTCGGCTGGCTGCATGGGCGAGCGTGGCCCAGGCGTTTGTCATGCGGTACGCGAGGCAGGCCGTCATGTCCAGCTGAAGGAGCTGCATCTCGAGGCGGGCGGGAAGGGTCGTGACGGGCAGGGCGGCGTAGACGGCGATGCAGGCGATGTCGAACGTGTACCGGTGGCGGAAGAACGCGTACCGCTCCAGGTAGTTGTCGCCGTATTCGCAGACGTACTGAGCGAGGGCGTGCTGGATCCAGACGACGGCGAGGCCCGGTGGCATTCGCCCGGAGGCGGTGAACGCGGCCGCGAACACGGCTACGATGGCCACGGTCCATTTCATGAACGACGTGTCGATCTTGCCGGCGAGTGCATCTGGGATCAACGTCTTCGAGACGTACACCAACACAAGCGCGTCGTATCGGAGATCGCAAAGGAACAGGGCGCTGGCGAGTACGAACCCGACGATCTTGGCAGCGGGACTTTTAATGACATTGACGTTGACGAGGGCGCCGCCCGCGCCAAGCACGAAGAAGGTCACGTAACGGGGCAGCGCCGCGACGACCGTTTCGCGGGCGGTAACAACGGCCAGGAGAACCGCCAGGCGAACGGACCCGCCGGCGAATTTGACGATGCGATCGCGCACGGCGGCGTCCCGGCGGCCTTCAGATGCCATTGGATCTGCGCAAGACCGCGACGGTCCTGGCCGGCATGACGACGCAGCGGCGCCTTCGCCAGCCCATCGTCTGGGTCGACTGCGAAATGTAAGCCCTGCTGATGGGCATCAGGGTCGTGTCGTCGGCGGGTGACTGGCCGATGGTTGCAGGACGGGCCTGGATCCGACGAAGGATACGATCCTGGAGATCGCTGTCGCTCTGACTGACGGCGACCTGAAGACAGTCATCGAAGGACCGGAAATCGTCATCCACCATGATGAGGATGGTGCGTTAGAGGTTTGAGCAAAGCGATGTGCCTTACGTGACGTGGCGAAGTGTTGCAGAGTATGAGCGAGTGGTGTATCGAGAATCACGGCAAGAGTGGGCTAACCGACCGCGTTCGACAGTCGACAACGACAATGAAGGCAGCAGAGGAACAAGTCGCCCGCCACGTGATTGCATTCGTGGCGAACCCGTCTCAGTCGTGTTGTGTGCTCAGGTACTGGAATTCGTTAACCGATGGGTTGCAAAGCCATCCGAGGTGACCGGGGTGAACCGAACGGATGACTGGTGGTGGTCACTGACGTCGACTGGCAGGCGCCACTAGGTGGCTCGTCAGTTCATTGTGACCGGCAATTCCTCGCAGCGTACATGCCGACGTTCGAGCGCACCCTGCATTACCGGAATATAGACGTCTCCACAATCAAGGAGATCTGCAAGGTCAGTTCTGCCACGGTTGTCGTCGCACTCGCCAGGTAGGTAACCGTCGATTTATCGCAGCGATGGTACCCGAAGTGGTTCTCCAAGTGCCCGAAGAAGAAACTGGCGCATCGTGCCATGGGCGACATCCTCGAATCCATCGAGGAGCTCCGGTACTACCAGCAGACGATCTTCATCGCCGCCCGCACGAAGCAGTCCAGCACGCAGACCGGCGGCGACGACGATCGCCCATGACCAGCAGTGGGTTTATTACACAATAGTGTGTGGCGCACACGTCTCTCGTGCGTCTCCCGGGTCGCTCAGCTGACACTGTCCGCCCAGCAGGGTGCCAGTCGATGGCCTGTTTATGGAGGACGGGCAGCAGACAGGCCATTGGTGGAGGCCGGATGAGGGCGTCGCGTCGGCAATTGTTGCTGGAGGCATCGCGAGCGGCGCCGGCGTGCGCCTGGGATTGCCGGTGCCGGTACAGTCTGGACGTCGGCCGGTTCGTCGAGCGCGTCCGCGGCCGCGTCCGGGAGAGCGCGCCGGACGACGCGGCCCGCGTGTTCGTCGAGCGGTCCCGGCAGGTCGGGTTCCTGCGCGTGTGCGCCGCTCTGGCCCTGCGATGGGTCATGTCGACCACCGATGCCAACGCGCTGTGCGGCACCGGCGAAATGCATATCTTCTCGACGGAGCAGGCCGCTCAGTGGATCCTGGGGCAGCCGTCTGACACGACGTGCACCCGCCTGTCGTCGCTGCTCGACGTCGGCGCCGGTGATGGTGCCATCACAGCGCGCCTGGCGCCTTTGTTCGAATCGGTGACGACCACTGAGGTACCTGCCTGCGTTTCCATTGTGCTCTTCCGAATAGCTCACGTTGAAGCTGGCCAGGTATCCGAGCCAATGGTTGCACGGCTGCAGAGCCTCGGGTACGAATGCGTTCCGACCTGCGACCCGCGTTCGCTCGTGAAAGACGGCGCTCTTCGCCGGTTCAGTTGCATCTCCCTGCTGAACGTCCTCGATCGGTAATGGCGCTCGGACGTCGTTAGCAGTATTGGGGGGATCGACCATGGCCCAGATGTGATGAACCACTGACGCTGCTGTCGACGCTACGCGACATGCTCAACGACGACGGTTGCCTTATTCTTGCCGTCGTGCTCCCGTTCAAACCGTATAGTACGGTACCGCGTCCGGTAAAATGTCCCATTGACGTGTGCGTCAGTGGTGTTGAGGACGGCACCGGTTGGCGGCAACCCAGACAGAGCCTGCCGGGCGACGTGCTTGACGGCACAATCGAGATTGCTGCGAACGCCCTGGTCGTTGATGTTCTCGAGCCCATGGGTTACGAGGTCGACGTGATCACGAGGCTCCCATGTAGTCGTTGTATGCGGGCCGTCAGCCTTTGTGTCTAAAGCGACGATGCCCTTAGATATGTCGTTCAGCATCTCCCTGGCGCACGACGTCGCGTTCCTGAACAACGTCATCTTCATCTGCCGTCGCGCAATACAGCGATAGCGTTAACCGGCTGGCACAACAATGGGCGCTGCGTACCGTATGGTACTGGCAGGGTAATCTTGCACCGCGTCGGTGGCGGGTTTGCATTCGTTGCCGAACGCAGGAGCGCCAAGCACCGGCGGTTGTACGCTGACCCAGCTAGGCATCGTTGACAACGGGCAGTACAGCGAAGAGTCCCACCTGGCTCGCGAGCACGTTATCTCGTTTGTGCAGAGCGGTGGTTGCCCCGCGCCAACCGCATGGGCAGGTGCCCCAATAAAACGTAAAGGCGGTACGATCGCATCGAATCGCTCTGTGGAGCCTCGGCAGCAAGGCGACAGGCCGGGAACGCGTGCCCTTGGCAACGTGGCGACTCCCGGGCGTCGACTTGGACGCCCGGAGGTACATGTCGGTAATAGACTAATAAGTACCATGATGCGCCGATCCGGCGGGGGGACAGCGCGCGCGCTCTCCGGAAAATGGGTGTTCCCCGACGCCAAAACGACAGGGCAGTTTTGCAAGTCCAGCGTCCGCATGGTGATGATGCGGGCAAGGGCCGCGGTCGTCGTCGCCGTCCTTGCTGTCGCGTGTCTGCTAGGCGTTGGCGATGCCGTCGATCAGGGCAAGTTCCGCACGTGCGCGCAGACCGGGTTCTGCAGGCGACTGCGCGACGCGGAGACGCTGGGCCCGTGGAACGTGGACGTTCAGTCGGTCGCTGCCGACGTCGACAATGCGGCCTTGTCGGCTGTTCTTGTTGACCCGAAGGGCACCAGGGTCCAGATGAAAGTTCAAGTGTATGTCAATAACGTGGTTCGTGTTACTGTCGACGAGCGTGACGGCGAAGCCCTGTATGTTCGTCACCGTGTTCGCGACGTCCTCCAACCGAGTGGTAGGGGCCTTCCGGTTTCATAGCAATGCGTTGGTGAAAACCGTTGTCACAGGGCTTCAAACGATACGCGCCCAGCGGATTGTCAGTGGCTCCACACGCACGGCAATGTTTATTGATGACGATCTGACCGTCTTCGTTCGATTTGCCCCGTTCAGAGTCCAGGTCAGTTGTGAGGCGTTTTCAGGCCCTCTGTTTCGTTCATCGAACTTCAAACGTCAGGTTCAACGTGGTGGCAAGATTCGCCTAACCGTTAATGCCAAGGACCTGATGCAGTTCGAGACGTATCGCAAGCCGAACCCCAAGCCGGAGAACGAAGGTCGGCAGTAGTAATCGTTGTACCTCTCCGACAGCTTACGTATCGTTGCAGCTGATGTTGACCCGAATGCGGTTTACGACCAGGAGGGGACGTGGTCGGAGTCATTCGGTGGGCAAACTGACAGTCGACCTCGCGGACCCGCCGCCGTGTCCTTAGACTTCCAGTTTGAATCCGCACTGCACGTATATGGGATTCCGGAGCATGCTACCAACCTGTCGCTGCCAGACACGCGTGGCGATTTCCATCAGTTAGTATTACGCCAATGCGTGTGATACGTTCGGCGTACTGACGTCGGCTCAGTTATTCGGAGCCGTACCGTCTCTTCAACCTGGATGTTTTCGAATACGAGCTTGACGTTCCAATGGCGTTGTACGGTGCGATCCCTTTTATGATGGCGCTCGGTCAAGGTACGCCCATCTTCTGTACGCTGCGCTAGTGCTTGACGCCCCTATAGAGGGCACCGCCGCTGTTCTGTGGTTGAATGCGGCTGAGACGTTTATCGATGTGTCCTCGGACCCCAGTGGAAAGCAGGTGTGCTACTTGTCCTAACGATTCGTTGATACTGGCTGACGCGACATTCTAAGGCACGTTGGATCAGTGAGAGTGGAGTAATTGACGCGTTTCTGTTCTCTTCGCCGACACCATCGTCTGTGTTCTTCGCATACGCCTCGCTGACAGGCCTGCCTGCACTGCCGCCAAGGCAAGTGAAGATGGGTAGGAATGAGGCTTTATCGAACTCATGGTATGGTTCAATGGTAGGTTCGCTCTGGGATACCATCAGTGCCGTTGGAACTACCGCGATGAACCGGATGTGTTCGCCGTCGATCAAGGCTTTGACGACCATGATATTCCTTACGATGTGCTCTGGCTCGATATCGAACACACCGACCAGAAAAAGTGCAGCTGATGTGCATTGGTCGGTACTTGAGGTGCTGATGGTGGTTCTTGTAGATACTTTACGTGGGATCCTGTGAAGTTCCCAAACCCAGCTGGTATGGTTGACCGTCTCTGGGGGCACAAACGCCGTATGGTGACGATCGTGGATCCCCACATCAAACGGGATCCGGACTATTTCGTGGGTTCCGTTGCCCTCTGCACTCCTTCATCGGCTTCCTAACGGGATTCAGGTTCATCAACGCGCTGAACAAGACGGGCTCTACGTTAAAAAGGCAGACGGCCAAAGTGTGTACGAGGGCTGGTGCTGGCCAGGATCCGTGTCGTACCTTGACTTTACCGTGCAGAAGGTTTTGTCCCTAAGCGCGGTTCGAGGATAGGTTGTGAGACCGTTTCGTAGGTCCGTGACTTCTGGGCGTCACTCTTTCGGTTCGACACATACATCGGGTCGACGTTTCAGCTGTTCTCCTGGATTGACATGAACGAACCGTCTGTGTTCAATGGTCCCGAAATTACGATGCCCAAGGATTGCCTTCATGAGGGTGGGGTCGAGCACCGTGACGTACACAACCAGTACGGGTTCTATGACCAAATGGCAACCTTCCAAGGGCAGCTTGCTCGCCAGAGTGCTGCAACGTCGCCAGACGTGTCTCGCCGCCCCTTCATTTTGTCTCGATCCTTTTTCGCTGGTTCTCAGCGTTTCGGCGCCGTCTGGACGGGCGACAATCTCGCCGACTGGGGTCATCTGAAGGCATCGCTTCCGATGATCATGTCAATGGGTGTTGCGGGCCTTCCATTTGTCGGAGCTGATGTCGGCGGTTTCTTTAAGGTTTTGTCTGAGTTGAGGGTGTTGGCGCGTAGGCTGACTTGGTGTGCACAGGACCCCGATCCCGAGCTGCTTGTTCGATGGTACCAGGCTGGTGCTTATCAGCCATTCTTTCGTGGCCATGCGCATATTGACACGGCGCGTCGTGAGCCGTGGTTATTCGGTGAAGACAATACCTGGATCATCCAGCAAGCGATCCGTGACAGGTACTTTGAAAGGGTATTCTTCCATCTCGTTGATGGTGATAGATCTGGCTAGGTATTCCCTGATGCCGTACCTCTACACGGTTTTCCGAAATGCCTCCGTCTCAGGCCTGCCCATTATGCGCCCGCTTTGGGTCGAATTTCCTTCTGACGTGAAGTACGTATTGCTAGTCGTCGGAGTCGTTGAGCGTGTACTTCATGTTTGTTTTCCAGGGTGTTTGCAATTGAGGACCACCACCTACTTGGCAGTGACTTGCTTGTCCGTCCAATCACGTCTGCCGGTGAGACGAGCGTGATGGTTACTTTCCCCGGATCGGAACAGCAAATCTGGTACGATACTGTCACCCACCAGGGCTTCGTTGGAGACCAGACGCTATCCGTTGCTGTTGTTTTCGAAAGGGTCAGCATAGATGAATGTAATTCGTTCGCTCTATGGACTGAAGGGGTTCTTTAGATTCCTGTCTATCAACGCGGCGGCTCCATAATTGCCAGGCACGGTCGGGCGCGACGCAGCTCGCATTGTCAACTGAACGACCCGTTCACCCTCGTCGTTGCTCTTGATGCCAAGGAATCAGCTTACGGCACGCTTTACCTTGATGACGGCCACACCTTTGAACACCAAACTGGGGCGTTTACATTAAGGTCATTCGTGTTCGAGGACCTGACGCTTCGTGGATCACCCGCAGCGCGAACCCAGTTCAAGTTCATGGCAGACAATCGTCTCGAACGCATCATTGTCGTCGGCTTGCGTCGTAGGCTATCGTCCGTCACGATGGGCGCTGGGAACAGCCAGGTCGCGTTCGATTTTGTCCAAACGTTCAATCCAGACCAGGTAATCGTTCGGAAGCCATGGATCGGAATCACCGATGACTTCGAGATTCGCTTCAACGCTGCATAACCAGCCTGCGTCGGCCTGGCACGAGAGACCTGAGTAACGTGATTTGATACACACCTTTCATGTCAATGGTTCATTCGATGTCTGGTAGCCCAACAGGCTTTGTAGTGCTGGTGCAGAACGGCCGACTCGTTCACGCTTGATAGTGTCCAGCTGTGGCAGGTCCACGTCCATCGGGTCGTTCACCTCCAGTTTCACCTCGGGAAGGTTGACACGTTGCGGAACACGTGCTCGTGCCGACCGATTGCAGGTCGTCGGTATTTCGAACTGTTTCGGAGGCACATACGTGAAGGGAGCAAGCTCCCGAACTCGTTGGAAGAACGAATTCACGCGTTCCGTCATCACCTCAACCGTCTCGAAGACCTGAATGGCGTTCAGCAACCAGGAACGCTATTTCGACACACCGGCGAACCTCAACGTGTTGGCGCAGCCAGGTGGTGACGTTTGGATGCCGATATGTGGCGAACCTCTTGTCGACCATCAGCAGGATGCCGTAATCCGCTGCATGGCGGATCACGCGCCCGAGCGCTTGATTCACTGCACTGTACGCTTGCCGTTCATACCAGCGCCGACCGTTGCCCGACCTCGCGTTCTCATGATCCAACTTGGACTGGATGCGAACATCACCGTACGATGCCTGGGCAAACGACCGTTAGAGCAACAGCTTCGCAACAGAAGAGCAGATACCAACCAATGGCAAACTGACGCAGATGCATGCTCGGCAGACATTGTCGGAGAATGAAATCCCTTCGCTGTCAGACGTCGAGCACTTAGCGCATACGGATCCAGCATGTACGGTGCGATTTACCTTGCTTTGCCTCGATAGACTGCTAGCAGCAGCGCGCCCTTCTCAGTGACGGCAGCGTTTCTGTACCCAATGCACACTTTCTTGAACATCTCGTCGCCTCCATAACTGTGGGCGCAGCGAGTTTAGACGCGGGCACGACCATCGAAGGGGCGCGAAACACACTTTGGTTCAACGAACGGTTCGCCTTTGGCTCGAGTAATGATCTGCAGCAAACCGGCGCGCTTCCAGGCATCGAGGAACTTGTTCATGATGTTGTAGCTGGAGACGAAGACGAGGACGCCATGCGGCGTCATCGTGCAGATGCGGGCAACGACTTGTCCAACACCGGCGAAGTAGGAATTGCATTGGCCTTTCATCGTGCCTGTCAAAGCCATGCCAGCATCGTCGACGCCGATGGCGCCGACAAGAACCTGGTCGGCCATTCGAACGACATGAGGGTTGGTCACCATGGCGTCCAGACGGTTCTTGAACGAGTTCCCAAGTTCGTCGCGGAAGGCGCCCATTGGTGATAACGTCCCCGATGTAATGACGAACGAGAACGACGGCTGCGTCTGCATCGCGATGATGCCCTCGGCGGACAGGCACATAACGCGCAACGACGAATACCACTGCGATTCGCCTTTATCGAACGATCGGACGATACATATCCCTGAAGGACGACATCGTAAGGTCGCTTGTCACGAACAACCAATAACGCGTTTACGATAGTCATGGGGTCGCACAAGTGCTAACGCAAGCGCGTTGGCGAGGGCGCCCATCGGGTGCAGTTGACCGACGAACGCGCGTATCTTTGGTTCCAACTTGGGGGCAGCTTCCGACCACGCTTTCAGCAGCCTTTGGATCTCCCTGCAGACGGGGGCTATCACAGCAACCGAATTAGCAAAGGGAACGTCAGGCGACATTGCCGGTTACAGGTTATGTCCAGGCCGCGCAGGACGACGCTCGGGGCGGGCGATGACGGCGGATAGGTCGACCAGATTACGTATTCGTCGTCGGGCTCCTGTTCCTTGACCTGGATACGGAACTGACAGCTGGTCCGGTGGAGCCAGGCCTGGATGCGCGACCCGTACGATCGGACAACGTCGAGCCTCGGGTACGTCTCGTCGATCACGGCGCGATGTTTACTGGTAGGTGCCCGGCTCAGTTTCTCCTGGCGAACATGGCGCAGTGCATCGCAAGCTTGAACGCATTTTAACAGTTCGTCCCTCGTCACATCAGCGGATCCGACTTCCTGTCGCGCAAACGTCAGCCGAACACGGTCGTACCGAACACGGGTATCCAACCATGGCGACGTCAAGGACATTGTGGCCCTCGTCGATGATGACGATCGAGTCCTGGGTCAGGTCCAGGGATTGGCTGATCGCCGGGTCGACGACGTAATTGTACGGCACAAGAGCCAGGTGCGACCGGTACGACACTTCCCGGGACGTGTAATACGGGCAACCGTACCCGCCGTACCGAGACAGACGCATGAGGTCCTCAATGTCCATCACACTGTCCGACCCACCTGACCCTCGAACGACATCAGCAACTGCGCCCCATCTGTCAGTTGAGACATGTCCACGCCCGTCGTCCCGCGACATACCGGTCGCTGCATGCTCCTCCTCCGTCAAGTTCATGAAGAAGACACACCCCTTATCGCTCTTCTCGTCATATCGCTCGTGACGCCTCTCGGAGCACGCGTCGTCCGTGCCGCCGGGCGACGACCTCGCCACCGGATTGCAACACAACTGCTTCCGGGACGCGAGCGTTGTGGTTCGCGGCCGGTACGGGCTGCGACGAAGCTCCCCTGCTAGCGACACGAGCTGGCTGTGCGTTCGCGACGCCAGGATTATACGCCTGCAGAAACGACGGGCGGCGACGACGTCAGATTCGGGCAGGCACCATCGCATGCAGGGCGTTTGCCTAACGGGATAACAGCTTCCGACCTGCCGGCAGCGACCTGCTCGTACTGATGGATTTGGAACCCGATCGCAGCGCACAGCAGCGCCAGACTACAGGGGGAGCGTTCAGGCGCTGGCTGGCAGGGTGCCCTGGCAGTGCAGACAGACCTCTTGCCCGTTCCCGTTGGAGACTCGATCAGGGCGTGCCGGCTGGCACGAAACGCTCCGATCATGCTGGTCATCATGGCGACTTGCGTGTGGAACGGCTTGGCGTTGGGGAAATGCACGCGTACGCCGTCGATGTCCAACGTGGAGGCGACGTTGGCTTCGACGACCCAGGGTGCCGAAGGCGGCAGCGATCTGGGCAATCGCATCCTGGCCAGGTTGCCGTCGAAAATCTTCAGCGGTGAACGATCGTCATCGACGATATCCGGCAACACGTCGTCGTCGTCGGGTGGGACGGGCAGATGGGCCGGCGGTCCAGCGCCTTCCTCGATCGTCGCCGGCGGTCCTGCGCCACCCCCCTTCATCGCCATGCATGCGCCGACTCGCCAATAATAATAGCCAGCCAGGGCATGGAGGTAGCCGGTAGGGCATGGTCGGCGCTGGGAAACAGGTACATACAAGGCCACCGTCATGTGAGCTATAACGATGTACTGGTTTATAATTAGGCATGGCATTCAGGATGGGTTTAGGCTTAGCAGGCCAGCAGCTCTGACGTTGTTATCAAGGCCAGATGGTCGTCTTCGGCATCGTCTGCGAACTCGGACTGAGGCGAAGCATGTCAGACGCGTCGCTACACGGACACAGACGACTGGCAACAATGCAACGTACGGGATCGTAGACAACTTTCAAGAGCAGTGAGCAGGATGGGCATCGCGCCACGTCTTCGCCGTCGATGATATCGTCCTACGGCACAGGGTCAGCGATGGCGATTTTTGCCGACGCCGTCACCGTACATACCAGCGACAGCAAGAACTGATCACCGCACGGGCATGGATACGAATACATGCCGCTGGACTCGTCGAACTCCATATCGTCCAGATCGACCTCATCGTAGTACGTCGCCATGACCGGCACACCACTGGAGCGGGCTTACGGCGGACTCCGCCACGGACTTACACGACGGCGCCCGTAGGCCGTACGACTTGTTTTGCGCCTGCAAAATGGTGCATGCTCACGTCCGTTCGAAGTTAGCGTTTCAGACTTTCAGGAAGGATGTCGTGCGAGCGTTCATCGCTACGCAGGCCTTGTTTACTGCTCTGAGCAAAGCTGCTCACTTGTAATAAAGATAACCTCTCCACTTTGGTGAAGAATTCAAACAGTACACGTTTCGCGTCTTCCGTCCGGTATGTGCCTCTGTCGACCAGTTCTTTTCAGGTTCGTCTTCAATCACCATCCATTCAGTAAAGTCGCGCTCCCTTATACCTCGCCGCCTACCTACATAGGACGGCAAGGGCTGCACAAACCGTGACAGCTCAGTGGATGAGTTACTCTATCTCAGGAAGCTATACCTGTCTCAAAGGGAATATGGAGTGCGTATGAGGGACCAACCTGGCAGGACAGGATTCATTGGGAAACTCCCGAACACGAGCTGGCATTCGAGAATATGGCACTAGCGGGACACCGTCCAACTACCGGTAGCTTACCCGCGAAAGAATATGCTCTAGAACTACTTGCAATTACTCGGAACGACACAAACGGTTGGCCATGGTTAACCCAAGCAACGACATGATACGTGGTGCCGTATTGTTCAGGGCCGATTTCCGAAGTTCGTGTCGGGGGTCATCCCGCCCAGTGCATTATGTGTGAACCAGACGCCGTTGAGATTTCTCCTTGATGCGTTTGTAGATACAGTCGATGGTAGCAGCGTTGGGCAGGAAATCCCCGAACGCGAACTCTAGGATGAGATTCTGGCAGTCGCCTGGCAGTGAGATACTGCTGCGATAGTCTCGTAACGCGAACGTCACTGAGATCGCTTCACGGCACTCGTCACTAACCTGTTTCATGGCCTGTGCAATCAGTGCCGACGTCCGATGGCACCCAGACCGGACAACGAACTCGACGACACGGCTGTCGCGCACCAAACGATGCACAACGGAGGCGTGCTCCTCCAACGTTGCCCATGATAACGCCAACCCGTCGCCGTCACCTGACAGCGGTTAGAGCCCAGTTGGCATACATTTCATGAACCGTCATACAAGGATCAACCTCCGCGTTTCGTAACAGGTAATCAACAATGCCGACGTGTCCACGACTGGCAGCTATGGCCAGCGCCTTAGACCCTCGCGACCTTATTCCCGTATCATTACGACTGGCAAGCGCCTCGAGGATCCTCAGGTTGCCTTGGCTTGCGGCCGTCATCAGCGCTTTGCAATTCTGGGCACTCGCGTCTACGGCTTCGTGTTCGGCCAGCAACACCACCACGTCGACATGCCCATACTTGACCGCAAAGATCAACGATTCGCTCTCGCGGAGCCCTGGATCCGCGCCAGCCTCGAGCAACACCTTACAAGTTTCCAAGTGGCCATTCTCCGCTGCACGAATCTAACACGGTGATGTTAGGTGATGCAGCGTTAGAGGCGCACGTTTGGTACCAGTGGGGCACCGTCGCGGCTATTGACGGGTACGCGTCCGTCCTCAACAAGGAGGCGGACGATACGCGTATGCCCGTTGCTGGCCGACCAGCACAGTGCGGCGCCCTGCTGAGCGCCAGGATCCGCCCCAGGGCAGTCCAGCAGGAACCGCAACGTCCTGTACGTCATCATGATCAACAAAGTCACGTTCACAATACCGGCGCGGAACACTGACTCGTAATGATTGTACATGGCCGCGTAGACAATGGCGTTGTGGCGCTGCCCGGCAACGGAGACGCCGGGTTCCTGTAGCAGTCGACGGCAGACGCGCGTGTACCCTGTGGGAAGCGGTCAGGTACCTGTGACACAGGTGCATGAGATTGCCGTACCATTCGCAGCAGCGTTCACGAACGCCCAGTTGTCGCGTTCGCTGGCGTTGATGCAGGGGATCCCCGTGAGGAACAGCTCAACCAGGTCCAGGTCGCCATTGGAGGCGGCGAATCCGAGCGCGACGCCATCCTTAGCGGCGTCGCGAACTGCGGGCGATTCCAGCAACAAGTGGACGATGTCGTGGTGACCGCCCTTGACGGCAAAGTTCAATGCCAAGTTGCCATGGGCGGTCAGGTCGCTGCGCCCGTCATCGATAAGCGCTTTCACAACACTCGTGTGCCCGTTCTGTGCCGCCTTTCGTAGTGCCCAGGATGACAAGTCAGCAGGGTTGACGTCCGGGCATTGAAGAAGGTACTCCACGACGCGGATATGGCCTGCAGATAGCATTATGCATGGTGCTGTGGCAAACTGCGGTCTGGGTAGGGTACGTACCACGTTCGGCCGCACGACGTAAAGGAGAGTTCGCGTTCGCTGTAACATCAACATTAGGATGGGAGAGTAGAAGCTTGAGGCATTCAAGGTGTCCCCGCTCGCATACAGCCTGTAGGCAGTACCCGTTTGCCGTATTCGGATCCGGTGGTTCAGTGAGCGCCGCGGTTGACGGTTGCAGCAGTTGCCGGACCCGGTCGGTGTCTCCAGCTCGACATGCCTCGCGAAGAGCACTGCAGGCGTCAATGTTCATTGGTGAGCAAGAACGTACTGCGGATAAAGAGTAGAACGGCGAGGCGGTTGCAGATGCCAATGCTTTCCGTTTTCATAGCCAGCCATTGCTGCCCATCAGGTCAGTCTCCACTTGCGATTAGTCGGGTCATTGATCCGCATGTGCTTGAACTGCGCGTCGCCGCTACATCCGACTTCGTGACAAGGTCGTTCGAATGAAGCGATATCTATACATATGTAGCATACCTTCACCGCAGGGCCGCATCTGCTTCCGCAGTACTCAGCAGAGCTGTCCGATATGTCGAGGCCGACGGTGCACTACAACGACGGGCAGTGAACATTCAGAGGTTTAACTACGTTATCCTGCATAATGCAGGTGACGACAAAGAGTCGTCGGATCTGACGACGGGTGCACCGGATAGTGGACCCCACCCCGCCCCAGCCCGCCCAAAGCGTCAAATCGATGACAGATACGGTCATTAGAAGGAAAGAATTCCAATAGCCAACCGCGGACGAGATCCTTAAGGCCCAGAAGCCACGGCTCAGTGGACCAAAGCGACCGAAGAATGGTGGGGACCACTTCGTCAAAAGCAAGAGACAAACGATCGTACTGGACAAATGTAATGAGCCGAAGCCGGCCTTATGTTCAACTTCTCGTGCGGGCGGCAACAGCCTCGGGGAAGAAGTTAGGAGAGTTCTGAAATTATATATATTGCGATGAGGACATGAGGACGTTCTGAAACGCATGCAGTGAACTGTTTACCGACACGGGGCAGGGTAGAGATTCCCACACCGATGACGGCAGCTGTTCATTGCGTACGAGCGAACCAAGAGATTCACATGGACTGACTGTACGCTACGCCGGCGTCTAAAAGGAGGGAAGACACGATCTAGAACGGAATCTGATCATCAGGGACCATCTGTCAGGCATTACTACGGGGAACGGAATTGGCCCATCAAGGTTATTATGATCATGTTCCCAATTCGGACACCACTGTTGAAAACATTGCTCGAGTGGAGGCCGAACTTCGGTACGTTTGATCAGATAATGGTGCATGCCATAGCATCTTGGTTGCTGGCAACCTTGGCGAAAGACCTACCACGCCGATATGGACTGTTCTAACACGCAACTGTTGCGAACGACAGTGAGGATGGAATGATGTGACCAGTTGGAACTACTTGCAATTACTCGGAACGACAAACAAGATGGTTAAACCAGGCAACGATATGATACGTAGTGTCGTATTTCCCGTCCGTGCATTAGGTGCGATCCAAGCGCCGCTGAGACTTCTTCCGAATGCGTTTGCAGATACAGTCGATGGTGGCTGCGTCGGGCAGGAAATCACCGAACGCGAACACTATGATGAGATTCTGGCACTCGACTGGAAGTGAGATATTGCTGCGATGGCCTCGTATCGCGAACGCCATCGAAATCGCTTCACGGCACTCATCACGAACCTGTTCCATTGCCTGTGCAATTAATGCCGGCCTCCGACGGCACCCGTAGCTTACAACGAACTCAGCAACGCGGCTGTCGCGGACCAAACGGTGGACGACAGGAGTGTGCTCTTCCAACGTTGCCCATAATAACGCCATCCCGTCGCCGTCACCTGACAGCGGTTAAAACCCGGTTGGCATGCATTTCATGAACCGTCGTACAAGGATCAACGTCCGCGTTTCGTAGCAGGTAATCAACAATGTCGACACACCCACGTCTGGCAGCTATGGTTAACGCCTCAGATCCTCGTGACCTCATTCCGGTATCATTACGACTGGCAAGCGCCTTGAGAATCATCAGGTTGCCTTGCCCTGCGGCCGACATGAGCGCTTTGCAGTTCTGGGCGCTCGCGTCTACGGCTTCGAGTTCGACCAGCAACGCCACCAGGTCGACATGCCCATACGTGACGGCTAAGATCAACGATTCGCTCTCGCGGAGCCCTGGGTCCGCTCCACCCGCGAGCAACACCTTGCAGGTTTCCAAGTGACCGTTCTTCACCGCATTCAACTAACACGGTGATGTTAAATGACGCTGCGCTACAGGGGCACGTTTGGTACCAATGGGGCACCGCCGCGGCTATTGACAGGTACGCGTCCGTCCCCAATGAGGAGCTGGACGATACTCGTATGCCCGTTGCTGGCCGACCAGCATAGCGCGGCGCCCTGCTGCGCGCCAGGGTCTGCATCAGGGCAGTCCAGCAGGAACCGCAAAGTCCTGCGCGTCCTTATGAGGAACAATGCCACGTACACGATACCCGAGTACAACACTGACTCGTAATGGTTGTACAAGGCCGCGTAGACAATGGCGTCGTGGGACTGCCCGGCAACGGAGACGCCAGGTTCCTGTAGCAATCGACGGCAGACACGCGTGTGGCCTGTGGGAAGCGGTCAAGTACCTGCGACCCAGGTGCTTGAGATTGCCCTACCATTTGCAGCAGCGTTCACGAACCCCAAGCTGTCGCCTGCGCTGGCGTCGATGCAGGGGATCTTGCTGAGGAGCAGCTCGACCAGGTCCAGGTCGCCGTCAGAGGCAGCGTACACGAGCGCGACGCCATCCATAGCGGCGTCGCGAACTGCGGACGATTCCAGCAACATGTGGACGATGTCGTGGCGACTACCCTTGACGGCAACGTTCAGCGCGTAGTTGGCATGGGCGGTCAGGTCGCTGCGTGCGTCATCGATAAGCGCTTTGACCACGCTCGTGTTCCCGTTCAGCGCCGCCTTTCGTAGTGCCCAGGATGCGGAATCAGCAGGGTTGACGCCCGGGCATTGAAGAAGGTACTCCACAACGTGGGTATGGTCTGCACACAGCGTCATGGTGCTGTGGCAAATTGCGGTCTGGAGAGGGCACGTACCACGTCGCACTGCACAACGTAAGCCTGCGTTCTCCCACGCTGTAGCATGAAAATTAGGATGGGAGAGTAGGAGCTTGAGGCATTCAAGGTGTCCCCGCTCGCACAAAGCCTGCAGGCACCACCCGTTTGCCGTATTCGGATCCGGTGGTTTAGTGCGCCCCTTCGTTACCAGGTTTAGCAGTTGCCGAACCCGAGCGGAATCTCCTTCTCGACATGCCTCACGAAGAGCGTCGCTGGCGGTACTGCCACTGCTCATTGGTGGCCGAGAACGTATAGTACTGCGTATATAGAGTAAATAGACGAGGGGGTTGCAGATTTCAATGCTTTCCGTTTTGAGAGCCTGCCACTGCTTGGGCACACTGAAGTGCAGACTCTCGAACCAATCTCCCAATGAGCTGTATCATCCCATCCCGTCCTCGGCGTCGGCCATGCCACGTCACCGTAGAGCTAAATCCGTGGGCAGCAGCAACTTGAGTCTTGAGGTTGCGATTAGTCGGGTCACCGATCCGCCTGTGCTTGACTTGCGGGTCATGGCTAAATCCGACGTGGTGATTAAGGGGTCTTGTATGACGGTAAGTACAATAGCTGTGTGTTACGTACATTCGTCGCATGGTCGCCGCCTCTGCTTCTGCAGTACGACAGCGGAGCCAAAAAGAGTCGCACCCGAGGCCGGGCTTGAACCGGCGATCTTATCCTTAGGAGGGATACGCGTTACCACTTCGCTACTCGGGCTGATTTGCAGGGACCACATCATCAGTCACAAATTGTCACTGTGTACGCGTCGTGCAACATCAGCGTGCGTGATAGCGTCTGTTAGCAAGCATGCAGGTGGACAGCGACACACGCCAAAGAGCAACGGTTAGCGGGCTTGACGACGTCGTGAACAATTGCGCCGTCCACAGCGACGTGTCGATCATCTCGACAAACGGGAAGGCGAACACAGTACGAAGATAGCCAGGAGACAGTGCCATCTTCGTCCAGCCGGAACCTTTGTTCCAAGTCGACCTTCGTGACGAACGGGCCACGAGTGATGATGCGGCGAAAACCTTATGCGACGGAAACGTCATATTTCGTGTACGAATATTTGGATACCAATGACGATGGTCCCGTGAGGCTAGGCAGGTAACCAATCGTTCCCAGTGGGGCGGCGTGTTAACGGTACATCAGCAGAATGGGTAATTTCATATGCCCATCGCGTCTCGCATTAGCCGTACCACAATGACGTTCAGAACGATCCACACGGAGCGCCTTGTCTGGGCTCAATGATCTCTAGACGATTGTCGATTTCGAGGACCTTCGTAAGTGCACGAAATTTCGCACGTGCAAGCCGTAAGCGTCCTTGCAAGAAATCGTCTGCGTCGAACGACCGCACAGACTGTTCAACAAGGTTCACCGCATGCTTCAGCTTGGGAATACTTTTTCGCGCTCTGAAACCGCGTTCAGAACCTTCGTACGCAGTAGTCAGTCGAATTACCTTTCAGGTACGGCGACGAATATTGCCCCAGTCTCCAGTCCAAGGAGAAATCCTCTGTAGAATCCAATTTCACGTCCAAGTGCGCGCCCGAGCGCCTGGCCTTTGCCAAACGCTGTCTCCGCCGCTGATGCCCGGCCAGCTTCGATACTGCGGCAAACATCAATCGATATTCCTGCGTCAAGTGTGCGATGCCCTCCAACCCGTTGCTCCTGCCGGCAGCAGCAAACTCTTGTTCGAGAAACAAAACGCTGTCGAACGCAGCATCCAGGTCATCCATCGCAGTCCGCAGCGGTGCGCGCTTTGGCCGGCTCCGTTGCGTTTCTGCGCTGGGGCGCTTGGCGTCTGGGGACCGATAATGAACGAAGCGTACCGTTTCAGAGTTGATCAGACCTTGCGGAAATCGTGGCCGCAGGAGAGGGCCGCGTCGGAGGAACTGACCAGTGTTTCGAGTGACGGTGCGCCATGATCGCCGGCGTCGGGGACGGCATCTTCGCGATCGCAATCATTCTGCTGGCAAGCCTCATCATCGTGTGGCTCGGATCGTACTCGACAACGCCGGGGTCTGCCAGATCTCCCACATCACTGTCCATACGGCTCATGTTTACCACAGGCTATTCACAATGATCGGATTCTTCATGTCGTTCCTGACGATCCTGTTCTTCGTCGTATGCCCGCGCCAGCCTGCGAATCCGACGACAACGACGGTAAACGTGTCACCCAGACCACAGCGGGAACCCGTCGTAACATGCCCCCACTGCAGGTCTACGACCAAACCGTGAACCCACGCATCTGGACGCTGACGCTTCTCTCACTCGGCGTCGCGATCGGCCTTGGCAGCTGGATCCCTGTGGCGCTGTTCACGCCAGTCACCGCCTCTAAAGTACGAAACGCATTCCGATAAACGGCAAATCGGACGCTATGTCGTCAATCAGAGCTCAGAGCTGCCTGCGGAGTGGGTTGTTGTTGTTACGCTGTCCTGGGCATTGTCCGTGGCCGACATTGTTGATCTTGAATCGCTGCGGTGGCGATGTTTGCCGGCGTCACGTGGGGCCGACGGGCGTTCAGTGCCCGAACTCGGGTCAAGGTCGTTCTGGTCAAGGACTTCCCGCAGTTGGGGTACGCCGGCGAGGTCAAGGAGGTTCGGGCCGGGTACGCCCGGAACCACTTGGTGGGTGCCACGTCAGCGCCCCCGTCGCATGCATTCGTCGTCATGCATGGTTGCAGGTTCCGCAGCGTATTGCAATGTATGGCACGCCTGAGAACCTGCAGAAGCACGCTATCGACCCGAATGACGCTCGGCTTGAGTCCGTTCGGGTCCAGAGGCAGCGGGACGCCGCCCGTCGCCGACTGAGCCAGATCGTCCTGTCGTTTAAACGTCGGGCGAACGAGAATGCCGAATTGTATGGATCCGTGACAGGTATGGGCTTTATGGCCATTCGATGAAGCTGGCATCGCTGACGGTTGTGCCGCGTTCCTTAGCTAAGGACATTGGGGATCTCCTGTTCGCAAAGTACAACATTGACATTCCAACCTCTAATATCAAGACCGAGATCATTCGCACGCTAGGAGACCACAACGTTGAGATCCGAGTGGAGAACAACGATCCCGCATACGTCAAGGTGGTCGTGAAAGGACACGGCAAGGGCGAAATCCAGATCGCTTAGGCGGCAAACGTGGGTTTGGATTTCTTTATTCACGATGCATCTCTTAGTTCAGCCCTATTCAGTCAGTAGTATTAGCTCCAATTGATCCAATGGCGAGCGTGAGAAGGTGCTCCGCTTTCTGCAATGCCTCGCGGCGAGTGTTGACCAGGTGCACACGTGGCTGGCGATTGTGCTCACGATTCACCAGGGATAAGTTATAGCAAGCCGTATCGGGGAGGAACTCAAACACGAGGTCGATCGCTGTCATTGCCGATTCGCTCTGGCAGACAATGCACCCGTCTCGTGTCCAGATTTGGAACACGCGGCATGCTACGAGGTCATCCCACGACACGCGAATGTCCATCGTCCCAAACGCGTTCGCGATTCGTAGGGACAACGGCCAGCGCCTCTCGTTCGATCTGCACAGGAATGTTTCGATAACGTCGTTGATGATCGTGGCTGGGTTACCAGGAACCCGTGCATGAGAACAGTTAAGCACCTTGTCGCGGCTGATCCTCAGCTGTTTCACCACCATTTGCACGATTCTGTTTGTCCAGTTAGTTTGAATAGTGACCTTTGGACCGGCGGACGATGACAAGTTGTGCTACCGATAGAATTGGTCGCCAAGCATCAACTCGAGCAGCGCGCCCGATTAATCATATGTCAGCATACATCGGGGTCATCATGGATCATCGCAGTCGCGGAACGTGGAGCCGCTTGCTGTGAACGACAAAAATGAAGGAGTCGCATGGGGAAATCAAAACGTGACGGAGTGTTGCGAGTTGCGACGCGGTTGCCCTCAGAAGAGCTGCGGGGCGGCCGTGGCAAATTTCGACCACACTGTTGGTGCCAGTTGGAATAGTTTTGTGCCCGGGGGTGGAGGGCAGAGGACGACGATGCTGGGAGCGTGCCGTGTGGCTGCACGTGGGTTCCGGGCGGGGGCGGTGCTGCGTGCCGGGGCGAGTGAGGCCGGGTCGGCGGGCGGCGTGCCGTCGAAACTGCGGTTGAACATGGTCGTCCCGCATCAGATCCTGGTGAAGAACGAGGAGGTGCGCCAGGTGACGATCCCGTCGCCCAACGGGGAGTTCGGTGTCCTCGCCGGGCACGTTCCCGTCGTCACGGAACTACAACCCGGCGTCGTGACGATCGAGTTCGGCGACGGCAAGGACCCGGTCAAATACTTCGTGTCGGGCGGGTTCGCGTTCGTCCATGGGAATTCGACGACGGATATTTCGGCTGTCGAGGCCGTGCCGTTGGACGAGCTGGATCCAGAAGCGGTCAAGGCCAACCTGAAAGAAGCCGAAGGCAGCCTGGCGGGTGCCAAGGACGACAAAGAGAAAGCCGTCGCGCAGATCGCTATTGATGTCAACAAGAAGATGGCGCTGGCCCTTGGTGTTGTCGCGTCCTAACTGCTTCCCGAATGTCGTGGTGGTTACAATATAGTAGGGCGGTTCCGGTCCAGTCTTTTTCCTTTAAGGTCGACCTTGAGCTCAAAGCACACAGCTCATATCTGTTCGTGACGAGTAACGGTCGATGGATGGCTGGACCTTAAAATCAAATTCGTTGAGATGCTTGTTCGGAGCGTTACTGTTCAGTACGTACCGTTCGACGTCGTCAACGAAGGCGTTACGAAACGCTCTCTCGCCCTGACTATCGAAGAATTTACCGACCACTGGGAAGGGGCGCTTAACGACAACTCAGGGTTGACGGTTGGCCAGGATACCAGGCCCATGGATGTAGTTGTATCGTAGGTTGTCTGTACTACCGTAGCATCTTTGCGTCTTGTGTCCCAGTTATCGTACCCCCCTGGGTGTTCTTGTACCACGGCGTTCAGCAGGGCCCGCACGGAGTCCGTCACGGAGTTTGCTACTGCGGAAAGCCACTGACGTCAGCCGACAGCATTCGCTATGGAGCAACTGTACCCGATCAGTGAGGCTGAAAAGGGCCCGCGCCTTGATCATGTTCGTTAGTCGTTTTCTGTGACTTTGTCAGCAGTACTCATGTGCTGCCTGTCTAGGACACGATCTCGTATTATCGGGGCCTTGCAGAAATGCTTGAGAATGCCGAACCGGATGAAGCGCCGCTTATATGTGATCGAGCTATCCAGGAGACGACAAGCAAGGAGTACAGGCTCTGTGTGAACCGTCTGGGAAGTTCTGCGCTAGAGAAGGTCGTTCCGGGCAGCAGATTACGCAACTGTAGCAACTAACGTCATTTAGGCGGTCGCAACATGCTCTCCAGCGCTATGCCGGAATCTGCTCTCGCGATTGCACAGCGTCTTCCTCCCTCTCTGTGTGGACCGTTGCGCGTCCCATGTCATCGAGGCTGTACTGCGACGGGCTGGTGATATTGTTGGAACCGACGAGGACACGTCCGAGTGCGAGATCGACTCACGGAACGTCCCCTCCATGACCCAGCTCATCGAGGACTCTGTCGAAATTGTCGTCCCTGAGCTCAAGACACTTCTCGAAAACACGCCTGTCAGTGAACCCGTTAAACGCCACCCCATTCCAGCATCGTCTGATTACGCGTTTCAGGCGTCTCATGTCGTTCGTCAACTGATCTCGCTAACGTCGCAGCATAAATCAATGCGTCGCTGTCTCTCCTCGCTGGAGAACGCCATTGCAGCATTGCCGCTTGCGGAAGTCGCTGCATCCGCCTCTGGCAGCGCAACTCTGCAATGCCTCATCAAAGCCCTTGTTGACCGCAAGATGCAGACTGCTGTAAAGCGTATCGCTGGTGTGGTGGTCGGCGGCGACACGCGTCAGTTTGAAATTCTGATCAATGACCGGTGTGCGTCGCATCTCATTGAGTGTCTGGTGTCATCGCTCCCCGAATCTGAGTTCCAGGTACGGCTGGTTCGGGGTACACCCCGCCATTACGTTGCTCAATCTGTTGGATGTTTAGAATTTGTTCTTACGTTCCTTCAAAGGACATCTACACAACATGTCGCTAGGGGCATCTGCGAACCATGTCGTTCAGCGGGTACTGGCGTCCATGAAAGACGCGGCTCAGGCGATGATGTGCGTTCGCGAACTAGTCGATGTGGTCCCTGAGCTCGTCCAGCGGAATCGGGTCGGAGTGGTCGTCGCTCTCGTTGACCTTTGTTCCCGTTTCAAGATCGAGCAGAAACCCGTACTGAAGGCGGTGTACTCGGCCATGGGTATCCGCGACCCTGCTCAGGACAAGTCGCTTGTCAGTAAGCTCCTTTCTGGGGACGTTGGCGATGCTGGCAGCCGGCTCCTGCAGGCCCTGCTGCGACTCGACGATTGTCAATCCGTCGTCGACAGTTTCCTGCACACGGAAGGCATCGCCGACATCGCATGCAGCAAGTCTGGCAGTCGCGCTCTGGAATCTCTTCTGGCGTCGCCGCTTCTGCAGACTCGTAACAGGAATCGACTCGTGGACCAGCTCGCTGGCGAGTATGTTCGTCTGGCGTCGAACCCATATGGATCTTTCTGCCTTGAAAAGTTGTACCTGGGCACGGACCTGTCCCGGAAGAAGATCATTGCTGGTCACCTCAGGGATAACTACAGGGAGATCAGTGGAACCCAGCATGGCGCCGTTGTGCTAGGTAGGGTTGAGTTCAGTCGCAGCTGTGCTGCAATGGTCTGACGCCTGCGACGCCTAGCTAAGCTGAAGATCTCCGAGTTCAAGCGTGATGAAAGGGAATGGGAAGCATCGCAGACTCGAGGAACGCGGGCCAAAGCGGCTTTCGCCGACATTCTTGAAGATGATCCAGAGTTCGTTAAGACATTGGGGATCGTCGAGGCAAGCAGTCCAGGCGGGCAGGACCACGATGGTGATGAGGCCGTGGGCAAGATTGCCGATCAGGAGATCGAACAGGTCTGGAAGAGCGAGTCGAAGAAGACGAAGAAGGCCGGGAAGAAGAAGCGACGTAAGGTGGACATGTCGGGCCCTGCCCCCGCCACTGTGGAACAGGGTGCGACCGATGCCAGGCTCGACGAAGTCCTCTCCGCCATTAAGGCGACCAAGAAGTCGGCGAGGAGGTCCAAAGGTTCTCAGCCCGACGGTCCCGAAACGAAAAGGGCTAAGAAGCAGGCTGCAGTGCCTGCTGCTTAGCGTCCTGAGAATATGCTGAACACAGACTAATTGTATTCGAGCTGTTATACAGTCGTATCAGGAGGAGCCTCCGTCGGATGCTCCTTCGTTTCGGTAGCGTCAGCCCGCATTAGGAAGTCGATGACAAACTTGACCTTGTCGAAACCGATGCCCGTCCACGTGGCGGCATCGACCCGGGTGACGGACCATCCTGCCGCCCGAAGCAGGTTGCTCTGGAGCACAGTTGCACCGTTGATGCGATCGCCGAACAGGTGCGTGCCGCCGTCGATCTCGAGGGCGACCCGACGACCCGATACCGGGCTGGTGTAGACCAGGTCGATGTGGTACCCAGTGGTCGGACATTCGAATTCTTCTTGGACGTTGTCGGCCCCGCCGAGGTCTCGAACTAGTCGAACGATGTCGCCTTGCAATGACCCAAGTTCAGGTTCGCGTCGCGATCTCACCATTGTCGCGTGACCTAAAGAGGTCAGCGCCGACAACGACGTCTTGTTCACGTACTGGAATACGTTCGGGAAGTGAAGGGCGGTCCAGTAATAGGCAAGCCACAGCTGCGTGAGCCAGAGCCGCTTCGTGGACGCTGGATACGCGGCTTCATTCTCGTGGAACTCTTGAACGATACGCGACCAAAGGCCCCTCAAATGCTTTTCCTCAACGGAGACAAGGTCCAGGGCGGCGATGGACCATGCAATGATGCCCTGTGCCTGCGCCTCGACGCCATCAGTGTGAACCGCCCGGGATACACAAGCCTTGGCGACCTCGTCGAACCCGACAAGGGACGCATAGGCTCCTGCCCACATCATGTTCGCCAGGGCCTTCCCGGAAACCCGGTGGTTCGTGTCGGCGACGATTGGAACAAGTCGTCCAAGAAGTTTGTCGAATAGATCGGGCCGGTTCCTGTTCGCAGAGACAAGCGCCCATAGCGTCGTGGCGAGCTGGTCGGCGTCCATGGTTGGAAGGAGTTGCTCCGCTCGATGGACAATCGGGTCGACAATGGACTGCATTGCCAATGGCGTAACGGCAACGGCAAGAAGAGCACTGACCGTGTCACCGGGCGGCATGGCTTTCAGGTACTTCGTGGCCGTCTCAATGCAGGTGACGGACACCCAGGGATCCAGCACAAACGCGTGCAGGCAGTTGGCGTGCTGCGTCGGTGTCATCGAATGGGCGACAGCCAAATAGCGATGCCGTATCGCTTCGATATCGAACGAATCCATCGGTAGTTCCGACCGCGTCAGCGCTAGACAGATCGCCGACACGTGGTTCGCGCTCAGGTCGTCCCTCACCTCGGCAGCACGTTTAAGAAGCTAATGGGACAATAGGTGAGCGCGCTTATCGATCGACATTTGAACACGTACCTGTCGGACGAACTCCTCGTCAGTGTGCCCTGCCGTCACGCAGGCCAGCAGAGTCATCGACACGTCGATGGCGTTCAGGTCGGCTCGCAACTGAAGTGCACGATCGGCGAAGTTCGCGAAGACTGGAGCCAGCGGTAGACCGTGATGGGAGAACGCGAACGCCAGCAGAGCGACTTCGTGGGCGGTTGCATCCCGAAGGACTTCCAGTGCTCGACCAGCGAGCTGAACGATAACGTTCCGTTCGATGCCCGGATGGTACGACAGGACACGGACGACGTTGGCAACGGATGACGCTGACATGTTGTCCTGGACGACATTTGCCCGATGGGCAAGAACGCAGACGAGCTCGAAGCTCGGTTGACGAAACGCCTGAAGCAGCGTCGACACGTCGTCCGCGTTAAGTTGATCCTCCATCTCCATGGCTCGCGCGGCAAGTGACAGGACCAGCGGTGCGTTGGCAGGGGCGACGCTGCACACAACCCGTGTGATGTTCGACTGGAACACAAACGCCGTTCAGATCAAACCTTGGATATGTCATCTGTGGCACATACCAGGGCCCGGGGGTTGACATTGGGTAGGAGCTCGCTGATTCGTGGAACGAACGCAGCCCATGGGATCTTGTCCGTCATCTTCGCATCATGCAATACAGAAAGAACGATTCCCATCGATACGTAGTCGAACTCGCCGACCACGCGAGTACACGCCCTGATGGCACCATCGAAATCGAATGGTCGCCCAGAGACCATGAACGCACGTATGAGCAGAGCCAGCGTTCGAGGATCACAGGTTACGAAGAGCTGGGACGCCCGTTCGGCCAGCGCCCTCCATTTGGCGGGACGGATGGAGTCAGGGTGGCACGTCGCGAACGCGTTGATCGTCAGCGCCAGGTCCCTGGAACCGTACTGAGGTAGTAGATTGACAGCGCGGGACGACGCATGATGGACGGCCTGCGGGGCGAATTTCCTCATCGCGTTCACCGCTTGCGCGATATCGTTCGGGGTCGTCTTGTCGCTCCTGCACAGGCTCGTCATGAACCGTTCGATGAGCGCCTGGCGCAACTGGAGGACAGGCGAAGTCAGCTGGAACGTCGTGCAATTCGAGATCGAATGCAGGGCGTTGGCGAGCGCTTTCGGTCGCAGACGCCCTCGGTGCTTGCGCATCGTAATCGCGATTTCGTTCAACGCGTCCAGGTCGTTCGGACGAGATTTCAATACCTCGTGCAGCATGTGCGTCATCTTGTTGTCTGAGGGCGGCTCCGGCTCGGATGCGGTGCCGGTCCGTCGATCGGGAACGTCCGCTGGCGTCCGCCCCGGGCCCAGCAACAGCAACCGTGCAGCGTCGACCGCATCGCTGGGCACCGTCGAACACGCGACCTCGCCCGCCGACACTGCGACATGGCCGCTGCACGGGCGCCTAGGGAGGCGGGCTCGACCCCAGACCCGAATCGCCACGCGGCGCATCCTGCGACCCGCAGCTCAGCAGCTGCTTTTCAAAATGACGGAGCCACCGGCGCCGGGTTCGGGTTCCCCCCACAGTGCAGCTGTAGCTGCGCAACGCAACCGAGGCGTTACGAACGAGACCTACAGAGCAATAACCAACAGGAACGCGTCCATCGATTACAGCTCTGTTGTGCAGGAACGGATCGGTGAACACAGTCGCGGCGTTTCAGGTGGGACTGCAACGGGGCCATGGCGGATGCCGACGTGTCTGTGCTGGCAGCGCGGGCGGTCGCGGCCTGTGCAGACCTGGAGCGGGCGGCACTGGCGAACGAGGCGGCCCGCGAGCGGCACGCGGACGGTCAGCGTCGTGCGGCGGTCGCCACGCTCGAATATGCCAGGAGCCAGATCGAACGATGGCGTGTGGAGGACGCCGACCTGTCGTCAGCCACGGATCGCCTATGCCATGATGCCGACCGTTCGCGGGCCGCATTGCAAACGCAGCACGCCCACATTGACACGCTTGCGTCGCAACTGGATATCCAGAATTGCATTGTTTCGCATGAGGCCGACGAACGACGTCGGCCGGAACCTGCTACCTGGCCCGCAGTGTGCACGTTTCTTGGGCTGGATACGCTTGCGGCCCTGCACCGGGTGTGCAAAGCCTGGCGCCGCGAACTGCTTCGATCCCATGCGTATCGATATGTGAAGCGCCCGCCTGCTCGTGTTGAGGCGCCGACTAGCGCGCTGACTCACAACCGGTACACACTTGTCTTATCGCCACTCGATACATCATCCTATATCTGCGCTGTTGAGCGACGGGATTGCACGTCGTGCAGGTCGGGGGCGTCTGTTTCTGAAGGGCTGACGCTGTCCCTGTGCGAACGCGAATCGTCGCCTGCACATGCTGATGCGCTAACATTTTGTCAAACCGCAATCGCATTGGATGGCTGTGTACAAGAGATGGCGTCCGACACTAAGCGACAGCAGAAGTTGTTAAGCGATATCGAGGCTCAGATTGCAGCCAATGCCCTGATCGAGCAAGAAGTTCGCTCCGCGTTTGAAGCGCAAGGCAAGGTCGCACTGGACCTCAAGACCCAAATGGCGTCCGACGCGCACACGTGCCTGTTTCTCGAGACCCATCTAGCCGCCCTTCGTGAACGGGAACTGCGAACGCAACGTGCTGATAAGGAGCCCGAACCTGTCGCTAACGAACGAGCCGAGCTTCTCCGACAAATTGCGATACTCGCGAACGCCCTGGATCATCCAACGTCTGACGCAGGGCTTCCGTGATACCATTTCAGCGCCGGTTTCCTATATGTATATTCGTTGATGAGCAGCGCACGGGTACCCTCTCCTGGGATGTACAGCGGAAGTGAATCATCATCATGAATTCATGATTCATGCCGAGGGCGGAGCTGCATGAAAAATCCGTGCTGCAGGTGCCAAAAATCGCGTCCGGCGACCGAGGGGCTGTGTGAGCGCGCGAGCCTGTGACAGGGCAGAGCGCGTAGAGCGCATTTTGAGGTAGCAGCGTGATGTCTGATTTCTTCGACAACCTGTACCGGTCCGCGTCGACTGCATCGTCTGCGTCGGGCGCGCGGATCCTGACGGCGCATGATGGTGCGATTGCGGGGCAGAATCTGCTGAACATGCTGCAGGCGTCGGCATCACCACAAGTCGCACCGATGCCATCGCCGCCGCCGCCGCCGCCTGAGGATTGTCAAGCGGACCGACAGCTGAAGGCTATTCTGTACAGCGGCACGAGAGCCTTGAAGCGGGAGTCTTCAAGCAAGCCGGCGTCGTTGCACGATATGCTTGAAGGCACGCACCGAGACCGATCGCCGACTAGGAAGAAGTTATCTCCCCACTCAGGCATAATCGTCAAGCTGTCTAACCTTCTGGCATAGGGCTGGAATCGTTCTGCGCGGCACATATAGCACGTTTGAGATTGATTCCACGACCGTGATGGGTACGCCCTCGGGCCTGTCCCAGGTCGCAAAGATTCGAAATACCTCGACCCCAGACGCAGTCCACCGTGTCATCTGTGTCTGCTCACCGTACCTGTATTATGTCATCAAACGTGAGTGGCGTTCGCATGATATTGACGGGTATATGCTGTCTAATCCCTGTGCAGCCGACCCGCGGGCAGCTTCCCAAGGTGGCAAGATTCGCGTCATTAACCAAATCAACGAGACGCGTGCGCTGCTGTCTGGGCATGCAGGAGCAATTATCGACGTATCCGTTTGCCCATGGGATCCATCGCTGGTCCTGAGCATATCATCGGACGGCGTTGCAATTCTGTGGCGTATCGGTGGCGATGAAAAGTACGTTTCGGCATCTGTGCTCTTATAATTGCCTGACGCGTGTGTTTAGGTCGGGTACCTTATCATCGCCGGATGGGTCATCCACAGCAGGCGATATTTCGTCGCGGCAAATATGCTCAATTAAGTCCAATCGGGAAGCGTTTAAAGCTTCAGATTGGCATCCGACGCTACCGTGCATAGCACTTGCTCGCGGTCCCAGGTTCTAACGCCCCGCTGTTTCGGTTCTGTCTTCTGTCCGGTGACGTGTTCCGTAGCGTCGAAATATGGGATCTATCGGATGTTGTTTCACCTGAAGACGGGGAAGAATCGGATGACGATACGACGCCGTCTGTGCCACCGACGTTTACGAACAATCCCGCCGATCCACGTGTATTCTGCTTGCAAGGTTGAATTCATTGTATCTCGACACTGCCGTGAGTAACGGTTGCTCCCGTAGGACATCGAGAGGCTGTGAACACCATCTGCTTCTCTCCCGATGGCACGCAACTAAGTAGCGGTGGCGATGATGGCGCTGTTTGTATTTGGATGTGGCGCCGACCAGAACCGTTGATTCGGACATTTTCGCCTGATGATGACCGCTCCATTAATTCCCTGAAATGGTACACGGTTAACATCGACGGCTCCTGCTGGTCTGCTTACCTTGGTGTTAGGGTTCGAACGCCTGGCTTTTCATCTCCATCGTGCGATCGCCTGCTGTACATTCAGTGCGATTCGCACCGTAACATTCAGATCTGGGACGTTGAAGGCGATTCGCCTTGTGGAAGGCTAGACTTCTCGCCCGGAAAGAACAAACTACTCTTTCAGGCTATGACGGTTGATCCTTCGGCGTCGCATGTCGTTGTTCCTTTTAACGGAGACGACCAGTTTGGGTAACCAGATAACGAGTCCGTTCGTGGGTGGTGTGCTGAGATGCGTTGTCCTCAGGTTTATCATCGTGCATGTCCTCCGTCGGCCCTTGCCCGAGTCGGCGACCTCAAAGAGTACTGACCGTCCTGACGAGGACGCCCAGTCGAACCTGAGCATAGCGAGTTCGCAGTCTGGGGAAGATGCACAATCGGAAAAGCTGGATCTAGTCCTTCCGCCGCTGGACCCAGCTGGGTGCCGCTTTGACCACCTGTGCCCATTCTCCGTTCAACATCTCGTTCTGGGAATGTGCGCAATTTCCGACGAACCCGGCGATGGCCTGCGGCTCTACGCTGCGCAGAGCCACGCCATTCAGGTATTCCACGTGACGGGGCAACAACTCAGCCCATCGGAGCAGCCGTCGGTGTTTGTCTCGTCCGAACCACGTACTTCCCTGGTGGCAACACAGATCCCGTCCCCGCTCTCCGAGGCACCTTTGTCGTCGCCAAGGGAGCCGCCACCTCCTCCCGTTCCCGCGTCTCCGATGGGATCTTTCACTCCATCATCTGCCGCCAAGCGTGCACCAAAGCACCTTGCGGTCCCATCGCCCACAGCTATCCTGAAGCGATCCCAATCCGGAGGCAGTTTAGCTTCGCGAGTCCAGGCTGAACCGAGGCATATTCGGACGGTACCTGACGACGAAATCGCAGCCGGTACCGATGCGGCTGTATCGGTTGGTGACCTGGATGCCCTGATGGCGAAGCATTTCGAAGCGTTCCGGTCGGAGCTTGAATCCGACAGGAAGGCTCGCGAAAGGGAGGAGATACACCGAACGAAGAAGCTCCTGGAGTCGGTGTCAAAGACAATCAATCACGTCATTCCCGAACGTGTAGACGCTGTGGTGAAGGCCGAGTTTCGCGACAAACTTGTTCCGGAACTGACGCAGTTCATAATGCGAACCGTCTCCGCCGCTGTTGAATCGTCGGTTATCCCTGTTCTTGAGCGCGTCGTTGCAGGTGCAGTGCACTCGTTGGCAACTGTATGCATGTCGTTGGAACCCGTGTTGCTGTGCTTCGAAATGCTGATCGCGCCGTTATGTGCAGGAGCTTCCGCAGGCTCTTCGGCAGCCGATACATGAGGGCTTTCGGGAGAGCTTCAAGGATCAGTTACTACCCGCGTTCCGAGCTAGCTTCTCAACCATGTTCCATCAAATCAACGCGACGTTGGAGGCTGGGATGAGGCAGCAGCGCGAGAGCAGCACTCTGGTCTCTAACGAGTCGGTCGAATCGATACTGAACCTGCTGAACGATGTTCGAGACCGCCTTGCGGAACGCCGGGGGCTCGATGCCTCGTCGCCGCCTGCGCCTGACTTGAAAGTTACCCTGAGCAGCCTTGTTGAACAAAACCGGCTCGATGAAGCGTTCACCAAGGCGCTGAACGCCGGTGACTCGGCGCTGGTCCTTTGGCTATGTTCCCTCCTGTCGCCCTCGTGCCTGCACCAACGTGGTCCGCATGAATTCAGCCCACCTGTCCTGCTCTCCCTGGCGCAGCAAGTCTCGTTCCATCTGTCCGACCCTGCCACGACCACCGACCAGCTCGAATGGCTGCGTGAGGCGCTGCTGGCACTCTCCAGCCGGCCCCGCAACGAACAGATCGCGTCGCACATCCCCGGCGTCCTGGGCCAGATCGCCGACAACGTCGAATCGCAGAGCGGCGCCTTCGACACCATCCAGCAAGGCATCTGCCGAATGATCACGTTTCTGATCAGCACGCTCATCAACATGCCCACGCAGTAGCGGCCTTTCTCTATGTCTGGTTTTTGTAAAACGAAAAACGGGCCCCGCTGATCAGTGTCGACTGCGTTTTTCTGCGTACGGCAATACCTGTGTATGTATTTAACATCCTGACAGACGGGGGTTGCCAAAAGTGTCGCAAAGGCGGCGCAGCGTGACCCTTCGTTGCAGTCAGCAATCATCCCGTGGGGGGGCCATGGGCGCGATCCTGTCGGCGCCATGCGCCTGCCTAGGGTCGTGCCTGGGGTCGTGCGCCGCCACCGCCGCGTGCAGGTCGCTCGGGTCGTCCATGTCGACGTCGCGCGGCGCGAAACTGTTCTACGTCGTCATCGTGTTCCTGTCGGCGCTGCTGGCGCTGCTGGCCCGGTACGCCAGCGGCAGCCTGTTCCAGCGCATGGACCTATTCTCGATGGCGTCCTGCGTGTCTGCCGGGTGTTTCCAGGTGCATGCCGCGTTCCGGATATGCATTGCCGTACGTGGGACCGATGCCTGCCGCCCGCCGACGACCGACCTGTCTGTTGCAGATGTTTGCGTTCTTCGTCATCATGGGTGTCATGTCAGCTGCCCATGGTCCGTTCCATTTCGGGCACGCCCCTTTGAAGCTGCTGTTCTGGCTTGTGCTCATCGTGTTCGCGTTCCTGCTGCCGAACAGCTTTGACGACGGGTTCGCCAAGTTCGCTCTGGGTGGAGCAGGTCGGCCCGTGGGGCGATCCCGTCGTACACGCGAGCAGAACTGATCACAGGGGCGTTAGGGGTCTTCCTTCTGCTGCAGATTATGGTGCTGATATCGTTCTCGTACGACTGGAACAGCTCGTGGACGTCAACAGAGGAGCGCCCATGGCTGATCGCCGTTGTCGTCGTGTCGGCGACCCTCTGGTTCGGATCCGTCGTTGTCACTGCGTTCTTCTATTCGTGGTTCGCCGTCGGTGACGCGTGCGGGTTCCAGCAGGCCGTTATCACGGTCAACTTGCTGGCGGCCGTACTCTACACCGCCCTGGCATTGTCGAGCTTTGCTCCGCATGGCACGTTGCTGACGTCGTCGGTCATGTTCGCGTACAACACGTTCACAATGTATGGCGCCCTGAGCGCGGATCCGTCCGCCTGCAACCGGTCCGGCGTCAGCCTGACCGCATTCAGTACATGGGGATTGGTTATTACGGCGGTCACCCTCTGCTGGAGCGCGTTCAGCCTGTCGAGAACGACGCTGTTCGGCGAGGGCCGCCCCGCGCTGGACGTCACGACCGAGGCGGACCCGCCAGCCGATGCGGAACAAGCCTCCCAGCCAATCGGCCACCTCGACGAGGAGCAAATGGCCACGCTGCGGTTCTCCAATGCCCAGTTCCATTTACTGATGGCCCTGTCGTCCCTGTACATAACGATGGCGGTGTCGGGCTGGGCCACTGCGATCCCTAACGATGAAAGCAACTCCAGCCAGCGGGGCGTCGGCGCACCGGTGATGTGGGTCGCGCTCACGACCACCTGGGCAACGAGTACGCGCGCCCGTCCGTTGGACTGTGTCAGCGCCCCCCTCGCTAACGCCCGTTTGCACAGCCCTCCTGTACCTGTGGACGCTGTGCGCCCCGAGGTGTCTCCCCGATCGGGACTTTGGCGTCGATATCAACGCATCATAAACGGACGCCGCTCGGTTACGTACGGGGCCAAACATGTGGCCCTGAAGCGCCTCCCTATTATTGTTGAGGGCGATCGGCCGAATCAGGACGCCGCCACCCTTAAGCAGGCATCCGAATCCGCCGACAGGCGCGTCACCCCTGTCGGAACGCCGCTCCCCGGTCATTCGCCTAATCGCTCATCGCCCCATGGAGGTCGACGACGCGCTGGCCGCTCCACCATCTGACGCCGACCTGTTCCTGACGACGCCGGCGCCGTTCCACGTTGGCAAGCGGCCGCGCAAGTCGACAGACGTGGCGTGCAGGTGCTGTGTCAAGGCGAAGGCCAAGTGCGGCACCGAGCGCCCCTGCCCCCGCTGCGTTCGACACGGCCTGACGTGCGTGGATCGCGAGTGCCCTGCGCGTACGCGAACGGGCACGCGTCCGTCCCAGCTGCCGCGCACGTCCTCCGCCTGCATGTCCTGCCGACGCGCCAAGTCTCGATGCGACGACGGGAGCCCGTGCCAGCGTTGCAAGCGCTTGCGCCGCTCGCACGTCTGCCGCGCCGAGTTTGAGGACATCATGCAGCCGTCGACGAGCGCCCCAAGCGAGGTCACCGCCCAGATCGGCCTCCTGGAGCTGGCCAACGGCAGCGCCGACGCCATCCCGGTCGTGTAGGACGCCACCTTGCTGCCTGTACCTGTGGCCCGTTGTACCTTGACCCGGCAAATAAACGTGTTCCCTAGTCGCTTGTTTCCTACATCGCTGCGCGAACAGTACTCGTGAGGTCGACCCAACCTGGCGTGTTCATGTCAGAAGAGGGCGACGACATGGCCGGCGACGACAACGGCGATGACGATGGCAGCAGACGCCGCGAAACCCGGCGCTGGGGATGCACATGACGATCTGGGACGGTCCCGAGACCTGGGGCGGGGGGCGAGGAGCGTGTTGCGAATGGCGGCTGTGACGACGGCGGTCGTCCCGCCGACGAACAACTCCTCCATCGCTGACAATGGACGAGCACGCGGAACGTTCTCGACACGAGGTGGACGAGGGAGACGGGTCGCGGCGAAATGGGTCAAACCAGTCAGGACAAGTGCCGCTGGGACGGCACGAGCACCCATATAGGCCATGACGTGACGAACGTTGGACCCGGCCCCGGTGCCCCTGTCGCCCAGGCCCTCTGTCATCCGTTGTGGACCTGTTTGAGCGCCAGGGCAGGCACGCGACCCAGGGCGGTTCGTGCCAGCGGTCACCGACAGGATGCGCTGCACAACGGAAGGCAGGTTGGCTTGGCGGGCCATCTGGAGAGGCGTGCGACCCCGACCGTCCATAGTGTCCACGCCAGCGCCTTGGTCGATGAGGAACATTGCGATCTCTTCGTTGTAGTACGTGTTGCCGTTGAGCGCCATGTGCAGAGCTGTGGCTCCCTGGGTGCCAGGAGGCACCAGGCGCGGGGCCCGCCCGTTGCCCGCCGGGCCAAACACGAAGGCGGCATCGATCCCCGACCCGTTGTTCATCGCCAGGTACGCCATCGTGATATCGAGGTCGACTGCGAAGATGAAGGAGAGCGGGTCGATGTCAGCGCGCCAGCGCTGGACGAGCGCGTTGCGGATGGAGCGGAGGCGTTGGGCGTCACGCGTGTGGCGCCGCCAGTACAGGGCGCAGGAGCAGATCGCCAGCGGCGTCATGCCATTCGCGTCGCGACGATGGACCAGCGCCGGGTTCTTGGCTAGGATGGAGTTCACGAGGTTCAGGGACCCGAAACGGAACGCTATGGCAAGCGATCGAGGGTCGCCAGGATGTGGAGACGCGCGAATCAGGTCGAGGGCCAGCTCCATCCATCGGCGGGACCACAGGTTGCCGACGACGACGTCGAGCGCCGATCGCCCTTCGTCGTCCCACCAGGCATGCCAGTACGGGTAAGCCCTGCAGATCTGTCGTACTCGACCCAGGTCCTGCGCCCGGATACGCTCGAACACCTCGCGACGAGGGTCGGGACGCGCATACGCCCGCCGGCGCCTTCGTAGCCGACGATGCACCTCGGGGTAGTACGGCGACGCCTCGTTGAGAGTGTTGCCGGTAGGGCTGGCTCCATGGTCCAACAGCAGGTCGACAACGTCCAGGTAGTGCTCCGCGTTCGTTCCGATCTCGATGCAATGCAACGCGACGGATAACGGGGCGATGCCATCCTCTAGCGCGTCGATCTGGATGTCGGGATGCGACACCAGCTTGCGGATCAGGCCGGTCGACAGGCCGCCCCTGATAACCGCATGCAGGACCAGGGGTACGTTGCTTGTGTCTGGGTACACGCTGCCGGTCACCGTGACGTCGGCGCCGGCATCGATCAGGACATTGGCGATGTCTTCGTGGCCGGACAGGACCGCTGCCAGTAGCGCGCTTGCGTCAACGACGGCCGACGACGTCTGGGTCGAGTTGCCCCCCGACATCTGACGGTACAGCACCAGGTGGCGGGCGTTGACGACTTGCCCGAGGTCGCCCGCCTGATTCAAGTACATCATCGTGATGTCCAGGGACGACGACAGGATGAACGCCACCGGGATGTCACTGGCCCAGAGGTCCGCGCCTTTCTCGAAGACCAGCAGATCGCGGTTCGCCCGTAACCGCGCCAGGTCGACGTCGTCCTGCAGCATCTGGGCGTCGAATTCTGACACAGCGCAGTCGTCGAGAGCGGTCATGCCCTCTGAGACAACGTTGATGGAGGAAGGGCTGCGATCGAGGATTGCGCGGAGGAGCTCGGGCGTGCCCACGGTGGCAGCAATGTGGATGGAGGGGACAACCGATCCATCGGGCGTACGCACAGGCCTGTTGACATCGGTGTCGGGATCCAGGGCAAGGTGCCGACAGGTGCTGATCAGCTCGTTGTACCGATCAGTCTCCAGTTCGTGATTGTGGTCATCGTCATCGTCCCCTGACTGGAGGAGCGCGGCTAGCGCTGCCTGGAAAGGCGGATTGTGCCTTGTCGTATCGGTCCAGCTTTCGACCTCGATGCCGCAGGTTGCTCCGCCGGCCACGTCGTCGTCCACGTTTCCCACGTCACGCATGGCATTGCAGGCCGCATCAGCATGCGCCATTGCACTAGCAGCCAACCACGCCACCGATGCGATGGCCAGACCCCTGAGGACGACCATCTGCGGCCCACCCAGCATCACGACGGTTCGCTGCCCACCTGCTGATGCGCGAGCGCCTTCGACAGCAGCTCAAATATGCCCCCGCCCTCCCCCCGCCCCGTGGGCCCCGAGCCGATCAAGACGTGGTTTTGCCGGGCTCTCCCGTAACAGCGAACCGTCAGTGTGCACCGGCGCAGATCGTTGACAGCGGTTCCACGCAACGTCCGCGTCATACTCTACAGCAGGGGCACCCTTGATTCTCAGTGTGCCAGGGCTGCGAACCACGTCGGGCGAGTCGACGGCGAAAGGGATCCCGCAGAGCTTGCCATCGTCTTCGCTGGGTAGCTAGCTTGCTTATCAGCGCCAATCAGCACGAGCTCGTGCATGAACGGACGCCAGTACATGGGTTGACCGGCGTTGTTAAGCGCGGGCTTGCCAAGGTCGGCCTTAGCTCGAAGCGCGTCCACCGCTACTTTGTCCACGCCTTCGAACTGACCGTGCTGCTCGGTTCCATGACTATGCGATTGCTATTGTTTACTCGGCCGGCACGGTTCAGCATAACGTCTACTTTTTCTTACGACGACCGCTTCGGAGCGACACAACAGGAGCCGGTGATCGATCCCTGCGAATGCACCCGTCGAGTGTTTCCTTGATCGTTATCGTGTTCAATCGCAGTCGGGCGTCCGTCTCAATTCCCAGTGTCGATGGTTTCACTGGGAAGAGAAACGGCCACACAGGCAGATCCAGGTCCCTTTGATTGTCATCGGCGTCGCCAAAGTAGATGTTCGCCTCCTGATACATTCGACCGGCCTCGTCACGGGTCCACACAATGACCTGTTTGAACGGTAAGTCAATGCGTCCGGTTAACGGCGCGTTCGAGTATACCTGATATGACTGTTTGGAAAAGGCAAGACCTTCCATCGTGAGAAGGCGGTGGTCGATCCCTATCCATATGGCGCATACAAGACCGGACGCGATATCAGAGTTCGTGAGATATGACCTGGCGTTCTGTTTCGGGTTCTTCCGATGCCCATCGGTGACGGTCGCCTCGACGAAAGTATTAGGCTTCTGCGAACACAGCCATGTCAAAGTCGTCGCTTGCATGTTCAACAAATTGTGGCCTTACGTTGTTCGGATTTGCAGTTGGACGGCTTGCTATCGTAGCGCACAGCTCCGCGTCAGGCTTCTTCGGGTCGTTTGTGACTCTCGTAACTAGCCGTGTCGCGCGTCAAAGGTCGCCCATGGAAAGGAAGCGCTGCGGTATTACCAGCGACGTTGCTGTTGACGTTCAGTACAACACCTTTCTTTGACGCGTGCCAGTCGGCGTTGATGATTCCAGTCAGGGCATTTAGCAGCAGTGGTGAAGCCTGTCGGTGTGTTTCCGTTTGCATGGCCTCCCTGACGAACAGATTGCCCTCTGCGACGAAGAAGGGAGCGAAGCTGTAACTGGCCGATAGGTATTCAAGATCAACACTTTCGTCTATCGGACAGATAAGGTGCGGTCCAAATATCTTGCCGCACTTGAACTCATTGGCTACATGTGCCAGCCGTCTGCTGATACGTTGTCCCTCATCCTGAGTGGGAGATCGACATCGTTTCGGGACCTGGTAACCACTCGGGACACCAACAGGCAACCAAGGTTGCATTGAATGACAACCGGATGCTGCCTGCAAGGCCAGGGTCCAAACGCAAGCTGGCACCGGAGCCAATTGGCATCGGAGCAGAAATGCCGCGCTGAGTTCGGGGCGGAGCTCCAAGTCGGCGTTCCTCATTCGACCGACCTGTGCGCGCTGCGTTTGCGGCTGACGACGATCACTCGATCAGCCTACAAGATCGGTGCTGCGTTGCAGCGAATGCTCTTACTGGTTCCGCCCTTGCAGATCACAGCGCCCGTGTTCCTCAGTACGCGTCAGCCCTTGTGTCTCTGCCAGCATCTGCGGACGCGCTGTCCCTGAGCGCACTGCTCCTGCTCCTAGCATCACGTTCAGTGTCGCTGCTAGATGCCTTCACAAGTTGGCAGAACGTACCCCTGCTTTCGGGAAGCCAGGGCTCAAAGAACCGCCACTGGATGTGGCGTCGTGGGATGCACCGTTCGTTTGTAGCATGGTCGACTAGGACTTGTTCCTGAGCCACCCGTACAATGGCCTTCTGGTCCACGCTGTCGACGTTCACTTCTCCAAGGTGCACAAGATTACGTCGGCGCAGGTCCATTCCGCTGTCAAGCACGTGAAGGATGCCCGACTTGCCGCGAATGTGGCCGCCATTCGCAAGCGCCGAGGCAACCGGTCTGACGACGACAAGGCCGTTGACGCCGACGCTGCTGCTGATGGAGACCACTGCGGCGACCATGATGACTGGTCTGAACCCGCGCGTTGGACGCGAAACAGCCGCCGCGCTGCCACCCTGGAGAGCCTCGGTGCAGGCAAGCGCAGGCGCGACACTCGTCGGATGCAGCGCTTCTGGGCACGAATTAGTGGCTTCGAACAGGCCTCCTCAAATACTCGTTCGATATCCAGCTGATCGGAGGATGACAGCGATGCCTTGTCGATCGACAGCAGCAAGCTCAGCGGTTCTATCCGCCAAGTTTCGAACCGTGACGACCGCTCTTACGGTGTCACTTGCGGACGCGTCTGGAAGGCGCGTGCCAACGTACCGCTGCCCGGAATGGTTTCCGTCGAGCTCCACCTGATGTCGTTCGGGAACAGCTACGGGCCCGCGCGGGTATGCGACGTCCACGACCAGGCCGTGCCTCCTTCGGTGCGCATCAATGCCCGTCGTACACCGCCGCCGTCGTTCATCCGCGGTCGCACGGGCCTGAATCGCGACCTGGCCAGAGAGTTCTTCCAGTTGCCCGGCGTCGAACCTTTTTACGACAGCGCCAGGGAGCGCGTGCTGGAGGGCGTTGTCGGGGCTGTTGCTGGTGGGAATGGTGGGAGGGTCAGGGTCTGCATTGCCTGCGGGTGTCATGCTGGTGCGCATCGGAGTGTTGCAATCGTCGAACGGCTTGCTGGCGAGGACTGGAACGGGCTTGTGAAAGAACGGTTGGTTGCTTTGGAGCGAGAGCACGGTGACGTCGTGGTAGAGGTTCTCGTCACGCATCGCGATTTGGACAAGTGGAGAGCTGGTGCGAGGGCAGGCGCGGGCGGAGCGAATAAAGGTGGCCGGAGGGACAGGGGCCGGCGCGGTCAGAGGGATAGAACGCTATGGAGCGTGGATGATTAAACCTGGACTAAGACGTCGAAGTACCTCTTGCGCCTACACCAAACCTGGGCAACTTCAGCCTTTCCGGGCAAGTCGTTCGGGACAAGTTTTGTCGGAACCTCGTCAGTCGTCAGTCCGACGATACCATTGCGGCATGTTTGTGGTGACCATGGCGGAAGCACTAGCACGGAATATGGCGTAACTGCACCGCCTTAAACCCGCTAGCAGCAATTGTCCCTGATGCAACGAATGGGCACCACTGACGCTGCCTAGCGACTGTTAGCCCCGGTTCACACCTCAATCTCAATGCCAGCAGATACTAGAGGATATAAAGAACCGCATGCGTTTCAGTCAACCGATTCACCCAAGAGGTTGACGTCGCAGCATCATCTTCAACGTACATGGCCAGCGAAGAGTGTGGTTATTACTAACAGTTTAACTTACCATCTCGACGAAATTATAGTCGTTGTCCGGCAGGAAGAGACGTGCGCGACACTCCCTCTGTCTCTCTGTTTGGCGACCTCTGTCATATGGTGCCAGACTGGCAGGCACCCGGGCTCCTCAGTACAACCAGCGAACCTTCGGTGTGCATGCAGATCGAACTTCGGGCAGTGTATTGCACTGCGGAGCTGCAGCCTAGGCCTGTGCCGGCGGGTGCGTGTACCGTTTCTTCGGTTCGATCAACAGCTTCCGGGCCGACCGACGATGCGCAGCGAACCCGGGGACCACGACCTGGATGTCGGGCAGGACGTAGTCTCGGTACTCGCTGTTGGCCAGTAGGCCAGTGATCGATTCGCAGGTCTCCATCGCGCGTCGTATCGCGTTGACGTCCTTGCTGCGCAGAGCCGCTTCCAGTTCCGCGTTGGCCGCTATCTGGTCGCGGCGTACCGCCATGTTCAGCATGAGCTTGACCTCGTCCTCGAGCGCCTTGCTGACGATCTGGCGCGTTGCCTCGGCGAATTTCAGGTACGAACCCCAGCAGTCGATCAGGTCGGCCGCCGTGACGCTGTCGCGAATCGCTTTCATGCCGTTAACAACGACCAGGCCGCGTTCGATGACCTGCGCCATTCGTTGCCGATGCGACTGCACCTGTTCCTTGATGCGAATCTCTTCGCATAGGTCAACGACGACCTTGTGTCTGTCCTCGAACGACGCCGGGACGACGACCTGGATGTCGGCACCCAGCACCGAGGTCCTGCACGACGCATACGCATCCAGCAGACGCGACGCGCGGTCTAGCGACATCGACTCGATCTGCTTCGACGTCAGCTCCACGTCGTCGCTCACCATCAGCGTGTCCTTCAGCAGTGTCTGGCAGATCTGCAACTCCTTCTGGAACGTCGCCACCAGGACGCGCTTGGCGCGCTGCCAGTTCTCAGCATTGTCGGTCGCGAATCGGAACCCGGCCGCCTTCACGGCCACCATCGATCGCACCAACGTGTCGACCTTCGGCGACAGCAGCGCCTGCCACATCTGGCTTAGTGCGTCCATCTCCGCTCGCGTCTTCGAGAAGCACGAGTCGCAGACGCGAACAGCGCCGACGCTGGCCAGACCGAATCCCTGCAGGACTCTCGTGTGAGACGAACAGGCGGAACAGACGACCATGCCACAAGCGCGGCAGTGGTGGTGGCGTCGGTAGAACGCCCGGAACGAATGCGATGGCGTTAGAGCGCATGCGTCCGCCGCGTCGTTATCGCACCAGTCGACAATGCCCGATTTCGGCGGGCGCATCGGGGGCAAATCATCGTCACGACCAGCGGACGTCATGGCGTCGCGAACTATGGAATCTGGAGCTGGCCCCTGTCCGTCCGGAACTAGTCATTCCGGCCATGACGTCACGCCCCCGACGTCATGCGGTCGTCGAATAATCATCCAGGACCAATGCGCGACCCCGCTCTCTCCCAGCACTGACGTCCGGTCAGGCCCCCCTGCGTACCCAACTTTCGCAATGGGCCGTTCATTCAATCGTGCACGGTCAAACTGTGCTCGACCAAGCAGAGTCTGAATCACAAGAGCTGCTAACTCGGATTCACGTGAATTTGGCAATTGTCGACGTCGAGTTTCTTCATTACAAGTGACGTTGTTTGCTCGTTCTGTCGATGACACACCCTGTGGGCTGTATAAGCTCGGAGGGAAACAACAGCGATTTTCGTTAGAAAACAAGACAAGCAACCTACGGTACGCTCGCGGGGTCCGATCAGGGGAGCTGTGCTACAGCCGCGCCTGTGACAACCGTGTCATGAACCCGTTGACGAATGAGCCGGATGTGCTGGACCAGTGCTCGCAGGTGCTGGGCATGCCGCTGGCGACGCTCAGCCCATACCACAAGGCGTTCATTCAGCGGACCGGGTCTGGGGCCGTTGCCGCGTCGTCGTCGTCGGGCGGCGTGTTGCTGACGACCACCCGGCCAGGTCGCATGTTGATTTCCCGGATTTCTGCATGATGGCGGCTGCGCGATCGCATCCCCAGTTCCTGTTCGAACATACGTCGCTGGCGTTCCATATTCTGCGGGAGCCTGATGTTAACGTGATCATGCTGGGGCGATTCTGCCGGTTCGCCCCGATTATTCATCCGCTCGTGTCGCGGCAATGCCCTGAAATGTGACACAAATCGCGCACCCGCGTTAATGGCCCCGGTTGCTGAGCGTTGTTTGTGTTGGCGTAGCATCTTCGACGCGTTGCATTCTGTGCCATCCGGTTCGGATACTATCCAGGAACGCCATATTACGTTCGCGTCGTTCTTAATGTACGCCAATACCCTGAAGGCGGAATTCGTCGCGGGCGTTAAGCTTCAACCGCACGTTGCGTTCCTCGAGTCAATGAACCTGCTCTCGTCTCCTCAATCTGACAAGGCGGCATCAATGTCAGGCCCCGCATCTGGATACGTGCCTGATGCGTGCTGAACGGGCATGCATAGATTTTCCACTCTTCGCCAACGAGTTGTGTATTTGTCGACTACCGCGCAGCGCAAGCTTGCTATCTCCAATGCTGGAGGCACCTTTATAAGTATCGTCTGGACGGTGTGAAGTTGTATAGGCCGCGGCCGTCAGTCTAACCCCTTTTCTATAGTAACCGACACCATGATTGCGTTCCAATCTGGCATCAACCTACAACTGCTTCGCCGGACCGTACAGTACGACTATGCCATTCTGGCATATGGCACGCAAACGACAATTCACCGGCCTCACAGGTTCCCGCTGGATCGGTTGACGAAGGTCACAACGAAACAGAGTGGGCTGTTCAAAACGGGCCACAGCCTGCTGATGCAGTTTGAGGTCGACGCGTCGACAGGAAATGGAGGTGCCGACAGCGGCACGGATGTCAAATCAGCGGACCCCCAGCCAGCCGATGCTGAATCGGACCAGGGCGATGGGAACCCGTCCACGCTGGAAGTGTGTTTCGCGACCGAAGCCGATCGCGATTACGTACAAAACTATGTTGAAGACCTGCAGCTCGCCATCAGCTTAGGACGGCAGTCGTCTGTGCCCATCGTAAGTCGGTGGAGATGCTGCTGCTTGCTGGCGGCACCTTCACTTGCTTGGTGTAGATACGTGAGTGCGTGTTGAACGACGCCATCGACGACATTCTTCGCGTTGAAAGCTTGCGGCAGACGAGGTTCCCGTGTCCCATTCGGGTAAGCGTAATATGTGCAACACAGGCACGCTGTTTGTTTAAAACGGCTACAGCGCATGACGTTCCTGTCAACCTCATCGTCAACAGCACAGGCATCGTATGTGGCACTCCTGGCGACCCAATTCCACGACATGGCATTGTCCTGTGGGCTTTTCACGTCTTTGTTCGGGCCAGCGCCTTCGCGAATATTGGACGATCCTTCGTCAGTTCGCCGCACCATCTATATCATAAGATGCTGACATCCATTGCAGTTGGGAGCCACGAATGCTGCTGCTCGTTGATAACCCAGCACCGAACGACCCTCCTTCCGATAAACTCGACGTATGTTGGCGGCCATGGGGTTCGACAGTCCGTTGCTGACTCTTTCGTTGAAATTCGTAGCTTGGATTGTTGGCGGACAACGCGAAGTTGCTATCGATCCAACTTGCCCCGCTCGAGGTCGTTGCCAACCTGCACAGGCAGCTAATTGAGTGGCGAAACCCTATGGCGACCCTCACTGTCATGCTGAGCTTACTCTTTCTGGCATATATGTTTGTGCTACGGGCCACGTCTGTGCGTGTCCTTCACTAACGTATGGTATAGGGACTGGCTCGCACTCGTCCCGGTCAGTGTCAAGCGCAGACAGGGTTCCGCCGAAGGGTTAGCTGACGTTGCTGCAGGCCTTTCTTGTTCTTGCCAATTTTGTCCTTTTATGGATGCTGTCCGACCAACCGGAAATGTTAGCGCACTGGTACGACAGGCAAATGGGGAAACGCCCTGCCGTCCAAGACCCGCCGTCCCAGACGCCAACCGAGCCGCCTGGCGGTATTGGCAAAGTAGAATCGTTTATCGCCGTCGGAAGCGTTGTCTAACCTGTGGGTGTCCTCCCCAAGCTGTTGGACAACAGCGTTCTAGGAAAGTTCAAGAGCAAGGTCGATGGTTATCAACAGTCGTTCCTTAATGCGAAATCCGCCCTGGAAGTATTCCAGAATCGCCTGCAGTTTGTCAACCACTATTTGCTTAAGCTAAAGGGGTTGTACTTCTGGCTGTCTCCTCTTCGGTCGCGACAGTTTATGGCCGCCAATGCCTTGCTGTTCGCCGTGCTTCTTCTATTGCCATTCCGGCTAATCTTCGCCTGCGTTGGTCGGTGACCTGCCCCTTCTGCCCCATATCACGCTGACACCTTGGGCAGTGTTGGCTCATTTCACTGAGCATTTCCGCAACGATTCCGGTGTCGTGGACCGCTTCATCAGTAAGAATAGCGCGTCGTACTGGACAGCCTATGCGCTCATGGGCGACATGCACAGGATCGATACCTCTGGCAAGTCCTCCCCAGATTCGCAAGCCATAAAACGTTACGTACGTGTGATACCGTTTGTTGGTAACCCCGTTTGAGATGGTTTCCAGCTTGTATTCAGTTATTGGGCGTTGCTGGGCTGCTGCTGCTGCTTCCGAGCTGCTGCTGCTGCGATCAGATTGTCCAGCTCGCTATCCAGACAACCGTAGCTGGCTGCACTCGACAGGCGTATAGGGGTAGGATGACGACCCGCTGTCGGCAGCGCTGTCCTTTCTGCTTTGAACGTGTCAACCGCCTCGGCGTCCTGCTGTTGGAGCATATTTACAGGGAGCTCGTCCTGTGTGTTCCAATCGAACACCTGCTCCATGGGGTCAAATGCCGATGTGGGACGCATAGGCCACGACCCGCCGCCAACGTTTCTGGCATTCGTCATGGGCAGTCCGGCGACCAACTCCACCGGCACGTTAGACGGCCCGTAAAGGTTCGTCACACCCTGCTGCTGGAAACGCGCCAGGTCGAAGTCGTCCATCTCGTGGCCGAACAGCGGACGCATCGTGGATTCTGGGTGAGCAAGACTGAAACCCATGGCTAGCGGTGACGTTCCCCTGCGGCAGGGGCTTAGAAGCATCGTGCTGTCAGGATCATCAAACGACATTCTAAGGAGCGGCTGTTGCTGTTGGCTTCACGATACAATTCCCTGTTTCGTGAATGTGGCAATCGGCCGGAAGCTTCACCAGGATCGTACCTCTTCCGATCGTGACATCACGGTCGATGACGTCACGGCTGACAACTAAATCGCCGTATCAAGTTTTTAGTCAGACACACGGCCAGCATGCTAATGGATGTGGATTGTGGCATGTGGGCTACCAGCATAATCTGCCTTGTAGGTATCGAAGATGGATTGTAGAGCAGCGACAAAGTTCGCGTGGCATTTGTCAACCTGGTCGGCAGTGGGGTGTGCCACATGCGGAATCTCGATCGGGTCACCAACCACAGTGACAAGATCAATGTTCGGGTCAGGCAGCCACAGCAGCCGCGACCAGAACACGATGCCAGGGATCTTCTTCTTTGCCAGCGCACGTCGAAAATCAGAACCGGATTCCAACGCGAAGTACGTCGCCTATGCGACCGTGATCACCGAACAAGTTCGTTACAGATCGCTGTCCCCGGCTGACATACCTCCTCTCCGAACGTGAATACAGGCGAGATCTTGTAACCGTGTTGCATGGCATACCTGCATCGTTGCCAAGTGATTCTCTGACCAGTTTCTTCTGAATGCAATCCTTACTTGATAAATCCTTTACGGTGCCTGACGAAGACGTCGTAACGATGGCGTCTGTAAAATGCCGCCTCGTCAAAGCCGCCAGGCAGCAACGCGAGGTTCTTCCCCGTCTTCATCAGGCGTTTCATGTTCCGCGCAGAGGCGCTTGACGAGCTTGCCCACGTCAGGACCTCGCTGATGAGAGGCAGCCTGAACAACATGGACGCGCCCAGGTACTCGACCTGCATCGCCTGCATGATCGGCGACAGGTTCAGATTCACCTGAAGGAATGCAACCAATTCATTGGGAGGTGTCCTGTAACGATCATCTCGTACGAACCGTCCATCCGACGCAGAGAGCTCCATGTGGGAACACGGCAAATAACGTGGAAGAGTTCGGCGGCGGTTTCGCATGCTCCGACTGGAATATCAGGCGCTGCGAATTGAAGTACGGGCTCCTGTTGATCAGGCGGGATGCGAACTGATGGAACGCTGGCCAGTGCGCAGGACGCCAGAACATTCGAACTAAATAGACACCCGAGGCAGTCAACAATGATGCGGACAACGTGGGGGAGGACGTCGTCGTTACCAAAGTAGTACGCTACGAGGAACTGGACAGGCAGCCGGTACCCGAAGAGAAGCCAGGCGGGAATCGCCAGGAACGTGAACATAATGGAGAACAGCCATACCGTGTAGAAGGACGCGATGACAACGAACCCAGGTAGTCGGGCCGGCGCTGGTCGACCGCCCATCTTCTTCGCGCCGGAGGCGAAGGCAACGACGGACTTAAGAGGCGCGAGACTCGGGCGCCGGGCCCCTCACTCACCCCCTCCCGTTTTGGCGATTCCCCCACTCGGCACATGCAGCCTCGTGCAGCTCTACAGCCGCGCGCGTCACGGGGTCCCTCTGCAGCTACAGCGGATGTCCGTCCAAGCTGCATCGCTGAGGTATTTGAAAAGCGCGCCCTGAATATTTTCGAAGCCTTCATTCATGAATCATGAGGTTTTTGCGTTTGGGCAGTTCAGACCTCACAGCAGTGGCGAGGTTTGGCGCCATTTTTTGCAGCCGCCGTCGACGACGTTATCGGGGCCGCGATGGCCGTCGATGCCGTAGACGCCACCTGCGCGATGCCACCCGCTGACGATGCCGATTCCATTAAGGTGTGTGGTGTCGCGACGAGGTTTGCGTCCATGTGCGGACCAACCGTGTGCACCGTGGTAGGCGCGTCTGGCGCTGGCGCTCGACGAGATGGCGGACCTGAAGCAGGCCCGCGATGGCCTTACCGACGAGAATGCTGCGCTGCGCAGGGAGCGAACGGAATTGGAGAACAGGATCAAACTGGAGAGAAAGGGTCGTTCCATAGCAGGTTATGAACTCCAACGCAGCGCTGTCAAATGCCATAGCCTGGATACAGAGCGTCGTTACCTGTCAATGGTCGGCGACATCTCCAGCTTCGACATTGACATACTGGAAACGTCTCTTAAGAACCAATCGGTCTCTATACGTGTGTCCGCTTTGGGAGTTTACGACGTCTTACCCTTCGTGGTACAGAAATCCCTTGCAATATCCGAATTCGAATGCCTTCAGTTGGAACGGGTCCTGGTTGAGCAGACAAGCGGTCTTCGAGAAGCGCTTGCGCTGCTTGATGAGGAAAGGCGAACACACGAAAAACAACAGGAGGAGGCGGAGAGAGAATCGAACACGCTGAAGGAGCGTCTTGAAGCAGCTGAAGCCGACCGCGAAAAGGTAGTGTTGATCAGTACTCTGACACGGCATGCGATGATGGATCCGGTAGTATAAATCGATGCTGAAGTTGGCTCGGGCAACCCTGGTCCAAGGGCAGTCAGAAGAAGGTAGACTGAAGGCTCGGGTACGCCGCGATTCGCGTTTGGAGGTTCCCCTCGGCCCATACGTTTCCTATGTAGGTAGCTGAACTGGAGCAAGAGGTCCAGTCGCTGCTTGCGAACCTCGAGAACGCCGAAAGGCGCGTTCCTGTAACCCGGCGTCAAGAATGTTCGAATGCGATACGCTGACCTGGGTACAGGATTCTGAAGAGCTGGACGAACTTCAGAAGCTCCTCGACGACGTGCGCCAGGAGAACAACGATATGCGTCTCGAAATTGCAGCAGCCTCTGGCATTATTGCAGAGAACGAGAAACTGAAGGTGGGGCAATCGCCGACAGCGGCGGCTACCGTCCCAGAATAACATTTGACGATAGGAGAAGCTGAGGAAACAGAAGACTGCTCAGCAGGCGAAACTGGATACATCGACCAAGCATGTCGAGAAGGCCATCGAGATGTGTGATCAGGTTACGGGCACGTTGACATCACGACGAGGTCGCCGAAAATCGCAAGTCGTTACCGTTGACAGCGATGATGCTGACGATGCTGAGAACGACGACGACTACGACGACAACAAACCTTCCGGACGAAAACGAAGGCGCCAGTCTGTCAGTGTCGTTGGCGCTTTCAATGCGATCTACCTGTAACCGTGCCGCTCTAGGTCGCTGCTGCGTCAGAACCGACCGAACGGAGGCGCGGTCGCTCGTCGATTTCCAGCGAGTACGCATTGGAAATCCTCTCCGAAGACCAGCTGAACAAGAACTCAACTCCTGTGGCGCCGCAATCGCAGTCACGAAGGAAACTCATGCCGACACAGTCGCGGGCCACCATGTTCCGTGGGTCGCCCGCGGTAGATAAGTCTGCCGGCGAACCGTCGCTAGCTAGCCGGTCAGGCAGAGCTAAGCTTGCTCGCTAACGAGTCGCCGCTGGTGTTGTATAAACTCCATTGTCGTTGTCAGTCAACCTTTTTGAGGCGGGCGGAGGACCGCTGAGCGACGAGTGGCGCTGGCGTCGGCGCGGCACCCAAGTACTTCTTACGCTGGTGGACCATGTGCAGGTAGAGGAACGGCGACCCCGGCACATACACCAGCATCAACATCTTGATGAGCACGTCGAACTTCAACTCGAAGTTGACCATGTTGGGCATCAGGACCGACCACTGCTTCGTGGCTGCAAAGTGTGGAATGGCGTGGTACGCGCAGAGAAGCTCCGCCGAGATCCCGATCGGGTACAGGACGATGAACAGGGAATAGCGCAGCCAGAGAAGCGGGTACGGGACAGCGTCGAACAGGTTCAACGCGTAATAGGCGTACCGCGGGATCTCGACGCACGCCCATGCGCCGACCAGCATGGCGACGTACCAGTCGTCCTGAATTGCAGGGACTTGCTCGACGACCGTAAACAGGATAAACAGACGGGATGCGACTTGCAATGCAACGGTCATAACCGGGGAGCGCACCAGTCCGACCCAGGCATGGACGACCTCGAGGATCGCCAGCCCCTGCGAGACGCGAATCCACGGTTGCACGGCGGCGTACAGCCCCGTGGCCGTCGCGCTCAGCCAAACATGCTGGATCGCCAGGGCCAGGACCACGCCCCATAGCGCGGAGCTCGCGACATTGAACGCCAGCAGGTACAGACGCACGAACGGCGACGGCGCCTTGGCAGCACGCGCACCGGCAGCAGCACCCATGATGCAGCACCCCACAAGTACAGCAAAGTCCGGAACACCGCTCCAGTCGCCCTCGTTCGTTGCCGAACCGCGCCAAGTTTGCACCCCCCAGGGCCCAGGTAAAGAAGCCTGCCGATAACATGCCCCGTTGCACACAGGAGACGATACGACAGCCAGGTCAGGCCCGCGATAATTGGAAAACGCGATCGTATCGTCGTGCCGGGCTCGTAAGAAGACGTCAGGCCCCAGCGGCTGGAACGCAGCACGAGCAACGAAGTCGAAATCGGGGAACCCGAGTCTGGTTCAGAGCGAGGCGCACGCGTTGAATTGCGAGGCTCACGCACCTCCATGGCGTCCGCCAGGATGAAGTAATACGATAATACGACATACAAGTTGTCGTTTGAGAGCGGCCCGCATGGTGCGATGAAAATAGGGGACCTGACTGTATAGGTGTCCCTGCGGTTCATACGGCCAGCCATCAACCGTTGCGATGCCGATGGCGGCCGACATGATGTGTCGGATGGTTCCATGCGTAGCGGAGAAGGTGACCTGGTCGCTGGAGTGCATCCTGCTCCTGGATCCCGGCAACATGCATCGCGCAGCATGGGTACTGTGCGGTATCGATTTCTCGAAACGGCAGCCGGATGGATCGCGAACGGCGGTACCCTGCCCGTATGCCTACACATCGGCCCCCAACCCGATCGACGCCGCTAACACATACCGCAACGTCAACGGGCGAACGGTGCATGCGCTGCCTGGATTACAGCTTTGGTCGGTGGGCGCCGCGCGAAACTGGGCAAAGTCAAGAACAACATTTCCGTTTCGGTTGCGTTATCTCAAACGCTAACGCTTTCGGTGCACGCCGTAACAGGTTCGAGTTTGATGCATCAACGGAGGACGACGGCCCCGCTCCCTTCGACACGATCCGATTCTCGGGTCGGTTCGATAGCGCTGTGTACGAGTGTCCCGCAGCCTATCTCATCCGGGTGTCGTTCGAGGTCTGCACGTGCCTTACACGTTCCAACCACCGATTTATGTCCGCCGATTTCGTAGTATCAAGGCCACGAGCACGTTTCAACGACAGATTCCCCGTCGATTCGCAACACATGGTCGAAATTCCGATCCAGGTATCGCACGACAAGCCGTTCGTCGTACAGTTGCAGATGGGGACTGAAGCGCGATCCAGGCGGGCGATGTCCCGAGCCTTAACAGCATCCTGCTTCACCGAACGCTTGCCGCCTTCAAACCGCACAACGGCTCCGCAGACGGGCAACGCCTCGCTCGCCTGCGCCAGCAGTGGGACACTCAGATGCACCATCTGGTTCGCCGGCATGCGGACGCCTCCTTCCCAGACTTCCCGATCGTAGAACCGACGCAGCTACGTGACGCGCTCATCGATCGGATTCATCGTCATGCGCAGGCAATCGCCCAGTTGACCAACGAGGTAGCCGCTCCCAGGGACGATCGCGATCACCTCCGCAATCGCAGGGGCAATGTCGAGGCCTCGAAAGACGAATGCAACAGACTACGCCGGGACGTGATGCGTCAGCAATCAAAGATCGCCGATCTGAACTCTGATGTAGCCGGACTTCAAACGGAACGAGAGCGCCAGTTTGCGGATCTCGTGTTGCTGAATCTCGAGCTCCCGAAAGCGAAGGGCGGGTGCGCCCGTTTGCGACAGGACAGAACAGAGCAGGCACGAAGGATCAAGATGTTGCGCCAGCACATCATCAGAATCGAAGGCCAACGTGAACAACTTCGCGCCAACATGACGCGACTAAACGGCCAGGTGAAGGCATTCGAGGGCGATCGCAACGCCATCCGCGCGGGCACCTGCCGTCAGGCGTTGAAGGCCACGAAACTGGACGGCACGACGGTGGTGGTGTCCCTGGCAGACCGTCGCGAGCATCTGCGCAGGAACGGAGCTTGTAATCGTACAGCACAACAACGCAGAAGGCCAACCGCGACAAGAGATCATCAAGGCCATTCACGTATCAGACATCGACGCCGACGACCTGTTCTCGATCTTCCACGCCGTTCAGGGCGGCCGCAACTTCAACATCTTGCCCTGTGAAGGTCACGAACGACGCCATCGAGCAGTGGCTAAACCAGCGGCGGATGCTGGTCCTGTTTGACCAAGAACCGATCAAGCTCACGCAGCTGCTCGCAGGACGCTGGCGTCGGTGTCCATGGTGTCGAACACCATGCGTAGGTCTGCGAACAGCTGCGTGAGCTTGATCGGTTCTTGGTCAGACAGGACCAGCATCCGCCGCTGGTTTAGCCACTGCTCGATGGCGTCGTTGGTGAGCATGCCCTCGTCGAGCATGGTTTTGACGCCAATCGGGGCGATGTTCTCGCCCAGAGCGATCTTCTCCTGGATTCTGGAGTTGTACGTCTCCAGCTGGTTCATAAACACGATGATCGCTGGTCGGTCACTCGTGCGTGGCTTCGGAGCAGCTATCTGCTCGAACATGGACGGGCGAACCACGGCCATGCTTGACTTCTCATCGCCGCCCACGGCGTCGCTTGGGCAGTGAGTTGGTTCAGTTTAGTTTCAGTCCGTGGGAGGCCGTGGGAAAGGCAGTGAGATGCCGCGGTGTTAGGGCGGCTTCATATAACGCGACATTTGATGAGGAAATGGAGTAGAGGCCGTATGCCGCGCACAGGAACATCATCCAATCATACATTCCGTTACGCTTGGGCGAATGATTCCGTACCGCTGAGTTCTGCCCGCAGTCGATGGACGGGAATGCCGCGTCCACGGAGATGGCGGCGAGTGTCGATGGCGTCGATGTCGTGGAAGAAATCGTCGAGGAGTTTACGCAGGTGACAATTGCCAGCGCCAAGCCAGGCAAGCACCGACACGACGACGTCGTGCGTTGCGCTCCTACGCCGTTCTTCATTGTGGGGACGCCGGAGGCCGTTCCGCGACGCGAGGCGCCGTTCGACGCCGTCCTTGGCATCGGCGACTCCTTCTGCGAGGACTTGCGCGCGTTCCTCCCGACGGTGGAGTTTGGCCCAGGGTGCATCGAAGTTGGCCTGCATGGGCTTACATCGTCTGAGAGGAAGCGGGCGCATGTGATCGCTGAAGACCTCGGCCTGCTGCACTTCAGCTGTCGCGATGGTCGCAAGCAACGCGTCCTGTACATCTCCGACCGTTCGTCATTGTCGGGTCCATCTGGCACGTTGTACGACTGCATTGTTGCGAGAGCATACATCGGCGTGGAAGGTCCTCGCGTTCAAGCGTGTGGCGAGCGTCATGTGTCAAGCATTCCGGCGTCGTGGGCGAAAGCTCGCGGAACTCGCGATGGCCCATTGTATCACATCACGCTGATCGGCAAGAATGAACTTCGAGGATTAGCGCAGGCGGAAGGCGTCGATGTAGACGTCGTTATCGACCGTATTCTCGAGGCTTGCCGGCGAGTCGTCCACGACAACGGTAACTGCACGTGGCAAGATCAGGGAATGGGCACGGTTACACAGGATGGCAACGCGTGCGCCTATCGCATCCTGGATTGGCCACTTGGCGATCGGATACGCGCTGAACTGGGATTGCCTAGGGCGGATTTCCACATCACGCTCGGGTTCCAACCGAACGACGTCCATGATGGCCCGCGCAAGGATATTCACTCGCTTGTCCCCGACGACCATTTCGCTGTCGACGCGTGATTCCACCGACTTACCAATACCATGGGCACGTAGGTTACTGCCAATACCCGAAATCAAAGCACCAAACCCAGAGAGTTACTGGTCTCTACATCGGCCGGTAGATGCTCGTGTCTGCAGAGTCGCGGTTATGCAGCGCCGATCAGCGAACACGTTCTGCCACACCGACAGTTACACAGCGTCCACTCGAGAGGGTTCTGGGCCCGATTTTTGACCTCGCACTTCCGGTGAACGGGTCCACGGGTCACTTTGGCGTTGGAAGAGGCCCCCACTTTGCCGGCCTGACGGTCCTTCCCGAAGGCATAGTAGAAACGCCCTGATACGTTGCACGGCAATGTTCCGGCCTGCCCGCGCATTAGCTGTCGCGGCTGCCTTTGCTGCATGCTTGGCTGTCCTTGAAACCGATGCCGCCAATGCGGGTCCAACATGTCGGCTCGTTCGCGACGAGACTGGCGCTTGGCTGCGGGAGGGCAAGCCCAGTCAGCAAGAGCTCGACAATCGCCTGGATCAAGTAGCTCAATGTATCCGGTGGTTAGCGATAGGAGTACCTTTTTGAATGCCAGTGGGATCCAACTGACGTTGTCGTCGACTAGGGATATATCCAACGCCCACAGTGACCCAGAACAGCAGTGGTTCAGAACCGCCCAAGTCCTGGTACAGCGCTGCGCCAGCCTCTCGAGCAGCCTGGCCGAAGTTGGGTTCGACTCGCGTATCCACAAACGCGTGTACCGGGCATTTGAGCCATCGATCACCACCCGGATCCGGTGCGGTCTTTCGCACTAGGTAATGCCTCAGAGCAATACAGCCGACAACAGCTTCAAGGAGCGCCACACACAGGAACCCTGGGCACATAACGCTGTGCGATGTCCGTAGGAATCGCAGCCGATTCTCGACGAATATGACACTTGGGTTTACTCAGGGACCTTCGGGTCCGGCGAATTATTACCGTTTTCATCACATGCGGCGTCGTCATCGTGGGATCGCACTGCGTCCTCCACCGGACGGCCCATGCCTGTGGTCGCCTCACCCGATCGATGGGCAGATGGGCGCACAGTCGCGTACGCCATCTGCACTGTTCGTTGAATTATCTGCACACTGGCGGGCAGAGAACCTGACGTACCTCACGTGAATAGGGTTCGACGGTATCCATCGGATCTCCAATCAGGTCGATGTCAGGTTTGACTGCGTTTACGGTCGCCATATCCGGCTCGCTGGGCCAGCGAATGTATGCCAGCTCGCCCTCGTCGTTGCTTCCCCAGGAACCAAGCCGGAATCGTTGCTGGTTGGATCTGATGCCCAGGACGACCTTCGAGAACGCGTATACGAACTTGTCGCCCGTCGACCAGTACTGCCGAGGGTTAGACAGGAGCTCGCACATGCGCTGGAGTGTCCATGGAGCACTACATACAGGTGGATTCAGGTCTCGGCAACAGAGCTGGAACGCAGGAACGAATACCTCTCGAACTGGTCAATACTGCTGATGATCCTGTTGCAAAACTGTTCCGGAGGGACACCATCGATAAGCGCCGGTGGGGCGCTCGTCGCCGATTCTTCGTACTGGTGGACAGCCAACTTGAACGCTTCGATGATCAAAGATCGTAGTAACGGCCAGTCAACCCTGGGCGACAGCGTAAGAAACCCTCCAGACCATCGCTGTTTCGGAACCGATTCACCATACAACGCGTCGCCCGTCCTGCCGACCGTCTGCAGGACGCGCACTAACGCCGGGTCCAAACTCGTGATCGGCCCCGGCGATTCCCGCCTTGACGCCAGCGCCTGCAGCAACGCCATTGTCTCCGCATCTACAGCCGTACCTTGTTGCTGCGACGTGGTCTGCTGTTCCGCGGGCCCATCCCTGTCGTCACCAGGGACCACCATCGAGTCGCAGCAAAAAAGATGTGCCGATAAACGCGCATTTTTCGCCTTGGCACGCAGTCGGAGTCGCAACGGGGGACGGAGGGCCGAGGGGGGCAGCCGTCTGTCCGGCCGGCGGCAATGCTGGGCTCGCCGCTGTTGAACGGGGACCATGCTGCCGCTGACGGGGCGGACCGACGCGGTCTGACGCCCGTACAGGCGTTCTCGGTGACCTGCAACTACATCATCGGGACGGGCATATTTTCTCTGCCGTTCGCGTTCTCCCGGGCAGGCGTCGGTGCGTGCATTGCATGTTGCCCGGGTGGCGCGTGCTGACTCGATGGGTCAGGGTTCGCAGCCGGGTCTCTGCTCTTATCGTGCTTCGTGAGCTACGTTTGTATTACGTTCGTGATTGAGACGCTATCGCGATGCGAAGCGATCGCACGGATCCACGAGGGCGAGATTAGCGGCCCGAAATTCGTCATGTCTTCAAAGACGTGGGAATTCACAAAGATTGCCGAGCTGCTCCATTCTGTAAAAGCGAAGCTCGTTGTCCAGCTGTTGATGTGCCTGTACTGCTATGGGTAAGTGCTGCGTTGACGTACTCGAATGGCGGTTTGCCCACTCCGATAGCACAGGGCCCTATGGTCCTACGCTTCCGTCTTCGCATCATCGGCTTCGAACCTGTTCTTCGAATGGGCCTTGAATCAATCCTGTGACATTTACGATGCGCCCACCAGTTCCTGCTCGGCAGGTTACATGATGTCGCTTGCCGCATTCGCTGTCATCGTGATCACCTTGTCCCTTCTTGATCTCAAGGAACAAGCCATAGTACAAGGTACGCTGTTCCCGTCTGCCTCTTGTGGTTGCTGTGTGTCTAATCGGCAGCAGTTTGCTTGACGGTGTATCGGTTCGTTGCTTTCGTCGTCATCCTGTGGACTGTTCTGTACTCCATGTACTTTCATGCCCCGCCGTGGTATTCCGGACCTCCTAGCCCGCCCTACGTGTCCGACGTTACTGTCTGGAATTGGTCTGGGTATGATATCCTGACGACTTCGGCAGTGGCTCTGACGATGCATTACAACTTCCCGGATGTCGTCGCTGCGCTGGGAAAGCGCGACGTGGGCACTATCCGTTCGATCAGCACAGCGGCGTTCGCTGTGGTAGGCCACTATCGCAACGCATTGGGTACCTCTCTGACGGTGCACCCTCAGGTGACGTGCCTCTACATGACCGTTGGCGTTACCTGTTCACTGTTTTTCGGACGCCATACAGAGGAACTGGTGACCCTTAACTTCAAGAGGTACACCGGGCCGTCGTTCGATGGCCCGTCGTCACAACCGTACGCCGTTGTGCTTCGGACTCTAGTGGTTGCGTTCCCAGTACTTGACATGGTTCGTCGGTCCTTTCCCGTTGGTTAACAAAACCTGAGTCGCCGTGGGCAGATCTCAGTCTTCCCACTTGTCGTACTGACATTGTCGGCAAACGTAACGTGCTCGCGTCGCGCTCCCGGGAAGTTTATGCGTCTGATCCGTGTCACAGTTGGTACGATCCTGTCCTGAAACGTTGCTGTCCGCCTATAGTCCAACAGCTATCAAGCGACTGTCAAGACTCGTGGCAGCCGTTCCGCCTCTGGTCCTCGCCATCTCGGACGGCAACCTCGACTACATATTTGGGCTGACCGGCATGGTCGCGTTCTTCTTCGAATTCTTCATCCCCTGCTGGTTCGTCTACCTGGCCCGGAGTCGCTGTGCGAACATCTGGGGCGTCACCGTCACGCCCTACAGTAGCCCGTTCCAGCGACCCGTCTGGATCGTCGCCTGCCTCCTCGTCGCGATCCTCTCCTTGTCTCTCCCGATCGTCGCCAACCTATTGTCATAGATGAATGTATTCGGTCTCGTATTTTGATTGCTGCAGACGATATGGGGACGACTGCTTCGATCGTCTGGGCCATCCAAATCCGGAGCCGCTCTTGAGTCGTGAGCTGCATATCGGAGATGCAGCCCCGGAGTCAGAACTGCTGCTTGGACCGGGGCCAGTCGACGCATCGCAGCGGCTGCAGCGTCGACCCGACCCGACGCGTTTCCGTTTGGAACAAAAGCGGGCGCCTCGTTAGCCCATTTTCAAAGATGTGGTGCGCGGCGTCGATGATGATGCGGCGATCGCGTTCCAGGGCGATCTCGGTTGCAGCGCTCGCGGATCTGCCAGCGGAGGCCATGTCCGGCGCCCTGCACGGGATGGAATCGGTGACAGGCCTGCCGCTATTCGCCTGCATCGGCGCTGTCAGTATCGCGTTTCGCGCGTCGGCCGTCCCCCTGCTCGTCATGCAACATCGGCAGACGGCGCTGCTGTACGGCCCGTCAGCTCAGCCGTTGCACATGTTGCGCGCGCTGTTCCTGAACGATAAGGACACGCCTATTGCCGAGCGCGTTGCCAGCTACAAGAAGGCGTCCTCGTTAATCCTTCGTAAGATCGGGTCTGCATCGCCCGTGGCTTGACTCGCCGCTTGGGTTTCAATTGCGATAGATACTCGCGATGGAAGGCGTGGTGCAATCCGGTCGTACAACTGCCTGCATTTATCGTGTTCATATCGTCGTTGCGAACCTGCCTGACGACAGACCCGGCTATGGCAACAGGGGGCGCCTTCTGGTTCACAAACCTTTCCATGTCTCTATTGGTGATTATCGTCATCGCCCACTCCGGTTCTCACGTCCAGTTATCAGGCGAGATTCGACCTTTGTCCTACCTGTCGTGGCGATCAGCCTGAGCTATGTTGCTGTGGAAATGGTGTTGAGACGTCATGCCAATCGCGATCATCCCGTCGTCAAAGTCGTCGGCTGGTACGTGCCCCCAACAATGAAAGTGATCCCAGCGTGTTTGACGGACGGGTTCAGGTTTCAGACGGGTATGATACTCTCGCTTCCGTTCGTCTCGCTGATCCCGTCCGGAATCTTCATGTACTGGATCCCGACCAGGTTTGCCAATGTCGCCATCATCCGTCCGGGTGTCAGCCCCACTGACACGACCACCCGCCAGTCTCTGGACAATCGCCCAGACGCACTTGCTTCACACGCCTGCAATCCGACAATGGCTAGGGTACCCAGTCGAACCGCTGAGAACGCCAACAGTAGTCGCCGCGACGAACAAGTAAACGATCCTCTTATGGTGTCCTGTTCTGGGAGTGGGGCCTGGCCAGCCAACGGTGTGGGGGGCGCAGCCTGGATAACGTCACCCTGCCCCGGGTTTCGTTTCCCTGTGTTGTGCTCGGCGGTGCTTCTGGATTGGGGCGCTGTGGGGTACCCCGGATACGACATCGCTCATGTTGCGTCTCTCTGCTGAATGATTTCTGCGCGTCGCTAGTAGGCCATTGTGACGATCAGCGTCGTCGATCAATCGATTAGGAATTCCCAGTTGGCGCCATCATGTCCACCAGCCGGCGACGAATGCGCGTGCCCCGCGTTCGCGATTGGAGGACGCAGCGCCCGCAAACGGCGCCCGCCCCGCCCGTCGCCGGCTTCGACGAGATACTCGACGACAGAGGCGTACAAAGCAGCAATGGCGTCCGCGTCGATGACGACAGTGTTCCTCCCCCGATCATGTCCATGTCGCCTTGTTACCTTCGCCGGAAGATCCCGTCGTTAGTCGTACCGCGCGTAACGCCACCGTCGTCGACGTCCCTGCTTCTCGAGGCCGGGCACACGTCCCGTCCGACCGCTCGACGATACAATCGCGAGGTGCGCTCGTTCGACTCGATCGTCGTCAGCAACGACGTCGCAGCACCTACCGGCCCGTTCTGGTCGGCGATGCCCGGTGCCGTCATTGCCCCGATTCGATGTGACTCCCCACCGCACCTGCCTTCGCCGCGCGTCCTCCTCACGCCCGACATGGCGACCGTCACCGTTGTCGAAGGCGCCGAGAAGGACGACCAGGACGACGACAAGACTGTCTTCCGATCCGTAACCTGCATGGACCCACCAGGGGCCCCCGTTGTCAACGCCAGCATCCAAATCTTCCCTCGCGGGACGACAGCGCCTGCGATGGTGACCGTCCCTGGCGCGGCGGATCGCTTCCTGCTCGAGCAGCAGGTCAGGCGCATCTCCATGCACAGAACGAAGGCCCAGCAGGAACGCGATGCGGTCCTCGCTGACCACAAGCGGGACGTCGTCAAAATGGTCTTGTCCCGCGACGAGGGGGAACCGACGGATGAGGTGACGCAATCGGAACCCGTCATCGATGCGTCCGACGAAGGTCAGGTCGGCGCTAAGGAGCGCGTGAAGAAGGGTGGCGTGTCGTTGAACATCAGCTTGTCGGATGACGGCGAATCGGAGAAGGCGCTGCGGCAGAGAAAGATGCTCTCGGGGAGACGCCGGCCGCTGTCGAAGGTGCGCGCGCGCCCGTCACCGTTGCCCAGGCCGGATTCGAGAATGCTGCCGAGGTCGAATCGAAGCATTATGAGGAACGCGTTGTCGAGGGTGTGCCTGGCTGGAGGGGCGACCGAACTCGAACGGATGCAGGCGTTGGACGCGCTGGAGCAATCACCATCGGATTGGTTCCTGGTCCTGCTGCGGAAGGAGAGGCACAAGTTCAGGGGGTTGTACCAGGTGGACGCGTGCAACGATGGGGATGTGTCGTTAACGAGGATCTACGGCGATGGGCCCATACATATCAACGGGGACACCCTCGATGGTGTCTTCAAGTACGATAGCGCCAACAAGTGCTTCGAGCAATTGGCGTCACGGCAGCTAACAGCAACAACGGATGCAGGTGCGACGGCGGATTGTGTATACTCGAACGGTTCACTGATTTGAAACGATCCTTGCAGTGTCCATTGCATCCAAGAAATTCGGATCCGTTTAATTAAAAGTCAACTTCAACAGGCCCGGCCCGCCGGACGACAGCTGTGTACCCTCGTCGACATCCCGGATCACAATCATCCAGGCTGCGCCGAGCGGACCAACCAAATGACAGGTCAAGTCCGGGGGCGGGGCCCATAGTGAGGCGCGGGGTGTTGGGTCGGGATATAAGCCTGGGTTGCCCATGCGGTAGGGCAACCTTCTCGGCCTTTTGGCTAAGATCAAGTGTAGTATCTGTTCTAAGACTCGTGACAAAGTCTTCCGGTCTACAAGACCGTCTTGTCATGACTATTTTTACAGCCGGGGCGCTGGGCTCTGGCTTGCTATCCCAGCGCTCGTACGTGACCTCTGTATTGCAGTACAGCAGAGAGTCGCGGGCGCCCCAATCTAATCAAAACGAGAGCGGTCTGTGTCGAAACTCGGAAGACTCGTAACAAAGTCGACAAAACCGTCTTGTATCATTTAACGGTCGGAGCCTGCCGAAGGAGAACCGTCGTCACAGCAAGCCGTGCCAATGGCCCTCAGGGTGGCGACGTCGCGGGCAGCAGTCGCAGATCAAGACAACGGCGGCAACCGTAGTGAAAATGACGGTAACAGTGGCGAATGCGATGACCGGCCAGTGGTATTCTGCGGCAATGTATACCCGAGGCAGTGGGTTTGCCGGGGCGGCCGGCGATACAGGCGTTGGCGCTGGCGGTTCTGGGTGGCGGGCTAATTTCAGGGCGACACCTGCTGCGACAGCGACGATACCCGCCCCCATGACCAACGAGGCTGGTGCCACCAGCTTCTTCTTGGCCATTTCGAATCGCTCTTTGGCCGGTGTGGGTGCCCGAGCAGCCAGCTTCCATACAGCGGCAGAACTGGCTAGTAATAGCCCTGAAGCCAAATTTCGTGTCTACAAACCAGGGTATCAGTGATTGGCAGCATTGTTTGACCAAGAATGGCGCAACCTGCTTGTGCTGACTGGTACGTCCATGCCTGAGTGCCGCAACCTGCTGGGTCAGACTGGTACGTCCATGCCTGAGTGACGCAACCTGCTGCTTCAGACTCGATATGTTCGTTTCTTGACGTGTGATGTTCGTCAGTAGACCACGGCGCTCGTTTTCAAGCTCCATGATTTGCAACGCTTGTTGATTGACCTCCACTTGTTGACTACAGCGTTGTTGCTCGAGCAGCGCCGTTAACCCGATTAGGTTGGAGATCTCTTGCGCTTGATAGGAACCTTGCGTTTGTACATTGTCGCGTTCGTTAATCAGCACCGCCACTTTAAGTTTCAGTCTCGAGATTTCTTGCGAACCCCTAGTGGCCTGACTCTTGACTTCCTCCAGCTCGCGACTTAAGCGCGTCACTTTGGCGAGTAGATGTGCACGTTCGCGCTCGAGTTCTGTAACGCCACGGTGGGTTTCGCGATTTCCGTCTCGTTGAATGAATTCGTTTGCATGACGCTTGCTGGTCGGATCCAGTTGATAATTGAGCTGGTCTCCGAGGAGGGCGGCCTTCTCGTTGAGGAACTCGATTTCCAGAGCTTGAAGAGTGAATCGTGAAAGTAATTCATCGCGCTGTCGTCCCAGTTCTGTCACAGCTTCATTCCGAACGGTCACTTCCTGGGCTTGTCCTGCTTTTACCGCCTCCAGATCGCGGTTAAGTCTTGCCGCTTTCACTACGTCCATCACGGAGATCCAGCGTAGGCGGTCGCGTTGTTGTTTAGCCGTTGCGAGGTTGCCCTTCAGTCTTTCGATTTCTCCCGCCTGTCTGGTGATATTGTCGAGAAGATGTTCGCGTTCGTCTTCGAAGCCGGATACGATGGCACCAGACAGTCGGATGGTTTCCAGGCATAACCCAGGGTTAGCGTTCCAGCGTTGACGACGGCGTCGGGTCTGACTTGGCGGGGTTTGAGCGATATCGGAAGACAGTGCGTGCACTGGTTCTGCCATTTGCTCCTCGTCCGAAATGTCTTCTTTCTTGGGCGCGAAACTCCTACTGATGGTTTTCGTTATGGCCTCCATCTGAAGCCACTCTAGTCAGCCGTGTACAAGAACACAATGGAACGCCGATCGACAAACACCTTGACCGCAATTTCGTGAGTACAGTCCGCCCTGACGTCGTATTTCGCGAACATCATATGTTCGATTTGTTTGTACTGAGAGCAATTAAGGGATGCATGCAGTGAGCAATATTCGGACGGGAGAGGCGATCGATATAACGGGACTAACCTCGAATGACACTCTGATGAAGTTTGCGGCGAAGTCGTCACCTGGCCGTCTCGCGAAACGGATCGTAGTGAAGGGTGCGATGTCGACGTCTTCTGACAATATGTCGAACTCGAATCTGAGACGTCTCAGGTCAACGACCACAATCTGGCATCGGGAGCTGAAGCGTTTTACTACCTGATCCAGAACCTATTGCTTTCGGGCCGTACGACACTGAGAGTCTTGCCGTTGACGCTACTGTACGTTTGTGCATCAGACGTGTATGCGAACGAGCAGAGCACCCTGAGCTGCGTCCCATCCGATTGGCGCTTCCAGAAGTCGACCTCCGGCAGTATCCATCGTTGATTCGGGAACGGATGATGGACGCTTTCCAGCTTCCAGGTCACCTTGTCTGCACCGACTTCCCCGTCTTGCACTACCAAGGCAATCAGTAGTCCGATCGGTCCAGCAACCATTCGTGCGTATCCGCAGCCGCGCATTGCGAGCCGGTAGCTGGCTCTCGTTTGGCTGTCGTCAATTGCCCGCGCCTTGCGGACTGCGGCGGCTTGCACGCGGCGCGCTGCGCGCACTCTGTGTGGGCGCCTCCCAAATTAGAACGCAGTGCAAGGCAAGCCACGAGTTGCGCAGTGACCCGACTCTTCGCACTTTGTCTTCCTGTATGTCCGACTTTATGTCAACGACCATCGTGATAGTAATAGGCGCCTCCGATCTGGCCGTACGCGCCGTTTACCGAGGTTCGCTGGCGGTATTAGTACTGCCACACGTCAAGCGGCGCACGAGTGATCCCATGGCGAGGGCACGGCGTAAGAATGACCATATCTCGGATTGTATGAAACAGGGCAACTCCACGGGATGTCGTTCGGACCCTACTACGCAGCGAACGCAGACACGTTACTTCAACCTACTATGGCCATACACGGCGACCCTGCCGCCCGATCGTGTGTACGTACGCCCGATCGATCTGGAGCATTAAACGCCGCGTACCCCCGGATCGGAAGCGTCTGACGGACAGGTAAGCTTGGAGGAAAAGCGTCTCCCTCAGCGCGTGGAACGAAAGAACCGCCGTCACCAGATTACATGCTGGGACGCTGGGCGGAGCTGATACTCGGCTAAAAGTCTTACGTTAGGTTTTCAGAACTCGCGGCTACCAGTTGCCCGCACCCCGACCGCCTCGAACTGCCAAAAGCTCTTCCCCTCCATCCACAGGCGAACGAGTCGTCTCCTTCTTCAGGGCGAACCGGAATCTTGCCGCCCATCTGCGCGATGTCCTGGGGACGAGTAGGTGTGCAGCGTGGCGTAGGAAGCCCCCTCGCTACAAAATAATGATGTTCAAGCGCACCCCTCTCCAATATCACTCGTCAGAAGGGAACTTGATGAGGCAGTCCAAGAAGACCGGCCCTTCCGTGGCGGCAGCGACCGATCAGGGTGTGCATGTTCCTATGGGCATTATGCACGACACGGGCGGGTCCTTCTGTCGGGTGTTATCAAGCTGCTCTACATCAGCAGGCACGACTATCCCGAAACAGATCCGAAACAGGCAATGTCCCGCTTGGTTAAAACATTGCCCTGCTCGCTTCATCCCTCACCAAAGAGCCACTGGCCAGGCAGGGCACGATCGTGGCTGGCAATGCCGCCGCCGTGCTGCGAGAGGCCACCGGACTCCTCCGAACTGTGCCGCAGGTCATTGATGTACAAAGCCCTCAACAAACCCATCCGATCGTACGGGTACCCTTTTCGATTACTGTAATTTAGCATAGGGCCCTGCTGCGCAATTCGACCGTACCGAAGATGGGTCTGGTTGAGGGGTACGAATTGCTAAGGGAACCCCGTACCGGAATAGGACGCGATCGCCCAATGTACCTCTGAAATACGACAGATGCGACGCGAACGACCGTCCGCGATAGCGTGTGGACGGGTCAACGCGGTAGCCCCGTACACAAGAGCGATTTGAATTTGTTCGGAGTCATCGGCGTCGTGCGAAGCCATGCCGGACGCGTTTGACGTTAGCGACGACAAGCAGCTGGTCGACCAGCAGCTGACCAGAGACAGCGACAGCAAGCCGGCCGCCAAGCCGGCCTCGAAGCAGAAGCCCCCCAGTAAGGTTCCAGGTGTACTCGCAGCGGATCCGGTTCCGGAACCAGGTGCGGCACCAGTACAAGCGCGCGAGCAGGGACACGCACCTCAAGGCAACCGCAAACCAGCCGTGCTTGAGCCTGCCTATCACGAATCACGCGTCGTTCGCCTGGCCCGTTACGTGGCATCCTGGACGGGACCGGTCAACCCATTGCCCGCCATCGATGTCTTGCGCTGGGCCACCAACCTGATGCAGTCCTTCATCGATGCGAGAGCAGCCGCAGGAGGCGTTCCCGTTTTCCGAATGCACATCGGCCTGCCTGTCGTTGTCATCACCGATCACGCGTCCGCCAAGTTCTTCCTGGGGAGCCCCTCATCCGATCTCGACAGGGAAGACTTTAAACGGTCGGCGAATGACCTGTATCGTTGCAGGACAACGTGTGGCTTAATGTGAGGGTTCATCAGGTTCGGGCCTCTGGGAGTTGCTCCAAGTCTGCTGAAAAACGCGATGCCGTCATTGGTGGCCAGCGATGCCACCGGGCACAAGGTGGACCGGGCGCTCACCGTGGCCGTCATGCACAGCCGGTTCAAGCACGTCGACGAAGCCCTGCGGCAATCGCAGCAGATCGTGTACGACGACTTCATGCCCGGTGTCTTCAGGCACCCGGACCAGTACACCATCAGGGACGTCGCGTACAAGTTCGTCGGTCAGTTCATGTTCAAATGGCTGCTCAACACGACTCCTCCCAGGTACGACCAGCTCCTTACACGTGCCAACATGGCCCGCCCACAACTGATGGTGAATTACCAGTCTGAAGGCACTGCGAGGGTACCCGGTGGACTGCATCATTGACCTGCAGACGAGCAACTGGCTGGGCACCCTAGTCGGCAGTGTCGGTCGCTCAACGTTCGATACTGGTTCGTATCCACTAACGGCTCTGGACAGGCGCTTTGCAAGCTGAAGATGGCAGCGACGCATTCCAGCACGTTGAATGCGGAAGGCCTCGACATCGTCCGGCACTCGCGCCTGTACGAGACCTACCGCAAGATGGCGGAGACGATGGGGTACACGACCGCCGACCTGGACCTCTGGCTCCAGTTCCTGGTCCAGTTCAATGGCGTTGCGGGTATCGGCCTGACGCTGGCGTCAGCCATTGCTGTGCTGTCAGAGCAGCTGTCGACCCTGGACGAGCTGCGTCGCGAGGTCGGCGACGAGCCTCTGCGTTTCGACACGGTCGACGGCAAGTTCCCGTTGTTGGATTCGTTCGCCTACGAGTGGATGCGGTTCTTCATGGGCCCGCGTGTCATCTTCAAGAAGGCCATGAAGGACCTGCAGGTGCCCACCTCCGATGGCAACCTCTACAAGGTCCGCAAGGATGAGCTGATCTGCGCTGCCCTGCCACTCTGCCAGCGGGACGGCACCGTTTACGACGCGCCCAACCGGTTCAATGCTCGCCGCTTCCTGGACAACCCATCGCTCAAGTGGCAGGTCTTCAACTTCGGGTTCGTCGAGGCCGAACATAACCCAAAGCCAGTTCAGACAGGTACGGTGCCTGATAGCACGTGATCCAGGAGTAGCGTGCTGATCGGGCCGGCTGCCCTTGTATATAACAGCTCGATTCGGCTGTGCCCTGTACAGTGCCGGTGTGGGCCTTGCCCTGTTCAAGGTCCTGATCGGGACCTGGATCCAGCGCATCGACTGGGAATGCGACCAGGAGTTCACCTTCGTCGGCAACGACACGGGTGACCATGGGCCACCGAACGGCAAATTCTCAGTCATCAAGCCACGCCAACCCAAACACTGACGGGTGACCGCATCTCGTCACCTGGCACCCCAACCTTCCCCTCGCAGAAGTGCCTCACTGGACTGATACACGAACGGACATTGAAACTGTTGATCAATCTGTTCACGATATCGTTGCATTGCGGCCATAGTAGCATATATATCCTCGAAATCTGGGATTCGATCGTACAACCCCAGTACGTACGCCCGTACTAACCCATGAACGACGATGCGGCAGGTGGGGCCTTGGCATCATCGTCCCCCGCCACAACGGCAGCCGTAGACGCATCATCCACCGTTTCCGCCGAAGACGATGACGACAACCGGTACGCCAAGGAGGTCACAGAGCAATGGCTGCGCGACCTGGACATCGACGAGATCTACCGGGGGGCGCACGAGCGCCCACCCAGCATCCCGACCGTGCAACAGATCCGCCAACTGGTCAAGAAGCCACCCAAGCCGATCCCGGAGGACGCCATCAGCGATGCGGACGTCTCCCACTTGATGGACGTGAAGAACTTCGCGACACGTGCCGCCCGGCCCGCTTCTCGCATGGAAGCCCTGCTGCTTCGCGAGTCTCTCGACAAATTCCTCGCCGAGTTCGACCTACGTCGCCAGCGATACCGTCACGACCCCGCTGCCGAGGCCCAGCTCCTCGTCGACGAACACAACTTCATGGGCGTCCTGGCGCGGGAAGCCATCGGGTGGGTGCATACGTACTGGAACGCGGCACGCACCTGGTGCTGATGTGTGCCATGAGGCAGTCAGGTGACGGTGGTCTGCACCGAACGGGGCCAGCTCCTGCTGGACATTTGGGTCCGCGGCGAGCGCGTTCGCGAGGTGGCGTTCGACCGGGTCAGGGTTCTGCGGGAGGCGTTGGCCCAGGCAGAGGCGGACGCGGAGCGGGTGCGTGGCGCGTTGGCAACCGCGGAGGTGCGTGCAGCCGCGCTGTCGAACGCACTCGGCGAGCTGCGCGCCGACCACGACCGAACGGTCGACCAGCTGCAGGAGGAGCGCCGCCAAGTCCAGATCGAGAGGTCGACGCTGGACGATGTCCGCGCTCGGCACAACGTCGAGACGGCGTCCTGCATGGCGCGTATCGTCAGCGCCCAGCACGAACGGCAGGCCGCGGTCGAGGAGTGCCAAGCGATACGCGCCCGTCTGGACGAGGAGCACGGCCAGCTGGTCGCCCTGATCGGCATGGAACTCAGCGAACAGCTCAGGTCGGCGACGCCGACGGCGACGTTGATCATCGGGGGGTACCCGACCACGACCACCGAAGGCGACGTCACCGCGTCGCTCGCCGTCCTCGATGTCGCCCGTCGCACACGGCTGATCCAGACGGGGCGACGCGAGGGCGCCGTCGTGTTCGTCGAGTTCGTCAGCGTGTGCGCGGCCCAGACGGGCCGGACGATCCTGTCCGGCGCAGGAGACGGCACCCGGGTCGCGTTCGCGAACGCGTTCCCGAACGAGACGCTCGTCGTGCGCGGGCTCGAAGATCCCACCAGGAACGGCGCACGTATTCGAAGGCACTTTGAGCAGTTCGGCATTGTCGACAAGGTCGTCCGAGGCAACGGCGCGTCGGTCGTGCAGATGAGGACGCCTGAGGTCGGTCACCGGTGCATCGACTCTCGTTGCGGCGGTCGCTAACGACGCGACGTGTCGCCCAGATGGCGGCCATAGCGCTGATGAGGTGCAATCGCGTGCGCCGGCCCGACGGCGAGGTCATGCGCGTTGCCTTTGTCGACGATGGCAGTCGGCGGGGATCCATGGCGGCCTCGTCGTCGTCGTCGACAGCGACGCTTCCGGCAGATATCGTCTTCACGCCTGCGACAACCTCGCAAGACCGTCAGGATGTCGAATGGGATCCTCCTGACGGCAACGTTGGCGCGCCTGAGGCGCGGACGCCTCTACGGCTTCAAGAGTCCCACAACAAAGCCAGCGCGGGCGATGACGTCGATAACGAGGACGACGATATCGTGCTTGCTCCTGAGCGTCCGATGCCGTCCCGCGAAGCGGACAACGACGCGTGCGCCGCAAACAGGAACGAGGCCCAGATGTTGGAGACGGCAGGGACCACGTCGCCAGGACGGCACAGCCGGGTCCGGTCGGCGGGACAAGCGCTCAAGCAGCGACGGTCACCTTCTCGCGAGACAGGGCTACAGCGACCTTCGACCATATCACCGACACCCGCACATGCGACCGAGCCGTCAGACGTGTTATCACTGTCGATGTCACCCGAGGCGGAAACCGCCCTGGGACCGTCAACACCGGAACCTGCGACAGCGCCACCGCGAACGTCGACGCGGGCGGGCTCGGCAACAGCGCCAAGAGATACGCCAGGTGCTGCACGCGTTGCAGACGATGACAGGTCGGCAACGATGTCAGCGGACGCGCGATGCGCCCAGCTGGAATCGGAGAACGCTGCCATTAAGAAGAGCGCCGAGCTCGCACGCGAAATGTACGAGAAGTACATCGAGGATGCGCGTGCATCCATCCAGGCCCTCCAGGAAGAACTGCTTGTCCAGCGTCATGGCGGCAAGTCTGCCGGCAGACGACGCGGGAGGCAACCATCGGTGTCAATATCCGCACCTGCAACAACTTCATTCACAACCGGAACGTCGGCAGCAGGGGCACCAGCGACAACGGTAGCAGCGCCGGCACCTGCAACCACACCGGCGGCAGTAACATCAACAACAACAGCATCAGCAGCAGCAGCGGCAGCGTCTGCAGCAACAGACGTCTCCGAGGAGTGCAATGCCGCGTCCGGTGTCCAGAGCCAATCGGTTGACGGCGAAGGCGATGCCGAGCTGGCTACGAAGATGACGAGCACAGCAAAGGGACGCGCGCGCCGCGTCGGCAAGCGCAGGACGAAAAGCCAGGCGTCATCGAATGAAACAGGGGCGACGCACACCGCGAGTGCCGTCGTACCGGATCACGATGACGATCCTGCCGACGATTCAGATGACCCGGTGTTACCGATCGGTGCCGTCATGTTGGGCGAGAAGCCGAGCGGTGACCAGAGTGGTGACCAGCGACCTGCACCTGGCAGCCGGGCTGTCCCGCGACGAAAGGCGGGGCCACGTGCGAATCGACACTCACTGTCAACTGGGACACTACCAGCCGCACGAGCCGCTGGGGCACGACACGGTGTAACGGACCATGTGTGGATCGAGGAGATGCACGAGGAAGAGAAGGAGCGCGCCGACCAGCGTCGACGAGTCGTGCAGGACGAGGGCGCGATGAGCGGCGGGTGGCACGCCGAGCCCAACCATATTTCGGAAGCGTTCCCAGGAACGGTCGCCGTGCCGCGTCCACAACGTACCGTCAGCGTCCCCCAGCCACGACACACACTGGCGCGTCCCAAGGCCGTCGTCCCACCTGCATCATCAACGCCAGCAGCAACGACGCCTGAACAACCGGCAACGTTATCGCTGCCGTTAGACAAGGCGAGGTCGTTATCGGTGCCAACGTTGCCGCCGATGCTACCTGCCGAGGATCGCGATCTGATCCACCAGCGGTCCGTCCTGAAACGGATCGCTCACGTCTACAGGTACCCGCCGCCTGGGATCGTCGGCTGTCGGACGGTTGCTGACATCCGTTCAGGTCGAAGACAGAGGCGGACCTGCAACGAAGCCGCTGCGGGTTGGCGTTGTTGCCCTTGGCCGACTACATCTTCAACGAGTACGCTCCCGTCAACTTCGGCATCCCGTCGTTGGTCGCGTCGCACTGTGAGGACCTGTTCTCGTCGACCGCCGCGCTGGCACCAACGCTCACCGAGGCACGCACCGCCGCCTTCGTGCCGCTAGCGCCCCACGCCTTGCTGACTTCGCCGCGCCAGGTGAACACGTTCAAGCGGTTCTGCGACAACGCGTATGGGGAGGATACGACCCCGTTGCTGTCCCTGTACATCCGTGCGCGTCGTACGCTGGAGCAGCATTGGCCAGAGGCGCCGGCGGCGTTGCACTCGGTCAGCGAGGGCCTCGCCATCAGCGAATCGGAGTTCGCCAGCGCCCTGGCCGATTTCTTCCCGAGCGTGTCCCGGTGCCGCCTGCGCGTCTTCGAGCAGGAACTGAACGCGCTGGCCGTCCCGGTCAACCTGTCGGTGGACGAAGGTGTGGCCGCCAGCGTCGTCCCGTTCATCGGCCTGCACGCGTTCCTCGAGTTCGCGATCGGCAAAGAGGCCATGCTGGCGTCCCGGTTCCGGCACCTGGCCGCCCGCTTATTCACAGTCGTAACGCCAGACTGCCGCCGGGCCGAGGTCGCCCACGCCATCCAGGCCGTGTTCTGGCGAGCAACATCGGCTCAGGTCAGGAACCGGCACCCCACGTTGGCATCGTGTCTTCTTCTTACCACCTTCTTCAGGTCGAGGCGGCACTGGATCAGGCCATGTCGGAACCGCGGTCGCTGTCGGCGTTCACGTCGGGCCTGGAGCCGCTTCTGGCGACCTGCAAGGATCCGACCCTCCCGGTCCTCCTGTACGTGCCGTCCGTTCAGCACGGCGCGGCGGTGGACACACACGCCCAGTGCCTCGGTCTGCTTCGCGCCGTCACCGACCAGTGGCATCGGTTTCGGACGCGACCGTTTGGTCTGGACCACGCTATCCAGAAGTTCCATCGCGGGCGATTCCGATCCGTCCCGCCGCTGCGGATGATGGTGGCCGCTGTGGAAGACCAGCGCGATCGTTGCAACGCGTTGCTCCGGTCTGGGATCGCCGCTGAGGCACTCCTGGCATTTAAGCGTATCGCGAGCGACGTGCACGGCATCATGGACGTCCTGGATTGCGTCATGGGCCAGCACCGCGGCCCGTACAACGCCGACTACGAAGGGCGCTCGCTGACCGTCCTGCAGGCCACCATGATCGACCGGTTCAAGAACGCCAAATGGGATGCGGCCGACGACCGGCCGCATCGAACGGCGACGTCGGGGTCTGCGGCCATCACGCCCCAACCGGGCGCTGCTCGCGTCGTCCCCGCCGATATCGTTCACGACGTCCGCAACGTCCAGCACGAGATCGGTGGGCTCCTTCGCCGGTCGATGTCGCAGACGGCGGTGCGGTCGGCCGCGAACGCGGACGCGCTGAAAGGTGGCCCTTGGCCGTGCCCCCATGGGACCTGTCAACCGTCGAAGGCCAGCCTGCGACAAGGGCACTACAACTCAACCGGGGCACCATCGCACAGCATGGCGCTCTACAACCTGAAGCGCAATCATGACGACAGCGCGGCTGAAGTCGACGAGCAGCAGCAGCAGCAGCGTTTACCACCTCTGAAGCTCGCCCAGCAGTCGGAGTCGGCCAAGCCGGACGAGAAAGCGTTCGTCGCCAACCTGGCCGGTTCGTTCCGATTGCTGCCAAGGCGGGCGACCAGACCAGTGGGCGACGTCCGCGTCCTGGTCAAGTCGGCCAGCACCCTCTAGTTAATGATAAACGTAAACGTCGCGTGTTCTGCAATCCACCACGAACTCGTGATCTCGGGCGGTACGCGCTCGACGCCGGCCAGGCCGTCCATGGCATGGCGCGTTGTTCGCTCAAACTCGTCCCCAACCTGAGAACCTATGAGGGGCTCCCGGCGACACCGAAGGTCAGGCAAGTAAGGCACCATCGCGGTCGGGGCCACGTTCTTCAAACAAATGGAAGGTACAGGTGTCGGTTCAGGACGCCGCCAGCATGTCGGGGTGCTGGAACAGCTCGTCAAGGACGGTACCAACCGCGGCAAAGAGGGCGCGCTGGACGTGCCATCGAGACGCCAGCGATTCGACGGTCAGGAACAGGGCACGGGCCTGGCGTAGCGACATGCGCTGGATCAGGGCGTTCAGGGCCGCGAATTCGACCCGGTCCATTGTCTTTGGAGCCTCCGTGAACACGCCATATCGTTCGTCGGCGAACGCCAGCCCAGCGATATGCCTCGGCGCATGATGCTGATCGACAGGCGGGGCCTGAAGCCGGCGCCCCGCCTCCTCGAGGATCTCCCGTCGAATGTCGGGGTGCTGGTGCAACGTCTGGATCAGGGCCTGCCGGTCAAGGACGTGCAATTCACACCGGGACAAGGTCCTGACGGTGGCAGGTGGCATCGGGTACACTTCGAGTAGCGACGTCGCGCCGAAATGGGCGCCCGGGCCCAGGACCTCCGGCTCGGCCACCGCGCCCGCGTATCTTCGCTCGACGACCCCACTTGTTACGATGAACAGGCGGTCGACCGGTTCGAACGCCTTAAACAGGACCTCGTTCGGCGGGTAGCACCTCGCGTCCATGACGACGAACAGCTCCAGGATGAGCGGCGACGCGCCCTGAAGCGACGGAACCTGCGACGTCGTTGTGATGTACCTGGCGATGTCGCCGCGAATCTTCCTAGGGAGCTCCCGAAGCAGGAGACGTTCACCGAAGGCGCGCGCCGTCGATAGGTTCTTGCTGAACGCGAAGTGCTCGAGGATCTGGGCCTTGAGGTCCGGTGGGACGTGTCGCGCCCGCAGGTATTTCTCGACGCGCTCGAACTGGGTATGGAACTCGACGGTGCGGCGCGATCCTCGCCTGTTGTACTCGACGATCAGCCCGATCGCGAACGTGAACACGCACACGCCGACGGCCATGATGACGCAAGCGAAGATGCGACCTGGCTCGCTTGTGTTGACGACGTACGCGTTGCCCAGGGTCGTGATGGTCGACAATGACCACTCCATCGATGCGACGTACAACCTGCAAACGAGACATCAGATCGACCGCTGCAGTAATACACATAGCAGGGAGCGGACTCGCCAGGGAGGACCCGGCGTGCATCGCTGGGAAACGTCATCCAGGCGAACGCACAGGCGGTCCAGTGCCCCACAATGATGACGAACAGAACTGCGATACAGAAATCAGGGACCTGGCCGTGTATGAGAACGGTGCATGTATCCAACCGAGTTGGATGGCGCGGAACGTCTGTAGGCGAATGGCGATGGCGAACAGCAGCGACTTGCTGAGCCGTTCGACCTCGACGATACGGATCAGGCGCAGGAGCTGGACGGCGCGAACAAGTCGGAACGTGCGTATGCCAACCTTCGAAACGTTGACGACTGCCAGTTGGTAGCTGAGAAATTCGTAAGGGATGGCGAAGATGAGGTCGAGGACGAAATCGTGCCGCAGGTAGTATTTGGCGATTTGCTTCCGTTCGGCAACGACCTGGCCGTTCTTCAGCGGGACCTGCAGGTTGAAGTTGACGGCGATGGCGACCAGGAACAGGCAGTCGACGACGAGTTCGCCCGTGTTCAGGTGGGTGGACCGGTGCGGGAAGAACACGAAGCTGACGGGCACAATGAACGCGTCGACGACGGCAACGAGCATCAGCACAGCTCGCCACACGGTCATGGCTGGATGCTGCAGGCGAAACACCGGAAACCGCATCGCCGACCTTCGGAGCCGGATATCGTGTCTCCGGAGAAACATCGACTCCGACGGGAGCTGCCTACCGAACGTACCGTCCAGCAACGGACGCAACCCGCTGAATATTGCAGTACAGGTGATTCCGAACGTGGCCGTCGGTCAGGTCACCATTGTCGAGCGACATGTCGAGGTCGACCATGGTTGTGGCAGACCCGCTCGGCCATGATGCCATCGCGCGCGGACAGCAATAAGTCGAGAGGGTTGCTAATTGATGCTTGTGACCGGAAGCCCCTTCCAGAAGTGATACAGGGCTATGAGGTGACTTCGATTCGACCTGCTCGGCACAGTACTGACAAGTCGTCTCTCCGTTTACGTATTCTGCCAGAGCCAGCGGTGCGACCGAACGGTTCTTCCGAAGGCCATGACGGACGGGCCGTGCCTTGCCGCCTGGCCGTGCGCGGCGACGTACCCGGCCGTCTACCCGAAGGCGAACGAGACCAACCCGCCCGTCATGATGGGCATCCTGCTGGCCGTCGACATCAACATGCCGAGTCAGCTCGCGACGCGAGCCTTGGTGGAGATGGCCATTCGGGACGTCAACGCCGACCCGACCGTTCTGAACGGGCGCACGCTGGTCGGATACTGGGGCGCCACGACGCACACGCTCAAGGGCGGGATCTTCTCCACCCTCCAGACCGGGTTGGCCGACGGCAACGTGCGTCACGTCGACCGGCGCGTCCCGCTCAACGTCGGGCCGACGTTCTCCCTGGAAGCCATTCCTGCTGCCCTGGTCAGCGACGCGATCGGCGTCTCCATGCTGGGCTCGTCCTGCAGCACATCGCAGCTGTCCAACAAGGGCCAGTACCCGGGGTTCTCTCGCGTCTACCCGCCCGACCAGGACGCCGGCAAGGCCCTGGCCAACATCATCCGGAGCCTGGGCTACCGCAAGATCGCCATTATCGCCCGCAACGACGCCTGGGGCGTCGGCGTCATGACGACGCTGAGCCAGACGGCGTCGACGCTCGGCATCGACGTGCTGGCCGCCACCCAGTTCGACGAGGATTACGGGTCGCCCGTGCCCCAGCTGCAGATCGTGAAGGCGTCCGGCGCGCGCATCATCGTCAGCTTCGTGTTCGACCCGAACAGGTTCTTCTCGGCGCTCGACGACCTGGACATGCTGGCGCCCAAGTACCTGCACATCGGCGGCGACGGCTGGTCCAACGAGCCGCTGACCGACGCGACCGCCCAGCGCATGCGCGGGTCGTTCTACATCATCCCGACGGTCGACACCAGCTCGGACACGTACACCCATGTGTTCACGACGTACAGCGCGCTGTACAACCAGAACAGCAGCCTGACGTACGGCCAGCCCTTCTCGGCGTTAAGCCCATACGGTAACGCCACGCCCGCCCGTCAATCTCTGCATCGAGGCCCTCGAGCTCGGGCGCTGAACGAACCACTGCCTACCTAGATCTGTACTTCTACGATGCCGTCCGATTCGGCGCTTTGGCGTACGACCACTTCTGGCGTCGGGGCGTCGATCCGCTGCAGGTCCCCGAGGCGAACATGACACGTCAGCTGCGGGCGCAGTCGATGAACGGGCTGAGCGGGCCGATCCAGCTGAACGCTGCCGGTGACCGCCTGGGCAACTACGAGGTGTACAACTGCCGGCCTCGCACGACAGGGACGGGATACGAAATGGTGCCCATTGCGGAATACGTGCTGTCCGATAGCCGCCTTGTGTTCGAGGGCGGCCGCACGTGGTACTGGGCGACCAGGGACGGGTCGCTTCCCCTTCAGGAGCCCAGGGGGCAGGCCGTATTCCACACTCTGAATGCCACGACGGCGACGACTCTGCAGACGCTGTCGGGCTTGGGTCTGGTGGTCTCCGCCATCGTGGCCGCCTTCAACGTCAAGTACCGGGGTCTGCCGTACATCAAGATGTCGTCGCCGGTCATCAACAACGTCATTCTGCTCGGGTGTATCACGGGTTACGTGCAGATCATTGTGATGTCGCAGTCGCATCTCGAGCTGGTGTCGGACAGCGCCTTCACCTCCATCTGCACCGCCCAGGTTACTCTCATGGTCTTCGCCTTCACGCTCATGTTCGGCGGCCTGTTCGCCAAAACCTACCGCGTCTTCAAGATCTTCGGCTCCATGCAGGTCGTCAAGATCACGAACGGCCAGCTGATCGGATCGGTGTTCATCATGCTCCTCATCGACTCGATCGCCCTCGCCACCTGGTTCGGCAGCGAGCGCCTGACGCGCCTGACGACGCTACTGGAGACGTACGCCTCGCCGACGGACCCGGACGTGATCCTGCAGCCGACCAACGTCACATGCTACTCGCCGCATCAGGACGCGTACGTCGGTTTCCTGCTGCTCTACAAAGGCGTCGTCATGCTGGCGGGTGCCTTCATCGCGTTCCGCACCAAAGACGTGTCGATCCCTGCCCTGAACGACAGCAAGCAGATCGGCGCGGCCATCTACACGGTCGCCCTGATCTCCGCCATCGCCTACCTCGTCCTGCGCTACGTTCCCGACCCCAGCGTGCAGACGGTGATCACGGCGGCCGCCATCTGGTTCTGCGTCTCATGCGTCGTCGCCTTCCTGTTCGTCCCCAAGATGATGGCCGTTGCCAGAGGCGAAGCTGAGACGCTGACGAAGAAGACGGGGACAGTGCTGACCGCCCCGGCCAAGAACTTGCAGCACCATACGACGTCCAATCATACGATCAGCGGGGGGCCATCTGGTTCACCCGGTACCAATACTCTGCCTTCGCCCATGCCCTGACCAGGTATCAACTGAATACAGGGAACAGGACCTGCTCCGTTGTAACCTATGTACGAACTATGTACACAATTATCGTGTGACGCGGCATCGTAGATGCAGGCGACAATGTCGACAGGCGATCCGACGTCTAAGATTCCTCGTCAGCAGGCTTCGCTGGATATGCTGCAGCGGTGCGATTAGAGCATGCGCACCTCAGCACGCGTCAGGACGTTCCGCCCAGCAGTGTCGTATCAAACGGGCTGCATCGATATTATCGCCCGCGCGGTGCCCGGATAAGGCAGCAATCTCTCGGCATCGGCGCATCGCAGCAGCGTGCTTGCCGACGCCGAGCCCAGATGAAGACTCCGGCGACCAATAACGGGCGATTGATGGTATGGAACCCCAGATGGCGTCGTCGGACCCATCGTCTGGGCGAGCGAGACCTGCCGTATTGTACGTTACGGACAAGATCAGTCAGCTTGCTGTGCCTGTCTCCGCCAGTCCCAGTCGCGTGCTTCCAAGAATAGGTATGTAGGACGTAGACCGCGGGCTTCCGGAGCCCGTCACGGAGGCCATCCAGTGGAGAGAAGTCAGGCAGAAATTCACAGAGAGCTCAGAACCTCTCGAAGCTTGAAGGACAGCACACCTGCAGAGTGCGGCACGAGCGCGCAGTTGACGACGCGATGGACGGTCCAGTGACACTCGGCGGGTGCGAAGGCCTCGTTGCACCGGACGGCATCAATGCGACGACCCCGAAGGTCGTAGAGATCGTTGCCGAGGAGAAGGTCGATGTGCGCGTCCGTGTACCAGGGGCGCTGGCCGCCCAACATTCACGTCTGATGACCAACATGTTTGACAAAGATCCCGATGCAGTCAGAGTCACCGTTCCGACCGACGAGGGTACCCTGAAACTCGTATGCTCTCCATTCCATGCAAACAGGGCCAACAACCGAACTGCTGACCATTGGCCGCTGGTGGCAGATCGGTTCGTTCCTATCGATGGACGATACGGGTCGGTACGGCGCGGCCCGGTGGATAGACGACCTGCGCCAGGCGAAGCCGCCCGAGCGCCAGTGGCGTGCACTGCTGCATGCTGCCAATTATCTCGACATAACCTACCTGTTCGAAGGCATTGTCCATGAGCTGGTGGACAAGACTCGAGGCAAGCCGTTCAAGGAGTGCCTGGACATCTGGCGCCATCCTGGAAAAGGGTCGGTGCTCGCTTGCAGCACGCCTCCGTCATCCGCCGTATCTAATCATCGACAGTGCAGACGCATCCCTGATATGATCGTGCGAGTGTTGGTGACGCGTCGCCTGAGCTCTGCGTCTCCGCCTTTTATCGAATTCGATCGGGCGAGGCTCCGTCGGGATTACGCCCTGATGGATATGATACTGAACTGGCTGCTGCCCAGCGCATGCAACGGCGTCGTCGAGGACGCCTTGCAGAGCGAACTGTCATCCGCAGACTGTTCGTCTGAAGCCGTTGCCGTCCTGGTTCGCCGCGTTGAGAATCCGTCCGTATTCGACAACGATCTGCGCTTCCGGCCCCCGTTGCAGATGGCGATCGAGCGCGGTGACGTGTCGCTTGTGGATGTGCTGGCCGACGTCTGCGATGTGAACGAGTGCGCATGCTTCGGTGAGCCGATTCTGGTTTCGGCACTGGCTATGGGGAACGAACAAATCATTGAGAAGCTGTTGGAGTACGGCGCCGATCCGAACTCGCGGGACGGCGACTCGGAGCAGACGGCGCTTCATTTCGCGGCGGACCACGATCTGTCTGACGCGATATGCAGGTTACTGATTCGGTACGGTGCCGACGTTAACGCCGTCAGGAGGCAGGACTGCAATGATTCGACAACCGCCCTACACATCGCATGCCACAATCAATCCGATGATATGGTCAAGGTCCTGCTGGAGGCGCGTGCAAACGTGAACGTGACTGATAACGCTGGCGACACCCCTCTGCATATCGCCGTCCGGAACAAGGCCAGGAATACGGTCGACGTCTTGTTCCAGGATGGATTTCTGCTAGACATCAATGCTCGTGATGCGCGGGGCAGGACGCCTTTGATGGTTGCTGCCCGCTGCGGGTTCGGTGACATCGCTTTCTCATTGTTTCGTCGAGGGGCCGACCCGAATCTGGCCGACTCCTCTGGCAAGAATGCGCTAATGAATCTCATCGACGAGAAGACCGAGGAGACACCCCTGGTTGTCAAGTGGGTGGCATGGGCCCTGTCCCGAGCCACCCAGGACCTGAACGCTCGCGATGCGTCGAGCATGACGGCGCTGGAGATGGCCATTGTTTCTGGCAAGGAATGGATGGTTGAGATTCTCGTGCGTGCCGATGCAGATGGCGACGTGAAGTCCAGCAAGGGAACCAGTCTGATGTACTTGGCGGCGTGCACCCAGGCGAAATCGGATTCCTGCTCGGACATGGTGGCGTTCCTGAGCGATGCGGGCGCCTGCCTCGAGGACGCGCTCGAAGACGCCATTCGCAGGCGGGACACAAGCTCGTTGGCCGAGATCACGAAGAGCCTCATCGTGGATTGGGATTCGAAGGAAACCTCCACGGGTCAGGATCTGCTAACCGTGGCGGTGTCCACCGGCTACCTCGACGTCGTTGAGTACCTGGTCGATAGTGGCGCCCGTATTGAAACCTCAACCATTGATCTGGCAGAATCCATCAACGACGAGGCTATCACAGCACTGTTACGAAGCCGAGCCCAGAAGGTTGCTAAAACAATAAAGTGATGTCGCGTGTCCTGTACAATGTTACGTCCTACTGTACGAGACTGGGGATTCAGGCACGAAACAAGGTAAAGATGTCGGCAGCACGGCAAGCTCGTTCTCGCCAATGTCCAGCACACTTGGCAACGACTCCGATGCAGCCAGCGGCGTCAATGGGCTCGTCGATCAGACGCGGAAGACGTCGTGCACGAACGACGCGTCGCCTAAATTCTTCCCTGCCACAAGTCGTTGACTTCGATCGAGCGAAGGCCGTCTCGGCTGCAAACGATCTTCCTTGTGCTGGTTCGGCTGGGTGCTGATGGTAACGCCTACAAGAAGCATAACGACAAGTCGACGGCAACCGCACCCTGATCAGATGACACCAACAAGGCCCTGCTCCAGGTCGGCGGTGTTTGCGTGAATGCGGCTGATGACAACTGTAAGTCGCCGCTGCATATCGCCGCCCGGTGATCCAGGGTACGAAGTTGGTCGACCTGTCATGATCCAGGATGTATCCCTGCTGGACATCGATCGGTGCGCAGGGCAGGATCGTACTGAGGATTGCTGGAGGACCCAGGCAGACTGATCTGTCGTTCTTGCTATTGCGTCGAGGACCTGGTGGCTCGTCCGCCAGGAACGCGCTGATGTGCGTCGTCATTAACAGGATGCATGGGACGACAGCACCCAGCGGTCACCTCAGGACCCGACCGCATCGTCGACACTCGACGCCGCCCTTTTATGGAGACGACGTGGTCTTAGTGATAAGTACGGAAAGGTGGTGGTCGAACAAGTGGCATTTGATGGGCATGTCGAGCTCGTAGAACGGGTTCTTCAGCGCGTAATCGACGTAGATCCGATAAAGGCGTTCAAGGAATTCGGTTAGATCCGGGGCGTTCGCCGCGGCGACGACGACGAATGTGACGCCGGTCAGCGTTGTCATAGCGCGGAGCTTGACGCGCTCGGTCTGGATCGTGTGGATGCCGCCCGTTTCGCCGGCGGCGTCATCGGCGCCGGCCTTGGCGCGATCGCCGCGGACCAGCAGCTCCCGCGATATCGTCGACAGGCCGTGGAACGTCGACGCCAGGCGCAGCTGGTCGTTGAGGCTGGATCCGGCCGGGTTCGCGCTCGCCTTGATCGTCTGCGAGTAGATGAGACCGCCGGCGCGGTTGATGACAAACACGGAGTACAGGACCACCATCGTCGCCCGCTACGCGCCTTTTGGCCTCCCGCTCCCCGCCGTCCAGGCGACCTCCAGCAGCAGCAAAGCCCGCCAACAGGGGCACGATGCGCTTACACCAGTCACGCTTGATAGGTGCGCCGATTCCCTTCAGTTGCTGGCCAGCCTCTCGTCTTCGCTTCGCTGCATCTGTGTGGGTTCCACGTCGGCGTGGGTGCAGGTGGCACTCGCCGCCGAGTGGAGCACAACGGGGACGCCGAATACGGAGCAAGGCCGTTTTGCGGACGCCGTCGTCGTCGTCGTCATGGCGACCGGGTTCGACTGGGCGTCGCAGTTGCACGAGCTACTGCACGATGCACTGTCGCCGACGCTCGTGTTCGTCACGGGGCAATGGACCGATGACATGTTTGCGGACGTCGTCGTGGTCCCCGGGCGTGGCATGAGTGCCGACGAGGTCCTCGCGGTTGTCTGCAAGCGAATCGGTTTGCCGATTTCCTGCTGCTGGGCGTTATGGGGTGTCGCTCACGTTGACATGGTGAAGGTGTCCGTGATTTGCTGGCTCCAGTTAGTCTGCCGTCGGCGGTCACTGTCGTCTGCACACACATCGCCCCTGGGGACAAGGACCTTGAGAAACTCGTGCAGGCTCCTGCCGCTGTACATGGCCTGAGGCTCGTTATCGCGACACGTTTCCCTATGTAGGTTTACTGTACGTCAGCACATCATTGTTTAATCCGCCGCCATCAGCCATGTACGAACGGATGTGTTTTCAAGGACGCTGGATATCGTGTTATCGGCAGACGACCTGGTGCAGATATTGGCAGAACGCTGCCAGGCAAGCGACGAGTTAGTTCGATACATGATCAAGGCGTCCGATATGCAGGACATCGATGAACTCGCTCATCACGTCGGGTTGATGCGTCCCGTGTACGAGCGGGAGGTGTCGAAGGCCAATGGGAACGTCACGCACGCTCTCCTGAATCTGAAGAGCTACCTGAAGCCCTTGCTGTTCGACGCCGGGACGCATACCGTTAGCGCGGCCGATGTCGCTGGTTACACCCCTCAGAAGCATATCGAGTCCACGACGTATCCACCTGACTTGTCCCGACTCTCGAAGTTTATCCTGGTGGCGTCGTTCTTGGCATCGTACAACCCAAGTCGGTCCTATATCGACGGCTGTGCTCCCATGGTTGTCTGTTAACCGTTTCGTTCGATGTACAGTTGGAACGGACGACAGGATTTTCAGGCACGAACGGAAGCAGCGAAGGAGGCGGGACAGGGAGGAGACTGTTGTTAAAATGCCCCAGATCCTGTGCGGCCCTAGAGAGTTCAGCCTCGATCGCATGCTTGGCATTCTGGCCCGTCTGAGGACCGACAAATCCGACGTCGCAATCAACGAGAACGTGTACACACAGGTTGGCGTGCGCACCATGTGCACTTGCCCAACGGAGGGCTGACGAAGTTATAGATTGCCGATCTTGTTGCAATCAAGTATCTCAAGATTATCACATTCTCAGCGAATTCCGGCCGCACTATCCTGGACACCACCAAGCTGGTCTGCCACATCGATCGGGATACCGTCGAATGCCTCGCCAAGGATGTTGGTGTCCCGTTTGCAGCATATCTGCACGCTCCTGTCTCGTAGTAAAGCAGCTAGCGGGCGTTAAACCTGGTGACACCCTCGCCTGCGTTTCCAACGGGAACGAAGGCGCTGCACAACCCCCTGACCTTAGCTCTGAGATCTAGGACGTACCAAGAGTGACCTCACTCATTCAGCGAGATACCGCCAGCATGGGCAACGTGTAAGGCGCTCGTGGTGCGTCGCATCCAGGCGCCACCTGATGACGCGTGTAGGTAGGTACCCACGCCAGCATGTCTGCCTGTCGTCGTTCCGGACGCCACGACTGGAGCCCGCGCAGGTTATCCAGGGAAATGCGTCTTCCGAGCGGTTGCGACACAGCAGGAAATGACGTCCTGTGGGATCAGTTCTAGAACAGCAAGAGGCGAGCAATGGCAGGTTACTGGTTAGGTAGTCGGCAGTCTTACTGGTTAGGTAGTCGGCAATGTTACTGGTTAGGTAGTCGGCAGTCTTACTGGTTAGGTAGTCGGCAGTCAGGTAGTCGGCAGTCGCGCAGTCCGCGACGGCCACGGGCGCAGTTCCCTGGTCTAGCTCGTCACCTGCCCGCTTCGCTGATATGGCACGATCGGCGGCGAACGCGCGCAAGAGCAAGAAGCGCAAGGTACGCGATGTCGAGGATAAGGTCGCCGAGGTCGACCAGGGCGGATGGTCCGAGATTCCGGTCAGCGAGAAGTTCATCGCGTACTACAAGGCGCAGGGCATCGTCCGCGACGACGAATGGGACACGTTCATCGCGTGCTGCGATTCGCCGCTGCCCGTCTCGTTCCGGTTCAACAGGAACATGCCGGTCGGTGCGCTCGTGTCGCGTCTGGAGCGAGGCGATTTCGACGCGATTGCCAACGCCGTCCCGCTCGACGGCCAGGACGCCATCAGCGCCCCGCGCCTCCTGCCTTGGTACCCATCCGCGTGGCACATTGGCTGCTCGAAACGTCAGATCAAGAAACACCCCGAGCTTGAATCTCTGAACAAGTGGGTCCAGTCGCTGCACAACGATGGGTTCATAACGCGTCAGGAGGTCGTGTCCATGATCCCACCGCTGCTTCTCGACGTCGAACCCTCGCACATAGGTCGGTGTGGTTCTATCGCGCCTTATGCTTGATTGACGTCTCCAACAGTTCTTGATGCGTGTGCGGCACCTGGAAGCAAGACGGCGCAGCTGCTGGAGATGCTGACGCGGGAGACTCCAATGCCGGAAGGGTTTATCGTCGCAAATGACGCGTCTCCCGCGCGTGCGAACAACCTTGTCCATCAGCTGAACCGACTCAATGTCCCCTGCTTCACGGTCGTGCATTACGATGCGCAGCGGCTGCCAACGCTGTGCAACATGCAGTACGACCGCATCCTCTGTGATGTGCCTTGTACAGGCGACGCGACGACGAGGAAGGTGACCAAGATCTGGATGAACTGGTCGAGCGGAAACGGCATCTCGCTGCATCGGCTGCAGCACACGATCGCCTCACGATGCGTTCAGCTGCTTCGCCCCGGTGGTCGCATGGTGTACTCGACCTGCAGTTTCAACCCTCTCGAGAACGAGGCCGTCGTCGCACAACTGCTACGCGACCATGGCGATGAACTGTCGCTGGTCGACGTCTCCAGCCGACTCCCTGGACTATCGCGTCGCCCCGGTCTTTCAACCTGGACCGTGTTCGATCGCGACATGAACCACGTCGAAACCCCTAACGCTGATTTACGCGAGAGCTTGTTCCCCCCGTCCGCCGAAGAGCTGGGCCGATATCATCTCGAGCGATGCGTTCGTGTGGTTCCCCACGATCAGGACACTGGTGGGTTCTTCATCGCCGTCCTCGAGAAATCGCCGACGGCGAAGGTCCCTCGCAGGTTCCAAGAAGCCCCTGCTGTTGCTGCCATGGGCGACGATTCCACGTCGGCTGATGCTGTCGGGAGCGGTTCCGAGTCTCAGCATAACGGCAAGGAAAGGCAAGGGGATGCGCGTAAGAGACGCGGCAAGGCCAAGGGCGCTCCAAAGACTGGATCGGAACGGTACTTCCGGCTCGTCGACTGTCCAGAGCAGCGCGAATTACTTGCCCATCTGGTCGACACGTTCGGTCTGTCGTCAGAGTTCCCGCTCGACCGTCTGTGGTGCCGATCCGGCAACATGGCCGTTATCCGGCGCATACATCTCGTGAACTCGGGCGTGTCCAACCTGCTGTCCAACTGGCATGCCAAAGACGCTGCCGAAGGCTACGAACGGGTCAATCACGCCGGCCTGACCGTCTTCGAAGCCGTCCGCCGAAAAGACGACAAGGTGCCGATGTTTCGCGTCGCCCAGTCCGGTGTCAATGTTATGCTTCCGTTCATCACGCGGCGCCGTGCCCGTCTCTCGCTTGGTCTGTTCAAGCATTTGGTCACGGAGAAGAAGATGCCGATCAGCGACCTGCCTGAAGGCACCGTGCCTGCACAGACACTGGGGTCGTTCGTGTTCACGACCGATCTGGACGGCATTGCAGTGACGGCCTGGGTCGGAAACAGTTATATCGAGACCATGGCCAATGATGTCGCCCTGCATGGACTGCTTGCGAACCTGAACGCGTCGTCGGCGTAGTCGTTGTCGACACGTGAATGAACAAGAAGAACTGTCCCATTTATCCCGTTTGCTTCGATCGTCCATACATTGCTGCGCGCGACCGCTTCTCCATACGCTTGAACCTGTCATCTGGACTGTGCGTCAGCGAAGGTCTGGGGAACCGAGGATGTGTTTAGCAGTCTGACTTTCTTCGCGGAGACGCCTGCATTCGGCTTGGTGGAACAGGGCGTCCCGCCGCAGGCAGATGTTGTCTTTCTCGAGCCGGGCAATGGTGGCCGCTTCGGCGTTGACGTCTGGATGTCCACCCGGGGCTCCCTTAGCAACCTTGTTGGATACTCTGCGACCATCGCCATGGCCGCATCGATCTTGTCCTTGCAGTCGAGTTGCATCTCCTGAAGACTCGTTTCCAGGGCGTTGTTCTTATCCGTTGCCTTCGCGGCACGTATTAGCGGTCAGAGAGCCGTGTTCAGACATAACTAGCGGTCTTACAGCCTTCTCAGCCGCCTGAGCTTCGCGAGCGACCTGTCTTGCGGTTTGGAGTTCGTCGGCAAGTTGCCCTGCAACAGCATACAATAAGGAGGATGCGTTCGGCGGTCGGCTGCTGCCGACGTCGTGTTTCGTACTGATGTGATCATCGTATTGTTTGCAGAGCAGTTTCAGTTTAGCCGCGTTTGCCCGGTCGCGCGCTTCATAATGAGCTGTCACCCGATCGACGTCATTCATTATAACTGCCGTTCAACGTCGTCACCTCGCCAACCGATTCTCTGCACTCACGATTGTAGAGCCGTCCCAGTCACAGGCGTTCAACGGAGCGGCGGGAGGGGCCCTCTACATAATTACCCCGAACGGTATGGCCCACAGAGGAGTTGACATGGAGTGGAGGAGGTCACCACCCCACACGCCATGATCGGATAACGTATTCTTGCCCGTGAAATGACCTGGTTGGGGTCAGCACCTGGCTGGAACACCGGGTACGCGATCTCAGGGAACCCAGGTTCAGCCGCGACGACCAACAGTGTTTTCCCTCTGTGCGTCAACAGCATTGACGTCGGAAACGAGCAACAGGGTTCCTTCGGGCGCGACAGATTGTCGGCACCGACACGGCGAATTACTAGTATGCATGACGTCTCTGGCTTGCGATCGGTTCTAGGAGCTGATGTCCGTCAATCGACATGGCCGGTATGAACGTTGTGCAGCAGTCCAGCATCAGATCCGTCAGAAGGGATCCGCGCGTCTGGGCACACAGAACTCCATGGGTACGGTTGGTTGATGTGTGAGCAGGAGTACCCGACGATCATCTAACTCCAACCGGGAAGCGGACGTCGGCGGCCGCCTGGAGATCACTCTGACGCTGTATTTAAGTCACGCGCACACTGGCAAGATGTTCACCAAGTTGCGCGCGCTGGCGACGCCCACGACGGCCCTACGTCGGTTGTCGTACAAGCGCGTCAATCCGACAGCGCCCGAGTACAACGAAACCATACAGCGAGGCCATGAGTAAGGTCGCTACGTCACCGTCGCCAGACCGGGTCTGACGCGTGGCTGGCCCGCAGGCGTGACCGCGATCAGAAAGCCAGATTGCGTAGGTTGCTCGACCTGAAAGAGATTCAGGAGCTCGAACGTATTTTCAGCGAGCAGGGGTCCCGGCCGCTGACGCCCAGCATGCGTCGCGCCCTGCTGCAGTGGAAGACCCCGCCAAAGAAGTAGGAGGAGGGTCCCAGCATGCTACACAAATCCCCACTGGGTGCCGCTTTACTCTTGCGAAGTATGCTACGGATACACCTCGTAGCGGTTCAATATAAACGGCCGACGTTTTCAAACTCATCGGCGGTGGATGCTGTTTCCGTCGCCCGTCATGCCACGGTTTGGCAAATTGCCTGTGTCAGCACTGCCGTCCACGTCTGAATCGAGCTTTGCCAGTTGATTTCGCGTTTGTTTGTCAGTTACCATCTTCTCAACCAAGACAGGCACCAGGCGCGCGAAAGTGCTCGGTGCCATTTCGAGCACCGTCGGTTGCGTTCAGGTTATCAATGGCTGTCCAGGTTGCTGATGCCTGTCGGGAGGCGCGGCTTGGTGCCGGTAATGTAAGAGATGGTCCGCGTTTTCCCACATCTTACATCGACAGGAACGATGCGATCTGCAAACGTCGATAAGAGGTGGCATTTGACATGCGGAATATGATTTGGGGTGTACGTTCCATCTGGTTTTGACATCGACGGGAATGGACTTTCACCTTGGTCGCTGTTGAACCGTTACTGAGCGGGCGTTCTTCGAGGCCACGCTGTTTGGCGAACGGGGACCAGCTGAGCACCTAAACAGAACAATCGTCCGTGCCACGTCTTTGTCTTCAGCTGGGTCAACGCCCGTGATCCTGGTCCAGCCGCTCCTCCCTTCCCGCTCTGACGCACCACGATCTCGAGGCCATTCTGAGTTCTGCTTCGGCCGGACGTGCAGTACGTAACAACGTCGGGCACGTGCCTCCGGACCAGAGATCAAACAGCACTTCTTTGAGCATTCAGCCTCGAGAGAAATTGCAGTCACCTTCCACAGCTCGATAAGCGGCAACTTGGTTCAGGCTCAGCCCGGGACAACGAAGGGCAAGGGGCAGCCCGTCCTGGGAGGCGCGGCGGCGTTCCGAGACGGAGGCCCAATCGAGACTCGCGCGTTGCTGCGTGACAGTGGGCCGCGTGGCTGCCGCCGCGTGAGCGCGTGACCTCCTGTCACGGGCGCCCAAGCCGGGACAGCCCCAGTCCGCCAGCCGTTCGCGCGGCATGCGCGCAGTCCCAGTCACCTTCTAATTTTGGTTTTGGTCGTTGGTCGACGGTCGTGAACAGATCAGAAGCGATCGACAGGGGCGACGCCGTCCGTTGGCTTCTGGACGTGTGCACGCAGTGATCATCACAGACGATATGAAGGCTGACGTAGGGAAGGTCAAGGAGACGCTCCTCGGCTTGGAGAACTACATCAACGAGCGCTGGAACAAGGGCGATGTCGACGGGGCCTTGGAGATCTACAGTGACGACGTGACGTACTTCGACCCGATGACCGACGGGCTGCTGGCAGGCCGTCAGCAGGTTGAGGCCTACTTTCGAAAGTTCTTCGAAGGCAAGCTCAACATCGTGCGCAACGATTTCCTGAACACCAAGGTGATCGTCAACGACGCTGGCGATATGGGCATCGTCACCTACAACTTGATCAACTACGTCCCAGATGGGAAAGGGGGAGAGAAATGCGGCACGCCTTGGAACTCGACTCAGGTCTACCGCCTGATCGACGGCAAGTGGCGCACCGTGCACGTCAACTGGTCAATCACCAAGCTCCCGGCAGCCATGCAGGCACTGATGAGCTGATTGGGGCGCAAATTGCAATACAACACAGAGACGGCGTACGTGCGAAACGTTTAATGCGTCAATTATGTATGAACTGAACGCAAACAAGATACCGTTCATCCATGCAAAGCGTCTGGCGCCTGTCTATGGTGGCACGTAACGTGGTGGCGTCAGCTGTCCCTCGTAACCTGTTGTCGGGAAATTCGTCTACTGACGGGCCTCTTGAACTATGCTGGTGATCGTGCTGTGGCCCAAGGAAGAAGCCAGACTATCCTCTATAGTCGTGGCACTTTCACTCCGGGCGCCACCCTGGCCGAGCACAAACGTGCCGACGTCGATAGATGGCAGACGCGTTATATCCCTTACGGGTCGAAACCGCTCGACATCGTGATACTGGATGTCAGCGCCTGATGCATTGTCAGAAAGTTCACAGGATCGGACCACATTACTCGAGTTCGGAAGTATTTCGTTCGGGTTGTTTGGCAGTGAACGCGCATTGACAGGAGGAAACTCTGGGTAAGAGAACCGGCGGCGATAATCGTTTGAACATCGGATGCGCAGTCAGGTGTGGCAATCGGCCAATTTATTGTTCAAGTCGGACGCGACTGGGCCAATGCATCCCGTAGCACATTGGCCATCTCGCTGTCGCCGAGAGCATCAGCAATACGAACGGCGGCGCTTTCGACCTGTGCGCCCCTGTCGATCAGGATCCTGATGGTATCGGCGCTGGACGACCATGCGGCAAGCGTGACGAGATTCTCACCCGAGGAGGACGACACTAGGCGCAGGTCTGCTTTGGCGGTCGTTACCAATTCACGCACGGCGCTGCGATTATCCAGGCAAATGGCCTCTTCAAGCACCGGCACCAGGCGAGCCCCCGCGGCGAACAACGACATTAGCATTGGAGTGCGACCGGGGCACCCCTCCTGACTGGCCGCCACATACGCGAGACTGAAATCGGTGCTCGAGGTCGCATTAGGCTCAGCCCCGGCACGTAACAGAACGTCCACCGCCCATGTGTCCCCAGCCAGAATCGCCATCTCCAGCACCGTTGTCCCATCGGCGTCCCGAGCGTTCAAATCGCGGATCGCACGCGACATGGCCCAGATCAGCCGCTGATGAATACTCGTTGCGGTTTCCTGTCGTTGCTGATGGATCATCTCCGTGTACCCCCCAAGCCCTTGGATCGATGGCGACACCGGTTGCGCAGGAACGCCTGCCTGAACCAGGTGCATTAACGCGTTCCTGCCCGTAGAGTCAACCAAGTTTGGGTCGAACCCACGCCTCAATAGTGCACGGGCGATTTCAGCAGACCCTGATTCGGCGGCGACGATCAGCGCTGTTCGCCCGCGAGCATCGGTAGCACCGATGTTCAGCAGGAACCCATCCTGGATCAAGATACTGACCAGGGTCGCACGGTTGCGTCGGACGGCAACGTGCAGGGGCGTGTTATGGAACTTGTCAACGGCGTTGACGTTCGCGCCTGCATGCAGGAGCATCCTGGCAATGTCGGGATTCTTCCCGCGACACGCGCTGTGCAGAGGCGTCGCAGTCGCCTCGTCGTCCTGCGTGTCGGCAGCATTCACATCGGCGCCAAACTGGATCAGCAACTTGCATATCGCCGCCAGACCTTTCTGGGCCGCAACGCTCAGCAGAGTCGTTCCCGACGCGTTGCGGGCGTTGGGATCCGCACTGGAGGCCAGCAGCGTCTCAACAAGTGTGGCGTCTCTCGTTCGCACCGCTAAATGGAGCAGGGTGTCCCCGGATGGTGTGCGCTCGTTGACGTCGCAGGCTTTGGCCAGCTCGCCAACGATCGATGCATCCTTCCGAGCGACTGCCACGTGCAACGGGGAGTGCTGCGCTTTGTCGTATATGGAAGGATTGTCGACGTGACGGACGAGGACGGCAACGAGTTGGGATGGCCCAAGCGTCGATGGAGTCAGCGCGGTCGTCAGCGCGTCCTCGACGACAGCGGAGCGAACGCTGGGCACCAACCACTGCAGTATCCGGTCGGCGATGTCGAATTCGTTATTTTCTATCGCCTTCTGAAAGTCGTCGAACGGCGGCGATGAAACGCGTAGGCGATGTGTCACCAGCAGCGACACGACCGACTCGGGAAGCACCCTGGGGCAGATGCTGGTCAGACAACGACCACCCAGCGATCAACGATGGATGAACATGGACCCATTCTCAGGAGCGAGCCAGATATCGAGACATTCCTTCAACGTTTTCTGTCGACCTCCTTTGACGAGTTCTTCGATGATGCCCTCGAACAGATACGGAATCTCCAGGTAATTCGCCGCATTTAGAAGCGCCCGCCACTGGCCGTCTGCCTGCGCCGTTTCTCGAAGCTTGGCTATCCAGTTCGCCGTTGCGAACCGGTCCACAGGCTCCATCGACAGGAACGATGCGATCTGCAATCAGAAACCGAATGTATGTTCGTTATCGCAGACAACACGACAGGTACGGAAATCGGTACCTGTTTGAGGGTGCTCGTGTCGAATTGAACGGTCATACTGGTCACGGTCGAATCGTTGTCCAGCATGCGTCCCAGCAGGCGAGCGTGCTTGGCGGCCAAGTGCCGAGGCACCGACACAGACGGGGCGTTCTTGTCCCTTCCAGCAACGAGCTCCAGAGTCGCGCCAGGTGGACCTTCGTTATCCAGGACGATCCCCCCACTGGGGCAGGATGGCGCTGGGCCGTCCATCTCCTTCTCGTACAGGAGAGGCGATAGCCGTAAATAGAGGCCGAGGCGACCGTCCCGGGCCCCCTTCTGCATGCAACCACGGGGACAAAGGAGGCGCTTTGGACCAGGAATGCATACACCTGAGGCTTTGTCCGCTAGGCCTGTGAGTACTTCCAGCAATAATGAATACGTGACAGCGAACCCATGCGCAATACCTATCAATTACCCGGCATGTCAGAGCACAGTACGCTGGTCGTCACCGATACAGCTGCGCTGGTCGTCACTGATACAGCTGCGCTGGTCGTCTGAAGTCCTTCCTATCAAAGACGGACGGGGAGCCGCCCAGGAAGAACTTGGCGGACGCGCGATCGGTGTGATGAGGTTGACAGGCACGCCGATGTGCGTACGGTAGACGGGGGCGCCTCCATCGGCCGCTTTGGCATCGATGATGGACTGCATCAGGTTGCTGGCATCGATGGCGGACAATGGGTTGGGCGGTCCCGCCCACGATGCCGCGTACCGAACCAGGCGAACGACACGCGACTCGGTATCGACTGGCCCAAACAGAGCGGGCGGAATAGGTGTACCAGGAATCGTGTCCCACGATTATATTCACCGGATCGACATAGCTTACGTTAAACACGTCGTCCGCCATGGTGCACCCAGCGATGTCGGCGCCGCTCTTCAATAGGATATCAAATCGCAATCGCCGATCAAAGGGAAGCATGGCTACACGTAATCGCGGACGATCGTCTACATCTCCAACGACAACGAATGACGTTGTTTAGATTACGTACACCGACACGTCCATCCGTAAATGATGGCGTTGCGCGAAACCACAGCTATAACCAGTCAACGACAGCGGACCGCGTTGTCGACATTGACGGATTAACCGGCGACCACTGCCGACGCCCGGGCATTACATACTCAGACAAGATGCACGAATGATGGGGTTGGCATCCTCCATGGTATCCGACCGTACGTGAGCCAGCCCAGACGACGCCGTCGAAGCGAGGTGCGCTAGGTATTGATGTCGTCGCGTCTCACAGACGTGATCGTCTACTGATCGAACACGCCGATCCGCGGTCACGTAATTTTGTGTATTAGTTGGCCCAAGCTCAGGCCCGGTTTGGGCACCCACAAGTAGCTGCGTCGGCGTCAGCCAGGTGCGAAATTGACCATCTGCTTAAACGCAGCATATGCTTCCGCCGAGGGCCTGATCGGGGGTGGCCTCGGATGTCGGTGCACACCGTGGTTGGAGACGATAACTACGGTGGTAGACTGTCGCTCGTGCTCCTCAATGGTGATCGTGGCCTCGCATGGCAAGTGCAGCAGCGGTTCCTGGTGATGCACGCATAGTGCCTCAGATTTCATCGGCAGGCAGTGTTTGTTGCGATTGCGCCTGGGAACCTTCGGGCGCTCGACGTACCCACAACGCTCACGTGGACAGACGTACACGCCGAGACAGGATTTTACATGCCTTTTGCGGGCGGTTCTGTTCCCACTCGAGGTGCTATACGTTACCGCTGCCCACCCGATTCGTCGATACAGCAATACGTCTTTTCTGTCTGTCACATCGGCCCAGTAACAAACGTTGCCGTTGGGGTATTCGCGCGAGCTGTCGATTTCTGGAGTCTGGTTGCTCGACTTGGCTATGTTGTCGTCTTCATCTTCGTCCAGGTGTCGTTGCGCAGAGAGATCGTGGGACTGCCGGCCTTTGCGGATCGCCTGGTCCAAGAGTGGTCCAGGGAAGGCGCCTGCCTCAAACGTGTTTCTATGGGCGTTGTAGCTGGAGACTCTGTCCTCTTCCAACGAGCAAACCGCCCCAGAGTCATGACGCGTCGCATCGCGGTGTTGTGTTGCAGTCGGCTGTCTGTCGATGCCCAACGCTGCCAGGACTGCACCTGTATCTACATCGTCAGTCGCCAGCTGCAACAGCAGCTTCAGGCCGTTCACGAGCAGCTTGTCCAGCTGCGCCATCGCGGCCAAATATACCAAGCTCCAAGTGCAACTGGACGAGCCAGGTATGAACTCCTTCAGCCCTTAGCACTCTCAATCGTGTGATTCCTCTTGTGAATATATTTCCAGCCGTGGTCCTTCGGAGTCCGAGTGAAACTGCGGTCTGCTGCAGGTTGCGCGAGCCGCGCGGCTCCGTGGCGGTTGGCAGTGCGTATTGCGCGCCGCGGCCGCTACCGTATGCGTCGTGCCCACAGCATTAGCCGCCTGTACCGGCGAATGTCGTCATTTGCGCCCGAATCCATCGATCGAATGACGCAGTTCATGGACGCTGCACTTCGGTGCAGGCGAGCGGAGCGCGACTCGAAACAGAGCATCGAGTTGTTCCTGTCGCCGCGGCTTGACTCCATCCTGCTGCGGTACCGAGACATTCAGGCCGATATACCGTGCCAATCGCCTTACCGGTTCCCGCAGACTGAACGCGAACTTCTCGACGTCATCGGTGGCAATTACGACGCGATTCGCTTGATGGGCGCCGCGCTGTCTCTGGAACCGAATGCGTGCGTCCTCATATTCGGCTCGCTGGACGATGTCCAGCGCGTTTGCGATCTGTGTCGATTCACGCGGTCTGAGGGACCCCGACATGCGTTCCCCGTGCATACCTCCTGGAGACCGTCGTATATCGTGTCGCACGTCAAACGTCACTTCCCGGACATCCAGAAGGTCAAGCTCTCGCATCGGCTGGGTCTGCTGAACCGAGTTCGACGTCACCTGCCGGACCAGTGGTTCCTGGTCGTCATGGAACGGCCGGACAGGTCGAAGGGGAGATCTGCCTGGGAAGTGTCGTTCCCAGGTGGCAAACGCATGCTCGGCGAGTCGGCATTGTACTGCACAATTCGGGAGATGCGAGAGGAGGTTGGCCTGGAGTGCGACTTGTCCCGAATCGACTCCTACCCGCCTGTTCGCGTCTACATGGACTCGAAGTTTTGCGGGTTCCTCATGGAACCTGGCCATCTCTGTCGTTCGCTGCCGGCGCCGTCCAGAGCGAGAGATTTACCGGACGTAATTGGACATGATCCTCCACATCCCCGAAACACTGCCGACGACGACCCTGTTCTAGATGCGCACGACACTGCCGTCGTGATCGCTGTGAACGCTGGCCCTGCTGCTGCCATACAACAGATCTAATGTTAGACAGTAATGTATAATTACCCGATAGATTGAAACAGGGAATTAAGGTCTGCGGGGAATCTCGTCCAACGACTTGGGCATCCATGGTAGCGCCAGGCCGACGTTGTACTTGGTGAAGCCCAGCGGGTCCCGCACAACGTTATTGACGCGATACCGGATCGTGTTGACACCGTCCACATATCTGCTGGCAAGTCCATTCTCGACCTGGCCGAGGTACTCGCGGTTATAGTTGAAGAGCGGGGTCACATCGAGGTCCTTGACCCGAGGATGGTCCAGAGCTTTGTACCGACCGATCGATGGGTCCAGTTTCGGCGCTTGCTTGAATTCGCCCATGATCCGTTGGTACAAATCGTCGTCTTCCATGCCCCAGCCCCAGTATCGATTGCTCATGCCGTTCATCCGCTTGTAATCGGCGACGGTGACGAGGAGCGCGCCTCCGACCATGGTTGGGTATGCAGGTTGCCAGCCGTACTGGGACGAAGCGCTGCACAAGTGCAAGGGCGTGGAAGGCATCTCGTACGTGTTGCGATCGTCCACCGGGATCTGGTCAACATCGTGCAGGGCGATATACGTGAACCCGCGTTTCGCAAGGTGGTACCCGATGTTGAACAGGGCGCCCTTGTTAAACAAGACGCCTTCCTCCTGTTCGACAACAATGATCTCAAAGTCACGGCCAGCTCGGGTGAGGAACTTGTTCATGTACGTCGCGAACTCGCGAAGATTCGCCGTTCTTCCCGCGCCCTGCGACGTATTGCTGGCTGAGTCCCGGAACGGGACAATGACCGCCAGTCGAGGATTGCCTGGTGATGCAGGGCGCCACCGTGCCTGCCGTACCTCGCTTGGTAATTCAGGTTCGGGAAACACGCCCGGGATGGTTTCAAGCCGCGCCCCGATGACAGGATACAGTTGGTTAAAGACAGAGCCGGTGATAGGGACTCGACGATACGCCAGATTGGGCTGGAACTGCCGCAAACGGGACGGCGGCCGACCCGCTTCCTGTTGCAGACCGATAATCATGGCGGATGGAGGCAGGAGTGCGACAATCGCATCAAGAGGGCCGTTCGCCGCCACGACGAGAACGTCCAGGGCCCCGATGACATTCGGACGGATGGACGACGTGGAGTACAACGGGGTAACGTCCAGATTCGAATCCTTGAACTGTGGGAGCAGCTCCTGTGCCATAGGGCATGCCTGCTTCGATTTGCAGTTGAACACCATGGCAGCACGAACGGTCCAAACAACAGGATCCTTAGGCGCCGGCGCAGGTGTAACGACGAGAGACCTTTGAAACTGGTAGTCCGGTGGCGACCCATCGTCCGCCGTGTCGACAATGTAGACGAGAGTCGACAGGCATAGTGAGGTCGAAGTCGGAGCTGGGAGCACCTTGCTGAACGCAGCGACCCAGACAGCTTCGTGATGCAGTGCGGCACCGACGTAAAGCACGCGGGCGTTGTCAATGCCGAGCCGGCGCAGGATCTTTGCAATTCGCTCAATAAAGGCCAGGTGCACTTCCAGAGACGACGTAGACGGTGCTTGAATCACGACAGTTGGCACGCTTTGAGAGGTTTCGCATGAGGGCGACGATTGAAACGTCAGCGGGATATCCAAAATGCTGTCCACAGCCTGCGAAGGCTGACTGCATTGAAGAGAGAGGCCTCTGGTAGCGGTAATCATCGCGTCGGTCCCCACGCAGTAGAGCGCACGGCCACTGTTCGAACGACCATCCGGAACGCAGAACAGCTTGCTGGGTCCGGTAGCGCCGTTGCAGTACGAGACGGCGTTATCCGGCACGGCCGTGGCCGCGAAGACGTGCCGCACCGTCTCCGGCTGACTGGTCCACAACCCCCGCATAAACGTGATGACGCCTAGCACCCAGATCGTCGACCCAGCCGCCAGCACGATCTGCATACGACGCCTCCACTGCCGCCTCTGCGTCCGCCATCGCGACGAACGCCCTAGCATCACACCACAGCCGGCGACGCGGCCCTGCCACAATGACGGGTTTGCTTGCCAGACCGCACGAGTCTGCCTATGGGGCGCACCGTCTGGTACCTACCGCCGGAAGTAGCCCTCGGCAGGGTCCCAAAAAATTGCGCGCCATGTCACAGACGTTCAAGGCCTGGTGAATGGTGATCCATAGGTAGGAGGTATTCGACCATACTCGACAGAGCAGCGTGCACGCACGACAATCGACATCGGTATCGAGAATAGACGCCACCATGAGTCGCCTGCCAGTGGAATGCCAGACACAGGAAAGAACTCGTGACCTCATGTCAAGCGCGTTGCAGTCCCGATTCAGAGCGGGAACGCCACCAGTAAACCGCGTATCTGAAGAATGGGGTTGTTTACTGCACTGTGTCGTTGTTGAGGACCCAACGGTGGTGTAGGAGGTCGTTGACCGTTGGTCGGCGAGTGACGTCACGCTGGAGGCATTGGGAGCAGAAATCCCGCGCGGCGTCGGATAGATGACTGGGTATAGTCGGGGTGCGGTCCGACTGAGATAGTACGACCAGGATCTCGATCTGGGACAGTTTCGGGTCCCACGGCGCCCGTCCAGTTGCCATCTCGATGATGGTGCATCCCAGGGACCAGATGTCGGCTGGCGGGCCGTACCTATCTGGCATCAGTCAGAACGTGAGTATCCGCAAACAGAACCGGCACGAACCCTTTCTGGATGACGACTTCGGGAGCCATCCAGTTTGGCGTGCCACACACCGCAACAGATGGGTTCCCTTCGCACACGTCCTGGACGAGCTTGGCAGCGCCGAAATCGGCTAACTTGACAACACCTTCGTTTGAGACGAGAACGTTGCTGCCTTTGACGTCGCAATGAACGACGCCATGTTCATGAAGGTAGGCGAGCCCATTCAGGATCTAGCGGCAGTGAGATCACCTTCACCGGTTATGATGTCGCGTTTCTGTTCACCTGTCTCGTGTAGTTCCTAATCAGGGGCTCGGGCAGAGCGCCATACTCTCTCAGTATCTGTGCGACCGATCCGCCTGACACAAGCTCCATGATGATGTACAGGCGGGGCTGTTTTTGATCGAGGCGGGTGCCTAAGAACTTGACAATGTTGTCATGTGCTAGCGCTCGAAGCAACGTGATCTCATTGCATAGTTTCACAATCTGGGCACACGGTCAGCTGTGTGTCCGCCTAACGATTCATCCTATACCTACAGCGTCATCAACGACATCCTTGCCGGGTTCTTTGGCGCCGCCCGTCCGAATTGGGATCTGCTTGATTGCAACGCGAGCGCCCGTGCGCACATCGATGGCCTCCACAACGCACCCGAACGCGCCTCGACCAAGAACCGGCCCGGTCAGCCAGTTCGCCGGCGACTCCTGCCAAACGCGAGTTTAGCAGCTCGACACCATTGTAAAGGTGCAGCAACGTGCCTGTGAGGCGCGATAACGCAGGATATCGTCGATGGGCAATCTCTGTGATAGGTTCAGGTTGCCGTTCGACGATGCATGTCACCTGTTGGTACTTTGGTTTCGTTGGGGGCGACTTCGACCATGACGCCGATGTCATCGGCGATAAGGACGCCAGTACGGGCGCGCACGACCCCGAATCGGAACGCCGCCGAATCGGCGTCGAGCCATACGATTCGCTCGCCGTTCTGCAGGACATCGCCCCGGACAACCGCCCAGAGATGGTCGGCCGTTGCCGGGCCGATTTCGGCACCGAGTTCAATGAGGTCCCGCTCGCCACCTTCTGTGCGGGGAATGTGTCTAGTCGCTGTTGTACGACGAGCGATGGACCAGCTTACCGACTGGGGAACGCATTAAGCGTCGGTGGACAATGTTGTCTATGCCAATGGCGCGAAGCTGGGAATCGGTCAACGACTGGACCTTTTCTGGGCAGGTCAGGTTGTGCTCAGTGAAGTTCGACAGATAGTGGTCGGGCAGACCCCGATCAATGAGCCATTCCCGAAGCGGGTGCTGCGATGGTGTCGATGCCATCCTCTACAGACTAGCGTCGACAAACGTGTACCTTAGGGCGATCCGATTGTTAGGTTTCATGTAGTACGACCATGTCAGGGAAGATAAGGTCACGAACCACGCGCTGGGCACGCTATTCCTGGGACACTTCAACAATTCATTCTCATTTCAGCACGCGAAGGTCGACGTCTGAAAGACTGAGCGTTTATCTTTCATTTAATCGTTCAGATGTCGACGTTTGTTGAAAGGAGAACGAAATAGTCAACGAGCGACTGTGAACGACTTTCGAGCTGAAACAGATGCAGACCGAAATGCGCCGTTGCCTGATCCAGTAAGTGTGTTCTTATGTTTGAACAGGACAGTGAAGTTCATCAGTCTGAAGCTCCAGCTTGAAACAGGGACTATATAGTTGACAGGCTGAAAGCAGGTATTTTCGTTTGTTCACTGTGGCGATAATACGCTTAACGCTTACCTGCCCAGCTGGTCACATGTGGATAACAGCGCCAAACCCGGTCGTCGCCTTTCATCGCGGAGGCCTTCGCCCAGACCGCCTCTACAAACCAGACATCTTTGTCCGATGCCCGCACTATGGGACCACAGGCTTCCACGTTAAGAACGGCTATGCGTTTGAGTAAGGAGACGGTTTCCTTTGTCGTCGGTATTGCTAATGACGACGTTCCAGTCCGGAGGTTCGTCGTGTTCGAGGACTTCGAAACATGCTCTACGTGTTTACCAACGTCTTGAAACGCGAACAATGACCACCGCCGCATCAAGGCCGCATGATTCAGTCAACACAAGTGGGGGAACCAGTTCGTTGTTGAACGCCATGGGCATGTGAGCGATGACGTCAGGATGCGTCGCATAGAAGGACGAACAGCATTGTTCGCGTTTCAAGACGTTGGTAAACACGTAGAGCATGTTTCGAAGTCCTCGAACACGACGAACCTCCGGACTGGAACGTCGTCATTAGCAATACCGACGACAAAGGAAACCGTCGCCTTACTCGAACGCATAGCCGTTCTTAACGTGGAAGCCTGTGGTCCCATAGTGCGGGCATCGAGCTGAAGACGTATTCGGAAGAGGTTTGTGGCGTAATGATCAACGGATGCGCCGAACGTGCTTATTATGCATATCTCATGTGTATTCATAATGAACACAACGACATTCAAGATCGGCTCTCGCGGATGAAGGCCTACGCAGAACGTCAGCCACCTCATCTCGAACGGCTAGTTGAAAACCGAAACGTCGAGACATGCTCAGAAACATGCAATCAACAAGGCCAACAGCCGTTCAGGCAATGTAGGTAAGTAATCGTGGAATCATCAGAGCGCATGAAAGACAACGACAACGTCTACCAACCTGTACGACGTACGGACGCGATTGACTCGCTGTGGGGCAGTGTGGCCTTTCGCGAAATGACTCGGCGTGATTGTTGTCCGCGGCGGAGTCCGCCACGCAGTCCTGACGCTGCTCTCGGTACCTGCCCTGCGCTAATCATCCAAGATCGACGCCGACGCGGCGCGCAACGATCTGTATTGATCGGCGCCGGGTTTTCTCGCCATGACGACGTTGCGCCGATTCGAAGCGAACGACCTGTTCGCGTTCAATCGTGTTAACGCGGATTCGTTGACGTAGGCTGGGGATCGCGGTCTGACTACGGGTGCCGGGCGCTAACTCATCTGTCTAGTGAAACGGTGGACCATCATCTGCAGTAGTAGCATGGCAGGTCGATTGCTAACAACGGGGCGTTGCTCAGTACAATGTTCGATTCTACCAGGAGTATCTGGCTCGATGGCCAGACCTTTGCCTAACTGCGGTGGCGCCTGATGGCAGGCCGATGGGATACAGTACGTCCACCCGCCGCACCTGCATTGGCCGTCCATTCCGCTTACGGTTGACTATGCAGTCATTGGTAAAGCAGAAGGCGAAGGAGAAAACTGGCACGGCCACGTGACGGCGCTGACTGTGGCTCCTGAATATCGTCGACTAGGTCTGGCGCAGACCTTGATGACGTTCCTGGAGCAGGCGTCCGAAAGGTGACGTCAGTTGGTCAGCATCACTCCGGCGGTTGCTGAACGGGGAGAGCCTTGTCAGGCAAGACGCGTATTTTGTCGACCTGTTCGTTCGCGTGTCGAACCAGGTCGCCATCAACATGTACCAGAAGTTCGGGTACGTGATTTACCGGCGCGTCATCAACTACTACTCGGGCGAGGAGGACGCCTTCGACATGCGGAAGGCATTGCCGCGCGACGTCGACAAACGATCCATCGTTCCGATGGACCATCCTATTTATCCCGAGGACTTGGAACACAACTGACCGGTTCCCACTGACAAACCAGGCCTATGCTGTTATACACTAATGTCATTGTGGTCCCGACGCCGGCACCTTCCGACCGGCTCCTGCGTTGTCGTCTTTCGCGAGGATCGGCTTCAGCAATGGCTCCTGGACCTGGAGCTCGTGCAGGGCCGGGAACTCGGTGAAACAGTCCTTCAGCTTATCGATCGGGCCCTGCAGCAGCAGCGCTCGCGCGCGTTCCACCACGCCCGGGTTGGCAGTCAGCGGTGCATGCGGTCGCGTTGGTGCATGCGCTTTCGCCATGGCGTACTCCAGCGACGCCAACCGCCACTGGTCCCTCGACGCGAAGTTCTGCTGCAGGTGGTGCAGGACCCCGTTCGGCCCCTCCTCGAACTCCATATGGTCCCGCAGCGTGCTGTAGAAGGCGTCGAACCGCTTCATGTCGCGGTCGCTGACCACGCGCTGCAGGTCGTACATCAGCCTGACGTGTTCGGCGTGGCCCTGGTCGGCCAGCGCCCTGCCCCGGTCGCCCATCGTCCCCAGCAACGTGTACAGGACGACGTTCTCCGCGTACGAATGCCGACAGTACGTCCAGACGAACTGGTTGAACCATTTGCCGCCGGCCTGGGGCGCCGCGCTCCTACACACCTCGTCGTAGATCTGCCGCATCGCCTCGTGGTCCTCCAGCGCGTCGTGCACGATGTCCTCCCGGATCGGGTGGATCCCGTCCGTCCTCTGGTACGCGTACGACGCGTTCGGCACGACCTGCCTCCTGTACCATCGTCGCCCGAGTCGCGTCGGGCGCATCTCGGCCGCCGGTACGAATGGCCGGGGTCGGAGGTCGCCGGAGGAGGCCGTTGCATCATCGTCCTTCCTTCCTTCATGGAGGAGCAGCCCGTCATACCCGCCGTCGAATGCCGGCCGTGTTCCATCGCATGGGCGCGGGCATCCGCTCGATCCCACACGCGCTGGCGGGCGACGACGACGACGACGACGACCACCGGGGCGCGATCCGCTCCATCAACCTGCACTGCAACGAGATCGACCGGATCGACGGCCTCGACGCGTTCGCGACCTCGCTGCGCCAGCTGAACCTGTCGTCGAACCGGATCGAGCGGATCGATGGCCTGCAGGCGCTGGCCAGCCTCGAGTACCTGAACCTGTCGTCGAACCGGATCCGGGTGGTCGCCGGCCTCGACGGGCTGCACCGCCTCACCGTCCTGCTGCTGTCGTACAACCCGATCGTCAGCGTCGTCGGCCTGGCGCCCGGCGCGTTCCAACCCGGGGCGCCCCGCCTGCACACGCTCGACCTGCGCGACAACGCCATCGAGTCGCTCGACCAGATCGACCTGCTCGTCGGGTGCCGCGCCCTACGCGCCTTAACGCTGGCGAGCGACGCGACCGGCAACGCCGTCTGCAAGCAGGCCGGGTACGCGTCCAGGGTGGGCGCCGTCCTCCCATGGCTGTCGACGCTGGACGGGGCGGTCCCGTCCGCGATCGTGCCCACGCCCCGCATCGACACCGTCCTGAACACGTTCCGGTCCAGGAAACAGCAGCAGCAGGCGCGGCCGTCGCCGGGTGCCGCCCTGGCGATCCTCGACCAGGCGCTGCAGGAGGCGCGCCTGGAATCCATCGAGTCCAAGCTGGAGCGCGTCCTGGCGACGGCGGCGCCGCCCGCCGCGGTCGAGCATCGCGACGCGGACGCGCAGGTCGGCGAGACGACGACGACGACGGCGACGGCGTCGACGTGGACGGAGGTGGAGGAGGGGCCCGTGCTCGTGAATGCGTCGACGATGACGGATCCGGACCGGGAGGTCGGCGACCGCATCCGGGCGCTGCAGGCGCAGGTGGAGGCGGCGCGCGCGTTCGTGCACGAGCAGGCCAACGCGCACGACACCGTGCTGAGGCAGACCGAGGAGCACTGCCTGGCGTTGCAGCGCGCCGTCGACGAGGCCCGGCGCGAGCAGGGCGACCTGACGCGTCGCGTGTCGCACCTGGAATCGGAGCGGGACGCGCTGGCGGGCCAGGTCGAGCGCGCCGGCCGCGACGTCGAAGCGCTCCACGCCGAGCAGTCGCGCTTGACGTCGCTCGTCGATCAGGCGACGGCCGCGAAGGCGGCGGCGATCGTGCAGGTCGAGGACCTGGAGAAGCGCGTCCGGGACGACGCTGCCGCGAAGGGTGACCTGGTCGCCCAGGTCCAGGCGCTGTCGGGCGAAGTCGACCGGTTGCGATCGGCGAACGACCTGTCGGCGAAGACGATCGAGACGATCCGGGCCAGGGCGGCCGAGAACGACGCGGAGCAGGGCAGGACGGCGACGGCGATGGCGGCGAGGTGCACGGACGTCGAGACGCATTGCAGGAGGCTGGCCAGGGATCGCGCCGCGCTGAAGGAGATCGCCCGAGACGCGCTGCAGAAGCAGCGGCGCGCGTGCCGCCAGCTGGACGAGGCGCTGGCGCGACAGGCGGAGCTGAGCGAGGCGGTGGGCCACCTGCAGAGCGAGGCGCGAGACGCGCAGGCGGAACGGGACCGGACGCAGCGCGACGCCAGCAGGCTGGAGAAGGAGCTGGCGGCGGCGAACGCGATCGTCGAGGAGCAGCGGGCGCAGCTGGTGGCGTTCTCGGAGCGGATGGCGTCGGTGGAGGACAGCTTCAGGGAGGTGGAGGCGGAGAGGCGCCGGGCGTCCGACCAGGACAAGGTGCGGGCGAAGGTCGCCGAGGACCAGGCGGCGCACGTCCAGCAGCTGAAGGCGGCGCTGGCGGCGCTTGAGAAGGAGAAGCGGGAGTGGGCGGCACTGCAGGACCAGCTGTCGTCCCGCGTACGCGATTACGCCGACCGGTGCCACGAAGCGGAACGCGCGCTGGACGACTGCCAGGCGACGTTGCAGGACGTGGAGCAGGCTCGGGCAGAGGAGGTGGCCGCCAGCGAGCGCGACGCGAAACGCGTCCAGGACGACCTGGCCGAGCGGGATCGCATCGTGCGGTACGTCGAGCAGGAGCTGGACGACGTCCGCAAGGCGTACGCGATGAAGGTCGGCGAGTTCGACGAGCAGAACGCGCAGAGGAACGCGGAGCTGGCGGGCGCTCGCGCACAGGCCCAGGCGCAGGAGGTCAGTTGCGACCCCCGGCGGGGCGTTCCTGCAATGTGCAATGCAGTGATGCGGTGTGTGTGTGTGTGTGTAGGCGGCGCTGGCCGATACGAGGGCGGCGCTGGCGCTGGCACGGCAGGAGGCGGCCCGGCAGCAGGCGCTGGCCGAGAAGGCGGCGGCGCGCGCGTCTAGGACCGAGACGGAGATGCGGGCGCTGCTGGGCGAGATGGAGCGCAAACGTCGCGAGGCGCTGCGCCTGGCGCGCAGCTGGTCCACCGGCGATAAAGTGTCATGACACGCGCGCGCGCGCACACACACACATCGACGCTCTCTGCTAGTGTACTGATTCGCCCGTCGGCTCCGTCGGCAATCGCTTGGGCGCTGACTTGCGATGCTGGCGCGCCCGGTCCCCTGTGCGGGCACGTCCCCTCGTCAGAGACCCGGATGGTGGTGCGCTCATGGTCGTGGGCAACACGAACGCATCTGCAACAGCTGCGCGTAGACGACGGCGGCGCGGTCCTTGGACTCCTTCGAGATGCCGCCTTTCGACATGAGGAACACGCTGTGCACGATCTCGTCGTCGTCGACGGCGCGCTCCAGCACCGCACCTGTGCACAGACGCGCGCGCGCCCGCACTCAGCATCAACGTCGCGGGCGCGCCCATCTCGTTCGCCAACCGTGCTGCAGCATGTTCAGGAAGGCCTCCATGCCTTTGCGACGCACCGGGAAGCACGGGTCGGTGCGCACGGCGGTCAGCTGGTGGAAGCACCCGGCGTCGATCAGCGCGTCCTGGACGGCCCCTGCGCGGCAGACCTGTCGTCAGCGGGTGCCCCTGGCGCGCGCGCGCGCGCGTATCCACCGCCTGCGAACGCACCGTTCAGGCTGAGGCTGGCGCACGCGTTCGACGCCTTCTTGCGCATCAGCGCCACGTCGCTCGACAGCAGGCGCAGGATCAGGCTGAGGCCGCCGCCTCGGCAGAACTCGACCTGCGACGGTTCTGCAACGGGAAGGTCATCCCGTGGGCAACGTCGGCGGAAGCGCTCCCACCCTGTTCGGCCATGAACAGGAGCAGGCGTCGGGCGGATCTCCCGGCCGCATCGCTGACGGTCCCGGGCGCCGCATGGTACCTGTGCTCGACGTCGATCAGGAACGGGACCGCCCCGGCGCTCGCCGTGTACGCCACACAGTCGTCCTTGGTGTTGCACAGGCGCACCAGCGTCTTCAGCGTCTGCTCGACGATGTCGTCGGCCGTTGCCGCCCCCTGCAGGAGCGGCTGGACGATGCGGGCGACGATCGCCGGCCACTTGCCGTCGAGCAGATACCGCTCCGCGTGCGTCAGGAAGTTGTTGATCGCCTGCAGGACGAGCCGCTGGCAGGCGGGTCGCGATGGCGCCGAACAGCGCAGGAGCGATTCGATGGCGCCCATGCGGGACAGTTCCCGCGTCAACTTGGGCAGGTCGCACAGGTTCCTGAACAGGAGGGCGGCGCCCTCGTAGTTGACGTTGTCGGCCAGCGTGTCCACCAGGGCGCAGATCTTGGCGACGGCGCCCCGCTCCATGACGACCGGCGCGAACCGGACCGCCTCGGCCACCATCGCCGTGCACTGGACCGCCTCGTGCCTCAGCTCCGGGCACGGGTGGTCCAGCATGGCCAGGATCTTGCCGAACCCGTCCTCGTCGCCGACCATCATCGTGTTCAGCGTCTCGTTCCGCTGCAGGAGCAGCGCGAGCGCCCGGGCCCCGTTCAGCGCCGTCTCCAGGTCCTCGCAGGCGGACAGGTGCCCGATCGGCCCCAGCATGCTCGAGATCAGGTGCCGGATGGCGGCGGTGCCACACTGGGCGATCAGGCCCCGGAGGATGCGGGCCACACAGCGCCGCGTCTGGAGGTGGTCGCTGAACGCCAACGAGATGACGACGGTCAGCAGCGAGTGCTCGATGATCTGGTCGGCGCCGATCGACGACTGGTCGAACAGCTCGGCGATGGCGAACAGCGACAGCCACTGGACGACCGGGTCGCGGTCGCGAAGGAACCGCATCAGGTGTTCGACGTACCGCTCCCTGTGCATGTCGACGTGCAACGCGCTCGACTTGACGATCGCGTTGACCAGGGTCAGGAACGCGAAATGAACGGTCGCCTGGTCCTCGTTCTTCAGCAAAGGGATCAGGGCGCCGGCGGACACGAACTCCCGGTCGCGTTCGTCGAGGCGGAACGTGCGATGCGACGACAGGCGCGCCATGGCCAGCAGCAGCGTGCGGGTCGTGTCCCGGCGCAGGACGAACGCCGGCGTCCCCTTCTTGCACCGGCGCTCCTGGCTCTGCAGAAGCGTCAGCGCGTCACCCAGGCCGGCGAAGTCGAACTCGTGCGCCTCGATCATCTCGTCCGTCATCGACTGGACCACGTTCGCGAGGCACTGCGTCCCCTACGACGTTCGCAAATGAGCTTAACCTGCACAACGAGGGCGTCTCGCAGAGGACGTGGCCCAACGGCGCCCTTCCCGCGAGACGCCCACCTGATGAAGGACCCCTGTTACCAGTCGCTGGCAGTTCGGCAGGTGACTGGTGGCGTGGATGAACGATTGCAGGATGACGATGGCGCCGGCGTCCAGCAGCGTTCGATGCGTCCTGGACGACAGCGACAGGTTCGCCAGGGCGTTGATCGCGTCGAGGCGCAGCTGCGGGTCGAAATGCAATCGGCATTGTTCGGGCAGGTCGGGCGGGTCGACAGGCGCGGGCACGTCGTTCCATGGGTTCTTCAGACTGTCGGTGTTGACGCCGTGGGCGACCAGGTTGACCCAGTGCGACCAGTCGGGATCGACGGGCCACACGTCAGCCGGCGCCGGGTGCCCTCTGGCCAGGATCGGGAAGAACGCGTACGGGTCGTCGTCGGCGACCACGTCCAGCAGCATCCGAAACATGGCGACCGGGGCCTCGACGAGCGACATGGAGCAGGACAACTGTCGGATGATGGCCATGGCGCCGTGCCTGCACTGGATCGCGTCGCGTAACGTGCGCGCCGAACGGGACTCGGGGCATTGCCATCGCACGATGCCAATCAGCTGGCCGATTTGGGCGTCGCTAAGCGACGACGAACGCATTAGGTCAGCGTCTAGCCCGGCGCTGACGATGTTGTGGATCGTCTTCAGGCAGGACCACTGGAACGGCAGGTCGGTGACGTCGGCCATCCCGAACAGCGGCGCCAGCGACGCCGCTGCCGATGACGTATCGGGTGTTAAGAATGGGAAATTCCCTTGTGACTGACTCAGCACGTCCAGCGCCTTGCAGAGGAGCAGACGAATGTCAGAACTGGTCGTTGCAAGCTGGGTGAGGCGGTCCAGGGCGTCGGGATGCGAAAACAGGATCGCCCTAGAGCCGTCCTCCTCCAAGTGCGTTAACGCGATCAGCGCCTCGGCCATCATCGCGCAACGCAGCGCGTCGGACGCGTCCAGGTCCAGGTCCCAGAGTACGTGTTCCATGATGTCGGCAAGGCCGAGCCGTCGCAGGTCGATGTGGACGGAAGCGTTCGTCGCACTGTGCCGCGACAAGTTGGCGATCGTGCCGACCAGGCTGAGCGACGTGCGATCCAGGGCGGGAACGCGTCCGACCAGCAGCGACCGGATCACGGCGACACTGTCCGGGTGCGTCAGGAACTCGAAACAGGACACGTGCCGTGAGTACGAAGCGATCACGCGGACGGCCAGGCGCACGATGCTATCGTCGTCGTGCACGAAGCACGCCAGGACGCGGGACCATCCGTCCACGCCGAACGCGACGTTCCATTCCGGCGTGTCCGACATGCGCAGCACGATCGCCAGGACATGTCGCAGCAGCGCCACGTTGCCCTCGTCGATCAGGGCGATCAGCGTATCCCGAAAGTAATCCCCCGCTTCCAGGCAGCTCTTCTTCCCTGTGGAACGCAATCGTTAGCGTCGCAACGACGATGGGGGAATCGGGTGGGGGACTGCAACAAAAAGCCGGCCCAAAGCCCGACGCAGGGCGCAGTCACGCACAATCGGAATGTGAGACGTGCGACGGTAGCTGCGCGAAAGTGCGGGCCGTGATGCGGGCCGAGCTTTGGGCCAAACCTTTTCAGCCGCCCCCTCGTTCCCCACGGACAGACAGACGAATCGTACCGTCAGGGAAGCGGGCGACATCTTCGAGGCCGGTGACCCCGAGCAGGTGGACGGGGCTGGTCCGCGGTGCGGCGCGGCAGAAGCCGAGCAAGGTGTCGACGATGCCCTTGCGAACCAGCATGGGCAGCAGGCGCGGCATTTCGCAGCAGGCGCGAAGCACGACGGCGGAGTGGTACTCGCAGTCGTCGCGGTCGTGATCGCGCCTGGCCGTGTTCCGCGCGACGCCAACCAGGCAGGCGATGCCGTCGTCGTTGTTCATCAGGAAGTAAAAGTCGTCGCGCCCGCCGAGGAAACAGAGCACGCGGAGCGCGACACCGACCACGGACGGGGACTTGGACGGGACGACGCCCCAGAGCGTGTTGCTGACGAGCGTGTGGTCCATGTCGCGGAGCTGGATGATCGCGTCAGGGACGTTCAGCAGGTTGGACAACGCGCGGCACGCGTTGTACTGCGTTTTGGTTTCGTTCGACTGCAGCAGCGAGATGATGCCCTGGATGACCTGCTGGTCCAGCATGCCGACCCGGCACCCGGGGTGCTCGCTCAGGTTAACGAACACGGCCGCGATCGACTGCAACTGCATCTTGTCGTCGCTCTTGCACATCGTCGACATGATGGGCAGGATCCGCGCTCCGTCCACCATCTGCTGCGCGTTCCCGGGCGTCATCGCCAGGCCCGACACGGCCGAGATCGCCACCGTCTGCGTTTCCAGGTCGTCGCCGCCCACCATCAGGTCCAGGCGCGACACGTCGACGTGCTTCTCCAGGAACGCATGGTTCTCCCTGTTCGTGCTGAGGTTGGCCAGCATCGTCACCATGACTGGGCGCATCTCCGCGTCCTCCGACGACGCAATCTCGAACATCTGCTCGACGACCTTGGCGCAGGACGCCTTCAGGACGTTGTGCAGGTGCGGCGCCGAACTGAACCGCACGACGGCCAGCGTCGCGTACTTGGCCAGCGCCGGCGTCGCCTCCGAGTTCAGCGCCAGGTCGGCCAGCTGGCCCATGACGTTGACGGCCAGGACACGATTGCGCTCCCGCTCCTCGTTCGTCAGGACGCTGGCGGCGCGCGACGCGACCAGCTCGGGGTCGTCGAACGCGAAATCGTTGCCCGCGGCGCCGTCGTTGTGGTCGTCGCGCTCATGGATCAGGTGCGCCATGATCCAGACGGCCACGAGCGACACTTCCGGGAACGGGCTGCAGAGCAGGTCCTTGTAGATCGAATCGCGACACGCCTGGGCGATCAGGCGCTGCGCGTCCAGCCGGCAGATGACGTGGCCGATGGCCAGCGCCGCCATCAACCGCTTGTCGGGGTGGTCGCACTCGAGCAGGGTCACCAGGTCGACCATGGCATGCGACACGAGGCCCGCCTGCGCCGCCGGGTTCTTCGCCATCGACACCATCACCTTGAGGACGTCGAGCTGAACGGATTCCTCCGGGTGGGTGGTCAGGTACAGCAGCGTCGGGACGAGGTCCTGCTGGGAGCAGGCCGACGCGACGTCGTCGATCAGGCAGGCGTACGACATGAACTGGCAGAGCTGGCGCGTGGCGGACGCGTCCCGTCGCTTGTAGTCGAGGCCCTCGTCCTTGAGGAACTGGACGACGCCGCCCTCGATGAAGGCGCGGCCGTTGCGCGGCACCTCGGCCAGGCAGTGCAGGGCCTGGATCGCGAACACCTTCGTGGTCGTGTCCAGGAACCGGGCGATGCGCAGGATCGTCTGGACGACCAGGTTCGACCCGAACATGTGCGTGTGGCGCAGGTGGAAGCACATGTTCAGCAGGAACTGTGCCAGGCCGCGCAGGATCATCAGGTCGCCCGACTCGATGACGACGGCCAGCTTGCGGAACAGGAACGACGCCGAGTTCAGCAGGTCCTGCCGGTTGCACTCGTGGTACGACATGTTCGCCAGGGCGTACGTGCAGAACCGGGTCTCCTCCAGGTCGGCGTCCTTGTCGTCGGCCAGGTCGACCATATGCTTGATGAGGTTGACGCGCGTCAGCGGCAGCGGCGTCTCCTCCATCGACGTGAAGTTCCCGATGCACAGCAGCGCGTACTTGCGCCAGTGCTTGCACCGGGACAGGAGCAGGCGCGCGAACACGCCGATGCAGTTGCGCTCGGCGACCTTCAGGCGCAGTGGCAGGATGCCCGCCGAGAACTTGGCCAGCACGTGCAGCGCCAGCGGGAACGAGTGGTCCTGCTTGACGACGCTGGTGAACATGCGGTTGATGAGCGTCGTCTTCAGCGCCGCCTCCTGGACCGCGTTCAGGTCGGCGATGTTCAGCAGGAACTCCATGCCCTTCCTGGACACCTTCGCCCATGGCTCCGCCAGGAGGTGCTCAGCGAGGTCCAACCCTGACGTGACGTTCAGCTCGGGCGGGGGTGGCGTCCGGGCGATCACTCACAGTCCTGCCAGGGATACGTCTCGACGACAGCCCTGCTGCGGGTGAGGTTCGACAGGATCATCGCCACCATGTAGTGGTACGTCTCGCTGCACCAGAGGCGGGCGACGAACCGCAGGCCGCCGTAGCAGGCCCTGGTGACGGCGACACGAACGTCGTCGTCGTCGCGCAGCAGGCCGGCCAGGACGGCCAGGCCGCACTTGACAACGTTGACGTTGACGGTGGCGAACAGCTTCGCGATCTGCGACAGGACGGCGGGGCGCCCGATGAAGGCGCGGATCTCCCTGTCCTCCGTCGTCAGCAGGTTGCACAGGAACTTCCCGAGGTACACGAGCGTGTCGTCCAGCGTGGCCGTCGTCGTCAACGTCAGGATCGCCGCCTCGTGCTTGCGGAACTGGCCGAGCAGGACTGGGTGGTTGCCCGGGTCGGCGGCCAGGTTCGCCAGCGTCACCAGGGCGTGATCGCGCGTCTCCAGCGACGCGCGCTTCGTGTCGACCAGGACGCGGAACACGATCGGGATGATGGCGCCGGGCGAGAACGCCGCCTGGTGCCTGACTTCGCGGGTGATGTACGCGGCCGCTTTGATCGACGGTGCCAGGCAGTCGTGGTGGCTGTTCTGCAGGCCGATGGCGATGGCTTCCGGCGCCCGGTTCAGGACGAGGCGGTCGTGGTAGCGCGGGTAGTGGACCAGGTTGGCGACGAAGCCCAGGGCGGCCAGGCGGCACTCGATGTGGTCGCAGAGGAAGAACGCCTGCAGGACGATCTCGATGCCCTTGAGGTTGACGAGGAGCGTGATGCGCGCCGGGTACGACGACAGGATCTGCAGGACGCGCGTGATCCCGATCAGGCAGTCGGCGACGTGCGTCATGCTGCCCAGGACCATGATCGTCAGCAGCGTGTCGTCGTCCAGCATGCCGCGATGCGCCTCGACGACCAGGGCGAAGTTCTGCAGCATCAGGGCGATGTTGCCCAGCATGCGCGACTCCTCCGGGTCGCCCGTGCACGCCTCGACGACGTTCACGACGATCGTGAAGATGCGCCGCGACAGCAGGTACGCCTTGGCGACGTCGCTGTCGCTGACCAGGGCCAAGAAGTCGGCCGCCTTCGTCCGGCACTCGATCGTCTGCGTCTGCGTCTTGAGGATGGCGACGCAGGCGCGAACCGCGGGGAGCAGGTTCGGCCGGAACCGGGGCGACAGCGCCAGGTTCCTGCAGATGCCGATCGCCGACGCGCGGTACGACGGGTGCGGCGGGCGCTCGATCATGTGGACGATCTCGTTCAGGAACCCCATGACGAACCGGTGCCGGTCGACGTCGAGGCTCATGTTCTCGCTGGCGATGATGCAGTACCGCTGGGCGTCGGCGTCCCAGTCCTTCCTGCCGCCGTCGAGGATCAGCGCCCGCGGCAGGACGTACTCGAGGGCGTTGACCTTGGCGAGATGCGGCAGCGCCTCGGGGCGCATCGCCAGTAATTGCATGGCCAACGCGCCGAAGCGCTGACAGACGGGGTCCCGATCGCGAACAAGGGCGACGATGGCCCGGAACCCGGCGTGGTCGTCCATCATGATGATCTGCTCCCAGGCGTTCTCGATGGGCGACACCGGCGACGCGTACGTCGCGAAGCTATAGGCGCATTGGCGCCGGGCGTAGATCGTCGAGCGCTTCTGGAGCGGGATCAGCAGCTGCGAGATGGGCAGCTGGGCGACGCCGGCCAGCGTGCCCAGATGCGACAGCGGGTCGCCCACGAGGAGGACATTGGAGTCCCAGAAGGTGCCCTTGGGCCTGGGGACGGGGGCCGCAGCCACCTCCGCTGGCGCCTTGCCCGACACCGATTTCTTCGGGTCGGTGGGTCGCGACGACGACTCGGCCGACTTGCTCGGCTTGCGCTCGCTGCCGCTCGACATCGGGCGGCCTACCTATTAGAGCGCATACATAAATGCACGGATTGATCGATCCAGACGATGACACCGATGGTACCATGAGTCAACTGGGGGAGCGTCCCGGTGAGCCCACCAGCATGGTGCAAGTCGGCTGGGGATGGTGGACGGTCATCATTACTATCTTCGTGGCCATGGCCAACGCTGGCATATTCTATTGCCTGTTCAACCTGATCATCGTTGTCATCGTGATCGGGTTCGTGTGCGAATGGGAGTTTCCGGACCTGGTCAACCCGGAGGGCGATGGCAGACCCGTTGAACCACCGACGTTGCATCCAGTGTCGAAGACGAACGCCCCTGTCCAGAACGGTACGGCGTCGATTCTAGGCGAACCCCGGGCGCCGAACGCGACGGGCCAACCGTTACCCGACATTGTCCAAAGCACCGGCTTCCTAGAGTCGTCGTCCGCATCGTCGTCTTAACCCGCGCGCGCGCGTTACAACAACAGTAGGCCTCGTCATCCAAAACCGAATACAACAAGGAATGGGCATCCATTGCCACCAAACGTGTCATTTCTTCTGAAGGAGCGCGCCTTACAGTACACGCATGATCGACGTGTACGTGAACCTGTGCCCTGCCTGGCGCCCAGACACTGGTTCCGGTTGCTCCAGTGCCCGTTCAGATTCGGTTGTGTTGAGTATAATATGCTTTAGCAACGAATAGGTAGCAAAGATCCTTGAAGCTATTTGTGCCACCCAGTCTACAGCGTACCTATGTATAGTTACGTAACCTACTGTTGGTAGGCGGGTGGTTGCCAGGCGACCTCATTTTCGCAGCACGAACACAACCAGATCAGGGCGTGATGACGTGGCACCACAGAGGGGGTCGCCCAGCCGGCGCCAGACCAGGTGCGTGTCACACACAATAGGCGAACCCCAACCCTGGAATCTAAGAACATTCCCGGCGGGGATCGGAATGTTCCACAGGCGCGCGGAATTGCGGGGCGTCTGCTCGGCGCGGTTGTACAATCTTGAGAACCGATCCCCACGGACTCCGTGCGCTTGGCAATCTTCAAGTTCCCTGACCGCATCACGCAGACATGTCGGTCGTCGGCATCGATTTCGGCAACCAGAACTGCATCATCTCGGTCGCCCGCAAGGGCGTCGTCGAGGTGGTCACCAACGAGGTCTCCAATCGGAAAACGCCGACCCTCGTTGCGTTCGATGGGCGCGTCCGCCAGCTCGGCGAAGCTGCCGCCATCCGCCTTGTGTCGAACGCGTCGAACACGGTCGACAACCTCAAGCGAATCATTGGGAAACGATTCGATCATCCAGATTTTCAAAACGATAGGAAACTGTATGTAGCGCCCACATGGCAGCAGGTGAATGGGGCGCGGGAAGATTGATCGCGACCCTGACAGGTTCTTCTTCAAAACGGTAGAGCTGCCCAACGGCAATATCGGAGTCGAGGTCAACTACATGGACCAGCAGAACACGTTCACGTCGGAGCAGATCGTAGCAGCACTGTTCGGCTGCCTGAAACGAATTGCGGAGAAGGCGCTGACGCCGCAGACGGTTCATGACTGTACGGAACGACATTGTGGAAATATGAGGCCGACTTGTTGTTCGCTAACCGGTGAACATCTCAGGTGTCATCACGATCCCGCCGTATTACACGGATGTCCAGCGGCGTGCGATCCTGGATGCCGCTCACGTCGCGAACCTGAACGTTCTCCGTCTGATGCATGAGACAACGGCCGTGGCGCTAACGTACGGGATCCTTCGTGTGCTGCCAGATGCAGCACCGATCAAGGTCCTCTTTGTCGACATTGGCCACTGTGCGACCAATGTGTCCCTGGTGTCGTTCATACAAGGTGGGGCGTAATTAGGAGTGCCGACTTGCGCCCGCTCATTCACGCAAACGCAGGGAAACTCAAGGTGCTCGGGCACAATTCTGACCAGAACCTCGGCGGGCGTGACTTCGACAACGTCCTGCTCCAAAGGTTCATCGGCGACATCGCGGAGAAGAATCGGCTCGATGTCACCAAGAGTACCAAGGCTCTCCTGCGACTCGCCCATACGGCGGAGCGTACAAAGAAGACGTGAGGCAGCGCCAGCTCTGTGCCTGACACTTCGGTTGCTGACTGCGGCATGTAGGCTTTCGGCGAACTATGAGGCCCCGTGGAACGTTGAATGCATCATGAACGACGTCGACGTTAAGGGAATGGTGACTCGAACCGAATTCGAAACGTTGGCCAGCGGGCTCCTTGAGCGCATCCTCGTGCCCATCAAGACGCTTTTGCACGATCTGGGCACGAAAGTGTCCGATCTGCATTCCGTGGAATTGGTTGGAGGCACCGTTCGTATCCCAGCCGTCCGCAGCGCCCTGGACAACTGGTTCGGAAAGCCGTGCTCGACGACCTGCGATGGAGACGAAGCTGTCGCCCGTGGTGCTGCTCTTCAGTGTGCGATGCTGTCACCCAGCTTCAAAGTACGCGAATTCGACGTCCAAGATGTCATCCCCTATGGCGTCGACTTCGTTTTCGGCCCGGTATCCACAGGCCCTGTTGATGCGTCCAACGTCAACAAGCTCTTCCCGCGTTTCAACCCGATCCCCCAGGTCAAGATGGTCAGCTTCTTCAAGTCCGACCCGTTCCAGATTACAGCCAAGTATGAGACCCCTGTTCGCGGAATCGACCCGCTGCTCGGACGGTACGTGGCATCTGCGTTGCACGCCGCTCGAATGCTAACCGCCGTGCAACAGGTTCGTTGTTCAGGATATCCCGCAACCGGTCAACCCTGACCGTGCCGTCAAGACCAAAGTTCGCGTGAAGCTGGATCTGAACGGTGTGCTTAGCGTGGATTCTGCCACTGCCGTTCAGGAAGCCCCAGAGCAGAATCAGGCGCCAGGCCCAGCACCTTCTGAGACGACAGCGGCAGCGGCCATGGACGAGGAACCGGCGTCCGAGTCTGCGGAACAGGCTCCCGAAGCGATGGAGACGGAGGAAGGCAAACCTCCCGCGACGCCGTCAGCCGATGTACCGATGGAAGACGCTCCTGCGTCGAGTGCATCTGCTTCTGGAACGGCTGCTGCTGCTCCGCCTGCGAAGAAGAAGGTGATCAGAACCGATGTCACCGTGGTGTCCGAAGTTGTCGGTGGTTTGAAGAAGGACGCCCTTCAAGAATTGCATGAGCGGGAAGTTGCAATGGAGAACGAAGACAGGGTAGGCGCTCCGCGGTGCTGTGTACTGCTGTCAAGCTAACAAGTGATCTCTGGATTAGGTTGTTGCCGAGACCGCTGAGAAGAGGAATGATTTGGAGTCGTACATCTACGAGATGAGGGACAAGGCAACGCTGGAGCTGAACGACTTCTTCACAGACGATGTTCGCGCTTCGTTCTTGGCGTCGCTCGACGACACCGAGCAGTGGCTGTACTCGGAGGAGGGCGAAGAGGCCCAGAAGAGCGTTTTCGTGGAAAAGCTGAACGCTCTGAAGGCCGTTGGTGACGCTGCAACGCGCCGATTATTCGAGTTCGAACACCGCGACACGCACCTGGCAAACCTGGCGAACCTGCTGGCGACCTATGAGGAATTTGTTCAGAGCCAGGACCCGAAGTTCGCTCATATTGACACCAGCAAGAGGGAGACTGTCTCTCGCAAGTGCCAGGAGGTGCAGAAGTGGCTTTCCGACGCTCAGGCAAAGCAGGAACGGCTCTCGAAGTGCGATGACCCATTCCTGACGCTGGCATCCATTGATGCGAAGTGCAAGGAACTGTCTGCCGTTTGTGAACCAGTGATGAGGACGCCGAAGCCTGTCGAAAAGCCTAAGCCTGCGGACGGACCCGCTAAGGCAGCGGATGGGCCCGCTAAGGCAGCGGAAGGCGCCGCACCCGAATCTAACGTACGCGAAGAATCCGCTGACACTGAGATGGTCCCGACCGAGTCGAAGGAGGACGGTCCCGCACAGCAGACCCCAGCCCAGGACGAGATGATGAGCGTCGACTGAGATCGAGCTCGCGCACCGCCCATTTGAGCCTGTTGACAGCTTTCAAAGTCTCTCGACTATAATACAATCGCACAGCCAATCCAGACAAACTGTTGCCATGAACGCCTCAGTCCGTTTCATTACTGAAGCTTGCCGTAACGGGCTTCCCGTTGCTTGTTGTGCCGCTCGAGCTTGGCCAGCTTCTTCTTTTCTCTCTCCGATAGCTCGATCTCTTCTGTAGGGCCCTCTGTGGCCTTCAGCGACGAGAAGACGTAGGATCCAGCTTTGAACAATATGTACCCGGGAATCTGCGACAATGCTGAGTAATAAGGGACGACGACAATGGAAGAATACCGACCAGCAACGCAGTGATCCAGGCGTACTCTGTGACACACAATGTGACTTGAACGAACCAGCTGATGAACAGAATGTCCTGGTAGTACGAGTATTTCCTGCCGCTGGCAATTCCAGCCAGGATCAGCTGATAGCAGATCGCCTGGCTTGCTGCGAGCAGAGCCCACGACCACCACGCTGAGAACGTGGACCAGAAGAACATAACCCGAAACACAAGATACACCAGCTGCAAACACGCCGTTCAGACGACAATGACGGGTGGCGGATCCGTCGAATACTGACCTGAACGCCGATCGTGATCTGCAAGTACAGCGCCGACGTGCTGGCGTACCGCTTTCCGCGCTTCTTCATCGCATCGTTCGCCTGCGCAGACCATACCGCCCATCAGCCACCCCAAATCGGCAGCGCGGCGTCATCCACCTCCCATACCATCACCGCTTCGAAGCCGTTGCTCGCGGAGTAATCCTATCGCAGATTGCCGCGGAAAAAGTACGGCCCTCTCCTTTTGTAGTTGCCGGTGGCGGTGGCGGGCCATTCGGAGGCCTTCGAGCGCGCTCCCGAGCTAGCATATGCTGTGCGCCGCCCCGTTCAGTACCGCGGGCACCACCCGAACCTTGTTCGAAGCGCCGAGTGCCTCTTCTGCGTTGACTTCGACTGGGAAGAGAAGGTTGGCGCCAAGCGCAAAGCGAGGAAGCATGTAACGTATACCGATTCAGGACTGACAAATACACCCAACACCACAAGGCCAGCACCCGATGAACGGAGAATGGTACGAGCCGCTCACCAGAAAAAGACATTCTTGGGTGGCGCGTTGAGTTTTAGAACGACACCGCAATACTGAATCAATTTCAGGAACCCTGCTCAATTCGACCTTGACGTCGGCCCTCTCTCTGTTAGTTGCTCGTTCCAGCAGACGGCGTTCCTGCTTACCCTCATGCCAGAACGTACAGGGCTCGCATCGTTGGGGTCCTGTTCGGATTCGACTGTTTCGAAATACGCGCGCTACATCTGCGCTATCAACTTGCAATCAATTGCTGACGTGCTCTCGAAGTCCTGGACATTCGCCGTTTCGTTGCGCATGTTAACGCATTTCGCGACGTCATACTTGAATGCTTGCCTGCGTCTCCACAGCAACCACAGCGGAATCGTCAACTGTCATCTGCTCGGCATTCCAATTTTCGAGCGGCACATACCGCGGACGTGATCCTCAGCATCTGCAGCAAAGCGCTGGACAGAGCGTCCCGTTCCGCGCAGGTGTTGACGATCACCTCCGCAGTGTGCCGTTCGAAAATTGGAACCTCGTCTGCAGTGATCGCATTTGGGCACTGGGGCGCTACTGTAGCATTCCGAAGTCGACGACAGGAGGTCCGACTGATGAGATGGGCCGCAAGGGGACCTGCGATTCGCCGTGCGCAGGCAGCGCAGTTCATCATCACGGGGCAACTGTATTATAGGTGGCTCCGGTTTTGGGAGCGCGGCGAATTTTTGGGCGGCCTCAGAGAGTGCCTTGCGCAAGCGGCGATGATGGTGGGCGTCCGCGCGTGGTGCGCACTGCTGGCGCTCGTGGTGATCGCGTGCGGGGCATCGTCTGACAATAGGATGTCAGTGACCCAGCCGCAGGAGCTGCGTGGGCAGATCGACGAGCAGCCGTCGCTGTTCGGTATGCCGACCTACGGGCGATCGTTGCGTGGGCAGATCTTCTGGTCCTCGAATCGCGATGACCGGGCCGGGTGTAAGCCGATCCAGCAGACGCCGAATAACCCGAATCATAACCCGATTGTGTACATGTTCGAGCGAGGAGGGTGCACGTTCGTCACCAAGGTGCGGCACGCGCAGGATGCAGGCGCGACTGCCGTTATCGTGAAGAACGACGGTGATGGGCCGCTCCCGCACATGTCGAATGACGGCAGTGGAATGTCCATCGTCATCCCATCGATGATCATCAAGAAGTCAGCTGGAGACAAGATCACGAACTGGGCCGAACAGCACCCGGACGCATTCATCGAGGTTTCGATTGAATACGGTCTTCCTGAAAGCGATGTCGTCGACTACCGCCTCTGGACGTCGTCGATGGACCCTCAGGCTTTCGAGTTCAAGCTGAACTTCCGTGATATCGCCAAGGCGTTGGAGAAGAAGGCACGGTTTGACGTCCGGTACTTCTTCGTCAGTGGCAAGAGCTATGGATGTAAGCGGTTGCTTCATGTTCGATGTACTGTGCACCATCTTACCGTCCGGCAGGTGACAAGGGCGACGTCTGTGGCAACCAGTGCACCAACAGCGGAAAGTACTGCGCCGTCGACCCTGATCACGACCTGAACGAAGGCGTCAGCGGCGCTCAGGTCGTCCAGGAAAACCTGCGAGAGATGTGCATATTCCAGCAGGCGAAGAGTGGTCAGAAGGAATACCTTTGGTGGGCATACGTCAATGAGTTTAGAACAAAGTGTGCTTCTGTCAACACGGTTGATGAGGTAGGTCCCCGTTTATCCATCGTAGGTCTATGCGCGTTCCCATGGTAACGTCCCGCCTAGGCATGCTCGAAGTCGGTTGTTGAGAAGATCGATGGTCTATCGTGGAACGGCGTCCATGATTGTGTGCAGAGTTCGGGTGGGTCCGACCAGACAAGCGGGACGAACAGTATGATTGAGGCCGAGCTCAAGGCGAAGGAGGACGATGGCGTGTACCTCTTGCCGACTCTCATCGTCAACGGCGTCACGTACTACGGGTCGCTGTCCTGTCCAATGCCGCTGGACCTGGCTCACTGTGGCGTTCTGAAAACTATGTGCACCGCCTACACCAACGGCCTTGAACCTGCCGTGTGCTCTCCCAGCAAGGGTTGCGAGCTGGGCAAGACGCGGGATGCTTGCGATCGATGCAACGAGCCCGGTTCGCCGGATTTCATGACGGATCCCGAGAGTTGCGAACACGACGGTGGCGCATCTGTTGGCACGATCATCGTGCTCATCGTCATCCTGGCCGCCATCCTGATTGCGGCAGCGATCGTCTACCACCAGCACACGTCGAACAAGATGAGGGACGAGCTGCGCAGCATTATGGCTCAGTATGTGCCCCTAGAAGGCGATGGCCATTCTGCAAACGAGCACACGCGGTTCGTATAGATGGGCGGCCCAATGTCGCTCCCTCGTTTGCACCAATAAAAACACGATCTTTCGGGCAACGGGTTCGACCATCACACGCTGTGTGCGGTTTAGTAGACGACCCCACGTGCTTGGCATCGCGGGTGGCAGCGGTTCGTCTGGTCGCCCCCTTACTCGTCTGCCTCTGCGGCGGCTTCGTCCTCAATGTCGCCGGTGTACTGGACGCCGACGAACCTCCCGTCGGCACGTTCCTCGCGCCAGCGCTCAACCTAGCAGACTCAGGTTTCAGCGCCGCGGGAACCGGCCAGGAACGCGAATACAACGATTTACCCAGGCCATCGGGCAGATGCCCAGGTACCACTTCCGCAGCTTCTGGCATTCCGTATCCGGCCATCCCTTGTCGCGGGCGCAGATCAGGAACTCGTTGTACCGCGTCCAGCAGTGACGCGCCTGGTTCTGCGCCGTGAACCGGTAGTCGAACGGCGTCGTGCTCGGCTTGCGGAACCGCTCCGGGATGTCGTCCCACTTCACCGCCTTGGGCTTGTCCCCCTCATCGTCCTCCTCCACCTCCACCTCCGGCTCCTCCGCCTTCGCCGCTGCCGTGTGCCCAACTGCCATCCCTCGGCGACGGTGTCCCCCTCGTCGACCCCACTCTCAATCCACCTCTGAACAAAAATTCCAGTTGCCGAAAAACAAACGCTGGCTACGGCTGCACTGCCAGTCTGTCACACTGGGCACTGGGGGCTGCCGGCAACCAAAATCCCGTACGCGAACGGGCGGGTGGACACGGGCAGCCGTTTTGTCACATTCTCCGACCCCTGGAGGCTCTACCACATGTCACATGTGGCGCCTTAATGGCCGGTACTTCTTGTGGGCGCGCGGGCAGCATGGACGAGGACGTCGGGTGGGTGCAGGTCGACGCCGACGATGGCGCGCTGGGTCGCGCGTGGAGCCACGCGCACGACAAGATGAGGAAGCACGTGGCAGTCCAGATCGACGCGTTGCAGGTCGGGGCGCGGGCGACGGCGCTGCTGCGCGGCCGTGAATTCGTGGCCGTCATGCGCGGCATCGAAGAGTTCGGTGACCACCTGTGTCGCGTTGAAGAGCGAGCGTGTGGATCGCCGACTGCCCGATCGTTCCTGAAACAGGTCCGGGGGTCGGTTCGGGTGCGAATCGAGGAAGCCACGAACCGTGCCTTGCGGCCCAACACTTGTGTTCCGCCGCCGCCGTTTCCGCAACTCGGTCGCACAGAACGCGCCTGTGCAGAGCCTGCCGCTACCCACGTCGCCGCGTCACAGTCGCCACGAAACGCGTACGACGCTGTCATTGCTGAGCTGACAGCGGCCATCCAGCAGTGATCGTCATCTGCCGTGGTTAATGAACTGGGAAGCGTGGCGTGCCCGAGACGGCGATCGGTCGGTCGGTCGTCAATCCAGTGAATACGTTTAATGAATGGGACCACCGCACACGCCTGTCTGGTCGTGACCCCCTCTTCCGTGGACGATGGGCTCACGATGTTGATTTCGTTGACGACGGCGACGTCGCCTCCTTGTCTTTCAGTTTCGGGTCGAACATGCTCGCGGGTACCCCGTCGAACGACGGCCGCCGCTCGTTCACTAGGTCGGCGGTCTGTGCGCTCTTGAAGTCGGCGACGGCGGCCAGGATGGCGTCCTTGCCCTGCGACAGCAGCCCCTTCGGCACCATCTTGTTCGGCGTCAGCTGCTTCAGCTGCATGATCAGCTCGTTGTGCTCGCGGAGGATCTTGTACACGCGGACCAGCTTGGTCACCGCCAGGACCTTGTCCTTGAAGACCTGCCCGCGTTCCGACAGGACCTTGGACTTCGGCCCCCTGGCCGGGACGCCCGCCTCCTGCGACTCCTCGCTCTCCGACTGCGACCCGTCGCCGCTCGAGTCGATCACCGCCGCCAGCATGTCGGTCACCTTCTCCGCCACGAACGGCAACGACCAGGAGAACACGTCCATGAAGTTGGGCAGGTAGTACGGGTGCTCGCAGTTCATGAACTGGCGAATGTTCAGCAGCTCGTCGTCGAAGTGCAGACAGGCGCCCTTGTTGCGGTACACGTCGCAGTAGTTTGGCGCTGTGGGGACCACCCGCCCAACCGGTCAGCCCCGTGTTTGGACGCGATGCACCCGCGTGCAGACGACGACGTTACCGCTGAATATGGTGATGACCCTGGGGATGCCGTGCTTATTCTGCATCTGCATCCGGTACCCTTCCAGCTGGGCCTCGTGCGCCCTGATGACGGCCGTCAGCCGGTTCTTCTTCAGGAACATGTCGACGGCGGCGACGCCGAACACGAACGAGCACTGGCGCGTCTCGTTGTACGTGAACCACTGGTCGGCGGATTCGGCCGGCGTCTGCTTCGGCGACAGCGGTTGCTGCTGCTGTTTCGGTCCCGGTGGCGGGGCAGGCCCAGGGGCGCCCCCAGCGGCCGGCGCCCGCTTGCCGCCGCTCAGGTCGTCCGGCTCGTGCTCGAGGTTCTCGTCGAACGGGTCCGACCATAGCAGGTCGCACATGGGGCCTTCGCGGGGCACTTCCCGGAACCGGTCGATGTCGTTGATGTCGTCCAGGGCGGTGATGTCGGGCGACAGGCCGCCGTGCATGCACAGGAACTTGTCGTTGATGGTCGCCGCCAGCGGCAGGTAGTCGAACGACTCCATGAACTCGTTGTACAGGTCGAGCGTGTACTTGAAGATGCATTCGTCGCGGAAGTTGAAGAACGACGTCAGGTGGCGGCACTCGTGGTTGCCGCGCAGCATGAAGAACGTCTCCGGGTACGTGATCTTCACCGCGTACAGGTACAGGACGACCTCGCAGGAGAAGCACCCACGGTCGACATAGTCGCCCTGCATTCGATCAGTACAAACCGACGAGCGCGTTCGTCCCGCGCTGGCTTACCAGGAACAGGTACTGGACGTCGGCGGGGTCGCCCCCGACCTGCAGTAACCGCATCATGTCGTAGTACTGGCCGTGCAGGTCGCCGCAGACCGTGATCGGGTCGTGCAGGTGCAGCAGGTTGGGCTCCTTCTTGAACAGCTCGGTGGCCTGGACGATGAGGCGCACGGCGCAGGCGTGCGTGATCTTGCCTTCGCGCAGGAAGTGGGTCCTCAGCAGCTCCAGGTCGGGCAGCTTCGACGCCCCCTTGCAGAACAGGGCCTCCTCGCTGAGCGGGCGCCTGGGGATCGGCTGCACCGAGATGACGACGCGGTCGTCGGGCGGGTCGTCGGGCAGGTCCGGCAGGAGCTTGCTGTTGATGGCGTCCTTCAGGTCGCGAGGCGGTACGCCGGCAGCGGCCCCCGCCGCCGGCGTATCCGGCGGTAACGGCGTCTTGGCGCCCGGGTCGACGTCGTCGTCGTCGTCCTTGCTGAGTTCGTCGCCGAACGTCTTGTCGGGGAACGACCCGTCAGCGAACGTCACCTTGTCATCGTCGACCGCCGCCGGGATCGGCGCCGTCTCCGCGTCCATAACGACGACGACCTATCGACGTCGACGGTATGGCTCGCGTACCCTACCCGATCGATACCAGTCGAGCACACCCCCCGGGGACCCTGTGTGCTCAGGACCCCACTGATCTTTCCACGTCAACCGCTGCCGGGACCTGACCGGGTAGGCCCTCCCCGACCGGACCCACCCCGTTGTAGCGACAGTGCCCGCGTCTGGAGCAGGAGAAGGTGGCGCTTGTGTCGTCCCATAGGCGCAATGGACAAAGTCGGCGGCGGGTGGAGGAGGCCTTGCCCTGCCCGTTAAGGGCCGTCTTCACAGCTGGCCATGGGGTACGGTGCCGACGATCCCAATTGGTAACCCGGGGACGAGGGGACGCGTTGGGCACCCATGTCGTCGTCAGCGTCGACATCCATGTACCGCGACGAATACCGCCCATGGGTGGGGTCGGGTCCGCCGCCGTCGTCGTCGTCGACGGCGACAAGGGCACCGGTACGGGTCCACGCCGTCACCGGCCCGTCCACGTCCCGGGCCGACTTCCGACCCGGTACGACGATCGCGAACCTGCCAGGCGCGCCGCCGGCAGGCCGCCAGACGACGACCGTGTTCGAACACGACGGCGCGTTCTCGGGCGTGTCGTCGTACCGGGCCGAGTACCGCCCGATGGTGCACCAGCAGCCGCCGCCGCCGCCGGCCTCATCGTCGCCGTCGACGAGCGCGACGCGTGGCTCGCTGAAGATCCCGTTCCTGGGCGTGCCGACGTCGCACGACTATCGGTACTACCCTGGGAGCCATCGCGAATCGGCCATCGTCAACGACCCGCAACGTCGCACGGGATCCGTCTTCCCGGACGACAACGCGTCGGGCGCCTGGAAGTCGTCGGCGCGGGACGATTACCGACGGCACGACGTCCAGCGGCCGCCGTCGTCGGCGCCGGCGCCCCCGAAACCACGTCTCGTCCTGCCGTTCACCGGGCAGTCGACGACCCGATCCGATTTCCGGGCGGTCCCGTTCGACGACGACGGGTCGTCGGCGCGGGACGCGGGACCCGCCCGGCGCCGCCTCGACGACGACCCGGACGTGCACGTCCACGACGTGATGATGATGTCGGCGGCGCCCTTCGACGCGACGTCGTCGTACCGTGCCGAGTTCCACGCGATGCCACTGGAGGCGGCGGCGAATCGCGGCGCGTTCGACGACGACGACGAGGCGGGCGACCCGGAGATCCCGTTCGAGGGCACGACCGAATCCCGGTCGAGCTACGTCCGTCACGACGTCGCCAAGGCGATCCCGGCGCGACCGTCCGCGTCGGCGTTCCAGGCGTTCGACAGCCACCCGGCGGCGTCGCCGTTCGAAGGCGTCAGCGAGGCGCGCGCCTGCTACGTCCCGTACGGCAGCGACGTGGTGGCCGCCGCCAATCGGGTCGCGTTCGACGCCGCCGCTCCTTCCGAGGACGAACCCATTCCGTTCGAAGGGTCGGGACCGTCCAGTATCGCGTCCGCGTCCCGCTCCGCCCCCTGACGTGTCCTGCTTAGGACGTCGGTGCATCGGGCGGACTACAGGGCACCACCACCGACGACGACGAGGTCGTCGGCGACGGCGACAAGATCGGGTCGCCACGCCGCCGCCGTCGACCCGATCAGCGAGACGCCGTTCGAAGGGCAGTCGACATCGCGGGCGGATTACGTGTCGCACCCGATGGCGCCGGCCGCGCGCCAGCCGATGGCGAAGGCGTTGGCAACGCCCGCGTTCGACGGGGCGTCGACGGCGCGATCCGATTACCCGGCGCCGCATCGTGGACGCGCGCTAAGCCAGCCGACGACGGCGCCGGCGGATTCCACGGCGGCGTCGTCGTCGTCGTCGCTGACGTTCGAAGGCGTCAGCGAGTCTCGTGCGAGTTACACGCCGATGCCGCTGCCGGGGCGGGAGACGTCCGCGTTCGGCACCTGGACGCGGGTGCCGCTGACGTTCGACGGGGAATCCGTGTCGCGATCGGATTACAGGCCGGTGCCGATCGACGAGCTGCGCCAGGCGAGCAGGCGGGTGCATCATGACGACGAATCCGGCGGGCAGCGGGGGCCGGCGCCGCGGCCGCCGTTCGACGGCGCCTCGTCCTACGCGGTCGATTACGTCCCCATCGCTCTGGATGCGCAGCGCGCCCGGGAACACGGCCAGACGTACCACCAACGGGTGCCGCTGCCGTTCGACGGCGTGACCGAGACGCGCGCGAGTTACACGGCGCCGCTCGCCGACGCGACCAGGGTCGTTAGGCTGACGACGCCGACCAGTCGTGCGGCGCCGGCCGCGTCCGGGTTCGACGGGGCGTCGGAGGCCAGGTCGGCGTACGTGGCACACAGGTTGCCGGAGCAGGCGGCCCACCACCTGCCGCAGGGGCCGGATCGCCCCATCCGGATACCGTTCGACGGCGTGTCTGAGTTCAAGGATCAGTTCAAACGCGGGTGATCGGGCCGTCACGAGCTGTTAGTCATACAGCGGCATGTTCAACGTGCGTTTTACTGTCGTAGCTGGTGTGGATCTAGACGACGCTCCGGGTCGCGTCGTCTTCCCGATCTGTCCGGACAATGGACCGCATCATGGCCGCTTGCATGTCCAGGCGGTGGGACATGGAGGAGGGCCCGGAGAACACGATCTGGCTGACGTTCAGCGCCAGTGCTCGTGTGCTCTCGGAGAGGTCGCTGGCGTCCGGGGACAGGGGCACGTGCTGATGATGCCTCGGCGAATCCAACGCAGCAGCATCCGTCCGCCCTTGAGACGGCTCGGGTTCCTGTTGCAACGGTTCTGCCTGGTCTGCCAGCTCGGACAGCAGTTCGACGCATCGTCGATTGGGGCACCACGACGGGTGGGTCATCGAGAACGACACGAGGGACTTTTCCACCTTGCGAATGGAGCCCGCTGTAGCAACAACGACACCAGCCGTTAGCAAATCCCACATTCATCCGTCCACACACGTCGAGCAATGCCGACCTATGTTGGCAGCGGTGTCACTGGACCTGGCGCGGGTCTCGCTGAACATGGAGAAATCGTAGGTCGCAAAGTCGCAAACGTCGCCCACGCCCGGCAACCGGACCGTGTGCTGCTGAACGAACCCAATGACGCGATCCACCGTTGCTGGTAGAGTGACACCGAGCACCAACGGCGTGGTGAGCACGCACAGCACTTCCTGCAGGTGAACGATCAGACCGGCTTGACGGCAGGGCCCCACCGCTGACTCTGCCAGCTACCTGAAGGAATGCGATGACCTTGAAGGGGTACAGCCGGGAGAACTCTCTCCGAACAATAGACGACTGAGGCTGTTCCTGCCACAGCGTTGACATGTAATGTGTGTGCCGAAACACATTGGACATCAGCACGCCAAAGTCCTGGTTCGGCCGGCGCGTCGCAACAAGGGATCTCGATGCAGCGAGCAGTGCAGTGAATGCCACCAAATAGTACACCAGCGAATGGCCCAGGATCTGAATGTCCATCACAAGCGCAGTGTCGCTGGCAGTTAGGAGAAGGAGGACCGCGATGATCGCCCCCGACACGTACGCAACGAATTGCGCCAGAATCGATATCGCTCCTGGAGGAAACTGGCTAATGTACGCCAAGGCGTCCTCATGGGACGCGTTCAGACGCGCCTTGAAAACGTGAGGCACTTCGTTGAACTCGCGGAACATCCACTGGGCCAACGAGGACCACTGACGAGGGCCCAGGTACGACCTCCTGCTGTGCAGTTCCTCAGCGTTCTTCAGGAAGAAGAATATGATCATGAAGATGAGGATAAACGGCATCAGGATGAGGTTCGCGCAGGCCATGCGAACCAGTAATCGTCGCAGGCGTTCCGGCTCGCGAAAGAACGATTCCGGGATCGTAAACGTTTCGTCGTGAAACATGGAGTTGAGCACGCAGAAGCGAATGTTCCACTCGAGCGATTTCCCCAGGATCGGTGGGACATGCAGCTCTTTCGTCAGGAACGGGATAGATAAGTCTAGAATATTACAATTCACCATCGCTGGAGAGTGCAACAATCAATCGCTGGCCGAACGAGCAGATGACCGCAGACGTGTACGTACCGATGAAGTAGTTATCTCTCCTTAGAATACGGTTCGATATGTCTAGCATGACTGGGTGTCAGGGATGTTCGCTTACGAACTCACGGTACGCCTACCGAGAGCATCGTGGTCCTTGATGATTGATATTTTGAAGGATCTTTGTAGCTGCTCGAGGCGGGTCACAATGTCGGCCCATTCCATTGTCTGAAGGGCGTCCTGACGTGCAACCATCAGAACGTTGCACTGCGTCGCTACAATCGTCACGCCGCTCACGTCAGTGATGTTGAGTTTTGTGTTGTAGAACGCCCTCATTTCGAATCCGTCCCGAAGCCCGTACAGAAAGCTGGTTAAGTTCCAGAGCCAGTAGAGGGAAAACACGACGAAATAGGCTATGACAACCGCGTCGCCAAAGCTAACGCTATGAAACGTGTTAGTTACTCAACAGTGACATCGCGTAAACCCCATACTTCTTCAGCGCATCTTGCCGAATGCCAATGATCTTCGCACACGACCGCCTGGTGTGGCAGTTGAGGACTTCGTTCCAATCCACGTACAGCAGCAGGAACGTCGAGAACAGAATGGTGAACGACAATGTCAGCAGGCTCACAATTCGGGACAGGGTCATTCTCCAGAACCCCCTTTCTTCAAAATACTCATAAATGTGCACGCATGCACGTCAGACGGATCGCCAGCAGCACCGACCACGGGCGACGACTTATCTTCTGGAAGAACGTGTCGAGGTTCTGCACCGCCGCCCATTGACGATGCGACGTGGCGACGAGCTGCTCGCTGTCGAACGCCAGCAGCGGCGACAGTCGGCCGTGCTCGTCATCGCCGGATAACATTTGCGCGACTGAGGGCAGCTAAACGGTCACGACTGCCGCACCCGTAACACCACCAGTAGTGGCACCAAAATAGGTGCGCGCAGTCACGCATTGAATTCCGGTGGGGCAGGCAGGCGGTGTGGGCGACAGTTAAGTTCCTGTTTCATTCGCGACCGGTCTTGACCGGATCGCGTTTGATGGCAGGTCCAGGACCGTCGAGGTCGGTCTTCGATAATGACGACGGGTCGGGTTTGGCGTCCTTGTTAACGACGCAGAGGCTTTTGTGGCGATTCGCCGATCGCGATCGTCGGCCGGCCCGTCTAATGCCTTTGTCGTTGTCGTTGTCATCGTCTTCGGCATCATCGGCGAAAGATGCCACCTCATAGTCGAGGGCTTGGCGTAAGCCGGTCATGGCGGTCTTGACTTTCATCTCCCGTCGGCTGCGATCCTCTTTCAGCAAGCGGTTCGCGTTCTCTACTTTGCGAAGTTGCGTCCGAATTGCCTCGATTTGGTCGTCGCGCTCAGACAAGCGATCGGTGAGATCGCGAACTTCCCGACGTCTGGACGCCTCGCTGATCTGTAGGTCCGACTCGAGCTGCGACCTGTGCTGCCTGCCTTCATCCCGCAGGCGTACAGCTTGGGTTTCGAGCTCGGCAATCTGTCTATCGGGGTGAGTTCGTCGTTCACATAAGCCAGGATTCGCTGACCTGTGCATCCTTGCGCTTGAGTTCAGAGGCAGCAGCCTTTGCACTGCCTTCCAGCTGCATGCGACTGGACTGCTCCATTTGGATCGCATGCTCGGCGCGTATCTTCTCATTGTCGAGCGCTTCCCGGTACCGGTTGGCGTCCGACTCGTGCGCCGCGCTACGAGCCTCCAACTGATCGCGCGAGATCTGTAGTTGAACGATGCGGTTCTCCATAGCGACCACCTTCGAGTCTTGCTCCTTCTGGTAGTCTTCCCGCAGACGACGCTCCATCTGGTGGTACTTCTCCTCCAGCTCGTACGTCTGCTGGACGGTGCCTTGTTTCACGGCGGCTAGCTCGGACGTCTTCGCGTCCAAGTCGGCTTCCAGCTGTTTGATCTTTGCAGCAGACGCCGACAACTGCTGTTGATGGTCCTCCTTGAGCGTTTTCAGTTCGGCAGCGAACCTTTCCGCTTCCTCCTTAATACACGATGTTTGTCAGAGGCCTAGCTGGCAACTTTCAACCAGCCAAGTTACCTGCTGACGTTGGGCGGTTGCCTCGCTCTCCAGCGCGCGACGTTTCGTTTCACTGTCGAGGCTGGCTTGCAACCTCTGCGTGAATTCCAGGGCGGCGGACCGCTCCCTGTCGATCTGTGCCGATAGTTCTAAATTGTCCTTCTGCAGGGCGGATCGCATCTCTGCGTCCATTCGTTCGCGTCGACCCGATTCGGCCTTAATCGTCTCCACCTGCACTCGCTATCGTCAATACCGCCATACAATCACCCGATGCATGTCGGAGTAACCCTATCAGTTAGGTCCTTGAGCTCGGACAAAGCCGCCTGAAGTTTCAGGTTGACCTCAGCGTGCGACTGCTCCAGATTCGCCAGTTCGACCGATTTCATATCGGTCCGGGTCTGCCAGTCCCGCTCTGCTGCTTCAAACTGGACGCGCTGGCAATGAAGCTCTTGTTCCAGGTTCTGCCGCATTGCCAGCTGTGCCTTCAAATTGGTGATCTCCTGGGCGAAGTCAGCATTTTCCGCTTTCAGCGCGTCAATCTTGTTCTGAGAGAACTGGAACATTTCGTTAAGACCCGGCTTTCCGGGCGGTCTGGATATCGCTGACTCGACGGGGCGTCGCACGGATGATGGCACCCTGCCAGCTTTGTTACGGGCGAGGAGGTCTGTGATTCCTTGACATATTTCCATGGGAACATTGTTGCCAGTGACTTGGCATTCATGAAGGACATGGTTGCCTTGCAAAGCCTGGCATATTGCTCGACCACCTTCCTCTCCCAGTGCATTCCAACGCAGATCTGATGGGGACGAAATGTTAGCATTCGCGCTTTCGCATGCGACAGGAATGTTTCCGACCGAGCTGACGAAGGGTGGCGTTTCTGGCTAGCATTCCTGCAACAGACCTGGCACCTTTACCGTCCAACTTATTGTTCCTCAGATCCAGCTGTATCGTTCATCAGCGACGGTTTCACTGTCTAAGCCAATACGTACCTTGATGAGCGTTCGGTTGGTCGCCAGGGCTTCCATAATGGCATGCAGGCCATGTGATTCTCCCAGAAAGTTCCATTGGACGTTCAACCTATCTCGTACGTCACCGAGGTGAAATTTCCTAGTCGTTAACGGTGCCATTACTTTCTGATTGTCGTGTTTAGCCGGAGTAGTTTGGCAATTGCGTTGGCACCGCTCTCGTGGATATCATTTCCGCGCAGGTCCAGCTCAGTAACGCTGGCCTGTTGTTCCACGAACCTGCAAACAGTCTCGCAGCCTGGCCATTTTCGTTCAGCGCTCTTTCGGTTCATCAACGCGCGGCTCACAACTCACCTTGATCTCGTAAATAGCTGTCTGCGAAGCTGACAAGGTTACTGCCTTCGGCGTTCTTCAGCCGCCGCTGCAGGACATCGCCATTGATAACAGTCATCGCTGACACTGACATTCCGGCGCTGTTGTGACTGACAGCGCTCCAGCCATCGTTGCTGTGCACGGAACCGATAATACGACTGTCCGGCGTGGGGTCCAATCGAGCGCTGGTCCTGGATATACCGGGGTCAGCCGAAAATAAAGACTGCGCAACGCACGGGACGGTGCCCGATTTGGAATCTTGACCACTAGCGGACCGCCAGTCCACCGTCGTTCGGTGTTGGCGTGTTGGCAGCACCATGATCTCTAGCAGCTCGCGATCCTCCTGTATCTTACTGGTTGCGACAACCGGTGTGCACTCGTGTTCCGCATGGTTGCCTGCGAGGGATGGCGACGATCTGTTTCCTGGGTGGCATCCTGTGGCGTACATGGCTCTTGGCGCGCTGATGATGGCCGCCATCATGGTGGCCGGGTTCGTGATTTGTCGCTGCCGGGTTGAACCTAAGCGGGTCAAGCCGAGACTGGGCAGGTTTGACGCTGATGATGATTTCGACCTGTGGAAGTCGTTCACTGCCCCGGCCAATGCGCTGGGCGCTATCGACAGCGGGAGTGGTGGCCACCCGTGTCCGTCCCAAACGCCTTGACCGTTCGGCCTTGTTCGTTCCTATTTCCCTAACACATAATACAGAGTACGGTTCAAAATCCATTGGGCTTCAGAACAGTTCGTCAGGCTTTATTTCGTCCCGGGACGCAAGTCGAAAACTTAGAAGTTGGTCAATGTCCTTTCTCTGGCTTCACTTCGGCGGCGGGTGCACGCTCCCCGAGTTTGTTCGCGTCGACCTTGGCAGTCTCGTGTGCGATCAGGGACTGCAACGATTCCAGCTTCTGCAGCTTCAGCTCATGGTAGCGCTGCAGCTTGACGTCAATGTCAGCGCGCAATTTGTAAAACTCGGTATCGAGTTCCTGGTGCCATGGGTACAGAACGCCTGCCCACACGACCAGGTCAGCATTGCGCCTAGGGACCACGTGCGGCCGCACGAACCGAGCTGGAACAGGAACGCAGTTGACCCGATGGCGAGGTTGAAGTACGGTAGGCGCTGGGTGATCTTGGACCACATGGCGAGGCTCACAACAACCTCGCGGACGGGCGGTCGGGACGGCGGATCTCAGAGACAATCCGTGGCCACAGGCTACCTACTGACGAGCGCCTTCGATCCGGTGGACAAATGCGTAGAGCCGGCAATACATACCCTCTCGCTCTTCCTCCCTCGCGCGCGCTCTCGCTCACTGTCTTTCCCTGTCCCCTCGTGGTTGAGCTCGGGAAACCCGCTTCACTCCGGATGTCCAACTCTGGTGGACGTTGTATACTTGTCGCGCTGCCACAACCCGTCACACTAGCGCGGGTCGGCGTTCGGAACGGAGTTCAGACCCGCCAAACGCGTGTGACTTGGAACGCAGCGGGCGACACAGGGACTTCGCATGGCGTCAGTTCCGTACAGTCGTATAAGTACCTACACTGGGGATCATGGCCGCGTTGTCTGGACCCGAAAAATAGATTCGGCGCGTCGGTAGCGGCGCTTTGCGCTTGAGTGGAGCCGGCAATGTGGGGTTTGTTGCGAAGCGCGGTGGCGGAGCGTGGCGCGCGCCGCTTGTCGTCGCGGGCGGTCCCGCTGCCCGATGGGCCCGGTCTAAAGACGTTTATCCGGCGCGCACGTGAACCGAAGCCGACGTGGCTCAAGGTCGAGCCGGCCGACAGCGAGAATTACCGTCGCTTGCGGGATACCGTCACCGACCTCGGATTGGCGACCGTCTGCCAGGAGGCGCGATGCCCGAATATCGGCGAATGCTGGGGAGGTACTCCTCCGGCATGATATCGCGGGCCACATCCTGACGTACATCGTTAGGAAAGAAGGGCACAGCAACGGCAACAATCATGCTTATGGGTGCGCCTTGCTCGCCTGCCACATAAGTTAGGAAATAGGGAGTCTTACTGGACCCTCTAGGCGATACATGTACGAGAGGTTGTCGGTTCTGCTCAGTGAAAACGTCAAGAGCGCCTCCTGCGTTGGACCCACTGGAACCTGAGAAGGTAGCGAAAGCGATCCATAGTTGGGGACTTGATTATGTTGTCCTGACATCCGTTGATCGAGATGACCTTCCAGATCAGGTACGCGCTGTATCCGTCATGAGTAGCAACGACTGATTCCTGTAGGGTGCGGATCACATCGCCAGGACGATTAGATTGTTGAAGGACTCGTCAGCTCCGCCCCACGTTGAATGCCTAACGCCAGATTTCAGCGGGGTTGCGGATCGCGTTGAACATGTTGCCAAGTCGGGGCTTGATGTGTTCGCTCACAACATTGAAACAGTGGAGGCGTGCTCGCCGTATGTGCGCGACCATCGGGCCAATTATCGGCAGAGCCTGGCTGTTCTTGAACATGCCAAGAAGGTCGGATGTCGACCAGTTTGTTCTGCGGCGCCAGTATTAATGTGAATGTGCAGTCGGTTCCAGAACTGATTACAAAATCGTCAATCATGCTGGGCGTCGGTGAAACTGACGAGGATGTACGGCAATCGATGCGGGACCTCCTGGCTGCGGGGGTATCCGTGCTAACGCTAGGGCAATACCTCCGGCCTACCCGACGACACATGAAGGTTGAACGAAACGAATCTATGTTTGGATGTTCGGATTCAGAAAATGTGCTAGGTCCATTCGTACGTGACTCCCGAGAAGTTCGAGCAGTTCCGGCAAGAAGGTTTCATCGCGTTCCGTTGAAGTGCATGGTTCGGTGACGTTGTGTTGTGTCAGGAGAGGCGCTCGGGTTCCTCTATGTGGCTTCGGGGCCGCTTGTCCGGTCGTCGTACAGGGCAGGTGAGTTCTTTCTTTCGAAGGTTCTCGACCAGAAGCGTCAAGCTGCATCACAAGAGGCGGCGGTAGCATCCGCTACATAGCGCGACGATGCGATTCGTGTCGTAAGACCCAATATAAGATACCAGTGTTACCGTTGGCGAAGCTGATCGTCCCAGTCCGACATCGTCGCAGTTGATCCACGTAGTGAACGTAACGACGCGTGGCACGGGTAACGCCATATTCGCCGGTTTGGGACCCCCTGTCAGTTGGGGCCCACGGCGCCGGCCCCGGCCCCGTCGGAGGACATCCAGGCTCTGGCCTCTGGGGTGGGGCAGGGCCAGTGGGGCCTCGACAGCCGGCGCGACCTCATATTTTTGTTTGGTCTGGTCGACGACCTTCAAGTGCGAACGACTAACGATGCCGGCCAACCAGGCGAAGTTTGAGGAGAGCAACATTTCCCTGTTGAACTCCGATTTGGCACAGGAAGTTCGGAAGACGGCCGCAGCGACGGAGGCCCAGGTCGGTCGTCGTCGCAGCAGCCATCGTTCGCTGTGCTGACTTTGTGATGACAGTTTGCTGGTGCTGGAAAGACTCCTGGTCTGGAGGTTTGGCGTATCGAGAACTTTGGCGTTAGGAAAATGTCGCCTGAGCAGTACGCGGCATTCTATGATGGCGATTCTTACATCGTCCTGCACACCTATATGAAAGGCGACAAGATCGCAAACAACGTGCACTTCTGGCTCGGGCAGCACACGACGCAGGATGAAGCGGGGACGGCGGCGTACAAGACTGTGGAGCTCGACACTGTGCTGGGCGGCCTGCCGATCCAGTTCCGTGAAGTCCAGGGCAGCGAATCCGATGAATTCCTGAAACTGTTCAAACCTGCGTTCATCACTGCACAAGGCGGCATCGACAGCGCATTCCACCACCAGAAGCCGACTGAATACAAACCGCGTCTGATGCAGGTCAAAGGCAAACGGAAGAACGTTGCTGTCATGCAGGTCAAGCTCTCCCGCGATTCCCTGAACGATGGCGATGTCTTCATTCTTGGTGAGTCCAACAAGTTTTCGTCAGCATCGCTCCTGATTGTATGGTTAGATAACGGACTGTCCATCTTCCAATGGAATGGAACGAAAGCAGGCGTCTTCGAGAAACGCAAGGCCAACGAAGTCTGCTCTTATATTCGCGATTCTCGTTCCAGCAAGCCCAAAGTCACCGTATTGGATGGCACGGAGAAGAACGACGCCTTCTGGAACGTCATCGGCGGATACGGTCCAGTGAAGTCTGCTGATGAAGGCGGATCCGACGACGCTGTCTCGGGCACTGAGAAGAAGCTGCTCCGCCTGTCCAGCGCAGACGGGTCTCTGAAGCTCACTGAGGTTGCCAAAGGCACCCTGAGGAAATCGATGCTGACCTCAGATGCCGTCTTCCTGGTCGACCTGGCCGGAACCAGCCTGTTCGTCTACGTCGGCAAGAACGCCACCCATGACGGCACCAAGTGCTTCCAGGTCGCCAACCAGTACATCCAGGATGCCGGCCTGCCGTTCACGATCCCCGTCTCTCGGGTCGTCGAAGGCCACTCGACTGCCGCCTTCGACCAGGCCTTCGAGACCTGACCACCGCTGTCGGGGGCACACGTTACCGAGGAATGCACCCCCCATTCTGTCCCGCGTTCGAAACGTGCGCAGCGGTCATTTTGCAATTGCCTGGGTGGGAGTCGGTAGCCCGATGGATGGGAGTGGGGCCGGGGAGGAGGAGGACGACGCCGGGGCCGTGTCGTTCGAGACGTTCCAGGTCGCCGTGCAGGAGTTCAGCGCGACGCCGCAGACCATCGTCGACGCGAGGCCGTATCTCGTCGACGAGTTTCTGAGGACGGCCGGCGGCTTTGCAGTTAGTCGGTTGCCGTGTCGCGGCTGATGGGGCTGCCTGTGCTGAGATGTAGCCGCTAGACGCTGCTGACGGTGCTCTCGGCCGAGGAGCTTGACGAGTACCTGCGAGAAGATGTTGCGAGGTCGTTGAGGTTGGTCCTAAACACGGAGCGAGGCCGTCGCGCATTGGTCCAGTTCCCTGCTGTCGGCCCGGCCCTTATCCAAGGTCTGCCACCTTTGTTTGCTAAATGACTGTGCACGGGTTCTTATTCTGCATCAGGTTTACGGCATTCCAACGAATTCGTCCGTCAAACGACTGCTGGAGAACTGAGGTTCCTGTTGGCGTCCGATCTACCTGAGGGCACGTTCATGCAGTTGATTTCACAGCCTGACATGTATCGCACCTTGATGAGCGTTCTGGCTGACCCGTTGTCGTCGATATCGGAGGCAGTCTCCGACATTCTTCTGCAGGCTGCTGGACCTGACGGTTCCCGCTTCTTCTCGTCCTATGACGAGATCGCTCAGGTTGCCAACTCACAGGGCACGGTACTGATTCGAGTCCTCACTCTCGCGGCTCGCGTTGGTGCTCTGTCTCCCGCAGCGTTCGAAACGTATCGTTATAGTGGACTACTTCACGCTACCGTCAAGTTGGTGCAATCCGAGAATGACGATATCTTGTTGCGAATGTCGGCATTCGAGGTCCTGAACGAAATTGCAAAGTCGTCGCTTGGCCTGACGTACTTAACCAATGAGGCGCACCTCGCCAGCTTGTTTTTCCAGTTTGCCCCACCAGGTCCGGACGTCTTCCTGACGACGGGTGCCCTTGGTACCATCCAGGACATTGTTGATCGCTCCATTCAACATAACGACTTTGCTTGGATGGAGAACGGCGATGTCAAATGTTTACTGGAAAGGTAATTGGGCGCGCGTCGACAGCGAACTGAACTAAATGCGTTGATAGGTGCCTATCGAATGACATCATGGATGTCCAGGCAGGGGCAATTGGAGCAATTTGTGTCGTTGCTAAGTGCTTTGTCGGCTTAGCGATGGTGACCGAGACAGACAACGATCTTCTGTTTCGCGTCGTCCGCGTTGTCTATCAGGAGAACCTGTCGACGAACGAACTGCACATTTCAACGATGCATGGTCTCGCGACTGTCTTCGGTAGCGTATACGACTCGAGGCAAATGGATGTTGTTGATCCAGTTCGGCGCGCAATTCTGATGGGGTCGCGGTCCGCTCGCGATGACAACTCAACTCTTCCCAGTTTTATGTCACGAGTGAGGGTGTTGTCGACGAATATTGAAACTGGTATCAGATTGTTTACTGAAGTAACTGTCAGTCGCTAACACTGCTCTGCAGACCTGCGCATCGCCTGCTACCGGTTTCTCTCCGAGCTAGCAAAGTCGCCTTGGGGACTTCGTGCCATTCTCGCGACGCCTGTCCTGCCTGAACAACTCCTTGACCGTAACATTGAGATTGACGCAAAGGCCAACGAGTGGAAATTTGCTCTCCTACAAGTGATCTCCACGAGCCCTCATTTGACGTCGTCGACCAACGATCGCCTTGCGAAGCAGATTCATGAATACGTCCATCAGGTACCGTGCGTCTACATCTGACTTATTCCCTCTGATGTTTCTGGCACAGGGTCCATATTATAAGCCCCGGGCGTTCGCGGTCGTCGACATCTGATTCTGGCGTTCGCTCAATACTTCAAACCGTTAGAATTGCAGAAATACAGTATTCGTTTAGTGTCACCGTGCTCTGTCGTGTGGTCGCTGACGTCATGGTCTTACCGCGCTGTACGGCTACTCGCTTGTATTGTCATTGGCAGACGACAAGGGGAGGCCGTGGACGTCAAACTCACTCCCGGCGCATGTACGCCATTCACCGTCGTTCCCAAGACGTGCACGGGTGACCACAGAACGATGGTCTTCTCTTCTGACCCGCTAGCTCTATCTGGGCTGTTCGTTGCTCTTTGCTACTGCGGGCCACTGCCTGCAAGCTCGTCTCCAGGTCATCGTCCCGCCTTTCGGCGGTTTCGTACGCCTCTCTGTGCACTTGCCGCCGTCGTTTCGCCTCGTCCAACCCATGCGCCATTTGAGGAACGCCCTACCACCGTCGAGAATCGCCGTCACCGATCGAATCTGGAGCCGATAGCGATGGCAGCGGCGGTGCCCTTCTTGTTCGACCGGATGTCATTTCTTCGTGTCGAAAGGCGTTCGCCGTCGGGAGGCTAAATGAAGGACAGCGAGTACGTTTGGTGATCAACCTGGCAGGATTGTGGCGCCTAGAGCCGGCAGGGAAAACGACGTTAGCAATGAGCACAATATCTGCAATGCCCGTGTTTCGCTAGCTGATTGAGCATTGCCACGTGCCGTCGACGTGGCCTAGTTGGGCGGTCCGGTCTACAGTGCTCAAACATGGGCGGCACCTGGCGCCATTCTTTGGAACTTGTTGGTACGGTATCGCCTTCAGGGTTGGGTGGGTGGTTGCACCTAGATCCTAACTGTGACCGTTGCTGTCAATGAGTAGTAATGGCGACGACGCCATCCTGGAGCGCGTGCCTCTGCAGACGGAAGCCGGCAACGTGAAGCAACGCCTTGCCGGGCACCTGACCGCTCGCGATGCATTCGCAATGGTAATCAGCAACATCATAGGTTGGCCATGCCCATAGGAACCTGGAAGGATTCCCAAGCTGACTTGGACCCAGGCAGTGGTATATTCGTCACGCCAGGCCTAGTGTACGTTCAGACTGGGAGCCCATGCGGTGCCATTGTTGCATGGGTTCTCGCCGGCATCATCAGCTTGCTCGGTGCTCTATGCTATGCAGAACTGGTCGGTATCTTTCATTGTAGGGCTCGACCTTGTTGACGTTGTGCGCCCAGGGCACTGGACAGGTCGACGCAGGTGCCGAATCGGCCTATTTCCAGAAAGCCTTCAACAGTGATGTCGCCGTAAGCGGCAGCAAACGCATTTGCACTGGATCCATCGACTGATTGCAACCCAGTTTACGTTCGTGTTCGTCTTGTTTATGGTGCTGGCCCCGGGATCGGTTGCGATCGAGTCCACCGTCTTCGCCAGGTACCTGTTGGCAGTGTTCGGCGTGCAGACGCGATGGGCGGTGCAGGCCGCTGCTGTCTCCCTGATCATCGTTCTGGGCGCCGTTAACGTTCAGGCCAGCGCCAAGTCGGCAATGATCCAGATGGTCATGGTCGTCTTCAAACTATGTGCCGTGGTGGTCGTCGCTGCTGGAGCGCTATTCGCTTCACCTGGAGTCAGGAACCTGTCAGCACTCGGTTCGTCCCAGCACTGCTTTGCTGGCACGAACCCGTCGACCTTCGCACTGGGCCTCATCGCCTGCCTGTTCTCGTATAGCGGCTTCAACTCGGTCTGCTCCCTCTCCGAAGAGTTCGCCACCCCACAACGCGACCTTCCCGTCGGCATCGTATATCGTTGTTGTCGCGCGAAACAGACTCGTCCAGTGGCTAAGGCGTTCAAGTGTGCAGGTTGCTGGAATGGTCGTCGTGCTCGTCGTCTATCTGCTGGCCAACCTGAGCTTCCTGATCACATTGCCCGCATCCGTCCTGTCCAACTCCAAATCTGTTGGATACGATTTCGCGTTGATCGTTGGTGGGCACACGTTCGCCGACGTGCTGTCCGTTATGGTCGCGATGACGACGATGGGCGCTGCCCATTCGACCATCTTCAGCGCCTCACGAGTTGTCTTCGCCGCTGGCCGCGACGGCTTGTTCTTCGGTAGCCGAGCGATTCCCGCTCTGGTGTATCACCCGACGCTGATGATACGTCGACACAGAATGGTTCGCATACGTCAACGACGCCGGTACGCCGTCGAATGCGGTTCTGGCTATAACGGCCTGGTCCTGTATCCTCGTCGTCGCTGGGAGCAACGTCGCCGAATTGTTCGCCGCCGCACCAGTGGACCGGCTGATACGAACGTGGGCTGACACTGGGGTTCACGCGTTCTAGGATCGACTACGCCGGCGTCGCAGGGTGGTTCTATGCAGGACTGGCCGCGCTGGCGTTGATCAGGCTACGAAGAGGGCCGGGATCACCGGGCCAGTTCCGGGTGCCATGGTACCCGCTCGTCCCGGTCGTGTCGGCGACCGCATCCGCGGCACTGGTTGCGTCCAGCATCGTCGAAGACTTCTGGCCGTCCGTTGCCGTTGCGTTGATCATTGCTGCGGCGTTCGCTGTGCACTACCGTAGGCGACGCGCACAGCAAGCCTCGTCCGACATAAAGGCGGATAACAGTGTACAGTAGCAAACCGGCCGGATATGCATTGAGAAACAGCACCCCCCAATGCGTCTGATCTCAGTGATGGCCGCCAGAAGGAGGCGCACGAGACGCGGCTTCTTCGGCGCTCTCGAAGTATTTCGGGTCGATGGGACGCAGGCGACCATGCGCGACGAACGCCAACAGCATCAAGGCGCTCATGGAATACATGGTAGAGTCGTAGATGAAGATGGAAGGATCGGCCGTGTTCGGGATCAAGTCGGCCAGCCTTGGTAAAGACAAGGTCCCGCTGGCCACGAGTTCCTGCGCCTGCGAAACGGGAACGCCGAACTTGGCCTGGAAGGTGGCAGGGTCCACCTTGGCCAGAAGATCGTTCATCGCAGTATCCGTCGCCAGGGAGCGAAGGCTAAGAAGAGCGCCCGGGCCAGCAATTGAAGCCGCGGTCGAGGCAAGAAGCATACGCCCTGGCACAATGAACGGCCGTTAGAACGCGGTCGTCGACAGTTCGAGCCGTGCTCCGTTACCATGATTCGAGCCCACGTACTTGGCGCCGAACTTCTTTGACTCATAGGCACTGCGTGACAGTTTAGAGGAGGCACCGAGCCAAGCATGAACAGTTCGGTTACGGAAGAAGAGCGTAAATGCCGCCCATGATGGATACGATTGCAATGGACGAGCCAACGAACCCATAGAACGGCGTCGCGGACTGTGTCGCGGCAACCATGCGAACAAGACTCGGCAGGGAAACAAAGAGCAAGGCCGATGACAGGGTCATGACGTGCACGGTGTTACGGAAGCCGTATCGTTGCGCAACGGATGGCCAGAACAGACGGCCGCCCAGGTTTCCAGCAGAAAGGGCGACGACGAATCTGAGTCCCAGCGTAAACACAGACTTGCGACATGAGGAATCAGTAGGGAATTACGCTGAAGAGACGAACGGGGTGACAAGCAGAGGCACGGCAGACGAAAACGTTTGCATCATTAACGGTTTCGCGACGCTGATCAGAGCCATGCCTCCACAGATCGTGCAGAAGAATGTCGTAAACAACGACCAGAACTGCGGCGTCTTCATCACCGTGTCGGAATGCACCGCGCGTTCAAGCAGATTGGCCTCGATGCCGGACGTGGGCTTCGGCAAAGGGTTTGGCCCTTCATATCCGACAGGTGCCTTACGAAGCCCCCAGGCTGAGCCGAGTAGGGTTGTCAAGTAGAGCGCTCCACAACACAGGAGCGTTTCGCCCACTCCAGTGCCGCCTACACCAAACAGTAAATCATGGACCGAGTACAGTCCTCCAGCGTGTACCTGTCCCGACAGCGTAGAACCCCTGAGCAAGGTCGCACGAGGGAGACGACAGCACGACCTCAACTAAACCAGACGGCGTATCCGCAAACAGCTGGCCGCTCTTGGTCACTGTCGACACAGCGCCTTCCGCGCCAATCAACGTCGGGTCCTTCTTGAAAATGCTCATGAGCTTGCCGGACAGGGGGGCGAACAGCAACCCGCCACACCCGAACCCTGCAACCGTGACACCGGATGCGAGCGCTTTTCGGTCGGGGAAATACTCCATGAGCACCTGAACGCCGGAAGATTAGGACACGGATGAGGCCCTGGGCGGACGTTGTTGCCAGACTTGGATAGGCGGCGTGTATGCCAGCCCGACACCGATCCCGCTTAGCACACCGTATCCAAGGTAGACAAGCGGCAACGAATGATTGAGGACACCGACGCCGGCCAACCTGTCCGCCACTGGTTATCCGTGTCCACGACCAGAGGACAAAGCGGCGTCAGACATGAGACCGCTGCCGAAGCAGAGCGCCGCAGCGCCAACGGAGATCGTAGGACCGACACGGTTCTGCCAGTTGCCAAGAGCGGCCGCTGTCAACCCCTGGCAACACATAGACTGAGCCGGGATACAACGCCGAGTCGGATATGGAGCGCGTACCTGAAACGCGAACGTGACCGACAGGACGCCAGCGGTGGCGGGCAGACCCCAATCGCCAGCCGCCGACGAGACGATACCGAGCTCGCGCGTCATCGGATCCGCAATCAAGCTCCACGCATACGGCGACCCGATGCACAAATGCGCTGCACCGACACGACGTCAGAGCCATGCGCAGCGGACCCGCCGGGCAGGGCCGTACCCGCGACCGCCGGCAGCGCCATCTTCCATCGTCCGGTCACCGCGGTCGCGCGACGCGCCTCCGTGCCGAACCGCGACAGGACCTTCGACCACGCGGACATGACTCCCCTCCCGCACCCGGCACACCGCCCCAATTGCAGTGTGAGGGCCAGACGGAGACGCCGCACGGCCACCGCCGCACCGCAGCAGACGCGAGTCGACTGGCGACGCCCCAAAACGGTCCTCTCTGCCATCGACTCACTACCGACCGTCTTGTCCGGCAGGACAACAACGACATAGTGAGCGCGGCGGCGGGCAGCGACGCCATTCCGCTATTACGTTTATTCGCTGCAGGGTTACGCCCCAGCGACGCCACCCGGTTGCTGCGGCCCGATCGTATGCGCCATGACCTCGGCTCTCCTGGCCTGCAGCGCCGCGATGAGGTCATGGTCGATCGAGCGGCTCGATTGTAGGTCGCCGGACACGAGTCGGACGTCGTGCATGCTGTTGTACTCGACGCGCCGCCGCTCGCCGCCGCGGGTGACAACGTCCAGCGTTTTGGATTCGTGACAGGATTCCACAACGGTGGCCGTTTTAAACGCGGACAGCTGCGGCGACCACGCGACAATCTCCAGCTCCTTGAAAGCAATGACGCAATCGCGACCCAGGTCACGTAAGTCGCTGATGACGGGGAGTGTCTCATATCGCGTCTGGACCTCGGTAGGCGTTTCACCGCCCGCCGGTGCTTGACCCTCGTTCGACAACCCATAGTAACTCAACGTGCGAGGAGCGAAGAAGTTCGCACCGCGAATGGCCATGGTAGTCATCAGCAACGTTTGATCGGCGGTTTCTTCGGGTACTGCAACCTCGGCGATGGCGCCTTCGTCAGTCTGCTCACATGGTGGTTCCGGTTGCTCCTCCGGTTGCTCGTCCGCAGCCTCGTCAACGTCACCCTCCTCGATCATCCTGAAGCTGAAGTTGCTAGCGCGCTTCGCACGATCGACCCTGATGTTCGATGGGACTTCAACGGCCACATCGGCTGAAACCTTTTCGACAACGTCAGGCGTATCCGTGAACCGGAAATGCCCTCGAGGTAGGACCCGCTTCCCCTCGACTTGAGCCGTGCGAGAAAACGCTTTCGGCACGGAATCGGTGCCTCGATCGATGTTCTGTGCAGGCGTCGGAGGCGAAACAGCGTCATCCGTCATGACCACGAAGGAACCGACCGCTGCACCTTCCCGTTCACGGCGACCTAGCTTCCGGTTCATCCGCACCTTAATTCGTCTCGCTCGATGCTTCTCGATCTTTCGAAGCGATTTCGCGTCGAGCCCAGACACTTCCTTTGATGGGGCGTTAGAGGCCAAGGTGCGTCCACCTGAGACAGGCTCGGCAATGGACGACGATGAATCGGAGGCGGACATGTCGGCAGTTTCAGGAGGAGGGGGAGGAGGAGGAGGAGTGTGTTTCACGTCGCGTCGACGCTGATACGACGCCACAATGCCAATCGTTTCATCGTCTCTGATGATGGACGCGTCCTCCGTGTCAAGGACGGCAAACGACCCCAGCTCCATTGACAGCTCGCACGCGCGAAGGACGGGAAACCGCGATCGGATCGCCTCAACCACATCGCGCACCGTCTGCACATCGTCCCGAATGAGCATGGCACTCGGGGCCGGTAGGGTGGCCGACACGCGATCGGGCTCCCGCGACCGGAACACGACGCGCACGCGTTTCATCGGCATCGATTGTCGGACGCCGTGTCAGCACTGCAGTTTCCACGGACTGCGTAATAGCGTCATCCTCGTCTCAGGGGAACCCGGTTCACCGAAAGTGACCCCGGTGGCACCGTCGACATGAAACGGCATGCCAAGCCCGACATCCTGGCCAACCCATCGAACGGCGAGCAGCGAAGACAGATGATATATGCTGCAAGGCACAGGGCACGTCGTGGCGACTTGTGCATGACGTCGGTCATCGCCGAAGGCGTTGTCACTGCCTGCGTTCGTGGGCGTTTCCTGAAGGACCAGATCGGTGATCAGCTGGCACTTGCGAATGTACCGTTTCATCAGCGATGTCCTCCTGGTCGGGTTCTCGGCTGACCCGTTCATACGCTGCAGGACCGCGCCCTGGAGGTCTGGACCTGGACGGCCTCGCGCCCGGTTCGACAATGCGGGTCCGCGCCGCTTTCTCGGTTCAACATCATCGCGTTGTGCCCGGTTCGCATTCCGCCATCGTACGGTGCCCCGTTGAGAATCCTGGGACCGCGGCACGTCGCTGTGGCTCATTCGAATGCAGTGAAACCGACGCCATTGCTGCGCTGTTCGCCGACCTTCGCATACGTCTGGTTCGCTGGTCAGCCTCGGGCCTCGAAACCGTCTACGACGGCGCTCTTGCTCCCCCACCTCCCGGAACGCCCATCGTAATCGACCGCCGGTGTGCGATTCCGAACCCGTGCCTCATTCGAGAGACGTGCGGTTTGATTGACGTAGAGACTGATGCCGGCGATTGTGGCCAACCTGCCCACAAAGTCGCCTGGTATCATGGCGAGCCTCGTCGTCGTTGTTTATCGGACGTGCCTGACCCTGGTCGAGGTGTGCCTTCGCTGCGCGCGCCGTTATCGCACCTGCACTGACCCATGCATGGCCAGGTGACATCCGATGGCATCCGGACCCGCAACCTCCCTGTTCCATACAGCAACGTCATCGACCTGGCGCCGCTGCCCGCGGCCGATCACACTGGACGACCGGTCGTCGCTCTGCTGTGTTCCTCGAACGGCGACAGCGTCGAACTGTCCACCTGCGTGGTCGGTCGTCGTCGCGTCCACGATGGCCCATACCGTGTCCGCGACATCGACCCATCGTCACGACGTCTGATCGCCACTGCCACCGGCGTCATCTGCGTCGGATCACGTGACATCATTCACGTCACCGACACGTCCCGTAAGGTCAAGGTCGTTGTCGTCGACGACGACGCGCTCTTCACCCCGACCTGCCTGTCGTCATCGGGCCGCCCTGACGAGTTCCTGGTCGGCTGCTCGGACGGCAGCGTCTACCGGCTCATCAACACGCCGCACACGTTCGCGCTTCATCGTCTTGCACTGCATGATCGCGCCGATCCCATCGACGTGATCGCCTGTGTGACCCCGGCACGCCTGTTCCTGGGAAGCTCCTCCGGGTCGTCCCTGTTCGCTGCCGCCAACGACGCACCCGGCGCCAGGGTCGATGTCGTCCGCGTCCTGTCGCCGAGCGCATTGAACGGCGCCAGTGCCAGTTGCACGGTCGACGACGCGTTGTACGTCTGTACCGGGCAATCGATCATTCGGTGCCTGGTCACCGACCTGGCCGTCCGCGTCGAGCGCGACCTGCGTTTCCAGGCGCGCCGGGTCGTCGTCGTCGGCTCGCTCGTGATCGCGTCGGGCAGCGATGGCACGCAGGTGTATCGGTGGGACGCGGCGTCGTCCGATCTCGAACCGGTTGACGCCGCTGCCATCGACCCGGCACTCGTCGTGGTCCACGCCGACGTCGTCGACGATGCGCTCCTGGTCGTCAGCGAGGACGACGTACGGATCGTTGAACGCGGGCCGCCGTACCGGTTGAGGTCGTCCTGGGCGCCCGACTCGTTCGAGATCGTGCAGGCGGCGAACGACGGCGACGTGATTGTCATTGCCACCCGACACGGGATCCAGGTCCTGGCGCTCGACCGGGCGCGTATGCTGGTCAACGTCGTCGCCTCGTACGACGGCCTGCTGGCCACCTGTCTCGCCATGCGCTCCCGGTCGTGTACTATCGTGGCTGATGCCGCCCGGTTGCTGCTCTGCGAGATCGTTGGCGACCGCCTGGCCATGTAAGTCGACGTCACGGGACCGATCGCCAATTGTAACCAGTGTCCAGCGTCGGATCCGTTCCTGTGGAGTTCGACGTGACCAGCATCGTGTTCATGGTCGGTGGGGGCGTGCTGGTCGGGACCGACGACGGCGGTCTGCTCGTCTACGACGTCGCCGACGATGACCGCCTGCGCCTGGTGCAGGCGTTCATCGTCGGCGGGCAGGGCCCCGTCTCCATCTGCCTGTGCGGCGACGACACGGCGATCGCGTGGTCAGACGACCCGGTCGCGATCACGAACGACAACGGGGCCTGGTCGGCCACACGAATTCACGTCGACGGCGTCCCGCGCGTCATTGCCCCCGTTGACAACACGTCTCGGCTGCTGATGCAGACGACGTCGAGCGACGGGCGCCTGTTCGTTGCCCGTCTGGAACGCGCCCCCAGCGCCCTGCAGCAGGTCGTCACGAACCTCGCCGAGGGGTCCTGCCCCAGGTCGCTGGTGCACCTCGAGCAGAGCGACACGATCGTCATCGGCAACGCGGACGCGTCCGTGCACGTGTACACGCGGGCGCCCGTCGCCCTGGTCGGCTCCAGTCGGTTCCAGCACGCCCTCGTCGACCTGTTCCCTGTGCGGGTGGGCGCTGTGGAGCTCCTGGCGATCCTCAGCAGGACCGACGACGCCCACCTCCTCTCGTTGCATGACGTGCATCGGAACGGGTCGATGCGCCTCCAGGCCAGCACGATCGTCGGCACCGGGTCGATGCTGGCCGGGCAACCCGTTCACGACAACCTGCTCGCGATCGCGTCCTACGACCGGTTGTCGATCTGGCAGTGCACTGGTTCGCGTATCCACCGGGCGGGGCAGTGCTCGTGGCCGTCGACGCAGCCGGCGTCAGTGTCGCTGAGCGCGTGCTGGCCCTGGGTCCTGCTCTGCCGGCACGCCGGGCAACCCAACCTGATCCTGTCGCAAGTCGTCGTCGCCGACGATGACAGTGTCGGCCTGCAGCAGGTGGACGCCCTGGCCTGCGACACGATCGGCACGCCTCTGGTGATCCGCTGGGTCACCGACCGTTGCCTGCTGATCAGCTCTGCCTTCTCCAACCGGTAGACCTGTCAGCGTTAGACCCGCTGCCGCTCGTTGACGCCCCCCGAAAGGATCACACAGATCGGCGTCGACAGTGGCAACCTTCGCGTCCTGACCTGCTGGCAGGAGGCGTTCCCGGTTGTCGCGATCGGCACCGGGACGTTCGCCGTTCCCAAAGCGGAGGCCGTCGACCCTCCCGCCCGGTCCATCGCGCTCGTCACCCAACGTTCGTACTCGTTCCGTCGTGCGTTATCGTGCGGCTGACGCTTCTGACAGGCGGTGGCGTTCGGCTGCTGCCGACGAGCGACCCGGCGAATACACCGATTATCGTGTAATAGTAATGGGGGGCGCGCTGCTACCAGAGGAAGTGCCTCGGCGTGGGCACCGGGGGGCGCAGGTGCTCCGGTCGCTTGCTGGGCGTGAACTCGGCGCCCCTCATGATCGTGAACATGTCGGCGTTGGCGAGGCCGGCGTTCTCGCGTCGTACCACGTCGACCTTGCCGAATCGGCCGCGGCCGGCCTTGACGAGGTCGTTGGCGGACTGCCAGCGCTGGAGGATAAGGGCGGCCCGGTTGCCAAGGCGGTCGTCCCCGACCGGGGCCAGCGGCGGTGCATCCCTGTCCCTCGGTTTGATCATGTTGTTGATGTACAACGCCTTCGGGCGCCTGGTCCGGTTCAGGTCGCCCCAGACCCATTTGGTCGGGTCGGTTCGGGACGACAGCGTCTCCGCGTTCTCGTGGCGAAACTCGCCGACGCCTCGGATCGCGATCGCGGGCGGCAGCGCGCTGCGCCTCGTGCATTCAAACTGGCGCTCGGCGACCATGGATTTGTGCAGGAGCGTGCCATACGGCTTCTGGCCCAGTTTCTGGACGTAGGTCAGCGAGGCGGTTCGTGCCAGGGCCCGGCCGAACTCGTTGTTCCGCCCCGGGACCAGGTGCGGCAGGCTGCTGGGCATCGCGATGGCCGCCGCCGCGCCCTGGACCTGACGAACCGCACGCGCGCCCAGATATTTATCTGCTGACGCAGAGAGGCATATCAGCACCAGGTCGTGCTGGCAGATCCGGATGGTTTATTGTCTCGGTGCGAGGGCACTGCTACGTGTTGCTGGACGAGAAGACGGCACGGAACGTTGAGATGAGGCGGGCGCGCTGCGTGCCGGGTGGACGACGTTGTTCAGGTTCCCCGGTCGGTGCAGGCTGGCTTGGCACAGTACAGGAGGCGGCTGTCGACACCGGGTATGGAACGAATGGGAATGCTTTCGCGGAGTCTGACGACGACGACGACGACGGCGATGCGGTCGTGGAGCACTCGTCGTCTGTGCGAACGCGACGGAAGACATCGGAACCCAGTACGCGGACAGTGTGTTCCCCAGACGACGGTGACGATGATGACGATTCCGTGCCAGGGTCGCTGATAGCGCAGACGTCCTCGTACTGGGGCGACGCATCGCCACCGTCACCAGTCAGCGTCCTCGAGGCGATCGACGCCCGGGAGCGCTTCGTACTGCCCGGTTCCGTCATGCGACGGCGATGCCGGGCGAGGACCGCATCCGCTCGCGTGGACAGCAGGAACCGAGACACGCGCCCCCTTGGCTTGGATGACGCTTTCGCTGGCATTGGCACAGTGCTGCTGGTGGTGCTGCTTCGAACCCGCTTCCGTGATCCGGTCCGGTCGCGTCGTGAGTCACTGCTGTTCCGGTGCACACACGAGGCGGGTTTGCGAGTGGGGCGACGACAACTTTATACAGCATGCCAGATAGATAAGTGTACGGGCGGGATGCGGTACTCAACCCCAGAGTTCGGATACGAAGCGCCCAGCGTCGCTGAGCTTCTTCAGGTATGCGGTCGCGTCGTCCTCGCTGCACGACGAGCACTCCTGGATGATGGCGCGCAGCGCATCGCGGACGCCCTTGCCCATGCCTGTGGAACCACACAGGAAGAACAGCGCCTGGCGCTTGTCGACCAGGTCCCAGATCATCTCCTTCTTCTCCAGGATCAGATCCTGGACATAGACCTTCCTGTTCGGGTCCTGCCGCGACACGGCGACGTACAGGCCCTTCAGGACGCCGACCCGCTCGGCTTCCTCCAGTTCGTCCTTGTACAGGAAATCGCGATCCGCATACCGGCACCCGAAGAACAGGTGCCAGTCCAGGGGCCCGCCACGCGACATACCCTCCTGGATGAACGCGCGGAACGGGGCGATCCCGGTGCCGGGGCCGATCATGACGACGGGGATCGAACGGTCCTCGGGCAGGAAGAACGACGACTGGCGGACGAATGCGCTGACGCAGTGCCGCCCGGGTTGCAATTCGGACAGGAACGTCGAGCAGACGCCGTGGTGAACGCGGCCGCGCGCCTTCTCTGTGCGCTCGACCGCCACCGTCAGGTGGATCTGGTTCGGCGTGGCCCTGGGTGACGACGCGATCGTGAACATACGCGGCTGAAGGGACGGGCACTCCTCGAGGAAGTGCTCGAACGGCGGCTGGACCGACTGGAACATGTCCAGCAGTTCCGGAATGGTCTTCTTGTCCACGACCAGGTGCTCGTGGTAGTCGTCCTTGCCGCCCGGCAACGACATATTCGCCAGGCGAATCTTCTCGCCTTCATCGGTGGCGTACTGCGACAGGAACCCGATGAACGACTTGCCCGGTGGGTTCATCAGGTCCATGTGCCACAGCAGGGCATCGGCCACACTGCACGGCGTCGGCACCGGCAACTTCTTGTCGGTCCCAAACTTGATGCGCTTCAACGTGAACACGTCATCGCCCTTGACACCCAGCCGCTTGCAGAGGCGTGCAACAACGGCATGGTCGTTCCTCGGGTGGACGCCGAGGTTATCCGCCGTACGGTACGACAGCGACAGGTCAGTGATGTCGAACACGACATGGACGACGCTGGCTTCAGCGTCAGGCGACGTCAGCGTCCGCACCGAATCGACGCTGAGCAGACGATGCGTCGACTGCGTCGACAGCGACGTGCGTCGGTTTCTGAACGAGAGACTGCCCGATTTCAGGTCGGGCGCCCAGACGATGCGATAGCCAGGCTCGAAGACGGGAACGGTAGGCGTCGATTCGACGTCGGGCACGCCGAGGTGCTTGTGTACCAGCGGCCATAACGCCAACCTCCAGTTCTCGTTGTCCTCTTCGATGCACCCGTTGTCGTCACCGAGGCCGAGCGGCAACAATCGGGTCGCGCCCAGCTCCTCGAGCCGCCCGTCGATCTTCTTGCCCATGGCGTTGAAGTGCTCGTACTGCCTGTTGCCAAGCCCGAACACGGCGAACGTCAGCTCGGCAGGCAACTTGGGCGCATCGTCGCCCATCAGGCATTCGTCAAACTCGACGGCGCTGTCCGGCGGATCGCCTTCGCCATGCGTCGAGATGAACAGAATCAGGAGGCGCTCCTGGGGCAGCTCCTGAAGGACGTTGTACCCTTCCACATCGCGAACATGCGGCGCGAACCCTCGCCGCGCGGCTTCCTTCCCGAACCCGCGCGCAAACGACTCACCCGTGCCCGCCTGTGATCCGAACAGGATCGTGATGGGCGGGCCCGTTGGTTTCGGGGCGCGCGCGACGGCGGCGGACGCCGTCGGCCCCGCCCTCGACGACGGCTGCGCGCGCAGGCGCTTCCCGACGGGCGTCGACCGCGAGTCGAACCAGTACGCGACCAGGAGAACGACGCCGACGGCGACGAGCAGTGCTTCGAGCGCGTCCATCAACGTGAATGAATACCACATCGCGCGCGCGTCGCCCTGCCCAGTACCGCGACCGCCGCCTGGCCGCCGCCCGAGATGGGTTTGACGCGCACGCCACCGGCCCCACCGGCCGCCGCGTCCCGATCCTGCGCAGTGCCTGAGACTGGAAACCCCGTTCGACGGGGCTCCCAAAAAGGATAAGAACCTTTCGACTGTGACGCCGCAAATGTTGCGGTATTTTTTGCTGGGCCCGGCCCTCCCGTGTGTCCGTGACCGTTGCACCAAACCCTGATGTGTATCCCAAACTGGGCAGCGTTATAGGTTAACTTGGGGAATATGGAGGTGGGTTGATGTCCTTTGGCGTTCCGGCAGACCGGTACTTGCGGAAGTAGCATAGGGCGAGTATGGTAACGACGGCCACGGTTGCCGCAAGGCCTACGTGATTCAAGTTATCCACCCTCACAGCAGCACTGCTGCCTATGGTAGCGCGCTAACCTATCGTAATAGGCAGGGTGCGACCGCGAAACGGTCCATCACCCGTCAGGCTCTCGAGGGACGACGAACCCTGGTCGTAGTAGGTCCATGTGATTTCGTAGTCGAGGTCGAACGGTTTCGTCTTCTTTGGAGTCGCGTACGTGTCGAAATCGACGACAAGGCAGAGGTCGTGCAGGCTGGTCGCCCTGTCGCCGAACGTGGCCGACAGGCGCGTTGGCGTGATCCCGTTCCAGTACAGTTCGTTGACGGACGAATCCGGGCGGAAGAACGGCGGGCTCTCGTCCCATTGCGCCACCGTCACCGCCGACGACAACCAATCCGAGCAGGACAGCCTCGACCTGTGCATGCCGAGATCCATGCGATTCGACGCATACGTTGCGGGCCCATGGACGGCGAGGCGAAAGTCGATTCGCTGGACGGGGGCGGCGGCGCCGACGTCATCCGCCTCGCCCGAGTGCCCGACCGACAGGACCACCATGCGCACGCCACCGGGTACCGACACCGACCCGCTCCATGACCCGCTGACCGACGACGACGACCCGGCCACGCCGACGACCGCAATGCAGGCGGCCGCGACCCCGACGACCTCGACGATCATTTTGATCCCGTCATCCACTGTGTGTGACCTGCTGGTGCAACTTGAGGCGCGCCCGCTGCATCACGATCTTCCAGCGCGGGACCTGCCCAGGGCACCAACAAAGGCGCGCAGGCGCACACGCACGCACCGTGTCGGGGACATGTTCGGCAGCCGTCAGTTCGTTCGGGTCGGGGCGGCGCCCAGCGTCCTGCGAGGCCTGCAGCAGGAGCACGGGGCGCCGTCGAACGCGTTCCAGGCGCTGATGCTGTCGGGATCCGGCACCAGCCTTGCCGTTCGCGCGCTTCGACAGGAGACCGACCCGGAGCGCGGGTGGCTCGTGTTTCGGCGCGTGCTGGAATCGCGGGCGCGCATCGGCCGCCGGTTCTTCGTGGCAATGATGTCGTTCTGCAAGGGGCACCTGCCATCGCAGGCGAGAGCCGTGCTGAACGCAGCGACTTCGCGTCGCGTTGAAATCAACGAGCGGCTGTTCTGCTTATTCATTGACGCGTGCCTGAGCGCGACGCCGCCAATGCTCCAGGACGCGCTGGACGCATATGCAAAGCTTGGCCCACGCTCCTGCAAGAGCGTCCATGCGGTCGCTCGCATCTGCAGAGCGTCCAACCAGCCCAGGTTCGCGCTTCCTCTCGTCGCCGATGCCGTTCGCCTCAACGTGGACATCAGCGACGACCTGTGGGCCCTGCTGGCCGAATGTTGTGCGGAGTGAAAGTGCTCACAGGCAGCCGACACAGCGGAACAACTGTTAGACCTCATGCGCAACCGGCGCCTCGTCTCACCGTCTTGCCCTACCCAGACCTTGTTCGACAATTTGGTCGTGTCACTGCTTGCCCAGAACCGGATCCAACGGGCCCTGGACGTCCTGCCTCTGATCACACGTTCTGGGATCCGGCTATCCGAGCGGACGCGCGCTCGCCTTCAATCGGATATCGCCCGCGCTGGGCTCCTGACGGATGCGGTGGCGGTGTTTGATGGTTTGGCGGCTGACGGTGAACATGTGGACGGCCATACATTCGCCAATGTCGTTGCCGCATGTGGGCGTGCGTCTGACATGACGACCGTTCGACTTTTGTATCAGTTCGCCGTGTCCAGCATGCTTATCGTCAATGCGCCAGTCGTCGATTCTCTGATTGAAGCGTTCGAACGGAATGGTGACCTTCATACCGCTGAGCATGTGTTCCGCTGCCATTGCATCGTGGCGGTCCCTAACGTATCGACGCTGACAGCGATGCTCGGGTCATGCATCAATAACGGGCTGCTGCTGGACGCTGTTGACACGTTAAACCGTTTCAGCGATGCACTGAGCGTTCCCTTGGACCTGCGCGTGGCAATGATCTCTGTGTTCGCTGGCGCGGACCGAGTCCCCGATGCTATGGACGCGTTCCGTCAACTCGTTCGGGAGAATGTTGACATCGACGCTAGCGTGCTGACCGCCCTTTTCGACGCGTGTCAGCGAGTGGGCTATGCTTCAGCCTTAGATGTACTGCACCAGTACGCCACCGACAAAGCATTACCGTTGGATGAACACGTTGTCAGCGAGTTCTGTTTCACCTTCGACAATAGCTGTAAAGAACGCTGAACTGCTCGCCAACCAACTGCTAGCAGTAGACCCCGTTGCTCGGGCCATCAGCCATTTTGTTAGCCAAATGGTGCATCACGTTTGTATTCAATTCGAATAGCTAATTTTAATATATCCATACTGTAATGGAGTACTAGGAGAGCTCCGCATGAATTCCCTCGCGAGACATGCAGCACGTGCAACTGGCCCTGGCAGAGGCTCGATGACGGTCAGCAGAACTGCCCTGCTGCAAGACAGGATATCGGCGGTGAATCGGCGCACGTGCCACGAATCGAAACTTGTGTAAATCCTGTACGTATCAGGTATCAGAGGTATGGACGACGCCTCACAGTTCACGTTTCGATATAGTGCGTTCAGAATGCGGTGATGGGCACAGGGACGGTATCCCCCCCTGGTTCGCGGCTATAGTGGAGACCATTTGAACGACAGCATCAATGCTGGACGAGTCCGCTGTATATGGACCGTTTGGTGTGGCAACCAGGTCGGTAACAGGGTACAGGCGGACGCCGATCGCAGCGGCCAAGTTCGCGAAGGTGAAATCCAGCATAGGACGCAGTGGAAAGTAGACAAGGGATGCGCCTTCAGCCGCGAAGAGAATGTTGGATAGGCCGGCGCCATGCGGTCCAATGACGATTACTGCAGACGAGAATACGTGCGCTTGTTCAAGCAACGCCATGTCATCATCAGGCACAAACTCATGCATGCAGTCAGGGCCCAGCAGCGCATGAAGAGCAGCCAATAACCGGCCTTCATTGTAGACCGAGCGGACGTCGCCCATATCACGCCGAGAAACGTAGATCACCTTATACCGTTTCCGACCATTGAAACGTTGCCGTTGAGCGGACAGCTTGTCAAGAACATAGGATCTCGCAAGCCGGATGGCGAGAGAGCTCGCGTGCCGGCTTCGAAGGTTGTCGTTGAGTGTGGCAGATGGGCTATCTCGCCACGTATAGTGCAGCAGCCGCTCGAACGTGTAAAGCTGTGGGTTCGAGGAAGCGTCAAGTTTCGTGTCGTACCACAGTACGCTGTCGCCCAGTTCGAACAGGGGAAGATCCCGGCGCGATAGTTTCGTGCTGGGGATAACGAATGTCACATTGGAATCCACCGGGGACAAGAAATGCAAGCTCATGACCAGCGCGGTAACACCCTCAATCAACCAGTGGTACCAGTTGTGCTTGTCAGCAGGATGGATGAGCACGGCCGTCCCCGACACGTGCGCAATGCTCTGCTGAGCTCGTAGCCCACCTGTGTAGTCGGTGGCCAGCGCACGATAGTTCGAAAAGTACACCTTATCGCGTGTGAAGAGGACACCGCTCGCACCCTCCATGGTCACATCAGTCATGACGATTCGGAGGTGTTCGTGCAACGGGTAACAAGACGGGATGCCCGCTTCCGCCGGTATCGGATTTGGCAGGCGATCGCACGATATTAGTCGTTGTCCGTCGGAACCCAATACCGTTACATCATCAGCAAACTCCTCCCACGAAGTTGCAATCCGAGGGGATGATTCTTCGCCGTTATGGATCTCGTGGACGCGGAGCTCTTGGGCTTTTCGAAGGTGGTAGCTGGCGCGTTCATCGAATGGGAAGAAGTGTGTCAATATCGCGCCAAGTTTCTGGTGATCAAGAGCCGACGAGGGCCTATTGGAAACACGGCGGGTTTGGATACGAAGGAACGCGTCGGATTCAAGGCCACGGGCCGAGCTCAGCAGCCATTCAGTGTCAAACAGCTGGTCCAGGATGCTGGCATACCGTTCGATGTCAGCTTCGATGGAGGCGGCTCCTTTGGCGTGCTCATACGCGTCGATGGCCAGTGTCTCGTTGTCGAGCAAGTACCACATCTTGCCGAGGTTGGCAAACGAACCGTGCGTTCCGCCGTCCAGCAGCACGGCTGCCTTGCAGCATTCAACCATGACAGCGGCATCTTCGTCGGGGTCGTCGACAGGGCTCAAATCGCCACTTTGCGCCCGGCGAACTCGAATCGCAATTCGGTCACCAGACAACGGGTCCGCTTGGCGTCTGTCAACGGCATCGTTGATGAACGATTCACACAGTAGTTTGTTCAACGATGCAACCGACGTCCGCGACAGCGAATGTACCGGGCCTTTCAGGCGGGCGCCTGCAACCAATGTCAGCATGAAGATAACGAATGTGCTCACGCCACGAATAAACCTTGAAGCAGGATGGAGCGTGCCTGGGACCGATCGCCAACAGCGTCCCAGGCCGCCGCCGCATTTAGATACCCATCGATGAACATAGGATATGTCGCAACGACGTCGTCGAAGGCGCGCAACGCCGCCACCCGGTCGCCGGCCTGCCACCGGTGCATCGCGCTGGCAAGGCAGCGCCCGGCGGCAACATCCCCCTGCGACGCTGCTGCACGACACACGACGACCACGACGGCGACGATGACACGGAGCATTGCCAACGAGGCAGCGGGCAAAAGTGACAGCAGCAGCAAAGTCGTTTGGCGGGTTTTCGGAAAAAGGCCAACCATACTACCCCAGCGCGTGGTGCGGCGGCGGCGGCGGCACGGAAGGCGCAACCCGCGATTGGTGCAGCTGCGCCCCTCAACCGCCTCGACAGGCGAGTCGCGAAAAACCCGCGCCACGAACCACTGTCAGGAGACCGAATAGTCTACGCCAGAGCGTGAAGGCGGGGCGGGCGCGCGTAACGCGTGGCTGGTCAGGCTCGGGCACGTTCATTTGTGTGACGGGTGGCCGGGGCCCGCCAAGCGGACGCCGGTGCCTTCTTGCCGACGGCGGATGCTCGTGTTGCGCAACGAACTCGCCGACGCATGGGCCGACGTACGCAAGGCGGCGGCATCCGCATCGCCCGTCCTCCTGTTCGTCAACATCGACTGCGACTCGATATGCGCCTGTCACATATTGACGTCGCTGCTGCGCATGGATCACCTCCTGTACAAGGTCGTTCCGGTCGCATCCTACGACGACCTCCTACGGTCTGTCGGTGCCGTCGACGACGCCGTCAAAAGTATCATCATGATCAACTGTGGCGCCAACATCAACCTGAAAGCGGAGCTCCCGCCTCGCGACGACCTGCATGTTTACGTGCTCGACTCGCATCGCCCCTACCATTTGACGAATGTCCACCCGAACAACACGTCCATCGTTTGCCTGGACGGCAGCATTGAGCCTCCAGCGTTCCCCAGCGATGACGACCTGTCTGACGATGATGGCGAGGACGAAACGGTGGCGAGGGTCCGACAAGACCGCCGTCGACGGGTTGCCGAACACTACAACGGCGCGTTCTACGAAATATCGGCTGCGGCGCTTGCCTACGATCTGTCGCAGCAGCTGGCGAAGGACGATAACGACCTGCTGTGGAGCGGGATAGTCGGCCTGACTGATCAATGGGTCCATCGGCGAATATCAAAGTGGATGTATCAAAACGAGGTCGACATGTTCATCAAAGAAGTCTTCAATAAGAACAAGGTGCCGGACGATGACGGCGGCTATGCTGACGCCGATGACCAGGTGCGGGTCGCTGTCGACGGTCTGATCACGTTCGTGCCGAAGGCGCTCGGTTTCACGCTGCTTGGACATTGGAACCTGTTCGATTCGATGTTCCACACACAGAGGGTCGCCATCAAGCTGAAAGTATGGCGGGATTCTGGGCGCCAAGAGCTGAACCTGATTCTGGCCAAGCTGGGCATTCCGTTCCAGGAGAGCAGATTCCCGTACCGGTTGATGCACAAGACGTGCAAGGAGACGCTCAACAAGCAGATCGAGAACTATGCTCACGAGTACGGCCTGGAGAAGGAGGATCTGTTCGCGGCGTCGTTCACCAGGCAATTCGCGGACGGCCTTGTTGTGGCCGCGGCCGACATGGCACTAGCCGTGTCCGCCCTTCTGGAATCTCACAGCGTTGACGCTGAAGGCGCTGTCGCGTCATGGGAATCGAACTTCTGGCGCGCCCACGATTCTATGAAATCGTGCAACGTTCACGTGACCCAACGAGGCCTTCAGCTAGCGGTCGAACTACAACAGGAGATCACTCGCAGCGGCCACTCGCTTCTGATCAAGAAGGCTGTCAAGTCTACGGGTCAGTTCCGATTGTGTGTCCTGGATAGCCCTGGTCGTCATGTGATCTTCACACATCCGCTCGCGCTGTCCAAGCTGGCGTTCTTCCTCATCGACGCGTACGAAACCGTACTGATCGAGCAGAACACTGCGCTGAGGAAACGGTCCAGAGTCGGCGGCAGATCTGCCGCTGCAGGAAGAAGAGTGAAGATCATCCCGTTCGTGCTCTGTTCCTACATCGAAGATCGCCAATCCTATCTTATCGTCGGCGTCCCGAGATCTGGGCATGAGTCGTCGTCGTCAACCGCTTCCCAACGGAACCTGTTCTCCGTTGGGTTTTCAGAGGCGGCCTACTTGACCAAGGCTCGCGCTCGCCAGGACTGGTTCGACACGTCCATCACCGAGATCGCCAAGGACGACCTGAAGCCGTTCCTGGAGACGCTCGTCGGGCAACTTATGTAGAATATTCCATGTAGTCTGTAGTAACCTAAGCATGCCGATCAGCACCTGTGCTCAATAAATAGATCCAATGATGAGGACGATGACGATACTTCGTTGCCGAAGCGCCCCCACACTCCGCGCGCTGCCGCCGAACAAGTACAAAGCCAAGGTAGGGTGTGCCTGCCTCGCGCTCTGTAACGTCTCCCGTCCCAACCGCGTGATTCGGCGAGGCGGAGAGTGGCGCGACGCGGAACAAATGTGGTGACAACGTCGCCTGTCGGACTTACTGGACAAAGCCCGGAAGTTCGAAGTGGGTTTCAGTGGCGCGCCGTCGTCACTGCGTTTTCGGCAGCGCCGGGCTGTTTATTGGTGGATGGGCGTGACGGCGACGCCGGGTGGCGGTCCGGTGCCCGACAGCGTCGTGTATGAGCACCGACTGTCGGCGCTGATCGACGCATTCGGTGACGTACCGAGGTCCGGCGACGCGACCCGGTGCCTGCGGCTGTATCTGCGGCGCCTGGCCCAGGTTCGCGACCTGCACGTCACCCTGCGACGACGAATCACGATCGGGAAAGAGAGGTTCGAACGCGAATTCAGCAAGTACTGCGACCTGTCTCGTCTGTGCCATGCGGCGCTTCGGGAAGTTCGACGGGATCCGTCGTTACGTGACCGGTTGGCATCTGCTGGCGCCGATCCGCGGTCGGCAGGCATGTCAGGCCGTCAGTTGTTCTGCATACCCTGGGAACAGCCTCGCGTCGTGGCGTTCAATCCTCCATTCAACGCGGTCGACGTTGTGGAAAACGTCGCCGCGTACGTCAGCATCGTCAAGAGCGACGTGGCGCGACTCGACGTGCTCAGCGATGTCAGCGCGCAGCTGTTCGAGCCGTCTGGGAAGTCGCACCTGTCGCTTGTCCATCCGACGAGGACGCTGGTGTCGCGGCACACCCTGAAACGGGTGACGCCGCTGACGACTCGTTCAACGGTCGTCTTTCACTTCTCCGACATGCTGCTCGGCGCCATCCATGACCTGGACGGCAGGCTGATCGTCGATTTCGTCGTCGACCTGTATGGCGCCAAGGTGCGCCCAGTGTTTGACTTTGCTGCTTCTATGTCGAATGACGGCGCGTTGGTCGTGCTGAAAGCGGAGTCCAATGCGGAAATGGCGCTGTGGACCCAATCTGTATCGGAACAGGTTTCTCTGCTGTCAGCGTCCCGCTCGCAGTGGATGGATGATTCATCGTCAACTCGATGTGTCCTGTGTCTCCGTGTGTTCACGTTGTATCGTCGTCGTCATCACTGCAGGCGTTGCGGCGCTCTTGTTTGCGCGTTATGCTCGTCTGGGCGTGTGCTGCTTCCAAGCAATCACGCTTCTAAGCGCAAACGCGTATGCGACTCTTGTCTCGACGTCCGCCAGCGTCTTGAACCACCGACGTCCTCTGTCGAACGAGATTTGATTGATGCGCGGCTGTCGTCGATCAACACCAGCCTGTGTCGGAAACGGGTCGCCGAAGATCTTCTGGCGGCGGCTCGCGCCCACAGGGTCGACCTGGAATCGATTCGCGGGACCGGTCTAGACGAGCTGGATTGCTCGGGGCCATTATGCGATCTGCGCTCGCAGATTCGAACGATATCGCGATTATCGGGCGAGTTTGTGGCTGCTCTGACAGACCTGGTTTCGTCGTGGAATGAGGACAATCAGCAGTCGATCGGGTCCGTTCTCAGCGACCACGCTTGTCTTTTCGGCGAACTGTCACACTACATGGCTGAGATGGGCCTCATGGACGAACAGTCGGTCAGCTGCAGTCAGCAAACGGTGATTGACTCGCTGGTTCGTCCGGTGCGATCGCTGCCTATGATTTCTGACGCCTGCACGAGAATCGTCGATTCGACACCCGTCGAACACGCCGACCACGCTGGCCTGCAACTCGTCTGCAAGATCATTGGCGATTGCGCATCGTCTGCTGTCGAATGCTTGGCGCGAATGGCAGGTAGCGCATCCATAGCGGAAATTGAGAACCGGTTCGTCGAACGGACGTCGTTGTTCCGCCCTGGGCGCGTCTTTATTGTCGAAGGCCTTGTCGCCCGAACGTTCTTTGGCGGGAAACCCTACCGGATGTTGCTGTTCTCGGATCTGATCCTCATCTGCAAAGAAGCGTCGAGCTGCGGGCTCCTCGAAAGGTGGCGAATCGATACCCGGGTCCACACCCCGACAATCCGTCCTGTCGATGATCGCGTATGCCAGCTGTCGTGGCTGTCGATGTGTTTCACTTTCGAATCCGATAGCGCGTCCCGCTGGGTGCAAGACATTGGACGGATCACAAAGCAGACTGCTGGTCGGGCACAAGTCGAATGGGTACCCGACGATGCTGACAATTTCTGCAACCTCTGCCGACGTGAATTCTCAATGGTAACCATTTGACGCTGGCGCTCGATGAATACGTGCGCGTACTTATGCTCGTAACAGCTCGTCCGCCGACATCACTGCCGTTCCTGCGGTGTGCTGACCTGCCAGCAATGTTCAGCAACGCGGACCCGGTTGGATGGCGATTCAGCGTCCGCCGCCGTTCGGGTATGCGATCGGTGCCGTCCGAAAGAGGATCTGCTTCAAGCCGAAACGGAGGTGGCCGACAGCGACAATGACGAGCCGGTCGCAGCCTCTAGGCGGTCATCGACGAACTCGATCCTGTCGCCCGTCGCTTCCCGTGCGAACAGCAACCATGATTGGATGGGCAATGCGGACTCCAAATTCTGCCTGATCTGCGATCGGTCGTTTACACTGAAGCGGCGAAGGCACCACTGCAGGGAATGGTTGGTTCCCCATCTATTCCTGCTTCGTGTCCGGTATGCTGACCTCGGTCGTTAGTGGTGCGCTCGTCTGCAAACTGTGCTCAACGTCAAGGCTCATCGTTGACCGAATCAGCAAGGACGCTCCTGTCCGGGTCTGCGATAGGTGCTCTGCCGAAGTTATGAGTCGTGCTGCTTTGTAGTAGCTGCGGCGCTGTCCACCGATCTCAGTGCACCATAAACTCCCTATTTATCGTCGAGCATGTACTCGTCGTGATGGCGACGGGCACTACCTACATCAAAGTTTCGCGACCTCGTCAAAGATAGACCAGCGTCCGAGTCACCCCCCAGTGCGATCGGAGTATTCGATACAAGGCGTACAGTCGTATCCGGAACGTCGCCCACGCCGTTCTTTCGCGATGGTTCAGATCGATATAAACAGGTTGGACGTCGAAACTCGACTGTCCTGCTGCGTAATCTCCCGTGCGGTCCAGGGACCACGATGGCGTCTGGGTTCGTACGTGCGTCCCGATATCAGTAGTCAGTCTGAACTTGAGGCCCTGCGTGGGTCACCTTGCAGCCGGTCGAGCGGGAACCCCAACGCGTGGTATTCTTCAGCCCACTGTGTTTCGCACGATCAATTGACTGAGGGGCTCAGTGTTGGATAACTCTCGTCCGCTCTACGCTTTCAAATCGGCTTTCCCTTTCAGGTGCGCGAACCTGGAGGTGCGCCCACCCAGTCACCGGAACCTCCATTCCTGTGACTGGGTGGGCGCCCCCTCCAGGTTCGCGCATATGGCGTGCGGGTCGAAATCGGTCACACTGGGCCAGTTCGTTCCCGATCCCCGTTTTCGTCTCCTCGGTCGATGATCGCGCCGGATCGCGAGCGAGTTTGCCAGTTTGCGTTCACCAACGCAGCTGACTCGTCATTGCTTGCATGGCGCGCTCGCTGTCCGTGTTTACAGAATGCATGAGCGCTATGCACCCCGCGTTTCAACCTCACTCGCCCTGTATGACAATTAACCGGTTGCCTACCGGTCCCTTCATTATGCTAAGCGGCACCCACGCCCAATGTCTGCCGGCTACATGCTTGCTCATCACCATACTGATAGGCAGCAGAGGCTGTCAAGGCCGGTTGACACGTATTCCTAGAAACGGAATGTTTCTGTGGGACTGGACGCTGCACTTGGCAAGATCTCGGCTGGAAACAGGAACCGGTCCCAGTCCTGCGAATATGGAACCTCTTCCGCGTTCACGCGAGACAATGGGTCAGAAGTTCACCATGGTGACTCCATGTAGTCGAAGGTGACACCAAATTGAGTGTGACCCCAGTTGGCGGTTAAAATGATTGGTGCCTTGGGTACGCCACGATCGCAGGCTGAGTCTAGTGGGCTTAATTACCAGGTACCTCAAGTTATCAGTATTGCCGTCCACGATGGCGACCGGGACGTTGGATTTGTCGGACACGTCCGTTTTATGCCGCGTCTTATCGTCGTTGTTCGCCGCCGTATACATGCCGGCGTCTTTAGCATGGCTGTGGCAACGGCGAACCTGCGATCCAATCGGTCAGCGCAATCCCTTGCTGGTCTTCATGGGCGGAGCCGCCACCTTCTCCTACATCATCATCGATTTCCTCGCGAACGCCGTCCTCATCGACTACATTCCATTGTTCATCCGGTTCTCTGTGCTGTACTCACTCATGCCCCTGGCGCTGCAGGCCCTGATCGCCCGGGGCCTGCACCTGTTCTTCATTCATTCGTACCAGCATGAGCTCCAGGCCCAATCCGGGACCTGGTTCCAGGACCACCGGTACCTCGTGTCCACCAGGTTCGCGTTGCGCGTCATCGGCCTGGTCCAGGCTGTCGACCTGATACCCGTGTTCATCGTCATGGCGATGGACGCCTCGTTCCTGCACGTTGACCCGAACACCGTCATCTTCAGCTCGCACCCGACGCCGGTGCTCATCGTTCTCATCGGGAACATCCTCGTCACCGCCATTCACATTCTTGCACTGGCCCGCATCAGCTTCCTACTCGGGCCGATCCGCGACGTCTTCGGCATCCGTCAGGAGATGTCGCACGTGAACCGCATGGGAGGCATCGGCGTGCTCGCGTACGTGATCATCAAGTTCGGGCTCCCGCGCCTCAGTACCCTTTCGCTCGATATGTTCGTCCTGCATGCCGCCCTGCACGCCCTGTTCGTCCTGACGGTCTGCATGCCGTTGTACTTATCGTATACGCCCGCCTGGAAGCAGGACCGAGCCCTGGGGCAGAACACGACCGCCTTCGAGAGGTTCCTTATGAACGAAAGCGTTCGCGATGCTGTCCGACCTGTGATGGTGCAAACGTTCTGCCTGGAGCTGCTCCTGTTCCTACAGGCCGAACAGCAGTACCGCCAGATGTTCACCACGGTGCCCAGGGCGGATCAGGCCACTATTGACGCAGCCGGGAGGCGCATCATCAAGGACTTTATCGTTGAGAATGCTTCCCTTCAGGTGTGTGTGTGTGTTCGCTCGGCCTGGTTGTCTCCGCCGTTCACGTCTGACGTGACTGGCGGAATACAGGTCAACATATCGGATGTGGCAGCCAAGCCGTTTCGACCAGTGAAGAGGCGCCGGATATCGTTGGCCAGGCCAAGCACGGTGATGATGACGGAGATCATGACGGAATTCACTGTGGAGACGTTCGACCGCCCGCGCAAGGAGGTCGTGCAGCTGATACAGGCGAACATCATGACCCGTATCAAGTCGGACCCCGCCCTGAACCGCGTCTGGGAGGACTTCCTCGAGCGCAACCGTCAGACGCTGGTCCTGCGCTCGGAAGCGAATCCGTACCCGGTCACGGTCACTGTGCTTCCGCCATGAACACCAGAGCATTTGTACATTAAACTGTGCCTGTCGCATGAGGGCACTCGTCGATGGCTTTCGCCGTAATACCTGAAACGCTGCTCCAAGGTGTTTAATCGGGATTGGATGGCAGCGATCTCGGGCACGATTTGCATTTTGAGGTCGGCGATAGCGTCGAGAACCTCCTGCAGCTTATCCAGGACGGGAGACGACGGACTGGGGGCGCGATCAATGGCAGGCCCGACACGATGCTCGAAGACGGTCAGGGAGCTCGGGCCCGACAGGTAACGTGGCTGGAACACGGGCGCAGGGTGCCCTCCAGGTCGAACGACCAAGACGAACAGGAACACAGCGTCACGGGCTGGATCACGATGCCAGGACAATCCTCGAACACGGGCACCATCGCTGAAATCGTGGTTCCACGTCCTCGCGAGGGAGTCGCCAACGACCCTCACGACATGCACCTAATGGAAACGGAACCACTGATCAGCGCCAACCTGCCTCGAGCAGTCGCACCCGCAACACCTTGCTGGCCGTGAATGACGCGACGGCTAACAGGCCGTCTTTCGTGTCGTACGCGGCCATATCGATCGATGCGAATTCGTCGTCGAACCGCTCGCAGGTGTTGTCGTTACCGGCGTAGTCAGTGACGATGACGCGGGATGACGGCGGGACGGCCGCAGCGTCCGAGACGACGTTGGTCAAGTGGTCCATCGGCGACTGATCCGTCGGAAAGCATCCGTCTACTAGAGACGCAGGCAATCGCGGTTGCTGGTTCTCGACGACGACGAGGCGGTCCGGTCCTATCCGGGCGACCAGGCGCGCGCCCGAGGCGCCCATTGGTACCCGGACCGTGGTCGGCGTCGGATCATCGACAAACACATGGTCGCGAGTCCTGTAGACCAGCCCCGACGTCGGGCAGTACGAGAACGCGGTCACACCAGGAACGCGTTTCACATTCGACGCCCTGTCCATCACGTCGTAAACGGACAGAGACGTGCGCGTCAGCACGATCAGGTGCGGGTCACTGGTGAACGCCATCGATACGACGGACGCATCGGCGAGTAGGGAGACGAACGGAACCCGGTGGCCATCGACGGCGGCGTCGTACACGGTTATCGCTCGTGTGGAATCGGCCACGGCAGCGTAGAGCGATTCCGACAGCGCCATGGCGACCACGCAGGCAGCCTCCCTACGTACGTCGCAGGCACACGTAAGAACCGGCGCGGCAATCAGCACTGAGGAACGCCCTGTTACGACGATGGATGAATCCGGCGCACGACATGCGCCGAGCGACGCGCCACGTCGACGCGCACCCAGCTGACGCCGCCGTCCGCATCGACGACCAGGCACGACGGGTCGTGATGGCATACCGCTGCACCCGGACACACCATCAGCCGGCGAACGCATAGCCACACACCGCCCCCGCTGGCGTACCGTACTGCAGGTAGTTGGATGTCGCCAGGCGCGCGGCACCGATCTCGTGCGTCACGACAGCCGTCATCCGTGTGCGGTCGTCGGTGGGAACGACCGAGGCACGACTGTTTATTAATAGCGGGAGGATGGCGTTTGCAGTGCAGCAGGTGGCCCTGAACTGGCGCAACGGTTTCGGATCTAGCCTCTAGGCGATGCAGGACTGGATGGCCTGCAGCCAGGCGGCCAGGTCGGCGTCGGAGTCGACCCGGAACCGGTACTGCTTCTCGTGGGTGATGATGGCGAACGTGTGGGGATCCTGCGGGACCGGCTGGATGAGGTGCGCCTGCAGGAGGGGGATGCGTCCGAGTGGCGGGTATCGCTCGTAGGCGGCGCCGATCGGTTCCTGCCGGAAGTAGAGAAGCACGGGTGCGACGCCTCCGATGCAGACCAGGTACCGGGACCTCCAGGACTGGAACCCTTTGCCTTGTTTCCTGACCACGCCCGCGTACGTCGCCTTCTTCAGCTCGCTCCATGGCACGTCGTCGTTGCGCTCCGACCCGACCGTCGATCGGCGCGTGACGACGTTGGCGAACATGGCGACCGACCGTCGCAAGGCAGCGACCCATGCCGCCACTTCGTCCGCATTATCGCCTGCCAGCAGGTACGTCTTCCTGCGGGTGACGATTTCGAACTCAGCAGGGTTGCCCTCGGGCAACGTGACCCGAGTGCCTTGTAGGTCGATGAACCCTCGACGCTGCGCGTCGTCGTACCGGGTGAAGTACGACAGCATGCGCCCATGCAGTACGAACCATCGTCGTTGCATCTTGCGTCCGCGCCCACCGCTCCGCTTCATCAGGTACCCGCAGAGCGTGGACCCATGCACCATGGCGCTGGACCCATCAACGTCGTCGACAGACGCCATGTCTGTCCAGCAGGCAGGTCTATTTCCAGCGCAGGCGGTCTATTTCGGGAACAGCATTGCGCGCCAGCTTCTGGCCATTACTATACGTGCCGATGTTCAGCAAACCCTCTCTGCGTTGCTCGTCGGCGATGGTAATGTTCAGGACAGGACAGTGACCGCATCAAAAAGCGAACCCGGTTCGGATAGGAGGGCCCGCGTCTGTCGATTGCGCTCGAGGAAATCATCCCACATATGTCCCATTGCCGGGTCCAGCCTGATATGCGGGGCAGAACGTTCACCTGGAGCAACCGCAGGACCTCCTTTCGCGCTTCGTCGAACGTTCCTGCATGGATTTCGGTCAGCCTGTCAGTTGAGCACACCGTCGATTGTGCCAGCGAAGCGTTTCGCGTTGTTCGTTGACGAAACGGCCGGGACTCCCGATAGGATATGTTCACCTGATAACTTGTTAGAACGTTTTAAGAGGGGCGACACGGGCATACCTGTAGGGGAGCGTTTTCAACGATGAATTGGTCGATGATCTGCTGACCAACAACGTTGACGGCGCACTGATCCGGTCGGGGCACCGTCGCACAGACCTGACGGTACTGCTGCTCGGCTTGCAGGAACAGGAGCAGTTCCAGGCAGACTGCTTGCGTCATCAGAGGTCGCACCGTATCGCCGGCACGCTCGTTTAGAAGTAAACGTCCGAGAAGCGTTGTGCTAGGCCCCTGGGCACAGCCTTGCCTCCAGGCGGCCGTATACGATAAGTAGAGCGGCATGAAGACCTTCAGGACGAACCTGCAGTGGATGGCCACATGCTGGACGAACATGTCGAGGGCAAGGTTGCTGCTCGGGAATTCGAGCCTGGTGACGGCGTACACGATAACGGCGAGGGCGCTCATGCAATGGACTCGCGACATTTCCTGGCGTATGCCGAAGACGTTGCGAAGTGGATTCCCGGGACGGCAATGTTCCCGATGAGAACGATGAGCATGCGAGTTCAAGTTGACGTTGTGCGGGTCGGCCTGCCGGAACGATTCGTCCATGGCCATCACGACGACCAGTGGCGTCATGCCGACAGCCTGGGAGACGACAATGGCGCGCAATGCCAAGCGGGTCGAAACGAGGTAGCGATGCTCCTGGAAACCATTTTCCAGAATGGCGATCGCAGAGTTCCCACTGGTACGAATGGCTGAAGTACAGGTGCAAGCAACGGACGATCAATGCCTGCGATGCCAGCTGGACCAAAATGTAGAACGTGAGGTAGCGAGCGAATATCGGCGCTGTGTCGGCATAAAGGACACCGACGAGAACGTCGATGACGATGTAGACGCAGACGGTGGCGCCACCGAGGACGACCAGCACGGGATTGCGCTGAACGATGGGGTCGTGCGCTCTCCGCCGCCAGAGCCACGCCAGCGTGGCCGGCATGTACAGGACGCCCATACAGGAAGACACGAGACGGCAGAGAGTCGAGCTGTCGGCCACATGCAGCTCCATCCAGGTGATTGCCCTTGTCGGATAACGCCACCCGAGGTACGGCCGCTTTCGGGCCGCCGTCTTGTACCCGAGGCGAGGGGTCATGGCGTCGCTCTTGTAACCCCAGTACGCCTACGATGGTCCAACCGCAGCCCAGAAGGCAAACCTTAAGAAAGCGTCATACATTCCGCCTGGCGCTGGGTCCTCTGACGGAACCCGGGGAGGGTCTGTTGCCGGGCCAAGTGCGGACGCGGCAGGCCGTGAAGGTATCGGACTGGGGTCGCACTCGCAGCCTCGCAGGACGCAGGGCCAGGCGCGTCGCAGTCCGCAGAGCTGCAAACGGGCATGGCGGACACCAAGGGGAAGATCGAATCGCGCACCGACGACCACGACCTGACTGATGGGCGAAGCGCCGAGGAGATGTTCAGTAAGCGGACTGGGTACACGGTGGGTGGATTGCGCGATGTCGGCCCCTGGGGACGCCTTCTCAAGTGTCGTTTTGTCCACAGTACGATGATGTCATCATCCTGCCTCGGTACTGGACCGGGTTAGGTCTGCGGGCCTCTGAAACCGTCTAAACGTTGCCCTGTAGCCACATCTCGTTCACGGTTGGTCAAGTCGATCTGTCCTCGCGCCTCACTCGGAATATCACATTGAAGGTGTGTCGTCGACCCCATGTTTCGGTATGGGCTGACCTCTGGGCGTCTAGACGCCGTTTGTATCGTCGCCAATGGACACGGTGACCGAGCATTCCATGGCGATCGCGATGGCGTTACAGGGCGGCATTGGGATTATCCACAGCAACTGCTCGATCGAGGAGCAGGCCCAGGAAGTCCTGTTGGTTAAGCGGTACAAGAACGGGTTCATCACCGATCCCGTTGTCTTGTCCCCTAAGCATACTGTCGCTGACATTGACGAAATCCGCGTCCAGTATGGGTTTTCAGGTGTCCCTATCACTGAAACGGGCAAGATGGGCGGCAAGCTCCTTGGTAGATCCGTTATCATTTGCGTCCGAATGGCTGTCTGACTTTCGCTCAGGAATTGTCACTAGCCGAGATATTGATTTCCTGGAAGACAGATCGATCATGCTGTCCGAAGTGATGACCACAGACTTGGTTGTTGTGACTCGGGATATGTCGCTCGAGGAAGCGAATCGCGTTCTGCTGGATTCGAAACGCGCCAAGATGCCTGTTGTGAACAACAAGTAATGGCCGCGTGACGCGTTGGCGAGTCAGGCCATCTGATTCTGTTCAGGTACGAGCTGATGGGGCTGATGTCTCGCACCGATCTGTACAAGAACAGGGACTTCCCGTTGGCGTCCAAGGGGAAAGGTTCGTCATCCTTGCTAGTCGGTGCGGCTATCGGGACTCGCCCGCAAGATCGCGATCGAGTCAAGGCCCTCGTTGCTGCCGGTGTCGACGTCATTGTTATCGATTCATCCCAGGGTGATTCTGTCTTCCAGCTCGAAATGCTTCGCCATATCAAGGAACACTACCCGAAGGTCGACGTTATCGGAGGGAACATCGTTACGCGTTTGCAAGCCAAGCACCTGATTGAAGCTGGCGTCGATGGTCTACGAGTCGGTATGGGTGTCGGGTCCATCTGCACGACTCAAGAAGTCTGTGCCGTCGGACGGCCTCAGGCCACCGCTGTCTACTCTGTAGCAAGCTATGCATCAGCGTTCGGAATCCCTGTCTGCGCCGGTACGCTGCCTAACACGTCTGTTGTTCGTCGTGGATTGACATCCAGTGGTGTCCCAGATGGTGGAATCTGCAACTCGGGCCACATTGTGAAAGCCCTTGCGCTGGGTGCTTCATGCGTCATGATGGGGTCGCTGCTCGCCGGTACGGAAGAGGCCCCTGGCGAGTACTTCTTCCAAGACGGCCTTCGCCTGAAGAAGTACAGGGGCATGGGAAGCATTGAGGCTCAAAACCGCGGGTCGGCCCAGCGCTACTTCAGCACCAGCAAGGTACGTCGCCCGCACGTTCATGGTACTACCAATCCGCTGACCTTGCTGCTGCAGATCGTGAAAGTCGCACAAGGCGTGTCCGGGACCGTGATCGACAAGGGTTCCATGCATCGGTACCTTCCGTACCTGATGACTGGCGTCAAGCACGGCATGCAGGACCTGGGCGTCAAGAACCTCGAGGAACTCGGCGATGCCCGGCGCTCCCAGGAGCTCCGGTTCGAATGCCGCACGCATGCCGCCCAGCGAGAGGGTGGCGTCCACAGCCTGCACTCGTACGAATCGCACGCCCCTTGAGCGTACCCCCCGATTGTCATTGTTCAATACACCCCACCGGTTTACGGACGCTCCCCAGCAGCTGTCGGTGAACCTCGCCTCCTGTGCGTGCGAGAGATGCGTTGTTGAGCGGCGAAGAAGACCCGACGGAGGGGGGCGGCGGCGCATTTGCGCAGAGCGCTGTTGACGAGGAGGTCGTCTTCGTGATTTTGTCGTCCAGATGGCGCCCGACCCGTCCCATGACCTAGACGAGCTGTGCTCGAACCTGGACCTGGACCCGAAGAAGCACCAGGATGTGATTCAAAAGTGTAGGGGGGCGCGGGTGTTGCCGGGACAGGCGGGGTTGCTGATGACCCCCGGGCGGCAGGTCTGTCGATGTGCTCGATGTTCGACATATCGCCGGAGACGCTGGCCAACGAGTACCTGGCGTTCGCGTTTAACAACAAATTCAAGGAGCAGGCCAATATGGACCACCTGAAGGCACTCGAGGCGCACCTGCATACGAAGATGGCGGCGCGATTCCGATTGCAGCAGGACGAAGAGAACAGGGAGCCCGATAGGAATGCTGGGCTGTTGCATCAACCGCCTCCGCATGTGGCCAGTCCTTCCGCCAAACAGATCACGTCAACACCTAGTCGACGTAGCCAACCCCAGCAACCGGGGTACTGTCACGTCGAATGATACGACGTTCAATGACACGTCTGTAGGTTTATGTCTCCAACAATGTTTGGATCCCCGGCGCCGTCTACAGGGAAGTACGCGGAGAGGAAGAACCGTGGACGAGTTGGTAAGACACCAGCAGGGGTGCGGCTCGCGGGCGTCTGAGTTTCCCGGAAACAGTGGTCTGCCATGGCGCCGAACTGGACGAGGCGGGTCCCGTCATGGAGCAGGACATGTATTCGTTTCCACTTGATGTCGACGTTGAAGAATGGCAACAACCTTTCAAGTACATGTTTCAGCCGCTCAACGTCGTCCGGCAACGTCCGTCCTTTGGTGTGCGTTCCGACGGCGGAAATCTGATTTCACTGCAGTCAGAGAAGAACGCGTTCGGGTACTGCTCACTGGAATTACCGGCGCCGACAACGTGGAATATGATGTGCTGTGCGCGCCATCGCAATCGGAGGTGTTCTGTGGCGGCATGCTAACCTGTACCGGGCCGAAGATCCATCCTAATGATGCATGGCTGGAGCGCGATGGGCAACGGGTGGGTTCAGTATATCGCCACTGGCGTTTGCACTCATGCGCTCTTCTGCATAGGTACAACTGAAACTGCCGGCAGGGGACAACGACGAGTACGCGCTGTTTCCAGGCATGGTGTGTGCTGTCAAAGGCTTCAATCCGACTGGGGCATTGCTTCACGTTCAAGAGATTCTACTGCCGAAGCCCTCCCCAAGGATCGGCGCTCCTCAAGAAGTGCCTCTTGCTGTAATGGCCGCCAGTGGCCCGTTCTCGTTCACTAGCGACCTGGACTTCTCACCTCTTGGCGATCTGCTTGCCGAAGTCGTTGAACGATCGCCGCACTACCTGATCCTGTGCGGTCCGTTCGTTGATTGCGACAACGCGGCGCCAATCGACAAAGTATGAACCGCTTGGCTGCTCCTCACCTGTTTCCTTCTTCTAACTGACAGCCTGGCAGACTGCCGATGATGTGCGGGCCGAACTATGGAAATTCATCGAAACGAAGCTCCAGACTGTCCCAACTCGTGTTCTGACCATTCCCCATTTGCGTGACCTGGAGCACTGCCCGTCGTTTCCGCAACCTCCCTTTAGCGATACTTTCCAGACCGGTGCCAAGGTGATCGATACTCTCGGTGGTCATCGAGCTGTCTTTCCTGACCAATGTACCGGCTGTAGGTATGTCACCTGACGAACCCTACGACCATAGCGCTTGGTGGCGTGACGTTCGGGGTATCCACGAACGACATCGTGTTCCACTTGGCTGGCAACGAAGTGTCGAAGGTACCGAAAGGTCATCATGCGTATGCCCTGCGTATTGGTTGTGTCCCAATCGCCCTGTACAGATCAAACCGCAAATCGTATCGCAACGCTTTGTTCCCACCTGGTGACCCAACGGTCTCTGTACCCGCTTGATGCCCCGCCACCTGCTGCATCCATTGATCGTACGCATGCTTCAAAGTACGCCCTGCGATGTACTCCTGACGTTATCATCCTTCCGTCGTCACTTGGCCCGTTCGTCCGTAGTGTTGATGATGTGCTCTTCATCAACCCTGGTCAGCTCGTCAAGGGCAGTGGCAGTGGAGGACTGTACAGCCGAATTGTTATCCATCCTGGTGGCGAATCAACAACGACGCGATCGAGGGTGGACATTGCACGTATTTGACATTGTGTATAAACTTACGTTGACCGCGGTGGCCTTCTCTCGGCGACCTGATGCAGAGCAGGATGGTGTTTGCATTTACTTCAGAATTGGCATTGCCGTGTTCAGCTTGTCTTTCGCTGCGGATTTCGCAGAGCGCCAGTTGGATGTCACGGTTTTGATTTGAGTATAGAAATTGACTCCTTCTTTCCCGTAGAAGTGATTGGCTCCGACGAATGACCCTCGCGATCCCTAATGAAAGAACATTGGTTTAAATTTACCTTTGTAGCTGTGGTGCCCATATATTACAGTGAATGAGAAGAAGGGCAACGGGACAGGGATCGGCAGATTAATGCCAACTTGTCCAACGTCGACCTGGAACTGGAATTTCCGTGCTGAGGCACCCGATCTGGGCGACACGATAAGCGATTAAGCGTCGTACTCTATCGTATCAAGCGTGCATACCGGGTAAATATTGCACAACCGTTCCCGTGGGAGTTGGCATTCGTAATACGAATTGCTGAGCAACGTTAGTAAGAGACGTGACCTACTGGGACGCAAACGAGCCTTGTTAACCGACCTTCTTCGAGGCTGTCTGCCTGCATCACGCACAGAACGGGCCCGAAGATTTCCTAGATGTACAGCGCGTAAGTTATATATCACTCAAAGTGGCGCCAAGACGAACCTGCTTGTAGCACTCCATGTCGGGAGACACGCCGGTTAGGATGGTCGGGCCAAGGAAGTTTCCCTGTAACCGAAGGCAGTCACGTTTGGGGGTACCTGTGCAAACGAAACGGTTTACCTCGGGATACTTTTCGCTCGTAAACTCTCTGCCGTCGAGTATTGCGTTCGCTCCTTGCTCGATACTGCGCGTAATTATTGCCTTCGCTCTCTCAAGAGCCTTCGGGGAAATCATGGGGCCAAGTTGCGCGTCCGGTTCGTGACCTAAACGATTTGGCGAACAACCGGGTCAGGTAACGTGCCAGGTGCTCACACTAACAGAGCTTCGACCTGCGTTGACTACAAGAGATTGCGCTTTGGTTTTGAGATCGTCAATCCATTCACTCGCCTCGCCAACGAGAATGGCAACAGACAGAGCCATGCATCGTTGCCCGCTAGCCCCAAATGCAGCAGCACACAGCGCATTTAGGGTCGCCTCCTTGTCAGCATCCGGTAGAACAGTTGCATGGTTTTTCGCGCCCAAGTTAGCCTAACATTTGCTCTCGAGTTCACTCTCTGGTCCAGTTTACAGACGAAATGTGGCCCCGAACCTGTACTCTCTTTCCCGTGGCCGTTGCTCGCGCATGAATGTGTTGTCCAGCGACATCCGATCCAACAAATGAGACGGCTCTGAAGAACCGGCTCAGCGTTCAGCGCACAGATTGGCCACAGATGCGCTTCTACCGGATACTCGGGCTATCACAGAGAAAATCGACGGTGGACTTTCCTCCATGCACAATGTTCAGGACTCCGTCTGGAAGCCCCGCCTCTTTGACCTGGACATTACGACGTCTCATTAATCGGCGCCGTTGACGATTTCGCATCAGGCACTACAAGGCCGGCCAGGATCATGGTCGCTCCGGGCGTCCGTTCGGATGGCTTGATGATACACGTGTTGCCGCACTATCCACCGTTAAAGTTTGGGCATGCCCCGGGGTGGCGACGGCCGGTTTCCGTACAGTAACGGCGACGGGGAACATCCACAGAGGAATCATTGCCGGAAAGTTGAACGGGCAGATCCCAGCAACGACGCCTGCAGACACGTTCAGACTACACGGGTTTGACTTCAAGACCCTACATACCGAGCGGCTGCCTGTAGCTGTACGTATCGATATCACGGCTAACGTTCTCGACCGTTTCACCCATCATCAGCGTCGCTGTCCCGCATGCATGTTCAACAACCTCGAGGCCGCGCGTGACATCGCCAACCGCATCAGCCATGATCTTGCCGTTCTCTTGGACTGCAAGGCATCCGCACCGTCTCAGGGCACAGGTTCTACCATCGGGTCCAGCACGGATTCCAACCTATGCTTTCTGCAATGACATCGATCTTCTTTCTCAATAGCTCTTGGTACTTAAACATGACTCGCTGTCGCGTCGTAATCGGTGTCATCCTCCACCTGCCACCATCATCAGCACAGCACCTCACGACCCTTTCGACAAACACTGAACGATTCAAATGCGGCCGACGCTGCCTCGACAGCGCTCTCGAGCTCGTCCTTCGACGCATCCGGCACCCGGCACACCAGCTTCTGCGTCGCCGGATCCCTGACATCGTGGAACGACGTCGCATGCGATTCCACCCGCTTCCCGGCAACAATCAAGGGCACTGCCGGCGCCGACGCCGCCGATCCTGCCCAGCGTCTCCCAGCGACGACGCTCAACCCGAAACGTCTCATCATCATCGGATAAAATGACGGTTATGAATCCCGGTCGAAAAAAACGCTGAGTGGCGTCGCGCGTCCACTTCCATCACGGGGCCGAAGACACGCCGCGGGCCCACGCCAGACCCGCCAGCCGCAGGGCGTGATGCAGCCACACGCGCCTTGCGAGAGCTCAGGGGACGTCGCGGCGTACAGCCCGGCGGACGCCGCGCAATCGGCATGGCCCCATTCGATCATGTTGCTGATCAGGAAGCCCAAAGTGCCAGAGCAAAGACGACGGGTCTCGCTTGAGCGTCTGGGGAGGTGGACGGACGGCCCGTAACACGAGTCGGGATGTGAAATCCAGGCATAGACGGTATGACAAAGTGGATCGACAAGACGATGTCGACAAGACTGAGCGAACCTCGTACCCACTCTGGTATCGTCCAGGCGTGATGAGCCCAGTACAACGGTGATGGGCCGTCGCTGCCAGGCGGGGAGGTGTGGGCGTTCTGCTGGCTGAACCTTCAGTCCTCGGACCCGAAACCGAATCACCGAGGGGCGCCTGCGTGAAAAGCGCGAAAAGCAAAGAAACTAAACTGTCTAACAGGCGATGACGGCACTCCCTTCGAATCGATCCACACAACCCTGTCAAAAAGGAGGTTTGTACGTGTATCATAGGACCAGGAATTCAGAAAGCAACATCGTCCAGATTCGTTTCACCTGCGCCCGCGCTTGGAACGTTTGTGCTGAGGGTTCACGACCTCTGGCGTGCGCTTGTACGGCTTGTGGACGTCAGGGTCAATAGCCAACCCGACGTTCATAACGTGACATCGCAAAGAGTTTGACAAACGGCGGATGCCTGCAGAGCCGTCGTCGACATCGTCAGCGCCGCCTTGTACTGTTACAATGGTCTTGACAAGGATGTCTTCTGCGGTTTTAAAGAAGCGATAACAGCTGGCCTGCCACTCCCCGAAACCGTCGCTGGTGGCAGGCTTCGGCGGCGGCGACATTCCGGGTGGCTTCCAGGCAGTACTGTACTGATGGGCCCAGAACAGCGCATCGTAGATGTTATTCTCTCTGGTCCTTGTAAGAACTTTCCAATCCCATCGGGTGCGGTCATCAAGGGAGCGCGTATACGCGATCGTTGCGGCCCAGGCGGACGACATCGTGAGAGGCAACGTGGGGACAGGCTTTACTTCCGACATACTGGGCCATGGAATGGTGTCGGCAATGTCGGCCGAAAACGTAGTCCTCTCATACTCGCCGGCGAATGGCTTGGGGATGTGAGACCCAACAAGCCCCAGATTCCTCATCAGTCTCCGTAAACGCGAAGCATGACGGCACACGGGACGAAGCCGCCGGCGGCCGGCCTCAGAGTTGCCCCGCACCTCGGAAATGGAGTTGACGACGTTGTCTTCCGCTGCTTTGAAAAACCGATGGCAGCTGGCCTGCCAGCCTCCCATGTCGCCAGTGTTTCTGGGTTTGGGCGGCAGCTCCATGTCGGCCGGTCTGAAGGTGGTGCGGTAATGATACGCCCAGAACAGGGCAGCATGGAAGTTGTCCATTGGCGATGAGTAGAGATGGCCCCGATACCAAAACGATTCCATATCTAGATCACGAGTATGCGCTATCGTCGCGGCCCAGGCGGACGACATTTCAGAAGGCAACGATGGAGCAAGCTGCACTTCCGACGAACAGGGCCATGGGATAGCGTTGGCGATATCGGCCCAAGCAGTGTAGGCGGTGTCATTAGTCTCGACAGGAGACAATACATCACTCGGGTCGTGACGATCCGCGAACGGAGACCTTCCGCCGCTCGGCCGTTTGCTGCTCGACCTTCTGCTGCTCGATCTCGATGAACTTGACGTCGGCGATGAACCTCGGTTGATGTCCCGATGATGGATGTGTCAATAGAGTGCCGGTGCTGCCTAGCGACAGAAGAACCGCTGCTGGACGCTGCCATGCTTGGCGAGAGCTGACTTGAAGACGAAAGCGACCGAAGTGCTCCCGGAGCAGCATGGATGGTATCCATTCGCGCCGAGGTTTCATGTCTAGGCAGTACCTCATCCGTCCCACAATCCACAAGTCTACAGATCTCGTCGACGACTTGTTCAAGATGGACGTTCCGGAAGCAGAATTCCCCATTGTCCTGAACCAGCAACATCCCCAGTTGTTCAAGCGTGAACGGACGCTGGAACGAAGACGTGAGACGCGACCGTCCATCCGCGCAGATCCATATGGGCTGCCGCAATGGGGATCCGATCCATGGACGAACCATCGAGGGGACCTCATCGTGTACGACGCTCTGCAAGATCGATTCGGCATTCTTGGCGATGTTCATCAAATCCAGGTTCACGAATGCAAACCCGAGGTTTCTAGGGATCGTCAGGTGCCGATAATTGGGTGACTTCAGAGTGTCCGTATCCCGACAAGATGCGACGACGCGATCTTGATCATACGTATACCCATCAGCCAGGGTCACCATCTTGTTCGTCACCCGCCCCGTCAGTGGACACCCGAACCATGTAAATCCCCAAGAGGTTAGGTCAGCGTTGGCACGGTCGGCCTCTTCCGGCGTCATCATTGGCGGCACCTCCTCCTTCGTCGGGTAGACTTGAAGGTCAACGGCCAGCGAGTAACTCGTCGTGCATGCGAACAGGAATACAGCGAGGGCAGGCATCGCTGCTGCCCAGACTTCGAAGGTGGCTCCAACGGCAGGCGACGTGTCAAGTGCGGACGGCAGCCACAGCGCCCAGCCCCGGAAGTCCGCTCCGACCTTCCCGAAATGGGATTATTTATTTATAGAGACGCTGACGCCTGGCTGGCCTGGGCATACACTGACGCACTTTTTGTTCGCCCAGGAGCAGTCGCCCGCTGACTGGAGACCAGGGGTGAAGCGGATCGCGCTCGAAACTGGCGTAATCCGTATCAGACAAGGGACGACGTTTCTTCATTGGGCTTTGACAGCGAGCCTCGAGGACCGCTCCGTTGCAAGATTGCGTGGCGCCGCAGCCTATGTAGGCGGACGCCGTTTCAGAAGGCAACGATGGGGCAGGCTTCACTTCCGATGCACTGGGCCACGGGATGGCGTGGACGACGCGCACGGCCGGGGTCGATGCGTACTGCAGACGAAATCCAATGTGGACTGGCCTTCGTTCCTGATTTAGGCTGCGGAAGAATGCGTGCCGGCCAGCGGCATCATTGTAGCCGGCGTCAGCGATCAGCAGCTGGCACGCGTCCGTCTCGTATTCGCTGACCGAGCGCCCCAACTTGTCGGCGGCTTTGTCAGTGGCTCGCACCGGGCCAGTGAACCGCACCCGGAATGCCGCGGCGAACCCCTGGATGTCGTTCAACAGTGGGCCCTCGTCTCTGGGCCTCGTATAAACGGGGTTCCACGAGGCCTGCGCGGGTCCGGACAGCAGGCCCCCGAGGAGCAGCATCTTCCACCTCGGTGACGCGCAAGTCACCGATTGCTGCTCCAGAATGACCTTGATACTGTTCAGGAGTCCTGAAGGGCTGCCGGCCTCCCAGTGAACGGCTCCGGCAGTTTCACCTTGGGCTCGCGTACCGGCTGGGAACCAAGACACGCGAGCTGCTCCTCGAGCTCGTGTTGCCGTGCGAGTACTGCGATGATTTCGTTGTTGGCATCGTTGGCGGTGCCGGTGGCGTGGACCGGAATAGCATCAGGTGCAGCATCGATTCATGGTCGACGACGGGTATGGAGGGCGCGACATTGACGAGCGGATCGACATCGAACCGATTCAGCGCGCGTCGACTAGATTGCGTCGTAGCCGATTACAGAGCTGTTCCCAATGGCGTACCGCCTTGATCTCTTCTATCAGCCTGCACGTGTATCAGCAACAATGGCCCTCGTCGCCGCCTCAGATCGTTTACAGTCGGGACGTGTGCTGGATCACATCCGAGGAAAGTCGATGGAACGCGCTCATTAGTTTCAAGCGCTACCCAGGCCGTCCTTGGACGGGTCTCCTTCAGAAACTCGTCGTACGTCTCCTAACCGTACCTCTTGTCATACCTGATCCTCCACATCGGAAACCGACAACTGATGGCTTATAAACTGCCGACCGCCTAATCATGAAAAGGACATCGGTCGATGATGCATATCCGTTCCCCCGTCGTAGGAACCTGCGAATTCAGAAGCAGTCACGAACGTCTTGCTGGAGGTCGTCTTGCTCAGAGGGGTTTCCTCGGCCAACCCAACCCAGGCAACGTGTTCATGGAACCGATTATCGCTTCCTAGCCGTCTTCAACACCCTATTCTTTCTTGGCACACTTTGCCACGTTTTACTGTTGCCCTCCGCGTCGGTTCGTGCGGAACATGAACGTCCGGTACGGGACAGCCGTCCGTGTGGGATAACACATCCGTGCATGCCGCGTCGTCGTCACTCACCGTTCCCAGGTTGGCCTGGGTGTCATATTACCGACGGCGGACGTCGATGCCTTCGAAGTTGAAAACCCCGACCATCTTGTCGCCTCGTCGGCGGTTGTCCAATGTTGTCATGGTTCCGGTACACATTTAGGGTAGTCCCTGTTGTCAATCCCATATTATGACCTTAACCTACGCACGTCAGACGACGCCCCGTTCCTGAACGAGCCTGTGGTGGAATACCGCGAACCGGTGTGGCGCCTCGACACCGGCGATACCGATCATAACAGTACGTTCCAATCTGCGAGATCCCAGCACAAAGGTGACAGGCCGGCACTGCCAGGCCGGGAGAAGCTGCCGTTCTGGAAGCGATCCTACGGTCCTCGGACCCGAGACCGAGGCGCCTGCCTGAAAAGCGCGAAACACAAATAAACTAATAACAGTACGTTGCGAATAAGTCCACATGACCTTGTCAACAAGAGGTTCAGTGCGTTTATCATAGAACCAGGAATTCAGAGTGCAACATCCTGCAGATTAGTGCCACTTGCGCCTGCAATTGACAGGTTTGCGCTCAGGGTTCACGACCCCTTTCCTGCGCGCACGAACACACCCTTGCGCGTAGGGCGCGAGCGCACATGGTTAATGGGCAGCCCAAGCTTCGCAACATGACGTCGCAAATGATATGCCACACGGTGGATGCCTGCGACACCGACGCCTTCTTTTTCCGAAATGGCCTTGACGACCAGGTCTTCCGCGGCTTTGAAGAAGCGATAACAGCTGGCCTGCCACTTCCTGAAACCGTCGCTGTTGGCAGGCTTCGGCGGCAACGACATTCCGGACGGTTTCCAGACAGTACGGTACTGATGGACCCAGAACAGCGCATCGTAGATGGTGCTCCTGTCGGTCTGTGAGAGACCTTGCCGATCCCATAGATTGGGGTCGTCTAGGGAGCGCGTATGCGCGGCCGTTGCGGCCCCAGCAGACGACATTACGCGGGGCAATGATGGGGCAGACGACTTTGCCGACATACTGGGCCATGGAACGTCGGCGATCGCGAAGTCGTCCGTCCACGTAGTTTTGACAATTTTCCTTCGGGGCCACTTAGACTGAGCAAGACCCAGCTTTGTCACCCGTACCCTTAGAGCACCAGCACGACGGTTCACGGGTCCAAGGCGCAGGCCGGTAGCATGAGGGTTGCCTCGCGTCTCTGAAATGGCGTTGACGACGACGTCTTCAGCTGCTTGGAAGAAACGGTGACAGCTGCCCTGCCAGCCTCTCATGTCGCCCGACATCGTAGGTTTGGGCGGCAGCTCTATGTCGGCCGGTTTAAAGGTGGTGCGGTAATGATTCGCCCAGAACAGGGCAGCATGAAAGTTGTCCTTTGCCGTTGAGTAGAGGTGGCGCCGACTCCAAAACGATTTGTTGTCCAGATCACGAGTATGCGCTATCGTCGCGGCCCAGGCAGACGAAATTGCACGAGGTAACGTTGGGGCAGGCTGCACTTCCGACGCGCTGGGCCACGGGACGGCATCGGCGATATCGGCCCCAGCAGTGGAGGCGGCGTCATCAGTTCCGACAGAAGACACCAGAGCATTGGACTCATGATGGTTCGCGAGCGGATATGTTCCGCTACTCGAGCTCGCAGTACTTGTCGGGGAATGAACCGTGGTTGATGTCCCGCTGCTGGACGCTGCCGTGCTTGGCGAGAGCTGACTTGAAGAAGAAAGCGACCGATGTGCCCCAGGATCAACATGGATGGTATCCACTCGCGCCGAGGTTTCGTGTCGAGGCAGTACGACGTCATCCGTCCCACAATCCACAAGTCTACAGATCTCGTCGACGACTCGTTCAAGATGGACGTTCCGGAAGCAGAATTCCCCATTGTCTTGAACCAGCAACATCCCCAATTGTTCAAGCGTGAACGGACGCTGGAACGAAGACGTGAGACGCGACCGTCCATCCGCGCAGATCCATATGGGCTGCCGCAATGGGGATCCGATCCATGGACGAACCATCGAGGGGACCTCATCGTGTACGACGCTCTGCAAGATCGATTCGGCATTCTTGGCGATGTTCATCAAATCCAGGTTCACGAATGCAAACCCGAGGTTTCTAGGGATCGTCAGGTGCCGATAATTGGGTGACTTCAGAGTGTCCGTATCCCGACAAGATTCGACGACGCGATCTTGATCATACGTATACCCATCAGCCAGTGTCACCATCTTGTTCGTCACCCGCCCCGTCAGTGGACACCCGAACCATGTAAACCCCCAAGAGGTTAGATCAGCGTTGGCACGGTCGGCCTCTTCCGGCGTCATCGTTGGCGGCATCTCCTCCTTCGTCGGATAGACTTGAAGGTCAAGGGCCAGCACGTAACTCGTCGTGCATGCGTACAGGAATACAGCGAGGGCAGGCATCGCTGCTCCCCAGACTTCAAAGGTGGCTCCAACGACAGGCGACGTGTCAAATGCGGACGGCAGCCACAGCCGCACAGCGCCCAGCAGCCAGTGATTTCGCCCGGAAGTCCGCTCCGCTCCGACCTTCGCGAAGTGGGAAGGTTTATTTATAAACCGAGGCTACCGGTAGTCGGTAGGTCACGGCCAGAGTCAGACACTGTCAGAGACAGACGCACTTTGGTTCGCCCAGGCGAATCGGTGCGTGACTGTTGCCCGGAAGCCACGTCGAGTGGGACAGGCGCGCCAAGGATGCCCTCATGATGCTCCGGATCGTGGTACAGATCGGGGATTCCGGATTTCACATGTTTCACGAAAGTCGTTCGTCGTCTGACCGGATTCTCGGAAGTGTTATGCCTTTCCGCAATCGTTTCATAACCGAGTAGCAAGTTCTTTGGAACTTTGTAGACCGAAAGGGACCATGAGGTCGTGCGGTTCACTAATTGCACGCTGCGGTCAGGAGTTGGCGCCAACCACCTGAATCGTCGAGCCGTTGTCCGAATCGCTTCGAGATAATGCGCATCAGGTGAGAAGGATGTGTCGGCGCAATCATCGACCAAGAGTGTACATGGAAGAACCCCTGGTGGTATTCAACATGACCCAAGCAAAACCAGCACCAAAGTCTCATCAACCAGGCCTGCTCCTAACCCACTCCAGTGCCCCCATCCCGACGCCGACAGAGCATACATGGCAACGTACCGTACCTGAAGCTCATCGGATTGTTGACCTGGCTCGCGCATCGTTGCATATCCGACATTTCCTACACAGTCAACATGCTCGTCCAGTTCTCCTCCACCCAGCATTCCCGGCCACTGGCTCGCTGCTCAACGCGTTCTTCGTTGCCTGAAGGGTACCATTCAGACGGCATCAGATTCATCAAGCAGGACGTTGTTACGCTCACCGCCTATCCGGGACGCTGACTGGGCCACCGACAGGATACCAGATTGTCGCGCACTGGCAACGTCGTCTTCCTGGCGGGCGGCGCCATTTACTGGCACTCCCGACGGCAGAACCAGGGCGCTGACAAAGTCAGCCCCTCATCCGCTCATGCCGAGATCAAGTCCCTGTGCTCAGTGACACGCGATCTAATTGGGATTCGGCAATTCCTTGATGAGTTAGGGATCGCGCGCACTGGCCCTACCGTTGCCATCGATGACAACCAAGATGCCAAAGCAAGATCCCAATACCGCCGCGGGGACACCAAAACCAAGGCCAGTTAGTGTCGGCGTTCGCTATTTGGCCTCACTCATTCAGAACGTCCTCAGGACTGGACAGACGGTTTGTACGTGGAAACCAGGGCAATAACAGGGAACGCGATCCCCGCCGAACAGCGGGCGCGTCAATACAGACAGGGAGCGTTACGAGTTGTTCGACCCTGGACAATGGCTGGCCTGTCTCGTAGTTACCGTTACTGATATTTGACAGTGGCCGAGCACATGTTCCTGTTACGACTGAGACGGCACACTGCCAATCGGTCCACCGGTTGGCGCGAACGGTCGTCTCGACCCATTCCCATTTCGGCGTAATATGCTCAGCACGGTTTCGTTCGTCCTGCTGCCGCTCCTTTTCATGGGCAGGACCAGACGGCCGACACTATCACCACCGAATACATGCCGTCGTCGCTGTTCGACGGGTACCGTCACCAGGCGATTGAGCTAACGCTGACCGACAAGCCCGCGTTCGCGCCGAATCCGGCAACGATCCAGACGGGTTTCCGCTGCCGGAATCGCCAGATCGCCTGGCGTCGGGCGTGACAACGTTCCACTTCTCGATGATGCAGAGCCACGGGCGGCAGCTGAACCTGTCCCACGAGTACCAGCTGGTGTTCGTCGAGGCGCAAGGCGGCACGCACGTGTTCGAGATCAAATACGGGGCCGCGTACAGGAACGCGTCCAGCGCTGCCTCCGTCGACGTCGATACCGCCAATCGGCTCCGACTGATGAGCAGCACGACGAACGGGTTCGACAAGGCTAAGGTGCTGCTCGAGACGCCGCTCACGCCAGGCGTGTTCCACAACTTTGCCGTCACCATCGACTGGGAACGCGCCACGCCGATGGCCTACTGCTCCCAGGGCAACTTGCCGCTGGAACTGGTCGTCCCGACCACGGCAAACGCGGTTGGACATCCCTGTACCGAGTTTCACGTCGGGATCGTGAAGTTGCCGGTCGGCCCGATGAACAGCGTCGTGTTCGACGAGTTCCAGGAGCGCGACATCCACGAGTCGCTCGTGTACGGAGGCGTGTTTGCTGAAGATTCCACGGCCGGCATCGTCCCGCTGCCCCCGTTCTAAATCAATACAACGAGCCAACGCTGCGCGTCGCTCTGGACCACAACTGGGTCGGCGGCCGGTTCCGAAGAAGGGCCGCACACACAGCAATGAGGACGCGGCTAGTGTATGCAGCGGGTCTGCTGATGCTGGTCGTCCTCGTCGTGGCGGCGCGCGAGCCCAAGCAAGGCCACACGACGGTCGGCGTCGGCATCAACGTGCACGACCAGGTGACGATCGGATCGAAGCTGGGCCTGCAGAACGTCGTCACCGTACCGCAAGACGCGGCCAGTGCCCGCGACGCCGATATCTTCAGCGTCAGCGACCCTGGCCCGTCGTCGCGTCGCAAAGCATCTCGACAGTGCCCCGGCGGGGAGCCCGTGTGCGAAGGCGACGCCCTATGAAACGATCTGTGCTAAACCGACTCGGTTGCGTGATGCACAGCAGGCAGCAGCGAACGTTCGTCGCGAAGACACCGTAGGGCAACGGCCGATGAATAGTTGCACCCCGCTGTGACGATGCACACGTGAAACGATGCTGTCCGAGCGGCGCGCGCAGACGTCGCCCGGCGAGCAATTCTGCATCGCGACGCTATGGGCCCTGCTGGTCGTCGCCCTGCTAGCGATCGCCGTCGCCTCCCGCCAGGTCGTCCCCGTTGCCGCTCTCTGCCTGATCGCATTCGTCCCGACAGCGCTGCTGTTCGCCTGGGCAAGTCGGTGCCCGTCGCCCGATATCCGCCGCGTCAGCTCCCCGATCCTGCAGATGCTGTACTGGAGGGGGTTCATCTTCGTGTTTGTTCCCGCCATCCCCGAGCTGATCGTGAGCACCGTCCTCGTTCCCGGACTGCAGCCGGACCTGCAGAAGTCGGGCGCGATCGCGTCGTACCTGATCGGTCAGTTCCTGATCATGGCGGTCGCGCCCGGCGTCTTCGAGGAACTGTACAAATGGTGGCTGACGAGCTTCGCGATCCGGTCGTGGAGGCGCCGCGAGCCGGACGCGGCACCGACCCGATCGCAGATCATGCTGTTCGGCATGTTCGGGGCCCTGGGGTTCCTGACCGTCGAGGACCTGCTGTACACGCTGACGGCGTACGCGTCCGGCGACCTCGCGTCCGCCGCCGTCACCATCGGGATTCGCGTCGCCCTGTTCCCGATCCACGTCTCGCTCGGCATCGCATCCGCCAAGGCCATCGCCCGGCAGGTCGCCGATGATCGCAGCCCGTTCAAGGTGCGCTGGGCCGGCATCTGGCGGCAGATGGCCGTGCACGGCCTGTACAATTTCTCGCTCACCATCGGCCTGTCGTCCATCCTCCTCGCCGTCTCCGCCTACTTCGCGCTCCTTCTCGTCATCCCACTCGTCATCGGCATCGTTTGCGCCGTCTACCTCTTCCTGGCCGTCCGGGAAATGTCCACGCCGTCGCCCGCCGTCGTCGTCGTCGCGATAGCAGCAGAGCCCTAAACAACGACCGATTGTTGGCTATTCCTGACCGGGCGGGCGGACTGCGACTCGTCGTTAATGGCGCCGGTGTGCCCCTGGCGCATGATCGTGCTAGCGGGCGACCGCCCGGACGTCCTGCCGTCCGCGTCGTACGTTAAGCATCGCCTGCTGGGTGCGGGTGCGAAGCTGCACCGGCACGCGCAGCTGTGGTTCGACGCACCGGACGCGCGCCAGCGCTGCCGCCTGCACTGCGCCGTCGCCGTCCACGTTGACAGCGCCGAACCCGCCGGCCATTGGGGATCCATCCATCCCAGCACGCGTGTCGTGATCTGCCCGCAGGCGCACACCTTCCTGGAGACGTCCGACGACGTCGACGACCACGTCCCAGCCATCGGTGATGGGTGCGTTACCGCCCGCGAGGATTGTTCTTCGCTGTCCAACGTGTTCCCCGGTGGGCGTCCAGTACAGTGCCGGTCGGGTTCGTCGGCGTGCACTGACCTGCGACATGGCACCGTCGGGCTGTATCCAACGGTTCTGGACGTTACAGATCTGGAACGGGTGCTGTCGACCTCCAGGCAAGGCGCCGATGCGCCTTGGTGGGCGGACTCGCCACGAAACCTCCTGGTGACGTCCCCGGCGGGCAACGGCAAGCTCAGTCACGTCCGGGCGGTGGCATTGAGCGTCCAGGACCGCTTCCACGCTGTCATCGACATGGTCGACGTCCTATCGGACCGATTGCGCTCGCCAGCGGACGCTTTACAGCACGCCGTCCGGATGGCAATTGCTGTTCGTCCCGTCGTCGTATCGTTCACGAACCTGGGTCTAGCCGACCGCCACGATGCCCTTCTCATCGCCATCCGGCATCTGCTGGTATCGGTTCCCGTCGGCGTGTTCATTGTCGGTATCGTGTCAAACGCAGCCGCTGGTCGCCTGCGCCGCCTGTTTTCCATGGAGCTGTCGCTACCGTTACCTGGCGATCGTAACCGCAGCATTCTGCAACGCGTCGCGTCCGGCAATGCGCTCGACCGGGTGTCAGAAGCCACACGAGGTCACACCATAGCGGACCTGGTCGCGATCTGCGACCGCTCTGCAACGATGGGGCTTCCAGCGGCGGTGTCGTCCGTACCGCCCATGTCGCTCGCTGACGTGGTGGCCAGCGTCCCCGATGTGCGCTGGCAGGATATCGGGGGGCTGGCCGACACGATCGAGCGCTTGCGTGAACTCGTCCAGTACCCGTTGGAGAACGCCAGACAGTTCGAGCGGCTCGGCATAGTCCCCATCAAAGGATGCATTCTGTTCGGCCCGTCTGGTACGGGTAAGACCCTACTCGCCAAGGCGGTCGCCACCGAATCCTCGGCCAACTTCGTTTCGGTACCTGGATTGAGCTCTTCTAATCGACTGCGACTTCTCACGTGTTCACTGCAGGTTACCATCCCTGACCTCATCAAGAGCGAAGTCGGTGCATCCGAAACGTACCTGTCAGCAACCTTTCGTCAAGCAGCGCAAGCGGCGCCTTGCGTCCTGTTCTTCGACGAGTTCCAGGCCATGTTTGGCACGCGAGAATCGTCGTCGTCGAACACGCTGGTCGTCCAGTTGCTGAACGAGATCGACATGAGCCCGCCTGGGGTCGTGATCCTGGCGGCCACGAACCGTCCTGATCTGATCGACCCGTCGCTGATGCGCCCCGGTCGATTCGATCAGGTCGTGTTCGTCCCACCACCCGATCGCGATGGTCGCAAGGCCGTCGTCGATCGCCTACGTCAGCGGTTCACGTTGGCGCGCGATGTCACGTCCGACTGGGTGGCGGAACGTACCGACGGGTTCACGGGTGCGGACCTGTGCGCCTTGGTGCAGAAAGCGGGCCTGCATGCGCTCGAGAACGATCTCGACGCGCCGGCGATTGGCGTGGACGACTTCGTCGCTGCTCTCCGGGAATGCCGACCTTCCGTGACGAAGCAAATGATCGCTGAGCTACTAAACTGGCAATCCAGTCGACGGTACGTAATCTTTATCCCATAGTTTAGAAGTAATCCGGGACCGACGCCACTGCTGGCTGATACGACGTGACGGCCGGTGCTGCGGCCACGTTGTTGTACGCCGCCGGGTAGGGCGCGCCTGCCTGATAGGCATTTGTCGTTGCCGCTGGGTACTGCGCCGGCGGTCCCTGCGCGGCTGACGGGAAGGCACTGGAGGGCGCAGCTACTTGCGCCTGCGCTTGTGCAACCGGGTACCCAGCGTTACCAGCGGGAGCAGCAGCCGTGCTGGTTACTTGGGCAGGAGCCGCCGGGGCCGGCAGCGCCGCGTATCCCGTGGAACCTGGAACCTGGGCACTGTCCGGACCCGCAACAGGACCTGCAGCGGATGACGCTGTGGCAGTCGCAGTCGGAGCTGCGACGGCAGCCCCCGTAGGCGCTACAGGAGCTGCGGGAACCGCGGCGTTCGCCACTGGAGCGGCAGCCATGGGAGCCGCTGCGGCAGGTGCCACAGGCGGCGCTGCAACAGGTTCCACAGGCGGCGGTGCAACAGCTGCCACAGGCGCCGCAAAAGCTGGCACGGGCGCCGCAACAGGTGCCACAGGCACCATAGGCGGTGGAACAGGTGCAAAGGGGGCCACTGCGGCTGAAAAGTAAGGAGAAACGGGAGCAGCGACGGGCGGTAGCGGTGGTGGGATGGGTGGTGCCAGGAACGACGCGACCGGGTTCCCGATCGGGACGCCCAAGTTGTCTAGGAGTGGGGCATACGGGCCGAAGTCGCTGAACCTCTGGTAGTGTAACGCGAATCGCGAGACGGGCAACGGCGGGAAGACCGGCTGCATAAAAGGCGCGGTTGCACCGAGAGGCGCCGACAGCGGAGGCGCGACTTGGAACGACTGGTACGGAACCGGCGCAGGTTGCAATGGTCCAGGAATGGCAGGGTAGGCGGGAGGAGCTTCAGGAGGAACAGCCGCCGCAGGAGGCATTGCCACGGTAGGTGGGAGAGCTGTCGCTGGAGGAACCGCAGCGGGAGAAACGGGAACCTGCTGTGCGCTTGTCGGCGGGAGTGCAACCGACAGTGGCGTTTGCGAAGGACTAACGCCTTGCGCACTGGCCGGTCCTAGAAGGTACGTTGGGGCAGTGGACGCAGGCGGAACTGAACCTGGATACGCTGGAGCGCTTGAGACTGGCGTGGCGCCGGTTGGTGATCCGACGGCCGTTGCGGTGACTGTGACAGAGGATGGATTCGCACCAGGAGCACCTGCCGCGACGACCGGCCCCGTTTGCGCTGTACCAGTACCACCTGCAATATAGCGTAAGGCAACTCCATCATTCATTAGAAAATGTCCACTACAAACCGGTTGGATTGGTGACCGCGCCTCCATACGATGGCAATGCTGCACCGGTCGTGTACTGGGCTGCTCCCGTTGTCGCGTCAGGTCCAGCACTCGGATCGGTTTGGTAGTAAACTGGCCTGGGGGAGGTAACGGGTGCGGGGACAGTGCCTGTGGCAGGACCAGAAACGGGGACTTGGGCAGGGCCCGGTCCACCAGTACCACCGACAAATCCAGCACCAGCGCTGGCAGCAGCGCCCGTTCCAGTGACGGCTTGTGCCCGGGCGGACGGGTACCCGCTAGTGTAGGAGATCGTTACGCCAGGCGCACCAGGACCAGATGTACTGCCAGCCGCAACTGGGTAATGGACCGGGCCTGTCGTCTGTTGACTCGTAACTGGAGCGCCACGACCACCCATCAGAGCCGTATACGGGACAGACCCTTGATCAGGAGCATATGCGGCACCACTGTACCCAGGAGCGGCATTGCTAGGAACGCCAGAGCTGCCGCCATAAGCTGGACCGCCATAGCCACCAGCACCTCCTGCGGAGCCACCATAACCGCCAGTACCTCCTGTGCTTGCACCATAGCCGCCAGCACTTCCTGCAGGACCACCGTAACCGCCTGAAGGAGCGACATAGCCACCAGAGCTTGCAGGATATCCAGAAGCACCATAACCGCCAGCACCACTTGGTGAACCAGCAGCAGCGGGATTGCTTTGTTGAAGACCGGGCCCGCCCTCTAGCCCGGTACCGCCATACGCAGCACCACCCACTGAGCCAGCTCCACCCTGACCGCCATAACCAGAAGCACCTTGGGCACCGCCATAACCAGGGGCACCTTGGGAACCGCTGTAACTTGGACTGCCAGCGCCACTGGGGCCAGCATACCCGGCACCACCACCTTGAGGGCCGCCGTAACTGGGTCCACCTGCCCCCATCCCGGGCGCAGTGGCTTGTAGGCCAGCAGCACCCCCATCACCGGGATTGTACAAGATCGTCGGTTCGCCGAGGGCGATAGGAACGCCAACGCCGACCAGCGCAGTACGACCAGGCTGAGGACCCGTTGGGACGCTAGACACCACAGTTGGCGGAGGGGTCGGAACGGCCTGAGCTTGGACGACAGCCGACGCCGGGACAGAAGCGAAAATGACAGGGCTCGGTTTCGCATCCCTCGTGTTCGGTGGTGGAACCATAACGACAACCGGTCCGCTTGGCGGCAGGGGTTGCGGCGAAGGAGCAGGCTTTCCTGGCTGCTGCACGAAAATCACGGGCGAAGGCTTGGAAGGGGCGACAGCAACCAGCGTTGCGGCTGGAAGGGAACCGTGAGCCCCATTGGCGACTGCATCGAATAGAAACGGTCAGTGCATTGGTTAGCCCAAGCGGCAGCGAGAGCTGACCTCGTGGTCCAACGGCAGAGAAGGCGACCAGAATAACCGGCAGCACCAGAGACAACGTCGCAGACATCGATCTGACAGCATGCCGCCGGGTTTCGGAACCGGAGACGGAAGCCGTTCCCAGCCAGGACAACGCGAACGAAAGGCTGGATCGGCGGCGGTCGGATTCGGAACATTACGGAAATTGCGTTTGTGGCCCTTTCGGCAATCGTCTAGCGATACATACGGGAGTTGCTGATGCTCCTATGTACATTGTCGGACGTGTTTCCTCTTGGCGTGTCGACGATGCGACCGGGACTGAAGGTGTACTCGCCATTCGAGCGCACCATTGAGGATGCGCCCACAATCTTCGCATGCGAACTTGCGCCACCCTTGATCACTGCGACGTTCGGGCGCCTTTGGGCCCGCAAGCACTTCATGCAAATGCAAGTACGCATCGGGATTTGGATCGGGGACGCCAGGGTCCACAAACGCTGTCACCTTGTAGTCAGAAAACGCATAGCAGGGGTTAACACGCAAAGGATTACACTTGCAAATGTCCACTGCAGGTTGAAGAACAGCGTTGCTCCATGAAGTGGCATCTGGTACAGACCCGGCCAATGAATGCACAGTCAACGACTCTGTGTGAGCCAACCGTACCAGATGTATCGATTCGAAACACGGGAAGGTTGTCACGTCCACCGAACCAGCTAGCGATATTCCTCTGCTGCCGTTTCGCAAACCGGAACGTATTCCTGTTTAGGTCGACGACACTCTGTCGCAGAGCCCCAGCGAGCAACTCACCGGAGGCCTCGAAACAGTGCCGAAATTCGCGGAACCCAATTGCTTGGCCGATACCGGTGCCGTAAACCTTGTCCAGATCATTGCCGTACGCCAGCTTAAGCTGTTCGTACAGTTGCACGTTCTCGTCGAATATTCCATCTTGAAACATACTCTCCGTCCGCTTCTGGATTCGGTCTTCGATAACATCTGGCGCGGCATCAAGCCAGATCGCCAACGTCCGGTAACGAGGAGGCCCAATACCGTGTCGCCCACCGCTCTGGGCTAACAGTTCGCTGTGTTTCTGCTGTTTCTGCGCCACAACTTCCAAGCTGGGCACAATATGGTTAGTCAGTTTCTATCCGAGCTCCACGATCGAATGGCAGACCTTCGACGAATTCTTCGAATGTCGTTAGGATGCAATCGTTCAGCCATGTCCGGATCAAGGGCTTGCAGGGTCGCGTACGAGTCACCGGCGATGCCCGTCTGACAGGGGGTGCTGCTTGCGCCATCGTGATCGCCATCAGCGTTCGAAGCCAGGAACGTGTTGAACAGCAACGCTGCAACGTAGTACACAGTACCGCCTACAAGAATGGGCGTGTTCCCCCGGGCATGAACATCATCAATCTAATGGATTACGCTGAGCGAACACAAAGGCGGCAGATGCACCGACATTGTACATACAGCCTGTCGAGCAGCACGAACGAAATCCAGGACATTAATGGGATGCTCGACGTCGGCGATGGAGAGTACGTGATGCGGTACGCCCTGCATCTCTTCCTCGCGAACCTTTGCAGATCCGACGTTGAACCCGCGATACACTTGCATGGAGTCTGCGTTGACGATCTCGCAGTTGCCCAGCGCCAGCGCTAGCTCGATCGACAGCCGCGTCTTGCCGACGCCGGTACAGCCCAGCACGGCAATCACACGCGCCATGCCACAGCGAAAACTGCGCCGCTCAACTGCAGTTTGGAGTGACCCGTGACCTTGTTACGGACATGCAGCTCTGCTGTTATTTACGTGCAGCCTCGCGACCCGGGAACTACAGCAGCCATCACTCATCACTGTACGCAGCGGGTCAGCCGTGTATCTACCTACTGGTGCTGGGTGGCCCAGGGTCTGCAGCCTCGGACTGCGTAAACGATGACGTCGGGCGGTGGTCTGTCCAATGAGGACTTCAAGCGCATTGTCGCGACGCCTCGCCGTCAGGACGTAGAGGACAACGATAACGGGAATCGGAAGGAATTTCAGCGCCCTGCGGTCCCGAAGCGGAAGCCGCAGAAGCCGAGGAAGGACAAACCGGCGTTCACGCTTCCCGCTGGGTATCGCGATCGTGCCGAAGGCAGGTTCTGATTGTTGCTAAGGTCTAGTTCTTTGGCTTACGCTGCAGTGCAGAAAGACGGAATCAAAAGGACGACGATGTTGAAGTTGGGGAGGATGGCCTCACTGCAGAGGAAATTGACATGCTTCCTGAGCACGTCAACAAATATATGGGCGGGGATGCTGAGCGTGCACACATGGTCAAGGGACTCGACTATCTTCTGCTGGAGAGATCACGGGAAGCCATTCTTAAAGAGGAGGAAGAGCGCCTGGAGGATGCCATGTCGGCTGCTGTGGATGCAGCGGTTCCATCTTCACAACCAGCCGCAGCTAAGGCTCCATCCCAAACGCCACCTGCGCCTGGTGTACGGTTTCGCTCAGCACTGGCTAGGAGACTCTACGACAGAATCGTTCGTGAGACATCACCGGAAAGCGCGGCAATGGAATCGTCTCAGGCGTTCCTGCCTGGTAGGTCACCGGGAATCAATGTGCGGTCGTATCTGACAGTTCGTTTCACGATAGGTCGGATGATGTACGAGTTTGATACAGACGCGCTAAGTCATTCGGCGCTGCCGACGATACTGCGACGCGCCAAGGAGGATTGTCCTACAGCGCCTGAACTCGTTCGTGTTGGTACGGGTGGATTCATTTTGACATTACTCATGGAGGCCGCTGACGTGTTCGGTTAGAACTTTCCGATGACCTCCGTTCCAAGCTGAAGACCGCGATGGAATTCGTACGATCGGGGCAAAGGCCAGCGCGCAAGGTTGAGCTATCTGCTCCACCGAAAATCGTCAGCGTTCAGCCCACGAGTATCGCGGATGTCGAGGAAGAGGAGTAAGCACATGCGTTATCTGGTCATGAATGAGCATCGTTTCTAACGTATCGCTAGTATTTTCGACGATGCCGGTGTGGATTATGTGTGCGCTCCGACATCTGCGAGTGCAGCGTCTTCAGCGAAGATGACCGCCAAAGGGTACTTCGCCTTTAAGGAAGAAGAAGTTGGGAAGCAGGAGCCACCAACACCTGCGGGGGCAACAGGGCCTGTTCGTGAAGCGGTTCCTGCAGATGCGGTACCAGCGGGACCTGTTCCAGAGGAGGCGCGTAAATCTCAGCGTCTATCCGGGCTGTATGCTGAGGAGGATTATGACGAGTACACTGTCGCCGCACGAGACGGTTACGACAGTGACGAAGATTACCGGGTGACGGCTAAACCCGATGCTGCTGGAGAAGCGCCGGCCGGCCCTAAGAAAGCGAGCCGAGTCCGGATGAGAGAGAAGCAGAAGCTCAATTCCCAATGGCAGCAGATCACGGCAATCATAGAGAAGAAGAAAGAACAGTCCACTCCCAAACGACAAAGAACGCTTCAGTAATATAATTATCGCTCTACATACTCGTGATGAAGAAGAGCATTGCGATGCGACACGTTATGTTACCGATAACGTGCAACGTAGGCGCTTGGGGCGCAGTAAGCCTTCTGTCACCATATCTTGCAAGGTGCTGTGCGGGATGTCTGTGACCGCAGACAGCGATCGCTGATCGTGCCGTTGTCGAAGTGGAATATTCAATACTTTTGCACGCAGGGGAGACCGGCCACCTTCTTGCAACCGGACTGGCTCTTAATCTTCGATCGCACATCAGCAGCGGTACGGCCTCGTGCCCTGCACTCGTTGCCTGTTTGGGACAGGTGCAAAACCGAAAGGAGGTCATGCACCGCGGTCAGGGACCTTGCAGAGCATTCCAGTGGACAGAATGAGCCTCTAGAGCGCACTGTTCCTTTGTTCGTCCAGTCATCCAATGGCATAATGTCAAGGCAACTACCTAAGCGAGTAATACACATGCGGGTCGAGGGCAGTCGGCAATTCTTGTACGGGGGTCTTCGGAGCATTTGCTGAATTGACGATCCAGTGCTGGGCTATTTGTAGTTCTTCTATGTACTACCTCGGTACCACCGACAGCACACGATATCAGTGTGCCAGCTCAGCGTGAGCTGGTTCGCTTTATCATGAAACTGTCCGGCAGAGGTCAAGGCCTGCATCACGTGAAGACTTTGAAACGGTTGCGGTTTGGGTACAAGATACGCAGACGGCGTCGAATGGGGCCGTAGATAATGGACGAGTGGAAGAAAGCAAGGACGGCACCATTGAATACAACGAACAACATGAGCGAAGCCCGGAACGCAAGAGGGAAGACATTCGTTCCGACCGGTGAGTAGAACGTCCCCCAAATGTAAGCTGGCAAGTCGTACCCGGAAGAAGTCAACTCGGCCGCGTTTCCGCAGTTCAAACGCATGGCACACCCGACCACATTCGGGTCGAGGAGAACCACAGCAGCCAGGAACGCGAAGAGCGCCGCTCCCACGACCAGGACGGTACGGTTCCTGTACCATCGCTGTCGGTACTCCCCTCCAAGGGTCATGATGAACGCAACCCATAGGCACTGGAACATCGACACGATACTGATGAACGACGCTTCATAGTTGTCCTGGAGTTTCCACCATTCGAATGTATCTGAGGGGTCGACAGCGTATCAGAACGTCGGCGGCACGAACGCGCATCAGGTCAATCCTCACCGATGCCTTCGGCGTTGAACTGCCTGCAATGCATGAAGTCCTGATTATACAGCCATGCGAGCCCACCAATCATGAAGACGATGTTGATTCCAATGGTACCGACGACAGCCGACACCGTTTCGAGCCCAAGAACTCGAGCGGTCGGACGGCGAGGGGCCATATCCGCCGCGGGTAGAGCCTGGCTGATCGCCCAAGCCATCCCGATCAGTACAGGGCCGTCTAGGTACGCCCAAACCTGAGACAGCAGGTCAAACATGTTGTATGTGAAGGGGAACCGCGCCGACGATACCAGAATGGGAAGAATGACGGTGAAGTAGTATGCGAAGAACTCGGCAAACAGCATCGTCTCGCCGTACAGAACGGCGAACTTGTAGAGAGACAGGTTGATCGATAGCGCTGAACGCCCGAAGGACACAAGGTCGACGCAGCTCATGATTGAATCCGTTGTCGCTGAGAACGGCGACGCAATGGACGCGTCGCCTTCGGACAGTGCAATGCCAGCATGGGCCGTCTGCAGGGCGCCGCAGTCGTTGCCACCGTCGCCACACATCGCCACGACGACCTTCTCCTGGAACAAGCGGACCATATCGGTCTTGTCCTCCGGCTTGCATCTGGCGAACACCCTTGTGTGGAACAGGTACTGCCTGATGGTATTGTTGTCCAACAGGGTGCGGAACGCTCGGCCGGACAGCGCCAGTTCGCATGGGCTGAACAGATCGTCGTGGTTCTGAATGCAACGCAGTACGTCACTATGGTCCACTGGGCGATTCGTGATGATGTCCGTCCATTTAACGGCGTTCGAGTCGTCGGCAACATCGCCGTATATGATGCGAGAATTGCTGACGATCATACCGACCTGCAGCGCCGTGTGACAAGCGGTGAACGCGTTATCGCCTGTCAGCATCACAGGGCGGATATCAGCGTCCCTGAGCAGGCTAATGGCCTGCGCAGAATCAGGCTTAACTGAATTCTGAAACAGAATCAGTCCAACCAGATCGGCGGATTCCTCCAGCTCTGCAAACACGTGTCAGAACAGCCTGCCTAATGGGGCCGCATACACGACATCGATTCGCTTACGCTCTCGTGTCATATCAGTAACTTGGCGGTCGGTGAGTTTGCCAAGGCACCTATGGGCCAATGCCAGCGTATACGAGCCGGTTCTGGCATGGCCAACAGCGACGGCATCAAAGTCCCTCGGGACAGTGTCCAACCTCGACAGTGACTTGATCTTCTCAAACGAGCCCTTCAGGAAGACGTGCACGTCGCCAGTCGATCGCATTCGAACAACCCGGCACATCCGCATGAGCGTCGACTCAAATTCTAATGTGCGAATGACTTCGAAAGCAACATCCCCATGGTAGATTGTCATTCGGCCAGTCTCCGCGCTCTGTTCCATGTTCCATTTCGTGGCGGCGAACATTTCCATATCCACACATGCCCCAACCTGGCATTAGAACATGAGCAACTGTAAAGGTTGACCAGAAGAAACCCCCATCGTACAGGTTGTCCATTCTCCAAGAACGATATCGTATGGGCGCAAGCCATGGTTTGTGTCACAACCTGGCTATCAACGGGAACGAAGTCTTCGCTGCGACAGACGCTGTGAAAGTGGCGACTCTCTGCTGTTCGAACACCTTCGAACCGAAGCCCGGAACACGTAATCGTGCCTATAGTAAAATGGGGCGTGAATGGCGCGATTTCAACTGGCGAAGCCTTCCGACCCGTCTTATCAAAAGCGAATACACGAACTTTGCCAGCAGCGACGATGCGGTTCAAGTCACGACAGTGGATCCCACGCCGTCTCAAACGACGAGCCGCAACGCTCTGCCCAACAACAAGGAATGCGGGTAAAGTGGGTAGAATCTACAACCGGAGTTAGCCCATCAGCGACAGAATGGCCCTTCGCCCGTACAATGTTTCCAAGGGTGAAGACGCCATAGAACCAGGATGATACGGTTGCCCCAAGAAGGGCCATAGATGCCAGGAAGGCGATGATGGTCCATATCATGAGTATGCCGAACACGACTTGAAGTTCGCAGTCGAAGGTAAGCGCGACCATTTTAGGAAACAGGATGGACCGCAGCAGCTTTCCTTTGGACGTACGTGCGCCAGTATCAACTACGACTGCGACAGCTCCATGAGCGTTGTTATTCGCTGTCTGTTGCAGAAGGATTGTTCCTGCAAACACGGTATCAGGGGCGTTAGGTTTACGATACTGACTGAACGAACCTGCAAAGACTGTGTGCTTGGCACCGCGTCCGCTCCTGTCGTAGACCACGCTCGTCTCCTGGCGGTCGAGTGGGAACTTAGGTTTCGGAACGGATTCACCAGTCAGGGCGGACTCGTCAACGACGCAGGTCCCGTCAATCACAACACCATCGAATGGAATAACTCGCACGTCTAGAAGAGAAACAATATCGCCAGGAACAAGCAAGGTGGAGTTGACCCGCCGCCAAGATCCACCTCGAAGCACGTGGGAGTCGGACTCCTGGCGTGCCATAGCTTGGCATCGGATGCGTTTCCCATCTGCACACGACCACATTAAGTACACACGTGTGCCATTGTTAACAACATCAATCGCATGCCTTCCACTTTCGGGGCTGTAGATATAACGCTCGCAATGGAACTCAATGTACCCTAATTCACTCAGTTAGAAAGCATGACGAGGCGGGTTCACTTGAGAATACTGACGCTGTCCGGTCTGAGTTGTTTGGACGGCGCAGTTTACGGTTTGTCCCCCAAACGACAGCACCTTATGAAGACGCTTCCGTACGTCTTGACCAAATCGCACAATGGCATTGCCATCTGTGATGACGGTGTTCTCGTTCGGCAAAGAGAGACGGACGATGGCGGCTTCGTGCATGGGTGCCTCCGTCCTGAACAAGTTCCTAATGACTGGATAGAACACGTTGAGGACAAACAGCCATATAAACAGGATGTGCCAGGTAACGATAAACAGGATATTGAGCTTATCAAATGAAACTTCAACTTGCTGTCGCTCCCTAGCCATTCACCGTCACATGATGCCAGCGGAGGATACTCGGGAGGCACTGACAGTTCAATCAGGACGTAATACTGAAGGCAGATTGCGAGGATTTCCAGAGTCACTGCTAACGTTAGCGTGATCATGGCCGCAAACATTACGTTGCCGATTGTCGTGTCGCGGTACCCGACTTGTCGCGGTTGATGATGGCCAGCTATAATTTCCTGGTCCAACGTCGTCGACGGGTGCTGGGTGACGCCATACGAAGGCAACTGCTGTTTGACTTGCGCCTTGTTATACCCCATGAAGAGAGCGAAGGTGGCCGTGTAAACGACGATCGCGATTGACATCGCTTCCAGCCAGCCACGAAGATCGTCCACCTGCTTCTCGTAATAGGGAACGTCAGACGTTGCAGCGTTCGCGTCATCGCATTGTAACAGGGACGCATTCAGCGTCACCGAGCAGAGCGAGTGCACAGCACTAAGCGATGATGCCAGCGATTGCCCAATTGGGATTTGGACCCGCTTGCAGGATTTCATGGCTGGCGAGGCGCAGATACAAGGGTCGATGACGCCTAAGCAGGACTGTGGACAATATCAGTAAAGAATCACAGGGAGATCGAAGCAGCTGCAGCTAGCCTTGTGGGGGTCGTTGTCCAGCAGAGCGCGGCATCGACCATCCGGGCAGAATATCTCGCCGGCAGCGCAGACTGCCGCCACACTGGACGGACAGGTACTCAAATCGGCAACACAGACAGGCGGGCACAGCGTGTCCAGTGCCATATCCGGACACCCAGCATTCGGCGTGTGCAGGAACGGATTCCCGTCGACGCAGGCGCCCAGCAGCAGTAGCAACAGCGGCCACATAGCAGCCGAGCAGATGTACTCCGCACGATATCTGTCGGCGTCGGCCGGATCGCCTGGTTCCCATGCCGCGCCCCACAGAATCTGCTCAAGCGCGCCTGCATTTGCGCCCCTGCAGATATTCGACGACGCGGATCCGATGATGACCTTGTACGGTCACTTTGCAAGTTGGAAGCGCGCGCGCGGTGCCGGTTACGGAATGCAGACTGCAGTCTTCCGACACTGAGAGCCGCCTTGGTCCAGGGTGAGATGCGCGTTTTGGGGTCGGGACGTGACTGTGCCGTATCGGCTACCCCCGGGGACACAGCCATGTCGGGCGCATGGCGGTATGCGGCTATGGGCATGCTAGGCGTGGTTGTGGCGCTGGCGGTGGTGGGCCAGGCGACGGGTTGCGCCATAGACGAGGATGAACGCGATGCGAGGGTGGTGGCCGCCGTTGCATGCATCGTCTCGCAGTTGTGCGCGGCGAACGATGACCTGCTGGGCAATTCCAACCTTGGTAAATCTACGATGCCGCTGACGGATTATATCAGAAGGCATGGGGTGTCACGCGTTGGTCTGCACAATATGGGCTCAATGTTTCGTCAGACTTTGGGCAGGATCGGAGTTCACATTGTCCGAGGTCATCGCTTCGATGATTTACTTTGATAGGATCGGCCAGATTAGTAAAGCCATTGTGCCGACCACGAATGCCCATCGCGCTTTTCTGACCTGGTATGGCTTGGCTGGATAGTGACGCTTGCTTGAGTTGTCCTTGACCATGCGTCGTACAGTCTTCTGATGGCATCGAAAGTCTATAACGATTATTCTGTCAAGAATTCCGATCTGGCACGTTTGGGCGGGATCTCGGCTCCCGAAATGAACGACCTGGAACGAATGTACGCGAAGCTCATCAAGTTCACACTGCTGGTCAGCGCCGAAACCTACGAGGATTACCGCAAGCTTCTAGCCGCCCATATCGAACAGGAACCCCAGTGCACCTGCCAGTCGGAGTCCAGCGTCAACCAGTATCGTCGCCCGGACTCCTTGATGCTTCATGGTGAACATTGATTTACAATGGCAACTTAAACTGGGTACACAATAGGGAAGTGACGTGTGCTAGCGCCTAGCGGAGAGACGTGTCTGACTCGGAGTCGGATGGGTGCCACGCCGCTAATACTTGAGGACACTGCCGGGCCCGCAACCACCTGTGGGTAGGTGTGTATGTGTCCCTGGACGCGCAGTCTATATATACGATAGAGGTTGCCATTGATAAACACGGGCAGCACACGACAACCATGCAGCAAACCTTGGGCGAGACCTGTGACTGCATCACTTCATTCGTGTAGCGTCCATCGTCCGTTCCTTCAGTGACAGGTCACGTTTCCATCTCGGCATCCGAGATGTCCTCGTCGGCGGCCCTGCCGACGAAAGCCATCCGGGTTCGCCCATGGAGCGAGCGGCACCTTCCGCCCGAGCAACAGGACATTGCCAGGCGGCCATCGCCTGCGCCTTCTGACCGCTGTGACCCCCTGCCAGCGCCTTCCAAACTAAACGGCGCTGCATCTTCGAGCAATCCAATTCAACCGGGGCCCATCTCCCGCTTCGTATCGCGACGACCATGCGCCTCTGTCGCCTTGTCGTTATTCGTCCCATTGCTGTCCTTGGTGTACATCGCGTACACCCACTTCCTTGTGAGCCCGCTCTACCTCGATCTGAACATCATCGACTACAGCATGCCCGAATACAGCGACGGGTTCAACGCGCTCATGTCCGCCTCGCCGTTGACGTACTCCTACCAGCGGACACAGTACCTATCGTCGCATGCGTTTTCGCCGCTCTCCGATTCAACTCGTACGTACACGTCGCTGCCGCTCGTCCTCGTCTTCGTGTCGACTTCCGGTGACCTGCTGAATTCCGACGACATCGCCACGATCCGCCAGGTTGAGCAGACGCTGCTGGCGAACCCGATCTGGAAGTCGATCTGCATGCTGGACGGCCAGGAGTGCCAGCAACCGCAATCGTTCACCAGGATCGTGTACCCGTCGTTCGCGCGCGGCGGCGTCGAGTACGACGGTCGTGGGAGCATCGAGCAACCTGTTCCGATATCGACGCAGATCGCCCTGTCCCTGAACCTGTACCAACTGTTCGACCGGTTCATCACGCCAAAGACCCCGAGGTCCCGAACGCTCCTGTCGAACTTCAACGCAGGCATGCCTCTGCCCGGGTACACCGATATTAACGACCGAGTGTCACAGCAAGCCGATGCGATCAGGGCCGCGATGAACGAACTGATCCCGTTCCTGAGCGGGTTGTCGACCCCCAGGATCCAGGTGCTGTTCACCGGTGGCGACATCCTACTGACCCAGGTCTACCAAGCCGTCTGGCACGATGTCCTTCTGGTCATGGCTAGTTTCCTGTTCGCGTTCGCGTGCATGTGGGTCATCATGGCGTCGCTCTGGCTGGCTTTTGTCGGCATCGCCGCCATCGCCATCGTCTTCATCACGACGATCGCCGTGTACCTCGTCATCTACGGGACCACGTTCTCGTTGCTGGCGTTGACGTCGCTCTGGATCGTCCTGGGCGTCATGTGCGATCACATCTTCAAGTTCCACGACCTGTGGCACCAGGCGCCATACAACACCAGCACTGAACGCCTCGCCTGGACGTTCACCCATGCTCGTAACTGCATGTTCGCCACGTCAGCAACGACCGCCATCGGACACTTCTCCAATTCCTTCTCGTCGATCGACATCATCAGGCAGTTCGGAGGGTTCCTGGGCTTCTCCGTCCTCATCGCGTTCGTCGTCGCTAGCACATTTGTCCCCGCCTGTATCGTCTGGCATGGCAAGCGGTACCCGTCACGTCAGGATAACGACATACATGTTGTCGACGACGGTGACGGGGTCGTCGTCAAGCGCCGGCATCGGTGGATGCGAGCGTTCGCTCGATTCACGGGCCGGCACCGGTTCCTGATCGCGGCCGTGTTCCTGGGTGGCACCGCCTGGTTCGCGTACCTGTGCACTGGCTTAACGACGCCGTCCTCGATGCCGCAAGTCATGCCGAACGGCAGCAACTTCCAGCGCCTTCAGCTCGCATACGAACAGGACCTGCCGTCATGCGATTCGTGCCAGTTCATGCTGTCGCAAGCCACGTCCCCGACCACATCCGCGCCAAGCGCCGCGGTCGCCCCTTCTGGGCCCACAAATGCATCTGCAGGGGCGGCCCAGACCTCGAAGCCCACACAGGCTCCCGCTCCCGCCGCAGGTGTCGTCGCAACGAAGCGCGCGACGTCCGCGAAACCGGCCTGTTCGCTGTCGTGTGGAACGAACGGGGTGTGCACCACCGGCGTGTCATCCCAGTTCTGCAAGTGCAACCCGGGGTATGCGGGCCTGAACTGTGAGGCCACCTGCGGGCCATGCGGCGCGGGATCCTGCCGGTTCTCCAACCCGTGGGCATCGACCACCGTCGCGTCGCTATCGCCGACGTGTAGCTCCTTGTACAACCAGTGCACGTCGTCGACGACGTCGATCTCGTCGTGCATGTCGTACGTGCAGAACGGGTGCCCGGTGGCGAACCTGTGCCAGCTGGCCTGGAAGTACTGCGTCGACAACGGCATCGCGGAAGGCTGCTCGTACCTACGCACCTTGTCGTGCGCGTACGCACCGACGAGCGTTAATGCAACGTGCGCGTGCGGCGACGGTGCGTTCGGTGCGCACTGCAATGTGACGTGCCCGGGGTACAGCCCGCACCAGGCGCCGTGCTCCGGGCGCGGCAAGTGCGTCCCGGTGAGCGACCCGCACACCGGCACCGTCGCAAGCGCGTCCTGTATCTGCCCACCAGGTCGCACCGGGTACATGTGCGAAATCGGGGGGTCCGCACCTGCCACGTCATCGATATCGCAGACGGCGCCGCCGGGCGCGACAATGGCGCCTGTCGTCGCTGCTGCTGATGCCGTGCCGACGCAGAAGGCGGTCACCGTCTACGTCGTCTGGGGCGTCGAACCCACGCCGAACTGGGCGGCGTCCAAGACACGGGACTCGGAGAAGACGCTGGCCGCGCCGATCTGGGACCCGAACTTCAACCTGTCGTCGCCCGCCATGCAATCGCACATCGTGACGACGTGCCAGATGCTGAGGCAGTGGCCCGCCATGGTGCGCCCGTCGTTCACGTGCATCGGCGAGGACTGGCGCGACTATCAGGTCGCCCAGCATGGCAACGGGTCGTTCCCGATCCGGTCGTCGTCGTCGACGTTGACGTCGCAGCTGGTGGCGTTCCTGGAGAGCGGCGCCGGCAGCAACTACCAGGACGACGTCGGCATCGATGTCAGTACCGGACGTGTTCTGTTCCTGAGGATCCCGGTCGTCACCCTGATCGACACGTCGCTGTCGGGCTCGGCCCTGATGGGCTACTACGGGCAGTGGAACGCGTTCACCGACAGGGTGAACGCTGCCGGGAGCGGTGCGGTGGCGAAGGCGTACCAGACGTCGTCGCGGTGGAACCTGATGGGCATGGAAACGGCGCTGGTCACAGGAACGCTGTACTCGGTGGTGTTCACGGTCGCCGCATGCACGTTATCCCTGATCGCGTTGACGAGAAGCGTACGGATCGTCTTGATCAGCATGGTGACGCAAGTGATGGTGTTCGTCTGCATCGGCGCCTGCATCGTCCTGCTTGGCTGGAAAGTCGGCGTCGTCGAGCTCGTGTCGCTGTCCATGCTGATCGGCGTGGCGCTCGACTTCCAGCTGCACATTGCTAGCGCCTACCAGGACAGCAAAGGGGCGGACGCACACGCGCGCCTGATTCGGGGCATGACGATGGCCGGGTGCGGCGTGCTCTGGTCCACGTTGGCCACCTTCGGCAGCACCCTGATCCTCGCCTTCTGCGACGTCCAGATCTTTGTCGAGTTCGGCGTCGTCGTCGCGCTGACCGCCAAGATCGGGTTTCTGTACGCCATCGGGTTCTTCCCCGCCACCCTGTTCATCGTGCTGCCCGGCTCGTCGTCCAGGAAACTGGCACCCGGGCCCACCGGAGATCAGTTCAGTGCTGCATAAAACGGCATATGGTTCTGCAAACCAGGCTATATGCACTCTGAGGTTTCAGCCACGGCTAAATCGCAAGCGTTTGTTGAACAGCATTGTCGGCGTTGTTGATTAGACTTGGGAACCAGTACTCGTGCTTCTGCGGGTCGTAGCAATCGACCCAGGCGATACCGAGATCGAGCAGCAGTTGCAGGACTTTCTCGCAACGTGCTTCTGGCCATTGCAGTGCCGTGCCCAGCACCTGCAGCGACGTGTGCCCATCGGATTGCTATCGAGACAACCTTAGGCCAAGGAGAAACGGAGGGCAGACCTACAAGGAGCCCACCTGCGCGACGGCGAGTACGTCCGTGTGATCCCGATTGAATTCGGTCGGCACGGACAAGATCATTGGTCTGTTGTCCACATGGACAATGCCGAACCCCTTCCCCAGTGTCTGGACCTTCTCGATCGCTCGTCGGACATCGTCCACTGAGATGGCCTGCGCTGACGCTCCACGTCGTCGCTCCAACCTCGTCAGCAACTCCATCAGCGACAGCAGCCCGCCTGAGCGAACGACATCAGTGATGACGTGACAGGCCCAGCACGACAGAAGCATATATACCATTCTGGGGACGCGTCGCGAGGCAGATTTCAATGATCTGAACGCTGAGCTCGTAGTAGAAGTCACCGACGCCCAGCAGTTCCGACCAAAACCCCTTGTTGGAGGCCAGCGGGTCGACGCCAATCTTGCTACACATCTTGGCGAACTGGGCCCGAAACTGCGGGTTCGACCGGATCTCGTTCCGATGCTTGATCGCGAACGACTCCAGCTTCTCCTTGAACACCGCCAGGCTCGCGCGGACCTATACCTGCACCATCAGGGCCGACCGCGGCCACACACTCACACGCACACGCGCGCAGATGGGCATCGTACATGCGCCATCTGCGTCTGCTCGATCTCCTTGCCGGCCTGCCTGAACTTGGCGGCCGCCTCCTTCTGCTTCTTCAGGCCGCCGACGCCGACGCCGCGCCTCATGACCCGCCCTGTCCTTCGTACGGAGAAAATCCGGACCGCCTCGGGAAGCAACCCAGCCAACGAAGGATACCGCCGCCCAGCTGACCCCTGGAGTGTGCACACCACTCGACACACGAACGCCTCTATCTGTCCGACTGTGGCCCCCCGCTGCTGGTGGTCCCCGTGTGACGATGGCGAAGCACCCGGCCGGGGAAGCCATTTTCGCGCATGCCGGGTGATGGCGCCCGCGTGCTTCTTCGTCGTCGGCGACCGCAATGGGCCCGCCTGCTGAGCGTTCGCGCCGACGGCGAACCGGGGCCGTCGCAGGCGAAACGGTTCCTGGATTTCATGCGCCGCCCGTCTGCAGGGTTGGCGATCCGGGCGCTGCGGCAGGAGACCGACCCGGATCGCGCATGGGCGGTGTACCAGCGCGTGCTCGGCACGCGATACGACATGACGAGCCTGCCGTTCTTCCAGTCGGTGATGTCGTTCTGCAGGCATCATCTCCCGTCGAAGGCGCCGACGGTGCTCCAGGCGGCGGTCGCTCGTCGCCATCGCGTCGACCAGACGCTGTTCCTGACGCTCCTCGCGGCGTGCCAGCATGCCGATCCGCCCATGATTGGCGATGCTCTGGAATCGTTCGCGAAATGGGGCCCGAAGACCCACGACGTTCTGTTCGCGGTGGCCCATACGTGCCGGGTGGCAAACCAACCGTCGTCGGCCCTGTTCCTCGTGGCCGATGCGGTCGACCGTGATGTGCCTATCAGCGAGCCGCTGCTCTCCATCTTCGCGGCGTGCTGCGCTGAAGCGAAGAGCCCGGCGGCCGCCGACACCGCCGAACGTTTGCTGGACCTGATCCGGTCGGGTCGGATCCACCCGCATCGCAACGAACGCGTGTACGCCAACCTCGTCAAGGCGATCCTGGCCCAGAACCGGTTTTCGCCCGCCGTCAACGCCATCCACTGGATGCACGCCATCGGCATGTCGCCATCGGCGCACGTCTACACCCTGGCTCTGTCTGCGCTCGCCAAGAACGACCGTCTCCTCGACGCGCTGGCGCTGTTCCATCAGATGGTCGAACGGTACGTTGACGTTGACACGCCTGTGTTCTCGCAGGTCGTTGCGGCGTGTGGCCGAACGGGCACGCCCGCAGACGTCCGTGCCCTATATCGCTATGCATTCGAGCGCGGTGTACTGGGCGACGACTTTATCGTCTGCGCGTTCGTCTACGCGTACGACCATTGTGGCGATCTGGGCGCCGCCGAACACGTGTTCCGGGAGCGGTCGGAACAGGCGACCCCGAACCTGCAAGCGTTCAACGCGATGATCGCCGCCTACGCCCACCATGGCATGCTGGAGCGCGCAATCCACACGTTTGAACGCCTGAAATCGTCCGGCCTGGCGCTCGACGAACACGTGTACACGAATGCGCTGTCCGTCTATGCCAAGGCGGATCGCACCGACGATGCCATGGCTTTGTACCAGACTATGGTGGACGAGGGCGTCGCGGTTGATGCGCCTGCGTTCGCATGCCTCGTTGCCGCATGTGGTCGCTGCTCTGACAGAATATCGATCTACCGCCTTCACCGGTACGCGCATGAGGCGCGCCTGCTCGATGACGATACCGTCGTGTGCGCGTTCGTGTCTGTGTACGACCTGTTCGGCGAGTTGCGCCTCGCAGAACAGGTGTTTCACGAGCGGGCAATGACGGCTCTTCCCGATGTCGTCACGTGCAACGCGCTGATCGTCGCGTACAGCCGGCACGGGCAGCTTGCGAAAGCAATGGACACATTCATGATGGTGAAGAAGTCGGGCCAGCGGCTAATAGTGGAGGTGCTCGCGAACATGCTCTGTGTGTACGCCAAAGCGGATCGCTTTTCGCATGCGTTGGCCATGTTTCATGCAATGGTCGACCAGGGCGTACAGGTCGGTGGCACCTTGATGGCCGGTCTCGTGAGAGCGGCCGGGAGGTCGCTGCAACCGTCTGCCGTGGTCAACCTGCAGCGCTGCTCCGACGAGAAGAACGTGTCCGACGATCCCGCGGTGGCGTCCGCGTTCGTCTACGCCTACGTTCTTGTCGGCGACCTCGAAAACGCTGACCTCGTGTTTCGGTCTCTGCGATGACGTTTAGTACAGGGTACCGGATTCACCGAACGTTGGAACGGACATGGTATCCTTGTGATCGGGGGCGTAGACCAGGTCGTCTCCGAGGTTGGCAAAGGGAGGCAGCTTGTGGCGGAGATGCCCTCCGTTCCGGCCGAATACCCGAAACGAGGTATGGCACGTGTAGCGTTCGTCGTGTTGTTATTACTGGGTATCGTAGCAGCGGGCGCGAGCCTATCGGGGGACGAAGGCGAGGTGCTAGCGCCGGCGACCGCCTCGCAGAGGAAGACGAGCGCTGGTGGATGGTTTGGCAACAGATTCGGGTTGGGTGCGCGACACGCTGGAGACAATCTGTTGAACGACCGTCTCGGCCATGATAACGCTGCGAATATGGACGTCGTGCACAAGAGACGGACGGGCGATTCCGAGAAGCGCCTGAAGAAGAGAAGCGAAGCCCGGGGCCACGAACAGAGTGCCAAGGCCGCCCGGCTCAGCGCGCAACATCGCCGGGCGCTCGATTTCAACCGTCAGCGTGACGTGGACACCTACAAGAAGCGTTTCAAGGCGACGTTCACGAAATGGGTCGACGACGGCCGTGCAGGGCATGCCAAGCAACAGAGCCAGCAGGGCGTCGGCGTCCGCAATTCGGCGACGCAAGACGCGACGAACGCTATGAAGAGCGGGCCAAGCCTGAAATCGGGTATCGTCAGCCCCCATCGCCGCTAAACGGCCAGCCCCTGCGATTTCATGTACGCTAAGCGCGACTGGTATATACATCTGCAGACATCGCAGGTGTGGCGTTCTCTGCGCAGCGGCGCCGCCCCAACCGTAGACTGCACCTGATGAGGCTGCGACCGGCTTTCGTGCGCGATCTTGGACGTGCCGGCGGTACAGTCGATCGTTTACTGTACATAGCCATGTCGGCGTTCGTGGTCTCGCCAGGCCACGAGCGCCGTTTGCCGTCCCCGAAACGACATCGTTCGCCGTCGTTGAGCGCCGAGTCGTCCGCGCCTTCCAGCGTTGCGCCATGCGTCAGCAGCCGCAATAGCAGCACCAGCAGCGAGGAAGCGTCTCTATCGGCATCGCGTCCGTCGCCTTTTCTGGACTGGCCGATTCCAGTACCCCATGCAGTGTTTGTTGGCCAGGTGCTGCCTTGCCTGGATAGCCGAAGCCTGTTCCTGGGCGTCGCTCCGTCCTGTTCTGCGTTCCATCGAGCGTCGTATGCGTACCCGCACATAACGATCGGTGCCGCGCTATCCCGGCAACGACGTCTCCGCCGCATGCTCCGTCGACGAACTTCGATCACGATCGAATGTCGAGCAAAGCCCTCCGCCGTCGATGCTGTCGTCCGGCATGCGGACCAGGTCCGCTCGCTATCGTTCGTCTGTACGCACGCGAACGTGATCGCTGCTTGCGGCTCTGTAACCGCATCGCAGATTGCCAACCTGATTTCAACCAGACGCCTCCACACCTTGAACATGTCGCGGTCCTCGCACTCGAACAGCTCCTCGTTGCCAACGTTAATCGCGGCGTTGCCTTCGCTGACATCACTAGGCGTCCCGGGGTGCCCGCGAATTGCTGCCGCTATCCTCGCCGAAGGAAGCAACGCGCTGCATCGCCAATTAACGTCCCTGGATGTTTCCCACTGCAATCTACCTGCACAATCATTGACGTCTGTACCACTGCAGCGATTACGTTCACTGTCCTGCGCAGGGAACCCGGCCTTGAGAGGCCTCCCGGCTCTCATCTTCACGCTTCCCGCCATCGAGTCCTTCGATATGGACGGTTGCACGTTCGATCCCGAATACGACGATCCCATTACAGAGCCGCACATGGCCACCTCGACGTTCACGCTGCCGCGTGCATCACCTACCAGCGCTGATATCCCCGACTTGTCGCCATGTGGTCCTGCACGCGATGCCGAATCAGAGGCAGGCGACGCTGTAGAACGCGAACCAATATCAATGCGAAAGGCATCCGCGACACGATCCTCAGCGCTGTCTTCGTTGCTGTCGAAGCTGACAATGGCGTCATGCAGTGGTGTAACAGACGACGCTGTGGGCGAGCTCGTGGCACGCCTACCTGGGGTAACGTACCTGGACGTCTCCTACAACACTGCCCTGACCTCCGCATCACTGCATTCCATTGCAAGGCACTGCCCTCGAATTCGACACCTATTCGCCTCCGGCTGCGAGCGAATGCACACACGAGACGCAATCGCGGTCGTCGCTACGCTGTCGCCGTCCCTGCGGTCGGCGTCGCTGGGATCGCTCCCGCTTCGTGCCGGGACGTGGCCCGTCCTGTCCAAGGTCGTCCTGTGCCGCCAGCGCGACGTGTCACGCCTAGACGGGTTTGGGTCGTCGGCCCCGTTGCTCTCCCATGTGAACCTGGCGAACAATGCGACGCTAAGGGATGCGCATCTCGCGTCGCTGCGTCTGCCGAACCTCGTGTCGCTGACCGTGTCGGCCTGCGTTGGCGTCCGCGGGACGGGGATCGCGGCGCTCCTGTCGCGTTCGACGGTGCTGACAACGCTGCGCATGTCGCTGTGCGCCATCTCCAGCGACGCGCTGCACGAGATCCTGGAGGCGTGCGGTGCCACGCTGACAAGCCTCGACATCGGGTTGTGCACGTCGGTCGACGTTCGAGGCGTTCGTGGCATTGCGAGTCGGGCTCCCCGAATCCAGCAGATGGTGCTTGGAAACCGTCGTGCGTTGTCGGGGCTGACGGGTCAGGACGTTCTGCATGTCATGGACGCCTTGGCCGACCTGCACACCCTGGACCTGTACCAGGTGGACGCCAGAATCGTGGTCGCCTGTGGCCAACGCGGCACGATACGACCGTGCATCACTGCGCACGAAGTCGATAGGGACGGTATATCGTCCGACCTCATCAAACACGTTGCTGTCGCCGTCTCCACGAACCCCAACCACCCCGACACGATCGATCTCGCCCTGCGATAACACTGTATCCCCCCTAATCACGATCATAACACACGAGGGTGACAGCAGATCGCTGTTTCCCCATCATCTTCGGGGCAGGGCCTAGCCACTTTGTCGCGCTGCTGGCGTCGTTCAGCGGCAATGTTCCCGCATGCCAGTCCCCCCATCACGTGTGTATCCGTTCCGGGACAGACGGAAGCAGAGGTCGTCACAGACCAGCCACGTTAATGATACGGGTGTGTGTGTGTGTCTCCTAGCACAGTGTAGTCGGCCGTCTGGCACATGGTGATGTTATTCATCGTCATATTGACGGCTTGGCAGGCGCTCCTTGAGGTTGGCGTTGCCCATATCATCGTGGGCGGCCCCGGCGGCACATTGCCAGAGGCCGTCTACAAGGACGCGGCGACGTTGTACACGTTCGTCCGCCCCGAGGTGGTCGTCCGGTACAATGCGGTCGGGTCCGGTGCGGCGAAGGCGGCGTACGCTGCCGGTACGGGCACGTTCGCGTGCAGCGACTCGCCCATAGCAGCCTCCATGTACGCCAGCACGCCAGACCTTCAAATGGTATGCGCTCGTTCGCACGATCGCTTGATAGTGTGCCGATTGAATGCCGTCGTGTGCTCAGTTCCCGACGATTGCCACTGCTGTGGTGCCGATTTATAACGTGCCGGAGCTGACGGCCCCGCTCGTCCTGACGCGTCCCGCGCTAGCGAAGATCTTCATGGGCGTTATCACCCGGTGGAACGATTCAATGATCGCGCAGGCGAACCCGGGCCAGGTGTTGCCCAACCAACCAATCGCGGTTGTTGTCCGGCAAGACGCCAGTGGCACGACCAACGTGTTCTCCTCTGCATTATCGTCGTTTGATCCCTCGTTCAAGGTCCACTTCGGTGGGGCCGACCTGGTCAACTGGAACGTCACCAACGTGATCCAAGGAGTCGGCAACCCGGGCGTGGTCGCCAACGTCCTGTTGACGCCCTACTCCATCGGATGTAGGCCGTTCAGGGCCGGTGCTTGGTTATCGATCGCATCTGACCATATGCTACACAGATAGCGTCCTATACGACGCTGAGAACGTCGGCGTGTCGATCGCCCGCATCGTGAACTTAGCTGGCCGGACGGTGGCCCCCGGAATCGATGGCGTTTCGCGGGCAGTCGCAGCCAACGACGGCGACTTTGACGCGAGCATGAACATCAACCTATTGGACTCGAACGCACCGGGCGCCTGGCCCATCTCCACGTTCACCTACCTGATCTTTCATACCCAGCTCGGCAGCGACTGCCCGTTGAAGGATGATGCACTGAAGTTCTGGCTGTGGTTCTACACGAGCCCAGCGGTGGCGGCTACCGCCGGCAAGTACGGGTTCGTCACCCTGTCGACGGGCTCTCTCAATACCGTTCTCAACAAGTTGTATTCTTCCGTGAAATGCAACAGCGTCCAGCTGGAGGCGCCACCTGCGCCACCCACGATTGTCGGAGCCGGCGTGAAGGTGGCCCAGTCCATCTTCAACATCTTCGGGCATGCTTTCGTCGAGAGTGGCCCGGCCGATGTCAGGAGCACGTATACGCTCGAGTACGTGAAGACAGTGGAGTACACGGGCGCCATCCAGCAAGTCCTGAACGGGTCCATTGCATTTGCTGTTGTGCCAGGTGCCACCGTCAATGCATTACCGGCATCGGATGCCAGCCAGGTCCTATCGGTCCCATTCTTTTCAATGGCAACGGTCTTCGCCTACGTACTCCCACCCCAGACTGAGACGCTGACGCTGTCGTTCGACGTTATCCGGAAGATCCTGAACGGCGCTATCTGCATGTGGAACGATCCGGCTCTGGTGGCGCTGAACCCGTCCATGACTCTGCCCAACCAGGCGATATCGGTGGTGATGCCGCTGGACCCGAACCACCCGTCGACCGTGAACCTTTACGGTATCCTGTACCCGAATCAGCCTCTGCAAGCGTTCACGCCCTGCCATTCGCTTCTGGAGCCCACGTCGCCGTCTGTCCAAGCGGCGCTGCTCGTCAAACCATACTCGCTGGGGTACTACGAGCTGTCGCAGACCGCATCGGACAACGTTGCCCGTATCCTGTTCGATGGGCGCTCGACGCCACTGTCACCATCGAGCTCGTCGCTGACCAACTGTACGTTGCATGGATCCGCATCGCCTACTTGTTACCAGCTACGATTCCCGATGCATGTCGTCGCCCGGCAGCAGTACACGTCAGGGGCGTCCGGCGCTGGGTGCCCCGATGGACAGCGCGTCGCCCGGACCCTGGGATGGCTCTTCAACCCGTCCATCTCCGACGCGCCCATTACGCAGATGAACCTGGGGGCGTACCGGCTCGCCAACACGACAGCCGATTCGCCGGCCGCCCAGATCACATGCGACGGGGTGTCCATCCTGGCGCCACCGGTCGTCGCAGTCTCCAATGTCTTCCAGCGCCTTCCGGTCCCTGCCGGCATATCTGCCGCCGTTATCGCAATCATGGCCGTTGGGCTAGCCCTGGCCGTCGGCGTTCTAACGTTCCAGTACCATTATCGATCCCTGCCGTACATTCAGATGTCATCTCCGCTCTTCAACAGCATCATTGCACTTGGGGCCGCCTTGGGGTTCGTGGCGCCCGCCATCACAGCGTACCCCGCCATGGATGATCCCGCGTTTGGGCTTCAGTGCAACTTCCAAATGGTACTGTTCTGCATTGCGTTCACGTTGGCGTATGGTGGCCTGTTTGTCAAGACCTGGAGGGTCTATAAGGTTCGACGCTTTCGATGCCGACTGAAGCGGTATTCATGTCCTTTGCAGATATTCGTCCTGCTTCGCCTGAAGACGGTGATTGTGACGAACGTCATGCTGTTGCGTCATCTCGCCCTGCTTCTGCTGGTTGATGTGGTGGTGCTGGGGGCGTGGATGATCATGGACCCCATGTCCATGGCTCTGCAGGATGGGCAATCGTACGCGGATCCGGCGGCACCGGCGTCGCGTATGATTACCCCACAGGAAGCATTCTGCAACTCGCGGCACCGGTCGTCATTCATCTTCGTGCTGGTCGTCTACAAGGGCGCCATCCTCATCATGGGGTCCTGGGTGTCGTTCCAGACCTCGTCCGTCGAGATCCAGGCCCTGAACGACTCCAAACAGATCGGCATGTGCATCTATAGCGCCCTGTTGATTGCCATCGTCAGGCCACGCCAGCACGTATGCCAGCATGCTCTGATTCGCGCCTGTTACAGCTTACAATGCCGATGATAACCTTCAGCAATGCTCCGCCGGCTGTCACCCTGCTCGCCACTACGCTGGCCGCTTTCTTCACGCTGGCGTCGACGCTGGGCATCCTGTTCATCCCCAAACTCATCGTCGTACGCTCCGGCGAGTCGGAAACGCACACGATCTCCAAGAACAGAGACAAGCTGACGTCGACGGGCATGGGAGCCACCCGGGAGACGCCCACCGGCCCTGCGACTCCGTCCCGACCGCCGGCCAGTCCGATCAGGCCCAGCCACGATTCACCACAGTTCTGGTGGCACAGAAAGTACCGCGTCGCCGACATCGGCCAGGTGCCCCATGCGCCACCGCTGCAATGAATCGTGTGCATTTGGTTGGACGCAGCGGGGATTCGGTCGCCGATGTCGGATTGGGCGTCGACTATCGGCAACGCAGCTGTTGGTCTATGCAACCTGCAATGGGTTATGCCCGGCATTGGTTGCACTCCATCGCCAACCAACTCGAACCATAGGAGCCTCGAACGACCACCCGGAGGTCGACAGGTGACCCATTGGTCAGCTCGGCCCAGCGCCTCGGTACAGGGTAGCACTACAGTATATACTTCCAGGTCAGGCAGCGACAGTGGCCCGACCGGGCCGCCAGTCACAAGGCTAGTGAAGGATCGCGGTTCGCCACGATGAGGTTGTCGGCCACGATATTGGTGGTCGTATGCGACCTCCTACGCCAGGCGGCGATCGCGCAGATCATCGTCACGGGCGACGGCGGTACCTTGCCGGCATCGGTCTACACGGATGCGGCGACGCTGTACACCTTCGTTCGTCGGGACGTGGCCGTCCTGTACAACGCGGTCGGATCCGGCACCGCCAAGGCGGCCTACGCCGCCGGCACGGGCGTCTTCGGGTGTAGCGATTCGCCCATCAGCGATTCGATGTACTCCAGCTACCCGGACCTCCAGATGGTACACGCGACCCACATTGTGACGATGACCCTCTTCCGAACGACTGACTCCTTCCTGACGTTCAGTTCCCGACGATTGCCACTGCGGTGGTGCCGATTTACAACGTCCCCGAATTGACGAAGCCCCTTGTCCTGACGCGCTCTGCGCTGGCCAAGATCTTCATGGGCGTTATCACGTGGTGGAACGATTCGATGATTGCGCAGACGAACCCGGGCCAGACCCTTCCCAGACAGCCAATCACGGTTGTCGTCCGGCAAGATTCCAGTGGCACGACCAACGTGTTCTCCACCGCACTGTCTTCCTTCGATGCCTCGTTCAAGGCTCACTTCGGGGGCGCCGACCTTGTCAGCTGGAACGTCACCAACACCATCAAAGGCGTGGGCAACCCGGGCGTCGTCGCCAACGTCCTCATGACGCCCCACACAATTGGATGTAGGCAGGGCTGTGTCTGCATTTGCTGTCATTGCTGTCGCCTGACAAGATGTTTCATAGACAGCGTCTTATACGACGCTCAATACGTGGGCGTATCGATCGCCCACATGGTGAACCTTGCCGGGATGACGGTGGCGCCCGGTAACGATGGCGTCATGAGGGCAGTGGAAGCCACAGACGGCGTGTTCGATGCGCGCATGAACGTTAACGTCCTGGACGCGAGCGCACCGGGCGCCTGGCCCATCACCACGTTCACCTACCTAATCTTCCATACCCAGATCGGCACCGACTGCCCGTTGAAGGACGAAGCACTGAAGTTCTGGCTGTGGTTCTACACGAGCCCAGCGGTGGCGGCTACTGCCGAAAAGTACGGGTTCGTCACCCTGTCGACGGGCTCTCTCAGTACCGTTCTCAACAAGCTGTATACATCTGTGAAATGCAACAACGTCCAGCTGGAATGGCCTCCTGTGCCCCCCACCATCGTTGGTGCCGGAGTCCAGGTTGCACAGTCCATCTTCAACATCTTCGGGCATGCGTTCGCCGAGACAGGCCCTGCCGACATCCGGGGCACCTACAGTCTCGAATACGTGAAGCAACCGGATTACATGGGCGCCATCCAGCAGGTCCTTAACGGGTCCATTGCGTTCGCCGTCGTTCCGGGTGCCACCGTCCGCAAGCTATCGGCATCGGACGCCGGCCAGATCGTATCTGTGCCGTACTTCTCCATGGCGACCATCTTCGCCTACGCGCTGCCGTCCCAGACGAAAACGCTGACATTGTCGGTCGACTCCATTCGTAACATCCTCAAAGGCACCATCTGCGTGTGGAACGATCCGGCTCTGGTGGCGCTGAACCCGTCCATGACGCTGCCCAACCAGGCGATATCGGTGGTGATGCCGCTGGACCCGAGCCACCCGTCGACCGTGAACCTTTACGGTATCCTGTACCCGAATCAGCCTCTGCAGGCGTTCACGCCCTGCCATTTCAGTTTGGCGTCCACATCGGCGTCGGCCCAAGCGGCGCTGCTCGTCAAACCGTACTCGCTCGGATACTTCGAGATGGAACAGACCACAGCGGACACCTACGCCAGCGTCCTGTTCGAAGGGCACTCGACACCGGTCGCCCCGTCGAGCTCGTCGCTGACCAACTGTTCGTTGTATGGTCCCACGTCGGCCACTTGTTACCAGCTACGATTCCCGATGCATGTCGTCGCCCGGCAGCAGTACACGTCAGGGGCGTCCGGCGCTGGGTGCCCCGATGGTCAGCGCGTCGCCCGGACCCTGGGATGGCTCTTCAACCCGTCCATCTCCGAAGCGCCCATTACACAGATGAACCTGGGGTCGTACCAGTTCACGAACAGTACAAGCGAGTCGCCGGCCGCCCAGATCACGTGCGATGGAGTGTCGATACTGGCGCCACCTGTCGTCACCATCACCAATGTCGTGCAACGTCTAACGATATCGCCGGGCATCTCGGCCACGGTCATTGCGATCATGGTCATTGGCCTGGTCGCATCCATCGGCGTTGTGGCCTTCCAGTACCACTACCGGGCGCTGCCCTACATTCAGATGTCGTCCCCCCTCTTCAACAGCATTATTGCGCTTGGGGCCGCCTTGGGTGTCGTGGCGCCCGCCGTCACCGCGTATCCGGCCATGAGTGATCCCGCGTTTGCCTTCCAGTGCAATTTCCAGATGATCCTGCTGTGCGTCGCCTTCACGCTGACGTACGGCGGCCTGTTTGTGAAAACCTGGAGGGTCTACAAGGTCAGATTGTGTTGACTTGATGCCACCTGCCATTATGTTCACACGGGACGTGTCGCCCAACGTAGATATTCGTGCTGCTGCGGTTAAAGTCAGTGATCGTGACGAACATGATGCTGCTGCGGCAGCTGGCGATGCTGCTGTTTGTCGATGTGGTCCTCCTGGGGACCTGGATGATCAAGGAGCCGATGACCATGGCGCTTGAGACTCACCCGACGTACGTGGATCCGGCGGCGCCCACAACGCGAACGATTACCCCACAACAAGCGTACTGCTACTCGCCGAATCGGTCCTCGTTCGTCATCGCAGTGATCGCGTACAAGGGCGCGATCCTCATCATGGGGTCGTGGATCTCGTTACAGACCTCCTCTGTGGAGATCGAGGCGCTGAACGACTCCAAGCAGATCGGTTTATGCATTTACAGCTCGTCGTTGATCGCCATCGTAGGGATCGACCGCCTATGCGCAAACGTGGTCTGATGCACTGCATGCAGCTGACGATCCCGTTGATATCCTTCATCAACGCCCAGCCGTCCATTACGCTTCTAGCGACGACGCTGGCGGTGTTCATCCTGCTATCGTCAACGCTGGCCATCCTGTTCATCCCCAAGTTGATCGTCGTGAAGTCTGGCAAGTCGCAAACTCAGACAATCACCAAGAACAAGGATGCGACGCCGACGGAGAAGACGACGACCAGGGACACGGTGGCACACCCGGTCGGCCGCCCGGCGACCGGCCAGTCCCGGGCGCCCAACCTGAACACGTCAGCGCTGCGCAACGTCTCTGGTGGCACAGGCGCCATCATGTGAGGCGATGTGCCGCTGTCCGTCCAGACCGGTACCTGCTGCCTGGGCCTGGCAAACAAATCACGAATAGAGACAGACAGGCGATTGCCAATGATCAACGTGGTCAACACGAGGCCTGTATTCGTATTCGTCCCCCGCGCCTGGATGCCCAAGCAATCGATGCAGATGTCGTGTCACGTTGCTCACATTATAGCGCCGCTGCTGGAGACGTTGACCGCAGGTGCCTTGCTGGAGACGACCGCCCTCGTGTTGCTCGACGGGCGCCCGGACGCGTTCTCGACGGTGGGCTTGGTGTTCATCAGCGTGGGCGTTTTGTTCTTGGAGACCGTGTGGGTCTCCGATTGCCCCGATTTCACGACGATGAACTTGGGGACGAAAAGGATGCCCAGCGTTGATGCCAGCGTGAAGAAAACGGCCAGCGAGGTGGCCAGCAGGGTGACGGCCGGCTGAGCGCTGATGAAGGATATCAGCGGACCCGTCAGCTACCCGCCTCAGTGAATCAGATCGAGCGTTAATATTTCATATTCCGCTGGCTTACGATGGCGATCAAAGATGAGCTGTAGATGCAGAGGCCGATCAGTTTGGAGTCGTTGAGAGCCTGGATCTCGACAGATGATGTTTGAAAGGAGATCCAGGATCCCATAATGAGGATCGCACCCTTGTACGCGACCATTGCAATGAGGAATGAGGACCGGTTCGGTGAGTAGCAGAACGACTCCTGAGGGGTGATCGTGCGCGTTGTCGGAGCCGCTGGGTCGACATACGTTTGCTCGTTCTGCAAGCCCATGATCATGGGCTCCTTGATCATCCAGGTCCCCAGGAGGACCACGTCAATCAGGAGAAACATGGCCAGGTGACGCAACAGCATCACGTTCGTCACGATCACCGTCTTCAGACGAAGCAGGATGAATATCTACACAGGACAGAGACGCCATAAGCCAGCTGTACAAAGTGCAGGCTGCCAATGACCCTGGCTGACCTTGTATACCCTCCACGTCTTCACGAACAATCCGCCATACGTCAACGTGAACGCGAGACAAAAGAGCACCATCTGGAAATTGCACTGAAGTGCAAACGCGGGGTCGCTCATGGCCGGGTAGGCGGTGATCGCGGGTGCCACGAATCCCATGGCTGCCCCAAGAGCAATGATGTTGTTGAAGAGAGGCGATGTCATCTGAATGTACGGCAGGGAGCGATAATAGTACTGGAACGCCATAACGCTGAAGGCCAATACGACGCCAATCACCATTAGCGAAATAACCGCTGCCGAGATGCCTGACGGGACCTGCAGGCGCTTGAAGACATTGGTAACTGTGACAACCGGCGGCGACAGAAGGGATACTCCATCGCATGTGATTTGGGCGGCCGGCGAACCGGCTGTCGAATTCGAGAACGGGTACGATCCCAGATTCATCTGCGTAATGGGTGCTTCTGATATGGATGGGTTGAAGAGCCACCCCAACGTCTGGGCGACGCGCAGACCATCCGGGCACCCAGAGCTGGTTGCCACTGACGCGTACTGCTGCCGGGCGACAATGTGCATTGGAAACCGTAGTTGATAACACGTGGCCGATGTGGAACCATACGTCGCGCAATTGGTCAGCGAGGCGCTCGAAGGTGTCACCGGCGTCGTGTACCCATCGAACAGGATGTTGGCGTAGGTGTCCGATGTGGTCTGCGCCAGCTCGAAGTAGCCGAGCGAGTACGGTTTGACGAGCAGAGCCGACTCCACGGTTGCCGACGTGGGCTCCAGTATCGTATTACAAGGCGTGAACGCTTGCAGCGGCTGATTCGGGTACAGGATACCGTAAAGGTTCACGGTTGACGGGTGGTTCGGGTCCAGCGGCATCACCACCGATATCGCCTGGTTCGGCAGCGTCATGGATGGGTTCAGCGCCACCAGAGCCGGATCGTTCCACATGCAGATGGTGCCCATCAGGATCTTCCGGATAACGTCAACCGACAGCGCCAGGGTCCTGGTCTGGGACGGAAGCACATAGGCCAAGACGGTCGCCATGGAAAAGTATGGCACAGATACGATCTGGCTGACGTCCGATGCCGATAGCTTGCGGACGGTGGCACCCGGAACGACGGCGAACGCAATGGACCCGTTAAGGACCTGCTGGATGGCGCCAATGTAATCCATTTGTTTCGAGTATACCAGGGTGTAGGTGTCCCTGATCGCACTCGGGCCAGTTTCGGCGAACGCATGCCCGAAGATGTTGAAAATGGGCTGTGCAACCTGGACACCGGCACCAGCGATGGTGGGGGGCACAGGAGGCCGTTCCAGCTGGACATTGTTGCATTTCACAGAGGAATACAGCTTGTTGAGAACCGCGCTCTGGGAACCTGTCGACAGGGAGACGAACCCGTACTTTTCGGCAGTAGCCGCCACCGCTGGGCTCGTGTAGAACCACAGCCAGAACTTCAGTGCCTCGTCCTTCAACGGGCAATCGGTGCCGACCTGGGTATGGAAGATCAGGTAGGTGAACGTGGAGATGGGCCAGGCGCCCGGTGAGCTCGAGTCCACCAGATTGATATTCATGCGCGCGTCAAAGCTCCCGTCTGTGGCTTCCACTGCCCGCATGACGCCATCAGTACCCGGCGCCACCGTCATGCCAGCTAGGTTGACGATGTGGGCGATGGACACGCCCACGCTCTGTGCGTCGTACAGGACGCTGTCTATGAGACATCTTGGTATCAGAGTACGACCGTGTGCGAGGGGGCACCTCCCGCCTACATCCAATTGTGTAGGGCGTCATGAGGACGTTGGCGACGACGCCGGGGTTGCCCACGCCTTTGACAAGATTGGTGACGTTCCAGTTGACAAGGTCGGCGCCCCCGAAGTGAGCCTTGAACGAGGCATCGAAGGAAGACAGTGCGCTGGAGAACACGTTGGTCGTGCCACTGGAGTCTTGCCGGACGACAACCGTGATTGGCTGTCTGGGAAGGGTCTGGCCCGGGTTCGTCTGCGCAATCATCGAATCGTTCCACCACGTGATAACGCCCATGAAGATCTTGGCCAGCGCAGAGCGCGTCAGGACAAGGGGCTTCGTCAATTCGGGGACGTTGTAAATCGGCACCACAGCAGTGGCGATCGTCGGGAACTGAACGTCAGGAAGCAGTCAGTCGTTCGGAAGAGGGTCGGCGTCACAATGGGGGTCGCATGTACCATCTGCAGGTCCGGGTAGCTGGCGTACATCGAATCGCTGATGGGCGAATCGCTACACCCGAAGACGCCCGTGCCGGCGGCGTAGGCCGCCTTGGCGGTGCCGGATCCGACCGCGTTGTACAGGACGGCCACGTCCCGACGAACGAAGGTGTACAGCGTCGCCGCATCCGTGTAGACGGATGCCGGCAAGGTACCGCCATCGCCCGTGACGATGATCTGCGCGATCGCCGCCTGGCTAAGCAGATGCCAAAGCGCCAATGCGCCTGCGGACAACCTCATCGCGCAGGACCACGAGCGAACCCAGTCCGACGACAGCTGAGGTGGCCCACCGCGACCTGTGACGAACCCTGACGGTGCTAGAACGGCGCGGCCATTGACAGCAGTAAACACCGATGGCTGTCACAGGCCCACCGAAGAGGTCCCGATACGCACAAAGGGGCCGCACGTTAGTAGCCCCCTCGTTGATCGGAGCACAGTACAACAGTACTGCCAACTAGTTTCATGTGAAGCCTGATCCCAATCCGACGAGCTCACCGGTGCCCATGTTTGCACAACCGATGCCGACCGGTTCCGGCAAGTAAACGGCCGTCCAAACCGGGACGATGTTGCCGGCAACGGTGAGATCCGTCCCCTGATCGTCCGTGAGTCTTACAAACCGGCGTCACCGCTCAGGACTTCATAACGTGTGAATCCGCGGTTCAACCATGCCGCTGTCCTGTTCCAGGTCGGCACACTGTTACTGTTCTCTGTCATCGGCAATGTTTGGTTCTCTGCATTTGGTTTGACACAATGAGCATGGATTTAAACCGATTCGGTGGACCTAGGACAGCCGACTCTGCTGAAACTGGGCTCGACCACGCAGGTGTGGACAAGTAGACATTATCCCATGGTGCGGTCCTGCGTAAGCAAGCTCGTCGGCGGAAGAGTCGTCGATTCCTGGTGCAACGGTTTTCAGGGCAGCCGAGTTACGGGAAGACTTCGCGTGCATGCTGCTGGACAACAGAGTGTTAAGTGATAGCGGTGCGCTGACATCGGTTGACCGACCATGCTGGCGGTACGGAGCAGCGTTTGTCATAATTCGGGTACGGACGCGCCGACGATGTTTACTTCTGGGAGACATCCCTCCTGAGTGCCGAGGCGGCACGTCTCCGTTGTGGGGAGGGGACATCAGTGCTGTTCGGCATCCAATACTGTAGACCGGGGTGCGCGCCGCTCCTCTGACCAATGTTTAGTTGCCCCGGTCTATAAAACGACCGGTCTCGAGAGGTGCCACCCAGCCTGTGGGTCTTTGGTGCAATTCCCCAAATCGATGACAAAGCCGCTCCCGAACGTTTCAGGACTCTCTCATGAGTACCCGGCAACGGCGGTAGCCAACATCGCGTTTGAATCGAATGCGAAAACTGGTTCCCATTAACAGGACGTTTGTGTGGCAGGCGTGGCCGGATATCGGAGAATATGGTTTGTGGTCCAGCACCCGCGGATCACCAGGTAATGGACGATTGACGGTCGGTGGTCCGGACCGGAGACGGATCACTTGTTATCGATCGGGCCATGTTCGTTCGACTCGTTCTGGTAGTGCTGGTGCTTGCGCCGTCGGCGCTGAGTGCTCGTCGTTCGTACAAGTTCAGGGTCTTGCAGCAAATTGGCCCCAGCAATACGTCGGTGACAGCAGCAGAAACCGATGACGGCCGGCCAGCAGCGAATGCAACGTCAGCACATGAAAAGCCAACAAACCCACCTGCCGGGGCACCGCCTACAGTAAGAGACGTCATTAACCAGGCGCCATTAGGGGACGACCTATCTGAACAGTCTGCCAACTTGTCACAGGTTAGCGCAACTGAAGCACCGAGCCCGGCTTCGACATTGAAGCCGATGCAGTTCAACTTCACGATGCCCCAGCAGAACTTCTCTGGCAAGGCCACCATCGGCCCCTCGTCCTTGCCGCCGATAGAGTTCCCCGTTGATAACAACTCAGGGGGGAATTTCGCGCCCTGGAACCTGTCGAGCGTGCTGGGCGGCATAGGTCCTGAGATTCCGTTCCCGTCGGGGCCCGGAACGCAGCAGGATGAGCAGACGACGCAGATATCGTCGAATGGGACGGGCCCGCCAGTCCAGGTCATTACGACGACGAAGAATAATGGCCCGCCCAAGGTACGACGGACCGTCCTGAGGCCGATGGATCAGGACCAAAGCAACCTCAGCGGCAGCGATGATGACAATATGCCATCGCCGTCGTCCATCCCCAGACCGCAATTCCCAGATTCGTCGATGCCTTCGACGGACAGCGCCGGAGGGGACGGTACCGACGATGACCAGGAGACCTTGCCCTCTGACGACGTGTCCGACTCCGGTGGCGTATCCCCGGCCGACCCGACGTCACCATCCACCTCATCCTTCTCCTAATCCTGGCGACCCGTCCAGTTATCCGAGCTGAAACGCCGCACAATAAACAGCATTCACCGGTGGTGAGCGTGGCGGCGCGATGGAGATTGTCGGAAGATGGCACGGGGCGCCAGGCACAGTCCTGGCACGCGCGCACATTTTTCATTTGCGACTCGCGGCGGGTCGCGCAAATCGCCATGCAGTTGCGCCGACTCATTCGATGGCGATCTACGGAGGCAGTGCGAACTGGGCGGGCGGCTCTGCGTCCGGGAGCGGACGCGGCATGTGATGACATCATCAGTCTGCGCGGCATGGTGTTCCATGCTCGGCACGGCGTGTTCGCGAGTGAGCGCGACCTGGGCCAGGTCCGCTCCGACTGGACCCGACCGGTTTGTTTGGCTGACCCTGGCTGACAGAAATTCGTTATCGATCTGGAAATGGTCGTCGACACTCGTCCCGCAGCACGATCGGATTCGATATCTTGTGCTGTCAACTACGCTGATGTATACAATGAGGTCTGCTGGTTGTAACAGTAGCAATCATTGTGGATGTATTCAGCGTCAATCAGGTGCGCGACATTGTGGAAGGTCAGCCGATGCACCTCATTGAAACCGTTGCCAACAAGAGTGCGTACGACCATGCCTGGTTCTCTGCTGCTTGCGCTCATCGCTGCTGTAGTTGCCGAAGAAGTCCTCGGTCGGCATCCAGGTGTTCGCAGTACCCGAGTTATTGTTAACAAGCCTCACGTTGCAGTTCCTGGTGTCCTCAGCCATTGTGGTGTGGAAATTTGTCGGCAACGTCCCGAGCAGGCCCAACCGGTCTAGGAATATACTCGAGCCGACTGCGCAGTCGCGAGTCAGAATCCCTGTCTGGAATGCTACGATGACCGTTGTAGTGGTTTATCCAATTGCGCCACATGCGAACCGAGTTTCGTCTTCTGTGCTCGACACTTCTCTACCCGCCACGCGGAAAACACGTCCTCGGCTGACCTGGGCACGAACAGACGATCAGCTAGCGAGAGCACGTGAAACGGGTATTGTCGAGAGCCAGCAGCCGTATGAAGTGCCCATGAAGAGGTGTATTGTCGACATTGGCCGTTAAGGCGACCATCAAAACAATGCCCAATCGCTCCTTGAGGACAAAAGGTGCCGGTGGTCCTGAATCGTAGCCCAATGCTGCCAGTGCAGTCCATGTAGGGCTTCTTGCCGCAGCGTATGCAATTTCTAAAGACAAACACTGAGATCCACTATAGCGCAGTACCAGCAACAACGGTTCTCTAAACCTTATCACGTGCGGTGGCAGGATCATTGGAATTCAATATCTGGAGTGCATGGCCCAAGAGCCCTTTGCGGGTATAGTACCTACAATGGAAATCGAATGAGAAAATGAGGAACGTGATGCCGCAAGTGACGTACTTAGCGGCCAGTGCAAGATATTCGGGTTCGCCTGTCCATTCAACCCATTTCTTTAATTCGCCTACGACGCTTTCTATCGCTGCATTGTCAGGATCTGAGTGGTGCCGAAATCGGACGTTAGCAGTCCGATAGCTTGCGCAAGAAACCCAAGAACCTTTCGAATCGACGAGTACAGTCGCCTTGCACGACAGCGCCAAGCACAGGGCCTTCTTTCTCTCCTGAATGCTATGCGTGAGCTTGGAGCCCTTCTGGCCCGATGGGGGGTTCCTTCCACAGTCGCAGGCAAGAATAGTAGTATCAATGAGGTCCAAGACTGAAGAGCTGGCAGATAACACCTGCGACGACAATTGGGATTGACGCAGAACACGATAGTTACCTAACCGACCGTTTGAGCAGCTTGTTCACGATCTGACTCGACTTCACAGTCCGTATACTTAGCGAACGCGGCTTTGAGCTGGAGAGTCAACGTACGAAGATGCTTCGGAAACTCATGCACAACCAAATCAAGTGCTCGGCCGCCGTACCTGCACCACATCTGAATCAAAACAGCTTCGGGAACTGAAGCATACGATGTACCAACTTGTGCATATCCGCCGCGCTCTGCTTTTCAAGCCAATTTAGAATACAGTCTCTCAGTGCGGTACTAGGAGTCTTTTCCTCTTCGTCTGTCACAAATAATGAGGGAATACCACAATGACGGTACATCATATCACCGTCAGAGGGTGGCGACGATTTCTTCTCGCCTGACCGATGATCGAACAGTACAGAGTCAGCTGCCAATTGGATGAGATAGGCCTTAAACTCCATATCGTACCGTCAATCAGCAGTGACTTTGGCACAGGCACGTCCAGCCAGGACGAAACAACTACAGGGATATCGATGGCTTTGCTAAGTGCGGCGTCTTCACACAGCAACAAATTGCCACGAAACAGGCATGATGAGTTGAACCCTTTTGGAATTGACACTGCATCCTGCATCAACGTCGCGAAGCACGTGACCGTCTGTATACACAGCAATCAGATAGGACGTTTCTATAAACAGAAAACAAAACTCAGTGACCTCATTCACGTGAAGAATTTCGTTCGCGAATGGTGACTTGCCTTTCCCGTTTCCTTTTTTTGCAGTGCTGTTGCACAATTCGTTAGACAACGTGAGGTACTGTTGGCTTGGTAATGGATTACGTACATGGCATTTGAAAAGTTTCGGTGAAGTTCGAGGTCGATTGCTTTCGACAACGATCGCACGATGTGAATCGGCATCGTGGACATCAACTGAAGCCTTTTACGTTCATCGTGACGAATTTGGACCCTAATAGTATAGTCACCCTATTCCACAACAGTCTGTTGAGAGCAGAAGCAACAGGATTGGCAGTGATACCGACTTTGTCAAGGGTGACCGCCTTCGGAAACGCGTCAAAGACAGCAACGCGCATCTTGCCAGCATCGAACACGTGGCACATTTGCGAATCAAACTCGGCTTCGTACAGATGATGGCAAAGAAGAGGGACCTCAACAGTCACAGAGCAGGAAACCGCCTACAATGCCAGTCTGGATGATACATTATACGATCTTATCAAAGAGACATACATACCTGTGTGAACTTGTAGGTTAAAATAAGCTCATAACTGTGCCTTTGGTTGGGGAAGGTGTCTCTTTGCGACAGCGCTCGCAGAGATGCTGGTGGTAGATTAACATTCGACAGAGGCGACATCTATCTATTTTACTTACCAGGCGATACTGGAGCTAGTGTCGCAACCCAAGATTTTAGCGAAGCGGTTGGTTTCAGTGACTCAGAACGTATGCTGGACCCAACGTCGAATCGACAGATGCGGTCAGCCCCTGTTTGACAGCATCAGTAACGTGTACGCAAACTTAAATGACACGAGCCAGTTGCCTGAGAGAAAGAGCATCGTTGGCCGGACGCTGAGTCCGATCCATTCGATTTTTATGGACGCCTTGGTTGTTCCCAGGGCAGACCAGAACTGTGCCAACGTGATCTAAACACCAATAATGAGCGGCCGGATATACGTTGTATCTGCTATCGAACCTCTATTGTTGTACCACCGACCACCGTTATATGGGAAACGTGAGAACGAGTCCCGTGGACCATAATGTAACTTCTCAGCGACGTTTCACGGTGAGACGTCTGCGGCAGATGGTACAAGGTGTGCAGAACGAACTGTCGAGGATCAACGTTTCCTGTTCAACAGAGTTACACTGAAATGCTAAAGATATGTACGTAGCAATTGTTACCTTGCGAAATGACTGTTATCTTCGCCGCAGAAGCTGTTCTGGGAACGGCTAGGAATTGCCGGACAATCTTGCCCGGATGAAACTCCAGATTATTCTGTTCAACGATTGCAGCGTCCGAGACAACTGGCTTTATGACCGATACCGGGATGCGGAACAACACGTAATCATCGCATCTATCTGTGGCATAGATCTCCGTGTAGTGATTCCGCCCATGCTCAAGAGCAGATGCATCCACAGACACCGAAAAAGTACGTCCCTAGGAGACTGTTCAGAACGGCAGACCCGGATGATTGAAACGACGGCATACGTCGTTGCAGACGACAATAGTTGACGGGAAGGTCACCCAAGGCGAGTCGCAATGCAAAGCAAGGTGGAGTTCGAGCTTCGATTTCGCAACGTTGTCGTCGTCGTCAGAAATTTTAGGCGTGATTCTCACAGAGTGACAGGCGGGCGCCTAGAAGATCCATACATTCAACAGTGCCCGACAGTCAAAATGCATGGCCGGTAAGAGCGACCTCGAACTGATAAGGTTCACGAAGAAGGATACCTCGGAATTTCTTATCCACCCGGACTTCGAAGGAAATATCGGCAAATGGATCATCACGCCGCTACAAAATCAAAGAAGATCAGAACCAGAGAGTTGACGCAGGGACATTCCAACGTTGCGACCGTAAGAAGTGTGTTGAAAGCACCTTGTATGTTGATGAGACCGTGACCAAGAGTAAGTGGGTCAACATCAGCAACAGGGGTTGCAGTATTCTCCAGAGCTCTTCGAATTCGGACAGGAGTGATGGGGATGCCTTCTTTTCTCAGTCTGGATACAAGTAAAGAAATCCCGCCAGCTGCGTTGGGACTTGACATGGAGGTGCCTGTGCTCAATCGTTGGAAAAGAATCGTAAGAACTGCTTAGCCACGTACCGTTCATCAGCTGCTTGCAGTTTAGCGTCCATGCTGGTACAGGTGCGATCGCAGCACCAGGAGCGGATATGGAAACTCCTCGCCCTCCGTCGAAACAAGGTCCACGGGATGACCAAGTTGTCTGTTGAGCCTGAGGCATGCTTTCTCGAGAAGAGTAGAGCTAGCATGCAGTATTCAAGCTCAAATCAAAGATGACAGAGCGCAGGGGAGCCGCGGACCTGTTCTGCCATTTCAGGCGATACGTATGCACCTACTGATATGGCGCTATCAGTGGTTCCACCTGGAGCACCGACTGTTGAGAGCGCAGGGCCTGCGTTGCCGGCAGATCCGACGAATATTATCTGCACAAATATCGTGGTTAGGAACGAATAAAAGGAGCCAGAAAGCAGAGAGTCTCAACCTTGTGCTGATTGACCATCTCCCGAAGTAAGTCGATAATTCGACCTTTGTTGGGCATGCTTGTCGGCTCTCCATACGACATGTTAACAATGTCAACTTTAGGATTGCTCTGATTAATGCAGGCGGTGAACGCTCGCATCAATGCCGCACTAGTCTCCATCGATCCTGAAACAACAACTATGTTACGGCAAACGCATCACATCAATCATCGAAAAGGCATACCTAGTCGTGTGTCACCAATCTTAAAGGATATTATTGAGGCAGCCGGGTTTATCCCATCAAGGTGTGGATTGTCCGGGAAATGGGCTGCACAGATGCCAGCAACGTGGGTGCCATGCGCACCTGAAGTCGTGACAACAGACAGAGTATCGCCATCGTCATACCTACGCGGACGACAACCACTTAGCTAGACGTAATGACGAAGAATGTCACCACCTACACATTGAACGAGTACGTCAGAAGCTCTGAACCGAACGTCCCAAACTCTCGGTCGAATCGGTATTCTTTCATCAGGACTGACGAAGTAAGATCTCCACAGCACGACTTATCAAGAGCAATTCTCCAGAACCCTAGTCGACGATGCCATCATGTTCGATGCTCCGATATGTCTATGCAGATCTACCTTCGGCATCAACAAACATGATGGCGTCGAAGACAGGTCCAACGTCAAGGTTAGAGTACTTCTCCGTCATGGATTGGAGTCTACAGAAATATTCTTAGTACTGGTGTGACTTCGATAGGCGAGTAACATACTCCTTGAGACGGAGCTCGTAATCAGCAGACAGGAAGTCATCGTCGTTCCGATCTTTACGATTCTAGTATATAATTTACAGTCCGCTCGTAACAGAAGATAAACAACTACAAACCGTAATCTCTTGTCCTTCCTTCGAAAGCCGCATCTCGGCATCCCGGTTGACTTTTTCGAAAGATTCGAACCGTTTGCTTCTATGCTCGCCGACCAAGGACTTAGGGAACAATGAATAGGCATGCACGAAACCCACTCGGAATTCTGAATAATTGTTAGCCACACGGATCCAATCATGGGGTAAGGAGCGCGGTACTTTTCGCTCCAAGGTGCCCCCATTCTTTAGGGATTTTGAGATCGCGCCCAGTGCCTCCCGTGACAACAAACCCGAAGCCGGGTTCGGGTTCGCGAGGCTCCACCTCTGCCATACGAATATCGCCAGCACCCGTGCAGTCAACCAGATCTGTATCCACAGTAAACGACCCATAAATGTACAACTATTCATGAACAGACCAATGATTTTAGGACGGTTCCGAGATGTGACTTGAAGGCCCTGTGCGCTCGGGTCCACCCCTGCTCATTTCAGATCTTCGGCATTCCGTGTCCAACAGTCCGATACCGGTGTCCAGTATTGCAATCACGCATTCGCCATCGTCACCATCACTACCCTCCATGTGATTGACGCGCGGGACCAGTCGGGCACTCATCACTGCACGCAGGATACGTTCTGTCTGAAGCCAGCCAAAAATCACACCACGCTGCGCCGACAAAATCCGAGATGGCTGAAGTCCAAGCAGGAAAGAGAGTGGCGAAGGGGAAAGAGGTACGGTACCCGTATGGTAACCAGGGCGGTGCCTCTGACCAGTACGCGAGGTGGCATTGTCCGTAGTGTGCTCCGGTAGGACACATTCTGACGTGCTCTGTTTACAAGAACTGTGTGATCTGACTAACAATCATTGCGGTCTGGAACGCGACTGCCTTGGTATGAAGGTGAAGAAGAAGCAGCATGTTTTCCGGGCCGGTGCCCTTCATCCATTTCTATCGCTTGATCGTTCGCGCTGCAGCTGCGTGGAAGCCCACCAGGTGGGGCATCGCGCTCCAGTCGCACCTGCGCAAGACATACGAGCATTGCCTGCTCTCCCTCATGTCGTCGCGGTCCTGGCTGCGCAGGCACCGCCTGCAGTTCGACGTCGAGGCCGGTCTTCACTCTTCCTGGGAAGTCCACAAAAATGACCTCCAGGACCGTTTCATTCCATCATGGCCGCTGTTCTTTGATGACTCGGGTCTACGTCAAGATTTTGACTCTGAAGGTGAGCGGATGACTCATGCGGTAGCGAGTACGCACTCGATTGAGTCCAGTGATGACGCAACGGAGAGTCATGTTGCCCATGTCGCAAATTCATTCGAGGTCATATACTTAACTCTAATCCATCGCAGACGCGCTGTAATCCTCAACCTGGTTGACGATGCGACGGCTATCCCTCCTGGCGCTCGTCGCTCTTGGTCTGACGATGACTGCTGCCCAGCAGGATGTGCCCTCGACGGTGACCGACCCAACCAAGGACATGGACACTTTCTTCGAACAGGTCGATCCCTCTGGCGAGAGTCCATCCCCGGTTACCGTCCCGTTAAGCGAGCCGGAGGCAGGCCCGGTTGTCGGCGAAACGCCCGCTCCGCCAAGCAGTGAGACATTTGCTGTCGCTCCCGGAGGTGATGACTTCGCTCCGAACGACACTGCTCCAGTCTTCCAATCAAGCGACGTCGCATCCAGTGACGCGCATGGCCCCGTTGAATTCACTGTGCTTCAGGTGCCCTTGTTCGGCAGTGATGACGACCTGATGCTCGACGAAGATGAAGGTGAAGAGTATGACGACGATGGCGAGAACTTCGACGATGAGGAAGACGAGGACTATGCCGACGACGAAGAAGATGATGGTCCAGAATTTATGGCACTGGATGACGAAGATGAGGACGAAGACGAAGAGGAGATCGATGAGGCTCCTTTCGTCACCCTGCAAGTGGATGAACCGAGCATGCCGGCGACGATGTCCAACATGAACAGCCCGTCCGGGCATGGCGGTATCCAGAAAGTCGACCCGAACGCACCACAGGCACCTACCCTGGCGCCAACCTTTTCGTCGTTTGACAACGCCAAGCCGCAGAACGACGGCTTGTGCCTTGAAGCGCTCAACCAGGTTTGGGCATGCAGCGTCCGGTAACGACCTTCGACTGAAATCAGGTTTCAGGAACGTGCCGCCAACGGCGCGCCAGCACTGACCAGCAACGCCACGCTTGTCCAGCTTGCCGCGAAGCACTCAGCGTACATGGCCGCCTCTCAGGTTGCAAGCCATGACGGTTTCTGGTCGTATCGGTAGGTGATGTTGTGAGTTCTGTCACCTCCGGTATAGTAGCTGATGCGGTCGGGCAGATTTGATGGTGTCCCAAGTGATGCAGTTGGCGTCGGGGAATGTGTCGTTGCCGACGATGTGCTGAACGCACCAAACGGACCTGCGAAACGCGCTGTGGACCGATGGATGGGGTCGATCGAGCACAAAACGTTGCTGATGCGACCGGACATGTTCGGTGTCGGTTGCTCTACCGCAGAAGGCGCTGACGGGAGGTTCTACGCCACAGCCATCGTCGTCGCCAAAATTTGAATCAACAACCCGTTTACGATTTATCCCCACGTACATGAATATCCCAGCGATATTCACAGCCAGCTGCTCGTCTCAGAATGCCTGCCGCTGCCACCGAAGAAACGTTGTGCGGCTATGTGACACATATGTAGCTGTAAGGCACAGGATCGGGACCTTTAAGGGAGAAGCGCCTCCCCAAACGCCTGGAGTTCCATTAGATGTCGTCGTGTTCCATTCTACTTGTCTGTTAGTTTAGACAGGATGGCGGTGAAAGTCCTGGTCGGGTTGCTGGTCGCCGCTCTAGTGTCCTCTCGGGCGCCTCCTGCGAATTCAGGATGGGGACCAGAACGCGTTGCGCAGCATTCAGGCTACATCACTGTAGACAGGGCCACAGACAGCGGTTCGCTAGCCTCGTTAGACTGCTAGCGACGATGAGGTGTCTGAGACTTCGACATAGGCGGTCACATATTCTTCTGGTTGTTCGAATCACGGCGCTCACCATCATCGGATCCATTGATCCTCTGGCTGACCGGTGGACCAAGCTGCTCCTCGGAGATGGCCATCTTCTACGAGAGCGGTCCGTATCGATTGGACAGCAATGGCAACGCTATCGAGAATCCCTACTCGTGGAACAACCAGGCGACCATCGTTTTCGTTGACCAACCGGTACGACGTTTCCATCTTGCCGTGATACGACTAAGCGAAACGTCACCAGGTTGGGACCGGATACTCGTACGCGACAAGCGCCAACGATAACGTTCGCACCGAACAACAACTTGTAGAACTTGTTGCGATTGACGCGAATCACGTCTGATTATTGCAAACAGGCTGATAATATGTACGAATTCCTGCAAGGACTGTTGGTCCAATTCCCCCAGTATTCGTCGCTGCCATTTTTCATTACAGGAGAAAGCTATGCTGGAATCTTCATCGTAAGTGTCAACGCTTCAAGCTGTATATCAGTGTCTAACGCATTTCGGCAGCCCTTCATTGCAGACCGAATCCTACAGGCAACCTCGAGTCCGGGACGACCAACAGAACGGACTGTGACCGTTTGGAACAGGGTAACAGTGCAAACCAAGGGCCCAAGATAGCGCTGGCCGGTATCGCCATAGGTGACGGTCTTGTGGATGCATCCGTCCAGTACAGCGACTACGTCACCTACGCGACGATGACGAACCTACTGACAGACCCGAGGCAGATCAGCGAGATGCAAGACGCTACGCAGCAGTGCTATAGCTTAATGCGAGCTCAGTCACCAGAGGCATTCCAAGCCTGCCAGTCCATCCTACCGCATGTAACGGATTCGACCTCAATCTGGAATGTGAACCAATCAATGATCGCGCACACAGCTGATGTCGATGGTCGGCAATGTGAACCTGTACGATATCAGGAAACAGGTACGGGCGATGTTAATCCGAGTTGAAGAAATGCTGAAAGGCCGAATTAGTGCAACCCTCAACCGCTCTGCTATGACTTCTCTCTCCTTGAGAAACTGCTGAATCAACCTAGCGTCATGGCGTCGCTTGGTGTTAGCTCGCAAGCACAGGCATGGAAAGAATGCCGGACGACAACTCTGCCTCCTACAGATGCTTGGGTGTCATCGGGGGGCTCTCTACTCTCCAGCCTGCTTGAACGCGGTCATCGCGATGTCATGCGCAAATGACATTTCGACAGGACTGACCTAGGCGTAGGACTTCCAACCTTGATCTTCTACGGCGACCAGGACCTGATTTGCAACTACGTTGGCGGCATGCACTTGGCTGAGCAACTGCGGTGGAGGTTAGAAACGCAGGCGAATGATTGACCTATGGAGCGGCATCTGATTCACAATGCCCGTTAGTCGATCCGATGCATACAAGCAGAAACAGTTCTCACCCTGGGTCGCCAACGGCGTCGATTCCGGCATCATCAAGGGCGAAGGCCCGTTTACCTTTCTCGTCGTGAAAGATGCCGGACACATGGTCGCTGGCCGCCTGCAACTGTCGAACTGATTCTGATCCCTGTTCGTTACAGGTTCCTATGGACCAACCTGCAGCGGCACTGGCCCTGATCACGTCCTTCACCAACGGCGACTTCCGCAACCTCTAGGTTGACTCTACACTAACACCATTGCCAAGATGCTCGGCGGCCTGTGATGGCACCCGCGGATATCAATGCAGCGAGCCGCTCGATCGTACGCGCGGCGTCACGAGCGGCTGCAGTTCGACTTGGGTAGTCTAGAGCGATCTGGAAACGGGATAGTGTAGCTGAGTGCAGTTGTGTGACGCGCGCGCCCCATTCGTGTCGGGCTGGGGCAGTGCGCTCTGTGCAGTTCACTGCGACGGTTGAGGGGAGGGTTCGGTCGTGGACACGTCGCCGGGAATGACGATGGCGACGTACACGCGGCCGGCAACGCTGCCGCTGGATGATTTCAGGGCGACACTCGACCCGGGGACCGGGAACCTCGATCGGGACGCCATCGTTCGTCTGAACGTTGGCGGCGAGCGATTCGAGACGAGGGTGTCGACTCTGACTGATATTTCTGGTTCGCTTGCTCTCACGCATGTCGCTGCTTTGGTGTGTTCATCATCCTTTCACAGACACATACTTCGCGCATCAGCTGTCTGGCAGATTCAAGGTCGACCTTGAGGAGGCATTATTCATCGATCGCGATGCAAAGCTTTTTCGATTCATCCTGAACTACATGAGAACCCGACAGCTCAACGGTACGACAGCCAGACCACGTCAAGCAACTCGAACCCACGTCAGATCTTGTTGCTTCACAGTACCGGAAGGGCCAGAATACCTGTTCTTGTACCGAGCGCTCTTGGAGGAGGCGCGGTACTTTAATATTGCACCGTTGATAGAGGAGCTCGGAAGACTCATCGACTCGCGCGCTTCCAAGTAAGTATGGTTGCGCAAACCCACTGCTCTCGGCTAACGTCCGCTTGCCGAAGGGCACGGCACGCATTGCCTCTGATACCGATAGCAAAGGTTCCTGGCAACATCGTCGGCATCCCTTCTGTTCCTGGATCGGACATGCCACCGTCGCAGATCCTCGTTGTCCACGCAGCGGATCGGAGTTCGGACAGGTTTCGTATTCGTTTCGATGACCTCGACTTTTGAAAGCGGCGAACTGACAACAAGTAGCAACATATATAAATTCCAGAGAATAATGTGCCATTGCAGGCGATAATTACCAGCAAACGCCGCTGCATTTCGCTGTTCGACATGCGCGAGCTGAAGCTGTAGAGAGCTGGTGAATGCACGTTATGCCCCCCAGGAGACGCCGCTCCACTTGGTGGCCTTTCCGTCGATGTACTGCTGAAGGTCACGGTATGCCATTGCGCGGGACACATTTGAGGGCAATCCGCAGCGGATGCTCTCAACGTATCGAACTGGAACGTCACCTAATATCTCACGTGGAACCCGTTGACATTTTTATTACTGACCGACGAGCACATGCCGTTCCGAGCTAAGGCTTAACTCTTCCGGCGCGTCAGGTGGTCGTACAAGACGACTTGGACGTATTCGCTTGTAGAAATTTCCACACGAGATGAATTGTCGCCAGTGTAACCCTATTCAGGCTGTTCGCAACTGGATTGTTTTACAAAGGGCATACAGATATCGGACTTACTTTAGGATCCACGCTTATGACTTTACGATCGCGATTGTTCTTGAAAAGAAGGCCGCCTGGATTGTCCGCTATCACCTGGCGTAACGTCAGACACGACCGTAAGCCTGCTCGCAACGATGATGTGTACCTGGAAGTTCGAATTGGGAGTGGACACCGACGTCTGGGTATCCCAGTTGTAGAACGAGAGGTCAGACATTCGAGGCAGAAGTCGCTTCTTGCGCTCAAAGTATGGCGCGAAGTCCTCGTGCTTCAGACGTTCGGCGTAGTCAATGAAACCGCTGATTTCCTGACCACGGCTGTTGTAATCTCGGATAAAGATAATTGTCTGACGACATGGGTTAAGTCCTATGGTTGGATCGTGAAATCCCTGAAATCACTAACAGTGAGCTTTCCATTGCGGATATTCTCTTCGCGCTCGGCCAGCGCCTTCAGGAGCGGGAATGACGATACATCCTTTCCGAGACAGCATAGCGACATGTTCCCAGACTTCTGTACGGGTAACTTCGACTGTTCCAGTTGCTGCTTCCGGGCCTGGAACTCAGTGCGCTTCAGCGTGTCACCACGGCCGCGGTATCCTAGCTCGACTAGAGCACGTGCCAGTTTGATATCCTGCATGCGCTTTTTAAACATCCATCTAATCGAGACGGCGCCGTGCCGAACCTGCAGGTAGAAAACATCCTTCTCTTTGATCTGATCATCCAGGTAGTCCTCGTAGCAACTGAAATCGGTAGCCACGCTGCTGCTTGCCCCATCGTCCTGCAGATCCTGTCGCGACGAGAAGGCCTTCACCACCATTGTAGGCCTTTGCCGCCTTTCTACTCGTATAATTTGTACTGTCACCCACACCGTACGACGATCCTGCGCCCTATTAGTCGTACAATACCTGAGCCCTTGGGTACAAACTAGCCGTCGGGAAAAGAGGCGCAAGTTCTTGAAACAGCCTCAAGGACGCCGCGACGTTGGCCCCCTTTGCGGGCTGGTGTCTGCAGCACCAAGGTGCGCGAATACAGTTGAATTGCCAGCCCGGACGACGATACATGGTTGTTTTCGTCCCAGTCCGCCCGCCGATTACTTGCCTTCGACGACATTCGGCGTTTCGGCAACACCGGCATCACGAGACGGTTGCACTGGCAGCCCTGTGCCAGAATAGCCAACACAGCCGTTTTATGGGTCGTCGAAAATCGCACTGCTTATCGCAAACAGGTAAACCGGTGATGCCGGAAGTCAACTACAAACGTCGATGGCGGTGGGTGCGGGAAAGCACCCCAGATGATAAACATCGGGGATGAGATGAACTCAGACATTGTCGGCGGGCGAACGATGCATCTCTCAAACGCATGCCTTGATGGTTCCGACAGATCAGTCCCGTGAGAAGACGAAGCTCGTCATACATAAGAGGACGCGTAGCGCCTGCACGACTGCGCACCAGCAAGGCTGCATGACTACCTACCTGACTTTGGGGTTTCACTGTGCGGATTGCGCCGCGTTGTCCTGTCCGGAGTTCGCTGTTCTGGTGTCCGGCGTCGCTCGGGAGCTGCAGACGCATGCCGGCCGATCGTGGCGAAGTACCCAGTGGCCCGGTGGCAGTGTCAAACTGCACAGTCAATGACCCGCTATCCGTCGCTGCGTGCCTGTCATCGCTGGTGAACGACCGCGACTCGGCAGATGTCGTCCTGCTGGTCGGCCCGGAGCGAACGCCCGTCTATGCCCACGCGCTCATCCTTCGAGCGCGCTGCCAGTTCTACCGTGAGAGATTATCGCCGGTGAATGCAGTCATGGAACCGCTGTCGAATTTCGTGGCGAATGCCGATGCTGTGCGTCCTGCTGCGGCCGTCGCTGTTGTTTATCACGCCGACCAGGAAGTGACGACGGTGGTCACCGTGCTCCAGTATCTTTACTGCGGAATTGTGGAGATACCTCGAGACTACCTCCTGCCAACCTCGAACCTTGCCGAACAACTTTTGCTATCCGATCTGTCTGACCGATGCCTGCGATTCTACTCGGAACAAGTTCTGGCAAGCGATACGGCTTTGAGGTTCTTTCTCCACTGTCATCACCTGTCGAAATCGACGCTGCTGGGCCGACCAATTGCACTCCTTGTGAACCCTTATCGAGACCCTGTTCCGCCGATGTCGTTCAATGTCAATCGAGACTCGTGGCTGTGCTCGGTGACTTTGGAGCACATGATCTCGATCTTGACTTTCGCCGAGTTGGATGACCTGACGCGCTGGCATCTCGTTTGGGCGTTTGCCTGCGTGCAGGGTCTTCGGCATTTGGATGACATGCGGTCGTGGCCTGCGCTACCGGAAATTTCTCGTCTCGACGATGACGATATCGACCCGTTTGCCGAGATCGAGGTTCAACTGATGCAGGAAATGGAGACCGCCGGAATCTCGCTTGGCCCCGTTGCCTCGGGTGGCAGTGCGATCGGTTTGCGAGAGATCGTTGGGGATATCGACAAGAACGCATCGGCAGTATTCGGAGACGCCGATGTTGCCGTCGACCAAATGGCCAAGCGTGAATCAGACCTTCTTCTCGACGTCCACAACCATACGATGATACCCATGCTTCTGGCGGTTGATGCCAACCCCGATCCGAGCCGCCGCTGCGATTATGCCCATATTGGTGATGCGCGACAAGCGCTCTCCTCTGCACTGAACGCTCTTATTGTATATGTGGACATTTTCGCCATGAATCGCGACGACTTTGAGAAATTCGTTCTTCCTGTCGCATCGCAACTGCCTAGGCCCCTGCGGCACCTCCTGGGTCTACATTTTGGCATACCTGGGCTTCAGGCAGCCTCCCGGTGGTCCTAAACGCAGAGGTTGCCTTTGACATGCCCTGGAAGGCGATCGAAGCACGCGCGTATCGAACCCGATGGCTGACGAAGACCTCGCGATGATTGAATGCTGATTCAGATCTATTTAATCTAAGAAGGTCGGCATTTTCAATTCGTTGCGATCCTGTAGCTGACATCCGCCTATAGGTATTGAGGCTACGTAGCGCAAGTCCATCCCTGGCGGAAACGTCGACTCGAATCTGGCCTATTGTCTATGGCATTACAAAATATCCCAGCTGGATCGGACCAACCGAAATCATTCGGGGTAATATCACTGGCACTTGTCGCGCCCATATGCCGACGCGGCGGCATCCATAACCAGTTACCGACCTCGCGCCATGGGAGCAGTAAGCAGGAGTTCGTCGACTCCCGGCCGGCGCTTTAACGACCATGCACAGTCGGCGTCGCGGCCGTCGTTGATCACTTGGGAAGGGCAGGGACCAGCGTGCTCCCACTGTGGTGCCGTCTTCACCCTGCTGTTCCGTCGGCATCACTGCCGAGCGTGCGGGCACACCGTTTGCTCCACGTGCAGTCCCTACACCGAGTACTTGCCCCAGTTCGGGTTCCACGCCGACGTCCCTCAACGCGTTTGCACTCGCTGTGCCATTCGAAGCGTCCGTCCCCGTTTCCGTATGAGCTGACATGACCTTACGCGAAGATGTTTACCTAGGTGAACACCTCGGCCCTCGAACGGGACGCATTCGCGTTCGTGGACATTAGTGATGGGGTTGCTGTTGACCTCGATACGTTGGACCAGGCGACCGGCACATTGATCGACATCCAGAGCGATGCGGCTTTCAATGCGCACCTGATGAATCATTTCACGACCTGTTTCAGGAGCGCGTTCGCGCAGGCGGCTGGGCAAGTCATCATCAAGTACGAGGAGCATGTTCGTCTGTACAACATCTGGAAACGAGCGCATCCGCATGTGGAGCTGTCTGCTGTTAGTGAACCGCCTGCACCGCCGACAGAACCGCCGCCCTCTGCTCGACGCGCTAAGCAGAATCGTTCCCCGATGCGGAGTGGGAAGAGCGCCGAACCGAGACATGTCACATTCGCGCACGAAGACGACGAGGAGAAACCGGCGCCGCAACCTGACACCGTACCAGGCCCAAGCGACACCACGACTAAGCTTGTTGTTCCAGTAATATAGCCAAGCAGGCATCGGACTGTATGATGTGCGGCGAACAAATCAACCCGACCAAATCTCGTCAGCACTGGGTGGCTCGCCGTTCGCTTTGTACGTGTCGCGAAGCTTGGCCATGTACGTCTTGAGAAGGTTGGCGCGTCGCAGCTTGAACGTTGGCGTCAACATTTCGTTCTCCTCCGTGAAGCCAAGGCCCATGTTGTTAACGTTAAATTCCACAATGAAATCGCGCGCCTGGGCAGCACTTCAGCGAGCGAAACTACCAGCCATCCGGCCAGGGCGCGAACCTTTTCAAATCCTTTCAAGTCGGCCTCGAAGTCACGAAGGCTAGCAATGAGCTCGTGCTTCAGTTCTGGTAGGTGTTCGTCCCAGAGCTTGGCGAATGCTTCTGGATAACCGTCGGCAGTAAAGCCAGGCCCGGTATACCAGCCCTACAAGACGTTGCGTCCCTTTGTTAGTAGGAGCTCACAGGGGTGGTTGTTTCCTGAGCCTACTTTGGATCGGCCTATTTCGATGAAACGCTCGGAATTGGGGACAACTACGCCCACAACGAAGGACTTGTAACTGTTCCCGTAGATCCAGATCTGGGACACCATGGGCGACTTGCCGTACGCGGCTTCGACCATTTCTGCAGCGACGTATCTAGATAGCGCTGTCCATTAGAGGTTGTCCTCTCGAAACGACTAGCATTGGATACTGACTCTCCTTGCGACAACTTGAATATGTTCTTCTTTCGGTCTGGAGCGAAATGTCAGCCGGTAGGAGGCGACATACGAAGACGACGTCACCGATGATGGAAAATGTGCCGTTCGGGTTCAGACGGCCGATATCGCCCGAGCTCATCCACCCGTCATTGAGGACGCCCTCTGTGGCCTCTTCGTTCTTGAAGTAACCTATTCGTGGTAATGGGAATAAGCGCGTTTACCGGCCGTCATCTTTGGAACGATACCTTTGAATATGTTGCTGCCACGCATCTGGATCTCTCCCCGCGGATGTTCATCAGTGACCTGGAATTCGTTAAGGTCGCCATGATCAAACGTACGATGACGTGATAGTGCCTTACATTGTAATTCATTTCCGGCACAGATCTCAAACGTAGTTCAGAGGAGGCGACTGGTGGCCCCACATGTCCCAAGTTAGGGCACGTCGGCAGCGATATTGTTACGGCCGCCGCTGTCTCCGTCATGCCATATCCCTGCCGAATTGAATCCGCCTGGGCGGCAGTGTGATGACGTGAACACGGCCAAACGTACCTGAAGGACTGGGCAATTGAAGAGAATCTTCAGGAACTCACATAGGTAGGGCGGCAACGGTGCAGCACCCTGGGTTGAAATGATAAAAGCGTCACGATGTAAAATCGTTCGATACGTACAGAGACAATGATTCTGCAATTCCCGAGACCAACCTGTGCCGCCGCCTTGGAGAACACCTACAGTTGAAAAGTAAATAGATCCATGACGTATACTATTGGACCAGTCCTGACGAGGTTGTCGTAGAGTGCGCTTCGCGGGTATCGTTTGCGAAGCGCATCAGCCTGGTAAGCGTACGCTCGATGGAACAGCGCCCGCACAAGGCAGAATTTCGTGTCGACGCCTGCGAACACCTTCGTCCGTCTCAAAACACATGCAACGCAGCCGTTCCAGACCGCCAACCTTCTGGTAGATGCGCGTGAATACCCGAGGGACACCGAACATGATGGTCGGTTGCAGGGCGCACAGGTCTTCAACCAGTTGCCTGATGTCATCCTGCCAGAAGCCCACTCGTGCACCGCGCATTGCCATTCCGACCTGCGTCCCGAACTCTCAACACGCATCCTTCAGGAAACACCAGGGGGACCCCGCACCTGGACATCTGCTCGCACAGAGCGTTAGTGGTTAACCTGGCCCTTTACGTACGCGTCGATACCTGTTTCGAAGATGTGTGCCAGTGGCAGAAACGAGTAGCTGGTTGACCTGCTGTCAGACTGTGCCGCGTTCGACAAGGCTGCTCCCGCCTTACTGAACGTCGCTGTCGAGCAGTTTGAAGATGGTCTCGACGGCGGCCACCGTGCTGATGATGTTGACATGTGTTAAGCAGGCACCTTTGGGGTTCCCCGTTGTTCCACTCGTGTACATGATGTACGCGAGGTCCTCTGGCCCGGGCGCATCCGGCTGCAACCCGGATGCGATTCCTTCCGGGCGCATTCAGGTTAGCGTCGTCATCTCTCAGATATCGTCGCCGACCTTTCTGAATCAATGTCGAGAACCCAATAAGTTCAACCCCAGATTGGCGGGCTGCATCAACGTCTTTCGCATCGACGGCGTCCTTAACGTTGCCGTACGCCTCCTTGTCGACATCGAACTGGACCACATGCCGAACCTTCGTCTTCGACAGGATCGGCAGAATTTCAACCAGGTGCTTCTTGGCGACAAACAGGATTGTCAGCTCGGCGTGGTTCAGAATGTACTCGACGGCATTGGGACCGAGCGTCGAATCTTCACTAGGCCTCAGCTGACCCCCCACATGTAGGCTCTGGTGCGACTTACATAACGCCACAACGCTCAGTGTCTGCGAGTAGGCGCCAAACGCGGTGATGACCCATTCGGGGCGATTCGGAGCCATGATGCCAATGGACGACCCCCGCTGGCAACCCATGGAGCGCAACGCGGCGCCAATCGCCAGCATCTAGATCTTCTGAGCCAGTCACGAACTTCCAGACGATATGACACATGTTACCTTCTGATACACTTGCGAGTACGTCTGCCACTTGTAGACGCCATCCACGCGAACACCAAAGCTGAAAGAAAGCGTCACGTTCGAGACAAACAGTCCTCGTGCCACAGCGCCATACTATTCCCTGTCAGCGAATAGTTTCGAAGCACGCCTATTGTTAATGGAATCAGACGCTCGATGAGACATCAGGGGCGGTTGCCTAACGTTGCAATGTCCCAGATTGTCCTGCATTCTTCGCTGGTGCCTTCGAAGGCGTACCGCAGGAGGCCTTTCTCAGCGCTTTTAGCGCGATACGTTTTGGAATACTCCTGTTCCAGCAGCGCTGCTTTGAGAGCGAGCAAAGCACGGCAACGGTTGCTCTCTGACGTTCGGGTCGCATCCGGGTTCGTGTCCGATGCACGCCGACTGAAGTACAGTATCGGCCAGCAAGTCCTTTGTGTAGTCGAATTCGCTCGACCACGAGATCCCCATCGGCGTTTAACGGCACACGCCTCAGAACGTTGTGACGGCAGCAGCATTCAGCAGAAGAGCGGCCTGCCGTGCGACTGGTAAGGTGTCCAAGGTTACTGTACCGGCGTTCACGTTTCATCCCACTTCGGCGCAGCCAGCGATCCGATTTTGAAGGTCAGGCGGGTGCACGCTTTCCGTTGGGTGACCCATTTCATTGTTTAAGGGTTTCATCACTGAGCCGGCGTTTGGACAGGTTCTGGGTCTCCCGTTTCAGTACGTGCAGCAAGGTCTGTGAGCTTTCCAGGATCTTCGGCGCAACGATTCGATCAGTAATAGGGCGCGGGCGTTCTGGGGTTGTGGCCAAACCTTCATGTACGCCGCTTCGGTTTCGCGGATCGTGCGGTCGTACTCCTCGACGGTCTCCTTCTTCTTTGCAATGCTCTCCTCAAGCTTATGGTACTTCTCCGTCAGCGCAGTCAGCTCCTTCTGCACAGCGACCCGGTCGCGCTCGTCCTTGGTCATGGCCTGGCAAACGCGATCGCGCTTCTCCCGCAGGTCTTCGATACCTTTGTCGACCCAGTCAACCTCTAGCCAACGGCACCGCATCTCTGCACCCACATTTCGCCAACTCGATGTTGTAGTTCTGAAGCGAGGCTCCCTGCAGAGCCATCGACAACCCGCCGTCCCTACCTATGCAGAACAACCTGTGACGGCAACTCACTGTCGGTGATGCAGCTGATGCCGAGCTGACTCCTCGAAGGAAGGGTCCCGGCGACGGCCATCGGTGCTCGCCAATTAATGTAGCCAACGTTGCTCGTAATTCGACCTAAAGTTGATGGTGTAGCTGCTGGGGGTTTGCTGCCCCCCAATTCTGACTGGGATAGTGAGAGTAGCTCATTTGGCGGTTCAGTGGCGCTGCGGGGTTATGTCGTCGACAGGCGCCCCGCCGTCGACGAGCCTGTGGCAGGTGACGTATACGAAGATGAAGGTATCCGGCTGCAGCAGTGGTCCACCCGATGTATCGACTCGTCTGAGCGGCGCCAACAGATACAGAAGAATAAGCGATGGCAGGACGGGTACCTGATGCAGATGTCGAACCGCAAGGTTCTCAGCGCGCGGTATCGAACGTCCTACAGGGGCCTGACGTTGGGTGCAGATAATGCTGTTCGAGGATCAGCCTGGCAAGGCGTCTGATGCCATCGATGAGTGCTTCCTGAAGATGGGTCAGACGATCGAGTCTGGTCTACAGATTGATTTGCCGAATTTCCTGGTTGAGGTTGATGGCATCGTTGACATCGCAGGCTCACAGGTTCAGATCAGCATCTTATTCACGTATCGATCTGAGGTAGAGGACGTCATAGGCCCTGCCAACTGTTCCAAGCACGTCTCAGCGGACCATCGAACGCAGTATGCGAAACGTTTTCCACTGAACTCCATGAACTGAGATAAGACACAGCTGCGCCCCGAACGATGGCCAGGATCGCGCTGCAACCTGTGTCAAATTCGATCGTAACACTGTCAAAGGTATGTATGAGTATCGGATTCAAGTAAAATACTGAGTGCTGATGTTTACGACAGACAGTAAACACGATTGCTGGGCCCGAGGCTCGTAAGAGGCCCAAGTTTTCATTGCCCCACAAGGCAGGACCAGTACAACGTCTGAAACCTGGTGGCCGGCAACCTGTGTTTCTGGGACCAGAACAATGCCTTCCGCAGCTCATTGCACTCGTCGATGGTGTTACATTACATAGGGTTTCCATTCCCGACAAGTTCTCCGATGTTCGGTCATACGTCAACTGTAGACAAATTCGTGTCTGACTGTCTCGCAAGTTTCTGAAACGTTTGCAGCGTTCTTTAGTGCTGTAATATTTGAGATCAACTACATGCTAAGTAATTAGCGCCGACCCTATTTGGTCTTGCATTAGCTGATAACCTTTGCAGATGAGCTTTCTTTAGCATTTGCCCTCCTGTATTGGCAAATAACCGATGCGTCAAACGCTCCTTTCCCACGTCAGCCGACCGAGCTACATGGTTGGCCTCGATGTACGAAACACGGAGGTACCGTAGCCTTTGCAAATGACACGCAATCGGTTCCCACTCAATTCTTTGTTACAGGTATTCTGGAGTTAACGAATTTCAAAGACAACAGTAAGCCCACGCTCCGCTGCCGGCGGCGAGACTGCAGTTATACTGTTCCCAGAGTATGTTATTACCTTTACAATGTTGAAGATGCTCATGATGTGGTTAGGATGACATCGTTGCAGAAACAACAAGGTATCCGCCACTTTTCGAGATACCCATAGATGGGCACAAACAGCGCCAGAAGTTCTACAATTCTCACCACGTTGCATATTACTCTTCCTGTGAGCTGATTCGACAGGTACATTGGCGCATGCAAAATGCATCGACTTGAGATCTGACGTTTGCGTAGAGTAATCATAATTCTGGCAATGGGCCGTCCACTGGCAGACTTTTCTTGAAGGTTGAAACCAAGGAACCATCGTCGACATTCGCTCTTCACGATTGCTGGATTGTGTCGAATTCGCCGTCTTTCCAGCAAGAGACGGACCTGCGCAGCTGGACAATCATTGCATCGGCACTGTATATCCAGGAATATTTCTTTTTCTACGTGATGCTGACTTTTAATGGCAGTTATCACGCCCCGGCGAAGACAGGGTTTCTCGAAATTGCTTTGTTGCCTGGAAGTACTCTTCCTGCTCCAGTGAAGGCGAAAGGTTTCTAATGAGCTGCGTCTGCACGTAAGCGTGACTAACATGATGAACCAGGGAAACACGAGCACCTGTTCGCCATTCGCGCGCCAAATATTCATACCGAGGTGTCAATGTTACAACACCTCCTGTTCTTGGAACGCAGCGGCGAAAGCCGAAGCCCTCCTCTTCTCCGATCTATACTAGATCCTATGAGAGCTGGCAACTTTCGAGGGATGTTAACGTCAAAGCGGGTTCCGGAGTCCAATGGGATTCAAGTAACGGTTGAAGGCTGCAGCTCACTTGAAACCCTCGTCGACGATATCATACATGTATTTCCAAGTAGAGGATGCTGGATCGCAAATCTGATTCAAAATGGATAGGACTTCACATTGAACGACTGCCAGCAAAGGGTCATACGATCCGTTGCAGAATGGTTCCATCCAGAAGCTAAGCCAGACTGCAAGTCGCCGTTCGTCCTTGTTCATGGCGTATTTGGATCGGTATGTATTTGCAGCGTTAGTGACTATGCTACACGAGCAGTAACGCTCACTTTCCAGGGCAAGAGTCATCTTCTCGCCGCAACTGTCATTTTTCTCTGTCGTGCGTTCGATATTCTTGGCGACAACTCAAGTCGCATTTTGATTGCGTCTCTCACCAATGTTGCTGTCGACCGCATCTTGCTGAGTTTGCAAGATCGTCAGTTCACAGACTTTTCACGCGTTGGCTCCGTAAAACGTGTCGCGAAACCGTTACTGCAGTTCGTCATGCATTGGTAAGCACCACCATTCCTACACACAATTTAGGGATAGTTTAAAATTTGTATTGCAGGAGTGAAAAGGCGTCCAGCCAAGAAGAAAGTGATGCTATTGCCATTCAGCAGTACCGGGAAATGCTTTCTGATCCAGAGACAACACCTGCCGATCGCTGCCATATTCGTAAGGCAATTGAGGAGTTGTCATTCCAGAAAACGATGGCCCGTGCCGAGAGATTGAAGTCGCGACGGGTTGTCGGAGCAACCTGTGCAGCGACCGAACTAACCGTCTTTTCTGAGAGCGAATTTACTTTTGTGGTGCTTGACGAGTGCTCACAAATGATTGAGGTCGCATCTGGTTTATCTGGAAGGCAACTTCGGCTGACTGACTGTGTGTAGAGCCTGAGCTTACTCCCGTTGACCAAATTCAATTCCGCTCGCGCGGTCCTTGTTGGGTACGGCCCGAAAGGTGCTTATGAGAATATAGTCATCTGACGCCCCTCAAAGCGACCCCGTGCAGCTACCTCCAACACTGATGTCGTCCAACCTTGTCTGGTACGTTTGGGAGGTCCCCAAGTGTTCAACGACTATCTGACAAACGCAGCGGTTCTTCGGATGGAGATGATTTAAGGAAAACAATGTTCGTCCGTCTCCATCGAGCTGGGCTGCCGACAATTATGCTAGATACCCAGGTCAGGTTCGAGAGCCGCGGCGTACATCAGCGGTAACCTAACGTGTAAACATGTGGCAGTATCGTTGCCACCCAAGTCTCAGTCTTCTGTGCAGTCGCCTGTTCTACAAAGATCAGTTGAAGGGTCTGTTGTGTAACCTATCCATATGCCGTTGCTTGCTGAAGCAGATACGGTTGTAGACGGTGTGTCGCTCCATGATCGCGAAGAGATTTTGGTCGGATGTCCTCCTCTGGCTTTCATCGACATGTCGCAGCGCAAGAGCCAGCAGCTATCAACAGCCGGTGGCAGTCTGTATAATCAAGGTCCGAGAATCAGGTGTAATGCTTTCTGCCCATCCAATTCAGTCGTTCCCCTTTCAGATGAAATTGGGGTCATCTGCAAGCTGGTTCGCATCATAACATCCGTCAACAGCCTCAAGTGTGCTTCGATTGGAATTATTGCCTTGTACGCATGGCCGCGATCACAAACGGTTGCTCCGTCCGTATTTACCAATGGGTTTATAGGTACAAATCACAGGAAGCTCGCCTGCGGTCTGTTCTTCAAGAAACCATTGACCTTGGCGACCAGGATATTCAAATATCCACTGTCGATGCATTTCAAGGGTCTGAGAAGGACATTATAATCCTTTCGTGTGTTCGCAGCTCAGGTGTCGGGTTTACGAACTGTCCTTATCGCCTCAACGTTGCACTGTCACGAGCTCGTGTAAGGTCATTGCAAATTCCATGCGTACGATTACACTGACCGTATCCGCAGTACCATCTCATTATTGTCGGATCGCGATCTGCTCTGGGTCAGGATCCGCTATGGGCAAACATTCTGCGGTATGCGCAAGCTGTTGCTGGAAAACACGCTGCCGAGAAAGCAACGCTCATTCAGTTTCCGGACGTCCCCGCCATTTCTACCATCAACATCACTAGTCGTGATCCCATATCAGTCGTTACTCGGCCTGAGCGTGCACTTGGTCATCAAGATCAATCAGCATCGGGTCAAGCCCCGTCGTCCCAGAACTCACCCGAAGCCCTCGTACCGACTCCAACTGCGCTGTCTAGTTCGCAGATGGGAACGTGGGCACCGTCGAGCTCAGCAAGTACTCATCTGTCGCAACTGGGGTTGTGCGCTCGGCCAGTCGATGAGCGGGTCACGAGGCGTATCGACGAAGACCTGGGTGATGACCGGCTACTGAACCATTGCATGGTAAGCCTGCCCGAGAAGCGGCCAAACCCTACAACCCAGTACACCATCGAGAACTTCATCGACGGCGACGTTGACCCTCTTTTGGAATTCTAGGTAACTTATGCATATATACACAATCATATGATGCAGGGTATTTCTCTGGCAAATCTACGTTTGTATTTGACGGCAAGGCGCCCCGCCCCGTACACACTGATTGGTCAAGGCAACTGTGTCGCCTGTTTGATGGGTACGTTGTCACCAGGAAACCTGGGGTTCGGTTTGCGCTGTGGGGACACACTAACGCCCACGCTGGCAAGCTTCTCTCTCAATCGCATGTTCTCGTTCTCCAGGTTGCTGAGCTCGTCGATCGTGTCGACGAACCGCGCCTTGTTGTTCGCGAGGTCAATCTCGAGCTCGTTCAGGTACTCGCTCATATCGAGGCGCTCCTTGAACCCGAGCTGTAGCTTCTTCTTCAGCTTCTCGATCTCCTCGTCCTTCTCAGCGTGCTCCTGCGTCGCCGCTACCAACCTCGCCCGCGTCTCATTCAACTCAGCATCCAGCAAGGCCGACCGCTCCTCCAGGATCTTCGTCGTCTCTGCGAACGATTTCTGCGCCATGACCAGCATTTCTTCAGCGTCCTTCGCCCGACGCTCCCATAGCCTCGCTTGCGCATCATCCAACCGCGAGGGCGACGTCGGGCTCGCCTTCAAGTCCTGGACCGCGTTCCTGACGGTCGCCTCGCCCACCGCCAGAGCCTGCTTCAGCTGCTTGGACATGTTCGTGTTCTCTTTGCGAAGCTGTCCGTTCATGTTGCCAAGGTCATTCTTCTCGCGGACAACGCCGTCCACCTGGTCGCGAAGCCGGTCGATCTCCCCGTTCAGACGGTCGCGGTCGAATTCCGCATCGCGGACCCGCTGCACGAGGTCGTCCCTCTCCCTCTTCATCGTCATGATCACCTCCGGCGACACGGCCGCAGACGCGCTCGCTCTGCTGCTATCCAGCGCCGCCTGCAACGCCTTCATCTCGGCCTGCACCGCCGCCTTCGCCGCTCGTTCCGCCTGCGTCTCTCGCGTCGCCGCCTGCGCCTCACGCCTGGCCGACTCCACGTCACGCCTGGCCAATTCCACATCACGACGTGCGCCTTCCAACTCGCCAGCCTCCTTGCGCAACTGCTCCTGAAGCTTCACCGAACGTTCACTGTCACGGCGTGCAATGTGCAGTTTCTCCGTGGCACCCACCTCTTGGACCTGTCGCTGCAACTCGTCCGCCTTCTTGCTGCTGTCTGGCGACGAGTCCGCGCGTTTGGCGAGGTCGTTCAGCTGCTGCTGCAGTCCTTCGCGCCATTTGCGTTCGATGACGAGCTGCTGGGCGGCCATCGTCCCCGAGCCTTCCGACGCGCGGGCCTTGCTGGCCAGTTGGTCGCGCTCATCGCTGACCTGTTTCAGCTCGGCCGTGAGACGCGCCTGCGCCGCCGTCGCCGTGTCCAGATCCGCTTTCACAGACGTCAGCTCCTTCTCCAGCTCCATGCGCACGTTGTCGACTTCCAGCATCGACGTCGATCGGCGGGAACGCGGCGAGCTCGCCGCCGCCAGCATCTGCAACTCGCGGGCGTGCACCGCTTTGAGCTCTTCGATCTCCTCCTCCAATCGTCGCGTCTGGCCGGCGTTCCCAACCTGCCCCCGTAGCTCAGCAGCGGTTCGGGAGGCGTCGCGCGCCGCTTCTTGGGCGGTTCTCGCCTCGTCCAACGCCTTCTGGAGTTTGTCGCGTTCGCCAGCGAGTTGCGCCTCGAGTTCAGCGACGCGTGAGCGCAGCAAGTCGCCCTGCTGGGACGCGACGGCGCGCTGCGCCTCGAGGTCAGCAACCTGGGCGCGAAGCTTCTCGTCGGGCGCTGACGCCGGCTGCGACCCGCCCGCCGCACCGTTCGCGATCTGCTGCTGGAGCGTCTCCCGCCACTTGCGTTCGAGCTCCAACTGCTTCGACGCCATCATCTTGCCGCTTTCCGCGATCTTGGCGGATTTCGTGGCGGTCGCGACCTGCTCGTGTGCCTGCGCAAGTTCTTTCCTCAGGCTGGCGACCTTCTCCTCGGCTTGCTTCAGGTCCTTCTCCATCTCGCTGGACGCGGCACCCGCCGCTGGCGATGTGCTCCCGATGGATTTCACAGGGCGCAGCTTGCCGAATCGCGATTCGGACGCGCCTTCCGCCAGCATCTTCTGCTGCGTCTTGATCGCCTCCGACGCCTTGTCGCGCTCTCGTTCCAGGTCGCGTTGCAGGTCGGCGATGACCTGATCCTGGCGGTTCTGCCGCTCGATAGCATCGTTCATCGACGCCTTCATGGCCAGGACGACCTTCTCGAGGACGTCCAGGTCCCCGGCTTTGTCGACCACCGCATCGTCCACTTTGGCGTCACTTACGTCCATGCGTTTGAGCGCGTCCTGCAGCGAACGTTGTGATACGTTCAGTTGTGCCTCGAGATCGACGATCCGCAAGCGGTACTGGCGAATCTCCTGCTGGGCCGAATCTTGCACCCGTTGCAACAACGCCGCCTTCTCCACGTCCGCCACTCGCGTTGCTCGACGTTCTGATTCTTCCTGCTGGAACAGGCGCGCCGACAGGTCGTCCACCTGGTCAACCGTCGACCTCAACCGCCCCCGTTCCGCCTCCAACCTCGCTTCCTGTGCAACGTCGTTAAACCCGGGGTACCCTTTGCGGGGCGCGGTTCCGACCAGGTCAGCGATAGTGGCACGAAGTTCGTCTTCGTCGGCGGGTTTGGCCTGGACACGAACACCCCCTGTCGTGGTCGTCGTCGGCGGCCGATCCAGTTGCAATGTGGACGATTCCTCAGCGGATTCCGAGGACGATGCCGACCCGGTCCTGCCTGTCCTGCGCGGGGCGATACTCTCGCTGGGCTCGTCGCTCGCCGACTGGCAGTCGTCTGCCCCGTTCAAACAGGTCGACGTGATCCGGATCGTGATCTGACGTTCGACCATAAGCTCCAGCATTGCGAGACGGACGGGGCATGTGCGGTACGGTTGCATCGGGATCGGGGCATTGATCCAATGGGAACTCGCGAACGGCAAGCGAATCCGCTAGCGAGTTGTCGGTTGCTGGGCAGAACTGAGCCAGGTCAACGCGAACCTGAGCGAACGGTTTCACGTCGCCGGATCTCCGTTTGATCTGCAGCGCGATCGTCGATGGTTTCGTCTGGAATGGCGATGATGGCCGGCTGGCGTCCTTGTAGATATTACATGCCAGCTTCAACGGTGACGTCCACCTGTACCGGCCTTGCTGGCCGGTAATCTCTCCCGTTCGAACCTGTTTACGGCCGCGCGTCCACGTAATCTGAAGCAGAGACAGGTCAGGCGCGATGCGGGGAGAGACGCGAAGCCGCATCAGTGAACCGTGATGGGCAGGTCGACGGGTTTGCTGAGTCGGACCTCGATCAGCGAGATCTCGAATTTGTATCGGACGGGCGTCTTGCGGACCCGAGTGAAGAACTTGGTCGCCATCCCCCCCGACCGGGTGCTGGCAACGTGATCCCCCGACAGTCGGGAGCAGTGGCCCAGCAGCCACCTCCTCTGACAGCCGGTGACCCACCCTAGAGGGGGTCACGCCGTACTGGCAGAATTACACGGGCATCTTCGCCCATCGGTTAAGACAGCGGATTGGATACGGTTTAGTCGATGGGATGCGGGGCAAACTGCTGGTCCAAATTCCTCACGAAGGCGTACGGGGATTGCACGGGCGGCTGGTTCTCTGGCAGACTGCGTCGGGTGCAGGTGATGCTCGGCGTCTTGCCGTCCGACGTTTGTGTGGCCTGGACGCCAAGAAGGGAGTCCATCTGCCTCCGCAGGCGGCAATCGCCCAGGTTCTTGCGCGTTATCATACCGGTAATCTGCAACCACACACACGATTAGACCCGCGTTTAGTCTACTGTGTACCAGTGTTCGCGTGAACCTGGTTCTTGTTGTTGACAACACTACACGACCATACAATGAGTATGACAGCCCGTATTGGTCGGTAGCAAATCTCACCAAAGGTGCCGAAGACCCATGGTCCGGAACAGATCGAAGGCATGGGTTGCCGGTGAGTGCTCCTGGATAACATACGGCGATGGATTCATGTACGGCTGTGGGAAGAACGTCAGTTGACGTTCAACGGTGCTCGGACGAAAAGCGTTTACATACAGTCAGATCCACCCATAAGTCAAGATCCGAATCGTCGAGGGACACTGAAGAGACGTCTGGAAACCTGGACAGGGAATCAGAGTTTTCCGGAGACGACGATAAGTAGCAGACCTTGGATAGCATCCCTCGAGATCCATATAAGTTAAACGCGGGCTAGATTCGTGAGGTGTCGGCCTCATGGAATAGAAGTCCTCTGGTGGTAGGGATGTCAGTTACGTCAATTTCGTCACTTCGTTGATCATGATTACTGTGAAGAAGGACTTGAATGAGATGTCGACGCAGGATGGACCCACGATGGTCACGCCTAGCGAAACAGAGGTAAGTGCTCAGATTGGGAAGACATCCCCAGAGGCAGCAACAAACGTCTTTGGATTGCGACGCGAAGCGGAGACGACAGGATAAGCATTGTGCGGTGTCTCCTTCACAACGCGAAGAATCTCGCGAACTTGTTGCACTTCGCGAACAAAGATCACGTTGTGTTCCATAATATCCTGCAGCGTGGTGTCAGTTGCCAGCACCTTGGACACGGTATCGTACCGACAGTGGCAAGTAGATACTCAGCAATTGGTGGAGGCGACCAGTTCAGAAATAGGAATCGCTTGAGATGGATGTGGATGTCATACAGCCCCTCATTGAAGAAGTCACCAACTCCTTTGGCGATCATCAATACGAGCATTAAGGGTAAACCATACTGGATGTCGCCAGTAGCTTCTATCAGAATGACGGTCAGCGATATAGTCATCCGTGCCATTCCGCCTATGGGATTGTATCAGGAGCAGATCTACATAAGTAGGTAGCCAAAGGCCACGGCAATACCGAGCACGGAAGCAGCCCCGATCAGGGCGTATGTTCCAGGATTGACAACGTCAAACGGTAGAACCCATGGGAGAAATTCTCCGACCTGTCGGTACGTGTCAGATCTTCAAAGCAGAAACTTGCTGAGCAGAACACGTACAAGCCTGCCGAAACCCGCACCGACCAAGAGGTTCGGTACAAACAACCCGGAAGGTATTGACATGCCATACGAAACGCAGCACATCATATAATACACGACGACGAAGAACGCCGTTGCACCAACATCTGGCCGGAAACATCAGTGTACTTGATCCGATACTCTGCTGATAACGAACCAAAGGTTTCATTCGCATGAAACAGGTTAATGATGGCCGATTCAGCTGGGTTGAAGAACAATGTCGCAGTCTGGCTGTAGTACCCCTAAACCTCTGTGAGACATGAGACATGACCCATGTCTTAAACGTTCGTACCTCGGGACATGTAAATTGCCTACGAGCATTTAACAGGCGATGCTGCCCCCAAATATGAGAACGAATGGAATGCTTTTGCATCATCGTTTCATCTTTGACACAGTTTGCAAACAGGAGCGGCATGCCAATCGAAAGCAGACCCATGAGGGCAGCAAGGATGAGCACCTCCGCAAACTTAGTCACCACCGAATTAACGCGGTCCTTCCTCCAGATTGTCAGCTTTCGATTGCAATCATTGAACAGAGCTCCCAGGAGCCCGCCACAAACGCCTGTCCGAGTGTCAATGTAGTTGGCATACGGTTCAAGTACGATACGACGTTACCGATGAGCATGAAGAACGGTATTTCAGCAACCGTATAGGTGGATTCGTTCTGTCCAAAATCGGAGAACAATCCAAATGCGAAGGTTGATGCTGCACCAGGGCCACCACCGGCGGTCATCGTCATGAGATTGAGTAGGAACGCTGACGTCATTGCAGTAACGAAGGCGCGCAAAGTTAACGACGGGTTCCAGAACGAAGCGCCTTCCTCTGTTTTACACGTAACGTCAAGGGCCCTGGTCATAATGATACAGCACAGCCATACCAATTGCGAATAGAACCCCACCAACGGGAGCTCCAAAAGCACACGCGACACCTGCAGCCGCCCCACAAGCAATGAAATCTCGCTTTTCCCTTCGGACACCAATGTAATTATTACTGTGCGATGCGATATGTAATGCGGGCAGAATGCTTACCGATCATTCCGGAACGGACGGAACAGCCCAAGCTTCGTATCCACACCCATCGTCGTGGATTTCCCCTGCATTGAAGTAAGCGCAGCGCTGTGTGGCGATACCGGGCTGAGTGACACCTGTGAAACACCAGCACCACAGACAGCCCCGATATGAATCATCGGGCCTTCTCGGCCAATGGGAAGCCCAGCAGATACAGCACCAGTTATTCCTGCGAATCGCTATGACGAACAGGGCGTTGACACGGTGGATCATCACCGGTACCGATTGCTTTGGCAAAGAGCGTCCGGAACCGCACTGCTCGAGGGATTTTGAGCCCATTCAGGATGCATTTGATCTCCTGGATGTGGTCCTATTTAGTTTCTATCAACGACCGTAATGCTGGGCGAAGCAATTACAGGAATGCCCGAGCCCCCCGCGATTGGCTCGTACAGTGCCACGACGAGCGCCGCCACCGATGCCAGGCCGATGGTGATAGACACGTATGTCAAAAGAGCAGCGACAGGAGCCTTGCGTGCAGCCAGAAGGTTCTGTAAACAGGCAGAGGTTCAGAAAGCGGTTTCGTCAGCCACGGCGGCGGAGGGGCACACCATTACAGCACGGTACTTCGCAGATTCAATGGCCTTAATCGACGAGCCGACCGCGAATGCAATCACGGCCATCGAGGCCGCTATAGCGAGCGTAATAATCCAACGCCACAGGATCTCGTTCCGCCTATCGGACGACGAACGGGTCCTGATATACGTCTGGCGCACAAGGGAGTTCGGGACCTCGAAATCTAACACGCGCGTCGGCACATGATTCCCGCAAACGGCGAACGGCCAACGTACCGAAGCTATCGAAATGGCAAGGGCTGGTGGGTGTGGCCGTTGCCGACCCGCGTATATGCCGCACGATGCCCTGGACGACCGGGGCCGCCGCCCTCACCCGATTCGCGTTCGCCAGCAACGGGGCCGACAGTGCCTCCCGCTGGTGCACGTCCACATTCTTCGTACGCACCATCCGCCGTTGCACAGACGCCTGTGCAGCGTCACGGGCCGCAGGGTCACCGTTTGGTGTAGCTTCGCCCGGCAATGGCAGACTGCGAAACAGGAGGACGTGACGTGACGTGACCGTTCAGCACTCCGCCGCACGCGCCTTTTCCGCCCCCCCCACCACCCAGAGGGGTCCGGACTGTGCCGTGCCCGCGCGATGACTGGGGCACCCACCCCCGACCCGTCGTCGATTTACAAGTCGTCATTGCGCGCCCCATAGTCTCGTTCGCGTATTGCGTCCACTGCTGGATTCGGCTGTCAGGGTGTGTACCGTTCAACCAAGAACGTCTTCGGAATCGCATAACGGTGGGTCGTTAGCCAGCGCCGTTTTGGACTGGCCGGCGTTCCGGCAGGTAGGTGGCGTGCAGACGATCCGGGGCCGGGGCCCGGGGGTGCGGTGCGTTGCAGTGCGTGCTGGGTGCAGAACGGAGTGTTGCACGGAGTTCAATGGCGTGAGCCGCGTGTCACGATGGGGAATCAGCTGGGCGTCAGCGGCGGGTCGCTGCAGGACCTACCGTCGCTGCTGCTCGAGCTCGTGTCGACGCTGTGCTTTCGGCGTAACCTGGGCGGCGGCAAGGTCCACGGGGGTCGCATTCCCAGCACGGCTGTGTGGTCTGACGCGCGACCCGGTGTAGATTCTGAAGACGGTGGAGTGCCTGCACGCGCAAGGAACGGTTGTTGTCAAGGTATATCTTCGACGGGATCCGACGTTCGCCCTGCGCCCGTACTTGGCTGAACTGCAGAACGTTGCTGATCGATGTGCTGCGTCCCCGTGCTTGCTCCCGTTCGTCTCCTGGCACATCACGCCTCGGGCAGCATTCCTTGTACGCCCGTATATTGCCTGCAGCCTCTACGAACGGCTTCACATGCGGCCGTTCCTGACCGACACTGAGAAGGTCGGTCTTTGTTGGATGGGGTAATGCCTTCCGCGTCCTGATCGTAACCGAAGGCTTGGATGGTGTACTGCATCCTAAGAGCGCTTGCGACACTGCATGGCGCCGGTCTATGCCATTCCGATCTGAAGACCGAGAATATTCTCGTGAATTCGTTCAACTGGCTCGTGTTGGCGGATTTGTCGTCGTTCTACAAGCCCATCTATATCCCGGATGACAATCCTTACGACTTTTACACGTTTTTCGACGCTGGCCGCGGCCTGACTCAACGACGAAGGTGTTACCTTGCACCTGAGCGGTACGCCAGCTGACACTGTCTGTCTGCACACTGCTCTAAGCGTTGATGAAAGGTTCTTCTCTCCATCGGTGCGGCAGAGGACGCAATCTACTGATGTTCTGCAACCCTCGATGGACATGTTTTCTTGCGGGTGTGTTATTGCCGAAATCTTTCTGGAAGGTGAAGCGATATTCGACCTGACGCATTTGCTACTCTACAAGGAGGACAGGTTCGACCCCAGTGCAACGTTGGCGAAAATCAGCAATGTGCACGTGCGGGACCTCATCCAGAAGTGCATCCAGTTGTCACCACATTCGCGACCATCCGCAGCGGAGTGCTTGACGATGTTCAAGGACCTAATGTTTCCCACTTGCTTTGATCGGCTATATTCGTTTATGGAGGAGACCATGCACGAGGATCTTGCGTTGCCTGACAAGAAACTGCTTCACCTCCATTCGCGTTTTTCGTCGCTGGTCGAATCGATAACTCCCAACCGCCGAGCTTGCTCCCTCTCCAAAGTTGTCTCTCATGAAAACCCGCACCCTCCTTCACGTACGTCCTATAACTCAAAACAGAGTCCTAAATCTGACACTTGACTTCGGTAGCTGTAAAGCCGCTCGACGTCCGTCCCGTACCTACAACAACGGACCTGTCCATCCTCCTTGACCAGATTACTTCGCTGAGAAAGCGCCTTGCTGAGGAATCTCCTGATGTCATCCCTCGTAAGACCGGGGAGGGGCCAGCGGAAGACACATCAAATGTATCCTTGGATACTGTAGAGAGCACGTCCTCAGGCGGCTCTGGTACTGCTGATGCTCTTCTTCCGTTGGTGTCGTTCGGTAAACGTACTCTTGAACCGTATTCTCAGTTTCATCTAAATGTCTACATATGTAGTTTGTGCTTGCATGCGAAACGTCAACACACCTGCTTGCAAGCTGATGGCTCTTGACATGTTGGAATCGCTCTCGTATGGCGTGTCGGACGCAGCGCGATTGTCACGCATCGTGCCTTTCGTTATGTCGATGTCTGTGGATCCGAGGTCAGCTGTCTTCAGGCAATGCTCCATCTTCCGTTCTGATGCAGTGTAGCGCGCTCCTACGTTCTGAGGCTGTCCGTATTCTGACGAAGGTCCTTGGCTTCATAACTGTGGTGGGCCCATCCGAGAAGCAGATTTTCATTGAGTCAGTTTCGCACGATATTGCTGTACGCTTGACCTAACTGTTATGGTCAGATATATATTTCCGTCATTGTCTATGCTTCCGCAGGATTCCGAGGAGATTGTGAGAATCAGTCTGGCAGAGGTCAGTTCGCAATCTTTGACACGGTATCAACATCTTCCACAATGTCGCGTTGTAGAACCTCCCCACGTTGGCTGACATATCGAAGCAATTTCTTGATATATCAACATTCACGCAGCCAAGAGGATCACCTTCGGATTCCGTATCGATGGTTCCGTTTCAAGGCTCGTACACCGATGACCTAGAGGTGGGTTGCTCTCTACAGTATTTCGTGATCAACCTGTATGATAAATATCGTTTACCAGGCCCTGCAGAACATCGTGTGTCGTCTCGTTGGTGATACACTAACAACGACCAGCAGCAAAGTGAAGATTGCAATACTCAAGGACATCGCAAAGCTCTGCGTTTTCTTCGGGGCTGAGCGGTGTAATTCGTGGCTTCTGCCCATGTTGATTACTGTTCTCAATGATCGCGACTGGCAGTTAAGGGCAGCATTCTTTCACAGCGTTGTTGGCATTGCTGTTTTCGTCGGGCGCGTCGCATTTCAAAATTTCCTTCTGCCTTGTATTGAGCAAGCGCTGTTCGATGCCGAGGAGACTGTTATCGTATACGCTTTGCAAGCTCTTGTTGCGGCTATCGAGCTCCGGCTTTTCGAGCAGCATTTCCTGATTGATGTCACAACCCGAGTTACTCCACTACTCTGCCATCCGTCAACATGGATCCGAATTCACTCTCTTCGGTTCTACTCAGCAATTGCGGATCAACTCGGCCCCGCCAAGGCATACTGTCTGTTGGGTTCTCGGCTCCGTCCGTTTCTTCGTCCTGAACCTGAAGTCTATACCTTGGACCGGTATTGTGCTTACGCGGCATCATTTACTGTGGTCTATACGATTAACAGACTGTCTAGGGAAACGTTGTCCCAAAGTTTGCGTTGCCCTCTGAGCAGGAGAGCGTTTTCATCTCGCAGCCCGCTCAATGATCAGGACGACGATGAGGAACATATTCTCGCTGCAATGATGCCGCACCTGAATGGGATGAACACAGTTCGGCAACAGCGTTCGCACAATGCGCTGTCGGCTTACGCGAAATCAGAAGCCGACCCATTGTTAAAGTACACGAACATGGATGACGACATCCAGCTCTATGCGATTGCAGTGGAGCATACTGTTCCAGAATCGTGCCGACAAGCCATTGTTGTTGATGCCGCCGTCCCCGAATCTCTTGGTACCGTCCAATTGCTTGAGCATATTGCCGGTGACAATTCTGGTGTCCACTCGGCTGACTTCTACCTCGACGTATCAGTTCCAGGTTGGAGTCACGTTTGGCCTATGGACTCTGTTCGATGCTGACCCCATTCCCAGATGGCAACAGTAACGCGCTACAATTCAAGCCTTATCCCGGTTGCGGATATCGGCACGACCAGTTACCGTCCCTGCGTGAAATGTTCTTCGTATGTGGGGATTTGCAAACACGGGCGTTTGTTCTTACGCGTGTTACTCCATAGCGAAGAATGGCCACGAAAAGCGCCGGAACGTCTGGGTCCAAGTCGGTCGTTCGTCAGGCGGCATCCTTCGCTCCTCCTGCGGTTTGCACTGCGCTAGGTAAGGACTTGCCGCGACCACTATCAGCGACACGTGACTTTCGTTTGGACTAGAGGTTCCCAGTCCACCTCCGGATTTGGGAGAACCTCATGCAGCGTCTTTGTCAACGTCGTGGACTTTCGGAAACCATGGGCCACCGTTTGATACCCGCGTCGTTGCACACCCGCATACGTGGCGTCCGCAAGGCATTCTCGTCGCCGACCTTATCGAGCATCGCTCTAGCATATCCCAAATCAGCGTGTCCCGTGACAATCAGCTGATGGTGGCTGGCTCCGTTGACGGTTGCGTTCGAGTGTGGGATTGCTCGCGTCTGGAGAAATCCATCTCCTCGTCTTCTCACTTGATCTACAACATGCCGGACGGTGGAGTCAATTGTGTTTGTGTCTGCGATGCATCACATTCGGTCGCCGTTGGTTCTTCGTCAGGTCAGCCACTCAATTTCGGTGTTACGTTGCGCTCTAACACTGGACGCCGCCCAGGAAGCGTCCAGGTACTACGCGTAGAATTCACTGCAAAGAAGGACGGGTCGGTTGACAGATTTGTTGGCGTAACCGTGTTGGCGAAACTCGAGCCACGGGAAGGTGGCGTCGTGTCGGTTCAGCATTGCAATCGCATATCGGAATCGTTGGTCGTGTTCGCGTCCGAGCTTGGCCGCGTCCAAGGATGGGATTTACGTTCGAGGCGACCGGCGTTCTCCATGGAAGTTGCTGATCATCACGGGCTCCTGACGCATATGCGAATCGGTCCCTCTTTGCACTCTATCCTGACAGGGTCTGCCAGGGGATTCGTAACCATTGTCAGCGACTCACTGTGTTCGACTGTTTTCGCCCTTTCTGACCTACGAGTGCGTCAGTTCGATGCTCGTTTTCACAAGCCTGTGCAATCGTGGCGTCATTCGTCGCACGCCCCGATCTCGTGTTTACAGCCGTTCCCAACGACAACGGTTGTGTCGCCCGGCAGTCCTTTGCATCATCCCGACGTTGGACCGGTTGCATTCATTGGGACGCATGCCGACGACAGCGTAACTGCTTTCGATCTGTTCACCGGCGACGCTCGCGCGTCATTCCATATGAACTCAGCAGGTGCCCTTTGCGTCGCGCGCAGGCCTGCCTTGCAACTGAACCGTGCGTAGGCCCTGTTCCCCACCTTGAAGCCGACATCGCCAGTTATGGCTCTATCAGCGAAGAGTTACGGTTGTGGCCTATGGGACAACGTAACCGCGGTATCTCTGGCGCGCTGCTGTGCCCCGGGTCGTGGGCCATTACGTCGTCCTGGTCCAGGCAGATCATGTTCTGGGATTTGGCCGAGCCGCGTGCTTCGTACCTGATCTCCGGACAGCATTCCGTGCAACCTTCGTTTGTGTCGTACAGCGGCCGGATGCAGAATGACGTTGCGGTCTTCGAAGTAGGGCTATCTGCTTCCACGCATGTCCACGATGTGTGATGCGGTTTGCCGTCGTAGGACTCCATTGAATCCTTGACGTCTGGACCCGCCCCTGAGCAACCTGCTCTGAAGCCTCGAAGGCGTGGTCCAGTTGCAACAGCAACTGCCCACAGTGACGTGATCACCCATCTCGCCGCTATGCAGTATCCCCAAAAGATGCTGGTACGTCACGTGTGAGGCGCGTTAGCCACGTGTCTCACATAGCTCGTCGTTAGGTCACCTGCAGTCGGGATGGTCGGATCAAAGCCTGGATATGAGCACACCAATATGCGGTAGCCTAACTTATTGATGCCCAACGAACGACTTGTATGATAGTAAAGCCTGCTCCATCAGGGACCGGGGCCACCGAGCACACGTCTATGGAAGGCATGCGAACGTAGACTGGTCTTACTCCTTGGTCATGGCAACCGTCCCTACATGGGTGGTGCGGAGGGGAGGACGCGTCCGAACGATCACCCGACGCCTGAAGCCAGGAGCCATGCTGGCGAAGGAAGCGAAAGGCACCGCGCGTCAACGAGCTCATGGAGGACGTCAGAGCTGAATTACGGATGGACGCTCGCAACGGTGAAGCGGGATCGATCCGTCGAGCGACGCCATAAACACGTCGCTGGAGAGCAGGAATGCGTGCTTGCGTCTTTGCATCCCTGGCGGGTCTCGCGCGAAGGAAGTCCCCACGCTGCTCTGCCAGGTTGCTCGAGGGAGCGTCCGGCCTGCCGGATGGGAGGGCCGGGACGCTGTCAATACCAGAGCGCTGGGCACGGTCTGCTCTGGGCGCAGTCTGGCACTCAATGAGGCGAGGAAACCAGACCATCCTGCGCGCAAATGGTCGTCGTGGTTCGATCGCCGTTCCCTGGCCGCAGCCGAAACACGCAGGCCTGCTCGGCTGACATCCACAGCGTACGCTTCGGAAGTGTCGGCAGGCGACGGAGCAGGTCGCTGAGATCGACCTCGGCACCAACACGTACTCTACATCCCGTTTGGTAGCCGCATCAATTTGATACGGGATCTCAAGTCCAGTCGAGTGCGGCCCAATCGTCATGATACGATGGCGCGCCTCGTCGCCGACGTCATTTGGCTGATCCCATCACAAAACATATGACGCTGAAGTCAGACTCGGACTCGCGTCGACCCGCGTGTGGCGCCTCCTTCGTGATGCGCTGACCAACTTCATCGATCCGACCTGCAGTGTCCACCAAGTCGCGCAACGTCAACAGTACTCTGAAGGCGTGCAAGTCATTGGGGGTCTCTTAACCGGAATGAATGAAAGGAGAAGCTGGCATCAAACAACACGAAAACTGTATTGAAACCATTTGATTTCGGTGATATGAGGCAACGAGGCGGGGGATTGCACTTAAGCGTACCGGGCATCAAGCCAAGCTTTCACTCCGTCGGCATCGCGCTCCAGCCATGTCGCGGTAGACAATATGGTCTCGACGCTTTGCTGAACAGCCCGCTCCGCGCCAGGTGTTGCGTTCTTGGCGAAGAAGTCCTGAATCTGCAGAAGCCGAAAATTACTTTGAGGGACGGTCATCTAACAGCATATATGGTTACCTCCTTCGCCTTGTCGCGAGACGTAAAATGCTTAGTCGCGTACGATACAAGGCGACTCAAGGTAAAGCCCGAGGAGAACTTATCACGGATCGTGTCCCAGTTCGTTTGTAGCCACTTCCAGGCTAACTCGACTCCTTTCGGGTTCACCGAGACACCGCCAAGAACAAACATCACATCCTGAATCAACTGTCAGGAACGGCTGTTAAACCGTGGAATAACTGAACTTCAACGTACCTGTTTACGAACATCTGGGGTGAAGCAGAACGCGAGGGCCTCCTTAAGCAGGCTTTCGTCCTTCGCGCTGCCGAGAGCAGAAAGGACACGCACCTGCGTTGACGATCACTCATTATCACTCAAGTACCGCCAATAGTTACGGGAATACCTTCTCTTCCTGGAAGGTTGTCGTTCGATAGAGCTTCAAGAGCGTGTCGTATGCTTCTTTGCCACGCTCCGCAAGAACGATACTGTAAACCCCAGTACGGAGATCAGGAATTAATCCAGACTTGAAGCCCGACGCTACAAAAGCATCGAAGCGTTTACAAGCTTCCGCAATCGTGTCGCGGTCACCGTAACTTCCTAGAACCTTGGATTAGAATTAAGCAGCTGATGTTGCCAAATCCATACAGACCGAGCTTGGGAATGACGAGGCTACGCAGGAGAGACGTGAGGTGATCGTCTGTCGGTTTGGCATCCCATCCGACAGAGGTGCCAACTTTCCGGAGTACATCACAAGCGAACAGCTTAAACTTGGTGTAAATGGACTCATGGAGCATTAGAAGCCTACGAAATAGTAGTCAACGACGTCTACATTCGCAAATGGCGAACACGCAATCAATTCCGAACGTACAACTTCATTTCGCCCAAATTGTTCTTGACGATGTCGTCCCAAACAGTGAAGTTCATTTCGTTCACGTACGACAGCAGAAGTGACATTGCCTGGCTTGTGCTGACCAACCCGCAGCGAGCAAGGGCAATGGCGTCATTTTCAATACCCAGCCTGTTTATCGGGTCAATAACTGCCTAGTAACAGGGAAGAGCGAGTACCTGTCGGCAGGCACATCAAGTTGGCCATTCTTGATAGCAGCAATCAACCTATCCATTAGCGGCGCAGAGTATTTTACACGGTAAACACCACACTGGTTCGCGTTAAGTTTCAGGAAAGGTACCGCGTTCACTTCGCATTTCAATGAACCTACCAAGCTGTCAGTCAGAGTAAAGCCTTGGACACGCCAAAGAACCCACAGGTCTTCGTTGTCATGAGATGCAGTGGTGGAGGAGCACCAGATGTCGAAGGGCCTGTTACTTGCGTTATTGGGACGGGCCATGTCTGGTCAGCATAATCTTTTGCAGGTCCATCGACCAAGAATCTGCACACATTAAATGGGTGTTGTCGGACGCAAAGAGTCCACTGACCGCTCTTGGCGAAGTAAAATATGACCCTTGTGTTGAGCATCCTCCTCGACGTACACGACAGGGTAGCCCTAAGACACCATCCAGCTTAACGCGGGATTACTTATGCATCATAAACCCGACCTGTGTCTGCGTCCACTTCTCCATAACAGACGAAACGGGCTTTCCGGAGGACTCACCAAGAGCATTCCACAGGTCTTTAGTACTGGCATTTCCGTAAGCAAATTTCTTCAAGTACGAAACCATTCCTGCGAAAGGCAGCTAATCAGTTGGCGCATTTTCCAGCGTCTTAACATGATACCCTTTCGAAAAGCTTCCTCTCCGAGGTAATTGACGAGCATACGAATAATGGATCCGCCTTTGCAATACGATATGTGATCGAAGATCTCGTCCACCTCGCTAGCCTACATGAAACATCTTATACATTCGGCATCAGGACGCTACGCAAGCAGCACCTTGAAAACGGGAACTTCGACTGGGTGCGAGCTCAACAAGGCGTCAAGGGTAAGTGCACGGCACATATCCTATACATTTGGTCAGAACGCACAAACAGATGGGTAAACGGGCGGCCAATCTGCACCTGCGAAATAAACTGTGTCCACATCTTCCATGCCGGGAACAAGTAGTCAACAGCGAGATACTCAACCCATGATGCGAATCCCTCTGCACAGAAAATGAAACGATGCGTACGTTCTCGGAAGTGCACCGCTAACCATTCAACCAAAGATCGGTCCACCAATCCATTGTGACAAGCTGCGTCAAGCGACATTGGTTCAGAGACATATCATTCGCCAATAGCATACGGCGTCATTACGTTTCCAAACCACTGGTGTGCGAGCTCGTGAGCGACGACTAGCGCTACCCACTGTTTGGTCGACGTGGACGAGTTCGCAGGATCCACGAGTAACGCAGTCGAACGATACGTTACGCATCCCCAACTGATAGCAAGTGAGCTTCATCAAGACGTACAGCAATCTTCCACTGACTATCGAACAGCAACGTTTGTTAGGATTGTCACATTGCCTCGAATATTACGCGTACCTTTTCCATGGCACCTGCAGAGAAATCTGGAATAGCAAGGAGGTCCAGCTGCATGTGCTGTCAGTATCAATTCTGGAAAGTGTGGGAAAGGCCAACCTTCGGCAACGGATACTTAATTTCAAAATACTTGTTGTAGAAGTCCAGACACTTAACCGCGACCTCTAATGCAAACTCGCCTTGCGCCTTCGCACCAACTGGGGTGAAAACGCGAACAGCGACTTTATCTTGCGTTGTCTGACATGGAATATTAGGAAGGGAAGATGTGTAAATCCATTAAAACCAAACCTGGTGCAGAGAATCAAACTCGCCGATAACAAATGCGAGCAGATAGGTCGACATAATCGGCGTGTTCTCATAAGTCCGCTTGACTTTACCGCCTCCGACATCTGTGCAAGAGGATTCGGGCATGTTGCTGACTGAAGTCAATGCCTATACCATGGATACCGTCAGCAACATTTTCAAACTCAAGAAGAGAACATTAGAAAACCTTGTCGACAATCAGGCTGACACCAAACGTCGCCTTTAGGTTAGGCTCATCCCAGCAAGGAAGTGCTCGTCGCGCATCGCAGGCCTACATATCCGTTCAGATTAAATTATCGAACCCCGGTTCAACGTACCTCAAACTGAGTCACTGCCATGGTCTTCTGGACACCATCCTTTTCGTACTTGCTTGCATAAAACCCACACATCTTGTCGTTCAGGATGCCCGTGTACTCAATGTTTCTGAAACAGAATCAACTGTTGATAACCAGTAACCGACCAGACGCATCAGGTGTACATTTTGGATTTGCCATGCGGAAGCGGCTTGTTGAACTTGATCGTCAGCGTCTGAAGCTTATCGTCGACAGGGAACGACTGGGCAGTAATCCCCGAGGCGTCGACAGTCACAGACTGAACCTTCAGCTCATGCGCATTCATGACAACGGTATTCGTATCCGACGTCACCAGCACGACCACCGCGCAGGTGCCCTTGAACGTGCATGTCGCCAGATCCGGCTCCAGACACAGCTCGTAATGCACCGGCTTCACGCCGGCCGGCAGGACCTCGCGAACGCGTTTCTCTGCAGCACCCGCCGTCGTCATCGACCACACGCCCAACCGCACAAAAAATATTGTTGCGACCCTTCAAGTGCAACGCTGTCCTTCCTTCCGTTCCACAACGGGATTGCAGCGAAACAGCTGAAATGGATTTATGCAGTTGCCAGTTGGGGAATCTGCAGCAGAGATACTTCTGGACTTGAGGGGACAGACGATCGGCAGAGCGTGTACTATCTCGGACGAAACAAGGAAGGCGGGCTCTATGGGAGCGCCGCTGGCGGCCGAGGGCGAACAGGAAGTGGAGCGTCGCAAGAGACTGAAGCACATCGTTCGGATCGTGCTAGCGAGCTGGATGGTCGGCGCGATTCTGCTCGCTGTCGTTGTGCCCACGGTGCACGTTTACCGACCGCGTATGGTCGGATCCACAGAGGCAACCGAATTGGCCTTTGTCTTGCTTGGGCTTTCATTCATGATCGGACCAGCGGCGGCATTCTGTTTCCTGGACATTCAGGTGCTTTTAGGATGGTGCCATTGTATTTGTCAGAAATGACCTTACCCAGTGGCATGTAGGGACTCGTAACTGGTAGGAACACAGACGCGGTCGCCAGCAAGCTGCTCTCTTCGGCGTTCCAAACGGATATGGCTCCCGTCGTATTCCATGACCTGACTACGTTGTCTCCATCATGCACATCACCGATAGTTTCTCCTCGATCCGTCAACAACTACAACAACAAAGAAACGTTTCCGGTACAGATGGTCATGCCTCGCAGGCAGTCACCACCTTCGTGATCAATCCTCGCTCGGGCAGCACAGTAAACCGTATCATACACTAATCCAAACAGACGACTGCAGGTCAGTAAAGAAGACTGAACCAGCAGCAAACATACGAAACGAAGGCAATAAGGGTCGTTCGCTCGACCTAATCGCTCGCAGAACGAACGATGAACAACCATTCGAATCTGTATTGTGCCTGGATCGGCACCTGACAAGACGTACAAACTACAGGCCTCAGACGTATCGAAACGTACGAATCAACAAACCTCACCTGGTTTATCACTGAAGGCACATCGCGACTTTTAAAAATTAACTATGACTTCGACTTCATGCACGATAAACACGCCATCGGCGGCGGTTTGCGTTAACGGATCGTTACCGAGCACAGACTCAGCGCGTCCTTCTTGAAGGTCTTCCTGGAGCAATAGAACGGGCTTCGACCTATAAAACAACGGGCGCAATCAACCACAGATTGATGGTCAGATGAAGCGCCCTACCCGACTGAAACGGATAAAGACCGATCAGACAGGTGGCATACAAAGACACAGCGGTCGTCGTCGACGCTGGCTGTTGCTGGTATGCCCCAAGATCGAAATCCACCGAGGTTAGTGAAGGCAACGGCCTCGAGATCAACTTGCCACCCATCCGTTATTCCTCGTGAGAGGAAGACCCCAAACACGACTCTACGACTGTCTCGTATGACGAGAAGACACGCGCCTTGCAGCATAGCCTGTTGTCGCAGCAAGCCGAGAGAATGCCCATTGGCCTGAGTTGAGAATGCAATTCGCGGGGAACCAAACCGGAACCTTGCGGACAGTACTTGGGCCCAAAGGAATAACCACGTTTGTACGTCGATGATGTTGGACCTAGCACGAAATTTACACCGAGTGAATCACGCCGATAAATGTCGGAACAATCGGGGTCGAACCATTTTCGCGCCTGATCGATGTTTGGCCAAAGTGGGACGTGGTTTGTCGAAGGTGCCATCACCAACGCACGCGATCTGGAATCTTTAGCCTGACGGATAAACCGTTCGATTCTCGATCGACTTAAGTGAATCGCAAATATAGTTTTCATGAACGCCTTCGATTCGCAATACTGACTTATGCAAAGGCGCCGGAACGCGTCGGTTGTCGCCAACTCAGAATCGCTGGATAGCAGATCCTGCCGGCAACGCCTTATAATCGCGATTGCCACACGATATATGATCTTAGCACCCTCGTGCACGAAGCACGAAAATATACGAAGTTGTACTGGCAGAGACATAACCGCAAGAAACTCGCCAGTGAAGAACTCGGTCAGCGACTGGATGCCACTCGGTACGAGGCCAGACAGGGAACTGGCCATTATATCCAGGTCGCTGCGCTGAAGAGGAAAGTATTTCGTAAGTCCGGAGGGCGGTGAGTTCCTTGACAAGCACACCATTGCATTGGCGACAGCAAAGGTCCTGGTCAATGTGTACTCAGAACCCTACCGAAAAGCTTCTGATTGATAAACGAACCTGGATGGGTCTAAGAATGTCAACATAAGGACGATGAAATGAACCAGTAGTGGACAATAGACGAGATCGGGGTTCCTGGCAATGCCAACACTCAGCAACGCGAATGGCGAAATGGACATGTTTGGTTCTTACTTATATGTAAGCACGAGCAAAATTCGGGACAGTGTATGCCGCCCGTACATGGTGAGACTGAGCGGGCCCGAGAATTGCATCGAGTGACCCAACGCCAGTCCTTCAACAAACGGGTATTCCAGGTCGGGCAAATCCTCTGTGATATTAATCCTTACGCGAGGAAATAGGATTAGCGGATGCCATACTGCCAACCTGGGAACAGGCATCGGTCCCAATTGTCTTCGACAACGGCCTGTGTCACAGACACTGCATCATGCCGCAGCTGTGCAATGTCTAATTCATGTCTCCATGCGCGACGCCTGGACAGCTTATCGCTAGAGCATCGAATCTGATCCACGCTGGCGAGGACATTCGTTTGCACGAACAGTGCCATCCGATCGCCTTCATGCGCAATCCCGGGACACCAATAAAATTCTCGACAAGTCGACGTACGGCAACCGCCACGAACTACCTAACTAGGAGGAGTCCAGGTTAATGGCAGTCGTAGGGTCAAGATTTGGGATTTGTTTCATTCAAATACAATTTTGGTTACCGCCGCTCCTAGGTATTCAAGAGACTGCTTCTGACGTTTCGGCGACTTCGCAGGCGGCTTGTGGATTGCGCCAAAGACCGCGGGCTCAGCGACGTTACTCGGAGATTGTCCATGTTGAATTTCGAATAGCAGTGATGTTCCCATAATGGGCACGTGGCGTCCCACCAGGTGCTTTCTTCCGACAACCATTGACGGCGCGTCCGTGTTCAAATTCTGACTTACTCCGTTCGGTCCAAACAGCACGAGCACTCAACAGTTAGCCAGTACCTGTACCACCAGACGCTTCTCGTTGAACAAATACTCAGGACTGGCCGGAATGTCCAGCAGCACGTACTCGACGTCGTCAGCTTCCGCATCCATTTCGCGGAATGCGCAGACGAGTCGTTTCCGATGATCCGGTCCGGTTGGTGACGCCAGGTCTGCTGTTCAAACTACTTTAGGAAAGCACCGCACGACTATGATGGGCATTTCAACCTGCAACAAACTGCCTACCAGCATGACGACCTTACATCATATTCGCGCTCAGAAATAGCCCTTGCCGTACAGCGGCAAGGCTGTGTGCATTGAACTTACCGCCACGCAGACGGAGGGTTAGAATAGGCGGGACGACCATCGATTTGAATTGTCATCGGGGGCGAAAAAAAAGTAGGTATCGGCCTGGAGGGATAAAATTTTCTGTGTCATCCGCTCATGCACATTCCCTGCTCAACCAACGGAACCTGGCTTCCGGAAAAGCCCTTATACTGTGCTGTGCAAGCCAGAAGGTTGGAGCGCGCGCGCACTTCTCATTCTGATTTTGGGGGGTGGCACTGGCTGCGTGGCGTGGGGACCTCCGTACGAGTTTTTGGTGTCCGTCAGTTCGGTGTTGTCGCGGCACAGACGCAGTGTAGTGTCGCTATGGAGACGCCAGGCCCAGAGGGGGAGGGCCGCCGCAATGACGAAGGCTCTCGATCGGTGTCGTTCCTAGGCGGTCGACCGAGCATTGGTTAGTGCGTGGGCGCTCCTGCAATTGCCTGGCTCTTAACCGCTGCGGATGCAGACCCGAGCTATGAGTTCAACGCGCCTCAGTTCCATGACTTCGTTAATGCCCGTGACGACCCAATCGCCGCTGAGTCGTACTTCGAAAAGGATGGCCGACGCATGACGTTGCTTCAAGGAGGGTCTGCTCCCGCGTCTCAGGGCAAGGAATCGTCGCCCGCCATTAGTCAACCCGGTCAGCCCGTTTGTGTTGCCACACCGATCGAATTAGGTTTAATTCGTCCTCAGCTCTTGATGCTGTGAGAGGCCCACCGCCGCCGTCGCCTGGGCTACGTGCCCCGTCTTATTCAGTTCTTGCTCCAGAACAGCTGGCTGCTGCTATTGCTCTGCCTGACAGCTCGAAGAGCACATCGTCCGACGTCCCTGGATTTATGCGCCCTCGCGTCCCGGCCACTGCTCGCAATAACGCACCTAGCAAACAGGCCGACAAGCTTAAACCAGCGATGGCGCGCTCAAAGAGTAAGCTGATTGATATATCTGTTGAAGTGTCCTAATTCTGCATAGATGCTATTCAAAAAAGCGCCAGTACAACGACGGTTGCTTCTGGAGAGCGTCCAAGATTCCAACAGAGCCGGAACATTCGTCGCCCGTCTCCGAAAACGTCTGAAGAGCTGGAGCTGGAGAAGCTCGCCGAAGAGATGCGCGCTGCAGCAGCCCTTCGAGAGCGGAACAAGACGCGGATGCTAGCCGGGCTGTCGGGAGCACCACCTGTTCAGCCATCTTCTCATTCAAAGAAGCATCTCACGGTTCCGCGCCCTTTCGAATTCCGAAGTTCTTCTGCGCATCGTTCGAAGACCACATTTTCGCAGTCATTCTCAACGGATACGAAAGACGCCACACGCTCAAGGTCCAAGAGCAAGTCCAGCACGAGGTCGTTCGATGGCTCTCGTAGTGTAAGTCGCTCGAGCTCACTGCATTCGACGAGATCCGAGCCCACTTCCAAGAGCGACTATGAGCCACTCTCTGTTGCGACCCAAAAGTTTTTCGCGAACCGCTCTGCAGGCCATGGTACACTGCCGCCTTAGTGGTTCCCTCTGATGGGCGCTCACCGTTGCTTGTGTAGCTCCCTCAACTCCTTCAGTTGCTTGTCGTAAGCCGCCAAACGAATTCCACTTTTCCACTCCGCGCGCGAAACCGTCAACATTGAGCACTGAAGAGAAGCAGCTCAAAGAAATCAAGACGTATTCCGCCTTCAAGGCTCGAAAAGTTCCGCGTAGTGTCCTAAACAGGTATGCATGGTGCCATGTTTGTCGACCGCTTCTTACTGCCGATGTTTAACAGTACGGGTGATGTTGGTGTCCCTCGTGTGCGCAAGAAGTCTGCTACAGTGGCAAAGGAGTTTTCGCTGTCAAGCTCCAAGCGTCCGTCTTCGGTCCCTCCTCAGACGTCGGAAAAGGAAGAGTTCCACCAGTTCAAAGCACGCCCGGTTCGTTAAATTCTCTAAACGGATACCTTCGTAACGCCTGTCTTAATGGCGGTTTAGGTACCTGTGTCAGTTTTGAATGGGCCATCGCAAACGCACACATCAAAGAGAAGTCACTCACTAACGGTTCCGATTTCTCCTATGCTTACCAAACCGAAATCAAAGCCATCGGTTGCCAGTCCGGCTGAAGAACCTCCTGTCGAATTCCATGCTCGTCCCATGCCTGATTTCTCCCGCCCTGCAAGCTCTTCTGTTTCCCATATCCGCCATGTGACCGTTGCCGAACCGTTCGCTCTCAAGACGGAGGAGCGCGGGGCCAAGAAGCGCGCCCAGTTCATGGCTCAGGTCCGTTTGCATAAGATTACCGAGATTGCAAAGTGGTGTTTCTGAAGGTTCCCTTGTTGTTAGGCCAAGGCGCAGGAAGAGGCAGAGGAATCTGCTCGCACGTACAAGGCTCGACCTCTTGTTTTCACATCTCCGATGAAAGTTCAGCAAAGCGACGCTTCACTCACAGAGCCGAAACCGTTCCGTCTGCGTAGCCAGAAGTTCAGTGAGAAGATGCTTACCTCCTTCCGGAAGGTCTGTTTTGCTGTATTGTTTTTGAATAGCCTTTTCTGAATGTTTGGTTCACAGAAAATGCAAGAAGAGCTGGACAAGGAGAACGAACAGTTCTCCGCGTTTCGGGCATCTGTACCACTGCACCGGATCAAAGAGCCTTTTGTACCAGAACCACCTCAGCACGAGCCTGTTGTCCCAGAACCATTCCACTTGGCGACTGCCGAACGGGCCGTTAAGGTTTGTAATGGACTTGCCATTTTAGACGACCATGACTCTCACTGGGATACCGCAGCGGGAACAGTTTGACCACGCTGTTGAGCAAGCGCACCGTGAAGCGGAAGCTGCAAGGAAGCAGCGCGAAGCCGAGGAACAGAAGCGCCGCGATGAAGAACTCGCTGCGTCGCTCGACGCGATGGCGTTCAAGGCGAAGCCTTTTCGTCCGCCACGCCCGTTCTCTACTCGCAAAAGCATGATCCCCCTGACGGAACCAATGTCACCACAATTTGCGACCGAAAGCCGCATTGGGCGATCAACAAAGACGAAATGATAACCGGCACCTGTCGAATATCACGCAATACAACTGTTGGGCATGTTCATACCTGTGTCATTGTGCAATGTGCACCTTGAAGACGGCGGACTTGCAACAAACTTAGACCACCGCTGGCCCTCAGTTCCCGGCAGACCCTCGCTCTCGGACTGCGTGGCGGAGTCCGTGAAATCCGTGAATCCTCCCCGGCAGGAAACAGCTCTGCACAATGCCTGTTCGAGGTGGCCGCCGAAAGAAGCGGCGTACTCATGTACGCGAGGAATCTACCGAGGAGGCGTTTGCACCGAGGTCATTGATCATGCGGCGAGGAGTCGTGGCTCCGCCAATCGTTGATCTCATTGGCAACCTGCGAGTCGTTATGGAACCGTTCACGGCTCGGCGATTGCAGGAAAGAAGCAAGACGCGGCTGCGTGACATACTTTCCGTGTGTGGCCCATTGGGTGTGACCCATATTGTTGCATTGTCGCAGACCGATCTTGGGACGAACGTTAGGTTCTTGCGTATTCCTCGCGGCCCTACGCTAACATTCCGTGTCCAGCAGTACACGTTGCTGGCTGACGTAGCGCGAATGTCACGACGACCTGTCACATCTCTTCAGAACCATTTGCAGCATCCGCCCCTGGTTGTTTTGAATAACTTTTCGCCGAATGGCGACCACGTCCGTCCGATCATGGCTGCTATGTTTCAGAACATGTTTCCGACTGTGAACGTCGCGACCATTAAGCTGAGTGATTGCCGACGTGTTGTCTTGTTCTCGCTCGACGCCGAAAAGGATGTCATTCATTTCCGTCACTACCTTGTCAACGCATCGCCGTCGGGACTGACACGCACCGTCAAGAAGGTCATCCGTGCACGCATTCCAGACCTGCACAACTTCAACGACATCAGCGACTACGTCCTGAACGGCAATGCTAGCGAGAGCGAGGTCGACGCTGAGGATTCGCGTGTCATCCTCCCACAAGACTTTTCGGGACGCGGCAATCGCAAGTCGCAGCAGAGCGCCATTCGTCTGCAGGAAATCGGGCCTCGAATGACCATGCAGCTGCTGAAGATCGAGGAAGGCCTGTGCAGTGGGCCTGTCATCTACAACCGGTTCGTCAACAAGACGCCTGAGGAGATTGCTGAGATGAGACGCGCTTATGCCGAAAAGCAGGCCACGAAGGCCGCTAGGCGTGCGGCCCAGGAGGCCAACGTCAAGCGCAAGGCAGCGAAGGTGGCAGAGGCTAAGGCCAAGAAGAAGCAACGCCAAGAGGCTCATAGCGACAGTCAAGGCACAGACGACGAGGAATGGTATCGTAGGGAAGTTGGAGCTGATCTCGATGCCATGTAATAGAACGCTGAACTATCCCATCAGAATTAGTTTGTCGTCACAGCTACATAGTTCATTTGGATGCTGATCCTATTTCGATCTCGAAGACGCGTAGCTTGGCGCTCCGAGATCGCGGGTTCTGTTCGATCTCATCGGGACCGGCTTGCAGTGGCTTTGGCGTGATGATGTTCCCGAGCCGCTTGCTGACGTATGCCTGGAACATCCGTTTCACGATTCGATCCTCGAGGCTGTGAAACGAGATGACTCCCACGCGGCCCAGCTGGTTCATGAGCTTTGGGATCTCCAGGAGGACGTCCTGGATCTGATCTAGTTCGTTGTTGATCGCGATACGAATGGCCTGGAACGTCTTCGTTGCCGGGTGAATGGGTTGAGCGCCAGGGCCACCAGACTTTCGAATCGCGGCTGGGGTCCTTGAAGGACGCTGGTTGGCCGGATAGGCCGACCAAGCAAGCCTTTCAAGGTCAGCCGTGGTGTGCAGTTCGCCTCTGGCGAAGCTGTTGACAACGTTCTTGGCAATGCGCAAGGCATACCTCTCCTCGCCGTACTCTTTCAGGATCTTAGCCAGGGACACAATCGACTGCTTGCCTATGTGCTCCAAGGCCGTACGGTCTCCATGTTCGCGATCCATCCGCATGTCCAGCGGACCGTTGTTCTTGAAACCGAACCCGCGCACCGGGCTGTCCAGCTGAAACGACGACACGCCCAAATCGAACAGCATGCAGTCAGCGCGATCAACTTCGGCCACCTCCAGCGCTCGATGGATGTCAGAGAAACAGCTGTGAACGAGAACGATCCGTCGATCGGTGACCCCGCTGTTCAGCACCTGTTTCTCGCCGTCCAGGAAGACCTCCAATCTAAACGATGGGAATTTCTCGGAAAGCGAATCTCTACAGAGTCGCAGCGCTTCAGGATCTACAGTGAAAACTTCAACCGCAATCAACGAAAGCGAAACCGTTGGCCCCTCACCTCGGTCGATCCCAACATACGACGTCAGCGAGGGCAACTATTATATCTTCAGCGTAAATGGCAACCTCTGGTCTAACCCTACGATGTCATTACCTCGCTCAACAGGTGCGCGGCATGGCCCCCAAGGCCGACGGTCGCATCGACCATTGTCTTCGGCTGACCCGGCATCACCCCTCGCAACTCTCTGCAGAGCGCGTTCGCGACTTTGTCCACCAGGACCGGGATATGCCGAGCGACACCCTCCGACACTGCCGGCATCGCCGCTGCTGCCGCCTCCACGACCGCTGCCGATGCCATCGACGCTTCAGCGCGCCACGCGCCTTAAACCCGATGCAGTTCCCCGCGCCACGCAACTTAAATCCGATGCAGTTCCCCGCGGGCCGCGCCACGCGATTTGAACTCTGCCGTGGCCAGTGAGCCAGTTAATGTCATGCCGCAACTTCATTTCCGGCTGGGCTGGAAAGGGTATCTGCCCGCATTCAGTAGGGCAGCAGTTTTGAGCAGTGATTTTGTCGGCAGCGGTCGTTGTCGCAGGGTGCCCGCGGCGACCGATGGCTCGCTGCGCGTGCGGTTCAGCGTTGGGGTCCGCTGCCGTATAGGGAGAAGGACGATTTTCGCCGGTGATGACTGGTGGGGCAGGTGGCCGGATATGGGTTGGCCTTTCCGGATTCGATTGACCATGTCGTTGAAAGCGCGAAAACGGGCGGCGGCGTCCTGCTGCTGAGGCGACGGCGGCATTCCGATCTTGGATGGCGGAAGGCGCGCCAGTATGCTCGAGAAACATGCCGCGCGGACGTCGCCGGACGAAACAGGCGGCCGCCTAAGGAAGCTATCGACAATCCCCTAGGCAACGGCTCTTAGTACTAATGCCCGCCCGTTCCCAGACCAGCCGGGATCTCGCCTTCAGCATCGTTGCAGAACTCCATGCGACGTCTACGCCTTCCGTCGTCATATCTCGACGGGTAAGATTCCAGGCAAGATTGCTGTAGTAGGGTTACGATTGATATTTATTCTGTGCGCAGACAAGCTTAACCTGACAAGCGTCGTATCCTATACGATTCGTCTTCGTCACTGTCGCCCTGAGATCGCGACGGTGTTCTCGCCCCAATGTGAGCGCCAAACGCTTCGTCGACCCGTTCGATCAGGACGTCTTGCGCACGGAGACGATTTCGCAGAGATTCCGTTATGACCAACAACGCCCGCGCTTGCCGGAGCGACAAACGGGGAACGATTTTCGTGACGACACCAGCCGTCAGGTCGGGCTCCACGTGATCGGCGATCTGCAAGCCAGTGGAATCCAGCATGCCCTCGTACTTTCTCAAGACGTCAAGCAGTGACGCTTTGGAGAGAACAGACAGGTGGCACCACGTCCTGGTCCTAGTTACGGTCTGTCTCTTCGATGCCTGCCAGGACAACTGGCCAAAGTGGTCGCCCTGACGAAGAAGCTCGCCGTCGTGTACCAGTTCGCCGTCGATGATCAACCAGAGCGCATTACGGCCCATGTCGTACATCACCTCGCGCGGTGGCAAGCATAGCGTCGTCATCGCCAGCACACAGTCCACCAAGAACGCATCGGATGCTTCGAAATTGCTGATGGTATGCCGAGTCACCTGTCACCCCAGTAAGAAACATGCAATTGATTCGCCAGCAACCAGTACACACCTCGGCACGAAGCGAACGAGACAGCTCGTCGAGCAGAGTTCGCTCGTGAAACGCCTCAGAAGCAGCCGCTCGTCGGTTGTACTGCATGAACACGTGTAGGTCGGCGAGCAGGTCTTCCGGCAGGCGTGCCACCTCAGCGACATGCGTCAGGCGCTCCATAGTGAGCTGGAACGATGTCCGTTCGATATGTTCGGCATCGCGAATCAGCCCATGGAATCGCGTGATGATGAACGTGAACACGCCCGCCCCGATCGCCATGCAGGCGATCGCATAGATCTGTGTGGGTATGTACAACGTCGCCACGAGGTCGCCATATCCGATCGGGAACAAGGTCGACAACGACCACTGGAGGCAGGCAACGAAGATCGCCGAACCGGAAACCCTTGTACCCGTCAGGCCGACACGGTCGAGCCATCGGACATGCTCAGGCGAGTTGCGCTCGATGGCCCAGAGGATACACGCCGACCAATGCGCGGATATGCACAGGAACACAACGAACCGAATGACGCGATAGGCCGACGTGCGCATGGCCAGTTTCTCCTGCATCGTCTTGCAGAAGCGGGACAGGCGCAGCACGCGAAGTAGCTGCGCCAGACGAAGGATCTTCACGATCCGGAGGTGGACGGCAGCGGCGAACATGAGGTCCAGCGGAAGCGCCGAAATCAGGTCGACCATTAGCCATGATCGCGCGTACCGCACAGCGATTTCCCGACGCGACTTCACCCATTGGCCATCGCCACCGATGACGGCCGTGTTGAACTGGACGAACACGTCGATGATGAAGACGGCGTTGATGAACGCGTCGCCGAACGTCGTGTCGTACGCCGGGTGGAACACGCGCAGGTACGGCACGCGGATCGCCTCGATGAGAACGAGAGTGATGACCAGCGTCTTCCACCGCACATTCCAGACGGAGTTCTCGACGAACAGGCCATGCGCCGACCACAGCATGTCGGAGGGGCCGGCCTTCTCCAGCCGCATGGCGTCATCGTAATCGGTGACCCTGGACAGTTCACAGGCGTGTGGTTCGTCGTAGTCGCTGCCGTCCTGCGACCGCGAACGCGTCATGCTCCGACGCTCCTGGACCTAGTATCGTACGACAGTCTGGTCTGCCCGGTGTGAGAACCGCCCTGGTAGGTCAACGCAAATTGCGCAGGGCCATGACCTCGTTTAGCCACCACACGCAGAGCCCGCGAGCATTCGTGACGGTCGGGGGGTTCTTCCCAGAACCGTCTGGGAATCGTTGGACAGCGAAGCTACATTCCGGGGCCTGCGCCGCAGTCATCGGGCAATGCAACGGCGGTTCGACAGACGCGACCTCATGAGGAATAATGCCTTGGTCGGTCTGAATCTATTTTTTGCCCACGTCTGTAGGTGTAGGTCTTGAGTCTTGACGTGCTCGTCGTCCTGCAGTGCCGCGCTGTGCTGCGATTGTTTCAGTTGCAAAATGTCGGGCGCGCAGCTGTTCATGGCATGCTTGCTCGTGGCCCATATCGTGTCCGTGTACGTCTTCATGGTCGGCTTCATGCTGACGCGAATCGAGCTCCCGCGCCGGAGCGAATGCGACGCGTCGCCGACGGCGTACGACGCCGTCCGGGAGTTCGCCGCTGTCCACGACCTCAGTGGCGACTATTCCAGGCGGTTGGAGCGATGGCATGCGGCCGGGTCGCCGTCTGTTGTGCCGGAATGGGATGGGAATGGCTGCTGGATGCAGAGGCGGTTCCGGAAGGCGGTTCTGGTCGTCGTGGACGCCCTCCGGTTCGATTTCGCGCATTACGATCAGGATCTCGACCACGACGAGCACCTCAATTTCCGGAACCGTTTGAAGCTCTTCGAACGAATCAGCTCCACGAGTCCAGAACATGGCAGGCTGTACGTATTTGAGGCGGACCCACCGACAACCACCATGCAGAGGCTGAAGGCGCTAGTTACTGGCGGTATGCCGACCTTCATTGATTTCAGCAGCAATTTCGACAGCAATGCCATTCGGGAGGACAACATTGTCCATCAGTTCCGAAAGTCAGGCCTGCATCTGGTCATGATGGGCGATGACACGTGGATCAACCTGTTCCCGAACACGTTCCACAAAGCGTATCCGTACCCGTCGTTCAATGTTAAGGTATATGGCGACGATAACCAGTTCGGCAATGGCGGCGCTCTTACACAGAGCTGTATATGTTAGGACCTGCATACTGTCGATGATGGCGTCATTGCCCACCTGCGTCCAGAAGTTGACGCTGGGGCCTTCGACCTACTGATTGCGCATTTCTTGGGTGTCGACCACATTGGACATCGATTCTACGCCAATCATCCGACGATGAAGGACAAGCTGACCCAGCTCGACGGCGTCCTTGACGACCTTGTTGGAGCACTTGACAACGATACCATATTGTTCGTGTTCGGGGATCACGGCATGACGTCCGATGGCAACCACGGCGGGACAACCGCGAAGGAGGCCAACGCGGCGCTGTTCGTCTACAGCAAACGGGCCATCTTTCCGCGAAGCACTGGTCTCCGGCACCCGATTCATCCGTCGATCAAGCAGGTCGACCTGGTACCGACGGTCTCGCTGCTGATGGGAACGCCCATTCCGTACGCCAACCTGGGAATGGTCATTAGTGACATGTTCGGGTTGAATGGCGACCTGGCCCAGCGGGTTCACGCATTGCGCACGAACGCCTGGCAGGTCCAACGGTATCTGCACGAGTATTCCACCGAGTCGGATGTGTTCGAGACGGAATCGATGCAACATCTAACGTCTGAATTCCTCGCTGTCGATGGGCAGTACTTGGATGCGACCCTCGAAGACGCAGGCCGCCGGAATGTGGTACTGGAAGATATCGTTTCCCGGTACGAGAAGGTCCTGTTACGATCTGGAGAACTGTGTCGCGAGAAATGGACCGTCTTCAACCTGGAATTCATGGCCCATGGCCTGTTCCTGACCATTCTGACTGCTCTCGCAGCCACCTGCTATGTTGGGTTCGAACCTGTTCTATCCGCGCCTGGAATGGCAAAATCAGTTCTGGCCAGCGTCGTAATGCTGTCGCCCATCACTCACATTGTGGTTGGCCTGTCGGCGCTGTCCTCCATCGCATCGTCTGCCTGCATAGGTGCGCTTCTTCGAGTCATCTACGATGCTTTCGTGTCCGCCAGGCGCGATTTCGTGTTCCCGTCAATCCCAGTGGCGGGAACGCTGTTCATCATCGGGTGCTATATGGAAGGTCTCTTCACAAGCAGTTTGATCTCACAGGACGGGCTCGCGGTTCGCTACTTTGCCGTATCCATGGCACTCCTCCTGGGTCTGTTTGACTTGAGATTGCCAGGTGTTGATGGCTTCATCAGTGTGCTGAGTGCACTGGCAATCGCTATTCTGCTTCGAATCATGGGTGAAGGAGAGTCGTTTGGACCCGGTGCGTTGCTCTCTGATGAGTTCTTCTCACCGTCGCAGCTCTTTCAGACGTATGCTGGGCTGGTCGTACTTGCTGCCTTCATGGTGGCCCAGATATCCAAGCTTAACCAACCAGTCATGCGCGTTCTGCTTACCGTCTGGCTCGCTTCCATTCTGGTCGTAATTGGAGTGTACTGGTACAAGGACGTCTCTACGACGCTGGACTCGCATGCGTCTTTCCATTACTTGCCGAATTACGTCTACGTGACGTCTGCATTTGTAGCGTTATCGGTAACCAGCTCGTCTAAATTTGGTGTGAAGACTAACCGGGATACGTCGATTTCATTGCTTCTGGGGGCATTGACCGGCCCACTGCTGCTTGTCCAGGGCGCCCGCTCTCCTTCTGTCTACGCGGCAGCGTATTCAATCATTGGGCTGCTCGAGGCACGTCGCAAGCGAATAGGTTCTCGGGGGTGGACGGGTATCCCCGAAACCACGTTTATGTGGTTCCTGAGCGTGCGCGTGTACTTTGCGACGGGTCATACGAACGCGTTTGGCTCGCTTCAAGTCTCCGCCGCTTTTGTCGGATTCGAAACGTTCGAGTTCTACCGATCTGGGGCGCTGCTGGCGTTGAACACGTTCGGCATGTACCTCGTGTGCATTATTGGCCTTGCGCTGTTATGTCCAGACCTAGATGAGGCATCGTCGCCGCGGTTACATAAGCGCGATTCCCGACACCTTGGGTACGCTTTCGAGCGTCCCGCCATCTGCATGATGTTCCTGAATGCTGTCCGTGCCGGCTTGTCGACCCTCAACACCTTGATACAGCGTCGACATCTCATGGTATGGGACATTTTCGGTACGATCGTTCAGTTGCATCATGTGTGTGAAGCGCCCGGCACTGACTCTGGTCTGGTTCGCAGCACCCAAGCTGGTCTTCGACACGGTTGCCATGGTGCTCGTCGACGTCCTTGTCGTTGCTGTTGTTCGCGCCGCCCGACGATTGTAGCTGCTCTCTACCATATCATTGTCCGAATAAACGAATACGTTATCTCGAACATCGTCCCGATGCCTTGCCGCACACTTTCACATAATAAGACATGGGCACTGTCTGGGTCAGACGTCGGCGTCAGGATCCGACTACGGAAGCGGCTTTAGTGATAGCTCGAGTGGGCAGACTCGGGAACGTCCAGAACCGGCACTCCCGGTTAACGAGTCGGGGTGCACGGTCACCATGCAGGCCTGTTGGACGCGGCGCCGGACGCTCCAGGTGGTGCACCGGGATGCGGCAGCGGGCTCGCTGCTGGATTATGACGCTGAGCCGGGATTGACACGCCAGACGACAGCTGTCGGGCATGCCCTGCAGGTGGACCCGATCCCAGGCTCGCCGACTCGTACCCGGCGATTTGTCGTTTGCTGCCCGGGTTGCCAAGGTGCACCACCGGGCGCTGGCCGTCCGCCATCCGGTACTCATCAATGGCGGACCCAGCGTCGCCGTCGCCGCCGCCAGGGCTCCTGGTCCCGCAACACGAATCATCGTATGCGATCGCGCAATACAAGCAGGCGATGATCCCGAGCAGGAACAGGCCCACGCCGACGACAACGAGCGTCACGCGTATATCGCTGAAGTCGAGCGCTTTCAGATGGCCCAGGAACGTGTTCGGCAACGGCGGCGGGCTGTGCTGCGCCGCGATCTTCTGCTGCTCGATCAGACTCTGATCGACCAGCCGGCCGGGAGGGATCACGCCGCCAGGGAACTCCTGCGCGCACGTCGTCTGCACGATTCGCCCGGTGGCCACCAGCGCGTACGGCTGCGTCGACGAAGGGTACCCCGGCATCTGCACCGGCAGGTTCGCGCCCGACACCGTCACCGTGATCTCCACGCCCGGCTGGACGTTGCTATCCAGCACGACCCTCTCGACCGTGTTCACCCGGTCGTACCCACTGCCGCCATTCGCTGCCCAGCACGTTAGACGGCGTTGTCGCCCACTTCCGCCGTCGACGGTCGCCAACGTACCGTAAATCGTTGCGGCTGGCGACGTGCTGAGCGTGACGGTCAGGTCCAGGTCCTGGATGATGGTCGGGGACGTGCCCGCGATTTGTGGCGCGTCGGTCCATACCAGCGTGAAACGCGGTGGCCACAACGTGTACAGGTACGAGACGCAGAACGTGTACGTGTGGGTGTGGTTGCTGTGCGACAGGACCGGGTCGGCCCGGTTCGGCCCACGCGGCATGAACGTGACGTGGGCCGTGCTGTCCTCATCGGCGAAGTACAGGACGCGGTTCAGCCGCACGCGCCCGAACCCTTGCTGGTTGTCCGGCGGCGTCCCCGCGCTCTCCTGCACCAGGTAATTGTTCTGGATCGATCGGATCGACTGGATCGGGAACGACCCGCCGATGGCGATCGCCTTCAGCAGCGCGGCAGACGGCGAGAACCCGTCGGCGGCCGTCTTCGTGCCGGACGGCATGTACCCCTCGAGCAGGTACTGCCTAGCGAGCACTGCGAGAGCAGGAGGTCAGACGGTTGATGATGACGAGTGCCGCAACCAGGGGAGGGGCGTACCCATGTGGCCAGCGACCAACGGCGTGGCCATCGACGTGCCCTGATCGATGAGGAGGTCGTTCGTCACCGACTGGTTGCACGCCCCACGACCCGCGCTAATGAGTTGCAGGCCGTCCGCCACCAGGTCGGGTTTGAAGCGCCCGTCGCTCGTCGGCCCCAGCGACGAGAACTCGGCCTGCGACAGCGCGTCAGCGCTGGCGTCGAACAACGCGAAGGAGAGATCCCCGTCCGCGTACCAGGTCGTCTTGCGTGTTGTCGCCCCAGGTGCCAGTCACCTGGCACTCTTCGGACGACGGCTCCAACCCGTTCAGGCAGTACGTCTTCGTGAACATGAACGGTGACGAGACGCTGGCGCCGACGCCGATCACGTTCTTGGCGGTCGCGGGCGGCGTGACCGTCCCGGGGCCAAACTCGCCTTCGTTGCCGGCGGCGAACACGACCAGCATGTCCGGGTGGCGCCAGACGAACTCGTCGACGTCCTGGCAGGTGACCGTGTACTGCCCGTAGTCGGACGAGGTCGCCGACCCCCAGCTGTTCGAGTTGACGCGCCCGCCCAGCGCGTACGAATAGGGGAAGTAGTCGGCCTGCAGGCTGACCGGCAACGAGACGTCCCCGCCCGTCTCGATGTCGAAGAACGCCAGACGCGCTTCGTGCGCGCCGCCGTTGTACGACGACCAGGGCATGTCGTTGACGATCTTCCCGGCCAGCGTGCCGGACACGTGCGTCCCATGGCCGCTGGCGTCGACGGTGTCGCCCTCGGTGCCATACGCGTACTGGGCGATCTTCCGATGCCGCCCGGCCGTCAGGTTCCAAGGGTTCGTGCTGCCCACGATCCGGGTGTACACCAGCGGGACGTCGGGGTCGTGGAAGAAACAGTTCGCCTCGCTGATGCCCGTGTCGCTGACGCCCAGGATCTGGCCCTGCCCGCGTATGTTCCGCCGACTCATCAGCAGGTTGTTGTCGTCGTCGCCGTACATGTCGTCGTTCTGCAGCAGCGACTTCCCGAAGTAGTTGTGCAACTGGAAGCGCTCGCGTCGGCTCACCTGTCATTGATCGCTGCGCATCAGGTCATGCATCATCCGCTGGGCGCCCAGACACCACCGACCGTGAGGACGTTGGGCAACGACGCCAACCAGGCGATCAACGAGTCGATTTGCGCCTTGGTCGGCGATGCCTGCGGCGCATCGGCCGGATGGATGGCGAAGATTCGGACGCGGCAGGCGGCGTGAGCGTTCGTCTGGAACGTCAGGCCGACGGTTGCGGGTGCCTGGGCCGCCCAGGACGCACCGGCCGTGTTCGCCGCATCGACGTTGCATTCGGCAGGGACGTCCCGGGGCAGCAAGGCCAGCACCTCGGAATCGTCCAGGTTGGTGTCGGACAGGGCCTCGAACCCGGACGACGGCGACGACGACGACGATGACGATTTGTAGGCAGGACGCCATTCGCCGATCCAGACGACCTGCGGGATGGACTGGACGCGGACCAGGCCGGCCCGGTCGGTGTAGACGATGAAGGCGTTGTGCGGGATGTACCGGTGCAGCGGGTGGCCGACGGCCTGCTCGAGAGCCTGCTTGACGTCGACTGCGACAGGGGCGGCGACCTGCACGACGTAGTGCATGGCGTAGGCGGGGGCTGATTCGACCGCGACAGGGTCGGCGTGGTTCGTGTCGATCACGGCGGACTGCAGGAGGATCATCCTGGTGTGCACCGTACCGTCCACGTAGCTGGGCCACAGGGACGCATCGTGGTGCCCGGGCAGGTGGTCGCCGGACGCCAGCAACGCGGCCGCGATAATCGCTAGCACGTTAACGGCGGATGCCATCACGTCGCGATGCTGGGGAACGATTCGATACCGTGTACGCTACGCTGCCCGGGTTCGATCCTGGCACGATATCTGTCGTGCCCGGTCCGCATGGTACGTTCACGCGCCGCCCGACGGCATTCGCGGTTGTTGTTGTTCCACGCTCATGCCGTTGGTACGTACGTCGCAGGTGGTGGGAACCGGGAACCCACAACCAGCCGGTGACACCGTCGCCCGCTCTGTGACTGCGTGTATCCCGCGCCGTTGTTCCCCGTCTCGCCCTGTCCGAAGCTGCAGCCGGGTTCGTGCGCTGGGCCCAAGTCAGGAGGTGCCCCGGAACGCTCTGCAGAACATGAACCAGACGGTGCGTCACGTCGTCCAGGACATGGCATGACTGCAGCCGTCGCCGATGGATCCTCCAGTGACGGGTACGATTCAGTGGTCGGATCGCGAGGTACGCACTGGGTATGTCTCGGCTGTGGGCGTGTCTGCTCGCGGCTCTGCTGCTGTCCCCATCTGCGGGCGCCGGCCGCTGGACGATCCTGGGCCGGTTGCGCATCTGGCGCGGGTTCGTCGCGCCGGGCCCGCCGCCCTATGCCCAGTCGCCGGCGTCGCCGGCGTTGACGTTCACGATGTGGGCGTACCTGGACCCGTGGAACAAGCTGTTGAACCATGGCGGGTACGGGTTCCTGAGCCTGTTCACTGTGTCTACGACAGCGGGCGACGTGTTTATTCGACTGCCGGCGCTGTACGTCATGTTCCCGAACGTGCTGCACATCAGCACGGGCTGGCACGCCGGCGGTAGCAACCAGCTCTACGGGGCCGTCACGCCGCCCAACACCGAGGCAGTCCTGTTCGGCCAGTGGGCGTTCCTGGCCGTCACCGTTAACAACACAGCCTCCACCCAGCCGCTCAACCTATACTATGCGACGAGCCCAACGGCCAGCCTGGCGCTACTACCTGCCAGCACGAACAGGAAGCCATTACCTCTCGATCAGTCCGCCGTGTTCACGACCGATCCCATAATCCAGACCGCGCTGGCCGTCCTGCACAACGTGACGCTGTACGACCGGGCGCTGAGCGCAGCAGAGCTGGACCAGGTCAAGTCGTCGACGGCGCCGCCGCCCATGGCGTTCACGAGCGGGCAGTTGTCGTACCAGGCCAGCGGGAGCCGGGCCGGCGGGTTCGTCTACGAATGGTTGCCGAATTCGGCCAGTGTCGCCGAGGCGGCGCCGGCCACGAACGGCCTGTTAAACGTGTCGTGCCCGGCGGGCACTGGGGCGCGTATCGCGCGTATCCTGTTCGCATCGTACGGGACGCCACAAGGGGACTTCCCGTCGTTCACGATCGGCCTCGTGCACGCCAACACCAGCCTGGCCGTCGTCCAGCGGCTGTGCCTCGACAAGCCCTCCTGTACCGTGCAGGCCAACGATACGACGTTCGCCCCCGCCCCAGCACCTGGCGTCCGCAAATGGCTCGCCGTCGTCGCTCAGTGCAATCGGATGTCATCGTCGACGACCAAGACGTCGGCGTCAACCACCAGGCGGCGCGTGACGATCAACCTGCCGTCGAGGAAGTTGACCCCAGGGTTCCCGCCGACGTCGCTGGTGGTACGTCCTCCCACATCGAGAGCCCCGACGACCACAGGTCGCAGCCTGGGATCAGGGCCGGCGGCGCCTTCGCCCGGGGCGACACCGGCCACCTCACTGGTGAAGGCCCCTTCGCAGGTCCAGGCGACGACCCGGACGACGTTGGGACCAGGCCCAGGGCCTGCACCCGGGGAGACAGCCAGTCCCTCGGCGTCGCCGAGTCCTACCCGACCGCTGTCGGACTCGACAACGACTGCGGCGCTCGCCGGGTGCCTTGCAGGCGTGTCCCTGGGGATGATCGCGGCGTGGTGGCTGACGCGTCGGCAACGGAAGCGGTCAACAGCACGCGCGCTGTCCCAGCCCACGATCCCCCAAGCGGCGTTCCCCGTGCTCATGCATGCGGCATCTGCACCTGCACAGTACTTCCCGACGGCCGCCTTTGAAGGCACCGTACGTTGCGAATTCGTTGGAGACGGCGGGCGCGATCTGAGCAACGTGCCAACACAGGCGTCGGTCGAGGCGAGCAACCGGTACTACTTGCCACCAGCGTCGGCGCCGTACCAGAATTCGCCGCCAACCGGGACGGCGACGCTGGGGCGACCACGACGGGAGGAAGCGCACAACAACGTCCATCAAGACACATACACGTCCACGACAGACGCGGGCACCTACTCGGACGACTAGCGGCGTCGGTCTGTTCGTCACCGATAACCTACACACGTCGTATTGTGCAAGCACCCCGTCGTCCACCAAGGAACCGCACCAATAGTGGCCCTACAACGTACCCGATCGTAGTACACCACATCATGTCGCGCCTATGGGTGTCCGTCTGGGCGGCGATCCCGTTGTTGTCGTTGCTGTCGGCACCTGCCGGCGCCGGCCACTGGACGATCGTGAACCGGACGCGAATGTGGCGCGCGTTCATCGCGCCGGGCCCGCCGCCCTATGCCGAGTCGCCGGCGTCGCCGGCGTTCACGTTCACGATGTGGGCGTACCTGGACCCGTGGAACCAGCGCCTGAACCAGGGCGGGTGGCCCTACCTGAGCCTGTTCACCGTGCGGTCGACAGCGGCGAACGACTATTCGCGTCTGCCGGCCGTCTACGTCTGCCTGCCCGCCAGCCTGCACGTCAGCACGAACTGGGCGGGCGACAGCTACGGCGCCATCACGCCCGCCTCCGTCCAGGCCGCCTGGCTCGGCCAGTGGATGTTCCTGGCCGTCGTCATCGACAACACGGCCGCCCAGCAAGTCGCCCTGTACTACGCGGCGAACGCCACCACCGCCCTGACGCTGCTGCCGGGCAACACGAACGGGCAGGCGCTGCCCCTGAGGACGTCCGCCGTGTTCAGCACCGACTTTCAGATCCAGACCGCCCTGGTCGTCCTGCACAACGTGACGCTGTACGACCGGGCGCTGAGCGCGCCCGCGCTGGACCAGGTCAAGTCGACGACGGCGCCGCCGCCGATGCCGTTCACGAGCGGGCAGTCGTCGTACCAGGCCAGCGGGAACCTGGCCGGCGGGTTCGTCTACGAATGGGTGTCCAACTCGCCGCTGTTCCCCGAGCCGGCGCCCGCCACGAACGGCCTGCTGACCGTGCTGTGCCCTGTGAGCGGCACGAGGATCACGCGCGTCCTGTTCGCGTCGTACGGGACGCCACAAGGGGACTTCCCGTCGTTCACGATCGGGCCCGTGCACGCGAACGCCAGCCTGGCCGTCGTTCAGCAGCGGTGCTTAAGCAGAACGTCGTGCACGCTGCAGGCCAACGATACGACGTTCGCGCCCGACCCCGCACCCGACGTTCGCAAGTGGTTCGCCGTTGTCGTCCAGTGCAATGGGCGGGCGACAACCAGAAGGGCGATGTCGCCGACCAGCATTCGTCGGCACACGACGATCCCGCCGCCGGCCACCCCTAGGACGAACCCGTCGTCCCGGCGAGCGAGGGTGTCCAGTCGGCAACGTGGAACAAAGCAGCCGACCCTGACGTTCCTGGTGAGGTCGACGACGAGGGCGCTCGCACGGGTGGCGAGCGGTCCTGCAACGGGCGGCGCCGTCAGACGTGGCTCGCGACCTGTGCCTCACTTGAGCGTTGCGGCGACGTCGGTGGCCGGTATGGGGCCCCGAGCGATGCCGGTGCCGCCATCAGGGGGACCCGCCGGTACCGCCTCCGACACGGGCGGCTGGCCGCTGTCGAAACCGACGACGGTGGCGGTGTTCCTGGCGTGCGTCGCCGTGCTGCTCCTGGCGATCACCGTCGCGTACGCCCTGAAGTGTCGCCGGCAGCAGCGCATGACGATGCCGGTCGCCGCGTACCTGGGCCGGCAGCCGCAATGGCCCATCGTCATGCAGGCGCCGTCGTCCCCTGCTGTGCCCTACCCGCGCTACTTCCCGGCCGCATCGCTGGACGCCAGCGTACGTCCGCGTTGTCGAACCCGCAAGCGGCACCCGCCTGACACGTTCGACAGGGGACGACAGGGTCAGGACGTCACTCGGCGGCGACGGCCCCGAATCCGACAGCGCGGTGGACGTCGGCGCGGCGATCGAGACGGGAGCAGGCGCGCGACAAGTTCGACCAGGGCGCGTACACGACGACGACGACGTCGGACGAGAGCAGCGTCGACTTGTAGGTCGGGCGACACGCGCACGCGTCCAGCAGACCGGTGCCCGCCGTTAACCACGACGATCGCAACCGGTACACATACACACGCACACGGTTATGTCGCCGCTCTGCCTGTGCGTGTCGATCGCGTTCCTGTCGGTGATGGCTGCCGGGGCCGGCCGCTGGACGATGGTGAACCGGACGCGCACGTGGCGCGGGTTCGTCGCGCCGGGCGCGCCCCCGTACGCCCAGTCGCCGACGTCGGCGTTCACGTTCACAATGTGGGTCTACCTGGACCCGTGGAACCAGCTGCTGAGCCCGAGCGCGTCGGCCTACCTCAGTCTGTTCAACGTGCGTACGCCGACGACGCCCAGCGACGATTCGCGACTGCCGGCCGTGTACCTCGTCCTGCCCAACCGCCTGCACGTCAGCACGAACTGGGCGGGCTCGAACTACGGCGCCATCACGCCCGCCGCCGTCCAGGCCGCTGGATTCGGCCAGTGGATGTTCCTGGCCGTCGTCATCGACAACACGGCCGCCCAGGAACTCGCCCTGTACTATGCGGCGAACGCCACCGCCGCCCTAACGCTGCTGCCGGGCAATACGAACGGGCAGGCGCTGCCCCTGAGGCCGTCCGCCGTGTTCAGCACCGACGTCGCGATCCAGACCGCCCTGGTCGTCCTGCACAACGTGACGCTGTACGACCGGGCGCTGAGCGTCGCAGAGCTGAACGTAACGAGATCATCGACAGCGCCGCCGCCCATGCCGTTCAGCAGTGGGCAACCGTCGCAGCGGGTCAGCGGGAACCTGGCCGGCGGGTTCGCCTACGATTGGTTGCCGAATGCGCCCGATGTCCCCGAACCGGCCCCGGCGACGAACGGCCTGCTGACCGTGTCGTGCCCGGTGAGCGGCTCCAGGGTCACGCGCGTCCTGTTCGCGTCGTACGGGACGCCGCAGGGCGACTTCCCGTCGTTCACCGTCGGCACCGTGCACGCCACCGCCAGCCTGGCCATTGTTCAGCAGCGGTGCTTAAGCAGAGCGTCGTGCACGCTGCAGGCCAACGGGACGACCTTCGCGCCCGATCCGGCACCTGGCGTTCGCAAATGGCTCGCCGTCGTTGTGCAGTGCAACCAGACGCTGACTTCCACCACCACCACGACGTCGCCGAAGACACGTCGTCGCAGTACGCCTGATCCAAGGACCAGTCGCCGAGCGACCACAGCCGTGATGCGGTCGGGCACACGACCCGGAACAAGACAGGCGATCGTGCCAACACAACAGGCGGGCAGGCAAGCAGCGTCGAGCAGGAAACCCGTTCCGACGACAAACAATGCCCCGGTCAGTACCAGCAGGGTCTCGCGACGGGTGGCTCCATCGACAACCGCTCTTGGCCGGGGACCACGACCAGGGCCTGCGCCCACAGGAGGAACCGCTTCGTCGGGGGCTGGGAGCTGGTTGCTGCCGTCGTCGGCAATCATCGTGGCGCTCGGTGGATGTGCCGCTGGGCTGATCCTGGCGATCGTCATCGCGTGTTGCATGAGGCGCCGGAAACGGGAACCGGCGGCGTCCAATCCGCAGGCTCTGTACACGAACCCTCACCCGATGCCCATCGCCCTGCACGTTCCTTCTGCGTCTGCGCTGTACTTCACACCCGCGTCGCTTAGCATGATCGTAAGTTCGCACCGTGTTGCCGACGGGGCCGGACCACGATGGCGTACTCAGGATTGCCAACAGGGAACGCCTGGGCCCAGTAGCGGTTACACGGCGCCCGCACACTCGTTGCCACAACGACCTGCGACCGCGTCCATGCGACGATCGAGACGAGAGGAAGCGCGCGACAAGTTCGGCCAAGGAGCGCACACGATGACCATGTCGTCGGGCGAAAGCACCGTCGACGACTAGCAGCGGGCAGCGATACACCAATGAGGGATTACGAACGCGTAGGATTTTATTGAGTTGCCATTGGATGCAAACGCCTACGTACCCTAGGACAGCAGCGGGCCCCCCTTTCTTTGGTCCGGCAGGAATGATGCCACGAGGTGTGTCATCGTCGACGACGGCTCTCCATGCACCATAGCACCGAACTAGCTAGCTGACCGAGTAGGGGGCCGGGGCCCCTACCATGAGTCACCCTTCGAATGAAGCTGTAGCAAACATGTGTGTGTTATTTATTCAACATCAAGCGAATGATTGCTAATGACTGTCAAAGAATTGGTGGCAGCTTGTAGCTGCTCACCATAGCGTGTGAAACCCTGATGCAGGGTACATTGACACGATTGCCAATTTGGACGGGTATCGGTGATGTAGGGTCGCCCCATACTGATAGCGCTATCGTTCTCTGTGTCAGTACAATACCGATATCTGCGTTATCGGCATCGTAAGGCGAGACGGCATTGTCGTGGAGCGTGTTCAAGACGTCAGATAAATGTTCCGGATTCTGGGCCTCATCGATATCCAGGTCCGCACTGGGCGTGCATTTGGTCCTGATGAATGACGTGTGTCGCCCATGGATCCCACAGCACCTTGGAGAAGAATGGGATATGTTCCAACGCCTTCCCTTCGTTTCCGTGCTCATCCGTCCATTCTCAGGACCAAATGCACGTCCAGTGCGGACCTGGATATCGATGAGGCCCAGAATCCGGAACATTTATCTGACGTCTTGAACACGCTCCACGACAATGCCGTCTCGCCTTACGATGCCGATAACGCAGATATCGGTATTGTACTGACACAGAGAACGATAGCGCTATCAGTATGGGGCGACCCTACATCACCGATACCCGTTCAAATTCGCAATCGTGTGCAGTGTACCCTGCATCAGGCCGGTTTCACACTCTATGGCGAGCAGCTGCAAGCTGCCACCAATTGGCGTTCTTTTCACAGTCAAGGCAATGCCATCCGCGACATCCGCCAGGACGACACTGACCTCCAGGGACGCCGCCATGCTTTGGACGGATGAGCACGGAAACGAATTAGGGAAAATGTTGGAACATCCCATTATTCTCCAAGCTGTTGTGGGATTCATGGGCGACACACGTCAAAGCATGGCGGCGTCCCTGGAGGTCAGTGTCGTCCTGGCGGATGTCGCGGATGACATTGCCTTGGCATGTTTCAACGTCGTCAGGAGCGGTGAAACGGCAGAGGAAGTGGACGACGCAGATCCGTCTGTTCGTAGGCGTTTTCCAGTAATGTCTCGAGTTTCCATACAATCTTTGCCTGAGGCCCGCTTGCCAGCCATGTTTAAACGTGGTGTAGGTCCGGGTCATATTGGTGGCGCTGATGTCTGGTGACACTTTCCAGTTGACGCGGTCCAAATGTGGTAACAGTTCCCAGTTGACGCGGTGCAAATTTTGCCGTTTGTACAGTCATATGTTGCTACTTACGGTGGAAACAAATATTTGCATCACTCGGAAGAAATATTTGGATCACGAGGAAAAAATAGTTGCATCAACAGGAAGAAACAAGTGGATCAAGCGGAAAAAACGTGTGGATCATGATCCATTTATTTTTTCCGTCATGGCGATAACGTGGGCCTTTCAGTGAATGGTGACTTTGGATCATTCGGAACACCTTCGTGAGCAGCATCTTCTTCTAACTGCGTTGCATGAACCTGACCGTCGCAGAACTTCTCGACAAACTCCTTCGTCAAGCGCGAACAACCGAACACTTCGCGCAAATGCTGACAGCCAGCTGGAGTAAACTCGTCATAGAACTGCGGCAAGTAACTGTTCAGCAGATCCTCGACATCGACAGAGAGGGCTGGGCACGTGCGCGCTTCATCTCCGTGATGCGCCGACTCGTAGAGCTTCTGCGTGAAGACGGGTCGTCTATCCTTACAGTACGCGAGGAACTCCCTCATATGGTCGTACGTTCGCCGAATATCGTCAATTGATATGCGGTTCACCTCATCCAGTAGACATCGCTTCATAGTCGCCTTCCCAATATGAACCGTCACCCGCTATCAGTTTAACTTGCCACTGGGACAACTCTTCAGCAAATGCTCGTTCGCGTTCCGATATCAACCTGTAGCGTTCGATTTTCCTGTTGGCGACCGCGCGAACGTGATCAGCTACACACTGGAGTTGCTGAAATTGTTGCAATGCATGTTGCCGGCTTTTCTCTCGAGCAATTCGTCGTTGTTCATCAAGTCGTCGCTGATTGGCAGCGTTTAGGGTACCGGAAACCGCTGGGGTGAACCGGATGTCTGCGACTCGTGGATCACACGCGATGGTTGGATCCAGCCGCGGGATGCTTTCTGGGTTCTTCGCCGGACGGCCGCACCGAGCTGCAGACGATGGATCCTGTAAGCCAACTTCCAAATGTTGGTACTAACATGCAGGTGTACCTCTCGAGCTACGTTGCTGCGCTGCAGCGTTCGATGCTGAGGTGGCCGCCTCGTCGTCGCCCGCTAACGGCGGCTCCCCGTGATCCATTAATTTTTGACCGTTGATCCACATATTTCTTCGGGATGATGCAAACATTTTTTTCCGCGTGACCCACTTGTTTCTTCCTGTTGATGCAACAATTTCTTCCTCGTGATCCAAGTATTTCTTCCGAGTGATGCAAATATTTGTTTCCACCGTAAGTACATGGCGAACGACCCCGCTGAAGTGGCCGTTGTCGTGAGCCCGTCGAATGGCCGGTTGCTACGTACTCCCTCTGTTTCACAAAAATACCGCGATTTGTAAAACATCGAAAGATTAACCCTTTATGGCTTCGGAGTTTTCGACGCAATCGTGTCGCAAATACAAACTGCAATATCTTTTTAAATATTGCACGCAGGGAGGTCTGACCAACAGATTCGAATAGAACACGACGCGAGGAGCATACAGATGGTTTCAGCCCATCCAGACGACAATTGTAACAAAAGTTGGATTATGCGGAAAGACGCTTCGACACGATCGTTGGTCGAACGCCGTCCGCCGTACATGTTCCCTGAGCTGCGTCATCCGATCATCAGCGAGGCCGGTCACCGGTTGACAAAGATGCCTGCGTCTCCGCCCGCCGCCAGCCTTCACGCACATCAAATGCTATACGGCAGCGGTTCGCCGGACGATGCTGGCGCTGATCGCCCGCCGCACGGTATTGCACCGACGTCGTTCGCCGGCCTGGCGTTTGCAGACAAGCGCTTCAACGTGTTTGCGCCGGTGCGCCCCACCGAGGCGAAAGTCGTGCAGTTAGCTGCGGTCCTGTTCATTGTCGAGAAAATGACGCTAGCGCAGGCCCTGGCCGTGCGGTACACACTCGAGGCTTTGGCAATGCGATCGGATATCCAACACACGCTAGTCGAATCCGTCGCCGATGTCTTTCATGGGGGCCTCGCGCAACCGAACGCGCAAGTCGGATCACCAACCACTCCTTCACCGTCGCCAGCAAATCGGCCCATCTCTGTACTCACCGCCGAGCAGGTTTAAATCAACACTCTAGAGGCTGTAAAATGCTCCACTCTAATTTTTAAACCCATGGATGCTCTTTGCAGCCGCGCCCTGCTTCTTGCTCGGACGTTTCGGCGTGCCTCACAGTGCACAAAGCAGAGAGTCACTACCGTCACACGATCGATCCACGAAGTCAGGTAGTGGTAGCCCACAAGGGGCCCTTGTCCTGCGTGAAATGCGACCGGACGGGAAGACGGATTGTTGTATCGAACTGAAAAGCCCGAGAGAGTGGTGCCCTGGCGATGACGACAAGCGATGGTGTGCGGGTGACCGAGGAGACTCATCGCCTGGCAATGAAGCCGTTGTCCGCAGAATTCTGCTGGAACTCATTGTGAAAGTCGACCAGGAATTCGTGGACGCTCGGCGATACGACGCGTTGGGCGGGCTCAGGTGCCGACATGTTGTGCGCTATCATCTCCAGGTGGCAAAGAACGTCGTCGAACTTGTGGGGAGCGTCGGGGCGCCTCCACACCTCGTCCTGAGCACAGGACAGGAAATATGCCGCTGTGCGACCCAGGCTCCACATGTCGGAGGCCGCCGAATAGACGCCGGCGTCCAGCGCTTCCGGCGCGATGTACCCTTGGGTACCGGCACCGGGTCGCAGCTCCACGCCCGTCTGCGGGTCGTCCACACGGCACGCCAGATCGAAATCGGTCACCCGCCAACCTTGCACGGCGACGCTGTACATGATGTTGTTCGGGTTAATGTCGCGGTGGACAATGCCGGCGCGAGATAACGTGCCGAGTGCGGCCAAGCCGTCGATAAAGAAGCGCACAAGCACCAAGCCGATGTCGTTAACTGACAACTGCCCGAAATCGACGTCGTCGAGGCGCTCTTCAACAAGAACAACGCCGCCGCCGTTGCTGCGCGGCAAGACGATGGACCCGAACAGGCGTGCGACGCCGTCGCCCTGAGAGTCCCGCATGAGCGCGGGCTCTTCGGCGGCGCTGCCCATCTTGTGTTTGACGGCGAGGTCATCGACGAGTGCGACAGACGCAGCTTGGCGAGTACGACTTGGTCCGTCGGAGCGTCCGCGTTTGCGCGGTGGACGACCAGAAGAACTCGTGCGCGGACTCCATGATTGTTTCGACGGCGTCCGCTGCGAATGCGGCCGCTTCGCCGTGGATGGCCGCGATGACGGTGGGGGGCCAAACGAAGTCGGGTACGGAAACACGTCCTCGACGTCGCCATGCGACAGCATCGCGTGGAAGACACTGGCCTGACGACGCACGGCGTCGCAAAAGGAGGACAAAGAGCGGAGCCGGTTCAGGACGTCGGCTTGTTGCGGCGCCGGATCAGGAGGGGGTCTTGTGCGAGCGACTGCAGCGGCGGCCGATGCGACGCGATGCGCCAACTCCGTGAGGAACGCCTCATTGTCACGGTCCAACGACTGCGGCGCCTCAATGTCGCTGTAGACACCCTGGAGCTGCACTGCTTCATGCGAAGGCGTCCGTACGAACGATCGCCAGGTCGGGTCGCAGCGAGCAACGAACGACACACGGCCCGCATCGTGGTCGTTATCAAAAATCGGAATCATGACAACTGGCTGGAATTGGAACGCGCCGACAAGCAACCCGAACTGGCGCAAGCTGCTCCGTTCGCCGACAGGACGACGTCGAACAGAACCGATGCGTGCAAGCAGCGTCACCGCCATCATGACGAGCAATTTGCGGAAATCCTTATGATCTTCTTCGTTCCCGACGGCGTGCGACGATACCTCGACCAGAAGCAGAGGCAGCTGCCGTGCTCTGGCGACACGATCCTCATCGTTGTTATCCGGAGCCAGCATGCACGCGTAGTCAGCGAACTGCGGGGAGTACCCCTCAATCACGCCGGCCATAGACAGCTCCAACACCGACGTCAACAGCGGTTTGGTCAGCGGACGCAGCAATGCGTTAAGGAGCCGGTCCCATAAGCGGCAGTGGAACTGCAGCTCTTGGCGCTCGCCGCTCAGGGTTGATTGCTGAAACTCGACGACGACACCGATGGCGACCTCCCGACAGTACCGGACGTACTGATTCTTGATGATATCACCACCGTTGTTGACGTCGAGCGACCGCTTGACCATGCGCGATGGGAACCAGTCTTCTTCTGGCAGCAACGCCATCATTGTGTCGCCGTCTCCTGAGACCTCGTTCTGCCAGGCGATGCTCCCATACGCGTCACGGTTGAAGTTGGGAACCAGCTGCTGCAGCGCATAGTCTGAGACGACGCCAAATTGCGACAGGGAATATGCCCGAGACAGGGACGCCAACGGGAACTTATTGCGCTGCATGGACGGCCTCAACTTGTTATACTCGTGGGCGGCGGTGTCGGACGCAGCGGCTGCCAGATCACCACGACGGTACTGCGGTGGCAAGGCAGGTATATCGGCAGCGGCCCGCAGTCGGTCGTTGTACATCTGAATTAGCATGTTGGCGTGCTGTTCGGACCGCCGATCAGCGGGCAAAACCGCTATCGCTTGAAAATACAGCGAAGTTTGGTCCATGTCGGCGCGTGGGCTTTCACGATAGGCGGCGACGACCCGCATTAGATCATCGGCACACTCGTTGAGCCATGATGACGAGGAGGGCGACAGCGGTGCCGACGACGACGATGACGCCATTGATGATGATGATGCGTTGCGGAATGCGCAATGGCCAAGTCCGTGGAGCGAGCAGCCTCTCCGAGAACACGCGCGTTGTACGTGGCTCGCAAACTGACGGGACTATGGAAGACGTGGAGTCGGGTCTGGTCCCGAAATCACGCAACCCTGGATGACTTACATGTCGCTCGGACGCTCCAGGAACGGCCTCATTCGCTCATCGTGCGTGCGCAGCACCGAGGTCGACGCGCACGCGCAGATGTCCCGTCGGGCTGGCTCCAACACGGCGACCCTCTCCAACTGGCGTTGACGTCCGTCCTCCATACGTGACGGCAAGTGTGATGAGAGCAGTGTGCCTCGGCTTCCATCGCGACGAACCGAAACGCGCAACACCAAAAGAAACTGGCAGTGTATTGGCTGACGGTCAGAGAAAGACGTTGCGGACGCGGACGACTGTGTTTGCACGGTCACCTGTGACGTGTACCTGGGCAACACAGTTAGAGAGCTGCAATTGAACGTTGGTAAGGTAGGGGATGCCTACGGCCGGGAGCATTCAGGCACCAACAGGCAGCGTCGTCTCCAGGGACCGTAGTTGACAGGGTCGCTCCTGTCATGTTGCCACGCGGAATTATGCAGACCAGATTCGCGTCTAATTTATGTTGCCGCCTGTGAACCGACTGCCGAAGCCGTCGGTTGCCGTGGACGTTTATTCAAACTGCGCGGCTGCGCGACCCCCGTCGCGGCCGTGCCATAACAGCTCGCACGAGTACGACATTATTCGGGACGATTTCGCAGAGCGCCTGCCAGGGTGTATCCTTGGAGCCAGGGGCGTAGGATCCAGCACCGTCACCTGTCCAAACCGCACAAGTTAGTAAAAGTACAAATGATTCGTCCAACCGTTTCAAGCACGTGATATCGCTATTAGAAGTGCGGGTGTACACCCACGAGCGCTCCGCAGACGTCGACGCGTTCGAGCGCGCCGGATGCCGGGTCATGGTCGACCGGAAGCCGGACGATGCGGACCTGGTCGGTCTGGCTGGCGCTCCATCATGGAAGATCTGTTGCATTTCGATCACGTCCTGGTCTCCAAATGCACGAGGTGCAATATTGGGTTGTCGCAGACCGAACGACAACACGGTCAGACGGTACCGCTGTTCAACTTGATGTCCATGTTCGGGCGCTCATCGTCGACGACCGTGTCCGTGAATGACCTACTGGGCAAACTGCCCATCTCTGAGCACGACATAGTCTGCTCGACTTGCTCACAAAAACTCGACACACTCGAGCAGAGGCCTACACCAGCTCCCTGGCGTCCCGGTGGTCCAGGACGGTCGTCATTGCAATGCACTGGACGGATGCCGACCATTCCGGCAACGCCCTGAGGGTAAGCTTACGCTTTCATCGATCGACAACGGCAAAGTGACCCGAGCTGTGCGACTTTGACAGGTGGATTGCCCCGTCAAGTTCCTGTTCGGCGAGACTCTGCTGCAACTGTGCGGCCTCGCCATCAGCTTGCCATCGCAGGCCGCCGGGCAACGCAAGCTCGTGGCCATCTGTTTGAGCGAGGAGAGTCGCTACGCGCAGACGAAGCAGTACTTCTTGTGCGATGGTGAGACCGTACACAACGTCGCCGACGGCGATGACGTGCGCGCTCACCTACAGAGACCCGGGGCGCGACCGCTGAGCGTCGTCTACGACCACGCGGGCAAGCTGGTGTCCACCGACCGTGACAACCTCGCTTCGACGCAGGGCGCGGACGCCCAGTGCGAACAACAGAAGAGCACGTCGCCGAAGCGTGCAAACGTCGATGGATCCGGCTGAGTTTATCTCATCCCCGATGTTTACCATCTGCAGTACTGCTTTCCCGCACCCACCGCCTCCGACGTTTGTAGTGATTTCCGGCAGCACCGGTTGACCTGCCTGCGATAAGCAGTGTGGTTTTCGACGATCCATAAACCGCTGTGCTGGCCGTTCTGGCACAGGCCTATGCAACCGACGTGTCGTGATGCCAGTGGTGCCGAAACGCCGAACGTTGTCGAAGGCTGTGACGTCCTTCAAGCTTCGAGACGTTCCCGGTGAGAAGCTAACTGAGCTCTCTGGCTGTCTGCTGATAGCCTCTCAGTCTATGACGTCAACTGTCTCTCTCTGGTGACTATTGTCAGTCTTCTTTATTTCGGGCCGTCTGGCCTCACGCCCTCCACTGTGTCTCCGGAGTCCGCGACGGGCTCCGGAAGTCCGCGGTCTATTCTTGGAAGCACACGACTGGTCTGACGGGAACTGCGCATGTCCGGCAAGTGATCGGCGGTCTCGGCGGCCGTGCCATGACAGGGGGTGATGACCGTGAACAACATCATAGGTGCTGCTATGCTGTACATATGATACAAAGGCACACATGGGAGGCCGGGGGACTGGCACGACAACAACCATGTATCGTCGTCCGGGATGACAATCCAACTGTATTCCCGCACCTTGGTATTGCTGACACACCAGCCCACATGAACCTATTAGAATGCGAGCGTGACTTTCCATTCGCGGATGTGAGGTACAGTCAGTCTAGACTGCGGGAATGCGTGTGTAACTCGTCCGGTTCGTGCGGCAGCAGAGTGACGTATGTTCAAGTCGTGCTCTAACGGCAGGAACAGGGTAATTACAGGGGGCGAGGGGATCCAGTTTTTAGGTGGCGAGGGGCGTCGCCATCGATATTCCGAAAATATGTTCATTCGTCACAATCATATGGTATAGAAAATTAAGAAATGATATCCATTCGTCACATATGCACCATGCAAATTGAAACAGGGACACGTGGACAATGGCAGGACAATAACAGAATGAATTTAGTAGTCCGTGAACTGCCACGGCAACACCGTGAGAATGTCCGGAATGTCCGCAAAGCCAGATAGGTCAGTCAGCTACGAACTCCGCCACGGACTGCGAACTCAAGGTCGCAACAGTGTCCTGATGCATTTAACCTAACAATTAAGCGTTTATTATAGAAATGCATATTGCACTTGTGCCGAATGGATATCATCTCTTAATCTCAGCTCGATTTTCGTTAATGGATTGGCTCAGGGGGGGGGGGGGGCAACAGCAGCATCCACAGCTGACCTGTACAGCATGGACAGATAGTGAACGCCTCAGTCCATGGTTATGACGGCGCGGGCCGCGTACGCGGCCAGTGGAGCAGCGGGAAGAACCTGCCATGGGTCCAAAAAGGGGTCTGTCCAGTCCAGTATACGGAGATGATGGGGTCTGAACCAGTCCGGTATACGGAGATGCCGGTCATGCGATGATGCCGGCAGATCAGACTGTCGAAGCTGGATAACATGCGCATAGCGTTGGCCGATGTCCATGATCGGTATTACCATTGCGGCCTCGCTGGTACTGCTGGCCCCATTGTACGTACGCCCCTGCGAAACCTGCGTACAACGCCGGCGTTCGAACTGAACTCCAGGGCAACATCCCGTGCCAGGCCGCCCAGCTGTCTCAACTGCTGCAGTCCGTTGAAGCAAACATGATAAAAGGGATGTCGCTCCTTGACAACCATTTCAAGCATTTCGACCAGGGGTACTGCGAACCGTTGCCGACATTCCTGACGACCTACAGCAATTATTCGTACGACGCAACCTGACTTCCTATAACCGTGAGCTGGCGCTGCTATGGCGTGACCATTCCGTCCAAATTCCCGTGCCAGGCCGCCCAGCTGTACATGTCTCAACTGCTGCAGTCCGTTGAAGCAAACATGTCGCTCCCTGATAACCATTTCAAGCATTTCGACCAGGTTGTAACTTGACCGCTGTACCAGGAATCAGACCCCTGGTCGAAATGCTTGAAATGGTTATCAGGGAGCGACATGTTTGCTTCAACGTACGGACTGCAGCAGTTGAGACAGCTGGGCGGCCTGGCACGGGAATTTGGACGGAATGGTCACGACATAGTGTGCCGGCTCCAAGCTATAAGACAAGAATAGCTGTGATCCGGCTAGGCCGCCCTAAGAATGACGGACATGCACGGAGTGCGCACGGAGTCCGCACGGCGTCCGTGGGAGCTGCAGGTCGGGGACACAGACGATTATACTACACGGCTGATATACCATCACCGTTGGGACGTCACAGAGATCTCTTGAACATCCTTTCGGGGAAGGTTTCAAAGAAGGACGCGATGGTGGCCACCGCGCAGGAGATGCTGCTGGAAGATGACGTCGATGATCGACAACAAGGACAGAGCGTGCAAGGCTCAACGATCGTCCTGCAGATGAACAAGGCGCCGACCTTGAAAAGCATGGACCGCAAGGCCGTCACGACGTTCATGGCCGAGCTGAAGACGTATCGGAATCACTTCCGGGACGATCCGACGCCAAGGGCCAGATCCCGCGGTCAGTGAGGAGTATGATCGACCCCGGTCTGCTCAGGGCGATCTGCAAGTGGGAACTCGGCAAGGACGCCGAGGGGGTGACGGAGAGCGACCTGATGGACTGGATGAAGAGGCATCTGGAGCAGGATCGCTCGACGGACGCGAACATCGACCGGGAGATGCGGAAGCTGGCGATGAAGCTGACCATCACCACACCAGCGGCAAGGGTCGTGAACCTCGTGCAGCAGTACGAGGAATTGGTCGCGCGCAACGGGTGGCAGGACCTCTTCACGTCCCGCGAGGGACGGAAGAACCTGGTCAAGTACCTACTGGGTGCTGTGCGCCCATCCGGTTTACAAGCGCTCATGCGGACCCTCGTCATGAAGCGCCAGACCGATCTCCAGAAGGACCCTTTGGAATTCTATCGGGTGCTGAAGGAACGGGCTGCATCGTATGAGGAGACGATGTTGTACATGGAGCCGGGACGTGAGGATGGCAAGGGAAGGAAAGGTCAAACCCACCCCAAAGAAGCGAGGGGCGCAGACGGATGAAGGAGGCGATGGAGGCCGGGACACGAAACGACACCGGAAGGACCTGCGATGTTTCAACTGTGACGAGGTTGGACATCCAGCGTTTCGTTGCCCGAAGAAGCCTACCAAGAAGCAGGTCGCAGACCTGCTGAAGGATCGCCGCAAGGGGCCAACGGGAAGGGATGGACCCCGTAAGGCCAAATCTGATAAAGATGACGACTTGTCAGAGTACCCATGGCTTCCAGTGGTAGGAAGAGTGTCGGAGGGGGCGCAGAGGACAGGGGACCAAGTAGTCGTTCGTGTAAACGGACATGAGGAAGACTACGTTGGGGTTCTGGACAGTGGAGCGACATCGGTTGACGTTCTGATGCCATTGACCATAGCGCGCGAGCTAATGGAGCGGGACCCATTGTTAACAATGGAGAACCTCCAGAAGCCGGAAACGTTCTGTCTGGTAGACCGAGAAACGAAGCACACAGCCTACCATGTGATGATACTGGATCTGGGACTGACGACGACGGCAGGCGAACTGATCACTCGCCGGCGCCGATGCCTTGTATGGGACATTCCTGAAAAGGAAATAATCCTAGGGGAGAGGCTGTTGGACGACTTGGGTATCCACCCAAAGAAGGCCCTGGACGTACTCATTAAGAGCACGCCGAAGAAGGGGAATGACGTCATGGATGAAGTGCACAATATGGCAAACGAGATGCCACCTCTCTGGGAAGGGGAGGAAGAGGAAACAGAGGATGTGAGGATCGGAACCGATTCCACAGACTCCCTGGAAAGGAGATGGACGGGATGGTCGAGCGCGCATTGAGGAATGGCCTACCGCAAGCGATGGGGAAATCGCTTCGGAAACTCGTCAGAAGATATAGGGACGTTTGGCGTATGAGCATTGGACCTGATGGTCCAGCCAGGGTTACACCATTTGTCACGGAGCTGAAACCGGATGCGGAACCGCAGGTGGTGCCGAGCCAGAAAGTACAGTATGGAGGACAGTGCTTTCATGGAGGAATTCGTCGCCCAATTGAAGAAGTATGGCCTAGTCGTTGAAAACTACAACGCGAAGTGGGCTTCACCGGTGGTGGTGGTGACGAAGCCAGGGGGCGGAAAGCGGTTCTGTGTTGATCTCAGAGCTGTTAATGCCAAATGTGTCGCCGTGGCGTGGCCTATGCCACATCAGGAGGCGATACTGAGGAACCTGGCAGGCTCGAGGTTCTGGTTTAAGCTAGACGCGTTCAAAGGCTTCTGGATGATGCCGCTGGATGAAGCGTGTCAGGAGATCTTCTCCTTCATGACAGATAAGGGGGTGTATAAGCCAACGAGGTCGATGCAGGGGGGAATGAACTCCGCCCCTCAGTATCAAGGGAGGATGTTTGAGGTGTTCGGGGAACTTATGTTCCACAAACTAATCATATGGATCGATGATCTAATGGGGCATGCCCAAAGGGAGGATGATTGGTTCCGAACGTTGGAACGGACTCTGATGCTAGCCGAACGGCACAGCATCAAGTTCAACGTGGAGAAGTGTGAGCTCTTCACAACAGAGGTTCGGTTCTGTGGAAGGATATTCACGCCAGAAGGGGTAAGGCACGATCCTGCTAGGATTGAGGCTTTAATGGCGATACCACAGCCGAGAACGGCAAGGGACTTGCAACAATTCCTTATGGCAACTCAGTGGATGAGTAGGTCCATCCCTGAGTACAACAGGAAGGTACACCTGTTACAGAGGATATACGAGGATGCAATGAAGGACCAACCTGGCAGGACGAAAGCCATTGCCAGGAGGGTGCGATTGTGCAAATATGGATGGTCACCCGAACATGCGCTGGCATTCGAGAAACTGAAGATGGCAGTGGCGGACACGGTCCAACTAGCGTACCCGCGAAAGGACCGGATCCAATGCCTATTCTCAGATGCAAATGAGGTTAACAGCGCGGCGGTAGTCACACAGATTCCGCCTGCCTGAGGACTTGGGTAAACCAGTGCATGGGCAGCGACATGAACCGCTGGGTTTCGTCGGACACAAGTTCGCGGGCCCAGAGCGGAACTGGTCCACGGTGGAGAAGGAAGGGTTCGCGATCAAGGATGGGATTGACAAACTGGACTATCTCGTTACAACCAACGAGCAGTTTCGTTTGTTTACCGATCATAGGAATCTCGTGAGGATATTCTCACCAACGGACGTGTCAAAGCCAACGGCGCAGAAACTGCAACGATGGGCACTGGACATACAGAGGGTCAACTACGTCATTGAACACATTGCGGGGGAGGACAATGTGTGGTCGGATCTTATGACGCGGTGGGGTGCACCGGACGGTGGGCCTGATGACCAGCACCTAGAGGTACGCACGATCAGGAGGATAACGCTTCAAATTGAGGACGGATATCGGGTACGGCCGTTACAAAGGAAGGAATTCCAATGGCCGACCGTGGACGAAATCCGTAAGGCTCAGAGAAAATGGCTCAGAGGAACGAAACGACCGAAGAATGGTGATGATCTCTTCGTCACAGGGAAGGGACAGGTGATCATACCAGACGAATGCAACGAGCTGAAGCTGCAGCTATGCGCTATTGCTCATGCGGGCGGAAACAGTGGGCATCTAGGACTGAAGGCCTCGTTGAGGAAGTTGGGGGAGTTCTGCCATTGGGCACACTGCGATGAGGACATGAGGACGTTCTGCAACGCGTGTTTGAACTGTCTACCGACAAGGGGCGGGGTTAGGATTCCCAGGCCATTGGGAACAGCTGTTCATGGTGTTAGGCCGAATCAGGTGATTCACTTGGATTGGCTATACATGATGGCGGCTCAGAAGGGCGGAAGACATGATCTGCAATGGAACCTGATAATCAGGGATGATCTGTCTGGCATGGTCAAGATTACTCCTGACCATACACCCAATGCGGAAACCACTGTAGAGGCACTGCTCGAATGGAGGGCTATCTTCGGAACGTTTGAGTTGATGGTGTAGACATGGCGTCTTGCTTTCTGGCAAACGTTGTGAAGGAACTGGCGCGTCGATGTGGATTTGCTCATCACCCGACTGTTGCCTATGGGCATTACAGTAATGGATCAATTGAGGTGATCAACAGGAACTACTTGCAACTAGTCAGAGCACTTCTGTCTGAATTGCAGTGGGACAAATACGATTGGCCATGGTTGAACCACAACATTGAACACACGATCAATCACAGGTCGCAGGCGCGTACCAACGGGAATGCGCCAGTGACAGTGATGATGGGACGTCCACCAGACAACCCGCTGAAGCAAGTGTTCAAGAGGCCAGGGGATGAGAAGTATGGGGAAGCTACACTCTCAAAGGAGCATATTCAGGAGCTAGTCATGCAATTGCAGACGTCGCTGAATGAAATGCACAAGGGAGCAGTGCAGCAATCGAAGAAAATCCGAGCCGTACACAGGAAGAGGAGCGACGCGTACCGACGAGCAACTGCACCGAACTTTCAGATCGGTGACTATGTACTCATCGGATTGCCTGAACCGGGTAAGGTTCCGGGCAAGAAGCTCTTTATGAAGTGGCGGGGCCTATATCAAATAACTGATAGTGTTCATCCAGAGTACCAGTACTCAGATGATGCTGCTCAGATGCTGCTGCCACCCGGTCACATGATCATGACCGTACTCGACCCCGCAGCGGCCCTTGCTGTGACGATCCTGTCCAAATACATCAGTTCGTTATATCACCAGGCGCCGACTCTTGCGACCGACCGCCCCCGTAGTGGGCAGCGGCGGCGTTAGCACAGAAGCTTCTTGCGCAAAGAGCCCCAAGCAAACGAACTCACTTAATGGCAGGAGGTGGCCGCAGAGCGCCCGTTCGTCTACAGATGGAGGACGACGCCAGGACCAACTCCGACGCCGAGGCCAAGGAGCATGAATCGTCGACAGATGACGAAATCGATCGAGGGCTTCAGTCAACAAACCTGCACGGTAAGAGCCCGATCTTTATGCCTTTGAAACCGCCCATCCTACGTACCCTGAGCCTTACGGCCAAGGACGGAATTAACGATTTCCTCAAGAAATATAGGAAACACGTCGAGATCGTTAACGAGCGCCGACTGATCTACAAGGAGGATATTCATCCGCCAACGGTGAAGTCATGCATTACCGAGGACGTCCTCAGAGGGATGTCGAAATATCGCCTACGTCAACCCGCCAGCACGATCACGGATGGCGACATCATGAGCTACTTGAGGTCAGTCCAACGCAGGGAGGCTGATGTCGAGAGTTCGACAGACATCAAGGCGCTTCTCACGAAGACAGTGGTCATGAACCTGTCAATCAAGAGTATTGAGGAACGTGTCACGTCTTTCTTCGCCAAGTTCGATGAGCTAATCGACGACTATGGGCTACAAGACACATACGCCAAAGGAACGAAAGGAACCAAGCGCAAGATCAAGGTATTACGCGGAGGTATCCGTCCCACTGACCTTGCGGTTCTAGTCGAACGCGCGATCGAGTTCGGAGGGTGCAGGGACGCTGAGAAGGACGAGCTCAAATTCTTCGACCTCGTCGACCGTCTTGCCAAAGAGCAGGACAAACACTTCCGGCTGCAAGCTGAGAAGAAGAAGTCTCCAGCGCAGACCATGTCCCCACCTGCAGGTAAGAAAGGTAAGGACGTTGTTGCTCCGAATAGGAATGGCGGCAAGCATCCGACAAATCCGATCGGACTGAAGACAGCTCAATCGTCCACATCGCAAACGAAAGACGAATCGAGGGACATCCCCGAGCACATCCGAAAACGTTTCGAAGGTAAGGATCCTCCAAAGGCAGGTTGCCTAATCTGCAAGGAGCAGCACTGGGTCCAAGTGTGCCCGAAGGCAACTCAAGGAGAACGCAAAGCTGCCATTGAAAAGTTCCAGAAAGAGCGCAAAGAGAAGGAGGAGAGTAAGGGCAACGCAGACACGGCAAAGCGCATGGGCCCGCCGTCGCCGTCAACACCGTCCCCTATGAGACTTCGCTTCCAGAACTCGCTCGACCTTCCATTCGAAGCCGATAGTGGTGCGACGAAGACCGTCATTTCGCAATCGCAACTGCTACGGATTCAAGCCATCCAGCATGTCCCAGTCAAAGTGTTCGACCATCCAACGGAGGCGAAACTTGCAACGATCGGGGCTACGACAACAATTGTCGCCACAGCGATCGTGGACATCACCATTGTCCCACCTTCGCATGGCAAACCTGCACATCTACGCGGGCGGGAAATCAACGTATGTCGCGAAGACCTATCTGATGACATTGTCCTTTAGGAGCCCCGGAACTGGACGCGTTGGGTATCAATCCAGCTACACAACTGAAGGAGATGTTAATCGAGGCAAATGGTCCTATCATCATCGAAGCGGATCCGACCCCGGAACGTCACGCCCCAGGTGGTCAAGGGATCACGATGAGAGCGGTAAGACACCCGGAGGTAAGTGGAACAACTCGCGATCATGAGCCCCAATTGGACACAATGATCCGGGTGACGACTATGATGTCGAAATCGGAGAACACTCCGATACAGACGTGGACAGGGCAATAGACCGGATGATACAACGTGCAACTGACTCCGGTTTCCCTAACGATCAAGTCCCGCGTCTACGCACAACTGTCAATCGACACAAAGACATATGGCGAACGAAGCTTGGCCGTGATCCACCTGCGAAAGTAAGTCCACTGAAACTACACTTCAAAGCAGATGCTCGTCCTGTTCGTTGCCGAACACGAAGGTATACCCTCGAACATCAAAAATTCATGGATGATCACGTAGGAACCTTGGCGGAAAACGATTTTGTGTACCGCAATCCGCACAGCAGGTACGCGTCGCCGTGTCTGGTCGTCGACAAGAAGGACACGGAGGTTCGCGGCCATCGGCTGACCGTCGACATCAATGAAGCCGTCAACAAACAGACCGAACGCATTGCATGGCCGATGCCTCACATCGACATCATCCTGACCTACCTACGTTCCGCGACCATCTTCATGCTGTTCGATGCCTTTAAAGGCTATTGGCAATTTCCGTTGCACCCTGATTCGCAGGAGGCCTGCTCGTTCATGACGCACATCGCCACGTTTACACCCAGGCGCATCATCCAGGGAATCGCTGATTGCGTGTTTGCGTTCCAGGCGGGAATGCAACAGGTGTTGGGGAAACTTCTATATATCTGCGCCCTACTCTGGATCGACGATATCCTCGGCTACGTATCTGGATTCGGAGCCTACATGGACACACTCGAATCTCTTCTCAACGCTTTCGACGAGTTTGGAGTTAAACTCAACCCTGATCGCTGCCAGTTATATCTCACTTCAGTGACATGGTGCGGTCGCGTTATATCCGCTGATGGAGTGTCGTTCGATCGCTCGTATCTCAACGCCTTGCACGATCTATCAACTCCTATCACGGCTGCTGATCTCCAACAGTTCCTCTCGGGCCTCAATTGGGTCCGTTCTGTTATCCCTCAATTCGCGCGGGCACATGTTCATCCGCTACAGGATCTACTTCTGTCCGCTTCTCGTTCTGTCAGCAGTCTGAAGAAATCACATCTACGTCGAGTTCGTTTAGCCGACATCGGCTGGACCACTGACCATCTCACCAGTTTCAATTCTCTGAAGCATCGTCTATCGGAGGCCATGACGCTGGCGCACCCCAAGGACGAATGGATCATGTGTCTCTTTCCGGATGCGAGTGACCGTTTCTGGTCTGTTTTCCTGTCGCAGATCCCTCCGGAAGATATTGATCTCCCGTACGGTGAGCAACACCACGAACCTTTGTCGTTCATCTCGGGGACATTCCGTGGTTCTCAATTGAAGTGGGCGACCATTGAGAAGGAGGCCTACGCCATCATTGAAGGCTGCTATCGCCTCAGACACTTCATCTCTATGTCAAAGCTGGCACTTCGAATCTTCACAGACCACCGTAATTTGGTTTTCATTCTGAACCCAGCCTCGGTTGCACGAATTAGTCGGACGACCGGCGATCGCTTGGAGCGCTGGCGACTTCAGATTATCGACCTAGATTTTCACATTGAGCACATTGCTGGGGAGGACAACGTTTGGGCCGACCTCGCCACGCGGTGGGGCGTCGCCCTGCAACCACTCTCCTCATTTTCCCCTCCATCGTTCCGTTCTATTCGTCATATGGCAATTAATCTTGACTTCGACGATTACAAGATGACCGATGAGTTTATCTGGCCGTCTGTCGACGAGATTAGTAACGCTCAGACCGACTACATTCGCCAACACGACCTATCTGCCGTTTCTGATATTCTCCAACTCGAAGGGGACATGTCTCTCCACCTTAGCCCGGAATCTGGCTGGCGTACTCCAGACAATCAACTCTGGGTACCATCACATGCACTGCAGCTACGCATCGCAGTGATTTCACATATGGGACTGTCTGGTCATCAACTTGCTGCATCGACTATTTCGAGCATCGCGCAACTCTTCTGGTGGCCTGATCTCGATTCCTTTGTTCGTGCATTTGTGGACAAATGCTTACACTGCCTACGCAACAAAGATTCGATGATCCCCCGACCTTATGGCACGGCTATGCATGCGGACAAGCCCAATAAGGTCATCCACTATGACTTTCTTTTCTTATCCAAACCTCGTCCAGGCGATTCTCATCAACTTCGTTATGTTCTGGTTCTGAAGGACGACGCCACGGCATTCGTCGAGTTAATTCCTTGTCAATTCGCGGATCACAGCGTTGTCGCCGAATCTCTTCTGGATTGGTTCAAACGTTTCGGCATTGTTTTCCAACATGTCTCTGACCGCGGCACACACTTCAAAAACGCGGTTATCGCCGAGCTTAATAGCCGGTTACACTGCAACCATCATTTCACAACTGCCTACACACCTTGGGCGAACGGCACGGTTGAGGTTGTCAACAAGCGGCTTCTCTTTCTGCTGAAGTCCCTCCTCTCCGAGCTAAATCTTCCATTCCAGGATTGGCCGTATGTCCTTCCGCTGATCAACATGACGGTAAATCACACTGTTCGATCAAGTGTGGGCTACGCGCCTGTCACGATGTTTACGGGTTTGCCACCCTCGACACCTATCTCGATTATCTTCAACAAACGCATCGACGCGGTTATCGACGTACCGTTGACCCCTGACCGTCTCAAGGAAATGACGACGGAACTTACCGATTCTCTCGAGGACATGCACAAAGAAGTGGCACGTACACGCACCCATCTACGTGATCTCAAGCAACGCGCCCGGCGTCGCCGACGCAATGTTCGCGAGATCAACTTCACGACGGGCGACTATGTTCTCGTGGCCAACCATGGCAAGCACTCCAAGTCCGAGTACAACTGGACTGGACCTGCCCAGATTATCGACACCATCAACGACTGGGTGTATCGAGTTCGAGATCTCTTGACTGATCATATCTCAGATGTACACGCCCAGCGCTTAATGTTCTATGCAGATGCGCACTTGAATGTCACCTCTTCCCTGAAGCACAACATCGCGCTCACCGGCGTGGCTTACCAAGTCAACGCAGTCGAGGACATTCGAGTCAATTCTACGTCAGGTGACACTGAACTACTGATCAACTGGATCGGATCCGAGGCCACCGACAATTCATGGGAACCTTACTCGGTCATGGCGGCCGATGTTCCTGATATCGTCAGAGCCTTCCTCGAACGACAAGCCGAAGGAGACCCGCTCTGCTCACGACTGTTAGCAGATTTCTAACACGGGGAGTGTTCATCCAGAGTACCAGTACTCAGATGATGCTGCTCAGATGCTGCTGCCACCCGGTCACATGATCATGACCGTACTCGACCCCGCAGCGGCCCTTGCTGTGACGATCCTGTCCAAATACATCAGTTCGTTATATCACCAGGCGCCGACTCTTGCGACCGACCGCCCCCGTAGTGGGCAGCGGCGGCGTTAGCACAGATAGCCACGAGAACTGCACCTACGAGGTGAGGAATATGTTCAATGAGACGGACACTCGAACCGTTCACGGGGACCGCGTTCGCCTCTATGAACATGGCAAAGTGAATGCCACTGAGGAACTGAAGCGACAGATGGATTATGACAATGAGCGTTTCGCCATTGAAGTCTTCAAGGACTGCAGGCACAGTCCGGAGACAGGGGAATTGGAATTGTTGATCGGATGGAAGGGTTTCTCTGAAGCGGAGGATTCATGGGAGCCAATCTGCAGGTTGGCGATGGATGTACCGAAGCTGGTGAAGGCCCATGCCGCCAGGATGAGGAAGGAGAAACATCACCTTGCTGATGAGGTTAAGGAGTTACTTAAGGCGGAAGGAGTCCAGTAGGCTAGTCATGCTTTTTTCCCGGATGCGCGCTGGGTTATTTTAATGCCGACGGCCATGTGACGACAGAAGCCAAAACTGTGTTCTACGAAGATTGAGACTTAATTATGTTAATTAGACTATATTAAGGAGAAGACATGATTAGGATACACCACCACTGAAGACACCTGCAAGGAGGAGCATTTCTTTGAAGGAGGGGAATGTGCCGGCTCCAAGCTATAAGACAAGAATAGCTGTGATCCGGCTAGGCCGCCCTAAGAATGACGGACATGCACGGAGTGCGCACGGAGTCCGCACGGCGTCCGTGGGAGCTGCAGGTCGGGGACACAGACGATTATACTACACGGCTGATATACCATCACCGTTGGGACGTCACAATAGCAACGCAAGCTCACGGTTATAGGAAGTCAGGTTGTGTCGTACGAATAATTGCTGTAGGTCGTCAGGAATGTCGGCAACGGTGGCAAAGTGATGTGCCGGTAACGGCCACAGCAAGTGATACTCTCATTGGAAACTTTCGCGCCTGACAATGAGTACATCGTTCGACCATACATCCAACGTAGTCTTCGGCAGGTCCGTCATCAACGCCCATGGGCCATGGGTGATCTGTTGAGCGTGCGAACCGCTTGCAGTGTGATGGACTGTGACGCAATCGGTTCAGGCTGTCATGAGTCATCTCCACCACCATGACTCACGACACTCACCTTCCGGCACCGGGCCACCTTCCGGCACCAAGCCACGTTACGAGATCAAGGCCTTCACTAGCCACGCCCTGGTCCTCAGTCAGCATTCTCATGTCTATCCGATACACCGAGTGATCGGTAGCCATCGCACACTGTCGTGCACCAGCGTTGTCAGGTAGTTCTTCACACACCTTTACCATGGCAAATGTTTGTCATTATGGCATGCATGGTTTGTCACCCAGAATAGGTAGATGTTTGCCCACCCGCTGACACGTAGGATTTGTATGGGCACACGCTTTACCGTTTTAGTATAAGAGATCACTGCTTTGGTGTCGGGAGCGCCCGGGGCGTGACGGCTCGGTCGCCATGATCCGACAAGAGGATGCGGGATGTCCGATATGATTTCCGGGTGAAGCACTGTCGAGACTTCGTTTGCCGTTGACAACGCAGCCGACCACGAAGTCAACCTGTACTAGCTATGCCACGCCCCGAGCAACGACAGTCAACGATACACTGCTCCTGGAAGAAAATGTGATGGGTCAACCTCACACTCGTGTACACACACGTAGTGACGATCCCAACCGGTACACTTATTATGCGGCTTCTATGCATGTTTGCGTCGATGGCCATGCTATCGTTGTTGTTAGTGCCTGCGGACGCCTCCCAGTGGACGGTTGCAAGTCGGACCCGAATCTGGCGCGCGTTCATCGCGCCGAGTCCACCGCCATACGCCGAGTCACCGGCCTCGCTGACGTTCACGTTCACAATGTGGGTCTACCTGGACCCGTGGAACCAACTCCTGAACCAGGGCGGGTGGCCCTACCTGAGCCTGTTCACCGTGCGTACAGTGACGACGCCCAGCGACGATTCGCGACTGCCGGCCGTGTACCTCGCCCTGCCTAACCGGCTGCACGTCAGCACGGGCTGGGCGGGCTCGAACTACGGCGCCATCACGCCCGCCTCGGTCCAGGCCGCTGGATTCGGCCACTGGATGTTCCTCGCCATTGTCATCGACAACACGGTGTCGAAACCCGCTCATCAGCTCAATCTGTACTACGCCACGAACTCCACCACCAACTTGATGCTACTGCCTGGCAATACGAACGGGCAGTCGCTTCCGCTAAACCAGTCTGCCGTGTTCAGCACCGACTTCCGAATCCAGACCGCTCTGGCCGTCCTGCATAACGTTACGCTGTACGACAGGGCGCTAGGCGCGGCAGAGCTGAACCAGATCAAATCTGCGACAGCGCCCCTGTCCATGTCGTTCAGGAGCGGACAGCCGTCGTACCAGGCCGACTCGAACTTGGCCGGAGGGTTCGCCTATGAATGGTTGCCGAATTCGCCAACTGTTCCGGAATCGACGCCCGCTACGAACGGCACGTTGAGCGTATCGTGCCCTGTGGGCGGGTCCAGGATCGCGCGCATCCTGTTCGCATCGTACGGGACACCGCAGGGCGATTTCCCTCTGTTCATGATTGGACCCGTGCACGCAAATACCAGCCTGGCCATCGTTGGGCAGCTATGCTTAAACAGAACGTCATGCAGCGTAACGGCCGACGACACGACGTTCGCACCGGACCCGGCACCTGGCGTTCGCAAATGGCTCGCCGTCGTTGTCCAGTGCAAAGGATCAGCATACTCCAGTGCGAAAATGTCGTCAGTTACAATTCGTCGTGGGAAGAGAACTGCGACGACCAGCATGCGCCTCGTGGAGACAAATCCGTTGTGGAGATCTACCGCATCACATCAAGCTGGGCGACGTAAAACATCGTCCCGGAAATCCACACTGTCGACAGGCAACTTCGCAATCAGTACCAGCGTTTCCAGACTGGCGACTGCTTCGAACACTGCAAGAACGATGGTCAATGTGAGACCCACGTCAGCCCCAGCCCGCACGGGAGCAGGCGTGTCGTCCGGATCTGAGAGCTGGTCGCTGCCGTTGTCGATCACCATGGTGGCGCTCGGAGGATGTGCTGCAGGACTGATCCTTGCGATAATCATAGCGTGCTGCTTGAAGCGCTGGAGACACGACCCAGCGGTGTCCACTGCACAGCCTCTGTACACGAACCCTTATCAAGTGCCAATAGCTGTGCACGTACCCTCTCCATCTCTGCAATATTATTCACCTGCGTCGCTTGACATGAGCGTACGTCCATGCCTACCTGCTACCAGACGCAGATCATGAATGTGAAGTTTGAATTTCGATCAGATGTCTGGACCCAGCAGTTACGCGGTCCCAGCACCGTCTCAACCGCAGCGGCCGTCAACGGCGTCAATGCGACGTCCGAGACGCGAGGAAGCGCGCGACAAGTTTGGTCAAGGCGCACACACGATGACCATGTCGTCAGGCGAGAGTACCGTCGAGTTCTAACAGCGAAATGGTATTCTGCGAGGAACTACGCCTGTTTAGAATTCTGAGCCCTTCGCGTACATGCCAATCGTCGAATATCCGCAACCGCGTCATCGTCTATCGTTCTCATACCTTTAATAGTTAGAGACCTCAAGCAATGTTGTTTACGCCGACCAACCCTAGGCTGTGGGTTCATACACCATTGAAAGTCGCAGCTGGCCACAATCGGCCTCGCCGGCGGACCGAGGTTTAAGAGCGAACCAATCATCAATCTTAGTGCAGCCAGGGCCAGCACCGAATCCCGACAGCACCCAGTCGAACGAAACTGTACTCAAAATTAGGATGCGTCCTAGCTGGTAGCGTTCGCCGACCTGCCAGGTATCCCAGGTCGTCATCGGCGCCGATGAACCTTTGGGATTTGACAAGAAAGACAAGGCTGTCTCGAGCATTGCTCTTGTCAATCGGTATTTTGAAAGGATGAGATGGCCAGCGCGGCTCATGGCTCTCCTCAGCAACAGGTGTCACAAATTGAGCGCGAAGTTGACCGGGAATCAGTGCAACGACATATGGTTTCGTTAGCCACGACCCATGGATTCCATGGCAGCCAAGAATGTCAACCTGCCGCAATCAGCAAGCGAACGCGCATACGTACGATGCGGACAGACCGTTAGTGAGCCGGGAATCGGCAAATCGCGACCAACATGACTAAACCCAGGGCCGAATCGGACTAAAGAAGTCATGACGTCGGTCAAAGTGACGACTCCAATTGGGTGGTCTTGTTCAACGATCCTTTCAAATACTGCTTTAGGCCTGGGTCGTCAGGGACAGCTATCCAGAACCTACCACAAACGATGCAGGCGCTCAGTTGCAAGTGCGCGAATAACATCGCCGACTGTGCTCTTCAAAGTCGTGCATGCTGCACGCAAAGAGTCTGGGCTTTCAGCTGTACGACGTTGCATTAGCAAAGGTGTCATTGGAACATCGACGCGCGTTATACCTTGAAGGTAGTCGACAACACAGGTATTAAGCTTTCGCTCGAAATTATGCTCGTGTATCCCTCGCATGTCAGACAGACAAAAGTTCCCCACAAGCGTCCCTGTGCGCGAAACAATTGCAACAGCGGAAACGCCGCGCTCATGCATTAACATGATCACATTCTTAACGGATTCGCCTTCGCGAACTGATGTGACCTGATTAACCGCAATCCTGTTGGCAGTTGTGGCGGCGAAACAGGCGTGACCACTTACCGGGCGATTTCCCCATCCAGCATGAGCTACCGTAGCGTTCGCATATGCTTGCAAGTGCGGTTCATGGATGTGTTTGGCAATATAACGCACGATATCAGATTGTGAGACCATTCCTGACACTTGGGCTTCCCGGTCAAAAACGGCGCAGCGGTGGATTCCTGAAGAGAAGATCTCCACAACGGTCTTGATCGGAGTGGTACCCAGTAGGTGCAAATACCTACAAGTTCACAGACAATTATCACTCCACACAACGGGAACCACCTAACCACACACGTACGGGTTGAGCTTCGACTGTCCTGAGCAATGGGGAGTCAGATAGGTTCTACATGTACGGAGACCATACAACCCATTCACCTGCAACTGCATCAACGCGATCAGTAAAGCGCTTCTCAATATCCCCAGTGGCACTCATGTACGCCACGATGTCCATGTAGTCCACGAATCCGCGGACGGCCCCCTCCGATTCAACTACAGGCGCCGACAGGATCCTGTTCTCCGCCAGCGTCGCCACGGCCTGCCTGACCGACGTAGCCGCCGACAGAACGATCGCCTTCCGACCCGACATGGCATCCTGGATCGGCGCGGACAGCAGCTCCTCCAGCGGGCCGAACCGCGACATCAGTGAGACCATCCCAAACCCCGACAGCAAAATGCAAATGACCTGAGTTGGAGCTGCACTGCACTGCAGCGTGCAACACGCCAACACCACGGCCCCCTGAATTCATGAACGCACAGAATGCAGTCCAAGCTGGCGCAAAAATACATCACGACGCTGTTTCCCGTCCCGACCCGACCCGGACGCTCATGAACGATTCGATGTCGATGACGCACCCACAAGGATTGTGTATAGGTAGTAGATACATATACCAAATGTGCGGTCAAGCCTGCTCGGCGCCTGGCGTGCGTTGTTCGATGTCGGCTGGCTCTGGGTCGCGCTGCTGGGCCTCGTTGTCAGCAATCGACTTCGGGGTCGGCTTGCTGAGGCCGACGGTGTAGAAGATATAGTACAGGAAGAGGAGAAGGGCGAGTGACGCGCCGAGCAGGACGTACGTGTACGCGTTCTCGAAGTTGATGTCGGGGTAGACGGCGGTGCCGTGCAGGAATCGGGATATGCAGTTGACGCACGCGTAGACCAGCACGCTGATGACGATGAACAAGAAATGGGGTGGATACATGGTCGCTCCCGAGAACGCGAAATCGAGCCCCATCAGGACCGTGAATATCAAGTGGTCGGCAATGTTCTTGTACCACATGCCTGGTGTCATCTCCAGGCCATGCTTCTTGAGGAACTTCGACGACTTGGGGAACACAGCCGTCCAGAACATGAGCATGACCAGCGTGGATACGGTCAACGCCCTAAAATTCGGAACCGGTCAGAGACAGCCCATTCGGGGTTTCGCGATAACCAACAATTCATATAGCATGTGGATGACACGCTGGACGCCGGTTGGGGCGGGGCTCTTCTTGGGATGACGCCACTGCAGGAACGTAACGGGGGCGGCACACAGGAAGAATAACATGTCGAGGATGGATGACAGATTCGTCAGGTAGACGTACCGCGGATGGCCGATCGAGATCGCCTGATCGCCCCACGCAGGAAAGAGCCCTGAGACCGCCCAGGCCACGTTGCCCGTCAAGAAGACGGCAGCAATGACCCGGAAGTATACGAGCGTCTGCTGCGAGCAGACCATCGGGTTCGCTTTGAACAGCAGGTACCACGGGTGTACCATCGCGGTCGACGTTTAACAGGCGGCTACTTACAATAGTAATTACGACTTTGGCAACACAGACCATCAGTTTGAGCGAAGAGGTCGGAAGGCTGCCCGGCTAATCACCAGATTAATCCCTTCAGGTAAACGTTATTCGTTATGTTCAACTCGAACCGGCTGGATGCTAAAGACAGCGAATACAACGTCCCCCGAGTGCCAAGCACTTCGAAGGCATCTCCTGTCCTGTATATTGGTGACACTTCAGGTCTGATTGGGGTCACAGAAGGCCGGCGTCTCGCAGAGATCGCATCATAGTTGCCAGAGCCTGTGAGGGCCTCCTGTTCAACGTCGGTTCCTCGGTGAGATTGAGGAGGTTCACGACAGCATACACACCCAAAGCCTATGTAAAGAGCGAACTTCAGACCACATCTGAGACGCGCCTCGCGCAACGGCATCCCGAACCTGCGTCAGGAACACGAGACAAATAAACAAGGAGAGCTCTTTCGCGATCAACACGTTCTCATAAGCAACAGCTGCCCCCGCTCTGGCCGTGTCCTTTCGGTCCAGCCCCAGCGCCATTGCTATGGACGCCTTCTCATCGGAGCCTGTCGCAATCGTCAGCATGCACGCGTGCAGACGAACGATCCATCTATGCACGGACGCGTCTGCGCCCATTTGTCCAGGAATCCACGAGCGTCCGGCTGCAGGATCATAACAATGGTACACGAGCCCATGATGACCGCGAAGATAAGCAAACCGGTCAGGTACGCGTCCAAGTTGTTTAGCCGGTTCTTGTAGATCAGCATCGTGCTGGCCAACGCGATGGTCGCCAGTGCAATCAGGGCCGCGACAGCAACTGACATCGGCATGGCTCCCAGCTTGGGGACACCCATGTGCAGCATCGTTAACAGGACAACGATGCTGGAGGACACCTGATCACATCACACCACTGAGAATGAGTAGCGAAACGCGCCCGGTGACGTCTTACGATCATCATGGAAGCGGCGTGCATGAGGAGAGTTTGGAAACGTTGCACGGAATGACGGTCGGGTTCCAGAGGGGCGCGCGCGGCCTGCTCTGGATCTGGCCTCAGGCGGTCGGTGATCTCTACCCCCACTCCATTATCGTCATTGTCACTGCGGTTCAGCGGTTCGTTGAACGCCTGGGTTAGCTCTTGGTACATGACGAAACTGAGCTTGCTGTCGTTAATGATGCGTCACAAGCAGGCACGCGCTCCGGTCAAGGCCATGGATCGGGACCGGAATATCACGTCGTCCTCGGTGCTATCGGCACCGCTCCCAAGCAGCCTGTAGGAAGACCTAGGAATCGTTCTTTTACCCGGCTGAAATCGCACATTCGCAGATGCCTGAAACTGTTCTGCATGACATACCTTGTATGGACAACCGTCGACGATCGCGATCCAGGAACTGAATGTGCTCATGCACCTGGTAGGTTGGATCGCTGATCATCAGCCTGTCGGGCAGGTATGTATGGATATCCGCTGGATGACGTCCGGTTCGACGACATTGAGTGCGCAGAGGAATCATATCACTGGCGCAGGGCGTTCTGGGCGTCGTATTCGCGCTGGAAGGTCTCGTGGGCGAATTTGACCAATTTGTGCAAGCCGCTGAGCGCATCAGTGCTGAACAGGGTTCTATGGAGCCAACAAATTAGACCGGACCACCCTAAGACGGTTCATCTTATACCTGCTCCTGTCGATCATCGTGTCGATCGTGTTCGTAGTCGCCTCATACGACACAATCGACATGTATTGTTCGGTAGGTGTGCAATGTAGACGACATGCCGTACAGCATTCTAACCGTTGTGCAGACGGCACCTGCTGACCAGGTCACTTTATGCCAGGATATCACACAGTACTACCTGATTTCTGTTGGTCCCCAGCCACATTGAGCGTTGTGAGCCAGTGTGATTTTGACGGTGGCTTGCACAGTACGTGGGATTCCAGGTGGTATACACGTTCATCATCGTAGTTGCTGCCATCGTCTTTTGTAAGCGTGCTTGGTGACAACGAAGAGAGTCGCGATGTTACAGGTAACAATGAGCATAACAGATCGAGACGTGGTGAAATCCGGTGCTCCCGATGAAGGTACGCCCCGGCTGTTCATTCCACCAGAGTGTCATGGATATACACGCTGAACTGCTCCCGCCAGACCACATGGTGATCTTCCAGGACGACCTGAAAGTCGAGCCGTTCATCCGAAAACACGACAACCTGGGACGTTGAGACAGCGAACCCAGCCCTAGACGTGGGCAGGCGAACCTATAACATATTCCTCATTCTCAAGCAGACAAACGGCTGTTTTCACGCGCCTTGGCGCGGATGATATATGCAATCGTATATGGATCATAGCTTGGCAAGTAGAGGGATTTCAGCGATCATGGCTCGTCGTAGTGATGACCTGGACCTCAATGAGTTAAAGATGGCGTTAGGAATACCTCGGAACGATAAACCGACCTGGTGACAGGAGGACGCTTGCGAACCAGATCGATACGGTGAATAAGCTGTTGCAGAAGCTCACCATCCTGCGTTAGAACCCATAACATAAGCACCTTCATGAATAGAAACGCATCAAGCGATACGTACCTGAAACTTGGATGTCAGGCTGATTTCGGTCTTGATCACAGGAGTCGATTGGGTGGTCGACGCTGCCGGTTTCGCTCGCGCGCCTTTTGATGACTGGCCATCAGCGAAAACTTGCTTTGTGCGACAAGCCACGCCAAACTCCTCCTGGAACGTCGTCAACGCGTTCCGAAGCGTGTCGCTGGAACAGCTCTCGTAGAAACAGATGATAGACTCATGGTACAGTGTCGTCGCCAGCCATTGCGTACGATGCAAGACCTGGCTTTCTTCGACAGGGCCTTCCAGCGTGTGCAGCAGCAATCCAGTGGCATAGTAACTGTCGATGAACGGCCAGCACAATGCGCAGAGGAAGGAAAACATGGATTCGGAAGCGATCTCAACGTGGCCATTCGGAAGTAGAGTGAATACGCCTCTGCTGATCATTTCCTGGAAGCTGGACTCGAAGTCTTCAGCACCGTCGGGATCCGGTCCATTAAGTACTTCCCGTTTCAGGAGCTTAAACAGGAACGCAGTGGAGTCAAACAATGCATCGCGACTAACGCCATCAGCGTTATCCAGCCCAATGGAGTGGAGAGCGCATGCCCAAATGGACTCCCGGAAAAAGACGTGGAAGAGCTTGTTTCGGTAATGCCCCAGAAGTAACAGATTTGGGTAGTCTCCTGTGAGAACGAAACGCCCCCCGTTAGAATAAACCTACACTCAGCTATATGCATTGAGGGATAATGTGACCAACCTGGTTGCCAAATCTTGGCTTCGAAGAAGTTCTGACGTTTTTCCTCAACAACATCGCGAAGCAATTCCAGGGATTGAGCAACGATCCAGTCGAGCTTCTGCGTCTCGAACAGGATGACACGACCGCCACGTGTCAGAATTTCACGGCGTAGCCAGTCAAGCTTTGAGACGAGCTGCGCCCGAGAAATGCCTCTCCGGAACATGAGCAGGAGGGTCGCGACCATATGTGTCGGCATGATCTCGCACAAAGACTGAAGCGTAAAGCTGACGCTGTACGCTAATGCCCGATTCACGGTACGCACGCACTTGCGACCATTAGCGAACTCGACAATGGATTGAGGTTCGCCGATGCGAATGGAAACCCGACCAAACCTACAGATACCGCAGACGTATGAGCTTGCTGCATAACACGACACAGTATTTGAGCGTAGCGTACTTAGAAGTCAGGACCGAAGAAGTCGCGCCCACCAGATTCCTCAACGTCTCCTTGATTTTGGAGTTCCCATGGAGTTCGTTGGAGAACGCAGACGCTTCCAAGGTCTTCTCGTAGTTGATCGATATCGGTACAACAAGGGCATCGCGGACGTCCCCATTGAGAACAGTTTGTACGACTGATTGAAGAATACCGAGACGCGGCTGAAGCATCTTGCCACTGCGACTGCGCCCACCTTCAATGTAAAACTCAATAGACTTGCCTGCATACTGATGTCAGAGTACAAAATCGCTCAAACCTGGACTGAGACTGTACCCATGCAAAGAAGCTGCCGAATATACTCCTCAAACAATGCCTTGTACAGTACATCGCCGGCGAATGATCGACGAATGAAGAAAGCGCCAGAATGACGAAACAGCCAGTTGACAACGGCAACGTCCAAGAAGTCGTTTCCGGCAGCAATATAGGGAACTGGCAGGTTATAGACAAAGCATATGTAGGACACGAGAAGGAAGTCCATGTACGATCGATGGGTTGGCACGTAGATGAGTGGGATTTCGCCTGCGCGTGACGATAACGCCTGCTTGACGCCATCCACACCCTCTTGGTTAACGAGTACACTGCTGTACAGACGTTTCAAGAGTCGACGAATAGTGACCGCCATGCCAGTAATCACACTCGGCTTCGTTTCACCGATCATAACCTCGAGCATAGATGCGGCGTGCTGCATCGCGTCCTCCATCGACCTCTCTTGCTGACGCTCCACCTGTTTCGCCAAGATGTCCTGAATCCTCGGAGACGCCAGCACAGACGCTTTCATTTGGCCCAACGTAGGGCCATCGACCGATCCGTTCCGACGAATTTGTTGCCTGGACCATGCGACACCAGGCATGATTCTGGACAAGATTCCAGGTTCCGGTGCTGTCGTCTCATGCAGGCAGACGGTCTTTGTAACCAAAGGGTTACCAAGGTCAATCAGGTCTTCCTTGAGGACAAAGCGAATTAGGCCATACCTATGGTACGTGTCAGAGGCTTCAAGCAGAAACATCAACAAGAAACGTAGAGCGCTGACGAGAAACTTCGCATGAACTGCGTGTAGTCGAGTTCGCTGATGTCCAGCCAGAACACACGTTGTTCTTCAGGCGGGAGTGAGGCGGCAACTGGGACCAGGTTCTTGAATTCGAATTGCCATTCACGTTCGGTGAAATAGCGGAACGCATCAACAAGGGCGTTGACCTTCACGATCACCTTCTGAAACTGTGCCGCTTTCCGTTTCTGGGCAGCAGTGCCGACCAGGGCCACAGCATTCAGGATTGCAGATGGCAGAGCATATCTGGCCAACATGTGCATGTCGTACAATGTCGGGTTCGAAACCATTGAAAACTTGACAGGGCCGATGGTGTGCGCCGAAGGGTGCGACATCCAGAACGCAGGCAGCTGTACTCGAGACATCAGTACTGATAACTACTCGCAGGACGCCCCATTACACGTACACAATCGATGGCGTTCTGCCATCGCCAAGGCTTGATGGAAGACGCAGCGACTTGGCAAATGAAGAATCGGTCGGGGTGCGACAGAGCCCCAGGAAGAGCGACGAGCATGCCGTTCACAACGAAATCAACTGGAACGACGTCGCCGATATGAGTCGCCTTGCCTAGAAACACAGTCAGACACAAATCCAGCGGACCCCATTTGATAGACGGCACACCTGGAAGAGCGGTGACGAGGCCCAAACCGACCGTTACGAAGATGGCACCAGCAGCAGAGATGACATCGACCCATCCCGGGAAGGGTTCAAGCCAGGCCCCTGCTATAATTGTCGGGCGGACGATAGCTGTGGCGTAGCGCGCGCCTTTGCAACGCTTAGCAATCATATGCTCGGCAATGAACTTGGTAAACGTGTACGTGTTTGGCCAGTCCCCGATCAGGCCATCGACAGTGACCTTCTGGAGCTCACGGTTGCTCAGCCGCGAAATCGTTGCCAGCATGGCTGGTATGTCGAACGAGCAAGGATACAGGACCTCTTGAACGACACCGCTCTGTGTGCAATTCGTGTAGGCAGTGGATATGTGGATGACGGCCTCCAGATGCGCACACGAATCCGCCAGGTCGAAGACGCGCATTGTGCCGTACACGTTCATCTCAGCGGCCATGTCCAGGCGCAAGTTGAACTCGATAGATGCGGCGACATGATAGATTACGTTGAGCCGCTCCCTCAGTTCGGCAAGTTCAGCCTCGGATATACCTGGATGATCGAACACCCTCAGTCATGAACGGATGGCGATGCTGACAACCGCTTTACGTTACCCAAGCACTTTTGAGTCAGGTCGCCAGAAACGACGACGAGCTTCTCATCGGCAAGGCGTTCGAATTCGGCATCGCCAATCTCGCTACGAAGCCTGGAAAACACATGAGACGACAGGACCTCGTTCCGGAACCGTTGCTTTGCTGAGCATCCTTTGCCAGGTCGAACCAGCAGGTAGATCGTGCGGATCCTGTACAGGGATATTAAAACGGGCACCACCCCACACTAGAGTGCTCGCCCGTACCCAGGGACGCATCTGAGGAGTTTCTCGAGGAAGACCTTGCCGACGAACCCGGTGGACCCGGTGATGAACATGCAGCGCCCGTTGAGCGCATCCAAGACGCTGGCCATGCCGCTGATGGTATCCGGTCCAGTCAGCGGTCGGGCTGCCGCGGTGCCTGCCTGTCGCCAATGGCGTTACCCCTTTCGACGTGGTCTCTCGTCCGCCTGCGGACTTCAACGATCTGAGCCTCTCATTTGTTCGTCCAAAACAACGCCGCGTCGTCGCTGGACGTGACCGGCGGGACCATTTTTGCGCCCCGGCACGACTGGCCGTGCGTCGTCGCCTTCCTACTCCGGGGAAGCTCCCTGAGACTCACAACGTTTGCGAACGGCCCCTGTTACCAATGGGGTTTCGTTCAGGCCAATCCGTAGCGTTTACGGTGATGCGGTTGCGTCCTGGAATTGTTCTGTGAATGTTCTCAGCGTGGATAGGGCTGGTTCGTCGTCGTTCAGGACATGGACGAGCAACCATTCGGTCCTGGCGAACAGGTCCACATAGGTCGGTGCCTGATCTGGGATCCGGGGCAGGTGCGCGTCGAACTTGGTGTCGATTTCCCGTGCGGTCAGTGGCTCAGATGGCCACCCGATCCTGTCGATTCGGTTCGCGTTCGTCCGCTTCGTCACGGCCACATCCCGCTCCCAGATAATGCACCCTGATGCCACGGCCGCATGCAAACGCAGGCTGAACATCTGCTGGTCCCAGAACCAGGAATCTTCCGCGCCGGCCACGTGCCCGACCTTGCCTCGGTACCCCATCATTGTCATTAGATCCTCAACAATGACTTGCGGCACAATGGCGAGGAAGTCGTCCGCTGACGCGACAGGCGAGTACCGCCTGTACAAGTTGACATACAGAGGCATACGTGCGCTGTTCAGCTGGGACTTACATGACCCGTCGCCAGGCGGCCGCTGTCATCCCGATGTTGCACAAGGGCCACTGCTTGAAGACGTGCCCGTGGATGTCGTCGTAAAAGTCGAACTCTGCCAGGTCGGTCAGCCAGATCGCCTGCGACCCGTTGGCGGCGTAGTAGTCGCCATTGCCGATAGCGACCGGCAGCAGGTCGGCATCACTGGTGACGATCCAGTCCGAGCTGTGGAACAAGGGCAGCATGGCAGCGTACAGGCGCGCGTGCTGCGTCATTCGCGTCTGATCTGATCTGTCCGACCTCACCAGGAATACGTGATCGACACCCAGCGACCGCAGGCAGCGCCTGACGATCTCCACGTGCGTTGCCAGGCCCTGGTCATCGTTGTAGATTATAAAGATTCTGCAATGCGTCAGATGCCGTCGGCGGGGGAGTCCGTCTGGGCGAACGAACACTGGGATGAACTTCTGCCTGGTCAGCCAGGTGATGGCGGTGAACGGCAACCAGAACATGTATCGAGGCGTCGAGTCGACACAGAGGAGGACGTATCGCTGGGTGCCGCGGTCGGTCCTGAGCAGGGCGGCACGAGGACCTGGCTCCGGTGACTCGTTGAACCATGAGGTACTGCCACACGACCGGAACAGGACGGCGTTCTGGACGATCATCATCGACACGAGAACAAGGACGACGGCGGCGGTCACCGCGCGTCCTGTTGTCGCCATGAGAGGACAGACAGTCGGGGAGCGGCCTCGTTGACGTCGATGGTGTGCGCCTGGGTCTCGTTGCTCTCCAGCGGTGGGCTGCCTCTCTGCCAAGCGTCCAGCGACGGTGTCGAGACATCGTTCGCGGTCGAAGGCGTCCTGAGCGCTCTACAAACGTCAGCGGGCGTGGCCGGGGCCGACATCACCCACATTGAAACGGACACCGCCCTGATTTCATATGCGAAATCAGGCGACATTGTCAGAGGATCGATATGCCGGGCGATGACCGTTCAACTGACGACGTCCTCTACAGGTGATGTTCGCAGCGACATCAGGCCTGCCGCAGAAGTTGGCGGAAAGCCTGTTACGATCGGTATCATCGCTGCTGGATACCATGAATGGGCCCGGGTGGGCAGCCGGGCTGACCACACAGCAAACGAGGCACAGGGCCAAGGTGACAGTGGATGCATGACGTCGCGCCCGTCTCGCAAGCTCATAGCACCGCATGATCCGATAGAAGGTCGTCCCGGTTCTGTCGAAGGTGATCGTCGACGGGGCACCTTCCGTTGCCATGCTGGGTCTGCCTCGTATCGATCTTCGTCCACCACCAACGGCATTCGACCAGGTCGGCTTGCGTCTTATGCCCACCTCGGGCTATGTATCCATTATGGGAATGGATTAGGTGCTTGCGAAAGCGGTTGAAGGGATTCCGGGTGGGCGGGCGGCGATCATTGATGTTGACGGCTCAGTTGCACAATGCACGCCGTCTTGGTGGGCTATGCGCCCTCAAGATGCCTGGAGTCTGATCCAGTTGGCGTCATGTCTGGATTCGTCAGTACTGGCTGACACGGACGTGTTCGTGCCCGATCCGCAACAACCGACCTTGCCGGTAACGTCCATAGTGGATGGACGAGGACGGCACTGAAGCCATACACGATCAGGTATCCGCAACACGGCTTACAGTGGCACCTGTCGGGGAAATACATCGCCTGGTCATTGTGATGCCTCAAGATGCAAACGTGGAGCGTGCCACGGGAGCCGCGTCCGGCGTGAAGGTTGATCTCACCGAACACCCCACCCTTGACCCGGGAATCAAAGCGTATCGAATAAGTGTCGATCTAATATCAGCACTCTGACAAAATCATGCCAGGTTTATGTTTGTTCACGAGGGCAAACGCGTCGCCACGTGGACTGGGCCCGACAGAAGTCTGAACGGCTCACATCAGGCGACGTTGCTGCAGATGCAGTCCAACTTCGCGTCGGAAAGTGAGCTACACAATAGCAACGTTGGACCGCACATCCGTGTTCCTGAGATGATCTCGATATCACAGGTACGGCAGCAGTCCGTTCCGACTGAACCGACTCGTCGCACCCTAACGCATGCAGGATGGCACCGTTGCGTATTCCCTGACGGGTTCAGACAATTCGACTCTGCACCTGTTACTCACGACGCAAGTTCCTGCGTCGTGTTACACTGCCGTCGCGACGAAAACACTGCAAGCGCTTGCCAATGCAGCTTCTGCGATGGGCAATCATCGCGACAGATAAACTATATGGGACAGAGCCCTAAAATGCCTTGCGGACTCCGTGCGGGCTGCCGCCCACACCGAGGAGATCCCAAGGCCAGGCGCACCGCATTGATGCGTTGCTTGTGTTCGGGTTTCGAGGTCAGGGATTTCGACGGCGGTCGGCTGCGATGACATGCGATTGCCTTCGATATCTTGTACCGTGAAGGATCGAACGTTGCAGTCCAGTGAGTTGGCAACCAATGGGCACTCCAGCTAAGGTTTCCCTTGGCTACCGATGGTGTTGCGCCTAGCCGTCATTGGTAGAGAGCATGCCGGCATGAGATTCGGTTGGGCCAATAGTTGTCGAGGTTTTCTCGTCATTGGCGCGACCAGTGTTAGTGTCGTGCCCCAATTCCTTGAGGCCGCAGCCGTCGGTGACGTTAACGTCATCGCCAGGCTATTGCCTGCGTGTTGGCTGCGTTCGAGTCATGATTGGGATACATATAGATTCTTCACCGCGACTGTGATGCCGTCGGTCATGTTGGGATGTTGGATTCGGCGACGTTTTTCTTACCGCATGGAATACGACGGTCCGAGGAAGAACCCGGTTTGAAACCCTACGTTGGTCGACCAAGACGTAACGGAATATATTAACTGTATTGTACGTTGCTTGCTTGTCGTTGCGTACGCTATCGCGGTGGAATCACAGTGTCATCGTCGTCGTCAAACCTCAACACACGATGAACTGTGGGGCAGGCGCTCATTGAGGATCGTCTCCTTGGTGACGTCAGATTGTGCAGCGAACGGGACGAAGATGCAACCTGCGGCGATTCAGTAACAGACAATCCCAGTGAAGACAGGACCGCTGTCCTTCGCGGGGAGAACAGACCGCCGGCCTCCATTCGCGAAGGTGATGCTTCGACCAACACATGGGTTCGCTGCTGCGACAAGTCACTGTTGTCACGATGCTGAGAGCGCCCCTCTGATCTGCGGCGCTTGCTTTCTCGATCGGTAAACGACCGACTCCACCGAACTTGACTATCGGCCCGGCTGAGGCTCGCAATGTGACCACTGATGGTTCGGCGCCGCTTGAGCGACCCCTCGTTGGAGATCATGTCAAGTAGCGTGGACCCATCATCAACTGAGCTCCGTCGGCGTGGCGATGACAAACGGAACTCGGCAGTTGGTACGAACTCGTCTTCGAGAGAGTCAAGACGAGGCGTTGAAACACGGAGCGTTGAAGGAATGGAGTCGTCCTCAGACACTGGCGCTCCCAGCAATGTCGGGGGCCGAACGTCGAGGTCTTCGTAGATGTCCAGGAGCGTAAGTGGGAACAGCGCTCCGTACTGCTTATAGATGACTTGGCCAAGGAACGTTCGCAGAGAATCGTGCGGGGCATCTGACAGTAGGACCGCGAGCATGGCGGCCCTACGCTTCAGGCCGGTAACAGCGACCATCGGATCAGGTGATTCAGTGAGCCTGGCGACCTCGAAGTCGCAGATGATTTGGAGCTTCAGGAACTGAAGTCGATCCGTCCCGCTGCATGACCCGTCGAGAATTCGGTAAAGGGATTGGAGCACGATCTGTCGACAGGCTTGTCGGTCGATGCCTCGTGTAGACTGGAACGAGCGTTCGACAGCTTTCAGCGTCCTTGAGGCATCAGCCATGTCGATGGTCCCATCTAGAATGTCTTTAGTCCACGACTGCAATGGATTATCAACAGCGACATCGGCATTTGTGACGTCAGCAACAGAATCGACAGGATCGCCGGCCATTTTTCGCTTATGAAGATCGCGAAGTGCCTGTAAGCGTTCAGCCACAGGGTCCTGGCCTGAGTCAAGTGTTTCCCAGTCCAATTTCACCTGGGCATCCCACTCTCGAACGGGTCCGCTGATGAGCTCCCCATGGAACTCAGTGCGTTCATCACCCTGAGAAGGAGACGGGTGACCCCAGATGTCAAGAGGTTCGACGACAGCTTCAACTCCATCATCAGTCAGAGGCACTTCACGTATACACTGGCGAAGTCGCGACAGGGTTTCATGTCCAATTCGGAATACGCAGAACATTGCATTCGTGATGGGGAACAGTAGAGCGTGCTCACCACCGCAAGTCTGAATCAGGGCAACGCGGTTGTCTCGAGTCGCGCAAGCGAGGCCTGCATGTGCCTTGCGTAAGAAGATCCAGGATGCAGGCGCGTCCAGCGCCTCGTCCATATCGAGCAACAACGCGCGACGACATTCTCCAAGGCCGAACGTGCTGGTCGCAGTGAGACGGCCTTTAATGTTGAACGCGGCAACGCTAACGGCAGGTGACCCAGGCCAGACCAGGGCAGCCTTGACAATCGTCTGGGTCGTCGGCGGCAGCAGCGGCATAGTTGACACCCGGAACGAGCGCAAATGGGTTTTCAGTTGCCCCGGAACGATCAAGGCGGCACCCGCTCTCGCAAGCGCCCTGCCGAAAGCGACCGTCCCAGATTTCGGAGGATCGCCGGCCGTGTCAAGCCAAATGAGACGCGTTTGCTTTAGGCCCAGCAAGAGAACGCGTAACGCGCGAGAACATGCCGTCGTCAATGTCGTACGGGGCGCATCGCCAATAACAACGGCGACCGCATGTGCAGATATGAGGTCAGGCAAAGCTGCGAGCAACTCGAGCAGAGACGATTTGGACGAATTCGCCGCAGGCCATGCAGAGCAGATTGTTTCGCCGATCTCGGCAGCAGCATCAAGGGCGACCGGTTTCGAGCGGCGACGCCGCAGAGTCGCAGCGGGCCAGAATATATACGAGCAGGCGACGTCCGGCCCTGCTTGCCCCACGAGAGCGGAAATCCCTCGCGACGCACCCGACAGGTCGGGAGCAGGGCCCGACCCGACGACGCCAATTAACAGCGCTGTCGTCATGGCGGCTCTGCCAGTCGGGAAAGTCGCGGGGTCTCCCGCGCCAAATCGATCGGCACCCACCCGCAAAAGGATTTTGCAAATTCACGATCTGACGACCGCGGGCGGACACTGCAGCAAGGCGCACACCGCATCACCACTTCTGCTTTGATACGGGGCGGTTTGGCAGGCCCTGACAGCCGCAGTTGTTAACTGTCGCTGAATTCACGGTACTTGGAGCAGACCAACAGCTGCTGCGATACAATCTAGAGCTTTAATAGAACATGACCGCGTGCTGGATGGATGCCGACGATTCGAGCTCAGTGAGGATTGAAGGAAGATCGTTCTCCCAATCGGATGACTGCTGGACCTAGAGATGCGCGGTGTTAGGAACGGGAACGATGGAGTCTTCGACGCCTCAAAAGCGTACCATAGCTAGAAGCTTCAAGGCGTGCTCACCGCCAACCTTGGCCGCGGCGAAGTTGTCCACTGTCTCGATGTTAATGATGTGGGCCACGCGGCCCTGCTTCGGGGAGCGCTGATCAAGATCCTCAAGGATGATATCTGGGTGATAGATACGCAGTCAGCCCATGGGCAATGCTTTGCGAACAATTTTCACTTACCGAATATTCGTAGCTCAAACGAGACAATCAGATCGAAGTGTCGACCTTCAAGTTGCCAGCTGAACGGGAAACTGAGTAGGACCCAGACAAATACTGAGTAGCCAAACATACCGTTCTGGCATTTCCTTCACACCCATGTTTCGTTGGAGCATGTCAAGAACGCCCATCTTGCGGTAAAACTCTTCGTTGTCAGAGGTGGAAAGGTAGTTGAACATGTCTAAGTATGTTGCTGATCCGAACTCGAAAGACATGGCTGCGGATGCCACAGGCACAGGAAGATTCACCCGCCCACCCTACGTGCACTTGTCAGTGAAAGCTTTCCAGATTTATCGGCGTGCAACGAACGGCTCCGAAGCTAAACAGAGTCGCTCCTTGGTTCCCAAACGGGTCGGCAAGGCGGCACACATGATGCGCTTCCATACTTCGGTTGAGATTCGAGTGGCAAACAAAAGCGACCGATATGCAAGATGGCCTGCCCAGCAATGATGAGCATCCTTTCAGACGGCTAAATAACATGATGTCAACATACGGAGCTGTTTCGGTAGGTATCGCTGTAAAATGGTCCTCTTCCATCCTGTCCTCAACATGACCCGACGTCGTTACAGAAAGCTCTTGTCTGACCGCTACAGGTGCAGGAGGGTCTTGATTTTCCTGGAAAACAGGTTCCTGCTCTTCGCTGACAATGGGTTCCTGCTCTTCGCTGACAATAGGTCCCTGTTCTTGCTTGACAGCAATAGGGCTTCTTGCAGCTGGTTCTACAGGTTCGGGTACAGGAGCTGGAACAGGCACTGACGAAACTTGGCGAACGCTCCCTACAGGAACGTTTGGAAACGGGCACCCTCGAGTACACCTCAACAGCCCTTACTCGTTTCGACTTTCATTGGTACTGTTTCGTTCAAATTTACTGTCTGGACTGGGCGTCGAGGAGACTGACGTCTGGTGGGCAATATCCGCTGCTGTGGACTGGTTCAGAGCAAGAATCATGAGACCATATTCGCAGAATACCTCAGGTGGAAGCACACGTTTTTCTTCAAGACTTGGTCTTCGAATAGCCTAGATAAATGTCTAAAACATTGATGCAACATCGAGCGCTGCGACAGATCGTTACTTCGATTTCGCTCACGCCTTTCCGGCTCGCGATCGTTCCGGCGACGCCTCGGCTCTGCTTGTGCTGCAGCAATCGCGCCACCAGTTCGGATTTTCGACCGGACGACGACAGCTTGCAGTCCCGGCAGAGTTCACGCAGCGCATCGGCAGTCATGGCGTTCAGCGACGACTGCGTCCAGTCGCCAGCCATCGTTCCGCGTTGACCGGATGCAGCAATAGCACGGACTCGTGATCCGTGACGCAATAGATGGGTGCTCTCAGTGCCAGGGAGGCGGCCTGCGGCGTCGTACCAACACTATGGCTGACCGGTTCCTGTTGCCGGTCGCCGAGGTCTCGTGCCACAACACCAAACATGGAGCTACCAGGATGACAACAGCAGATGGCGGACGAAGCGCGCGCACAGGGAGCAATCTACGGCGCACCGACAGCATAATGCTGTAAGTTTGGTGACGACATCAGCGTATGGGATGAGGTCCAGGGCCTGGCCGAATCGATTTCGGCCACGATCGCCGTCCAGGCCCACGACGACAATGTCCTTGCCGTCCACTTCAACGGCATGTAGGACGAATTGCAGGAGGTCCGGGAAGAATTGGGCCTCCTCGATAAGAATGGCCCGAGCGCCCTCGTAGTCTTTCCACTCTCGGACCGGTGCGAGTTCGCGTACAGCTAGAGCTGGCATGCCGACTCCATCGTGCGTCATGACAGATGAGAAAGACCCATCGACCTTGTCCTCCCGCGTGTCCAGTGCACTTGTCAGGACGAGCGTCTTCCAGCATAATGTAACGCAAACGTGTCGCGCCCTATTCCAAGCGAGGGCCTCCTATTATCGCCGCCAATGTGCATCGTGCCGTGCGCCGCTACGACGCTGTCCTGCGCTATTACGCCATATCAGCCATATTGTTCGTCGACAACATCGGGCGACCTGTTCTCATGCCATTTGGGCAGTATTGGACATGTGCAATCCTGGCCGGTCGCTGGGTTTACGTCGTTTGTGGGCGAACCGAATCGTCATATCCGTGTTGGAGCGCACTTCAAGCGTGTAATATTCAAGTTGCTGGTGGATGAGCAGGCCTCCTCCAGATGTTCATTGTTGAGGATAACGCGCTCGCTCCACGTGTCGCCGAATGCCACGTAGACTGAATCCAATAGCACCTCCAGGGAGTCGTACACGCCCTTGTACGGCTTGGCCTGCGGTCCTGGCGTCTTCTTCATCCAGGCCTGGCACTTGGTTCTTGTTATTCCGCGAATGGTAAATGTTCATCAGCCGCTAGCTTCATAGCCACCATCACAGACTCCGGTGCCTCAGATTCCCAATGCTCATCGATCTCCACCGTTCCGCCAGAGCGCTGTACTGTTCGGTCTGGAAACGACAGCGGCCAGCGGCGTCCCGGACGAACAAGATCTGTTTGGTTGGAGAGGTTGATGCCCAATGACTGCGATTTCATTCCTGCAAATCTACAATCAAAGAGGAATAAATCCAACTGTTGATCCAGTAGCTCTCAGAGTTTATCGTTTTAGACTTTGTAGACCGGACCGCCCACTAGGCCACGAAAGCAGCTGCTCTCGTGGCCTAGTGGGCGGTCCGGTCTACAACTTGATGTTTCCTAAAAGGCCGGTTTCTTGGCGATAAGTGTCGCGATCACGATCCCGCCGATAGTGACGAACATCTGAGGAACGGTTGGGACCAATCGAGGCCAAATTTCTGTTCAAAACTGTCAACAAGCCGCCTGATAGAATTCAGACTGTAAGGTACTGAAACAGGCCGCATATCGGACCCGTACCTTCATCTGGTGCGGTCTGGCGATACGTCTGCCACGACGCACGCAACGCTTCCGCGCTCAAGGCTTTAATTGCTCGGTTGTATGCTATCATTTCGATGCCGGCCTCCCCCGCAAGCGTGCGCCGCGTTGGGACAGAGTTGGGCGCGGACACGATGCAGCGACGGCTGGAACGCAATCAACAGCCAGACTGGCGACAGGGCGAGCAGGGCCTTTGAATGGCATAGCGCGCAAGGACATGGTCGAAAGGGCCAAGCGGTAAAGGAACCCCGCCACGTTTCTCTACATCAGACGACGTCCGGCACTGGAGACTGTCAGTCGCAATTTGTACTAGTTGGGTTAGGATGGAGCCGTCGGGGGAAGGGGGGACCGGTACCTGCTGCCGCTGCCGACACGCCGTTTGCGGTTCTGGAGAACCTGTTACGAACACGTACTTCCGAACGTCAGTATGGTCCGATAACAACAGGATGACAGCCGATGATCAGGTGTGCTGGCCGCTGGTCGGCGCGGTGGTTCTGACAGTGGCGATTCTGGGGTTCCTGGAAGCGCGCAACACAAGCCTTGAAAGCGATTAGGCAGACAAGGACTCCTAGGATGACGCCGGATGGCGATTCTGGGGTTCCTGGATGCGCGCAACATGGTCGATAAGACAACAACCAAAGTCGCATCCGGCGTCATCCTAGGAGTCCTTGTCTGCCTAATCGCTTTCAAGGCTTGTGTTGCGCGCTTCCAGGAACCCCATAATCGCCACTGTCAGAACCACCGCGCCGACCAGCGGCCATGCGACATCAACCATGAACTAAAGGCGCTAGGCGTCCCCTACGACCAGATCTTGGATTTGGTCGGGTCACCGATGCGTGGAACCCGGAAGTTCTGGAAGACGGACGGTGGCCTCATCGCCCGTGAGCTGTTCATGAGCTCCAGCCGGTCACTTGGGGAGTTCTTGAGCGCACAAACAGAGGCCGCAGTCAACAGTTCGGGAACGTCGACGTCGTTCACGATCAGTCTGTTATACAAAACTTCGAAGAGGCCATCACGTGTCAGTCGTGGAGAAAAGCGACATGATCCTTTCAAGTGATGGTGGGACGCAGATGGACATTGCAGCAGGAGGCGATCCTGTTGCAAGGACGCTGACAGCATGCGTCCTGCTCCGCGATCGTCATCAAGGTGGCCCTCTTCACTATGGCTCTCTGGTGACGAAGTCGTGACACCCTCCGCGTCCGTCTCTGCTATCGTCACCAGAGAACCATAGTGAAGAGGGCCACCTTGATGACGATCGCGGAGCAGGACGCATGCTGTCAGCGTCCTTGCAACAGGATCGCCTCCTGCTGCAATGACCATCTGCGGCCCGCCATCACTTGAAAGGATCATGTCGCTCTTCTCCACGACTGACACGTGAAGGCCTCTTCGAAGTTTTGTACGACGCCAGCAAATTCTTCGCCGCGTTCGACAGCGGAGCCGGTGACGTCGGATCCGCATCGGCGAACCGACAGAACTCCTCGAAACCACGTCGAGGAGGACATCGGGTCTACCGATTCGTCACCTTGTGAAGGATAGCAGGCGGATTGGCGTGGTGTACGATGTCGACGGGGGCGCCGGTGATCGCCCGTCTGGCGCGATGATCGCGGCGTCTGTCTTCGTCACGACTGGCTGGCGGGCGGCGACCTCCGATAGGATCTGCTCGCGCTGCTGCCGAAGCATGGCGTCAATCTCAGCGCGTTGCGCCTGGAGCACCTCCGCCACAGCCGCAGCGATTGTGCGCGTCAGCGTCGATTGGTCAAGCACCGCATTCACCGGGGTCTCGGGGTTCCCGGGGCGCGTCTCGGGGCGCGTCTCTCGAGGGTCTCGGGGCGTCATCGCGTGTGTGCCGTTGAGAAGGTCGGTCAACCTGTCACGACTATACACGACGCGTTGACCGACGACTTTATTCCGGCGCCGACCTGCTATGTCGACGCCTGATCCCACGGCTGCTTGCAGACCATCTAGGCCACTGAGCCGGGGCAGCTCCCCTCTATCCTCGGCGATTGCCACAAGTCGTCGATGGCGCCCGACGACAGTGCCATGGCAGTGAATTCGTTCTCGGTACGTGACCACAGCCTGCAGGAGCCACCGCGGTATACGTTGTGCAGCCTGTGGAATTCAATGAGATGAAGCACCTAACAGGGATGCGGGCAGGCTCGCCCAGACCTACGCCCGTCTGAGGACCAGGCCGATGAAGTCTGGGGCTTATCCTATAGTTGGTTTGCGGCACGATAGACGAATATCTGAATGAATGCGTTTCCTCGACCCTTCAGGGCGAACACCGAGACACATAGAAGCAGGATAGGTTCGTCTGATCGCCCCCTGACGAAAGCATATATGACTTACAGTCTGCGGAAGCTCGTCTGGGAGGTTTGTTCGAAGACGACGTTGCTGATCATGCGTCAGCTAGTGCAAATGGTGCTGCCTGGTTAATCTATGAGCAGTGCAGACCTGGCGACCGACTCCCTGCCATCGAGTTGGAGACCACCGCCTTGCCATCGTTGACTACGACCTTGTTGCGACCTTGTGGAGTGTCCTCAGGGAATGTACATACAGGACGTGTGGGGTGGATGGCACGCGAACGTACACAGGCGTCAGCGAGCTAATACAGGAAGTGCACCACATGGACCCACGGTTGGTCCACACGTGACGAGCGTAACAGCCATCGTCGTAAAGGGTCCAGTGGCGCTTGAATGCCTGGTCCGGTTTGGCTGTACCGGTGCCTCAACCGTCATGCATGCACGGCTACCGCGCTTTGAGTCCCGCCATCACAGCGTGCAGCGACGACTGATCGTTGTAATCACTACGATTAATCTGTTGTGGCCAGCGCGTGCAACCGTTGATGACTCACGCGTTGCCGTCCGCCTAGTCTATTAACAGGGCGTGCACCATCAAACCTGCATTTCAGCAGCATAGCGCTGGCGGATTCTTCGACACCATGTGCTTCTCAGAGGCGGCGAGCATGACCTTAGGCGCGTGCCTCCTCGCCCTGGGCCTGGTTAACGTTCTCCAAACCTTAGTCGCTTCTGTCAGTCTGCGACAGAAACTCGCCGTCCTGCCATTCGCATCGATTCCAATCGGGTTCGGCGCACAGCAGATCGCGGAAGGATTCGTATGGCAAAGCAACCTGGCGAACCAGGACGCGATCCGCTGTTTCACGTTCTTCGCGTTCCCGTTCTGGCCGTTCTTTGTCCCCTTCTCCATGCTCCTGCTCGAGTTGACGCGACCTCAGACGTCGTCGCCCAGGCCGCAATGGGGCTGGACATGGTTTCTCGACAGCCACAAGACGACCTCGCCCTGGCGTCGGGCGCTTCAGGTCGCTATCTTCATCATCGGCTCGGTCGTGGCCTTGTACTGCGCGGCTGCCCTGATCGAAAGCGACCCCGTCAAGGCGTATCTGTCTGACTGGCGCATCGCGTACGATGTGCATTTCCCGAGGCTCATGTTCGACGGCCCGGACGTCGCAAGGTACACCGCCTTCATGTTGTATGTCGTTGCAGTCCACGGCGCCTTGCTCGTGTCCAGCGTCGCCCACACCGGCAAGTTCGCCGTCATGGTCGCTGTCTCGCTGTCCGTTGCGTTTGCATTGTGGAGCGCCGCCTTCGCCAGCACATGGTGTTTCTTCTCGGCGGGCCTCAGCGCCGTCCTCATCTGGATTGCTAACCAGGAGCTGAAGTTCAGGCAGCACCATACGAAATTCCAGTTCTGAGGGTACCATATATGTACATACTAGGATAGTCCTTTGCGTGAATACCATGAGGGCGCTATTTGTGTTCAGTCGGGCCTCATGTAGCCAGGTGTTCCGTTGCGGTTCGGTCGGAACGCGGAACCATTCCGGTCGCGCCATTGATGACATGACGTGCGTTGCGATGATCACGACGATGTTGCTGGTGCTGGCAGCAGGAGTCCAGTCTTCTGACAGTAACCAGTCGTCGCAAGGCAATGACTTCGTGACGGTTGCCATGGGGACCACCGAGATCAAATCGTTCATCTCGACGTTGAACGCTTCCGGCGTCCTCACGGATCTGTACCTTCCTGGCGAATACACAGTCCTGGCACCGAACGACGAAGCCTTCGCCAATGCAACTCTGCCGACGAACGCAACGGACCTGGTCAGAGCACTTGCCGTTGCATGTGGCGCGCTTTAACACTGTGCCTTAGGCCAAGCTGATGCGTTATCACATCATCCACGGCAAGCACGCAATGTCCGCCCTGAACGGGACGTTCCCGACCATGGACGATGGCAACGAAGTGTCGACGAATCCCATAAGCGTGCTGGGGTTGACGGTCGTCGCCGTCAATGACGCGAACATTGTCGACGGAGATCACTATTTCGACTACGGCGTTATCCAGATCCTGTCCAAGGTTCTGGATCCGGCAGGCGGCCCAGCGGCGGCGCCAGAGAGCAGTAACAGCACGTCCAGTCCATCCGATAGTCCTGCCGGTCAACAGGGTTTCGACACGTCATCAGCGCCGGACGATCAGCCAGCGAGCTCAGCGCCGTCTCAGGACCAGGGTCAAGCAGGTGATAGCGGTGATCCATCGGCCGGCGAACAAGACCCCCAGGGTCAACCTCCCGATAATTCTGATCAGACGTCCGATGACCTGCCTCAGCAGCAGGACGCACTGACGCAGACGACTCAGGCGCCATCGTACTTCGCCACTGAGCCATCGCAGGCGGCACCAATCTTCCAGGCGCAGGCGCCATCAGCTAGCGACGGCTCATTATACCAGCAGGCGCCAGCGTCGTACGACCGCTCGCCCTACCAACAACAGCCTCTGTTCCCCGACCGACAACCGCAGGGGAACTACTACACGGGTCAAGGCGCGCTACAGCAGACCTACCCAGCAGCCCGCTCAGCGTACTTCCGGAACCCGCGCCCGTACATGCCGTTCTCCCGCCAGCAGCAGCAGCAGCCGCAGCAGCGGCAGCAACCACCAGGAACGCATCAGCTGCCACTGCTCGGCGCCAGCAGCATGTCGCCGACGCAGTTCGCCCCGGGCGCATCGTCGTACCGGCGGAACCCGTTGCAGATGAGCCCCGTCTACTGAGGTCCCCGTGCTGTTTGCCGCACGACTCAGTAAAGCCTTGTTCCTTCCCATGGCGCCGCGTGCGCTTCGTCCTCCCCCTGCTGGGGTCAGCTCGGTCCTGCCCATATTTGCGGTGCCGGCTGCGTTACACTTGATCCGCATTGGCGCGGCGCGGTCGTTAGTGATGCCGCTGCCGCACTGGGTCGTCGCCTGGGGGCTGCTGGCAGCGGCGGCGGTCGCTGGGTCGCCGCTGGATCCATGGTTCGGTGCGGTACCGTCCGAGCGGCATCGGTACGAGGCGGGCGAGCTGCACTGCGAGGCGGACGGCGTGACGGTGCCGCGCGCCCGAATCAACGACGACTACTGCGATTGCCCGATATCGGCGCTGGACGAACCTGGGACGTCGGCGTGCTCTGATGGGCAGTTCTATTGCCGGAACGTCGGGTACGTCCCCAGCGTGTTGCCGTCGTCGCGCGTGAACGACGGCGTCTGCGATTGCTGTGACGGATCGGATGAATACGCCGGGCACGTCACCTGCCCAATGGCCTGCGCGGAACGAGGCGCCTCCATGGTGGCCGAGTTGAAGTCGCGGTACAAATCGGTGATCGTCGGCCTTCGCCAGCGTGATGCGGCCGTCAAAGAGGGTCACGCGCTCCGGGCGTCACAAGTTGCCCGCCTTGAGGAGCTGAAGAGGCAGGCCGACGCGAAGCAGATTGAGGTCAATGATTTGAAGTCGAAGAAGGATGCCGCCGAAGTCGAAGAGGCCGCTGAAAAGGAGCGGCAGCGACAGATCGACGAGGCGGAGCAAGCGAAACGACGGGCGAATGAGGAGGCAGAGAGGCAGCAGCAGCAGCAGCAGCAGCAGCGACAGGAAGCCGATGCGGAGGTATCTGAGTCTATGACATCACCGGCAACCGTTCCTGCGGACGATGCGGCTGGGCCTTCAGCTGACGATCAACCTCCGGAAGTAGCGGAAGGTGCGACGCCGTCCAAAGCGTTCCCTTATCCAGAACAGTACGCGTTCCACGGCGAAGATGAGCAGCAGGACTCGCGTGGTGATGATGAGCAGCAGGAATACGCCGAGGATTACGATGAGGATGTCGATGAGTCCGAGCCCGTTGCGCCTGAACCAGCAACGGAGACGTCGCCGACTATCCTAGGTAGGCTTCGCGACGCTGTACTGGGCGTTTTCTCCGGGTGGGAGCCGTTTCGTCCCACCCGGAAGAACGCGCGCGCAGGCATGTTGGGATGGCGTTAATGTCGTCATTGGTCCCTGACTCGATGTCGTGGCGTGTTAGCTGCCAATGAAGCCCGGCGGGTCCACCAGGATGCCGAGAACGCGCTCCTGGCTCTGGATAAAGAGCGGAAGACCATTGAGCAGATGCTCAACATGGACTTCGGCAAAGACGACGCGTTTCGTGTTCTGCAAGATAAATGCTTCACCCTGTCCGTCGACCAGTACACGTACACGTTATGCCCGTTCAAGTCGGTGACCCAAAGCAGTGGTGGCAGTGACACGTCTCTCGGGTACCGCTGGCGTGGCGCTCACGCGTAACGATTGCATACTGACTGTTGATTCCCTGAACAGGCGCTTCAAAAGGTGGGACGATCAATCCGGGGATTGGCTCTTCGAGCAAGGCCAGCGGTGCTGGAACGGGCCTGAGAGATCCACTCGCGTACGTGTATTTGAACGTATATCACCTGCAGGGCCCGCGCCTGAACCGTTGTCGCAGGTATCCGTTTCGTGTGGGCAGACCAACGAGCTGCTGGACGTGTCAGAACCGAGCACATGCGTCTACGTGATGCACTTCGCGACACCCTGCGCGTGCGACCAAGAGGACGTCGACGGGATTGTCGACAATCTCAGAGTGCTGTCCCTCACCGACGCACAGATCACGGAGCTGTCTGCTGAACGCGATGAATTATAATGCATCGACTAGGTGCGCCAAACAATACATCATAAGCGAATAGACGTCTGTCCGCGATTGTCTGGCTATCGACGCCTTGGCCCCCCCACCGCCATCCATCCGATGATGTGACCGTTCGGCAGCGGACGGTTTACTGAGCAGGAGGTTTGACCACAAGTCGAGGGTCGAGAGCGTCGACGACGACGCCGAATATATACCGGAAGACATTGACGTCGTATTCGACGTAGAGCGTGGCGCAGATGCCGGCGAGGAGGATCGCGACGACGATCAGGTCCAGCACGGTACGCAGGGACAGCACTGGCGGCGGCGCGCTCTGGTCCGCACGCAGAAGCGCGTCGTCGAGCTCTTTCTTCCTTCGCTCCAGGTACGGGCGCATCCGCGATCGCAACTCGTCCCTGCCAACCGCCATGACGATGGCGAGCCAACCGATCGAACACCAAAATAGAACAAGGACAGTGTAGGACGTATCGTTGTCGTCGATCGACGAGTTACATTGCAGAAGAAACGGGCACCCGCCACCCGATTCTGTATTCGGCCGAGGTCGCACCTATCACAGCTCGGTCTTCTGGCCCTTGATGCCCTTGAGCTCAATGATGAAGATCAGGTCCGCGTTGGGTGGGATGACGCCTACGATCCCCCTGGGTCAGCATTCGACGTCGTAGGACACAATGGGACAGCAAATACCTCCTGCACCGGATGCACCGTACGCGAGATTGGATGGAATGTACACTTCCCACTTGTCGCCCACGTGCATCTCCTGCAGGATCTTGGTCCACCCTTTGATGACGCCCGTCAGGCGGAACGACAGAGGCTGCCCGCGCTTGTACGACGAGTCGAATTCCGTCTCCTTGTCCTTCGACTTGCTGCTCTTCGGCGCCAGAATTCCCTTGTAATGGCACGACACCTCATCCGTCGCCTTCGGCTGCGGCCCCGATGTCGGCCCGCTCTTCAGCACACGATACAGCAGCGTCGGTTCGCCTTTCGCCTTCTTCACCGACTCGTGCGACGAATCCCATTTGATGCCCAGCGGCGCCACTTCCGCCTCGCCACCCTTCTTCCCGGTCGCCTTCGCCGCTGCCTGCTTCGTGACCGACACGACACCGGCCAACCCAGTGTACTGCAGGTACACGTACGCGCCGACACCAATCACCAGCAGCAATCCGAACGCCTTGCCAAGAGCGCCCATGGTTCCCGACAGCAACGACAACGACGACAACGACGACAATCGGATTCGGAGTGCGACGCACTGACGGGGCAGCCGCCGCCGCCGCCGCTGATGCGGACTCAACCAACACTGGGTGGCGTTCCCGTCGCAAATACAATATCGACTCGGGCCGTGTTCAGTTGCAATTAGTTGGCGTTTAGAACGAGCCGGCGGAACCGGTCGAACAGGTCGGGGTCGTGCTGGGCGAGGAGCGGGCGGACGCGGTCGACGACGTCGCTGGAGGGGCGCTCCCCGGTGCGGGGCGCGGGCAGGGCCGAGACGACTCGTAGGAATTCGGAGAACGCCGCCGGCGGTAACGCCTTGCGGATCTGGAAGAACAGCCTGCTGGCGTCGTCATGCTTCTGGCGCGACGTGGCACTCCCCGGCGGTACGACGGGCTTCGCCATCGCACGATCGATTTCGTCGAGTATCGCGGCCACGTCCAGCGCTGGGTCTCTGACACCATCCGACGTTAGCGAACAATCGAGCAAACCGCAAACGACTGACTTGTGGGACTTATGTGACAGGGGCCGGTCATGACCGACAGGTCGAGCTGTTTCCCCTGTGGGGACCGTCTGAACTCGCGGCAGGATCTCATCGCGGAAATGAGCGACGGCGACGTTCAGGTCGGCGGTCTGCCTGCGTAACGCCTCGTTTTCGCGTTCCAGGCGGTGCACCCGGCTCTGCAGGTCGTCGATGTCGCTCCGCTGGCGTCGGCACCGGTTGCGCAGCGTCTCAACGCGGTTGTTGGCAACCGCTAGGGCGTTCTGCAGAATCCGCTCTGACAACGCGGACGCTACCGCCATCTGACATGTCGGCTCGGCCTGCAGGTGCATCAGTGTGCATGATGGTTACAGCAGCGAAGGGCGCTGATTACGGGCAGGGACGCGAATAGCCTGTCAGCGTGATGTGCAGGAGAGCCCGACTCCATGTCCAGGCGCCTGAACCTCCTCCCCTCGTCTTGAGGAAATCAAGGCGTATGCACTGTGACTGGCCACCCGTCTTCGGTACATAGGCGGTCAACGTCGGCGCCGGCATCGACCACCGCCCGGCGGCAACGTTCGACGCTGAAGCGTGGCACCCGCTCTCTTGAATGGCGTATACCGGGCAGACCTTCAACTGGCCTCGACAGGCGGTACGCCGCAGACAGCAGGGCCGCCAACAGGTGCTCGTCCACCATGATGCGCACCCTTGCGTCCACGTCATGGAGTCCCGACTCGCTCATCCCCTTCCAGGTAGAGTTTGTACTGTCGGCACCATTTGACGAGCGCGGATTGCTTCTTCCTCTTCGCCTGCTTCGCGGCCGCCCTCTCGTAGTAGTGCCTGTGTGATGGGACGGTGCCGATCTGGGTTACCCGGCCCTGATATAATTGCCTGAATGCCACGCGCCCACGAGGAGTGTGGTCGATCCCATGGCGAGGGCTTGACGAGGGCGTCGGTCGCCGCCGTTATTGTTCGGGAGACTACACCGATACTACATCGCAGTCGGTTCGTGTGTGCGTATCATTCGTGCAGCAGCTCCCAAGTCGAACATGATGCCCTTCTATCCCACGAGCTGGAGAAGTTGGCGGGAGCCCTTTCCGCAACTGTGGACCCTGTAATCTCGGTGACGGCCTCCCGAAGTTCTTCTGGCCACATGCCGTGAAGCAGCACTTTCACCTTGAACGTCTCGCCCTGTAGGAGGTTTCTCACCCGTGCACGTCTCACTGACATTGTACCCGGCATTCACTGGAGCGTTTCTCTTTGGTTTTCTCGAAAGCCTTAAACCGCCAACCCCAAGATGGTTTGGTTTTGTTTTATTTGTTTTTCGCGCTTTTTCTTTTCACGCAGGCGCCTCGGTCTCGAGTCCGAGGATCGAAGGATCAGCAGCAGAACGCCAACATCCCCCGGCCTGGCAGTGCCGGCCCGTCACCTTTGTACTGGGTTCATCGCGCCTTGGACGATATCGGAACGGGACGTGATTCGCTCGGACTTGTCGACTGCACTCTTGTCGGACCTCTTTCGCCATACCGCCTATGCCGGGGAGCCGACATACACTTGTTACGGGCCGTTCCTTTACCTCCCAGACGCTCAAGCGAGACCCCTAATTGCTCTGGCACTTTGGGCTGCCTGATCAGTAAACACCCCTTCAACATTTACGGCTGTTGGTCACCGGGACTTTTTTTTGGGGGAGTTCGTGCCTCGAACTGGGGACCTTGCGGTCCCGCGACTGCTTGCTGACCTGTTGCTAGTACTCGTGACCAGCCAGCGCCCCCGCCAACCCCAAGAGGCAAAAGCGGGATGGCGCCGAATGCACGCCGAAGTGCTGGTTCTGCAATGGTCCATAGGTACACGCTCAAAGAATGCCCGAAGGCCAGCGAAGAGCAGAAGAATACGGCTTTTCGAGAGAACCAAAGAGAAACGCTCCAACAAATCCAAGAAGAACGCCGGGTACACTGTCAGTGAGACGTGCCCGGGCGAACATTCAATGCTAAACAAGAGGGAACGCAGTCGTGAGTGCGCTGGGGGCGCAGAAGAAGCCGCCGAACACCCAGCATGGGGCATGCACAGTGTGAGGGGCGTGCAAGCTGTAAACGCAGATAGCGGCACAGGCACAGCGAACTCCCAAGTCTGCCAGCTAAGACGACTTGGTGGATACCGAGGAAGCAGTGGGACAGGGCACCCACCAGATCCAAGTGGGCATACGCTTGCATATTATACGTGCTGGGGAGCTGCGGATCCGCAAGCACGCGCATGTCCCGTATGGGACGGGGTGGTGCACTGGTGCTGCAACAGGTGCAGCCTGCGGCGGCAGTGCGGTGTGCGGCGCCAGGGGCCAGGGCCGACAGCGGCGATGCACAGCGCCAGCGGCGCACTCCGGGGCGCGCTATCATCAGCGATGCTGCATGCCCTGCGAGCGTCGCGAGCGGCATTCTCCACATCAGCGGCCGCCCTGTCGACCAGGCCGTTCCACGTATGGGGTCCATCATCCGGGTTGCCGGCGATGGCGGGTGTCTGATGGCCGGCCTGCCTGTTTGTAGGTCCAGAGGACGCCGCTCGGGTTCCTGCCGGTCTACCTGGAGACGACATCGCGCGTCGATCGCATCATCGGGAAGTATGTGACGATCGTGCGCGCCGTCCAGGGTGACGTCGCGACGTTCGAGGGCTTGCTGAAGGACGAGTTCGGTAATATTGCGGTCTCGTCGACTTGGCGACCCGAATCCAACACGCACGACCTGCAAATTCAAGGCAACTATCGGGAAGAGTTCGTCGATCTCCTGACACGAATGGGATTCTGATAAAATAATCCATATCCTAGTGCACCAGAGAGGGTCCATGGGCGTTGCGTCCAGGTGTCACCAGAGCCGTACTCGCGGGCATGCCATGGTATCGGTGCAGCCGTACACGTAGAGAGAAACGCCCCAAACAGATATATTATACTGAGGCGCTGCCATCTAGAAGCCTCGTCGCAGTAGATATTCCGTGCATTCGTCCATGTAGTTGCCCCACAGAACGAGCGAGTCGCCCCCAGCTCTGCTGAGGACGTCGAGCTCGCCCAGTTCGTTCCGCAACTCGTCGACGAGCTGGGTGACGTTGCCCTCCAGGCCGCGTATCACGGTTGCCTCGACGGACTGGTACTTGCTGGTCTCTCGGCGCACTTCCAGGTAGACGGGCAGATACCCCAGCGGGGTCCTATGCACCTGCGCGCCGAACGCACCGTCAGTCGGAACGTCGGCAGGTCAGCAGCGCTCCGTGCACGATCGGTACCATGAAACCGCACGGCCGAGCACCGGCAGACATTACAGCTCGGACGGCCCCAGCTGCCGCCGTTGCCAACGCCATTGCGGGGGTGCGGCGGCTGACACTCCGCAACAAATGCGCCGAGCACCGGGGCCACCCTTGCCGCCTGCGACGCCCCGCCGGCGACTGTGATCGTCCCGCACGGCCTTTTCTCCGTTCACTGCAGCTCGCGCGTACTCATCATCAGGGGTCTCATCCGATAACAGCTCTATCGTCGTGCGGGGTATGGTTTACGACGTTTGGTCCTTCCATGGACCTCAACGCAGATGGGACGCACGATAAGATGGGGTGATCGATCTGCAGAGCATAGCTCAAATCACTCGTCGACCGGTACGTCGATGTGGAAAATGAGCAGATGTTTCTATAGGACGCGGACCGCTTCCAGGAGCCGCATGTCCAGGCCGGGGTCTCTCATTGCAACGTTCTCGTTGAACGACTGGCAGGCCCCGTCGGACTGGGTGATGATCCTCATCGAAACTATCTACCAGGCCGGGCTACTGCACATCGTAGGGAGTCGCTGCCAACAACTGAATGCGATCCTTGTTTTATATTACTAAATCTATACCTATGCCGGAAACCAAGTAGAAGCACTGGATCAGCTGAGCGACATCCAACGCGGTGCTGGGGAATGACCACGACGTCGCCTTTGCCGGTCAGCGTGCTTCCAGTTGGACTCGTGAGCGACTGGGACCGGATCGGCTCCTGCCTTGGTCGTCATCGGCACGGCCCAGTCATCGGGCGAGAACATCATCTCGGGACGCGGTTGGAGCCGCAACGTCAACTTGTGCACAGGCTGCCCTTCGACGGCGCCGCCGATCGATGCCGGCCCGCTTGCAGGGCCTGCAGATACGTCGATAGGTTTGATCAGCGAGCGCGCAGCATGGACCGAGAACTTGCCAGCGGCGAGAATTGACACAGCCTTCGACCCTGCCAATCAGAATAACATCGCGCGCGCCAACCCGACAAGCACCTGACCTGCGATGAATGCGTCAATGCCAGCGCTGACGCAACCTCGGCCAGAGACGTGTGGGAATTGACGACAATGATGCCATAGCTGCAGAGCTGGGCAATGGTCTCCTCGCGCTCGGCTGCCACAAGGCACCTGTCAGATTCTGTCCAGACTGCCGGAAACGCGGTCAAACCGATGGCGACGATTCGGGGGATGATATGCGGGCACGACGATGTAATCAGGTCACATGCCTTGGCCGTCTGCGCATCAGTGTCCAGGGCAACGACGACAGTGGCACATTGTTCAGGTATCAGACGCTGCACCAGCGTGGACAGCTCCCAATGATCCTGGCACAGCAACGGCGCCGACTTCGAATCGTGGGCGCCGTCCGGCGACGGCGACAACGGAGGGCAGTAGTCGAGGTCCACGTGATGTCTGTTCGTCCCGCAGGAACTCGTCAGCTGACCTAAATTGGCAGGCAGCGACTCTGTCATCAGCCGTAGGTGGAAGACAGCATTCGCGTCCTTCTCCTCCGATGCAAGTGATGCCAGGACCTGTATATGGTATGGGGGTTTGGCCGAAAACGGTACGTCGCGTCCTGATGCAAACCCACCTGATCGATCCTCATCTTGGCGACAGCCTCGCTGACGTCGTCGGAGCGAACAACACGAACACGGCACCCGGCGCGACAAAGTCGGGCGCTGATCGACATTGCGATTCGATTTGCGCCTAGGACGGCGACATCCTGGCCTTGCCAATGTTTCGGTGAGCGGTCCTCGCCTACTCGCTGGAGAGCGAAACGGCTGATCAAACACGTCAAGTCAGCATGGCCAATCATGCACATGTTCGCATGGGCCTCACAAGATGAACGGCCCGACAACCTGGTTCAGAACCACGACCATGGTAATGGCGTCGGCGAAAGACGTACCCCACGGTTTGAAGGAGAATGCCTGGGCAGCAGCATTTAGCGAAACTAGGCGCGATACGACGTGCGACTCCTTCCTACCAACTCATTGGCGAGACCAATGGCGGCGCCCGCTTGAGTAGTGAGAGTCATCCACAAGTACGGATACCTGCGTAGGTCAGGCGGGCCGAAACCGAGCACCAAATGCAAACAGTCTGCTTACTGTTTGCCGAACTCTCCTAGTGGCGTCGACTTCAAGGCGATCTGCGATCCCATCCAAATGGCAATCATGCGGGACGAAAACAGGATAATGCTCAGCGGTAGAACGGGGCCAGTGTTTTCCACACGTAATGACGCTCCTGCTGCAGCCAAACGTCGGCTAGGGCAAACAGTGTAACAGCAGCAAAGGCGTCCTTACTCAACGTGAAGAACGGGAGGAAGACGTACAGGGATGAATTGTGGAGGATGCTAGTCAGACTGCGTCGCTTTGATGTTGCGTTGCAGGCAGCACAGCTGGCAACCATGCAGACCAGGAGAGGTTCGATCCGAAACCTATGGCCGAATCGTGACCAGGAAGCACGCTCAACAACTCTACAATTGTCGTCAGCAGCCGTTACCGTGCCCTTCTGAGCGGCGTACCTGGCTAGATAGAAGACAGCATACCCAATCGAGATGATGATTCCGCCTTTGATATATGACGAGGATAACGGAATCCAGAGAATGGCCACAATGAGCCTGCCGAGGACGTACCCCGCAACAATTGATCCAAAGACGGAAACGCCAAGTGATACGAACGCCCAAGAATCAATACCTTGCCCTAAAGGGATGTAAGTCAGGCGCGCGATGTGTTCCCCAGCACCAAAGTTACCCAGGCATTCTGCGGAAGCCAGCGAGCTCATCACAGCGAACGCCACCAGCAACGCAGCATCACTAAGGTGAATATAAGCGACGTGTCCTGCAGCGATCAACATCATGTCCTAACCTGACAACGGTAATCCCCATGCACATCGACGTGATTGGGCCTTTGGCAAACGACTCCTGTATCAGTGCCATTGCCGAGGACGGAGACCTTGCAATCATGATGGAGGCACAGAGCAGTGCAATTTGCCACTGGCATGGCAACTCAGCCGTCGACATGTACGGCACCCTGCATACATACATGCACAGTATCAATGACCCGGCCATTGCGACACGGTTCTGAGCTGGTGGTTAGACCATTTGCGAATTATCATGACGGTACACGCACACCAGGCCAGCGTCATCGCAACAATAAACGTCATCTGCGTAATGATTGTTCTCAGGTGCGGCCGAATGTCTAACGAAACCGTCGTCAGGGGGAAGCTGGCACTGAATGGGACTATCCTGCCACAGCGTACGGACCTGGAAGGTATAGCTCAGCACCAGCGCAGAACGCAATGACGGCCAGAGCAACCCCGTTGATGAACGACAACCGGTGCAGAGTCTCCAGTTCGACAAGGTGGATCCCCCATGGCCCAGAGATGAATCCGCCAAGAATGTACCCAGTCAGCTGCGGGAACCCAGCCCTGTCGCATGGTCAATTGCGAACCGAACCGGTTCGCAAGCCCCGCTCCCACCGTCGTCCAAGCTGCTCTCCGATGAAATGCGACGTGACCGTCGCGAACGCGAACCGCGTCAGACTGACGACGATCTCGGCGAGGCCATCCATTCGGCGACCGCGTGACCCGAGTGCCGATCACAGAGGCGCCCCCACCCCCCTCACTCCCACTGCAACCACCCGAATGACAATCAGATCGCAGGCTCCACTGTCCGAATATGCCGAATATGCCACTTGAGAACGCCCGCAGCCGCCCAACCGAGCAAGGCAGAACGCGCCCTGCCTCGCAGTGGCAGCCAGGGCGCCGCCCGCCCTGTTCGGCCACTCTGCGTGTGCATGACGGCACCGGGCCGAATCACGTCGGCGGCGGGCACCCGTCCCCGAACAACGACGTCACATGCAGGCGGCACGCGCTCTGCCCGCACAGTGTACGCTGACGCTTGCTGTACACTACTAGTGCTGCGATGTCGGTCTGGCCGATGAGGAAGCCTACGCGAGCGGCGTCGCGGCTGCATGTCGTCAGCAGGTTGAGGGTGTCGACGTCGTCGTCGTCGTCGTCGTCGCGACGCCCGTCGCGTGCTGCGCAGGACGCCGAGTTCGAGAAACGCGATTTCGCGATCGACAACCAGATCACGAAGCGGGCGTTTGAGCGGTTTGACAGCGATGGCGACGGGCGGATTTCGAAAGGCGATCTGCGTCGCGTTCTGCAACGGGTAACGTTCTGCCAGGGACGGAAGCAGCTGTCCGCCAGGGAGATAGCGTTGTTGATGGAGCAGATGCGCGATCGTGTGCTAGACAGCGTCTCGTACGACGATTTTGAGATCCTGGGGACCGTTCCGTACCCAAACGAATTCGACAATGCGTTCCGGGTCCGACTCAGCCTCGTAACAAGGGCCAAAGAAGTCCTTGACCACCTGGTTCAGTTCATGGCGCAGCGCGGCGGTGACGCCCTGGCCCCTATAGACGGCAACGACCCGGAAGAACAATTTCATTTGTAAAAGTCGGAGCGTGGCTGACCGATCGAACGATCTGTCTCATGGTTGTACCGCAACCGTCAGCGGCCAGCACCGAGCACTCGTTGTCGAACTCGTACCCATGATGTGCCCACGCCAGAGACGCCAGGCGTTGCCCACAGTGCTTCACTTAAGGGAATCAGTCAGACGATGGAGATTCGCACCGTTGGGCGCATTCGTGCGGTACGATCGCATGGGATCGATCGACTTTATTCCGGGTAGGGACTTTCGACGTACATATTGTTGCCATTCGTTCATGACGGGTGGGAGCGCTACGGCCGCCTTTCTACAGGAGGGCCGACGTCGTCAGTCCTGGAAGGATAGTCATGACACGAAACTCCAGCTCCTGGCCCAATCCCGAAGGTATTACCCAGACCTAGCACTGCCACCCATTTCACGTTTAACCCGTCGGTATGCAGGACGAGCATCAAGCTTGGCGAGCGTTCACCCGTCTTTGAGTCAGCAACGACAGCCGCCTTCGCTGGGCTCCATGGACTGAAGTCGCAAGCCGTCGCGAATCAGTCAGCGCCCGATTCCGTCACGTTCGGCGCCGGCGAATCGTCGGGCACGTATACGACATCCGCCATCATGTCCAGCGATTACGCAGGGGAGCGCTCCAGGACCACATCGCAACCCGCGCTGCCGCAACCGCCGTCCCATATGGTGACGCCTCTGGCAGGTGCCGCACAGCCCGGCCACATTGTGTTCGGCCACGAAGCGAGCGCTTGGACGACGGAGCAAACGCAGAGGTTTTGCCCACAGCCGCTGGGATCGGCACACGTCTCCATGCACAAGCCGGTCGTGTCGCGACTTGTCCTAGGGCATTACCCGCCGGACTGGACGTCGACCAGCGCTCGGAACTTCGCCGCCCCCAAATGCACAGGCCCGAGCGCTCGAGCCCGGCCTGTCGAGGTGCCAAGGCTCACGTCGACGCAAGCGCAACCGGGTTGCACACCACGATCGTGGCAGACGAACAATACGCTGTCGCAGATCATGCCTTCGCGAACCGTCGCCCGGAAGGCGGCAACGCATCGGCCTCATCACGACAACGTCCGCATGGCGCAGGACGAAGGCGTCAATCGCCGCGATTTCACGACGACGTCGGCGGCCTTCTTCACCGACAGGTCGGGCATGTCGGAACGGACGACGATCCGGCGCGTTGTCCCGCAGCGTAACATTGTGTTCGGCAACGACGCCTGCATGGTAGGCGCCATATATGTATATGGGCAGGCGCCCTAACACTAACCCACGATCTGCAGTACCGCACAACGACACGCGAAGGAGTCTTCCCGAGCATCGGCGGCCGGTTCCTCCGGGCGACAGCGCCCTCGAACCGTAGCACGAACCTGCTGGCGTCGTCGGGGCCCTCGACAGGTGCGAAACCGACCGACTACGAGACGACCTTTCGTCACGATTTCCAGCCGGTCAAGCTGCCGGCACTGAACCTGCCCAAGCGTCCAGCGGCGAAAGTGTCGGTGCTAGCGCCGACGTCGTCGTCGGGCCCTGGTGGATCGGAATGGATATCGACGTCGGCACGAACCTATGGCGACAAGTGCGCACAGGCGCCAGGCGAGACGTCGAACGTCAGGAGAGTCGCGGAGGCGACCAAGGCGCGGTTCTCGAAAGCCAGCTGGCCGATCCAAGCGTCATGCGCCGACCTCGACGACAAGCTGAGGTTCACAACCGAGAACATGCGGCAGTTCAAGACGTTGCCGCCCAGGCGACGCGACGCCTCCAGGGCGGCGAATCGAAGGCAGTCGGCGATTCGGTTAACGGTCGGGGCGACCCGGCAACTTGGAAGCGATGGGGGTTCTAACCGGGTGTGCGACACTGGCAGATGGGTGACGCGGGCGCCACCGACTACACGTCCGCGTGTCGGAACGCGAGCGCGATGTGCGTCGGCCCGGTCGCCGCACCGGGCCCACGCACCCCGCACCGCGCCGTGCAGGCCCCGCGCAGCCTGATCGCGCTGGCAGGCGAACCGGTGGGGCACACGACCAGCAACATCATGAGCAGTGCATATGCTGACGCGTGATCGCCGACACCAAATGCAACGCCCTCGTCGCTATGAATGAATAGTACCTGAGGATTTACCCGCATCGGGGTCGCTCTGCGTCTCCTTCAGGTTGACATGGCCTGGGACGTACTTTATTGAAGCCCCCTGGCATCGCTTACAAGCCTCTACTGATGTAGAGGGGTCGAGAGTGACGCCCACGTTTTCTTTGTGTCGGGCGTAACGGCAATGACATTGTGTTTAAACGACGGTTGGGCGGACCGGGGCTTGAACATCGCAACACGAAACGCGCTATCCGCTGCCCGACCGCTATAGATCAACGACCAGATGGCCGTCCATCGTGCCGGGCTGTACAGAGACGCTGACGACAGCGCGATCAGGGCGGTCCCGAAGCAGAACAGGATCATCGAGAGCGACATGCCCAGGGCGCAGACGCTCAGGCGGCGCAGAATTGCGTCCATGCCTTCGTCGGCATCAGACGCAGCGTGCGTCGTTTGCACGAATACCTTGCGGACCGTACAGTAGTAATGCATGACGCTCGTCAGGACGTGTACGCCCACTGTCAGCTGGAGCAGGAACCCAAGTGCCGAGATGATCGTTGTCACCGCCAGCTGCCCATGGTACATGGCAAACAGGACACTACCAGCTGTGTCGACGATGATGGGGATGACGGCCAGCAGGACGAATACGGACAGGTAGTCGCCTCGGACGACGCGAGTCAACAGCGACTTCGAATCGACGATGCACGACAGGTGGCGCACCCAAACCGATGCGGAGAGCAGGGACGACGCGAAGCTCCACCCGCTCAGCAGCGTGATGAAATACTGAAGGACAGGGAACGGCAGGTTCGGCGTGCTGAAATAGCCGTCGATCGCCAGAATGGCACCGGAAAGGGTGGCGGTGGCCACCTCGATGGCCAGGACGGCGTGCGGCAACCCCGCTGACTTCCGAGCGAACGCCATCCACCTTGACAGCGATCGGCGCGCCACGGGAAAGGTGCTTTCGTACTCGCCGCGCATGAAGCGCATGTGGACAGCCAAGTACACAGACGCGGTCAGCCCCGATGCAATCAAGACGAAACTGGGCAGGATCCGAATGAACAACTGGTAGTACCATGATGCGAACGTGTCCTGCCAGACGTTGGCGTCGGGCGACACGGTGGCGTTCTGCCCGGGAGCAGCGGATACCACTGTGTTGTACACCTCATTGCTAGGCCCGACGTGAAGGAACAGCGTAGGAAGGTGACGCGTGTAGGCACCTTGCGATCCGTCGTTCGTGTACATCTGCACAGATGGAACATTGTCTACCGCAGGCACTAAAGGGCATATGTTCAAAACAAGGCGGCTCAACATGCGCGCGAGCACCTACGAAGTATAGCAGCGGCACCAGTGACGTATAACGAGAGGTACCGGGTCTCGTAGGAGCACGCGGCCCGCGTTGCCGAACCCGTCGTTATGAAGATGATGCTTCCTGGAGCCTGCATCGTTGACGGCTGGCATAAGTCGCCGTCGAAAATGACGACCGGACCGGTCCTGGTGCTGTCGGGATCTCCAGGCTGAGGCCCGATAAACGATGTCATTGCTGCCGAGTACAAGTGCACACCTGCGAGTGGACTGCCAGGGGCCGCCGATGGGAACGTCACCGAGCCGTCAACGACGGCAACGCACAGCGCGAGTAACGCACATGGCGCCAGGGCACCGGCCATGGTGAGCACGATGTGTAATGCAGGAGATGCTATTACACTACAGGAGCTAGGCGGTACCCGTGATCGACCGCTGCCTGGGTACTTGACAGGCACACCATGATTTAATGGGTGTAGCTGCCCCTAGAACCTCGTTGCAATAGGTAGAGAGCCCGCTGTGAGGCTGATCTCAGGTGTCACGTGCAGCCATCGCCTGCAGTTTCGTTAGACGATGAAGTGGAGGTGACCTATGGGCCATTCGTCAACGGGATCTTGTCCAGGTTGACTTGAACGATGCGTTTGATGATCGCCCCGGATTGCATGTCGCAGTCGTCAATCATGATGATGTTGATGTTCTCGAAGATGTCGTCGCTGCTGGTGACCCAGCAGTGGTGAAGGAAGTCGGGCACAGATTCGGTTAGCTGTCTGCAGAATCCCATAATCGTCTGCGGAACGTAGTAGTCTGCCAAGCCCTTGCAGAGGGATGACCCGACAATCCCCAAAGGTACACCGGTTGCCAGACCGGCGGCCGCGGCAGCAACGATGCTCGTGTCCTTCGGGGACAGGATAAGTTCGGCAACGTGCAACTTGGAGAAATTGTCGCGCTTCCGCCAGAGCTCCTTGGCAAAGTTGAGAACGTCGCGGACGTTCTCCGATGCCGGCCAGTGTCGCGTTAGGCTCTGTGATTCGTCCCATATGTTGTGTCGGCGAGAGACGCTCTCATCCGGGAACACCATGACGACGTTGACACCGGCGTCCATGAATGCATTGACGAGGGAACCGGCTGTAAACAGACGGTTCGCGACTCGCTCGCGCCCAATGCCGTCGACCACCGCAGGGACGACTTCGTTCTGCTGGGCAGCCGCCTCGTCACGGTTGTCGGACAGGCCGAATATGCCGCGATGGCTGTGGACGATGACAATTTCGCTGGCGTGCCCGTCGACGAACTCGCGTAGCTCCCTGTTGAAATCAGCCAGCGGCATGCAGCAGACCGAGTGGCACAACGACGATTTGCCACCCGGTGCATACTGCAGGCGAACATCCAGATAACGAATGCCGTTCAGTAACTGCAAGAGAATCGAGTTTCGCTGACACTGCGACATGTCAGTATGGTCGGGTGGCGCCAACGGACACAGTCGAACGTACACGAGCCCAATCGGCAACGACGAAAGGTACCACTTTGTGCAGCACGGGATGCAGCTCGCTATCATCGGATCGGGCGCTCTTCCATGTGGCGGCATGCGATCCGGAGTTGTGGCTTCCGGGAATGGCGACGCGTGTCAGCGGGAACTGGCCGATCACCTCACGGAGGTCGCGCATCCAGTCGCCCGGATCGAACGCCGCCAGACGCCCCGTGACGAATACGAGCAAACGCATGACCGCTAACGCGTGAACCGCGTGCTTCATGACTGCAGTGAAGCGATCGCGGTGTTCTGGACGACTCACTGCCAGCGCCCTGGATCGGCTGTTGACTGAAAAGGTCGACCCCCGAATTTAGGTATCCGAGTTCCGCGACCCTGCTGCCCCAAAATAGCGCCACAGTCGAATCGTTTTCAGCCGATGGTTCCGGCTTATTAAAACCGAACGAAGTGGGTAGAGGCGCTGTGCATTTCGCAGTGGCCGACTTGTGTAACAGATAAGCCGTCCGCGGCGCGTCTTTCGGTCGTCACAGAGCTAGTGGCCGAACGCCCGAAGGGTCGCAGCCGGGGTCCAGAACAAGGTCTGCCTGGGACAGTTAACACTTTCGACGCGACGTGATTTGCTTCTTGGTCGTCAAGTCCGCCCAGTCGACATCCCGAGAATGGGGTCGAGGAAGAAGGAATCGAGCGAGAGACGAGCGTGGGCAACGCTGTTGACGCGCGACCAGTATGCCGTTGGCACAGTGACCCTTGGGCGATCCCTGATGTCATCGGGGACCGCGTACCCGCTTGTGGCCATGGTAACGTCAGCGGTCAGTTCGCATACGCTGATATCTGTCGCGGGCGTTCCTGGCATGCGAGTTGTACACGTCGATCCAGTCGACCCCGGTCCCAGTACTTCTTCGAGGAAGGACTATGCGTTTGAAAGGTTCGCTGAAGTCTGGACGAAACTGCAAGCCTGGTCGTTAGTGGATTACGACAAGGTCTGCTTCCTGGATAGCGACATGCTCGTGTTACGCCACATGGACGATGTATTCGACCTGGTCCCCGGTCACGTCGACTTGGCCGCGTGCCCAGCCTGCACCTGCAACCAGAACCGACTGCCCCAGTATCCGAAATCGTGGGTGCCCGCCAACTGCGCGTTCACATCGAAGCGTGGCGCGTTGGCGTCGTACTTCAACTCTGGGCTCCTCGTCCTGTGCCCCTCCCTCGACACGCTGACCAGCCTGACAGCTGCCCTTGCCGCTGCCGACAGGTCGTCGTACCCATTCGCAGACCAGGACTTCCTCAACGAGTACTTTGCTGAATCCACGTTCCTGCTCCCGTACGTCTACAACGCGCTCAAGACCCTGATCGTCTCCCACCCCGACCTCTGGGACATCAGCGACGTGCGCAACATTCACTACGTGCTCCAGAAACCGTGGGACACGAACCCGTCCCAGTCCGACCCCAACGACCCATACGACGTCGTCAACCGCATGTGGTGGCGGGTCCACCTATGCCTGAACGACTCCAATGTGCTCGCGCCGTGGATCGCATCGCCGCTGTCCTTGCTACCCGCGGGGGTTGCCTCGCCCCGCAGTGCCATGCATTCCCCGGCCAGCGCCTCGCGTTCCAGTGCCACGCATTCCAGTGCCACGAAGACACTGGTGTAATCCTCAAGTCAACGTCTCTCGCGCTGTCGGTAGTCAATAGGGCTGAAGCGACGGCATCGCTCGTGTCCGCGATGCTGGTAGGTAGCCAGCGACGCTGAAGCGCCTGCTGCATCGTGCCATTTTCGCTCATGTCCGTAGTGGGGCTGTTCGGTCGTCGCTCCTGCCGCCGTCGGTACAGCGCGTACGGCGTCGCGTTCGACTGGGGCGATGGCGGGGCCCTGGAGGCGGGCGCCGGCCCGCCGATCGACGAGGTCGTGGAGGCAGACGACTTGGTGCGGCGACGGGTGCACCTGGGCGTCGATGGGCAGGTGGAATCGAGGCTGAACCGCGCCTGCGATATCGTTCGCCCGTTAAGAATGCCGGCCCTGATGGCGTCGATTGTCGAACGCGCCGCGTTTGCCTACCAGCAGCGAGGGCAGTTCAAGGACGAGTGCGACCGTCTTCGAACGATCGAGGAGCTGGGGCATCCCTCCATCCAGGCAGCGCGCCATCTTGCTAACCATCGCGGGAGCTGTCATCCTGCGGGAGAACTGAACCTAGAGGGCGCTCGTACCGCTGCTGTGCGTGCCGTCATTGCCAACGACCCGACTGGTTTGCTGGATGCCGGTCGCGGTGCGTCCGATGACGTCCAAGGTATGGCGGGTCGCGTTGGTTGACATTGGCCTGTGCCCACGTGCCGCGTTGTTAGGCGCGATTCGTTTGGTAACCGGGTGGATCATGATGGAGCGAGATCCACTCGGTGCTGAACCGATCCTTGCTGAGGCGCGTTCCGCATTGGAGCCGGGCAAGTCGCCGCTGCTCGTTGCCGCGAGTCAGCTCCTCGGCGCTGCACAAGGCACCAGCCCCGCTGCTCAGCAGACGCTGAAGGACGCCCTGTCGGCGTCCGAGGCGGCCGTAACCCCGCGTCTCGTCGATTCGATGTCGGCTCGTGTTGATTCGCGTGACACGTGCAGGGACTGCCAGACCACGACGTGCTAAACGTCGAATCCCTTCGACTGCTGGCCGCGTTCTACAAGCACGCCGGCGAAGCGATCCTGTCCGAGGGGCTGCTGCGTTCGGCGATCTCGAAACTGGCAAAGTTCCCGTTTCTGTCAGCGGCCGAATCGATGGCGCTTCGTGCCGCACGTGAAACGTACGCCGACCTGCTGAAGCATATGGAATGGAACGGAAGGAGCCGCGAGCCGGACGCCCGCCGCGTATTGCAGGCGTCCGACGCTGATAGCGCCCGATCGCCTTTGTTCACATGGAGTCCATCGCGCCGCTGGATCCCAGAATGGCTTGCCCAATACCTGACCGCAGCAGCACCGCCCACATAGCACCCCCGATCCAATACATTCCGTTACATCCATCATCGTCGCGACCGCGTCTGCTGAACGGCCTGGCGAACGCAACGCGCCAGCGCCTGAAACGTGTCCTCGCAGACGCCCTTCTCCAACCGGTCGAGGTTCTTGAGCACGCATGCGCCGTACACCTGCGCCTGCACACGCATCCGCACTTCCCACGTGAGACACGAACGCGTGCACGACGTGCAGCGGACATCCCCACCTCAGTCGGGCACTGCACGAACGCCGTCCCGAGGCGTCGCAGCAGTCGGGGCGGACGGTCAGCCATTGGCTACGCCCTTCTTCGGACTTGAAACGCGCAAGTCGCCACGGGGCAACTGGCCACGTTTTGGGGCGACGTTTGCGAACGCCGATGCCGATTCTGACGAAGACTTGCGTCATTGATGTGGTCGGGTTAACCCAGTCGTTAATCGGGCCGACCCAGACGCCGTTCCTGCACGAGTTCCAGGCACGCAGCGCCTGTCGGGAAATCGAGGCAGCGTTCCCGGCTGTGACCTGCGTCGCCCAGGCTACGGTTCGGGGCGCACCAAGGCGAACCCTCGAGGTGTCTGGCGCTAACCGGTTGCCTGTTGCAGTATCTCACAGGGGCGTCCCCTGCGGAGCATTCGATAACGGCCAACGGGTTCTACGATCCCGTTCTGAAGGAGGTTCGTAACTGGCATCAGAGCCGGGCGCTGGTTCGCGGCCAGCGAATCTTCGATACGGTCAAGGCCATCGACCCGACGGCGGTCACGTTTAGCAATTGTGGATGGCATTGCATGCACGATGGTATGCCTGCGTGCACTGCCAATGACTTTACGTGCCTGAATGAACGTCACGAACAGATGCACTCGACGTTGCGGTCGTGCCGCGCCCACAGGTTCCGAGTCGTCCCCGTTGTTGCTCCACGGTTTCGAGACTGACGACCCGTTTAGTACCTGTCTGATGGGCGCAAGCTTCCTGACATCTGGACGAAGCCGGCCGCGTTGCGCGATTCTCTGCAATCTAGGCTGGGGCGGTTCCCGTTGCATCGTTTCTGGGGGCCATTGGCCGGCATTGCAAGCTCGCAATGGATTGCCGATGCGTCCAAGATGGTCGACGACGAGTTCGATCCCGTATTGAGCTTCATCTACCTACCGCACCTCGATTACGTCCTGCAACGCGATGGCCCATCGTCGCCGTCGGTACTGGATAGCCTGGCCGAGATCGATGGTGTCCTGCGGGACCTGGTCACGTTCTACGAGGATCACGGGGCACGAGTCATAATCCTTTCCGAGTACGGCATCGTCCCGGTCAACCATCCAGTGCACATCAATCGCGTTCTGAACCGTGCCGGGTACGTCGCCACCCGCACCGAGCGCGGTGGGCTGACTCTCGACTATGGGTCGTCCCGCGCGTTTGCACATTCCGATCACCAGGTCTCCATTGTGCACGTTGCCAAGGCGGAAGACGTGGATCCAGTTAAGAGGTTGCTGAAGTCCACAAAGGGGATCGCGTTCGTGTTCGATCGGGATGACGTGCCGACGTGGGCGGCCGCAGCACTCAGTGTCCATCGTGCTGGCGAACTCGTTTGCGTGGCCGAGGGTAACGCGTGGTTCACGTACTACTTCTGGCTCAACGATGCCGACGCGCCCGACTATGCGCGCACCGTCGCCATCCACGACAAGCCCGGATACGATCCGTGCGAAATGCTGACCTGGCGCCCGCCCTGGTTTGGCTCGTGGATCGGGTACGCCCACCTGGTCGTGAAAGCGATCCTCTCGCAAGTCTTCCGGTTGCGCGTCCTCATCAACGCCACCCCAGTCGGCGACGACTCCTGCCGACGTATCGCTGGATCCCATGGCCGGATCGATGACGCCGTCCGTCCTGTTCTCATCGTGTCAGATTTGGACTCCCTCGCTGGCCTGCCGAAGGTCGTCGATGCCACCGCCGTGTACGCCGTTATCCTCACAGAGCTTCAGCGGGCACCCAGTCCATCTGCCGCTTAACTGTCCATAGAATGACGAATGCACCACCCCGCCTTGTTCCCCATCCCCGACCTTTCATACTCGAACCGTAGCTTAGTGTGGCCGACGTTGACAGTTTTGCAATGGGCAATGCGATTCGAGGGACGCACCGGGATAAACTGGGGCTCGTGCAACCCCTCTACTGCCCGGTACTAATAAATCGTAGGGTGTCATCGTATCGTTCGATCGACCTGCCGGCGACAGTGATGCTGCCCAGGTTCGTCGTCGTCGTCGCGCATCGCTGGGTGGTACTAGCCAACCGTATCGGGGTCGTCGTCGCTACGCCGTTGTTGGCGATTCGTTCGGGCCTTCGCCAAAACGAGTCTGGGGTCCGCGACGAAAATCGGTCCCCGACTGCGATCGAATCGACGCGTCCGACGTACTTCGCGTTCAGGTCTGGACGTCACTACCGTCAGAGTGGGGCGGGACAATTTGGCGGTTGTCGCCGCGATGGGTGTGGGCGTGGAACCCGGGCCGTCAGTGTCGGCCCGGTTCTGGTCCGTGGTTCGACTAGGGCGCGTGCACATGACCATGTTCAGCGCGGTGACGTACCTGTGCGGCGTGGCCATTGGCGTGGGCGACGCCGGCGCCGTCGACGTGAAGATGCTCCTGTTCGCCTACATGTTCGTGTTCTCCTGCCAGATGGTCGCCCATTACACGGGCGAATTCTACGACCTGTCGTCGGATCGACTCAACCGGCACGGGACGAGGTTGACAGGAGGATCGCGTGTCCTTTCCGATCCATCGCCTTCCTCCAAAGTCGACCCGATCGTATCCCTGTACATTGCCGCCGGTTTCGCCATCTACAGTGCGGCGCTGGTCGCGTGCGTCCTTCCACCGCGAGTCGCTCCACTCGCAATAGCAATGCTCGCCCTTGCGCACCAGTACTCGTCGCCGCCGCTGATGTTGAATCACAGAGCGCTGGGCGAGGTCACCGCAGCCCTGGTCCAGAACGTTCTGCTGCCCGTGTTTGCTGCTTGGACGCAAACATCGGATCTCAGCAGCATCGCGGGGCGGCTGCTGTTCCTGATCGTCCCGTCGTTCTTCATCAAGTTCGCGCTGTTTGTCGTCCTGAACCTGAACGATCGACGACCGGACTGGCTTGCGGGCAAGGTCACCATTCCTGTTCTTGTCGGCGATCGTGCCTCATCTGTGGCACACTCGACGTCACTGGTGCTTGCCTACCTGAGCATGGCCGCATTGGCTCCGACAACGGCGTCCTTTGCGCTCGCCGTGCTCTCCGCTCCACGGGGGATCGAGATCTGCCGGATGCTTTGGCACCGACCGTATCGGTTCGACAGCGTTGTCGCTCGCAGCCTGGTGCACTGCACCCTCCCCGTCTGGGCATTCCTGTTCGAAACCGTGTGTCGTCGGCTGTTACACCGGGGCGTCGTCGATCTGCATGTCCTGATCGTTGCGGTTCTCTTCGTCCAGTTCGTTCGCTCTGCGAAATCGTTCCCGAAGGCCGGTGACGTTGACCCACGAAAGCCTGACCGTACTCGCCGTGTCGTCATTGCAGGGGCGGGAATCGGTGGGCTCGTTACAGCAATAACGCTGCACAAGCAGGGCATACCGTGTATCGTCTACGAAAGGCGGCCAGCGTCCCAAGCAGAGGATGGCGCCGACCTTGCCTTGTGGCCATCGGCTGTTCATATTTTGAGAACGCTGGGCGTCCCGTCTTCGTTCTGGACCACGCACACGCACGTCGTCGACAAGGTCGTCATGAGGCGGATGTCAGATGCGAGTACGCTGAATCGAGTCGACATGAGCGCCGTTGTTCGAGGCACAGGCGAGCGTTTCCGGCTTGTATCTCGTCGGCCGTTACTCCACGCCTTGCGGGCGCTGCTGCCGTCAGACCTCGTCCAGTACAACGTGGAGTTTGTCGGCATTCTTCCCGACGGTCGCGTTCAGATCCGGCATTTGAAGACGGGGGATGACGACGTCGTTGACTCTCATCTGCTAATTGGTGCTGACGGGACCGGCTCCGCTGTCCGACGTGCGACTATCGACTCGGTTACGCCCGCCAAGTACGTCGGCGAAATGTGCTATCGAGGCGTCGTGGACTTGAATTCGTCGTCCGGGCTTCGAGACGCGTTTGAGAACTTGCTGGCAGGAATACCACCGAGCACAATGGTGATCTTGTACGGCGCCGGCCTTCGATCCAGTGTCGGGTACATCGACGACGGCAGCTCGCGTTCGTCAGCATACTGGTGGGTGAAGCAAGTAGCCCATGAAGGCACTGCCGCCCACACTGCGAGCTGGCCTGCCGATTTACGCGTTCTGTACGATAAGACACCTGGTTCGCAGCGATACTCGCACCGCATCACCGACCGCGATCCGGGAACGCGATGGTCGTCACAGCATTCTGTCCTGGTTGGTGACGCGGCGCACCCGATAACACCTAACATGGGCCAAGGAGCGTGCCTGGCCATTGAGGATGCGTTCATTCTGGCTACCGGGATCGGCAAGTACGGGTCGTATGCCGACGGAGACATTGAAGCGCGCTACCAGTATGAGCAGAGACGGATGGCGTTCGTCAAAGGCGTGGCAAGGTCGTCCCACATGCAGAGCATCATCGGCCAGGTATCCAACCCGATCCTCGTCTGGCTAAGAGACAACCTATTCTATAAGCTGCCGGCAACCTTCTTCATCAGTAAGCTCAGATCAAACAACTTTGCAATCGCCGATGACCTGTCCGAGTTCCGGCGACTCGTCGCAGCGAACCACAAGGCGCCGGCCCAGCCAGCCTAACATGATAACACTACCGCGCTGTCTAAAACAATGGGGCGTCAACAGCACCTGAAGACACCTCGTAAAGACACCGCTTGTGGAATAATGAACGTCGACCTTCATTGACTGGTATCCATGGCGTCGCCGGGACCATCGGCGTCGAAATCGGCCTTCTGCCAATATGCGCCCACCTACAGAGCTCAGGGTCAGGACTCGGAGGCGACTCGCAGCACGGCACGAACGATCTTCTGGACGCGCAGCAATGACGTTTGGTTGGCTCCTTTGCAGTTGCCTTGCCGGTAAGGCTTCTCAATCGAAACGTCGTGGACAACGATCGTGTTTCCCTTCCAACGGCACGACATTGTCTTTGATATTGTGTCGAACAGGGCCTGGACAGCGGCGGAGGTGCCTGGCGGGCCATTCTTCAAGGCTTCGTCTTGCCTTGCGGCCAGCGCCGCTACCTGGCGAGATTTCAGGGCAGCCGGGTCGGACACCAGACCGAGACCTGCTCGAGCGTTGTCAGACCTGGGCACTCCAGACCCGAATCGACCGAGATCGTACCGGCGCATTCACTAGGCGTCCAGTCTGTCGGGTTATCGTCAATGACGTCGATCTGCAGAAGGGAATGTACATGGTAGATGTGGAGCTGGAGAGTCTCGTCCTCGACGACCCCAATCATGCCTGGGCGGCGTCAGCTGACCGCAGAGCATGCCCGAAACGCCATTGTACCATTGGTCGTGTCCGCAAACAGGACCCTTCCCGTGATCTTCGACCTGGCTGGGTTCGATCGCGTGATCTCGACGGGCTTGCCGCAGTGCCGCTCGAGATTGTCGAACGGGCCGGACGACCCCATCGGCGCACTGGCCGCCCGACGCGAATCAGGACGATCGGGCGTCGCCTGCGGCACGCCCGTCTGCGCTCGGGACAGCGCCGGGAACGATGTCGGCGACGTCGCCCGATGCTGCCCCTCCTCCTTCATTCCGCGCGCCACGGAGTCTGCCCACCACCGCTGTCGCTACTGTGGCGAGAATGCCGCCGAACGTCACGAGTCACGACGCCCACTATTTCGTGCGTAATTGCGCAACGGCGGCCATTCCCTGCCACACTGTACAGATCGTCGCGGCATGCTGATTTGCAGCTCGCGGTACGCAGCAGCTGCCCGGACAGCGTTCGCCGGACGGGAACACGAGAAGCGTTGGGCGGGCCCTGTTGTCTGCGGGACAGCGCACGCTCTGGTTGCTGTATTCACGAACGGCACGAGGCGCACAGGGTCGGCGCCCTGCTAATCTGCGGCAGTGCCCCGTGGGTGCTTGCTGTCGAAGCGCTGGTAGGCGAATCGGTTGCGGTCCGGGCGCCATCTGTATATGGGCCCTTTGACGACCCGGCTGGCCGCACCGACGATGACGACGCCAAACAGGTGCCCGTCGAGATCGTCGATCATCTCCTCCATATACGGGATGAGCTCGTGCTCGGCGGTGTCCTGGATCAGCCATTCGACCGTCTCGAACGGCTTGGCGCCCGACGCGACGTATGTGACCGCTGGTAGGTTCGCCGCGTCCAGCTTGTTCAGGCGGCCGACGACGTCGTTAAGCGCATCGTAGCGGTTGGCGAATGCAACCGGTTTGTTAGGGTCCATTTCCAGCGAATGCCCGTCGACGCTCTTGATAAACGCTGCACGAATGTACTTCACCATGACGATGACGTGGACACGTGTCCCATTGATTGTCTTGCGGAGGACCAGGTCGATGTGCTGCCCTTTCAAATGGAAGTCGTTGGACACCTCGAATCCGTCGTGTAGGGCCTCGTTCACGAGCAGCATCTTGAACCCGGCCCTGGTCATGCCACGACCTACCGGGCCCTGACTCGACCATTCTGCCAGGTCGTCGTCCTTCAGCAGCGACAAGGTGCGATCGACCGCGTCCGTCGTCGTGACTAGCGAGTCCATCACCGTCCTCCGAACGCCGCCCTCACGCTTGTTGTCAGCGCGTTCGACGTCGACCTTTGGGGCGTTTTCCAACGCGCCGTCGTTGTTGTACTCCACGTGCGCTGGCGATCGACGAGGCGTCTCCGGCACCGCTTCATGGGACGGCGACTTTCGTGGCATCGTAGATGAAGGCTCATCGGCAGGCAGGGCCAGCTTACGGATAGGCTGTGGTCCGGCAGCAGACGGCGATGGCGACACCGACTTGCGAGTTTCACTATGAAGAAAGGCGCCGAGCGTGTCCTTCAGAAGCAGGCAGGCATCGCGCCCACTGGCTTGTACTTTGTCGTCGTCGAGCAAGGCGTCCAGGCGTTGCGCGATTTGAGACAGGGCCATCTGAAGAGACTTGTTGGGGGGCGCATCCTTCGGAGGCTCGGCGGTTGACGACGTTGATGGGCGCTGGAACATTTCCACGAACGTCCCGAATAGATCTTTCGCAGAATATCTTCAGATCGACACCATTGAGATATCCCGCGTGTATAGAAAATAATGACGGCGTGTTCTCATTGTGCATCGTCCATTCGTTCATCATGGTTGCTATCGCAGGGGGTTTGCGCCCACACTGAGGACACGCGTCAGAGTGCTGATGAGATCGATTGCGAACGACATGATCGAACCTGGACGTGGCTTCTCTTCTTGTCTTCGTCGCTCATCGGATGCATATTTAACATTGATAATCCGGCCGTATAGGTCGGAATCGTTCATGTTGTCCTTTGCACACAGGGCGTCCTCGGGGTCCTCGAACTCGACGAACGCGAACCGCCGCGTCTTCTCCACGATTCCGCCAACGGGCGGCGGGATCGTCACGTCGACCAGCTCGCCGAATATCTGGAACGCGGACCGCACAATCTCCTCGGTCACGTCGATCGACAAGCCACCGACGTACAGCGTCCGTCGGGTCGGCGCGACATCCGGCACGACATCGTCAACGTCGGCGAAGGACATTTTGAAGGCGCGCACTCCGCGGCCGAGGTGCAGCTCCCAAGTCGCGCAGCACGATGGGTGTGGACGAGGCGGCCAATGGCAACCTAATCACCGATGAGGAGGCGCGCCTGTACGACAGGCAGATCCGCGTCTGGGGCATGGACGCCCAGAACAGGTCCGGTGCCGTGTGGCCATGCGCTGTGGTTGCTGACGGGCATTTGCAGGATGCGGCGTAGTCATGTGCTCGTCTGCGGGTTGAACTCGATCCATGGCGAAGTCTGCAAGAATATTGTCCTGGCCGGTGTCGGAGCCTTGACTATTCTGGACCATAGAGTTGTCACCGAGGACGACGATGTGTCCGCGTACTTCCTGTGCAACACGGATGACTGTGGCAAATTTGTAAACGGCGCACAGGTTCGCCTGTTCCCAGCTGTAAATAACGGATAACAACAGAGAGCTTTGACCATGGCGCCGCGTTTGGCAGAGTTGAACCCGAACGTGAAGATCCACACTGTCACCGACGCCTTGGAGGCATGCGCCCCCGAGTTCTTCGACCAGTTCGATGTCATCTCGCTCTCCGGGTATGGTTTGAGTACCATATCTGCTGTCGAAAACATTGCTCGATCGTCGTCGAATGCACCGGCCGTGTTCGTCACTGAACCGAACAATTTTGACGCGTGGTTCGCTCAAAACTTGCACCAGCACAAATTCGTTCGGTATCGCGCGTGTCTGTACGAAACGCCATGCCGCATGCTTACACGTGTGCAGGGTTACGAAAGGAGAAGACGGTGCCGACGACGTTCACGTCAACGATGAAGCCACGTTTCCGGCACTTGCGGAAGTGTTCTCGTGCCCGGCTAGCGACGTTCTGAAGGCAGCGGGGCGTCGAATGAAGTCTACGGCTGCACAATTCCTTTCCATCCGACTAAGTGAGTTCGGCTACGCGTGGTCTCAAATACGATGCTGAAGGGAACGTCAGTCTACGAGTTTGAGAGAGAACAATCGCGGTGGCCTGCGTCTACCGACATGGACACGCTGATGGAGATGCGCAGTACGCTCATCGAGAACGAGCGGCTGGATTCGAGAACCTTCGACCAAACGGTGTCCGCCGTTCTGTTTCGATGGCCGCACGCGACCTAAATGCTTATACCAGGTGCTTCGCAACGTGGCGGGCAACTGGGGCCTCGAATCCGCGCCCAGCTCCGCCATCATCGGCGGCGTCCTCGGCCAGGAAATCCTCAAGACCATCACGCACAAGGACCCGCCCCTGTCCAACTTCACGTTCCTCTCCGGCATGGACGGCTCCGTCAACAACGTCCACGTTCAACGCAGCGCATCCGCGTCGCCGTAGCTGCCATCACCGACAATGTACAACAATGGGCACAGTCGGCAACAGTTGAATTACTATGCAATCGTTGGCGTCATTCACTTCCAGTCGTGACGCGTTCGCATTGGCGTGTCGCACAATTTTATTGCGCAGTGGCGGGGCCTGTGGGAGTTGTGGGTGGGCCCGGGTACCCGGGTTACCGCTCCACAGTCCACTGGGGGTTGGTTACATCGCGGGCCACGGTTTTGTGTCTGTCGTCGTTGGCGTCGACGCGCAGGCGGTGTCGGTGACGGGGGCTGCCACCTCGACGCCGGGTAGCTCGCTGGGCCCTGTGACGGGCGGCGCTGCGTCGTTTCTGGTTCGCGATCGCTCACGTGCGGGTGGCTGACGCTGTGCGGGGCGGGCCCAGTCGATCACTGGGCGAGGCGCTAGGCGCTAGGACGACGTTTGGTCGGGGGTTGACCGGACACCACCGCCAGCCACCATGGGTGCCTGCATGTCGGGACAGTCGTCGGAGACTCGCGCCAAGGAGAGCGCCGAGAAGGCCGCCTCGAAGAAGATCGAGGAAGCCCACATCGAGGAGCAGCAGGCCGACCAGGCCATTAAGAAGCTTCTGCTTCTCGGTGCCGGTGAATCGGGCAAATCCACGCTGTCAGTAAAGGGATCGCGCTCATGTGCCCCCCGCCCCGCATCGCTGACTAGGTCGCAGGTTCAAACAGATGATTACGCTGTACGGTAAAGGGTACAGCGAGGAAGACCGAAAGAGCTATACGCACATCGTGTTCAACAACACGATCTCGGCGATGAAGATCCTGGTCAAGTACTCCGATGAGCTGGACCCGGCGTTGGATACGCGCGTGCGCCCGGAGGCCGTTGAATCGAAGAACTTCATCGATCAGTGCAAGACCGAAGTGGAGATTGACGCCGCGGTCGCGAAACACGTTCAGACGCTGTGGCAGGATAAGGGTATCCTGAACGCCTACGATAATCGGTCGAAATTCCAGCTGCCCGACTCTGCCGCCTACTTCTTTGACCGAATCAAGGTGATTTCTGAGCCCGGATACATTCCCGACGAGCAGGACGTTCTGCGGTCACGTGTCCGAACGACGGGTATTGTCGAAACCGAATTCGTCATCGAGTCGAACAGATTCAAGATGTTCGACGTCGGTGGTCAGCGTAACGAGCGTAAGAAGTGGATCCACTGCTTCGAGAACGTTACCGCAGTGATCTTCGTCGCTGCCATGAGCGAGTACGACCAGGTGCTGTACGAAGACGAAACGACGAACCGAATGGTCGAGGCGCTGAACCTGTTTGACGAAATCTGCAACTCGCGCTGGTTCCGCGAGACGTCCATGATCCTGTTCTTGAACAAGCGCGATCTGTTCGCCGACAAAATCCAGAAAGTGCCGCTGTCGGTGTGCTTCCCTGAGTTCACCGGGACGAACGACTTCGAGACGGCGTCAGCGTACCTCGAGGAGCTGTTCCGAGGGAAGAACAAGACGCCCGAGAAGGAGATCTATTCGCACGTGACCTGCGCCACCGACACGAACAACATTGCACACGTGTTCAACGCCGTCAAGGACATCATCATCAGGAAGAGCTTACGGGAAGGTGGTCTTATGTGATTGTCTCTACGTCATATGCGCCGCATCAAGGACCGACTGCCCACAGCTTATCCTATTCCCGTATCGGTACAATACAGACAACACCATCAAGTGGCCCTACTCGATACCAAACCCTATAAGTACCTCTGGCGGAACTCAACATGGTATCTGTAGAATTCGTTACAAGACGCTTGCCACGTTAGGCTCGGTCAGAACGGCACTTGAACGTGCGTCAGCAAGCTGGGGTAGGTCTGGACAGACGGCTGTAAGGTTGTGCGGGCCATGTCAGTTGAAAGTTTCGACGTTGACCGCGGATGCTCTGAATATTACAGGCAACTCCCGGCGTAAGCTGATGACAGGACCTGTCTATGATCGCCCTGGTCGGGTACGCGGCGTGCATCGGCACCGGGTCTGTCGGATGATGACGAGCTCCAAAGCAAAGTCGTGGCAGCTTCGACCAATTCCAAGCTGATCCGGCGCTGTTTGAAAACGGACGCCAAGCGTAAGTTGGTCGAGGATGTCCTCAACGAGAAGGGCCTGGAACACCTGCTCACCGGAGGTCTAATCACCAAGCTGCAGACCTGAGAGGACTACTTCGAGTCGGCAGATTCGATACTGCAAGCGGTTTCAACTGTATCATACGTACCGCATAGCAGCACTTTATGATGATACTCATGACCATAAGTCATAACCCCTGTCCCGATACGGCCAGTGCGCGCTAAAATGGAGTTGGGGAAAGGGGCTACTAAAGCGTGAAACATTAATAAACCCAACCCAGGATCGCAGCAACACCATCGTCTGAGTGATCCAAACCACGCCTCAGACATCAGCCATCAGTCACCGTAGGAAGATGGATCCACAGACGTCGTCGTCGTCGATAGGGAGGTGACTACCAGAACGAATGCCCAGAGATTTCCAGAAGTACGTTGGTGATTAGTCACATATACGCAGGATAGTCAGGAATGACAAGCTTCGGACGAATTCATTCTAGTTGCTGCTGTTTCACATTTCTGATTTCAAAAAGAGTGAGAGGCGAACGTAACCCGAGGACAGGCCTGGAACGCAGCCTACAACGCACGCCGGGAGTCGGTGGACTTTGTTTCAAGGCATACCGCTTTGGTGTTGTCCATTGCGTACAGCGTCGTTGTCGTCCATGCCAGCAGGCCGACGATGTCGATCAACCGGTCGACTTCCCCGAGCCGGTCGTTGCATTCGCTTGGAGCACACAAGTGTTGTCCTCGTCGAATCGCATTACAATACTTGGCCGTAATGGTTTGGTCATAGACGTACATTCAGACTACAGGTAGGCAGCCAGCTCTGGGAACCGAACCGACAAACGTCTGGCTCCGAGATTGCCTCCACCGTCTCACGTTCACTGGACCCGCCTGTACCCTGCGCGAACGTGACGTCTCCTCGTGTACACGAAGTACGCGCTCGCTGCGAGCAGAACAGCGCACAGCATCTACGTAGGCTGATGATCAACGCTGGCTTGCCGATCCACGTGGACCCACGTCGGCGACCTGGAACGCCCAGAATGACCTGGGATCTTCGACAGGAACGCACGGTAGGAAGAACAACGACATATCAGGACACTGGAACGCCTGACGGTACGATTCCGACGACGGACAGGGCGCCTGACAACGCCACGAAATCACACACACACTCCACACATCGACACTCCCCAATCCCCCATGCGCGCGCACCTGGCCGACTTCGCCCGCTCGGCACGGCTCGCACGTACCGACGGGAGCGAACGTCGAACACGCTGCCGCCGACACGTTCGATCCGGCAGCCACCATGCATGACGCCAGGACGAGAGGCGCTGCGCACCACCATGACCACCGCCTCCTCATTGGATCGCCAGACGGACTGCGCCTGCGAACGTCGCGCTCGCCCTGCAGACGGGAAGCGCGCGTGAACCGAACATCCCACCCACACATTGGGGTCCACGTGGTCGCAGAAGAATATCTCTCTCTGTGCGTTTGGGTCCACTTAGCCAGCAGGGCCCCGGGTATCAGCGGAATCTTGTGATCGCGGGCTCGGTACGGGCGGTCGATCAAGGGTATGTCCAGACTAGTGACGCTTGGACATTAGGGGTTCGTCGTGCGCCATCGGCGCGTGTGGTCCACCACGCGGGAAGCCCGCCATGATGTTCCAGAGTGCCCCGCCGACATCGGCGCCCGTGACCGCGTTGCCGCCCAGGTCGTCGGGCGCCGGCCAGCCTGATGTGGTCGTGCAGGACCACCTGAAGGTGCCGAAGCCAGCTGGCGACGGTGCCGACTGGGCCGCCGCCCCACGATTCTCGTGGCGCTCGTCGAGCATCGTCATCCTGTTCGACAAGGTCTACTTCAGCGACCCGGCGCTGGAGAAAGAGTTCGAGGTTGCCTACATCAAGGAGAATATCAGCGCGTCCCTGCTACGCCTGCTGATCTGCCTGACCCTGGCCATGATCGTTGTCATCATGCGCCTGGCCAACGTGTTCGGGGAGTTCACCCGCGAGGCCGACCACAAGGGCAACCTGTACTTGTCGATCTTCATTCAGTTCGGGTTCCTGGCTGTCGCGATCGCCGTCATCCTGACGCTGTACCTCGTGAAACAGAGCGAAGCGTACCTGCAGGAAGCAATGGTCGTTGTCGTCCTGCTGGCCATCAGCGCCGTCCTCATCACGACCCAGATCGGGCACAACCAGCTCATGCTGAGGTGGCCGCTGAACACGTTGCTGGTCATTCTCGGCCTATCGTCTGTGTCGATCCGCATGCGCTGCATGCAGAACCTGATCGTCACCGTCACTAGCGATCTCCTGTTCATCCTGCTTCTGTTCATCAACCAGGATTACACGCCGGGGTCGTCGACAACCTTTGCCGACTTCCTAAGCAGCATCGGCGTGCTGGTCGTCATGTCGTTCATCTTCGTCCACTCGTCGTTCCAGAACGAGGCGCTGCGCCGCTCCGAGTACGTGCACATGCGCCGGGTCATGCAGCAGAACAAGATCCTGCAGGACAAGCTGGAGCAGGTCGAGAAACAGAAACGCGCCCCACGCCCTGACATCAACATGGATTCGCCGCTGGAGAAAATCCTGTCCCGCCTCAACATCGTCCTAGCGGCCTGCAGGACGGAGTCGGCCTCCAAGCCCGACGTCGTCTCCAACCTGACCGAAGTCGTCCAGCTCCTGGAAGCCAACACGGAATCGTTGCTCAGGCCCGACCTGCACGTGCGCGATGGCGCTGCCGTCGACAGCAACGCCGTTAGGTTCATGACCACTGAATTCCAGCGCGATGAGTTCAGCGGGGCGAAATCGCGACGGGCGGGCGTGGGCCGCGTCTCGTCCGTTCCCAGCCGTTATGGCCGCCATGCCAGCGCAATCCGATCGGCACCAATCAAAGAGAACGCCCAGGAGGAGCCAGGCGCTGTCGGGAAGAAGCCGGCCTCGCTGGACCTTGGCGTCGAGAAGAACATTGTCGCTGCCGAGCTGTCTAGAACGCTGCTTGTCTGGGACGTGGACTTCCTCGATGTCAACGAGCGGACCGGCGGAAACGCGATCCTGTTGCTCTCGACGGCTTTGTTCAAGGAGCACAACCTGATCAGCGAGCTGGGCATCGATACCGGCATATTCGAGCGGTTCTTCACGGCGCTCCAGCAACGGTACCTGGAGGTTCCGTATCATAACAGCGCGCACGGTAGGGTGGATCGCAGGCGACGCGACACTGATTGTACTGAACGGCGACGACCAGGGGCCGACGTTTGCCATTCGTTTTACAACATCCTGATCAAGAGCAACCAGCTGCCCGTATTACAGCCGATCGAGCTGATGGCCGCATTGATTGCGTGTTTCGGCCACGATGTCGCCCACCCGGGGTTCAACAACTCCTACCTGATCAACACGGGTGCACCCGAGGCCATCCTCTGTATGTCTTGCACGCGTGACATGATACCCAACTGCCGCCTATGTTGACCTGTGGACAGATAACGATAAGGCCGTTCTGGAGAACATGCACGTTGCTGAGATCTTCAAGCTGGCCAGCGCCCCGGAGATGAACATTTTTCATTCGCTGTCGCGATCACAGTACAAGGCGGTCCGATCCATTATGATCGACATGATCCTGTCGACCGACCTCGCGAAGCACTTCGAGATCATGTCGGGGTTCAAGATTAAGTTGCAGTCGGTGCAGGCCGGCGGTGCGGATGCGGCACCGAGCGGGAACTGGTGCGAGAAGGACGTCCTCATGATGCTCAGGATCATTGTCAAGATTGGCGATATCGCGCATTTCGCGAAGGTCGGTTGCATCGTGTTGTTCCGGGCCGTTATGCGATTCTGAATCGAGCTCGTCCCGTGATACAGACAAATAAGCTCCACATGCGGTGGAACGACCTCGTACTGGAGGAATTCTACCACCAGGGCGACCTGGAGATCGAACGGGGGCTGGAAGTCAATCCGCTCATGGATCGGCGCCTGCGGTCAGGTGTTGGCGCCAACCAAGTCTTCTTCATCAACCTGATTGTCAAGCCGTTGTTCGAGGCGGCTCAGACTGCGTTCGAAGGATTCACCCCGGTCATGAAGGAGCTCGAGAGCAATCTAGCGTTCTGGCAGGCGTATAAGGGCGACGCAGAAGAATCGGACATTGCCAGACAGTCGACTATAGAGGATTGCCTAGCGACCTAGCTGGGTCGAACGCCGTCTGGCCTGTAGCACTCCAGGCAATCTAATACACCGCATAACATATGGAGGAGAACGCGTATGGGAATTTACATACGATGCCTGCACTATACAGCGTACGACCTCGTTCGCCGAATCCGTTGGGGCGAAATCCCCCTGCCGCTCACGACCACCGAAACTGTTCCGAATGTGCCAACGGAAAGAAGTGCTGCTACTGGTCGAACTTACCACTACATCGACGCCTATACCGGGTACGATTCGCAAGGCATTCGTTCGCCTCTCGTTGTAATGCGAATGCTGCTGTCCGGCATCGCCGATGTGACAAACGACTGCCGGGTGCACTTTGCTCGAATGTCAGCATTGACGGCCCCTGTGGCCCCTCAGATTGTTTACGGGACGTCTGCTGGACCACAACAGTCGACATCGGTGAAACGTGCTCATTCCTCACCAGCGCCGCCCCGGGCGTTCTTGGTCGGAAACCCATTCAAGAACTCGTCGTGGGTCCCCGTGATGGATACGTCCTTCATGCATGCTGCAATATCGTCGCCCACCGTTAACCGCGTTGAACGAGGCCGTCCCTTTTGACGGCCTTGTACGACGTTGCCGCCGATGTTGTCGTTGGTCGGCAGGAACGCATCTTCCCGCCGCCTCATCGCCCGTTGTCCCATGATGTAATGGTTCCGGGACCACATACAGGGTCGCTGCAGCATGCGCTTAATCCCTTATTCTGATCACCGCCTACGGACGATGTCAGAGAACGGCCCGTTTCTGAACGAGGCCGTGGTGGAGTACCGCGAACCGAGGTGGCGACTTGACGCCGGCCGATGCCGGTCATAAACGGCACGTACTGCGATTCGATCGAAATGACCTTGTAAACAAGGGATTCTGTGCGTTTATCATAGGACCAGGCCGGCAGATTCGCGCCACTTGAATTTAACAGGTTCACGACGTCTTGCGTGCATGCCTAAGCATCTTAATTAGGTGGCGCTGCAAAGGCTTTGCCTCACGGTTGATGCCTGCAGAGCCGACTCCGACGCCTTCATTCTCCGAAATGGCCTTGACAACGAGGTCTTCCGCGTCTTGGAAGAAACGATAACAGCTGGTCTGCCACTCACTAAAACCGTCGCTGTTGGCAGGCTTCGGCGGCAACGACATTCCGGGCGGTTTCCAGACAGTAGTGTACTGACGGACCCAGAACAGCGCATTGTGGATGACGTCCAAGTCGGCCAATGTTAGATTTTCCCAATCCCATCGCACGTGGTCGTCTAGGGAGTACATATACGCGCTCCTTGCCGCCCAAGCCGACGACGTTCCGCAGGGAAATAATGAGGCAAGCTCAATTGTCGACATACTGGGCCGCGGAATGGTGTCGGCGATGTCGTCCGACCTCGAAATTCTCATACGCTTGCGCCTCGGAACAAAACTTGGAGCAGGAGCCGGAACAAGACCCGGAGCAGGAGCCGGAACAAGACCCGGAACAGGACCCGGAACAAGACCCGGAGCAGGAACCGGGACAAGTCCCGGAACAGGAGCCGGAACAAAACGGGGAATAAGACCCAGCAGTAGCACGCCTACCTGTAGCGCCCGAGCATGACGGAACTTGGGCGGGTTGCCATGCTTCTCTGAAATGGCGTTGACGACAATGTCTTCTGCTGCTTGGAAGAAACTATGGCAGCTGGCCTGCCAGCCTCTCATGTCGCCCGGGTTCGTAGGTTTGGGCGGCAGCTCCATGTTGGGCGGTTTGAAGGTGGTGCGATAATGAACCGCCCAGAACAGGGCAGCATAGAAGCTGTCGTATGCCGTTGAGTAGGGGTGGGGCCGACTCCAAAACGATTTGTTATCCAGATCACGAGTATGCGCTATCGTCGCGGCCCAGGCGGACGACAATGCACGAGGCAACGAGGGGGCAGGTTTCACTTCCGACGCGCTGGGCCACGGGACGGCGTCGACGATATGGGTATCAGCAGTGGAGGCGGCGTCATCAGTCCCGACAGAAGACACCAGAGTATTGGGCTCATGATGGTTCGCGAGAGGAGAAATTCCCCTACTCGAGCTCGCAATACTTGTCGGTGAACGAATCGAGGTAGACGTCCCGCTGCTGGATGCGTCAATAATCTGCCGGTAATGGCTTGCGACAGAATAACGACTGCTCGACGCTGCCGTACTTGGCGAAAGTTGACCCGAAGTAGAAAGCGATTGACGTGCGCCAGGCTCCTCCATCCTCACCGGGGAACCGCTTATATGCAGTGCGTCACCGGTCCCACAGTTAACAAGTCTACAGACCTCGTCGACGACTTGTTCCAGACGGATGTTCCGGAAGCAGAAATCACCATTGTCGAAAGCCAGCAACATGCCCAATTCCTGAATCGTGAACGGACGCTTGAACGATGTCAAGAAGCGCGAGCGTCCATCCGCACAGATCCATATGGGCTGACGCAGTGGAGATCCGATCCATCGACGAACCACCGCTGGAACCTCACCGTCTATGATGCTTTGCGCAAGCGCTTCGGCACTCTTGGCAATGTCCATCAAATCCAGGTTGACGAATACCTTCGCGAGGCGGTTGGGGATCGTCAGGTGTCGGTAGTGGGGTGACTTCACAGCGCCCCAACGGCGACCGTATGCGATGACTCGATCTTGATCGTACGTATACCCATCCGCCAGTGTTACCATCTTGTTCGTCAGACGTCCTGCCAACGGACACGCGAACCATGACGTCAACCCAAGAGCGGTTAGCACAGCATTGGTACGGTCGGCCTCTTCCGGCGACACCATTGCCGGCATCTGCCCACCCGTCGGGGAAGCGGTCAGCACATATCTCGTCGTGCACGCGAACAGGAATACGACGAGAGCAAGCATCGCCTATCACCGGACTTCGTACGTGGCTCCACAGGCGACTGTCAGATGCGGTCGGCAGCCACAGCACTCAGCAGCCAGTGACGTCGCGCGTAAAACTCCGGCAGTCCGAAACTGTTCCTCTTCGGGTCGACCGGGCAGGGGCGCACCGTACCACGTGGGGTGAGATTCACATGGGACACCGCGTGTCGTGTGATGCCGCTGTGGTGGGCTCCAAGGCGATGCTCTGTAAAGCCAGCCCAGGGATTCGGTGAAGCGGCTGGAGGGTCAATGGCTTCCTGTTACGATGTGCATCTTCCCTTCCGTAGTAATGCATGGACGTATGCTGCGCGGCATACGCCCTTTCCCTCCCCCGGTTCAATAATTCGCATGCGCTCGGCGATTTTCCCACAGTTCAATAACGCGGCCACATCCTAGGCCGCTAAACAATGTTTCAACATGCCGCCGAACAGGCGAATCGGTGTGTGCCGGTTGCCACTTTGTGTTGGAACTGGCACGCCAAGGACGTTCTCATGATGCGCCGGATCAGTTGTCAATTTGGGGATTGCAACGTTTCGCGACGGTCGCTTGTCTTCTAATTGAGTTCTCAGGCGTGTTACGTGTTTCCGAGGACGTTCGTAACCGAGTAGGAAGCTCCATATTCGCTCGAGCGCTAGCTGGGTTAAGCATCGTGAACTGGGATCGCGAGCTGGCGCCCGTCGATGGGAGCTTCGCGGCACTGCCTTGCGAACGATGCACGTTCTCTTCGGGCATGATCGCGTTCGGCACGAAAGCCGGGCAGAATTTTGATAAACACTGCTTGCTTCCTCTTCGTCGTTCCAATCCGTTTAGGCGCGTCGATATATATATGTCGTCCATGTGCTATTGTAGCAGCAGGAGTTGATAAACAGGGCGAATAAAATGGATCTAGATTCTGGGGGATACTTGATCAATTAAGGCGGTAGAGAGCCCTCGAGGCCAGTTCGTACGCAAGCGGATCTGTTCTTCAATGGGCAAAGTGTGTGCTGTAGGAGTCGCCTTTGCGCGTCCATGGCGCCTGCATCGAAAGCGCTCGACACAGCAGCTTCTGAGTCCAGATTAGAAGTGTGCTGTCGACGGGAACAGGCACCAAATCATACCTTGCTGTCAGGACGAGGGCCGTGTTGAAATTCGGATGACATCCGCGACACGTTCTTGCCTCACTGCAGAAGGCACCGCTCGAACAGCAGCTGGTATATGCACTCGAGCACGGTGATGGCGGACTTCGTTGCCGCCGATGTTCTGAAAACTCATGCTGCTGGTACCCTCGTCTGCGATTGCCTAATGTTGTCATTGTTGCCATGGTTCCGGTACACATACAGAGACATCCCTGTACTCAATGCCATATTCTGACCTAAACTTACGTACGACGTCAGAAAACGCCCCGTTCCTGAACGAGCCTGTGGTGGAATACGTACAGCGAAACAGGTGTGGCGCCTCGTACCCGGCGACAACCCACCCGACCTTGTCAACAACGGTCCGTTTGTCCGTTTATCATAGGACCAGGATATCAGAAAGCAGCATGCAGATTCGTGCCACTCGGGCCTGCAATTGACAAGTTTACGCTCACGGTTCACGACCTCTTGCGCGCGCCCGTGCAAACGCGTGCTTGTACCGCGCTTGTGATAACGGTTAATGGGCAGCCCAAGCTTCATAACGTGACGTCGCAAATGATATGCCACACGGCGGATAGGGTATTCTGTGGGCCTGAACCTTCCGTCTTTGGACCCGAGGACGAGGCGCCTGCGTGTAAAGCGCGAAAAGCATAATAAACTAAACTAACTAAAGAGTATCACAGCGTCCATCATCGGAGCCGAGCGGTGCGCTCGTCTGGAGTCGTGATCTGGCCGGCCGGGTACGCATCGATATGCGTCCACCGTCACCCTGGGCAGGGCAACTCCCCTGGAACGATCCTCACCGCCCAGCTGGATTCTTCCAGCACGTACACGCTTCACTCTGATATTCCTTATTTACGTACCCGATGTCGTCGCCGTCGTCACTCAGCACCGTCATCGTCGTCGCCGTCGCGCTGCTCATCGGCGGCAACCCGGCAGGCCGGCCGGTCAGCTGCTGGCCACCGGCCATCGTCCTGCTCACCACCCAACCAGCGCTTCAACGGCGATGTTGCCGCTCGTTTCGAGCGTCCAGACGGCGTTCGCCCCGTTGGTCAGCAAGGCGCCGGCCGAACCGGGACCAGCCCGCGCCTCGACCAGTGCAACGTCGCCCAGCTGGCCAATGACCGCGGTCGTCAGGCCATATTCGCCTAGGCCAACCTGCACGTCGACCAAGTCGGTGCAGACCGTCGCGTCACGCCCGTCACCGTGCGCGCCGGTCGACCTGGCGGTCATGCTCCTGGCCCTCGTCCTGATGGCGCTCTCCGGCGCGATCGTCGACGTCACCGACAGCGAGGACCCGGCGCCCCGGTCGAAGTAGCATCTCGCGACCCATCGACGTCAGTGCCCGACCGCTGCTGACCCCTATCCTTTTGTGCAGGACGCCGATCCGTCGTCGAGGACGCCTGGCTGGGAAGGCGCTCGTCCAGGGCAAGCGACGGGGCGGCCGCACGCCGACCACCCTGGCGGCCCTGATTCGCTGACATCACCGGGCAATGAGCTCGAATACGAACGATAATACAGAAATCATCGAGGTGCAGTTGGACGTGTCGGTCGTACGTCGTGGTTCGTCAGCAGGGCGTCTCTTCGAGACCAGGCGGTGGCGCCAAACGCGGCGGGGCGGCGGCCGCGTGCGAGAAACGCGCCGACTCCGGAAACGAACGTTATCGGTGCGACGACGACGATGATGCTGCTGGCGCGGCAGCTGTCGCGACTTCGCAACGCTGGCCGTCGACGTCGGGACGATCGTCGGGCGTCGCTGCGTTGCCGTCGAACGCGAGGCGCGGCCGGCGGGAGGCGCTCGCGACGCGCTGATCGCGCGGGACCTGCCCGCCGCTAGATCAGCGCCTGGCTCGGCACGATGAGGCGCGCCGAGCCAACAGGTCGCGCGTCCGTCGAGTCTGTGCTGGATCAGGCCGGTCTCCGGTCGCCATGTGCTTCGCTCGTATCACACACACACACACATACACACACACACGGGTGCGTCAACAAAGGACCGCGCCAGCCGAGTGGCGCTGGCGAGTCAGATGGCGACCTTCGAGAAGTGCCTGTTGCCGGGCGCACGATAACGGACTACAACGTCTGCTGCAACGTCTGCTGCGACAGGTTCGTACGTGGTCGCCGCGCGCTGGCGCCGCCGTCGCCAGTCCTTTGACGGTTCTCGCCGTCCCTCGTTGACGACCTGCGGACGCTGGCCTCCTGGTCGCGACGTGCCACCTGTAATACGGGCTCGTCTCGGGAGCCCAATTACTGATGTGCCTTCCAGGTTCCGGTTCGCGGTGTCGGCGTCGGCGACGACGGAGCTCGACCGGCAGATTACTGGATTACTGAACGTAAACCGCGACGAAGCTCCTGCCGTTCAGCGGGTGGCCATCCGAATGCGCGACCGTGTCGTCACGTCGTCGTCGCCGCTGCGCCACGCCGAGTCGTCGCGATCGTCGCTCCGATCAGCTCGCTACGAGCCGAAGCCGACACCGTCACCGTCGAGCACGAGGCGGCCGTGGCAGCTGTTCGAGACGTCGCCGCGAGACATTGATCTGCGACGGCAAACCTGTCACCTCAGGCTGACACATGACGACCTGGCCGACAGCGTTCACCTGCAGAGCGGTCGTAAGCGGGTGCTCGTCGATGAGGTCGCGTCGCTGGAGCGGACGCGAAACTCGTCGCCATGACAAAACGATAACCGGGAGCACCCTTGCACGAGTGTCAGCAACGATGGCGCCCGTGGCCCCACCAGGTGGTTTTCAGGCGGGATCGACGTGTGCTGGACCACATCAGACGACGTCGGCGGAACGTACTCATTAGTCTCCAGCGCTACCCAAGCCGCCCTTTGACGGATCCCATTTAGAAACTCGCCGTATGTCATCTGACCGCTCCTTCTCTTGTCATACCTGATCGTCCGCTTCAGGAAGCGACAACGGATGGCATACAAAATGTCGACCGCCTAATCACGAAATGAACATCTGCCGTTATCATATCCCCATTCTCTTGTCACAGGGACCTTGCATTTCAGCAGCAGTCACGAACGTCTCGCTGGAGGCTGCCTCACAAAGAGGAGTGTCCTCAGCCAGTACAACCCAGGCAACGTGTTCATGGAACCGATTAACGCTTGCTAGCCTCCTTCTCATGTCTTCAACGCCCTGTTTTTTTCTTGGCAGGCTCTGCCAAGATGGAGGCGGCCGCCACCCTGTCCTGGAACGCCAGTCTCTCTCTCTCTCTCTCCCTCTCTGCGTGTGTTGTTGGCTTGTTGCACAGAATGTGGCTGTTACCCTCTATGTATTGCGATCGCGTCTGGTCATGATGGAACATGAACGGCCGGTAAGAGTTCGCCAACCGGCTGGGTCCTTCAGGCATGCTGCATCGCCGTCGCTCACCGTTGACCGCTTCTTCAGGGCGTACCATTGGCGACAGTCTTGGACGACGTTGCCGCCCATGTTGTCGTGGTGTAGCAGGAACACACCTGTCGGTTGCCTCGTAGTCGTCGATCGTTTGATTCGATGCAATCATGGTTTCGGGTACGCACATGATTGTCCCTGTGTGCTAAGTACCATCTTTTAACCTTCGCCTACGTATGAGTGCCAGGCCTTTACGTGGCCGAGTATCGCGGCCGGTGCGGCTCGGCACGTACCGATAACGACGGCACGTCACTCCAATCGATTCACGTGACCGTATCAACCAGAAGGCCTGTCTGTTTATCATAGGACCAGGAATTCACACAGCAACATCCTGGAAGCTCAATTCATTTGCACCTTCACTTGACAGATTTACGCCCCGGGTTCGCGACTTGGGGTATTTGTGGTCCTTACGTTCAGTGTTAATGGGCAGCCCGCTGTTTTTAAGGTGCCACCGCAAAGGAGATAACAAACGGCTGACGCATGCAGAGCCTTCGACGGCGTCGTCAGCGTCGTCACTTTGCTTTTCCCAAATGGCCTCGACAACGCGGTCTTCCGCGGCTTTGAAGTAGCGATAACAGCTGGCGTGCCACTCGCTGAAACCGTCGCTGCTGGCAGGCTTCGGCGGCAACGACATTCCGGGCGGTTTCCACTTAGTAGTGTACTGTCGGACCCAGAACAGCGCATGGTAGATGCGATTCGAGCCGCCCCCCGTGAGACGTGTCCAATCCCATCGATTGCGATCGTCTAGGGAGCGCGTATGCGCAATCGTTGCCGCCCAAGCGGACGACATGTCGCGGGGCAATGATGGGGCAGGCGATATTGCCGACATACTGGGCCATGGAATGGTGTCGACGATGTCGTCGCCCGAATACGTAGATCTCCGGCGCTTGCTCGGGTGCCTTTCATACTTAACAAGACCGAGCTGTTTCGCCAGTATCTGGAGAGGCCGAGCGTGACGGCTCACGGTCACATGCCTGTCTTGCTTCTCTGAAATGGCGTTGACGACGATGTCTTCCGCTGCCTGGAAGAAACGATGGCAGCTGGCCTGCCAGTCCCTCATGTCGTCCGGGTTCGTAGGTTTGGGCGGCAGCTCCATGTCGTCCGGTTTGAAGGTGGTGCGGTAATGGCGCGCCCAGAACAGGGCAGCATAGAAGATGTCCCTTGCCGATGAGACGAGGTGGGGCCGACTCCAAAACGATTTGTTATCCAGATCACGAGTATGCGCTATCGTCGCGGCCCAGGCAGACGACAATGCAGATGGCAACGATGGGGCAGGCTTCACTTCCGACGCTCTGGACCACGGGACAGCATCGGCGAAACTGGCCCAATCAATAGAGGCGGCGTCATCAGCCCCGACAGGAGTCGCCAGAGCGCGCGGCTGTTGATGGTTCCCGAGCGGAGAACTTCCGCTGCTCGACGTCGCAGTACCTGCCGGGAAATGACTAATCACAGTAGACGTCTCGCTGCTGGATGTGTCAATAGACAGCCGGTGCAGACTCGCGACAGAAGGACGGCTGCTGGGCGCTGCCGTATTTGGCCAAAGTAGACTTGGAACAGAAAGCGAGTGATGTGCGCCAGGATCCGCATGGGCAGTAGCCGTCCTCACCGGGGTTTCGCGAATACGTCGTACGTCACCGGTTGCACAATCCACACGTCGACATATCTCGTCGACAACTTGTTCGAGATGGATGTTCCGGAAGCAGAAATCCCCGTTCTCAAGAGCCAGCAACATGCCCAATTGTTCAACAGTAAACGCCTGCTTGAAGGATGTCATCAAACGCGACCGCCCATCCGCACAGATCCATATGGGCTGCCGCAGTCGGGATCCGATCCAGGGACGAACCGCTGCCGGGATCTCACCGTTCGAGACGCTCTGCTTGATCGATTCGGCATTCATGGCGGTTTCCATCAAGTCCAGGTTCACGAATGCAAACGCGAGGCTTGCGGGGATCGTCAGGTATTGGTAGTGGGGCGACTTCAGAGCGTCCGCCTTGCCACAGGATGCGATGACGTGATCTTGATCATACGTATAGCCATCCGCCAGTGTCACCATCTTGTTCGTCATTCTCCCCGCCAATGGACACGCGAACCATGATGCCAACCCCAGAGCGGTTAGCACAGAGCTGGCATGGTCGACGTCCGTCTCCGGCGTCATCCTTGGCGCCATCTCCTCCTCCGCCGGATAGACGTGAAGATCAACGGCCAGCGAGTAGCTCGTCGCGCATGCGAACAGGAACACAACGAGAGCAGGCATTGCTCGTACGAGATCTCGAAGGTAGCTCCAACGGCAGCCGACCTGGCAATCAATGTGGTCGGCGGCCATGACATCCGCAAATCCGAAATGCGCGTGTGCGAAATCCTATTTATAGACAGGAGCATCTGCGTCAATGGTAGGCGCGTAATCTGCGTCAGACACGACGAGGACGTGTCTTCATTGATGACATTCGGCATTGGCAGCGAGCTTTGAGGTTGCCATTTGGTCGTCGAGAGCGATGTGAAGAGGCAGCACCGGAAAGAATGGGCGCTCTGTGCATTCGCTTTTATCCCCACCGTATGTGACTTCAGACATGCCTGAGCGACCTCTGTGATCAAGCTGTAGCGCACTGGGCAGGACGTGCATGGCACTGGGCCAGCTCTGCGATTCCACGCCATAACGAATCGTCCAAGTACAGCTAGCGACATTGAATCGCTTGAACTTGATGAATATGGCCGCTGGGTTCGGACGGCGTCCTGTTGTTGAGCCGGCACGACACCTTTCAACAGCTCTGATGGGGTAATGTTCCGATCGAACGCTGGTTCAAGCCGTGATGCAATCGCTGACCTATGTGGCAATCCAAAACTCGTGTACTGCCCTCACGGACGCACTCGTCGATCTGTCCATCCTTGCACGCCTTGTGGATCGGGGTATCGAGAGAGCGGGCGTCCTCGCACTTCAAAACGAAATCCGGTTGACGATCATCTTGCAGGCAATTCACTGTCCAAATGCGGTCGATAACACCAACGGGACCGGCTACATCCTGTCCTGTATCGTCGTTGCTGCCTGGCTCCAGGGTGGCCGCTCATCGTGGAACTCACCGGCATGGACCCATCTACTTACGTCGATATCGTCAACCGACTGTGATCGTCGGCGGCCATCAAGCGGAACAGGCCGGTGCCCACATTTGATAGGTTGTGCATGGCGGGCCAGAACTAAGGACAAGTCGTGACAGCAGACGAACCTGGTGTCATCGACATCGAATCGACTGAACGCGTCGACCTGATCGAATCGTAGCCGATTACAGTGAGCTGTCGCCAATCGCGTTCCGCCTTGATCTCTTGGATAAACCATATCGTTGGTCGCTTGCGGGATCGTCTGCAACGATGGCCCATGTGCCCTCAATCGTTTACAGCCAGGACGTGTGTTGGGTCGTAGCAGCTGACGTCGATTGAACGTGCAGCACATTGCTCTCCAGTTGTACCCGCCGTCCTTGAACGGGTCTCAATCAGAAACCTTTCGTACGTCTGACCGCCTGGCCGAAACCTGCACATGCCTGCAGGAAGAGCAGAACGACAAGAAGAGCGCCTCACGGTAACGCTCCCGTACGTGGCCTTACGCGCTTGGACAATCCTAATGGGGCTATGAATCAATAAACACGTTATGTTATGTTGTATGTGCACTGGTTGGGCACGGGTGTCGCCCTTTACCATATCGCGGGCCACCGCCTTGGACAAGGGAACGTGGCTTGCTCAAACGTGTCAACCTCACATAGGCACAGTGCACAACGGCCGGGCGGGGCCGTGATCAACCGCAGGCAGCGGGTGCCCTATGCCCCAACCTGTGCCAGGATCGCTGTCCGCTTCATGGCCATTGTCGGTGACGTGGCGGGCTAGCACGTACGGCCGTTCATTGTCCACCGTCACCCTGGGCCGGGCAGCCCCCCTGGAACGGTCCCCATCGTTCGGCCGAACTGGTAACCCCCCAGCTGGATTCTTCCCGCACGTACACGCTTCACTCTGATATCCCTTGTTTACGTACCCGATGTCGTCGCCGTCGTCACTCAGCACCGTCATCGTCGTCGCCGTCGCGGTGCTCATTGGCGGCAACCCGGCAAGCCGGCCGGCCAGTTGCTGGCCACCCGCCATCGTCCTGCTCCAGCACTCAACCGGCGCGGCGACGACCAGCTCCTTGCTCGTCCCAGGTGTCTCGACGGCGTTCGCCCAGTCGGTCAGCACGTCACGCGCCGAACCGGAAACAACCCGCGCCTCGACCAGCGCAACGTCGCTCAGCTGGCCGATTGCCACGGTTGTCAGCCCATCGCCTACGCCAACCTGGGCATCGGCCAAATCGGTGACCAAGGCGTCGCGTTCGTCACCATGCCCGCTGGCGGTCCTGATCCTGGCCCTCGTTCTGGCGGCGATCTCCGGCGCCATCGTCGACGACACAGGCAGCGAGGACACACCCCGGCCGAGGTAGGATCCCCCGCGTCACATCGTCCCGCCTGACCGCCGCTGACCCGTCCCGGTGGCAGGACGCCGATCCGTCGTCGAGGACGTCTGTCGGGGAAGGCGCTCGTCCAGGGCAAGCGACGGGCGGCCGTGATCAACCACTTACATAACCCGGTAATGCAGTTGAATACCTATCATACAGCCGTCGGCGAGCGTCATTGTGCGAGTGATCTCTGTCGATCTGGGGCATGTCGATCGTACGTTCGTCGGGTGCGTATCGGGGCGGGCGGCCGTTTGCGGTAACGGCGTCGACGCCGAAACGAAAGTTGTCGGGGCGACGACGACGATGATGAAGATGATGCTGGCGGGACAGATGTCGAGCCTGGTGGCGTGCGCCGTCGACTCCCCGCTCGCCGTTGACGTCGGGGCGGACGTGGTCATGGCGGACGGCGACGCTCGTGGAGTGCCCGCCGCCAGGCGTGGTATCCGCTCACACGTCGGGGCATTCGCCTCCGGTACTGACGTGTACGCGTCCAGCGCGATAACCGACGATCGTGGCGCCTGTTACTGCATTGCGACAGGTTCGTGGTCACAGCTACCCCGATGGGCGATGGGACCAGGCGCCGTCGCCGGTCCTTCGACGGGTCGTGTCGTCCTCGTTGACGACCTGCGGACGATGGCTTCCCTGGTCGCTCTCGAAATCATCAGCAGTTACGAACGTCTTGCTGGAGGTCGCCTTGCTCAGAGGGGATTCCTCGGGCAATTCAATCCAGGGAACTTGTTCATGGAACAGGGTACCGCTTTCCGGTCGTCGTCTTCAACGCCCTGTCCTCTGTGTATGGCGATCGCGTCGGTTCGCGCTGGGATCTCAACATCCCGTGCGCGACCCCCGTTCGTGTCGGATAACTCCTCCATTCATGCTGTGTCGTCGTCGCCCTTTGCCAGATTGGCCTGGGCGTCCCATTACCGACGTCGAACGTCGTTGCCGGCAGTATTGAAACCCCCATTTAGCTTCCGGTCGCTTCGTCAGCGGTTTTCAAACGCTGTCATGGTTCCGGTACATATACAAGGGCGTCCCTGTTGCCAACCGCAAATTCAGACGTTAGCCTGCGAAAAACGTCAGACAACGCCCCGTTCCTGAACGAGCCTGTGGTGAACGCGAACCGGGGTGGCGCTTCGACACTAGTGGCGATACCGATCATAACGGTACGTTACGAATCAATCGACATATGACGCTGTCAACATAGGGTCCGGTGAGTTTATCATAGGACCGGGAAATCAGAAAACAACATCCTGTAGATTCGTGCCACTTGCGCCTGCTATTGACAGGTCTACATTGACGGTTCAGGACCTCTTGCCTGCGCGCACAAACAAACCCGATCGTGTAAGGCGCTTGCGCTCATGGTTAATGAACCAGGCCGCGCGGCCGGTGACGCTCGACACCAAGAATTGATCCACACGACGTCATGGTCAACATGTGTTTATCTACGGACCAGGAATTCAGAAAGCAACATTCTGCAGACTCAATCCATTGCGCCCGCACCTTGACAGGGTTGTACCCAGGGTTCACGATCTCTTCATGAGCTTGCGCCGCTTGCGTTCAGCGTTAATGGGCAGACCGCTGTTCCTGAGGCGACGTCGCAAAGGATCTGAGAAACGGATGATTCTCGCAGAGCCTTTGGCGTCGTCAGCGACGTCCTTTTGTTTTTCCGAAATGGACTCGACAACGCGATCTTCAGCGGCCTTGAAGAAGCGATAACAGCTGGCCTGCCACTCTCCGAAACCGTCGCTGCTGGCAGGCTTCGGCGGCAACGACATTCCGGGCGGTTCCCACTCAGTAGTGTACTGCCGGACCCAGAACAGCGCGTCGTAGATGGCGTTCGCGTCGGTCTCTGTGAGACCTTCCCAGTGCCATTCTTTGCGGTCGTCTAGGGAGCGGGTATACGCGATCGTTGCAGCCCAAGCGGACGAAATTGAGTAGGGCAGTGAAGGGGGAGGCTTGATTTTCGACGCACCGGGCCATGGGATGGTATCAGCGGTGTCGTCCGACCACGTAGTGCTCTTACGCTTCTTAGACGGGACCAGACCCATCCGTGTCACCATCCTTTGTAGAGCTCGAGCATGACGGCACACAGGTCGACTATAATGGCCCGGGGCGACGGCATTAGGCTTGCGTTGCTTCTCTATAATCGAGTTGACGACGATGTCTTCCGCTGCTTGGAAGAAACGAAGACAGCCGGCCTGCCAGCCTCTCATGTCGCCCGAATTCGTAGGTTTGGGCGGCAGCTCCATGTCGGCCGGTTTGAAGGGGGTACTTTTGCAGTAATGATCCGCCCAGAACAGGGCAGCATAAAAGTTGGAATTTGACGACGAACAGAGCTGGTCCCGATCCCAAAACGATTGCTTATGAAGAGCACGAGTATATGCTATCGTTGCGGCCCAAGCGGACGATATTTCAGAAGGCAACGATGGGGCAGGCTGCATTTCAGATTCACTTGGCCACGGGATGGCATCGGCGATGTTGGCCCAAGCAGCGGAGACAATGTCATCAATCCTGAAAGGAGACACCAGAGCATTCGACTGTTGATGATTCGAGACCGGAGACCTTCCGTTGCTCGATCTCGCGGTACTTGTAGGGGAATGAGCCGCGATATTTAACGGGGAATGAACCGCGGTAGACGTCCCGGTGCTGGATGTGTCAATAGACTGCCGGTGCGGACTCGCGACAGAAGGACGGCTGCTAGACGCTGCCGTACTTGGCGAAAGCAGTTTTGAAATAGAAAGCGACTGATCTGTGTCAGGCTCCACATGGGCGGTATCCATCCTCACCGAGGTTCCGCGTATACGCTGAGCCCAACCCCTCCCACAATCCACACGTCGACAGATCTCGTCGACGACTTGTTCGAGACGGATGTTCCGGAAGCAGAACTCCCCATTGTCGAGAGCCAGAAACGTCCCCAATTGTTCAATCGTGAACGGACGCTTGAAGGATGTCATCAAACGTGACCGTCCATCCGCACAGATCCATATGGGCTGCGGCAGTGGAGATCCGATCCATCGACGAACCGTCACTGGGATCTCATCACTTGAAACGCTCTGTTCGATCATCTCAGCATTCTTGACGATGTCCATCAAATCCAGGTTCACGAATGCAACCGCGAGGCTTGTGGGGATCGTCAGGTGTTGGTAATGGGGCGACTTCAGAGTGTCCGCATTGCGGCAGGACGCGAGAACGTGATTCAGATCATACGTATACCCATCCGCCAGTGTCACCATCTTGTTCGACAGCTGCTCCGCCAATGGACACGCCAACCTCGACGACAACCCAAGAGCGGATAGCGCGGCGATGGCACGGTCGGCCTCTTCCGGCGTCATCCTTGGCGGCATCTCTCGATCCGTCGGCATGACTCGAAGATCAACGGCCAGCGCATAACTCGTCGCACATGCGAACAGCAATACATGTAGGGCAGGCATTGCCGGCAACGAGGTTTCGAAGGTGGGCAGCCGACGAGTCACTGTGGTCGGCCGCCGCGGCTAGAGACGTCGCCCGTAAACTCCGCAAGTCCCAGCACCCGAAGGTACCTATTTATAGGCTGAAACATCGATTCGCGCAGGTGGCGCCCGTACCTAACCCGTGTTTCAGACAAGGGCTCCATCGCGGCGTATTCCATGAAACCATCTGGTCGACCTCAATGGGTCAACCCGTGTGGTTGGGTAAACTTGTCCTGTCATAACGTGCCAGTCTCTGCCGCGCGTACACTGAGACGCACCGCATGGCCCGTGACGGATCCAAACACGGTTGAAGGTGAGGGGATATTTTCGTCCAATTGTATTCCCACTTAGTGAACCGAGAAGTGCCGGTGAGCTTCATTTGGGACAGTGTATGTCGTTCGAAACCCGTCCTCAACCATGCCGTCTTCTATTTCAAGCAAGTCCATGAAGTTGTCGACGTGTTGTGTGCGGGTTGGCGGCCGCAAACTGGGCATCTTGTGAGCGCTGCACCACAATATCACTGCCGGCTACCTTTGGTCAGTTGAACCGACGGTAGGTCTGGTATCCGAGATGACCTTCCTTGTTACGTGCCGTTATCGGATACGTACTGCCGGATCAATGCCTCTTGACCAAGGCTCTTTGGGTTTCTGACGCCCGTACCTCTGCAGACAACGCTCTGACGGTCAATTTCCATGGACCTTACTGTTAATCTCCTTTGCTCGATCGGGTATCGATCCATCATTATAGCTTGTTCTTTACAGAAGATGTCGCTTTTCATCCGATGGAACTATGTAGGTAGACGATTTCGGCTGTCGAGCTTGCCGCTTGGGGTTCGACCCAGGTCTTGCGCGGCTTGCAGGGTCTCCCAAACGACATTCTTTTCCGAACGAAACCCCCAGCCCTTCTCCAAACTTCGGAAACAACTCCTCTACCGACTCGAAATCAACACAGGTGATTGTCGCATCGGCATCCTGAATGTGATGGTCGAACCCCGAACGAGCCAGCCAGGTCGGTGACGTCCGTCTTGGTTCTCGTGTCTGGTGCACACTTTCCCATTCCTCTGCAAACCTCCCAAATCGCGCAACGATTACAAACGTCATTCTGGAAGCCGCAACGTCAGCACGAGGGTTCTCTCTAAATCTCCAAACTGCTCCAGGAACGGATGACCCCAGGCCCACCCAAGTCGTCGACGCCCAGCATGGATCCTGGCACGTGCATCAGCCAGGATGGACGTGCCTATCGCCCCTGTCCCGGGACGCCGTCGTCGTCCCAGTGCTGTTGCAGAGACGGTGTGACTGTTGCCCCCTGTCGATGGCGTTCCGTCTTCCAGAACAAACGCCTGGTGGTGCAACGGTTGGTACGCGCGATCCGATCGCTCGGATATCCTCCAAGATGCTGCATCGGCGTCGCTCCTCGTTGCCGACGCCGGCCTGGGCGTCTCGTGCCGACAGCGAACGTCGTCGCAGGCGACGTTGTCGTGGTGCGGGAGCGGCGCTGACCATTGCCTGGTCGACCGTGGTTCTCGTCATGCTCGCGGTGACGAATTCGGGGACGTCGCCACGACAACCCCAGGTCCTCACGTCGGACCGGTTCATCTACGATGAGCAGAACGCCCCGTTCCTGAACGAGACCGTTGCCGAGTACCGCACCCGGCTCAACTCGGTCGACATTGATGACGACGACACGATCTTCGTGTCGATCGCAACCTATCGGGACGACGCGTGCCCAGGCACGATCCAGACGATGATGACGGCGGCGTCTCGGCCCGATCGCGTGTTCGTTGGTCTGGTCGACCAGACGAACCTCGACGACCCGCACACGGACGACATCCAATGTCATGCACGTCTGCCGGACGACATCCGGAAGCGGGTGCGCCTCGTGCGCATGCGGCACGTGAACGCGCGCGGGCCGACGCACGCCCGGCACATCGCGTCGAAGCTGTGGGACGGCGAGCGCTTCTTCCTGATGATCGACGCGCACAGCACGTTCCGCGACGGGTGGGACCGCATCCTCATCGACAACATTCGCCAGCTGCCGAACCCGTCCAAGGCGGTCATCAGCCACGTAAACCAACCGGGTTGCTGTGCGTGCGCGTACACCATCGATAACGGTGCGGTGTAGTATCCACCTGGAGACGCTGGGGAACTCCACAAGGACGCGCCCGTCACCTGGATCTGTAAAGCAGAGGACCACGAGCAGTCCCCACCTGGCCTGTTCGTCCTGGCTCAGGTAGATCGCACCAGGGGTCCATGTCTTGGTGCCGCACCTGACGTCGTCTGTGCAGGATTACTGCCAGGAGCCGAACTGGTCGCCGCACCTGCGAACCCGCCCGAGGGGGACCTGCTCGTCCGCGTTCATCGGCGGTGGGCTGTTCTTCCTGCACAGTTCGTTCCTGCGGGACGTGCCGTTCGACCCGTTCCTCCCGTACCTGTTCCATGGTGAGGAGGTGTGTGAGTGTGTCGGCGCGCGTTGGAGCGGTTGCGAACCGAGCGTCTGACTGTGCAGTGCAGGTGCTCATCGCAGCACGATTGTACACGTCCGGGTACGATATGTACGCGCCTGCCCAGAACGTGCTGAGCCACGTGTACGGCGGTCGCGACAAGAACATCTACGACGACCACGCGCAGAACGGGTCGGAGTCGACGCTTGTTGGTCGGATGGGCGACGGTCTCAGTCGAGCTGATCCGATAGAATGGGGGTCGACGCCAGCGGAGCCGAGGCTCGCGCCCGGTACATTCTGGGCCTTGCGCTGGCTGACGATATGGACGTCGACTTGAGAGGGATTGAGGACGGCCTCGGCATGGGCAACGTTCGCCCGCTACAGGTGACATCGGCAGCCGCGTACCGATGCTGGCCTGCTTATGATAATGTGTCTCTATAGGAGTACATGGCGTTCGCGGGCCTGGGTAAGGCGAGTGACAAGGTCTACGAGAACCGCTGCCTGCAACGCTTCGAGACGCACGGCTGGGTCGATGCGTATGGCCCTGCACCGGGCGAAACCGACGGGTCCTGAAGCGTCACACATGATCTATTAACAGACGGCCGGATGTCACACGTGTCGACCGAATGCAGTAGTGGATGTTTAGAGATCGACTACGACGATGAGGACAACGTGAAGCAAGGGCTCTAGCTGCGCTTGGATCGGCGGTCGCCGCGTACCTGTTCGTTGGCGAACATGTTGAAGATCTCCTCCAAGGTCGTCTGCGAGATCGAGTAGTGCTCGAAGCACGACGTGATGCTCTCCATGAACGTGAACATGTCGGACAGCAACGTCGATTGCATCGGCACCTGCCGACGGCAACTCGTCATTCAGCGCGACCGCCATGCGAACAGAGCCCTGTCGATCCCCTACCTGGAACACCAGGTGATGCCCATGGCGGCTCTTCAACGTGCAGTCCTTCAGGCCCTTCAGCACCTGGTTCATCACCGACATGCAGAGCTTCTCCTGGAGCCACCACTTGATGAACACCTGGCCCGGCCACTGTTAGCGGCCCCGTCCCCGATGACGTTCAGCAACGACCGGTCACCTGAATAGGAACGTCGCCCAAGTCCAGGCCAAGGACCGTCTGCTGCGACCTTGACGATGCCAGTTTTGTCAGCGCAGGATCGGCCAAGCCTTCGCAGACCTGTGCGAGCGTCTCCCGGTTCACGACGGCGAACGCGCCGATCTTCGCTCTGGCCTCATTGACCATCTCCACCGTCACCGGCTTCGTGCGCACCTCGATCGTGTACCCGCTGCCGAACCTGACGACATCCGCTCGTCAGCATTGCTGAACGCCCTGTGGGCCGACTGCGCTCGACGACGTCACCTTGACTTCAGGTGCTGAATCGGCCCAATGCAGCGCAACGACCCGTCGATCAGGATAGCGACGCGCGAGCACAACGCCTCGCACTCCTCCATCGAATGCTATAGGGGCCACACGTCAGTCGTTCAGAGCGTCCCATCCAGTTTCCATCCGGGCACCCAGGACCGTTGTCAGCACAACGCACGTTCGCGATGCCTGCACGACCCCTGAGATGACGCGCCACAGGAACCGTTTCGTGTGCGGGTCCATCCCCGTCGAAGGTTCGTCTGCGGGCGGCGCCTCAGATCCGTTCGCTCCCGGATACCGGGGACGACGACGACGAACGACGCCTACCGAGGAAGACGACGCGGGGCGTGCCGACCAGCGCCATGGCGGCCGACAGTTTTCGTTTGTTCCCACCCGACAGGTACTGTGAGGGCACGTTCCGGAACAGGTCCAGCTGCATCTGCCTGATGATCGTGTCGACCACCTTCGTCGGCACGCCTCGAATCCGACAGTACATCCTGGGGGCGCGCGCGCGCGGGTCAGCACGTCTCACGCGCCCATGCGTTGTCGTCGTACGTACGTGAGGTGCTGTTCGACGGTGAGGACGTCGAACAGGGCGTCGAACTGTGGGCAGTACGCGGCACGTTTCCTGGCGCCGTAGATGTCGGCGACGATGTCGCGCCCGGCGATACGAGCGGTGCCGGACGTCGGCGGCAGGAACCCGGTCAGGCACTTCAGCGTCGTCGATTTCCCGGCGCCGTTCACGCCCAGGTACCCGAAGCATTGCCCGGCGGGCACGCCCAGCCACAACGGGTGCAGGGCGACCCGACTCGCACCCGTCGTCCTGCTCTCGTAGATTTTGCAGAGGCCCAGGATCTCCAGCGGGTCGGTCGGCTGCCTCAGCGCGTACTCCATCCGCTCCCGCTCCTTGGCGACGTCCCGGTCCTCAACAGGGGCGACGCTCTTGCCGGCGTCCTCGGCGGGCGCGTCCGCCGAACAGACGAACCTGTACAGGCGCATGCGCCAGGAACCGGGCGTCTGCTCTTCGTCGGCGAACAGCCGACGCTTCTCGCTGCGTATCAAGATGACGAAGCTGAGGACGGTGACGACAACTGCAAGGGCGCGTTCAGGGAGGACGACGACGCCGGCACAGACCTGGTCCATACCGAGGTAGACGATGTTCTGCCAGACGGTGCCGTATGGTGAGGGCAGGCGACCTGAACAGCTATCCGATGCATCGGCGATGCAGACGGTGTACAACTGGGCGTTGTCAGCGCATGGGGGCGGTGGACGAGAGATACGCGCGCGCCCCACCTGGATCTGGAGCACGAGCAGGCCGTCCATCAGCGCGAACGACGGGAACACCATCAACGCGAACCGCAGGTAGTAGGCCAGGGTCGTCGACGTGATCCCGCCTGGCAGGTTGATGACGACCGTCCGCAGGATGTACATGATGATGCCTGGGGGAGGCAATCGGTCAGCGCGTTCGCAAACACGACACGTGGGGGGAGACGGACCCAGGCCGCCGCCAGTGACGATGTTGATGACGAGCATGACGGTCAATGCCTTGGACGACACGCGGAACCGGAACGATAGGGCGTACGCGAACGGAACGCAGCAGACGGCGAACGCCAGGCACAGCCATATGGCCGGGCCGTAGGCGGTCTCGTTGATCGGCGCTGCGTACTTGGTCAACAGGATGCTGGCGAACGCCACACAGACTGGGTTGGCGAGTCGAGCGTCAGCGCGGCGGACGAGGTGTGCGAGGCGACGTGTGAGGCGTACTCAATGCGGACGACTGGTCCCAGATCCAGGCGCCGACCCAGTAGACGGACGCTTTGACACCGCTGACCAGCTGCTGGAACTTGGTGTTCCTCATCGGTTCCGTCTCCATGACCGCGTGTGCGATGATCACTGCCCAATCGTCTCAGGCGCAGCGCGGCACGGGCGTGTGCCATTGGAACCCGACCTGCGGGGGCGAAGATGAACGCCATCAGGATGGCCAGCGAGCGTATGAACCCGTTGACGAGGCCCTCAACGACAGCGTAGGACCGCTTCGGGCAGTACACGTTCCAGTTGGCGTTCGTGTCGCCGTACCCTGTCAGACGACGTGCTGTCATAAACGAGGTACGTGTTGCGGTTGCGGACGCCAGGTCGAACCCCAGACGCCGTTGAACATGACGTATGTCTGGCACGGGTACCAGGGCGACTTGTAATTCGTCCAGTCGCAGCAGACGTCCTGGCACCAGGAGTCAGGCCCAGGCCGATGACTGAGGCGCGGCCAGGATCGTACTGTGTGGCAGATCCAGGGGATGTACCGGCAGAACCCCATGACGCCGTGCGACAGGCACCCGTCCTGGCGTGACATGTACACCAGCGACACCTTCTGCGGCGTCGTCTGGAACACGTTGCCCGTCTTCTGGTCAACGGTGGTGCACGACTGCACGTGCGACGTTAGGCGAACGTGCATCGCGTGATCGGTCGTTGACCCGACCTGGAACGTCGTGCACCCTTTCTCCTGGACGGCATTCAGGTTCTGCTTGTCCAGCTTGCTGGCACACTGGTCGCCGGGTGCCGGTGGTTGCGGGTACACGCCAGCACTGCTACGAAGCAGGGGCGTGATCTGACCGCACCGCGTTCAGCGCCCTCGAAGGCGACGCGCTGAATCGCACTCCAGGGCAACCTACGCTGATTTCGGGGATGACGAGGGGAACCACGAGGAACGACAGCGGGAGGACGACGAGGAACAGCAGGTGGCGGATGTCGCGTCGCGCCAGCCACCAGCGTTTGACGACCATCTGCGCCAGGACGACAGGCAGGCACCCTGGCGCGGCGGCTCGTTCAGCGGGGTGGACGGCCCTGCCCGAGCGATACCCGATCGCTGACCTCCACGACGGTGCGCCCTCTGGCTATCGGCTGCTGTTGGACGACGCGCCGACGCCGGTTGCACGCCTCTCTCGGGGTCCATCGACACGTTCCTCGATCGTCGCCGACGATGCTGAGGCGCGTCCGGGTTCACCGCATTCGGTTCGTCGTTGATGGCGATCTCGACGGCGGCGGGTACCGCGTCCCGACTGGCCGCCACCGTTAGGAACACCTTCGCCACGATGTCGTCATCGGCGGCAGAAGGTTGCGACAACGACGCCAATACAAACCTCCTCCAGCGTCGTGACTGAGATGCCAAAGTCGACGTCGCCGAGCGCCTCCAGCGTGCGGAACAGGTCGGGGAACTTCCTGACGTGCTGCAACGGCAACGTGAACGACGCGTCCGTCGCGTTCATGGTCGTCTGCGGCGACGACCCGGGGACCTAACACACGAGGGGAGGCGGTCAGCGATCCTCGTCGAAGATGGGCGCAGCTGCCCCTGTCGCGTGCCTTGTCCTTGACCAGCGATCGAACGTACTCGATGGACGAGGCCGATGGCGACGACACGGTCAGGATGTATCCCTTGCCGTAGAGCGTCTTCAGGAACAGGGACGACCCGACGCAGCACAGGGCGCCGTCGGAGATGATGGCGATGCGATCGCCTGGGCACACACGAACCGTTCAGCCGACGCGGCATCGACGATAGGCGAAACCGTACTGAGGATATCGCTTTCGTCCATGAAATGCGTCGTCAGGACGATGACGCGCCCCTTGCGCTGGTCGAGCAGGACGTCCCATGTCAGCCGGCGGCTGCTCGGGTCCATGCCCGCGGTCGGCTGTGGGGCGTTGTTCAGTTCGCTGGCGTCGCGGGACCGGAATCCCCCCAGGAACACACCTCGTCGAGGAAGACGACGCGGGACCCGCCGATCAGCGCGATGGCAACGCAGAGCTTTCGTTTCTGGCCGCCCGACAGCGTCGAGACGCGCTCGTACAGCTTGGGGAGCAGGCCCAGCGACCCGGCCAGGGACAGGATCTCCGCGCCGATCTTCGCCACGTGCACGCCTTTCAGCATGGCGAACAGGCCTGCCGCGCGACCGTCAACACAGAGACAACGGGGTCGCAGACCGGTACGCCACTGACGAAGGTTCTCGTAGGTCGTCAGCTCCTCGTACACGATGTCGTGCTGCGGGCACATGCCCAGCGATTCCCGGATGCGCTGGATATCGGCACGAAGCGACCGGCCGAAGACGCGCGCGTCCCCCGACGTCGGTTCGACGACGCCGCACAGCATGCCGATCAGCGTGGACTTCCCGGCGCCGTTATGCCCCAGCAGCGACGTGATGTGGCCCTCGTAGAGCGTTAGGTTCAGGTTGTCGACGGCGACGCGGTCCTGGGCCATGCCGGGCACCCGGAAGCGTCGCGTCAGCCCTTGGATTTGGATGCACCTGGCAGACCGGTCAGTCAACAGCCTGGGTCCACATCGTCGTCCAAAGGGGGCCCAACCGGTTGCTGCGAGACAGCTGCTCGAGGTCGACGTCGACCGCCTCGATCCGGCTGGTGCGCCGCAGGCTGTTCGCCTGCGACCCGCCTTGCATCGAGATGTTCAGCGCGCCTCTGATCGAGATGCGCTGCTCCGACCGCCGCTTCGATTTCCTGTCCCCGACGTCCTGCTGCACCGCCCGTTACGTCAGGCGACTCGTTTCAGGATCCGTTGCAGGATCGGCTTACAGCGACCGGGTGCGGCACCGGCACGTCCTTCGGCAACTCAGGGCGCCAGTACGATTTGTGGAACGGGAAATGCCAGGGCTTCCTCGTCCCCACCTTCTGCGGCAGCACATTGTCGAGGTACCAGGCCTGTGCACAGCGGTAAGCACAGGTGAACCAAGCGGGCGCCGCCGCCGCCGGTTGGACACGATCGTACCAGGACGCTGAACAGGAACGCGTCGAACACGAGCATGGGGATGGTCGTGGAGAACGGTGCGTTCGTGTCCGGGTTCTGGTACAGCATGTAGGAGCGGTGGAACCCGATCCCGTTGGCAGCGTCGGCGAAGGCCTCGTTCATGGCAACGACCAGGCACGACGGTGGCAGCAGGCAGATGGCAGCTGTGGGGCATTCGGTCAGGGTCGTTCCCGGACCGTTGCGGCGGCGCGCGACCGACTTTGGCCACTTGTGCCGTGGGCCAGGACAGCGATGAAGTTCATCAGGTAGACGATCACGAGCGTGCCGATGACGGCCGGGCGTGTCGCGCTGAAGAAGGCCGACATGGCCATGCAGAGCGAGACCATGGCCGACAGGAACGCGACGAAGAACATGGTCAGCAATGAGACGCGCTCGGTCGGGAACACGCCGCCCAGGTTCGTCAGCAGCGCGATCGCGACACTGATCGGCAGGAAGGCGAACAGGTATGACACCGACCTGTCGAATCATGAATATCGCGAACGGAACATGGCCATGCACGCGTACCAAGACAGGTAGAGGAGGAAGTCCTTCACGCCAGTGACGCGTAACGCTTCTCGAATGTGGCGCTCCTTCTCGAGGACGACAGCAATGACGACGTCTGCGATTTGATACGTGAGCGATACCAGGAGCATGAGGCCACCGACGGCGCGAAGGTTCGACAGCAATGTGGTTCGCGTCTGATCTGGTCCCACAAACTCGAGCTCGACCCCGAGAGGCAGGTGGACAACCCTGAGCCACACGGGGGGTGCTCAGCAAACCAGCGCCCCTGTATCGGAACGTCTCATTCGGGTACTGTTTCTGGATGCCTGTGAACGAGATGATGACGAGTAGCGTCGACAGTAGCGCCAGCGAGAAGACCATGCCTTTCACTGTCGACCAGAGCGTGTTCTTCCAGATGTACCTTCCGCTGCAGTTAGTGTCTCACCACACGATAACGCCGTTTGGCATCAGTTTGCACCAGTTCTTCTCGAGCAGGGCCCACAGCTGACGGATCCATCGACGTGTCAGCGTGGGATGGCTGACACATATTCGCAGGGCGACGATCAGGCAGACGGCGACGACGCCGATGGTGATGGCGACCGCGTCGGATGCGTCCACCGACTCGCAGTCGTAGGTGCTCCATATGACCTGATCCATCATGCTCTTGCAGTTATTCAGGTAGTACATCTGCGAACCTGAACGAATCGGCGCCGTCAGTGAGGCCAACGACGAACGCGGGGCGCGTTCGTGCTGGCATCGTACTTTGCTGTGTCAGCTGACACTGCTGCGCGTTATGGGCCGCTGTACAGCAGGCCGAACTCGGGGAGCTGGGATCGGTTGGGCACGTGAACGAGTATCCTGTGGCCGAGGACGCGTTCCGCTGCAGCTCTGATAGCTATCGGGCAGGTTAGGCAGCCACCCGCGTCCTCATGCAGGACGGGACGGACCTGAGCAAGGCTGAGCTGACGGATCGGCCACCCTTGGTACAGGAACGCGCCCGACTGCAGGACGCATTGGACGTAGCCGATCTCGGCTGTCGCTAGTTGCTGGAGGCAGCCCTGGAACTAGACGGCACCACCTGATTGGCACGCTGCACCGGACACGATTCGCTGCTCCTACATCAGACGCCGCCGACGATGCCATCGCTGAGCGTGATGCGGCTCACAACGTCGTCGATCGCCAGCACGGTACGTCACGTCGGTCGTCGTCCAGCCAGCCCCCGCTCGGTACAGTGACTGCACTACTCAGGCCCAGGCTGCCGAACGTGCCAATCGGGTCCAGGTGGCCACGCGGCGATCTTCAAACCCATGACAGGCGGGACGACAACGGGCTTCGTTTATTTCGGGGCCTGCTGGCTGATATGGCTCGCGAACTCTTCCTCGGTGAACGACAGCATCCGTGCCGCCTCGACGTGCATCTGGGTGCACACGGTGGTTAGACAAGGTCAGTGGCGGCGCGAGAATCGACGCCGACCTTCTGGCGTTTGAGAACGTCGATCAGCTTGAACTGCTTCTTGATGATGTTCATGAGCTCGGCCTTGGCCCGTTTCAGCTTCTTGTTCTCGGCCTCGATGGCGGCGCGGTCGTCGCGCATGGCGGCGTCCATCGTCAGCGCTGTCGCTTGCTTCTCCTCGGCCAGCGACTTGTACCGGGCCGCCTCGGCCATGGCCCGATTGAAGCGCGTCTCGCGCGTCTTGCTGCCCTTCTCGAGATCCTTGACGATCTTCTTCGCCACCTGCAACTCGTGCCTCGCGTCGGCCAGCTCCTGCGTCATCTGACGGACCTGACCGTCCTGCTTCGACGCGGACGCCTCCGCTTTGTCGGCCCTTGCTTCCGCCGCCTTCACCTGCCTCGTCAGCGCCTTGATCTGATCCTGGGCGGCTTTCAGCTCGGCACGAGTACCGCTCAGTTCGGTCAGATGGCCGGCACACGCCTGCTTGATGGCGGTGACCTGCTTCTCGGCGCCGTCCAGCTTGGCGGACAGGAGCTTCTCGCGCCCATCGCTGCTCATCCCTTTCATGCCGAGCACCTGGTGCTCCAGCTCAAGACGGCTGAGTTCGTCGGCGCCGACAGCGAAGACGGCATCCCGCTCGCCTGCACCATCGTCGTCCTCGATATCGTCGTCATCGCCCTCGAGAGACTTCTCCCATTCGTTGTGATCGTCAGCAGCGTCCAGCTCACCAGGTGGGTCCAACGCAGCGATCCGGTCGCAGCGCTGGGCGAGCTCCTTGCGACGTTGCTCCAGGCGTTCGTTCATCTCGCTACAAACGGGTCGTTATTCAGATGACAGGAGGGGACTTGCAACAAGGCGAACCGCATGGCTTCTTCCTGTTCCAAGAACCGTTTGTCGACGATGCCGCCTGGTTCGCCCGTCGACGCCATCATCTCGCGGCAACGGAGACGATATCGTCACAGGGCGCCTCGACTGTGCAGAGAAGTGGCCACCTGTAAACCGGCGCCGAGGATGGGCATCGAGCCAAACATATCCAATGTTCTGATTGCAAAGCCTACCGCGTCTCCACCAACTCGTAACCTAACGAATAGGAACTGTTAAATTAAGTGTGTATTCGTGTGCATAATTGATCCCATGTTCTTTACGAGAGCGCATTACGGCGCTGGAGTCTGGTGGGTCAGCAATGATCTGACCTTGGGGCAGGTGGTGCACATAGCAGGTAGTTCGCCTTCAAGGTTGGCGATTTCTAGGCAGGATCGTGCCCCGTTGTCAAGTAAGAAAGAGACGATGTCAAGATGGTTGCCTCGAGCAGCATTGTGCAATGGGGAGTCGCCGTCCTCGTCGATGACACCGATGGTGTGTGGAGCAGATTTGAGCAGCAGCTTGACGATATCCAAGTGGCCAGACGCGCAGGCGTCATGCAGGGCGAGGCCGCCGTTGCAATCCGTAAATGAAGCGTCAGCGCCGTGGGACAGGAGCAACTCGACACACTGTAGGTGCCCGAAAAGGCTCGCCAGGTGCAGGGCCGAATCGCCGTCATCTCCAACACAATTAACCGATGCCGTCAATGCCGAAAGGCCGTTCTCCAATCGGTCAACATCTCCCTGTTCCGCGGACTCGATGACGACGGCCAGCGCCGGATCAGTCGGCGTCAACTGATCAGCCGGGCCTACAATTTCAAAATCCCCATAATTCTCACTGTCATCGTCGTCTGACCCGCAGTCTACCGCCCGCTCGTCAACGCTGTCATCACCGGACGACAGGTCCTCGCGATCATCGCCGAATTCTGGCGTATCATACATGTTGTTGCCAACGTCGGACTCCGCCACGGACTCCGGCACGCTGGAGCTCGTCCGCCCCAACAGAAATAGAATCGAGCCTATGTTGCGGCATCCAGGGAATAGGTATACCTTTCTGTCGACGAAGCTGATGACACTAGCTGACCGAGTAGGGGGTCGGAGGGCCCCGTCCCAAGTGACCGTTATACCGAACTCGTAGGGAACATGAACATGTTTATTCAAGCGGATGATTGCCCATGACGGCCAGAGAGCGCCAATTGGTGGCGGCTTGTAACTGGTCAACATAACCGGGTGAAACCTTTGACCTTTGTGCGCTGTACGCTATATGGCCAATACAAACCGGTACGGGTGAAGGAGGCTCGCCCCATACAGGCAGTGCCATAGTACTCTGTTTGAGTACGTTTCCGATTTCGCCATTATCGGGGTCGGACGGCGCAACAGAGACGCCGATCTCGTGCACAGATAACGGTTGCACGGACTGCGTGCCCCGTGGTCATCATGGATCCGCTCGGCCCGATGGATGATGTCGACGACGACGCGTCCGATTCGGAGTCGTCCGAGTCGGCGGGCATTGCGATGGCGATGATTGCACAGCCGGAGCGCGTGCACCCGGCTGTACAGCTTCAGCTGAACCGGGCACGGCAGAACCGCCAGCAGACGTCGCTGCAGGGTATACAGCGGGCGCCGGCCCCACCGGCACAAGCGTCCAGGCAGCAGACTACGGGCGGCGTCGGCGAAGACGTTAACGTGTACGATCCGTTCGTTGCTGCCGGCCTTGATCTTAATGTACTACCCTTGTTCGGTGTCACACATCTGAACGGGCTAATGTGAAACCATTGTTCATAGACGGAACGATTAGCGCTCAACAAGATGAGCATCCCTGTCTCTGCTGAAGCTAGGCGCACGTTGACAGCATCCCAGATCCGTGACGAACAATTCTTTGTCCGCCCCGATACTCTACAGGCGGTGCTCTTTCAGATCGGTTCGCGTACCGTGTGGCGTCAACCGTGCTGCACCGATACTGAGTGTACGATAGCGAAAAAGCGAGGGCTTCTGGGCGTTTCCAGCGGCGTCGCCGAGGTTGTATCCTTTGCCATGCAGCAACGCCTAGAGGATATAATTGAACAGCTGATCGCTGCGTCGAAAAAGAGGGTCGACCTACTCAAGACAAGCTTGCCGTAAGCGCTGTTGCACGACGTCGATGACCTGGCTAACAGTCGCAACCAGGTACGACGTCATCAATGAACCTGCCCAGATCACGAAGAGGATCAAGAAGGCAGATGGTGATGTGCATCTTGCCGTATCGGCGACCGTGTTTAATATGTTGTCCAGAGGATGAGAAACGACGCCTGGAGGAAGAGGAGAAGCTTCGAATATTAGAGCATGCAAAAGCGCTTCGGGGAGCTCATGTCGCAGAGTCCGATATCGACTCCCGAATTGTCGAAGCTCTCAAACGAGTGGAGGAAGAAGAAAAGGAACGGCAGAAAGTGTACGACATGAACGAAGCCGTTCGGACCGCCATTGGCGGTTCGGAGACCATCTTCAAGAAGAAGGTCGCCCCGATGGCGTCCTCCGCATCTCGTCCACCCCCGTCCTCGACGTTCCTGCCGCAGTCAACCGTTCTCGACCAGGACGAAGTCAAGAACCGCAAGCTCGAACTGCAGGACTGCCTCTACGTCCTCGAACGCGACTACCACACTGCGAAATCCAGCTTGCTGTTCAGACTGTACAATCGCCTTAGGCCACCGCGACCACGTTAATTAAACTACATACCTTGTAGCGTCTTCCGCAGATCGGCTGCATCGGGAATGTTCCGCGAACGGTGTGTTTGTAACGACTCATTTGCCGACGCGGGGCCGGCGCTGTGGTGCAGTCAAACTGCAAAATGATGGGGAAAAGGTGCAAGTTTGGGTGGGTGGGTCTTGCAGGGCGGGACCTGCCGGCAGGCGGCCGGCGGCCTGTGACGCTGCGATGTCGAACGTGGCGGCGACGCTGGAGAACTTGGTTGCCGCCCACGACCAGGTCTCTCTTGTGGTCGAGGGATCGACAGGGGATGCGGTGGAGGGGGCGAACCGGGAGCGGCTCGCCAACACGCTGGCGGTGATGTACCCGGACATCGCCGATCGGAAACCGTTGACGCACGAGCAGGCCGCACGCCTCCAGCTTCTATATGGGAAGAACACGATCGCCGCGAACCATTCCCTGAAATGGTACCTAGGCGCCACCGGCGGTGCTGAACAGGCATGGTGACGTGTCCAGCGTAGGTACCAAGTGCTGTATCATTCTCTGGCGCATCCGTTCAATGCTGTCCTGGCGATGCTGGCGATCATATCTGGGGCGACTGGCGATATCGCTACGCTAGTCACCTTGTGTTTCATGATCGGGCTTAGCATTGTACTCCGGTTCGTCCAAGAGATGAAGAGCGAGGTCGCCGCCGAATCGCTGAAAGAACTTGTGCATACGAAAGCGTCTGTCATTCGGTTCTGGGCGCCGCCTGACGACCGCGATCCATCTTTCGAGGATGTCGCGCGAATGGATCAGTATGTACGCTGGCAATAGATGTCCATTTGTGCACGGTCTGATCAGGTCCAGAGAGGAGATCGAAGTGGTCGAAATCAACCTGGCGGATATTGTTCCGGGGGACTGGGTCAAGCTTTCCGCTGGCGATATGATTCCCGGGGATTGCCAGATCCTGCAATCCAAGGACCTCTTCATATCGCAGTCGGCGTTGACTGGCGAAGGTCTGCGTGTCGCCCGCCGCGATTCCCCAATCTGCAAGCGTTTATATACCCTGTTTCAGCCATGCCTTGCGAGAAGTTTGTGCTCCAGAAACCTGATCGTGAAAGGCATGTGTCGTTCGTTGGCGCTCCCAAGGAGAACGTGGCCGCCCCACCGCCGCCTCCGACGCTTTGGCAGAAATTTGCCGGCTTCATATGGACGCATACCCCGTTCCTAAAGGTGTTCAAGCGCGACCAGGCCGAAGATGCTGTTGGGGCCCCAAATGTGTCGGAGGCGAAGCTGGCCGCTGACCGCCCCGAACTGGACCGCAGTGACCTCTGTTTCAGTACGTGCGGTCGATTGCTTTGTCGAGCATGGTACATGATTAAGTTCGGGTGCAGTGAACACGAGCGTTGTCAGCGGTACAGCAACAGCTGTCGTCCTTAAGACGGGCAGTATGACGGTTTTCGGCGAGTTGGCGGCGAAGCTAGCCAAGATGCGGCCAGAGAACTCCTTCGCGATCGGGGTGCGTCATGTCAGCATCATGTTCCTTTCAGTGATGGGTGTCATGGTCCCCGCTGTCTTCCTCCTCGCCGGACTGCTTGGGAAGGGTTGGACGCAGGCTTTCCTATTCGGTAATTTCAATGGCCTGTTGGTACGCAGTTCGTTTTACATTGTTGCCTATAGCGATCGCCGTTGGTGTCGGTCTGACGCCAGAAATGCTGCCCATGATTGTCAGTGCGAATCTCGCCAAGGGCGCTCTGACGATGTCAAAGGAGAAAGCCATCGTCAAGCGTCTCGACTCGATTATCAATCTGGGCGCCATTGACATTCTGTGTACGGATAAGACGGGGACGCTGACCCAGGACAAGGTCGCCCTCGTCAAGCACGTCAATATCGACGGATCGGATTCTCTGTTCCCACTGCAGATGGCGTTCCTAAACTCTCACTTCCAGACGGGTCTCAAGAACCTCCTGGACGTCGCCGTCATGGATTTCTTCGGCAAAGCGTGTGATACGGACGCGACGACACAGCGGTTCACCAAGGTCGACGAGATCCCATTCGATTTCCAACGACGTCGGATGTCGATCGTGCTGAAGGAATGCAGTGGACATGGGCGGCACACCCTGGTCACGAAAGGCGCGGTCGATGAGACCCTGTCGGTCTGCACCTCCGTTGTCGACGAGTCGACAATGAAGGGCAACAACATCCCGTCGAACCTCCACGCCATGCCAGTTGTTCCGTTTACAGCTGAACTCAGGGCCCAGGCGAAGGCGCTGAGCGAGAGCCTGAACGCGAATGGACTTCGCGTGATTGTCGTCGCGTTCAAACCACTGGAGGAACGTGACATTTGGACGTTCAGCACGAAGGACGAAAAGGACTTGATCATGTGCGGCATGGTCGCGTTCCTGGATCCGCCCAAAGATTCGTCGGCGCCGGCCATCAAGGAACTTCACTACCGGGGCATCGAGGTCAAAGTCCTGACAGGCGATTCGCCGGCTGTCTGCAAGAACATCTGCGACCAGATCGGTCTTCCTGTCAAGCGCATCGTGACGACCAGTGACCTGGTCGGCCTGGACGATGCAGGTCTACGTCAGATCGCCGAGGAGGGCACGATATTCGCGCGTCTAACACCCGTTGAGAAGGCCACGATCGTACAGGCGCTCAAGTCAAACAATCATGCGGTTGGGTTCCTTGGCGACGGCATCAATGACGCGCCGGCACTGAAGCAAGCCGACGTGGGCATCTCCGTCGATACGGCCACCGATGTCGCCAAGGAGACTGCCGACATCATCCTGCTGGAGAAGTCGCTGCTGGTGCTCGCCAAGGGCGTCGTCGTCGGTCGCATCACGTTCGGCAACACGATGAAGTACATCAAGATGGCGCTGTCGTCCAATTTCGGCAACGTGTTCTCGATCATGGTCGCCACCGCCTGGCTGCCGTTCCTGCCGATGGACGCGAACCAGATCGTCATGCAGAACCTGATCTACGACTTCTCGCAGGTGTCGATCCCCTGGGACTGCATGGACGACGACTACTTGTTGACGCCGAAGCGTTGGCAAACAAAGGAGATCTTCCGGTACATGATGTTCCTGGGGCCGCTGTCGTCGCCGTTTGACATATCCACGTTCATCTTCATGTGGTTCTACTACGGCATCCAGACCGTGGACGGCAACGTCGCGTTGTTCCAGACGGCGTGGTTCCTGGAGGGCCTGCTGACGCAGACGCTGATCGTCCACATGATCCGAACGGACAAGATCCCGTTCGTGCAGTCCATCGCGTCGTGGCCTGTCGTCTCGGCGACGTTGTTCGCCATGATCGTCTGCGTCGTCGTCCCGTACACGCCTCTCGGCATGGCCCTGTCCATGACGCCCGTCCCTCCGTTCTACTACGTCTACCTGATCGCCGCCATCACCGGCTACTGCCTCCTCATGTCGTTCGTCGCCAAACCCCTATATATTCGGTTGAACGGTGCCTGGATGTAGTCGTTTTAGTCGGCACCTGACGGTAAATATACGATGCGATGCGCCATCTTCGTATGTTGCAGGTTTCGGGCTCTGCGTAGCGCGCGGGAAGAGGACGCCGCCGCCCCGACCGAGAGGGGACCGTCGCTCGACGATGGACGACGTCATTCGCCTGGACGCCAGGCAGACATTGCCGGATGACGTGGGGAGCGCGATCAACGAGTTGGGGAAGCGGTCTGCTCTGGCGCAGGGCCTCCGCCAGGTTATCACTACCGCTGCCCGCTTCCGGTCGTCCACAGATCGGATCTATCTGACATCGGACTATTCCGGTCTGCTCCGCGTTGGCCCACGAAAGCTGTTCGTGTACGATGCGACGTTCCAGCTGAGGGAATGCGCGCCGCTCTGCTGCCTGGACTTCTACGTCCACGAAGCCAGGCAGCGTCATGGGACCGGCCAGGCTCTGTTCCGGGCCATGCTACGGTCAGAAGGCAATGTTGAACCTGCTGGCATGGCTTATGATCGACCATCACCGAAGATGCTGTCGTTTCTCGCTAAGAAGTTCAACCTGAGAGCGCCGATGCCCCAGGCGAATCACTTCACGGTGTTCCAGGCGTTCTTTTCCGATTCGGCTCCTGTTGCAGTCGTTCCGCGTCCAGCCACCTCCAGATACCGCTCCCACGATTCGACAGGGATTGCCGGCCTTTTACAGGACCGCTTCATCGGTGTCTAATACAGGAGTACTGTAGACAGTCGTGGTCGTGTTCGCTGGACGAAATCTGGCGGTTGTCCAGAGACGCTACACAAACCAACAATGGTTTGCCTGACACCCGCGACGATGATGTCGAGCAGAACGGCGGAATGGCTTTATCGTAGCCGCTCGATGACCAATACGACGGCTTGGAACCCGCCGACATCGCATTCGATGGTGTCGATAATGGAGAGCTCAGTGGAGAATTTGCCGACGGCGCGGACGAGCCTGTGCTTGCAGATGGTCAGCAGGCCAGCCCGTCCGGAGCCGGGTCGCAATGCTGTCCGAATGGAGCTCATGAGGCCACAGTACATTCTTAGCCAGAAAACCCGATCAGTCACAGCGTTCCTGGGTACCAGACCGACAACACATACTTGTCGAGCCGGTTGTACCTTGAGTGCCGGTGCCCGAACGGCAGGTCCGAGATTACGACGTCGACGGAACCAGGTCGGATGAATGGAGACGTACCATCCCACAGAAGAAAGCTGACGGGACTGGATAAACGGCAGGATTTGGCGTTTCGGGAGGCGTCTTCCACAGCGTTCCGACATGAGTCACCCCCTAGGCGAATCTGAGAACAGGACGACAAACGAAGAAGGCAAAGAATCACCGATTGCGTTGATGCATGGCGACGCTAGGGCTGCCTCGATAGGAATTGTGCCCGTCCCACACATCGGGTCGACAACCGTATCTCCAGGCTGAACGCGCGCGACTCGCGTCAATAGGTATGCCAGGGAGGGTCGCAGCATTGTAGAATAAGAGCACTCAGGAGATCGTCCTCGTCCCGAATCAATTTCGTCGCGTAGCATCAGCCCGACCATCAGGTCCTGCGACAGGAACCCGACAACGTTGACGTCGTAATGAACGCAGTCAACCTGTACCGAAGTCATTACATCCGCAGGTCCCCGAAATAAACGTGATGGACCCACCTTCCAGCCAATACTGTCAACAACAGCAGAGCCAAGAGCGCGGCAGACCCCCGGAGACTTCAGACCGACGAGGCGCAGGTGCCGATTGCGTGTGCACGTGACACGAAACGTTGTACGGGACGGCACTGCCTACGATCACCCATGATGTCAGAGAACTGCCAGCGTGAGGTTACGAATAAAGCACACTTTGGGATGAATCGCGTCATGTATGCGGATGGCCCGCTGCCAATGATGCAACGACGTGGCATCGATGCAGTTCTCCAAGGTCTTCTCGTCAACCTTCTCATCGTGCACCAACCCGTTTACAACCGTAACATAGGCTCCCACGGAGCGAACCGACCGCAGGGAGCACAGGATCTCATACAAATCCTTCATCGGTATAGCATCCTGAGGATGACTCCATGCGTCAGCGGAAACGGCGCGTCCGCGAACACCGCGGCTACCTCTGCCACCCGAACAACAACATGGGCGCTGTGCAGCGCGATGCCATCATCGTTGCCATTCGCAAGCCCTTCCACAGTACATCTGCGAACGCGGGCAAATGGCTTCAGTCGGTCGGCCACCTCGTCAGCGCAGAAGCGCTCCAGGCCACGAGTCGTCTCCAGCAGAAACATCGTGCGTCGCGCGCGGACAATTGCCGCGCACACGACGCGCGCGCGCAAGACGGGGGATGATGCGGACGCAGTTCCTGCTGCTGCACCTGCCAGACAGGTCGACCCATGACAGGGCCAGGCAAAGCAAACCGCAACAGTTCCGTTTCAGGCCGTTCCGTGATGTGGTGGGATTCCGCCAAATCTGCATTATCGCGGCAATCAAGTGGGCGCATACGAGAGGGACATTTACGTGCGGTTATTCGATCTATGTAGGTAGATCAACTGAATGCAGAGGCCTGTGCCACTACCGCTGAAGATCCAGCCAAAGATGGACTCACCTTCCTTCCAGCCAGAACTGCCAACAATAATCGCCTGGGCACGAAACCCGATCGATACACACACACACACACGACGCAGCAGGTCATGTCAGATTCTGGCCCGAAGCGCTGGCGAACAGCAAAGTTCCACTGCGATTCTTCATTACGTGCAACGGCGGGATCGATGTTCGCGCGCCTTATTTGACGGATCCCTGGAGCTTGTCGAGGTTGGAGACTAGGCTGGATGGAAGGCGGTCCTTGAACTGGCTCAGGAACTCGCGGTACTTCTGCGCCTCCTGCCGGAATGCGGCGTTGTCGACGTGGAGGAGTTCGTCCATGGTCGCGCTGGATATGTCGAGTCCTTGGGTGTTGATGGCGCCGGGTTTAGGAACGAGGCCGACGGGCGTGTCGGTCGTATCGTCGTCGTTTTCAGCGTCGCAGCGGTTGAAGATCCACTCCAGGACGCGGATGTTGTCGCCGAACCCAGGCCACATGAACTTGCCCTGCGGCGACTTGCGGAACCAGTTGACATGGAAAATCTTGGGGAGCTTCGCCTCGGACGTCATCTCTGTGAACGAGAGCCAGTGCTCGAAGTAGTCGCCCATGTTGTAGCCACAGAACGGCATCATGGCGAACGGATCGGCTCGGAGGACGCCCCGCTTACCGGCCGCAGCCGCCGTCGTTTCCGATGTCATCACTGCCCCCACGAACGTGCCATGGTGCCAGTCACGCGCTTGGAACACAAGCGGGATGTTCGACGAGCGACGGCCACCAAAGATGATACCCGAGATCGGAACCCCATTCGGATCATCGTACTGCAGGCCCAAACGTCAGCCACGTAAAGCATCGGTTCGTCAGTAATGGGACCTTTGGATCAATGACCGGACACTGGGAGGCAGAGACAGTGAACCTTGCATTGGGATGGGCCGCTGTGGTCCCGCACCCAGGGAACCACTCCGTCCGCATCCACGTCAACGCTTTCTGTGGTGGCTCTCTGGTCATGCCCTCCCACCAAACTGGGCAACAGCCATGCATCAGGTCGGAGACAGCATGCGGCGGCATTGGAACGTACCGTCATTGTCAGGGGTCACAGCACAGTTCGTGAATATCTGCAATGCCGCCTCAGCACATCCACTCGCGACACGCCTTTGCCGTTAGGAGTGACATACCACGTTCTTGTCCAACGACTTCATGGCGTTCGGGTTGGAATCCATTGACGTTCCTAGGTATTGCATTTCAGAGGGTAATACCAAACGAACAAGGACTCGAAGGTCGAAGTACCTGGGGCAACTCCAAAGAATCCTGCCTCAGGATTGATGGCATACAGGCGGCCATCTGGTCCGATCTTCATCCAGGCGATGTCGTCGCCAACACATTCCACCTTCCAGCCGGGAACCCGCGGCTCCATCATTGCCAGGTTCGTCTTGCCACAAGCGGATGGGAACGCGGCGGCAAAGTATTTCTTGACCCCCTTGGGATTCGTGATGCCGACAATGAGCATGTGCTCGGCCAGCCATCCCTCGTCGCGAGCCATGGCAGACGCGATACGGAGCGCAAAGCACTTCTTTCCAAGCAGAGCGTTCCCACCTATACCCGGCATCATCAGGGTTTGCCGAAAGGAGTATACCTTTCAATTTGCTACCGTATCCACTGCCATACGACCATATACGACGTTGCTCTGGGAAATGCATCTACACGTATGGGTCGTCAAAGCAGCAGCAATGTGGAAACCTGTCGTTTCCTACGATCCACTTCTGACTTTGGTCCGGAACACAGGGCCAAGGTGCGTCTTCCACACCTCGGACGATGGGTTTGCCAACGGAGTGCCTAGCGATGATGGCTTGAGAACAAGACCTGGCAAACGCCATCGCAGGCCTTACATGCACGGAACAAAGAACCCGTCTTCGCCCAATGCGTCGAGTGCCGCCTTCCCCATTCTTGTCATGATTCTCATCGACGCAACGACATCTATGTAGGCGGCATCCATAAGCACACTGAATTTTCGCATCGCACGACGATGACCGTACAAGGTGAGTCGGTGATCTGCACGCCAATCTACCAACGAACACGCGAAACCTTGAGTAACCTCATCGAATTACGCGGTTGGAATTTCATATACCTGAGATATCGGAGAGCCAATTGGACCCATCGAGAAGGGCACCACGTACATCGTGCGCCCTTGCATGGCGGACGCGAACAGTTCGTTCATGTTCCGTTGGGCGGTCAGCGGGTCGATCCAGTTGTTGGTCGGTCCGGCGTCGCCCTCGCTGTCGCTGCAGATGAATGTTCGGTCCTCGACTCGGGCCACATCGCTTTTGTCAGATCGGGCGAGGTAGCTGCCTGGGCGCAGCTTCTCGTCTAACTTGATGAGCATCCCGGTTTGCACCATGTGCTTTAAGAGAAGCCGGTGTTCTTCATCACTCCCATCGCACAGGTGCACCCTCGCCGGCTGTCATCCACAACACATTCAACCGTTTGGGCCGGAGCCAGCACGTGAAGTCACGCCTAACCTGGAACAGATTGATGCGATCAGTAACCCATTCGCGTAGCGTCTGGTTCTTCGTCCACGACGAGAGGAAGGCCTCACTAGGCGCCCAGGTGAAGAACCCACGCGCGTGCCGTTGCAGCAGCGCCTGGCCGCGAAGCATCACGCGTACAAACCTCGATCGGGGCAGAGACGACGTCCAGCTATTCTGACCGGTGAAGGCCAGTCACAGCGGGCGCCGTCCCGCCCCGTCTGTTCCAGGCGCCGGGGAACCCTTCCGAGTCCCCAGGTCAACAACGGACCCGACGACGACCCCTCACCTGTGAACGTGGACGTGATTGCATGGCCACAACGAGATAACCGTGTTTCGCGATCCCAATGCTGTCTCGATCCACCTGTACGCGATGGTTGTCCGGCCGGGGGCAGTCACCCCTAATACTGCTGTAGGCGTCGAGCGGCTACGGCAAGCGTGATGAACATTTATCGTTAGAGTGCGGACCTGTCTCCACGAGTGCCACGTGGCAGTCACTCCGGCCATTTGCCCAGGGCCAGCAGTCTGGCTGGATTGTCCCGACTGCGGCAGCGTTGTTTTTTCACGGTGCGGTGGGTCGGGGCCGCGCCGAGTTCGCGAACGACTATTACGGCATACCTCGTCATCGCCGAGCGCCCGCGTCAGACGGAGGGGGCCGGGTCCGGGTCCAATGGGCAGGACGCTTGCCATGTACAGCGTCGCATCCGTGGCCGCCAGCGCCATGGCCATCGCGCACGCTTTCGTGACTCGGAAGCAGTTCTACAACGCGGCCATCTTCCTGACCACGGCCAAGATCGACCTTCTGGTAGGATGTTTGTCGATCTCCCGCATGCGACCTGATTCGCCCGCTCAGATACTGGGGAATCTTGCCTGCATGTTGATGTTCCTGCTTGGAAAGGCCATGCTTCGAATATTCTTCGGGCGACTACGAGGGTTCGAAGTCGAGGTCCGGACGCGAATTTGCTGGCGTGACGCTTCCATCTGACCGTCGTCACAGAATCTGGTCGAGAATGGGAAATACTCGGTGACAGAAACGTGTCTCGCATTGACGACATTCAGGCAGGACATTGACTTCGTCGGCGTCTTCCTGTTCGCATCGTTGCTGTTCTTCAAATGCTTCCACTGGCTGCTGGCATCTCGTGTCGATCACGTGAGGCGCTCGGCCTCACCCTGTCCCGATCGCTCTAACGACCCTGCGTAGGTGAGCAGGTCGCAAGACGTGCACATCTCCGAGCACGTGCGATTGTTCATGCTGATCCTCTTGCTTGGAGTGTCTGACTACGTACACGTCAGTCTGATTCTGAACTCCATGTCGTTCTTGAGCGAGGACCAATCAACCAGATCTGCTCCCAGCGTCCATTTCCTGTTTGCATTTGAATTTTCGATCCTGCTCGTATCGCTGTTTACGCTTACGATCAAGTATGCCATTCTATGGTACGACATGCGCTCCGACCACATGTGGGAAGCCAAGCCTGTCGTGACGTTCTACGTCGATCTAACGTCCGACCTGTTGCGCCTCTTCCTCTATACCTCGTTCTTCGTCATCGTTTGCTCGTACTTCGGGCTTCCGCTTCACCTGATTCGCGAGCTGTATGCGACGTTTCACACGTTGCGCGAACGAGTCGTCAACTATCTGCGGTACAAACGTCTTATCCGGAACCTGAACGAGCGCTTCCCGGATGCGACGCCGGAACAGATATCGGCGCGTTCCGACGACCAGTGCATCATATGTCGCGAAGAGATGCGCTCGGGAAAGGTTCTGCCTTGCTCGCATTTATTCCACTTCAATTGCCTGCGAACTTGGCTGGAACGCAGCAGCACTTGCCCTATCTGTCGTGCTGCGATTCCCGACTTGCTTGCTGCAGAACCACCCCCAGCTCCTGCTAACCGGCCGCAGGATCGTGCTCGAGTGCATGTACCAGCTGCTGCTCCTGTGGCGCCTATTATCGGCGCTGCAGTGAGACAAGAACACGACGCGGATGTTACCCGACATGCAGCAATTCCCTCGTCCTTACAGCAAGGTAAGTTGTGGCGCCTGTTACAGTCGGCAGCACAACTTCTAACCTGGACTCAGAAGCGGCTCTGTCGAGCGCTTTCGATGCAGTCGCTTTGGACGCGCAAAGGCGACTCCTACAGCAGCACACGTTGTCAGTTGAAGAACAGATCCGCTTCCATACGAACTGTCTTCGAGAGCTCTCTACCGCCTATGATCAGGTATCTCCCATATTCCTTCACGTGTATTGCCATTCTATTGACCGTGTTCATCAGCTCCTGCTGCTACAACAGCAAATGGACGATGTTCACGGACGCGCCCAAACGGATTCAAACGACGAGGTCGCACAATAATGCATGCATAATTGTATTTATCAAAGTTCTCAGGGGCAATTCTCCACATATGTTATGCGAGGCTACAGGCCAATCGATGCTTAAACGAGGCAAACTCCTATAGCCGAGTGTTTCGAAACGTCCTGAACGCTAGACTGCTCTCGAGCCTCTTCATGATCGGCGTAGACCTTCGGGATGCTGCCTGAGCCGCATCGAGCAACGGCGCGATGATTCAAGTCGATGAGCAAGACTTGGTTGGCGTCAACTCCTGCAGCCTGCAATATCCGTTGATGGGGTAGCTTAATGGCCCCTTTGGATCTCCAGCGTTCAGCTTGATAGGACTAGTCGGTTAAAATAGCACGGCTGGAGGAACTTCCGAGAATATCCGAACAGAAGGCGAGCGACCGGACCTTTCGATCAATCACCAGACACTGGGAGGCCGAGACAGTGAACCTTGCATTGTCAACGGTCTAGCATCCTACACCTGACGACATGATCGCGTTGTTGAACCACGTCAACATCGTCCAGCGGATCCGACGTAACCCATTATTTCTAACCAAGGGGGCGTATGCTGCAATGATACGTTCTGGATCATTCGCAGCCTAACCAGTAGCCCTTCACCACTGCTCCACCCATCCCGGCACGCTTGCTTGTTATGGTAGGTCGAACCACGGATAACAAACGGCGGGGATACAACCGAAAGCACAGAGCGCCTCTTCCCCCCACTCCGAGGAGCGCTGCTGCACTGCGGACTTTACTGCCGAGCGCACTTGACACGTCGGCTGCCGTTGGAGCCACCTTCGAAGTCTGGTGCGATCCGCGATGCCTGCTCTCGCTGTGCTCCTGTTCGCATGCACGACGAGTTGCGCGCTAGCCGTTGAACTTCAAGTCTTTCCGACGGCGGAGGAAATGCCACCAATGATGACGCCGGAAGAGGTCGACCGTGCCAACTCTTTACTAACTGCTCTTGGGTTGACGTCCTGGTTATCGTGCCCATTGGCGGGGCGCGTAACTAGCAAGATGGTGACACTGGCGGATGGGTATGCGTATGATCTGAATCGCATCGTCGCATCCTGTCGCGATACGAACACTCCGAAGTCGCCCCATTACCGACACCTGACGATCCCCACGAGCCTCGCGTTTGCGTTCTTGAACCTGGATTTGATGGATATCGCGAAGGATATCGGGTCGATTGCGCAGAGCGTCCTTAACCGTAAAGTCCCAGCGACGATTCGTCGATGGATCGGTTCTCCACTGCTGCAGCCCATATGGATCTGTGCGGATGGACGGTCGCGTATTGTGACATCATTCCAGTATCCGTTCACGATTGAGCAACTGGGGATGTTGCTGACTTTCGACAATGGGGAATTCTGCTTCCGGAACATCCGCCTCGAACAAGTCGTTGACGAGATCTGTCGGCGCGTGGATTGTGGGACCGGTGACGCACCGCATATTCGCGAATCCCTGATGAGGATGGGTACTGTCCGTGAGGAGCCTGACGCACGTCAGTCGCTTTCTATTTCAAGTCTCCTTTCGGCAAGTGTGGCCGCGTCTAGCAGCCGTCCTCTTGTCGCGGATCAGCACCGGCTGTCTATTGATACATTCAGCAGCGGGACGTCGACCGCGGTTCCTTCCCCGACAAGTCCAGCGAGGTCGAGCAGCGGAAGTCCTCCGCTCGCGAACCATTACACGCCGAACGGTCTGTTGACCTCTGTCGGGACTGATGACATCGTCTCCGCTGCTTGGGCCACCATCGCTGATGCCATCCCTTGGCCCAGTGAATCTGAAGTGCAACCTGCACCATCGTTGCCTTATGCAATCTCGTCTGCCTGGGCCGCGACGATAGCGCATACTCGCGATCTGGATAAGAAACCGTTTTGGAGTCGGGACCACCTCTACTCAACAACAAGCGACAGCTTCTATGCTGCCATGTTCTGGGCGAATCATTACCGCACCACCTTCAAGCCGGCCGACATGGAGCTGCCGCCCAAACCTACGGCGACGTCGGACGACATGAGAGGCTGGCAGGCCAGCTGTTACCAATTCTTCCAAGCAGCTGAAGACTTCGTCGTAAATGCCATTCCAGGGCAGCGTGGCAACCCTAAGGTCCGTTATGCTCGCGCTCTAAAAAGACTGGTGACACAGCTGGGTCTTGTTACGAGGCGCAAGCGTCGGAGAATTACGTGGTCGGACCACAACGCCGACACCATTCCATGGCCCAGTATGTCGGCGATGACGCCTGCCCCATTATTGCCCCCCGAAATATCGTCCGCTTGGGCGGCAACGATCGCGTATACGCGCTCCCTAGATGACGAGAAACGCTGGAATTGGGCAAATCTCACACGGGCCGACATGCAACCCATCTACGATGCGCTGTTCTGGGCCCATCAGTACAGGACTACCTGGAAACCGCCTGGAATGTCGTTGCCACCGAAGCCTGCCTGCAGCGATGGTTTCAGCGGGTGGCAGGCCAGCTGTTATCGCTTCTTTAAAGCTGCGGAAGACCTCGTTGTCAAGGTCATTTCGGAAAGAGAAGGCGTCGGAGAGGCCGGCATTGGGGGCATCAGCCGCGGGGCAAATCCCTTTCGACGTCGCCTTACGAAGCTTGGGCTGTCCATGATCACTGAGCGCAAGCGTCGTAAAACCGTGCGCTTGGACATGCCCTCACGCAAGAGGTCGTGAACCCTGAGCGCTGACACCTGTCAAGTGCAGGCTCAAGTGGCACGAATCTGCAGGACGTTCTTTCTGAATTCCTCTTCCTATGATAAAGGCCAAGGTCATGTGCATCAAATCCCCAGGACGTGCCATTATGGTCAGTATCAGCGGTGTCGAGGCGCCACCGGTTCGCGGTTATGGTCAGTATCTGGGATTGACCACAGGGGCTACCCTGTACGTGTACCCGGAACCATGGCAACATTGGATACCCGCCGATGAGGCGACGAGCTAGAAGCTTGGTGTGTTTAACTTCGGCGGCGACGACGTCCGCCGTCGGTAATGTGACACCCGACCAACCTGGGAACGGTGAGTGACGACGACGTCGCTGCATTCATGGAGTAGGTATCCCACGGACGGTGGTCACGTACCGAACGATCATGTTCCAACACGGAACGACCGGTCGCCATACACAATGGGCAACAGTCACATTGGGCAGAGAGCGCCAAGAACGAACAGGGCGTTGAAGACGGCGAGAGAGCGATAATGGGTTTCTTGAACACGTTGCCTGGGTTGAATTGACTTGGAACCCCTGTGAGCAAGGCGACCTCCAGCAAGACATTCATGACTGCTTTGATTTCGGGAGGTCCCTACGACGGTGGAATGGGTATGTATTGACGACCTATGATATTCTCGTGAGTAGGCGATCGGCAGTTTATAAGTCATCATTTGTCGGTTTCTGATCACGTGGAGGATCAGGTACGACAAGAGGAGGTGCGGTCAGGTGACGTCGACGTCCGACGAGTTTCTGAAAAGGACCCGTCCAATGGCGGCCTGGGTAACGCTTGAGACTAATGAGCACGTTCCATCGACTTCCTCCGATGTTTTCCAGCACACGTCCGGACTGTAAGCGGTCCGAGGGGGGCGACGAGGGCCATCATTGCTGACGTACGTGCAGGTGCAGGCCGGTAGAGGATCAAGGGGGTACGCAGTTGGAAACAGCGCTGTCATCGTTTGCCACGCGATCTAGTCGACGCGCGTTGAATCGATTCAGTGATGATCTGCTCGTCATTTCCACGCCCTTCATGTCCGTCGCCGACCTTGGATCGATGCTGCGCCTGATGCTTCCGGCCCACGCCACCAGCACCGCTGAGGATGTCAATAACGAAACCGGCCGCGCGGCAACACGAGCTCGAGGAGCAGCTCGCGTGTCTTCTGTTCCAAGCCGGAACGTATGCGGGCCCAAGGTGTAACTGCCGGAGCCGTTCGATGATCGAGCAGCACCGAGGTCGCAGATGCTGCTCATAGGAGGGGCCTGCTCTTGGGAGCCGCAAAGGCCTGGTCCTCCGTCGCAATGTACGACCTATCAAACGTGAGCACTTGATATGGTTATGAATTAATTGCACGGAAGGGTGTCACATGGGTCCGTCGGCGACCACGAGCCTGTTCGGCGTGATGGGCGCCGATGATCACAATCGGGTGTCGATATCGGCTTGGATGGATGCGTTCATGCCGGAAAGTTCCACGATGTCCGCCATGAAGCCAGGGCGGCGTCGACGATCCAGGACGGGATGTTGCCGATGCCATTGCTGCTATCAACCGCGTCCCGAAGGCGCAACCAGCACAAACGTCAACAGAGCTCCAACCCGCGAATTAATTGAACCTGAGGGACAGATCGGCGATCGTTAGGTAAGCGAAATCTAAGAGCCTGGTCGAAGTGATTTTGGGTCGACTTTTTCGTCTCCTTCTGTGACGTTCCACTGTTCTCAACTCCTTTTTCAAAAAGAAGACGAAAACCAGTCACAAAAGGCTGCGCAAAGGAGACGAGAAGGAGACGAAAAGTCAACGAGAGTCGATGCTCGCTGGTGCCACGAAGAAGAGGTGGACGACCACCTGACAGCAACAGACGCAGTCGACGAGAAGAAGTACCATGTGCAACCGGTATCGTGGTTCCTTTTGGCGGTACACCTAGGACGTACGACTGCATTCATTGCCCTTGATTGTGATTCTTAGCGTACTCGCGACACATGCGTCCGTGATGGCAGTACTATGGAATTGTTGTAATGAAGGGGTGTTTTTTACAAGCCTGTTTTTTACGTGTAAAATACACTACCCAGGAACCAACTTTACACTGTAAAATACAGGTAACGTAAGGGTTTCCCGATCCGTCCCAGAGCCTTCGTTGCGCGTGCGCGTCGTCGTCGTCGGGGGCGAGCGGAATCACGAGCCCTGCAACCACGTGCACTCCCGGCTACGCGCTCGACTATCGGGATGCAACGTCGAACAAGGAACTGGGATCGCATTAAAGTGCCCAGATGACTCGCCGTACAAAGATACGCGAGATGACTCCCTTCACACGTTGAACCGGCCGGTCGCTTGCTTCGCCTAAGGCTCTTCGTCAAATTTGACGAAGAGCCAGACGATGATTCCGATGACGAAGACGCAACTCGACTGGAGTTCGCAGGGTTCGTTGGCATTGCCGAGCCAGGCACACTTCCCGAGGCGATTTCGGACACACACTTGTACCCCGTTGGTGACGAAGAGGTCATCGAATCTGGTCGGGTTGTCAGGACCGTGACCATGGTATGAAGGCGTACTGCGCGGGGGGCGCAGCCCCCTGCTGTTTTAAACATGTTTTTTACGTGTAAAATACATGTATTTTACACTCAACCAGCCATTCTCTGTTTTTAACAATTCCATAGGCAGTACCCGAGCTTTGGAAGGCCACATAGATCGGCGATTGCATAACGGCTTGAACCAGCGCCGTTCGATCTGAACATCACCCCATCAGAGCTGTTGAAATGTTTTGTCGGCTCTGATCAACGACAGGACACCGTCCGAAGTCCGAACCCCGCGGCCACAGGTATTCATCAAGTTCCGGCGGCATATCATCACGCGGTGGCGAGTCGTCGTAGGCCTCGACAGTGTGGCGTTGATCGGTTCCGACCGGGGCCGGCGGTGACAGCAGCGGCATCGCCGGCGGCACATCAGCACGCTGTGGCGATTCGTCGAAGAACAACTGGTCGACGACGGCGTCGACAGGGTCTCACAGTTCGTCGGCTGTAGGCGGCGACGGTGTGGGCGACGTCAGCGACGTGTCGTCGCAGGCGGCGAAGACGACGTCCTGTCCCTGTCAATGCCGCCGTCGACCAGTTGTTCTACGACGACTCGCCACCGCGTGCTGATGTGCCGCCGGCCCCGGTCGGAACCGATCAACGCCATACGGTCGAGGCCGCCGTCCACAGGTTCCAAATCCTGGTCGACACCGCGCTGGTGTCACCGCAGCTCGAACCAGACCTCGTCGATCGCCGCCTGCACAAGGTTGATCAGTGGGCGCGAAGGATCTGCGACAATCCCACCAAGCCGACGTACACAACCGGTACCGTCACGGTCGCACACGTATGGATGGATAATCGCAGACTGGATTTCGCATTGATTGAGTCGTGATTCGCAGTGTGATATCGTTCGACTTCGCGGCGAGTGCCGGCTGAGCGATGCTGTGCTGGCGGCCTGCCTCGATTTGATTGTCAAGAGGGATCACCTGCGTCGGCTCGCCATGCCGGGCATCTTTCCGACGTGTGCCGCTGTCGATCCTGGGTTATATCACAAGCTGATGGAAAATGGCAAGCTCTCGTACGACGGCGTCGGGAGGTGGACTGCTAGATGGGCCCGGATCGGGATTCGCGACCTAATCATCTTTCCCGTTCTGATCGCTGAGGAATCGCACTGGGTACTCGTCGCTGTGCATCCTAAGCTCCAGTTGGTCGAAGTTTACGACTCGATGTCCGATCGCCCGCGCTGTACTCTCGGGACCAACATCATACACTTCCTACAGCAAGAGCATCTTGGCAAACGCGGTCGCCCTTGCCACGGGCAATGGGATCACCGCTTGGCGAGCAGGATACCAAAGCAGTCCAACGGGCATGATTGTGGCGTATTCGTTATCATGTATGCGGACTATCTCGCCAACGCGGCCGCGATGACGACGTTCACCGATGCAGATATGCCGGATTTTCGTCGACGACGCACGGTCGAGATTGAGCGCCAGGCAATGCTCGATTGCCCAACTCCACCAAACACGCAGGAATATGCCGCTCCCATCTACGTCGACGACCAGCAGCAGATCTCGTCGCATCTGCGTTCGTCGATTACGTCGGCGACATCATCATCGTCCGATTGTGGCGCAACATTCCGGCCTACCGATCTCCGATCAGAAGGCGACAACACTGCAAACCGGACAACGGGGCGCGAACCGTACAGGACGCCTGTGGTTGTCGTACTGCTGGCTGTAGTCAACGAGCTCGTCGGGCAGTCGATCGGCGCACGAAGCGATGGCCGCGATGACTGCGTCGCGGCAGGACCTGGAGAAGGCGCGACGCGTCCAGGTACGATGCGTGCTCTCCGACCAGAAGGCGACAACACTGCAAACCGGACAACGTGGTGCTCAGCGACTAACCTTCTGCCTGTTGCTTTCGAAAGGGCTGACCTCCCTCCTCCTCTTGGTCCATGATGTTTGTGTCATCGATGGGGGTAAGTTTGACAGGGGACGTCAGCCCTTTCGAAAGCAACAGACAGAAGGTTAGTCGTTGAGCACCACGTTGTCCGGTTTGCAGTGTTGTCGCCTTCTGGTCGGAGAGCACGCATCGTACCTGGACGCGTCGCGCCTTCTCCAGGTCCTGCCGCGACGCAGTCATCGCGGCCATCGCTTCGTGCGCCGATCGACTGCCCGACGACGCAGTCATCGCGGCCATCGCTTCGTGCGCCGATCGACTGCCCGACGAGCTCGTTGACTACAGCCAGCAGTACGACAACCACCGGCGTCCTGTACGGTTCGCGCCCCGAGACGCGCGAACAATAATGAAAACACTGGCCGGGTATCTGGACGACACGACGATGGTTCGGATGCAATCATTAGGAGTCCGATCTTTTACGAAGATGGACAACGTCGGCTCGATCCTGGAGCTGCGCCACTACCTCCGGACGTTCTGGCCGACGGTGATCGTTGACTGCGGTCGCTTTGACATTGGGACCAATATGGCCGCTGAGCCATTTCCAGATGGTACACCAGTTGCCGTCTGTCGTGGCTACAGTGCTTTGCGCGACCGTGACGCCAATCGCGGCGTTCCCGCACGATCCCAATCCTTTTACACGATCGCCGAAGTTGCCGCGTTTCGAGGGTGCACAACGCGCTGCGGCTCTACGATGGCTTCAACGCGATCAGCGTACAACGCGAGGGTTTCGCAGCGTACGAGAGATCGTTCCCGATTACGGCCGACGCCTGTGCGCACGAGTCAATGCCGCTAGCTGTACTTGGACGAATAGCCGGCCCAGTGCCATGCATGTCCTGCCCAGTGCGCTACTGCTTGATCTCAGTGGTCGCGCAGGCATGTCTGAAATCACAAACGGTGGGGATAAAAGCGAATGCACAGTGCGCCCATTCTTTCCGATGCCCTCCCTACGTGCTGCCCCTTCACATCGCTCTCGACGACCACTTGGAAACCCCGAAGCTCGCTGCCAATGACGATTGTGATCAATGAATACACGTCCTCGTCTATGACGCAGATTACGCGCCTATAATTGACGCCGATGCTTCTGTCTATAAATAGGATTTCGCACACACGCATTTCGGATTTGCGGATGTCACGGCCGCCGACCACATTGATTGCCAGGTCGGCTGCCGTTGGAGCTACCTGCGAGATCTCGTACGAGCGATGCCTGCTCTCGTTGTGTTCCTGTTCGCATGCGCGACGAGCTACGCGCTGGCCGTTGATCTTCACGTCTATCCGACGGAGGAGGAGATGCCGCCAAGGATGACGCCGGAGGAGGTCGACCATGCCAGCTCTGTGCTAACCGCTCTGGGGTTGGCATCATGGTTCGCGTGTCCATTGGCGGGGAGAATGACGAACAAGATGGTGACACTGCCGGATGGCTATACGTATGATCAAGATCACGTCATCGCATCCTGTGGCAAGGCGGACGCTCTGAAGTCGCCCCATTACCAATACCTGACGATCCCCACAAGCCTCGCGTTTGCATTCGTGAACCTGGACTTAATGGAAACCGCCATGAATGCCGAATCGATCAAGCAGAGCGTCTCGAACGGTGAGATCCCGGCGGCGGTTCGTCCCTGGATCGGATCCCCACTGCGACAGCCCATATGGATCTGTGCGGATGGACGGTCGCGTTTGATGACATCGTTCAAGCATCCGTTCACTGTCGAACAATTGGGCATGTTGCTGGCTCTCGAGAACGGGGATTTCTGCTTCCGGAACATCCATCTCGAACACGTTGTCGATGAGATATGTCGACGTGTGGATTGTGCAACCGCTGACGTACGACATATTCGCGAAACCCCGGTGAGGATGGATACCGCCCATGCGGAGCCTGGCGCACATCACACGCTTTCTATTTCAAGTCTACTTTGGCCAAATACGGCAGCGCCCAGCAGCCGTCCCTCTGTCGCGAGTCTGCACGGGCTGTCTATTGACACATCCAGCGGCGAGACGTCTACTGCGATTAATGATTCCCCGACAAGCGCTGCGACGTCGATCAGCGGAAGTTCTCCGCTGGGAAACCATCATCAGCCGAATGCTCTGGTGCCTCCTGTCGGGGCTGATGACGCCGCCTCCATTTATTGGACCGGTTTCGCCAATGCTATCCCCTGGCCCAGCGCGTCGGAAGTGCAGCCTGCACCATCGTTGCCTTCTGCATTGTCGTCTGCCTGGGCCGCGACGATAGCGCATACTCGTGATCTGGATAACAAATCGTTTTGGGATCGGCACCACCTCTGCTCAACGGCATCCAACATCTTTCATGCTGCCCTGTTCTGGGCTCGCCAGTACCGCACCACCTGCAAACCGGACGACATGGAGCTGCCGCCCAAACCTTCGAACCCGGACGACATGAGGGACTGGCAGGCCAACTGCCATCGTTTCTTCCAAGCAGCGGAAGACATCGTCGTCAACGCCATTTCAGAGAAGCGAGACAGCCATGTGGCCGTGAGCCGTCACGCTCGGGGTCTGCAGATTCTGGCGAAACAGCTCGGTCTTGTTAAGTATGAACGGCACTCGAACAAGCGCCGGAGATCTACGTATTCGGACCACGACATCGTCGACACCATTCCATGGCCCAGTATGTCGGCAATATCGCCTGCCCCATCATTGCCCCGCGTAATGTCGTCCGCTTGGGCCGCAACGGTTGGGCATACGCGCTCCCTAGACGACCGCAATCGATGGGATTGGAGACGTCTCACGGGGACCGATCAGGACGCCATCTACGATGCGCTGTTCTGGGTCCGACAGTACACCACTAAGTGGAAACCGCCCGAAATGTCGTTGCCGCGGAAGCCTGCCAGCAGCGACGGTTTCAGGGAGTGGCAGGCCAGCTGTTATCGCTTCTTCAAAGCCGCGGAAGACCGCGTTGTCGAGGCCATTTGGGAAAAGCAAAGTGACGACGCTGACGACGCCGTCGAAGGCTCTGCACGCGTCAGCCGTTTGTCATCTACTTTGAGGTGTCGCCTTAGAAACAGCGGGCTGCCCATTAACACTGAACGTAAGCATCACAAATGCCCGAAGAGGTCGCGAACCCGGGGCGCAAATCTGTCAAGTGAATGTGCAAATGAATAGAGTTTCCAGGATGTTTCTGCGTGAAGTCCTGGTCCTATGATAAACAGACAGGCCTTCTTGTTGACACGGTCGCGTGTATCGAGTGGAGCGACGTGCCGTCTTTATCGGTACTTGCCGAGCCGCACCGGCCGCGATACTCGACCACGTAACGGCCTGGCTCAGTAACGGGCGTTATATGAACTCATACGTAGGCGAAGGTTAAAAGATGGTACTGAGCACACAGGGACAATCATGTGCGTACCCGAAACCATGACAGCACCGAATCAAACGATCGGCGAGGCAACCGACAGCTGTGTTCCTGCTACACCACGACAACATGGGCGGCAAGCCTGCGTCACGCGACACGTCAAAGGAACGGCGACGGCGGCGCCTGGTTCCACCGAGTACCCGGGTCGCACGCGGCGACCATGAACCTGTGGCAGCAGTCGTTGTAGTTGTAGACGGATGTCGGGCGCTCGACGACAGGCGCTTCTCGAAGGTCATCTTCTCCACCGGCCCAGCGCCCGGGGACCGACCTGCTCCACAACAACCTCGACGCACGACCTGTCGGCCTGTCGCGCCTGAACGTGCCGCGCGAGGCGCTCTACCGGCGCGCAGGCCCTGCACGATGCCCGCCCCGTCTCAAAGATACGCTCCTGACGAACGTGACCTACGATCGACTCGCCCAATCAGGGCGACGGCGGCCACTCGACGACCCTCGCTGACGGCTGTATGGTAGGTATTGGAGGGCATAGCCCGGTTATGTAAGTTGTTCATCATGGCGGCCAGGGTGGTCGTCGTGCGGCCGCCCGTCGCTTGCCCTGGAAGAGCGCCTTCCCCGACAGACGTCCTCGACGACGGATCAGCGCCGTGCACAACGTGACGGGTCAGCAGCGGTCAGACGGGGCGATGGGTTGAGGTATTCTACCTCGGCCGGGGCGGGTCCTCGCTGCCGGTGTCGTCGACGATCGCGCCGGAGAGCGCCACCAGAACGAGGGCCAGGAGCGGGACCACCAGGTCGACCGGCACGCACGGTGACGGGCGTGACGCGCCGGTCTGCACCGACTTGATCGACGTGCAGGTTGGCGTAGGCTACTTCAGGGGCTGGATCAGCGCGCCCAGCACAAACGAGGCTTGCAGTCGATTTCATCAAGTTCTCGTCGAAACACGATGCAGATGATCCAGTAGATTCTCCTTCTCAACAACATACTGCCATAGCGCTTGTGCAGCCTATTACATCGATGACACGATCAGAACAACCAAGCAGCGACACCACTGCAGCAGCTCATAGTCGTCCAATCGTACGCGTAGCGTTGTCAGAGGCGACAGCCCTGCAGTTCATGGTACGACGCCTGCAGGGTCTCTCCGTACGGCCGTACAACGGCATCCCGCAGGCCACGTCGCAGGGCATCGGCATACAGCGTCCGCTGGTCGTCATCGGCGACGAACGCGCGTACGCGCGCGAACAAGGTCGCCATGCTGATGAAGGGTGCGACGGCGGCCCGCTGGGCATTGAAGAGCGACGGCAGTCGACGTCAGCGAACCGCACAGCACCTCCTCGAGCATGGCGGACCACTCCGGCTGGCCCGTTTTGCATCGCGCCGTGGCCGCAGCCCCGCCCCAATGTACCTTTAAGTTCACGTCCGAAACGGGTCACACAGGCATGTCTGAAATGGCATACGGTGGGGAAACAAGCGTAAGCACATGCGCCGATCTCTTCCTGGGCCCCGGCCTCGACGACCAGTAATGACAACAACACCAGATCGTCGATTTTGACGTCCAGACACATATGACGGCTTGCTGTAAACGCCGAAGGCCCGAAGCATCCGCCTATAAATAGGAATCCCGGAGTTTCCGACTTGCGGAGTTACGGGGCCACGTGGCCGCCTACCCTGATCACGCATCGGCGGCCATTGGAGCTAACCTTCGAAACCTGGTGAACAACGATGCCTGACCTCGCTGTGTTTCTATTGGCATGTGCGACGAGTTGCGCGCTGGCCGTCGACCTCCAAGTCTCTCCGGCGGATGAGGAGATGCCGCCAATGATGACGCCTGACGAGGTCGACCTTACCAACCCCACGCTATCCGCTCTCGGGTTTATGTCATGGTTCGCGTGTCCACTGGCAGGTCGCGTAACCAATAAGATGGTGACATTGGCGGATGGGTATACGTATGACCTGAAACACGTCGTTGCATCCTGCCACAATTCGGACACTCTGAAGTCACCCCACTACCAACGCCTGACGATCCCCACAAGCCTCGCGGTTGCATTCGTGAACCTGGATTTGATGGACATTGCCAAGAATGCCGAATCGCTTGCGCAAAGCATCATAGACGGTGAGGTTCCAGCGGTGGTTCGTCGATGGACCGGATCTCCACTGCGTCAGCCCATATGGATCTGTGCGGATGGACGGTCGCGTTTGATGACATCCTTCAAGCAGGCGTTTACTGTTGAACAATTGGGGATGTTTCTGGCTCTCGACAATGGGGAATTCTGCTTCCGGAACATCCGTCTCGAACAAGTCGTCGACGAGATCTGTCGACGTGTGGATTGTGGGAGGGGTGACGTTGAGCGTGTACGCGAAACCTCGGTGAGAATGGATACCGCCCATGTGGAGCCTGGCGCACATCAGTCGCTTTCTACTTCAAATCTGCTTTCGCCAAGTCCGGCAGCGCCTAGCTGTCGTCCTTCTGTCGCGAGTCATCACCGGCAGGCGATTGACGCATCCAGCGGCGAGATGTCTAACGCGATTCATTCCCCGACAGGTATAGCGCGTTCGAGCAGCGGAGGATCTCCTCTCGCCAACCATCCTGAACCGGGTGTTCCGGTGACTCCTGTTTGGACTGATGACGCCGCCGCCACTGCTTGGGCCGATATCGCCGATGCAATCCCTTGGCCCAATCCATCCGAAGTGCAGCCTGCCCCAACGTTGCCAACAGCAATATCGTCCGCCTGGGCCGCAACGATAGCGCATACGCGTTCCTTTGAGCGTACCTTTTGGGACCGGGAACGTCTCCACTCATCGAAACGTGACAGCTTCTATGCTGCCCTGTTCTGGGCGTATCATTACCGCACCATCTTCAAACCGGACGACATGGAGCTGCCGCCCAAACCTTTGAACCCAGGCGACTTGAGAGGCTGGCAGGTCAGCTGTCATCGTTTCTTCAAAGCAGCTGAAGACATCCTCGTCAACGCCATTTTAGAGAAACGATGCAATTACTCCCAGGGCGTCGGCCGGGTCTTTAGACGCGTGTGCCGTCATGCACGGGCTTTAAGGATACCGGCGACACAGCTGGGTCTTGTTCCGAAGCGTAGGCTTACGTGGTCGGAAGCCATTGCCGACACCTTTCCATGGCCCAGTATGTCGGCAATGACGCCCGTCCCATCATTGCCCGGCGTAATGCCGTCCGCGTGGGCCGCAACGATCGCGCATACGCGCTCCCTAGAAGACCCCAGTCTATGGGATTGGCAAGGTATCACCCTGAACGACTGGAGTGCCGTTAGCAATGCGCTGTTCTGGGTCCGTCAGTACACCACTAAGTGGAAACCGCCCGGAATGTCGTTGCCGCCGAAGCCTGCCAGCAGCGACGGTTTTAGGGAGTGGCAGGCCAGCTGTTATCGCTTCTTCAAAGCCGCGGAAGACCGCATTGTCAAGGCCCTTTTAACAAAGCTAGGCGTCGTTGACGACGTCGACGAAGGCTCTGCAGGCATCAACCGTGGGGCACGATATTTGCGAAGTCGCGTTGTGGAGCTTGGGCTCCCCATTAACACTGAGCGCAAACGCCAGCGCATGCCAGATGTCGTGGACCCTGAGGGCAACCCTGACAAGTCCAGGCGCAAGTGAAACGAATGTGCAGGATGTTGCCTAATGTCTGAAGTTCCGGCACCAATGATAAACGCAGGGTCCCGTTGTTGACGAGGTCCTATGGATCTTTGTACGCATGACGCCGTTATCATCGGTATAGACCAGAGAATCAGGTATGAGAAGAGGAGTGGCGGTCAGGATGGCGTGCAATCTCTGCATGGGATCTGGCCAAGGACGGCCTGGGATGGCGCTGGTGACTAATGATCACGCTCTATCGACGTCGAGTGATGTGACCCAGCGCCGGTCGATCTTGACTGAAAACATCAGGCGGAGGCACCAGGGCCGTCGTTGTGATATTCGTGCAAAGTACACCCGGCGCTGTCGTTTGTCGTGACGATCCGGTTTCCACTGCCCTCATAGAACTTGTTCGGCGGAGGGGCGGCGTCGTTCGCGAGGCGCCTCGAGCTTAGCAAGGGCTCGTCGCGGCACTTTTGGTCACCTGTTCGCCATGTCGAGTATCGCCTCCGATCCAGCGCCTCGACGTCATCGGCTGGTACCCGCTGATGGCCCTCTGCTGGCGAACGTTGTCAAGTTGACGCGATGACCGAGATGACGCCGCAGATCAGTAATGTTCGCCTGGGAAGCGTTTCGTCTCCCAGCGACGATTGCAAAGACTCGGCGTGGCGCAGCGGCGACGACGACGCGACGACATGAGCGGCGTGCATTCGGATCCGCCTGGTCTCGAAGAGACGCCCAGCTGACGAACGCGACGTACGACCGACACGTCCAACTGCACCTCGATGATTGCTGTATTCTCGTACGTATTCGAGCTCATTGCCCGGCGATGTCAGTGAATCAGGGCCGCCAGGGTGGTCGGCGTGCGGCCGCCCGTCGCTTGCCCTGGACGAACGCCTTCCCAGCCAGGCGTCCTCGACGACGGATCGGCGTCCTGCACAAAGGGACAGGGGTCAACAGCGGTCGGGCACTGTCGATAGGTCGCGAGATCCTACCTCGACCGGGGCGCCCGATCGTCGCTGTCGGTGACGTCGACGATCGCGCCGGAGAGCGCCATCAGCACGAGGGCCAGGAGCATGACCGTCAGGTCGACCGGCGCGCACGGTGACGGGCGTGACGCGACGGTCTGCACCGACTTGGTCGACGTGCAGGTTGGCCTAGGCGAATATGGCCTGACGACCGCGGCGATCGGCCAGCCGGGCGACGTTGCGCTGGTCGCGGCACGGGCTGGTTCCGGTTCGGCCGGTGCCTTGCTGACCGACGGGGCGAACGCCGTCGAGACGCTTGCCACGAGCGGCAACATCGCCTTCGCCGCGCTGGTTGGGTGCGGGAGCAGGGCGATGGCGGTTGGTGAGCAACTGATCGGCGGGCTTACCGGGTTGCCGCCGGCGACCAGCGCGATTGCGACGATGATGACGGTGCTGAGTGACGGCGACAACGACATCGGGTACGTAAACAAGGAATATCAGAGTGAAGCGTGTACCTGCAGGAGGAATCGAACTGGGAGTTACCAGTTCGGCCGAACGGTGGGGATCGTTGCAGGGGGCGCTGCCCGGCCCAGGGTGATGACGGAGGCACGTCGACGCGCACGCGGCCGACAGGACGACTCCAGACGACCAGGGTTTGGTGCTGCCAGCTTTAGTTCCTGTCAATACGCGACGTCCGTTGCCGACCCGATGCGGAAACGAGTCGTCGACGTCCTGTATCTCTGTCCCCGAGTCCTAGGAAAGTACCTTGCTACCACCCCCTCCACGTCACTAACAACTGCCACAGCAAGGACCCCTGCCATGAGTTCGCCAGCGATCCTGCCACAGGCAGCGAGCGCGGAGCGCTGTTGGAGGTGTGATCAACCGATTTATAAATACAACGCAAGGACTTCGCGCATCTCGTTGTGCAATATAGGTCTGTTTGAGGTTGACACGTCTGAGCCAGGTTTGCGTGACCTAGGCGATGGCCCGTGACATGCGCTACAGGGCGTACCCGCGCGCCCCACCAGACGCAGACAACGTAGAATAGCGTTTAATTTGTATATTGGTGACTCCCTTCAGAGCGCATTGTCCAGGCGCATAAGGCCCCATGAGCGTTATCGGGCGAGGCTCTTCTTGTAAGACGTCGGATGTACAACAATTTCCTCATTGGGATCCGTCCGAGGACGGCATGGGTGGCTCTGGAGACTTACGGTCACTTCCCGTCGACGTCGACTGATATGATCACCAGACACCTCCCGACTGTAAAAGATTAGGGAGTCGCACATAGGCCACCGTTGCTGACGTCCGAACATTGTTTATCGAAGAGTGCAAGGTAGAAAGCGCCGAGACAGCTATGTCACCGGATCGGAGGCGACCTACTCGACGCGTTTAATCAATTAGGTGCCGACGGCAACGGGTTCGTGTGCCGTCGCACTCTGCCCTTAGTTCTGGCTCGCCAGAAATATCCCCCAGTTTCAGACTGGCGGAGTTTACGGGGGACGTCACTGGCCGCTGTGGCTGCCGACCGCACTTGACACGTCGGCTGCCGTCGGAGACACCTTCGAAATGTGGTGACAGCGATGCCTGTCCTTGCTGTGTTCCTGTTCGCATGCGCGACGAGTTACGCGCTGGCCGTTGATCTTCACGTCTATCCGACGGATGAGGAGATGCCGCCAAGGATGACGCCGGACGAGGTCGACCATGCCAACTCTATGCTAACCGCTCTTGGGTTGACATCATGGTTCGCGTGTCCACTGGCGAAGGGGGTGACGAACAAGATGGTGACACTGGCGGATGGGTATACCTATGACCAAGATAGCGTCGTCGCATCCAGTCGCAATACGAGCACTCTGAAGTCACCCCATTACCAACACCTGACGATCCCCACAAGCCTCGCGTTTGCATTCGTGAACCTGGACTTGATGGACATCGCCAAGAATGCCGAGTCGATCGAGCAGAGCGTCTCGAAGGGTGAGATTCCTGAAACGATTCGTCCATGGATTGGACCTCCACTACGGCAGCCCATATGGATCTGTGCGGATGGACGGTCGCGTTTGACGACATCGTTCAAGAGTCCTTTCGCGCTTGAACAACTGGGGATGTTGCTGGTTTTCGACAATGGGGATTTCTGCTTCCGGAACATCCGTCTCGAACAAGTCGTCGACGAGATCTGTCGACGTGTGGGTTGCGGTACGGGTGACCTACCTCCTATACGCGAAGCCCCGGCGAGGATGGATACCGCCCATGTGGAGCCTGACGCGCATCAGTCGCTTTCTACTTCAAGTCAACTCTCGCCAAGTACGGCAAGCAGCCGTCCTTCTCTCGCGAGTCAGCACCAGCTGACTATTGACACATCGAGCAGCGAGACGTCTACCGCGGTTCCTTCCCCGACAAGTACAGCGAGCTCGATCAGCGGAAGTTCTCCGCTCGCGAACCGTCAACAGCCGCGTGCTCCTCTGGTGTCTCCCGTCGGGGCCGATGACGCCGGCTCCATTGATTGGGCCGATTTCGCCGACAGCATTCCGTGGCCCAGTGATTCGGAAGTGAGGCCTGCTCCGTCGTTGCCTTTTGAAATGTCTTCCGCCTGGGCCGCAACGATAGCGTACACTCGTGCTCTAGTTAAGGGTTCGTATTGGGATCGTGCCAACCTCTCCCCGTTGTCATCGCCAAGTATCCACTTTTATGCTGCCCTGTTCTGGGCGTATCATTACCGCACCACCTTCAAACCGGACGACATGGAGCTGCCGCCCAAGCCTACGAATCCGGGGGACCTGAGAGGCTGGCAGGCCAGCTGTCATCGTTTCTTCCAAGCAGCGGAAGACGTCGCCGTCAACGCTATTTCAAAGAAGCGAGCCCGCAAACGTAAGGCATCCGGGCGGCCCTTTGGGCCCGTGAACCGTCGTGCTTCCCGCTTACAGCAACTGGTGAGGAATCTGGGGCTTGTTCTGGAGACCCCGTCTTTCGGGAGCAAGCGTAAGAGAATTATGCCGTCGGATGACAGCGCCGACACCATTCCATGGCCCAATATGTCGGCAGTGACGCCTGTCCCATCATTGCCCCGCGTAATGTCTTCAGCCGCGGCCGCAACGGTCGCGCATACGCGCTCCCTAGATGACCGCAATCGATGGGATTGGCAAGCTCTCAATCGGACCAACGTGAGAACCATCAACGATGCGCTGTTCTGGGTCCATCAGTACACCACTAAGTGGGAACCCCCCGGAATGTCGTTGCCGCCGAAGCCTGCCAGCAGCGACGGTTTCAGGGAGTGGCAGGCCAGCTGTTATCGCTTCTTCAAAGCCGCGGAGGACCGCATTGCCAAGGCCATTTTAAAAAAGCAAGGCGTCGCTGACGACGTCGACGAAGGCTCAGCAGGCATCAGCCGTATTTCAGGTTATTTGCGACGTCACGTTGCGAAGCTTGGGCTGCCCATTGATTATGAACACAAACCGCGCAAGCGCGCGAAGAGGTCGTGAAGCCTGGGAGCAAACCTGTCAAGTGCAGGCGCAAATGGTGCTTTCTGAATTCATGGTCCTATGATAAAACGCTCATGCCGTCTTGTTGACAGAGTCGTGTTGTTCGGTTCGAGCGTCGACATGCCGTCGACTTCTTCGGTATCGTCCGGTCTCGAGCCGCACCGGCTCGCGATACTCGGACGGCCTCGTTTAGGAACGGGGCGCTGTCTGACCGTCGTAGGTGAAGACTAGAATATGGGATTGAGCACTGGGACGACCCTGGATGTGTAGCCGCAACCCACGACGTCGACGTGGACAAAACGGCCGACAAGGCAACGGGCAGCGTTCCTGTCGTACCAGCGACAAGATCGATCGGCGGCAACGTCGTCCGCTGAAGGCAACTGGACGCCCTGGCCCATGCGGTTAACGGTGAGCGGCGATGATGCAGCATGGATCGACGAGATATCCCACAAGGCCGACGACCTCGTACCGGTCGTTCGTGTTCCAGCAGACCAGGCGCGATCGGCGTACACAGAGGGCAACAGTCACACTGTGTGCAACAAACCAATAACAACGGCAGAGAGAGACGATGGCGTTCCAGGACAGGGCGGCGGTCGCCTCCATCCTGGCGGCGCGTGCTAAAAGGGAACAGGGCATTGAAGACGTGAGAAGGAGGTTAGCAAGCGATAACCGGTTCCACGAACACACTGCCTGGATGGTATTGGCCGAGAGCAGTCCTCTTCGCGTGACGGCCACCAGCAAGACGTTCGTAACTGCTGCTGAATTCGGAAGGTTCCTACGGCGAGGGAATGGGGATGTGTCGACGACCGATGTCCATTTCGTGATCAGGCGGTCGACAGTTTGTATGTCATCAGTTGGCGGTTTCTGACGTGGAGAATATCAGGTATGACAAGAGGAGGTGCGGTCAGGTGACGTACGACGAGTTTCTGAATGGGATCCGTCCGAGGACGGCCTGGGTGGCGCTGGAGACTTGTGAGCACGCTCCATCGACGTCGATTGATGTGACCCAGCACACGTCCCGACTGTATCCGGTTTGTCTGGGTCACGAGGGCCATCGTTGCTGACATTTATGCAGGCTGCGAGCATTGTTCATCGAGGAGATCAAGGCGGAACGCGATTGGCAACAGCTCTGTCATCGGCTACGATGCGATCTAGTCGACGCGTTCAATCGGTTCGATGTCGACGGCAACGGGTTCGTGTGTCGTCGCGACCTGTCCTTAGTTCTGGCTCGCCATGTACGACCTATCAAACGTGTGCAACCCGCACCCGTTAAGGACTAATTGCACGGAAAGGGTGTCATCATGGGGCCTTCGGCGGTCACCAGCCTGTTCCGCGTGATGGGCGCCGACGATCACGATCGGGTGTCGCTATCGGCGTGGATGGATGCGTTCATGCCGGTGAGTTCCACGATGGCCGAGCCAGGCGGCGACGACGTTCCAGGACCGGATGTGGCCGATGCCATCGCTGTTATCGACCGCATCTGGAATGCGTACTACCAGCAAGATGATCGCCAGCAGGATTCCATCTCGAACTACGAGGACGCCCGCCCTCTTCCCGTCCTAGAAGACCTGAATTCAAGCCTGGATCGACAGATCGAAGATGGTTGGGCAGGCGACGTCGCAGACGACAAGGAACGTGGTGCCATGCAGAAAGCGGTGGACGATCACGTGACAGCGCCTGATGTCGGCGCAGTCCATGAGGAGAAGAAGAACGAGGTGGAACCGGCATCGTCACCCGTTGTGGCGGTCTACGCTAGGTCGATTGTATCGCCCTCGATTGTGATTCGTATTGAATCGTCATACGTCGACGCATGCATCCATGACGGCAGTACCCGGGTTGGATCGCCACACCGGTCGCCGATTGCACAGCGGCCCGAACCAGCGTTCGACCTGAACGCAACCCCATCTGTGGCGGCGGAGGCGACGTCGTACACGCTCAACGATTTGCGCCCGTCCGATCCCATCCAGCACATTCATCAGGATCGAGCGACCCAATGTGACCAGGTGGTGGACGAATCGCTTCGACGGGGGCACGCAGAGCCCGACCAGCGCCGTCCATGTCCTGTCCAGAACGACATGCCTCCAACTCACCAGCCTGACGTACCTATTACCACCGCAACCGTCGTCAGCAGTGCACCTCGCGATGTGATCGTGCACCCTACACCGTCGCCTGCTGGTTGGCGAGAGCACCAACCCGGTGAACGACAACACATCAGCGAGGACGGGCGAGCTCATGGCCGCGACGCGTTGAAAGCGCTGTTCAGGTCGCAGATCGACCTGGCTCGACGAAGGAATGATCTCCTGGTTGGACTGTCTCGGGAGCCAGGGTTCTCGCACGAGGCCGTCTTCAGTTTGCTTCACGGCGGAACGCCTGCTGGTATGGGTTCCAGATCGTCCACTCGTTGCCCTGGTCTAACCCCCTGCTGGTTCCCGCCAGTCACCGCGTCGTCGATTGCGACGTTCATCAACGCGAACGGCATCAGCGTTACCGTTGGACAGGCTGGATTACTGATGGAGCGTGTATCCACACGGGACAGCAGGACGTTGACGCTGGACTCCCTACGACGAGGGTTGAGCCCAGTGCCAGCGACGCCACCAGAAGCTCGATCGTTCGCGGGGATGCCCCTGAACGCGCGCGCCCTGGCAGTGATACTGTACAACCTTATCGCGATCGAAATCGAACTGGAAGAAGCCAAAGCCGCTCTCCTACGCCGGGCGAACGACGTCTCGTTCTACGACTTGTACGACATGGTTCAGGATCAGGGACGCATCCGTGCCCAGCAATTATCGTCGTTCTGTGGTGCCGACGTCTCCCCGTCGTCGCCGGACGAGCTCGACCTTCTTCTCTGGTTCTACGACCTGGGTGAGCAGCCGCCGAAGGGCGAGATACGGTTCGCTGACTTTCTAGCTGGGTTGATGCCTCGACCGTTGCTGACATAACGTCGTGGATGGATTCCTGGTGCGTGCTCAGTACCGGGATTAATCTTCCAGCGTTCATAAACGTAGATCGGGTCCGACGAGGACGTCCGCGTAGGGCCCTGTAATATGTCGTCTGCAGATGACGACGACGATGACGACGCCTGGAAGCCTAGCCTGGACTTCATGGCGATATCCGCTGGCGTGCTAACGCAAGTCCTGAAAGACCACGACGATGTCGAGCTTGTCCTGCCCACCGTACCAGGGGTAGTACGACGCGAGTGCATGGAGCCGATGCGGACCACCAGCAACGTCCAGTTGCTGGAGGACCTAGCGGAACCTTATGAAGATGATGCCGAATCTGTTGGTAGGGGCACATCTGAAGCCATCTGCCACGATGGTTCGGGTTGCGGTGGCGAACACCTGGTGCACATGGGCGATGTTCCCGACGAGGTGGACGCATCCTCGAACTCGCGCCGATGGAGTCATTCTCATTCGTCGGCGGAGACACAATGTGGAATGCGCCGACGGTCGCGCTCCCTGTCGATGTTGCCGTTGAATGTCGTCCAGGACGTCCCGCCAAGTTCATTGACGAGACGATGTGATGCCCAAGACGCAATCGGACAGTCTCCCGTTCACTGTGCTGTTGAAATCGGCGACGGACGTCTGGACAGCAGGACGCCAAGCGCCGAAGGGTGGTTCGGCACCTGTGGTATCTCCACCATGTTGCAATGGTGCTGCATGACATCAACACAAGAACAATAATGTAAACGGTATTTACACACGTGGCAATGTCTTCGGCTCGCGAAGGGGTAGCCGATCCGAGCAGAGTCGTCCGTTTTCGCCAGAAATAGACGTCAGGACGACGATCCTGCAAGACCACCACCGTCTCGTTGTCCGTCCTTGACGCGACGCACCTCGTCGTCGTCATCATCATCATCATGGCACGATTTGTGGCTCAGCGATGCCTGCTGATTTGGGTCGTGGTCTGCGCTCCGGCTTGGGCCGCGACGAACGAGAGCCGGATTGTCGGGGGACGATATGTCGTGGGCAGGCGCTTGAGCAACCCGGCGCTGTCTGCCGTGCATAGCGCTGTGGACCTGACGACAGGGCGCGCGGTTGCCCTGAAACAGATCGATACGTCGAGGGACAGTTGGGAACGGGAGCTCGAGATTCACCAGATTCTGAAGAACCACGCTCGCATTGTCACACCGATCGACAGCATTGTCAGTGGAACGCGGGCCTTCCTCGTAACGGAACTCGTACCACGCGGCACGCTCGACGACCTTGTCGCCCGACATGGGCGCCTAAATGAAAGCGACGCTTGCCGAATTCTCCTTCAGGTCCAGGACGCGCTCGTCTTCTGTTATCGTCATGGAGTCGCACACCTGGACGTCAAGGGCAGCAACATACTCATCGACGCCAACGGGAACGCCAAGCTGGCGGATTTCGGTGCCAGTAGGCGAATGGGGCCCGACGCCAAGTTCTCCTGTCGAATGCCGGTACGCCCGGGTACCAAGCGCCGGAAGTGTCCCAGGACTGGATGGTGGCTCGTGGCGAACCTGCCGACGTCTGGTCGCTCGGTGTCGTCCTGCACGAGATGGTGACCGGCGAGGTGCCGCAGCGCAACGGGAAAGGCGCCCTTGACTTACCCGACTACCTGTCGGCCGATGCACGCGATCTGCTCAGACGCATGCTTCGACTGAGCCGTCATCGACGCATCCGACTAATCGATATCGACCGGCACCCTTTCTGCAACGCTGTCCATAGCACCAACTAAAATCGAGCTTGCCGACCACGACGTTCGATGCAAACGTGCCCTTCGTGTGGTGCTCATTGCTTCAACATCGTTTATGTGGCCTTGGATCTAAATTTGCTTCTGGTTTGGTAAACAGACTGCTTCTTAATGCCAATGGCTTCGGATGAGGACCGGCGCATGGATGAAGCGCTGTGAAGGGACCTGCCCGATAGCGACCGCTGCGTGTTCATTCTCGACGGGGCATTGCTGATCGGCGGCGATTCCATGATGCCCAAGTTGGATTTCTTCCAGGTCCGAGGGAACGCCCTTACCGGGTCCATCCCCGCTGTCGACATCTTCTGCCGAACCTGAACGCGCTCGTCGAACGTCATCGACCCGGACCGCAATCGCACCAGGTCGTCCTCCGTCACCAGCGGAGCGCCCGCTTGCTGCGTCACGAACACGTTGCCGTCTAACGACATCAACGACGAAAGAGTCGCAAGTGAAGACCTCCGGCGAGGTCCGCCCTGCGTGGTGTCGCTCGATCCGCTTTCATCGAAATCAGCCGCTGACGCGGCACTGTCCACTGCTCTGGTCGCCATGCGCTTTCGCTGATCGAGTCGCAGCAGGAAGTCGTGCCCACCGGGATCCTGGTCCATTATCTGGACGACTTGCGCGGCGACCGCGTTGGCGCGCGCCAATCGTCGTTCCGTGTTGACCGGGAACTGCATGACGGACATTAGGGCGCACCGTCATATATGCAATGCGGTATCTGTGGCTGGAGTTACCTTCCAGGCGGTCGCCTGCAACGACCTCCGGCTGATGTCCAGCGTGCCGACCTTACCGAGCGGTTCACCTGACGGCGTCCAGACGGACAGATGTGGACTGTACGACAGCACGACGAGGGATGTCGGGTCCTGGATGTGCCCCAGCAACGAGATCGCTGTGTCGCACGGACGGAACGAATACGTACGAGGTAGGCCGTACGTGTTCAGCGATGCGAGATGCTTGAGCGTCGGGCGGCGATCCAGGACGCTGCCGTGATGAAGGACGATGCTGGCGCGCATGGCGGTCATGCGCGCGTCTTTGTCGAGAGATGTCGTTGATACTGGATGGATGCCCTTGTCGTCCAGCATGTGTTGCATCTGGGCGCAATCGTCAGCGTTTGATCCGTTGCCCAATAGCGTTCCCACCCGTACCGAGTAACCGGCAACGTTCCCGATGGCGTCGCCAGTGTAGAGCAGGGATCGTATGCCGTCGAACGTCAGGCTGATGATATCTCCCGCGCGCCCATCGACGATCTGCAGGCACTGGGCGTGGCTTGACAGCGGGTGCAGCGCGTAAATAACAACGGATGGCGTGCCGTCGGCCACAGCCAGCAACGGGTACGGATCCAGGATCTTCATGGTTGCGATCGCGTTCGATTTCGCAGGGCGGATATGCTCCAGAAGCGCTCCGAGCTGAATATCCCAGATGATGATCCGGCCGTGAGAATCGCCCACCGCCATCACGCCCAGATTCGATGAGGTCGCTATGGCCGTTGGGCTCTCCACCGAGTGGTGGTGCAGGTTGACGTTCAGTATCACAGGGCAATGCTGTTGTGGGGCCTGTTGACACAGCATTAACGCGCGCGACGCAGAGGAAGGGCAACAAATAAATCGAGGACGAACCTCATCATGTGCTTTGAAATGAAGATCGCGGCCAAGAGACACCACCGTCCTGGAGCGAGCAAACCTCAGGGACAGTGTCAACTTCACGAGCACGGATCCACCTACTTGATCGAGCTCACGTACTGAAGGGCAATGACTTCGCCACTGTGTCCTTCAAGGGCCTTCATGACACGCCCTTCCGTCCATTGTTAGCCTTTGTCGATGACGCTGTCGAACTTCTTTGCATACCAGACATGGAGTTGAAGACGCGAATGCGACCGGTGACATCACCGATGATGATCTTCCGCTGGGTGTCATCAATACAGATCGCCGATATCTCGTAGCCGTCCATCAGGTCATCGTATTGCTCCTTCAGGCACCCGTTCAACGCGTTCCAGAACGTTACTGACATGGGTGTCACGTCCCCTTCTTCTTACCGTCAGCTAGGACTGACCTGTTCGTGATGTCGCCGTGATGAACGAGCACGTGACGTCAACGTAGGCCGCGTATATCAGGTACTCCTCAATATGTTCGGTCACCTCACGTTTGCGCCGCATCAGTGGGCGTTGCGTCTTCTGGTCCCAGCTCATCAGGTCGACGTCAAACGGGACTACCAGTCGCGCGTCTCGTTTCGTGCAGAGCGTCGCGCCGATGTAGAATCCCTGTTCAGCAGCGGATAACGTCTGCACCAGCGAGAACGTCAGGCGAGTGTCCCAGATCATGAACGTCCCCGACTGGTCGCCTGAGATGAACTCGGGCGACCCAGGCACGAACGTCACGAACGTGATCGCGTGTTTATGCCCATTGATCCTGTCGAAGCATGTCAGCGGAGACGTCAGAGGAGGATATTCACGATCATACGAGTGCAAGACGTTGCGGTCGGTGAGGCTCCAGACCAGGAGTTCGTTCGCCGACGACCCGCTAACGAACTCCTTGCCTTCGTTATTCACTGCAAGGCAGGTCACCTTGCCTTGGTGCCCTTTGTAGAGCATCTTCAACCCATGGCCGAACTCGAAATCCCATAATCGGATCGTCCTGTCGGAACTCCCGGTCAGAACCTGCAGAACGTTCAGCCACACGTTCGTGTTCCACGACAGATTGAGCGACCTGGTGGCTGCCAGGGACGACCAGCAACGTCGTGATACCGCATGAATGCCCGGTCAGCGATTTCTTCATGACGCCATCCAGGTTCCACCCGTACAGGACGCCATTGGTTCCGCCGCCGAGAAGGAGGTCGGCGGCCGGCATCCATTTCAGACAGGTCACCGCAATTCGAATCGGGATCTCAGACTGCACGGTGAACCTATCGCAGCATCAGTATCGACGAGAGCACGAACTTCCAACGCGGAACGACCTTCCGCCGGTGGACATCCCCTCCCAAAGTTGGATTGCCTTCGGAGCGGACGTCGCCAGTAGCTTCCGAACGATGCCAGTAGAATCGTATGGGATCCATTCAAACGCGCTAACATTCTTGTTCCCTAGGTGCAGTGTCTTTGTCACGTTCAGGTAGTCGGGATTCTGCACCGTTCTGGTGAGTGGCGCGCTTAGGCGATCGTGGCGTTACGAAGTCTTACGACGAGCTTGATCTTCTTCGCGTTGGGTTGGAACAACAGGACAATGTCAAGTGGCTCGATGTACGATAGCAGCGTACGGGTCGTCCGTTTGTCGACGTGGGCGGTCGGCCCCATCGTGAACTTCTGCAGCGGGGCGCTCAGGACCTGCCGGGACTCGATACCGCTGCCGGCCGATAACCCCCAGTGGATGCAGGTCTCCAGGAACTCCCCGAACTCGATCGTATGGTTGCCTGGAGCAGCAATTGGGCACTGTTGGCCGGTCGAGTGACGCAGGTGATGACATGGATACCATCGAGATCCATGGTGTCGAACAGCTCAGCGAGGGCCTGCGCCACCTCGACGCGATCAACAAGGACCTGCTCGAACAGGCCTGCCGTTGGATGGCACGTCATCCTGACCATCATGGTGACAAACTATGGCAACGGGGCTCAGGGGTGCCGATCCGCCCTGCCATATGGGGCCCGGCGAACGGACCTGCTCGATCGTCATCTCGTGGTTGCTGCATTTGGCGAACTGGTCCTGGATGATGTCCAGGCCGATGGCGTCGAGGCTGAGCAGGATGGCTTGCATGACGTTTCGCAGGACGCTGATATGCTCGTTGAGCATCGACCGTGGCGTGCGCCGCACGTCGTCATCGCCGAGCACGACCTGCGGCGTCCCATGCGGTGGCCGTCGAACGACCCCGACGCGATGCGCCGCGCTCTGCCGACCACCGTCGCCCGCGTTCCCGTTCGCTGTTGCGTTCGGCGCCGCACGATCAGCAGTACGGGCACCGGCCACCGAGCGAGCAGCGCTTGTCAGCTTCCCGGACAGACCCGCCTAGCCGAGCATCGTTACGGCCGGGGCAGGAAGAAGAGCGGTTTCCGTGCTTACGATCGGTCGGCCTGGGACCAGACGGATGCTGTAGGTAGACATCGCAGCCGCCGGTGCAATCAGTGCACAGCGATTACGCGTTAAGATCGTCAGAAGGTACGTCAGCCCCCGGCCGGGTTGTTCTACGTTATCTGTGGCGGGTGCCACCCCGTTGTCCCAAAGTGGCTGCTGCAGTTGTGACGATCATGCTCATCGAAGACCAACGTTAGGTAGGAGGGTCCCTCGCTCTTCCGCTTTGAAATGACGCGAGCCCGATGGTCGATGCCCGTGTTAGGTCCATAGCAGCGCGCCGGCCATAGACAAGGGCGACACGGCTCGGTGCACCATGTCGACGTTCGGGAACAATCCAGATGAATGGGATGCCTTGCGTTGATATTCGTCTGACAACGCGGTCTGGCCCATTTGGCGAATGCAGGAAGACGGGTCAGGGGCATCCGACAGCCCGAGCCGGATGGTGGTCCGCCTGAATCGCAGAGTGCTCCCCATGCCCCACATGCGACGAAGTGCGTTCCGAGCGTCGACGGCACGTTCGCATCGGCACCGTCCGGTACTGCCACCACCCATGCCAGCCTTAGTCCTACCCGAACCCGCCATCGCTATCTGCACCGATCTGCAGGATGATCCGTCAGCACCTGCCGCACGTGGCGACCCGATAAGCGCCATCTCCAACGTAACGTGCTCGATCTGTTTCGAGATGGTGCGGACCGACCGCCAGGTGGTCCCATGTGGACACGAGTTCCACAGGGCGTGCCTCCAACCGGTAGGTCGCACACTTTGCCTCGCCAGGACCTAGCTCAGGCGACAGGTTTCTAGTGGTTAAGCGCGCCGGACAGCCCCAGAAGTTGTCCAAACTGTCGAGCACCGATTCTAGCGCCCGCGGCGCCCGTTCAGGATAGGAACCGGTTCGCGCCGCTGCTTGTGGAGATGCTGGATGATCCTCCGTTTCTGCGAATCACTGGGATACGACGGTTCCAGTACAGGCAGCCGTCGGCCGTTAGCGTCGACAACGACGCTGACCATGACGTGATGGTGTCGCCGTTCTCCAGTGTTGACGATGAGGAAGAGCAGCGCACCTGGCAGGGGCAACGGCAATCAGTGGCATCGTCTCTGCGTTCCAACTCGAGCGCTTCCGCTGACGACGACCTAAGCGATACGTCCGAGTCCCCGTCCTGATTGCAATACACGTCCCATTACCGGCGTGAACTCTAGACAATGCCCTGGACGCGCTTCGGCGGTTCCGGTCATTGTCTCCGATGTGGACGCGGTGGCGCAATGTCAAGGGGCGTCTAAAGATGCTTGAAGAGCGGGCCATGACCAACGACGTGGTACGCAAGCTGGTGGCATGGAGCGAACGGGTCGAGGACGGGACGAAGACTAAGTTACTTTTGGGTTGCACTGCATTTGTCCTTGGCACCGAGTACATATAGTACGCCGTCAAGTGATCCAGCACAATACAGACGATTAGGTCGTTGCTGTGACCAAACTGTCGCAGGAGAAAACGACACTGTATATGATGTAGAAAGTGGATGTGTGCTTCCTGCCAAACATGTCGTATCATTCACGTTTGTGTTCTAGAATGGCAACGCCCCCGATCCCTCCAGCAGCGCAGATGGAGAGAAGCGCATATCGTTTTCCTTCGACACCCAAGTCAATTACACTGGCCAACAGATCCATCAGCACCAACTGTGCCCACTCACCCGTTCTTCGCAACTGGTTCGTTGCGGAAATGACCAGGCGGCCTCCGGTTGCAGCGAACGGATGCCCGATAGCGACTGATCCTCCACATGGATTGATCTTATCAGCAGGAATGGTGCCAACAGCACTATCACGCCCCAGAACTACAATCAATCAATGTAAGCGGCTCTACCATCACATGATACCACATTGCGGGCGTACATTCTTTCGCGAACTTGTCAGAAGCGAGTGCCCGCAGAGTCGCGAGTACCTAAACAATATGGCGGTCACGGCGCGTAGCCGACTCACCGAAACGTACAGACCTGGGCAGCAAATGCTTCGTGAATTTCGAATATATCGATGTCCTTCAAAGACAAGTCTAAACAGACGCAAATCGTCAGGTCATCTGAAACCTCGACGAACAAAGCACTTGTCGACTTACTTGCGTGTTGAAGGGCTCTGGGAAGAGCAATTGCTGGTGCAATAAGAAGCTCAGGATATGGATCAACAGCCGACGTTGCAAACCCGGCAACCGTCACATCCGTAGGAAAACCTGTGGGAATCCATTCAAGTAGCTGATATCCCTGTCACCAAATTCGAACGCACCTAGTTCCTTGGCCTTGGTCGCCGACATGATTAGAACGGCAGAAGCACCGTCTGTTAATGCGGAAGCGGAGGCCGCCGTTACAGTGCCGTGCTCCTTCTCTGAACGAAAAGCCGGCGACAACGACGCAAGCTTCTTCACGTCGATTGACTCTAAACATATGGCCTTCAGTGGAAGCCCGTACAGGATAGCATGAATGACAGAACCTCGGATAATGTCATCCTTGTCAACCAGCTTTCCTTGCGAGGTCGGTACAGGAACAATCTCCTCCGCTAGGTAACCCGCCTTCTGCGCAGATGATGCCTTCGCATGGCTGGACTTGGCAAACTCGTCCTGTTCCGTTCGACTGACGCCACGTATCTCCGCCATCAAATCCGAATGGTATCCCATAGTTCTTCCTGTAGACCGCTCTGCAATTTCATTCTGTTTCGGAACCCAAGACGACGGGGACCCTGCCTCAGAGAGAAGCGTGCGAACTCCCGACCATCCGGCCTTCTTCCCGCCTCCTAATGCGTATTTCCCCAGCGCTCTCGTAAGATGCCTGCCGAAACAGCGTTTACCAGTAGCGAAAACAGATGCCCGATCATGCTGACCTCGGAACAGGCATTTCCCCGTTTGATGTTGAATCAGAACCGCCGGCTATAACAACATGCGCGTATCCGCTTTCAATCAATGTCACAGCTTGCTCGATAGCTTGCAAGCCGGACAGACAGGCGCGAGACACAGTAACGCCTAAGGACGACGTACGACGGTGAGGCATACCCGTACATATATTTGCGAAACTGTTCCACTTTACCTGGGATCGAGCGAGGCAATTTAGCGTCAATAACGATCTCCCTCGCAATGTTCGGCGCTGACGTGTTCACGACAACGTTGCCCCATATGACGTCATCGACGATCACGGGGTCGATCTTGTACTTTTCGATCAGGCCCCGCACGCAGGCGACGCCTAGGGCAGTGGCATCCACCTAGCATCCACATTCGTCAAAGGTCACACATAGCGCATCACCCCGCTCGGACCTCCTGCAACGACCCGAACGATTTTACGAACGGCGTCCTGCACCCGCCGACAACGACAGCGACCGCCTTCGTCCGCCCCGAGTTCTCTGGCGGATCCGGAGCCGGCGCCGACGCCTGGCCCAGCAGACGACTAACACGGTCCATTGGCCCCAGACGTCGTCCCAATGACCAAATGGCACCAAAAATCCGTCACACACACACGTCGTTGAGTCGTGACGTCAATGCCGACGCCACTTAAGTCAGCCCCGCACACGTTTTTAGTCGTGAAACGGGACGCACCGACAGTGCAGCTGCTGACCTGGCGGTCTATACACGTTCCTTACGACGCGTTACGGTCCGCCGGTTCTGGCATCAGTGGGCGCCGGTTGGCAGCCAAACGAGTGCGTCATTCCTATAGATCTGTTAGTTATTTTGGCGTTATATAACGGGCGTTATATAACGCGTTATATAACGTTATGTCACAGAGGCGTTATATAACGCGTTATATTCCATTTATAACGAATAACAGTGTACCGGTCATGTTTCACACCCATCCTGATTCTACGACGACTTCCTCGGTATCAGAGTCGCTGTAGATCACGTGGTCGTCAATTTCGTTTGGATTCACTACGCGGTCGACCTCGCGATCACAGGCATCTACAAATTCGAAGTCGTCGACAGGTTCAATCACGTCGTCATCTTCGCATCCATCGGCAGCAGATCCCACCAGAGATTCTGTCCAGGAGTGGAAACTGATGAGGTGCTTGAGGAGTCCGTCTATCGGGCGTGCGTCCGGAACCTTTCGCTTCAGTTGGGACGAATTGAAACATACTGCAGTCTGGCGTTCAATATTCGCGTCTCCAAGTCTCGCACGGTTATAGATCTGTTATATAACGCTTGGCGGGGGGGTGGGCGTTATATAACGTTATGTAACGTTATATAACGGTTATATAACGGTTATATAACGCCCTTTTTGGAGACGCTTGGAGACCGCCCCGGACAGCCCGGACTGCGCGGAGAGGCCGTGGAAATCCGGCGGACTCGTATTGACATCTCGAAGCACAATTCTCGACGATGGGGAAGCGTAAGTCTGCAGTGTGGAATGACTTCTCGGAACCTTGCGATAGCTCTGGCAAAGTCCAACGGGTTACCTGCAAATACTGTAGAGCCTCGGTGGCGGCGAACCTGACTCGGTTGCAGTCTCACCAGCGTGTCTGCACTCGGCTTCCACGAACGATTGGGATCCTACGAGCGGGTGGGGCAACATCGTCAACTGCCACGGCTACGAATACTCCCAGGAACGCCGCTACTCATACGGCCGTTGGAGGATCCTTAGGACGGTCTAACTCGACCGCTACCTCCACGAACCCAGCGATGAAAATCCTCCCGTTTCTGGATCGGATGGATTGCGATCAGCAACGAAAGATCGATTTCTTGCTATCGAAAGCCATCCACAGCAATGCCTGTGCTGCATCGCTGTTTGACGATGAACATTGGGCAGAATTCTTCAACGAACTGCGCCCCGCGTATCGTTTACCTGGACCCGAAGCGATCGGTGGTAAAATGCTGGACGACGAATACCATCGCGTGATGACAGAATGCCTAACGATGGTTCGGACATGGCCGTCTGTATGCGTCACCGTAGACGGTGCCACTGCGGTGACGTGTAAAGGCGTTACGAACCTCATGGCTGGGAGGTTCGTGGCTTTCTTCATGGAGCACCTAAAGTTCGAGAACACGCGCGACAGCGAATGTGATCTACGCTAAGGTGAGAATGCGACTACATAAGTCAGCTGTTTATTGCACATTTTTACTAATGGTATAGGTCATTGACTTCAAGAAGCGTTTGAATGACGAGTGTTTCTCGACATCTAATGGAGATGATGGGACCACGTCGTACCGCGACGTCTTCTGGATATTCAACTCCGATTCAGTTAACACAATGCGAAAGGTGCGAAACTTGCTCCTGGCCAGCAAGCAGTTTCATTTAGTGGCCGGATGCGCGCCGCATAGCTTCAATAACTTCTGTCAAGATATGCTCAAGCTTCCAGCAGCGAAGCAGACGATTAAGGAGGCCATGTACATTGTCTGTAAAATACGTAACAGCCATCTTACTCTAAAGGTAACGTTGTTCTCGAAACGGTTAGATGTAGACTAACAATCTTGTAGGTCTTCAATTCCGTCTCCCAACTGAGGTTCGAGGGCAGAGTCTTCGCATTACTTCTATTCTCGAAGACCCGATGGACAAGCGCCTACCGAATGCTCAGTCGTCTGTTGAAGGTGAAGAAGGCCTTGACACCATGTTTCTCGCCTTGTGATTCCGTTCGCCAGCAGTGGCACCAACGGGAGCAGAATGGACGTTCAACAGCACTCGTGAGAGGTTCGGGTAGTCGTCGGCAACCAGGGACCAGGTGAGATCTGGTCGCTGCTCTTTCAGCAGCGAGAATACGTCGTTGGTCCCGTCTCGAGAGGCGATGGCGTAACGGCCGAATTCGCCGAGCAGGTCTTTGTACTTGGCGTCCTATATGAATGCCTCATGTCAGGTGGTGGAATAAGAGCACACTAGTCATCAATCGTCACTTACATTCCCTTGCGCCAGGTCTTTTAGAGCGAGGCGGCATTGCTGCAAGATGGAACCGTGGCCGAGATCCGAAAATTCGGATTCAAGCTCGTTCTCAATGCTGGCCCGTAGGTCGTCAAACAGAGGATCAGTACGATACGCCAAAGCATGACAAGGAGAATAAATGCGGTCGAACTGGTAGCGAAGTCGTTCTTGCAGATGATCGATTTCCTTGCTTTCCAGCTGTAGTGTAGTGCGGACGTTCGGTGGCCACTGCGTAATGACGTACTTAAGACACAGAAAGCAAGGGTAAACAGCAGAAAACGAGGTGAAATCGCCTTCCAGGTATCCAAGCATAGCGCTCATAGTACGAAGTGCGCATTCGAGAGTCGCTAGTCGTTTCCAGAATGAGGTCTTCACCAGGATCTCGATCAGGGTATTGTCAAGGCTACTTCCGTTCAGTTCTTCGCTCTCGGCAAATTCCCCAGGGAGTGTTGTCAAGGCCTTCTTCACCTTCAACAGACGACTGAGCATTCGGTAGGCGCTTGTCCATCGGGTCTTCGAGAATAGAAGTAATGCGAAGACTCTGCCCTCGAACCTCAGTTGGGAGACGGAATTGAAGACCTACAAGATTGTTAGTCTACATCTAACCGTTTCGAGAACAACGTTACCTTTTAGAAGATGATGGCTGTTACGTATTTTACAGACAATGTACATGGCCTCCTTAATCGTCTGCTTCGCTGCTGGAAGCTTGAGCATATCTTGACAGAAGTTATTGAAGCTATGCGGCGCGCATCCGGCCACTAAATGAAACTGCTTGCTGGCCAGGAGCAAGTTTCGCACCTTTCGCATTGTGTTAACTGAATCGGAGTTGAATATCCAGAAGACGTCGCGGTACGACGTGGTCCCATCATCTCCATTAGATGTCGAGAAACACTCGTCATTCAAACGCTTCTTGAAGTCAATGACCTATACCATTAGTAAAAATGTGCAATAAACAGCTGACTTATGTAGTCGCATTCTCACCTTAGCGTAGATCACATTCGCTGTCTCGCGCGTGTTCTCGAACTTTAGGTGCTCCATGAAGAAAGCCACGAACCTCCCAGCCATGAGGTTCGTAACGCCTTTACACGTCACCGCAGTGGCACCGTCTACGGTGACGCATACAGACGGCCATGTCCGAACCATCGTTAGGCATTCTGTCATCACGCGATGGTATTCGTCGTCCAGCATTTTACCACCGATCGCTTCGGGTCCAGGTAAACGATACGCGGGGCGCAGTTCGTTGAAGAATTCTGCCCAATGTTCATCGTCAAACAGCGATGCAGCACAGGCATTGCTGTGGATGGCTTTCGATAGCAAGAAATCGATCTTTCGTTGCTGATCGCAATCCATCCGATCCAGAAACGGGAGGATTTTCATCGCTGGGTTCGTGGAGGTAGCGGTCGAGTTAGACCGTCCTAAGGATCCTCCAACGGCCGTATGAGTAGCGGCGTTCCTGGGAGTATTCGTAGCCGTGGCAGTTGACGATGTTGCCCCACCCGCTCGTAGGATCCCAATCGTTCGTGGAAGCCGAGTGCAGACACGCTGGTGAGACTGCAACCGAGTCAGGTTCGCCGCCACCGAGGCTCTACAGTATTTGCAGGTAACCCGTTGGACTTTGCCAGAGCTATCGCAAGGTTCCGAGAAGTCATTCCACACTGCAGACTTACGCTTCCCCATCGTCGAGAATTGTGCTTCGAGATGTCAATACGAGTCCGCCGGATTTCCACGGCCTCTCCGCGCAGTCCGGGCTGTCCGGGGCGGTCTCCAAGCGTCTCCAAAAAGGGCGTTATATAACCGTTATATAACCGTTATATAACGTTACATAACGTTATATAACGCCCACCCCCCCGCCAAGCGTTATATAACAGATCTATAGTCATTCCGGGCGGCGGCTGCGTCGTTCGTAGAGCGGACGGGCGGCAAACCGAACGGGCGACGCGATCAGCACGCGCAGTCCGCATCAGTCCTGCGCTGGGCGGTGGCATGGAGCCGAAGCAACAGGTCGTCATGGCGAAATCGGTTCAGCATGCGATGCGAGCGAACGTTGCGCGACGATTGACGGCTGACGTGTGTGCATCAGAAGTCGAGCAGTCAGCGACCGCGCCCTAACGTGTTTGAAATGCGGTCGCTGGTGCGGAATCCGTTCGAGGAAGAGAAGCGGCGGCTTGAGGAGAAGAAGAAGGTGGATTATTTGCCTTGCGGGCATAGGTCCTGATGCTGATACCGTACGTTTAGCGGGAGGAAGCTGAACAAGCTGCCGTATACGAATCCTTTGTTTCGTCGTTTGAAGGCGGGCCGGACTCTTCGTCGTCAGGCAGATCGTTCGTTCGTGCCGGTGAGGCGACACGACGACGGACAGGACTGGACGGACCCGCCGATCAGCCTGCCCAGATTCCTCCTGTCGAGGCCGGGCCTCTGAGAAAGCAGAAGAAGACGAAGAATATTGACCTTTTCCTTGAGGAGCTTAAGAAGTCAGTGCCGCTCAGGTGGGACTCAACAATGTTGTCTAAATGTCCTGCATAGAGAGGCCGAACAAGATCGGCGTGAACGACCATCCAGACCACCGGTTCAGTCGAATCCCAGAGGTACACGGTTGCGAGGGGGTCCCTGTGTGATGTGGTCTGAAGGATTTCTATTAGGTTCCCATGCAGATGATGGTGACGTCCAGTCGACGAACCTATACGTCGGAAATTTGGCACCATCGGTCAACGAGACGATGCTGTTGTTGGAATTCGGCAAGTATGGCCCGATCGGATCTGTGAAGGTGATGTGGCCTCGAAGCTCGGAGGAGGCGGCAAGATCGACATCAAGCAAGTGCGGGTTTGTGTCCTTCATGCGTCGTGAAGACGCCGCCGACGCTCTCCGGGAGTTGCAGGGCTACGTCCTTGAAGGGCAGCCCCTGCGGATGAACTGGGGCAAGGCTGTCCCTCAACCTGCCGAGGCTCTGCCCATGCCGCCAATGTCCACAATTAATCACGCTGCTGATATAGCCGCACCGAATCTTGACTTGACGTTCACTGTCTCCAAAGACCATTGCAAGATCAACGTGGTCATCCCCGTTGACCGGGACGAACGTGCTCGGCTTGATCTAGCAGCCCAGTACACGGCAAAGCATGGCGTTGTGTTTGAGGTTCCCGTCATTATACGACCGCATCGTTTCCATCAGCTCAACGGTTGTCTGTAGAGGGCCTTGATGGAAGAGAAACCGGAGTGGCGATTCCTGTTTGATCGGAGCTCGACCGGGCACGTATACTACCGATGGAAGGTTTATTCGCTGTCTCAAGGAGACACCATGGATGTCTGGCGAACGGCGCCGTTTGCAATGACTTGTCACGGCCCATTATGGGTTCCGCCGCCTCTTGGACAACCGGACGAGTCGGCGCCCTCGTCGGATGGCGCAAAGTCGAAGTCGTCACTCTCCAGGTCTAACCAGGAGAAGCTCCACGATCTGCTGTCATCATTGAGTACAGGTAGGAACGTTGTCGCCTCGGCTGTTGCCGCGCTTCATGCATCTTCATCAGATCGGTATCGAATCGCGATGGCTATGGCGTTCGCGCTAGATCATGCTGACCATTCTGCCGATGTTGCCGCCGAAATCGAAGCACGTCTCATGAGGTATGCGAAACGGGTCCCGCCGTGATGCATTGGGCGCTGACCTGTATGCCTCAGGGGAGACGAGAAGGAACCTATTCCACATGCAATCGCATTGCTGTATCTCGTCTCCGACGTTCTTCACAATTCGTCGTCTGCTACCGTGCGGAACGCCTGGAACTATCGTACCCAGTTCCAGAACCGGTTGGACGCCATGTTTGATCGCCTACACGAGGTATACGCTGCGATCGACGGGCGTCTATCAGCGGAGCACATGAAGGAACGCGTCGTCCGAGTCTTGCGCGTCTGGCACTCCTGGTCTCTCTATCCGAGCGAGTTCATTGAACAACTGGAAGAGAAGTTTGTCGGGAAGGCGCCGCCGACCCCCCTACAGGAAGAAGTCGACATCGACGGCGAGGCGCTTGGCCTTGACTCCGACGATGAGGACATCGACGGCGAGCCTCTCGATTTAATATGACTCCGTTAATCTTACCATAAGCCTCCCAGTAATTCGTTTGCTGTCTGCAGATTGAAGTGGATAGACTCATCGCAGTGGTTGAACCCGTAGAAGATCGCAGGTTCGTTCGGAGCGGTTTGCATTCCACCTGCGGGTGTTGACGATTGGTCGGCGCTTTCGCAGAGGCGCACGCTCTGGAGAGTCCCTACTCCCTACGTAACCGTTTTCCTACGAGCGGGACTCTGTCACGCCCGGTTCTGGGACGCCGCCGAGGCCAAGGGCAATGGTGACCTTGAATGCGTTCGTGACCAGGACATCCACGTTGTGCACGTCCTGTCATCAGGCAGCCAGGGCAATCAGTGATAGGGATCCGCCTATGGCGTCTTCGACCGCACTGGTGTTGTGCATCGATCGTGACGATGCAGGTGAACGGCATGGCTCTGAGGGCTCTTTTGCATTCTTCCCAGCATCCGTCCATGAACGTCAACAAATCGCATTTCGTCCACCCAAACAGGGTGTGTAGGCTGTTAATTCGTCAGTGCACGTCGTGTGATTATAGATGTAGACGTGCCGGGGTGATTGCCGTTACTCACCAATGATCCAGTTGGCGGTCCATCATGTCCCAAAGGTGTAGGGTCCTTGACGGTTGTCACTCTATTCGCACTGACGAAACACGATTGGGCTAGCCTGAAGCATCGTTCTGGATAACCTAATACTGCCGCACAACGTGTATAACGTGGCCGGAACAAACGCTGGCGCGACCACGACCATCATGGAGTGGGGTTCATTGGTGCATCGTGCTTGCCGAGGAAGATGACCAGCACGGAGATATTGTCGGTACTGCCCTCGCTAAACGCCAGCGTTGCCAGATGCTTGGCCGCCTCCATCGGATGTTCGCCCATCCGCTTCCGGAACGCCCGCACATGCTTGACCGCCTCGTCGTTCGACAGCACGTCCCAGACACCGTCGCACGCCAGTATTACGAACTCGTCCGCATCCGTCAGCGGCACCTCAGCAATCTCTGGCGTGTTAACGACGAGTCTGGTCGCCTTCATCTCCAGATCGCCGATGCTGCGAGATATCGCCAGCCCACCTGCCACCACGTCAGCGTGGCGTTGGCTTCCCTATATATCGCGGTCGTTACCAGGGTAGACCCGATAGGGAGGAATGCCAGGGCCGGCCGCCTGGAGACACGCGCAATTGCACATGTTTGACCAGATGATCCCACCGGGCCCAGCTTCCGCTCTGGCCTGGCTCAACGTTCTGCCAACGAACCCTCCCATCTCTAGAATACGCGCCCGCTCGTCCTTCCGGTTCGGTTTGTGATCTTGCGATAACGAGACCGCCGTTCCTGCCTGACGGTCACTGTCTCGCCCAATGACAGAAACGTTATTCCCGCTGACCTGCTCGACACATCACCGCTCTGGAGTCCCCTACATTAGCGACAAGGAGCAGGTCGTCGACGATATATGCAACAATAGCCGTCGTGCCGGAGCTCTCAGAGAGCCCCTTATCCCTAACGGATGCCGTTCAAAGCGTGCTACGAGATGCGGAGGAGGAGGCGGATTTGTACCTGATTAAGGCGCAGAACGTATCGTCAGTCTCGACGACGGCATCGTGCAACGCCTTCTTGCTGTCGTCTTTGAACAGGGGATTGCGGATCAGGTTCTGGTGAAGGGTCCTGGAGCAGTACTCGGCGCACCATGGGCCTCCGTGCCCATCGTAGATCGCAAAGAAGTGGCGCTGCCTCCCGTCCAGGTCCACAGCCGGCACTAGACTGCGTTCCATCGTCAGCGCCACCACCATCGAACACATCATCCGCCCAATACTTATTGAACTCGGGGTGCTGGATCTGGGCATGGAAATCCTCCATTGTCGGGCGCCGACCTTGCATCCCATAGTACCCTGATCGACGTCAGTGGAGGGTGTAACGTCTTTGACGGTCGGAACGTACCCGACTGCAGCGAGAACTTGGACATGGACAGGGGCGTTTGAACCGCTCGCGCCGCACTGAGCTCGACGACGACGACCGAGAGCGACTTTCTCGGGTCGTGCGACGACTGGCCGACGGACGCCTGTCGCGTTTGTCGAACGATGTCGGGTTCGCGTTGGACGGTATCGGAGACGAGTTCCGGGGGTTCGTGGATCTCCTCCTCGCCCGTGTCCTTGTACAGGGCGGCTCGCTGCGGCGTGATGTCGACCTTCTCGCCAATGTTCGCATCGTGACGCGCGACGAACTGATTGGAGACGCGGTCGGGCGACAGGCTGTCCGGGTTGCTGCTCGGCTCCTTCTGATTGTCACTGTCGCCGGCGCCCGTCTCGATCTCGTTCAGCGCCTGTGCGCCATCTGCGGCGATCTCGATCGCCGCCCCCTTCTTCTCGTCGACCGGCTCGTCGCACTTGTCCTTGCTGGACGCCACGGGCGACTCTTTGCTCACAGATACGTCTTCGGACAGCGACTTCAGCGACGGCACGTCGGGAGCCAATTCAGGGGGCGCGACCACTGCATGGTCGCTTGCGTCCATTGCCTGAACCCTGGGTCGGCGGGACTCACCTACGGGACAGTGTCATAGAGCGCTGGCGACCGCGGTGCTAAGAGATATGGGCGAACGTCGGATAGGATAAGATATTCCCGGCGGGAAATATCTACAGATCGGCATGACCGATCGCGTGACTGTTTACTATTCCATATGGCGCAGGGCCACCAGCTCTGGAGGGACCATTCGACGGCACAGCTTCTTGACGCGACAGTAACTCCTCACGCTACCGGCACCATTACGGCGAATGCCGGTCAGAGCCGTTGTGCACAGCACCAACCGCGTAAGGATCTCCCTGCGACACATCGGGCACGTCTGATGCTCTGGATCCTCTATCCACTGGCGAACGTGCGTCGCGTCAGCATACCTGGCGACAGCAACGTCCCAGTATCGCACAGAGTACCTGATTGAAGCACCTCGAGTGGAACTCATGGTTGCAGGGTGTGCACAGTCGTTCATGGGCTGGCGGAAGTGGTTCGTGACATATCGCGCATACGCCTTCGATGTCGGGACTGTCGACATCAGCCGGAACCCGTGAAGTTTGCCCTGCGTGGCCTGCGAGGGTTGCATTCCACCCGGCAGCAACGTCCTTGATTGGGTCAACTCCGGCAGCAGCGCCCAAAACAGCAAATAATATAAGGTAAGCAGTAGTAACCTGCAGCAGCAGGAGCATCGCCATGTACGGGGGAATCACAGTCTGCTTCCGGGTCGATTTGACGTCGCTGCCACGCGCATGTGCGCTGTGCGTCGCAGTTTTGCGCAGTCGGCCTCGTACGCGCACTTCCCCGTGTCAACAGTCTTGCGAATCAGTTCCGCGCAGGTGTACGTTCTTTGCAGTCAAAGGCAGAGAGAACTGCGGCTGCGGAAACCCCCTTCATGTATTTGGGACGTTTTCACGGATGCGTTCCCCGATCGGCAGTTCTACGCGACTGTCAAATTCAATCGGCGATGCGTAAGACGATGCATCCAGTGACTTCGTGGGCTTCGATATCGTCGAATGCGTCGTTCAGGTCATCCAGCGAGCGTTCAGCGATATTGCACACGACTTTGCCTTCGTTGGCGAACCGGAGCGCCTCAATGAGATCGAGTCGGCTTCCCGTAACGCTGCCAACGATGGTCTTGCTGTGTAGGACGAGGTCAGCCGGGGTGATAGGGAGCGACTCCCCGGGTGGGATCGACAGAGCGACGACGACGCCGCGAGGTCGAATCGTTGACAGCGCCGTCCCATACGTCTCCAGATTAGGAGCGACCACCAGAGCGCCATGCGGTCCTTCTGGGTGACAGACTGTCTTCAACTTGTTGATCAGATTCGATTCCAGGTACGAGTCGATTGCAACGTGCGGCCTGCGCCTTTCATCCTTGACGTCCATTAGGTCCTGGATACGATCGCGACCTTGGTCCACCGCACAGACCTGCCCAATCAGGTCGTTCGCTTATTGTAACACGTGAAACCGAATCCGACAATCATCCACCTTCATTCCCATTGCTCGTGCGTACTGAACAGCGAGGTGTCCAATGCCGCCACCGGCACCGAAAATGACAACCCATTGTCCAGGGCGAACGCGGCTAAGCTTGAGGCCCTTGTAGGCAGTCACGCCAGCACACATGATTGGAGCCGCATGCGCCAACGACATATGGCTGGGGATCTTGACGACATATTGGGCGTCGACGGCAACGTATTCAGCATGGCATCTGTAGCAAATACAGTCGATATTATGCTAACACTAAGCGTAGCGTTATTCACGTGCCCGTTACGAGAAAACCCAACTGGCTCCAAGCGAGGACAAACGGATTCCCTGGATCACAACGTCAGTCAGCATCGATAACGTGTCAACAAGCGCATACGATACATACCATCCACTAAGACAAGCGTCGCAGTGACCGCAGGCGCCATGAACCCAGGATATCCCCACCGGGTCGCCGACCGTCATACTGTTCTTGGCCTGGGCAGTCTCGCCGATGGCGAAGATGGTGCCAGTGCCTTCGTGGCCGATAACGACAGGAAGGAGAGGCTTAGCGACCCAGTCCCCGCGTGTCGTGTGCAGGTCGGTGAAGCACACGCCACTATAGTTGACCTTCACAAGAACTTCCCATGGCTTCAGGTCCGGCACGGCGAAGTCCTCCTGGATCTCGACTGGCTGACCGAAGCCGATCACCACAGCCGCCCTCATCGTCTTGGGACCTTTCGCCACCATTCGCGCCAGTTCACCAGTCGTATCCAACTTTGTATTACTGTTGCATTCGTCCGATTCCGGGCCGAAACTCCGACCGACCAGCAGGCGCAAACTGTCCTGATATTGGCGGCGTTTGCCCCTGCGACATCATCCCACTCTGTGCACCTACTGCATGGTATTGGCTAATCATCGCGTCATCTGGAGGACAACATTGTTGTGCTTGGGGCGTTCGCACGTGTATTATGAAGTCGCCTGGTCAAGCAAGTCCATTAATAACAAGTTTCTGTGCTCTCGCTCTGGGGGTGCCAGCGAGGCATCGCTGTTCACAACTCAAGTTTCGGTGTACATTCGCGCCCTGCCATGTCTACGGTCCCAGGGCGTCACAGTTCACGATCCACGTTCGCCCACAGCTATGTAGTCACCTCGACTGCCAGGGCATGGGTAGTGTTCAGGGGGAAGACGTCGGCTCTGGGGCACTGACGCTCAGTCTCAGACGTCAGTCAGTCCCGCCCGTGGAAAGGATTTTGGCGCGCTGCGATCCTACCTGGAAATCTGTTGGTCGGCGCCGGTTTGTGCCCTTCAGGAGCCAGGCGCGCGGTCGGGTTTGGCGCGCGGACACGGGGACCGGGGTGCGCCCAGGGGGGTCGCGCAGCCCTGTCCGCCGCCCCGGCGTCGAATGTCCGTGATCGATGCGCTCAGCCGCGCCGCTGTTGCCGTCATAACCGTATTGTGTGTGTGGTCGTGTGACATCAACGTTCGAAGCCAGACCAGTGAACCATGCCGCCAAAGAAGGCCCCGAGTGCGACCAAGGCCGCCGGCAAGACGGCGAAGCAGCCCAGCAAGGGCTCGAAGCGCCACAAGAAGCGCGTCGAGTCGTACGCGACGTACATCTACAAGGTCCTGAAGCAGGTCCACCCTGACACGGGTATCTCGCGTCGTGCCATGTCCATCATGAACTCGTTCATCAACGACATCTTCGAGCGCATTGCGCTTGAGGCCGGGCGCCTTGCGCGCTACAACTCCAAGTCGACGCTGTCGTCGCGCGAGATCCAGACCTCCGTCCGTCTGATCCTGCCCGGTGAACTCGCCAAGCACGCCGTCTCGGAAGGCACCAAGGCGGTCACCAAGTACACGCAGTCGTCCGCCTAAATCGTCTCCCATTACTAGCGTTGTTCAAGTCCCAACGGTGTTTAATCAACACCCTTCAATTCTAAACAAGTCTACTGTCGAGTCGTTCCATCATCAGCGGTATTGTCATAGAATTGATTAGCAGGCGCCGTACAGTTCTCGATCGCTCGGCGGACATGGGCGCTCTGACTCTGCTCTGCCGTTATACGTCGAGGTACCCGATCGGGTCCAACCGTTTGGCAAGGCTTGAAAGTGGTTGGTGGGAGATGGGTCGCGGTGGTGCCCAGCTGGGCAAGCCGCTGAAAGGCGCCGGGATAGCAACGAAGACGATCCTGGAGTCGGTGACTTCCGTTAACAAGAACCTGACCCAGCTGGAGCAGTATGCCAAGGACAAGCGCGTCCTCAGTGACAAGCTGAACAAGCTGTTGGTGAACGCTGCCGAGTGTAAGGCAGGCGAGCATGTCTCCTACCGACGAGCTACCGCGCGATGGCGATCGCTGATGAGAACGTTGGTGGCCGGTGAGCTCCGCGACGAGAAGGAGGTGCGCTTCTTCGACGCCCTGCAGACCGGCGAGATCCTGGGCTTGAAGTATCGGAGGATGATGGGCGATTACGCTGCCATCGAAGAGCAGACGCGCTCGGCAAGAACAGGGACCTCGGAGCAGGTCGACCGGATCCTGAGCCTGTTCGACACGTGCCTCCTGACGCAGAAGCATGCCTGGGACGCCATTATCGAACGCGTCCGGGCCGACATGGACACGGAGGCGTCCGCCATCCAAGACGACCATCTGGCCGCCGTGACGCACATGAAGGCGACGATGGACGAGATCTGGGCGGAGGACCAGACGCGATCCGCTGCCCAGATTCAGGGATTCGATACCGAGCGGGAAGCGCAACGGAACCGAAGTCTCGAGGCCATTCACATGCTGCGAGTGGCGACGAACGCGACGATCGAGAAGCTCGAGGGCAAGTTCGACGATGCGCACCAGACGTACATGGAGTCGACGGAAGAGCGCACCAGGGAGTTCAACGCCCTGAAGGCGAGCGACAAGGCCATGTCGGTCCAGATCGAACGGCAGGTCGAGATGATCGAACGGACGACGGCAGCGATCCAAGCGTGCCGCAAGAAGCTGAGCAGAAGGTCGACCGAAGGACGTTCCGCCCTGCAAGCGATGCACAATGAGAAGAATATCCTGTACGGGCATTACCAGGACCTCCAGGAGCGCATCCGCCGAGTCCGGTCGTCGGAGTCGAACAACCTGAAGGAGGTGGCGAAACGATCGCGGGCGCGGTTCGGGGAGATGCAGACGCACCTGGACAGTTGTCAACGGATTCTGAAGCTCGCCGACCTGATCAGCAAGGCGCAGACGGGGACAGAGAAGGCGGGCGTATCGATCCGGGCACCGATCGCGGACCCGTCATCGGCCATGTCGGCGTTCATCGGCAAGCTGAGCGAGGCGCGTCTCGATGTCCTGAGGGCACGCGACGAGCGCGACGCGGTACGCAAGGAGAACGCCCAGATCAAGGCGCTGTTGTCCGCGTACATGGACGGCATCAGCGTGCGGGACGACAGCGTCGACGGCGAGAACGCCCTGCTGATCGTCAACGGGCGCGTCAACGTGCGCGAAGTGTCGCGCGCCCCGAGACAGTACCGACGGCCGCCCATCGTCGAAGGCGCCAACGTCGCGCGCCTCTACGTCGCGCATGCTGCCTCCTAAACCAAATACACAAACCCTACTCTGGTTGCATGCAACCCTGGACCATGGTACATGTCCCGATTCCCGAGGAGAGCAAAGTAGGTAGACCTCGACACGCGAAGGCAGGGTCGGCATTGGGATTCGTTGCAGGGCATGGTAATTCGGGCGGTGCCTTCATCCATCATCGTGTACTCTGCTAAGAACCGGATGGCGCGCAATTAGGACGAGTTCCATCGCCTGTCATCCTGTTGGTGCCGGATCATTCGGACGTACGTTCTTGTAGCAACCTCGCCGCAAACGGTAGGATTGTTGGTGGGGCGCGGGCGGCGATCGGGACGCGGCGGCGACGACGATGGCACCCAGTATCAGTCCTCATCCCCCTCTTTGCGACTGGCAATCCGCAGAGGAGGACATCGAGGTCCCCCTCCCCCATGTAGAGAAGCGTTGGGGCTTCAGTATTCCATGGGCCCAAACGGTTCAGGTTCTTGAGTTTTCATAAACGCAAACCTGCTTGCTCGGGCTCGAGCACGCTTCTCCGACTGATGAGTGATTACCAGATGATACCGTTGCCGGTGTCGTAAGGGTTTCCAGTTCGGAACCCTGTTGAGGTGTGTTCTTCTGTGAGATCCACGCCGGCGAGTGCTCATGGGCCTCATCGCGGGTTCCCTATTGCGCCGTACCGCTGCGGATATGCTCCTATCCAAAGGGTAGACCACGCTGACACGTTGGACTTCCCTAGAATGTATTGCCAACTGGGCCAGAGGAGCAGCTGCTCCTCTGGCCCAGATGGCAGCGCAGTCAATACAGTCTGGTAATGCGTCGGAATGCGATATTACGAACAGGGCAGTGATCGATGAGAGTGAAACAGGCCAATGACCTGGGTCGAACGCTTGGTATGAACGCGTGTTTCAACGCGGCGACAGAGATGGCCGCACGCAAAGGACATACCATGGGCGCCGGCAGCATCTTGACGGAGATGTCGCGCTGATGTGGAGGCCGACCACTGGAGAAGATGTCATCTGCTCGCTGCAGTTCACAACAGCTATTCGCTGTTGACACGCTGGATGAAGCATACGACTTTCGAACACGCTCTGGCGACCTGGCTGTCGTTGCGGACGTCCATATCAGCTGTTTGTAACGGGCCTGGGGCATTTCTCGATCTTATGTCAACGCATCCATGTCGCCGACCACGTTCTGTGTGCTCGGGAACTGGCATCGAAAGTTTAGGAAAGGGTTTCGTTTGCCGTTGAAGACGAGGCCGGCTAGGGGCATCGTCCTGCGGTGCAGTGACCACGCCTTCAGCGGGTCGCTCGAATACAACACACTCGGGGCACTGTATTCATCTAGGTACGTTCAACAGAGGATCGCCTCCCCAACTTGCCACACCCTATCGGTACCAGCAATCCAGCATCAGCTATTCTTGTGACCAAGCACTGTGTGTCAGTACCATTTGGGTTGGGGCACGGTGCTGCTGGTATAAACAAAGTAGCCGCTACAGCGGTGGAGGATCGGGAACGTAGTGTGTCGGAACCTGGACGACCACTATACTAGGTTCGCAATGAGGTTGGGAGCGGACCTATCAAATTGCTCAACGTGGTCATATATTTGTCCAGTGTCAGTTCGCGTGTGTCATCGTTTATCGCGAGCTGATGATGCGACGCTTCCTCAAGCGTCCTTCTCCTCGTCCTCTGGATTGATAACAACTTTGGAGCCAGTGTTAGCCAGCAAAGCGCGCCGAATGCTATCGACGAATCGCGATCGGCAAAGCAAGGCCTGCTGGGCGTCGTCCCAACCGAGGCGAAGCTGAGCGCGCACTGTCAGGGACAGGGGCCCTTTGTCGCCAGTGCAGTCGACGACAAAGATATGCAGCACTGGGAACCACTGGTCTTCGTTCATGCTGAGGAAGTTGGAGAGCTGGGTACGGAAGTCCCTCATCGCCGCTGCCGACATTTCAATGGGCACCTGGACCCCGAAATCATTCACAAGAGCACACCACAGCCGACCTGCAGAGTGCCTACCTGGACGCTCACGATGACGATGGCTGAGGACGTTCGACTCAGGTTCGTGAGCGGGCTGTTGGCAAGCTGCTGGTTGACCACAACCCGGAGACTGTTATCATCGCTCCTCAGCGTGGTGGTCAACAGGTTCATTTTCTGGACGATGAATTCGTCTTTGTCGATCCGCAGACGATCGCCAACGTCAAACGGCTGGCATCCAATTAGTCGTCGCATGTCACTGGCTCTGGAAAACGGCGTGGAAGTACCTTCTGAATGAAGATATACATGATCGATACGACCGTTTGCGATATTGGGGTCCCGAACGCGAACGCGAATGAAATCAGGAACGCTGACAGACTCGTCAGGAGCTCGCCGCCACTGCCGCCGTACAGCGTGACGACAATGTAGAGCATTATCAGCCAGAACGCGAACGACGCGACACCGTCAATGACCTGCGACCATCAGTCGGATACAGAACCAAGGGTGCACGATCGGAACCTGGGTTAGATCGTCGAACGTGCTTATACTGGATACAAGCTGGTCCCGGCGAAGCATATAGTTGTCAAGCGCGTCGCGAAATAGCCTGAACGTGATTGGGCGACGCCTGTCGAACTGGACGTATTTGGCAAACATGGCATCGAACGCTGACAGAGCCAGTTTCCTGAGCGACCGTCATTAATTACCCCGACAGATCAGATCCCGTCACGATACCTGTCCCGGAAGAGTCGTTGCCATCCTGCGATGCCAGCAACGCCCTTTGGAGTCTGGGGTGCCGCAACGGCAGTGGAGCGTACGAAGTTATCAAACAGGGCGCGGGCCAGTTCAGGCTGGTCAGTCGGGGATGTAAACACGGCTGCGCTGTTCAGATCGAATACGGCCGTCTTCGAATCGCTGCTGCGAACGTAACGCATTGGCAGAGTGAGCGGCCGAAGAAGACTTTGCCATTGCTGGACAAAGGTCGCCACAGGAGGCAACTGGCTGCGCACCACATCAATGTCTTTGTCGTCTGAGCAGCACATTCGCTGGAGGACGCGACCGAGGGAAACTATCGCTAAAGCTTGTTCAGAGAACCGCTGCTTCCGCCAGCCGTAGACGATGGACTGATGAAGGGCGCGACGCACCATCAAGGTCGTCACCACGATCTGAATGCAGAGGAGCGTTGTGTCGACCAGGGCGCCGACCTTGGTTGTGGACACCATGAGGGCCAGTTTCCAGGCCAGCTGAATGACGAGAACTAGGACACTGACTGAATATGCCGCCGAATGGGTCATGGGCAGCGTTCCATACCAAAGATGGCTGTGCCAAGGAGCGACTTGAACGGGGCGCCGGCGTGGTATCCCAAACGGTTGAGACCGAAGACGACTCCGTATTCGATGAGCATGCAGAGCATGGCCAGAACGACATGCCCTGCTGCCAGTAACGCCCAAACCCAAGCGGGGTTGCTCCAGAACGAGAACGCTGGCGCAGCGAAAACCAAAACGGTCGCCAGCAACAAGAACGTTATCAGCAGGATCGTCAGTGGGCGTTTCAGCGTGCGAACAATGAATGATGGGTCGCGAGCGGCTTCGTCCGTTCGGGCATCGTAGTCCGTGTCAGTCTTCGGGATCTCACGAGGGACATCCGACAAGAGCATGCGCTCGATATCCCCGCTGTCGTCACTGACGTCGGGCTCGTCACCGACGACATCGTTGTCGATCGTGACCGTACTCGTTGCGTTATCGCGGGTGTTGAGGAGTGGCTGTTGCAACTGCATTACAGGAACGTGTCTGACGATGCAGCGCGCCCACAGGTTACCTTACGCGGCTGCGCTGGACCGTTCTCGAACACGGATGCTTGGCGTGATCTCGAACATGGAGTAAAGGCGGACGTTCTCGAACTCCAAGTAAGTGCCGGTACACAAACATGGGGGCAATGCAAGGTTAACGGGTTTGGGAGCAGACGTATTTAGGGGGCACCTGGAGTCAGGACCCTCGGCGGCTGGAGGCGAGTGAACCATGTAGGTAATGACCGCGCCTCAGTCAGTTCCAGTGAAGCGCCGATTGAGTCCATGGAGCGATACCGATCACGATGGTAACCGCCTTCTGGAGTTCGTCCCCCGCGAACAGTGGTATACTGGAAGGCCCAGTTCATCGGCAGCGATTTTTCTGTAGAACTGGTATCCCGGCGGGTCGCTGAGGCGCCCTTTCCTGCTGTGTGCCCTCATGGCGATGTCGGTTTCGTCACGTCACATGTACGATAGCTGGCCTTCATTGAGTTCGTTCTCAGCGACAGGTGCGCAATTTGGGCTGTGCAGATTGATGAAGCGCTCCGAGGCCGAGAATTGTCCCCAGTCAGCCCGGCGACTGACTGGATGCTATGCTTTTACCGCCAAACGATTCGGCATGGCTATGCCAGTACATCTACCCGAAGAGAACAGCATCGCCTGGTCCGAATCAGCAGCCTGCAGACACCAGATTCGACCTTTGATTGCCGGGCTCTTGACAAGGACAGACGATAGAATGCCTGCGGTTTGGTTGCTCATAACACGGTTTGGGAGCCGGATACGGTTAGTGGCTCTTGAGTTGCCAGCATACGTTACAGTAGGTGTATTGCAAGGTCGTCAGGTCAGCCAGTGCGACCTCCTATCCTGCAGCAACAGAGTCGTCCGGATAATGATCCGGAACAGCGGGGCGGGGACCTGGCATCTGACGCGCTTGTTCCAATTGGCGATTCCTAACGGGCATGGAGTCAGAGATAGAGGTAACGCAGCAGGAGGGGGTCGTCAGCCCCCATGAACAGGGCTGTTGCTACGGGTCTGGTAAACTCCTTGGCGAAAGGCATCTGCCCAGCCGATATATGTCGGATGAGTAAGAGGCGTGCCAGATCTCGTAGCAACTCCCTATTCAGGTTGACTGCAAACCCAGCCTGAGCAGCACGTACCTGTCGAGGAGATGCCGTATGCGCTTGAATAACGTGTCGGATGCACTGCCAGCCTCAGCAAATGGCAGCCGCAGCATGGTCAAGGTGCTGTTCGCCTCGAGAGCTTCACTGATCTGGTACCAATTGAGAGAGTCACTCCAGGTGCAGCGATACGGAAAACCCCCCGGCTTACGCGTTCCAATCCGACATCCGTTATGGGGTTCGCATTGACGTCGAGTTCAGTGAGGACGCAATTCTGCACCAGCATGCTGGCTAGGGCCGCAGCGCCATCTGCTGTTATCCTATTCCTGGACAGATCCAGGAATTGGATGCGGGAGCTCGCCGACGACAACGTCTGAGCAAGCGCGCGGGTGCCGCTCGCTTTAATTCGGTTGCCGCTCAACGATAGCATTTCGAGGCAGGCGCCATTAAGACGTCGTGCGATCTCGCACATCTCCTCGTCAGGTATCAAGTTATCGTTTAGCTCGAGACAGGTCAACTGTAATACAATCAGAAGCCATCGTAATGGGCCTCAACACACGGATTTGCCAACGTACGCCGGACAGCCGAACGCCATCAATGAAGGTGCAGAAAGTAGCCCTGGAGAGATAGTCGCGATTGTCGTTTAGAGTGAGCTTGCGCAGGTTCGCTGCCTGACGCAGGGCACGACCCAGCGCGGAGAGCCCCGTTTCCCCGAGTGACACCTGAGCACGAACGTTAGAATACATGTAGCATCGACGACGGGATGCGCATTGGTACACGGTCCAGGTCAAGTGACACAAGCCCCCGGAGATGATGGGATAACCGGATAACGTCCGCTGCATGAAGAACGTTGCTGTGCAGCGACAGCCTCGAAATGGCGTCCGGCCGTCGCCTCATGAACTCACACAGTTCCCGTATCGATTCCGACGTCAGGCCCATATCACCTATCGCGGATATCAATCGCAACCCACATCCTCGGGTGGCGCGGGCACCAACCGAGAAGCACAGTCACGCCCGGCGCCGAATCGTCGACCGCGTCCAGCACCTCATCCATGCCGGCATCCTTCCGCCCGCGGAAATCCAGCATTGCCCTTCGCGCGCCGGATCGCGACGTGCCCGACCGTGACGCAGCAGCTGACCCGCGGCGCGACACGGATAACCCCATGGCGAACTCCTCACGGGCAGCTGCAGTGCAACAGCTGCAACCGCCCGCAGTTCGTTGATGGTCAATAAATAGCAACCGGCAGCCGATCGGTGCAACAGGACGTTTGGGTCATTTCGCGGCCGTCACAATTTTGACACCGCGTCCGTCGTTGTTGCCACGGTGGCAGCCGGTAGCCGCTTTATATCAAGTATCGCGGCCGCGACGCTGATCGGCCGACGTTGGTCGTCGTGCTCGACCGGCTGTGGATGTCTCCCCGCAGGGACGCGCTGGTGGCAGTACGTCGATGATGACGGGACGGCAGCGTCACAAGTCGTTGAACGACGGCGGTGATGTGGGCCCGCGCGCGACAACCCGACCTGCTGTAGGGAAGTCCCGCAACGAACGCCAATCCATTGCGATCCCACCACTCCCACGTGAGGTCGTTGGCTACCTGTACAGGGACTGAATGCTGATATCTGGCCGGAACAGCGACGAACTATCAGGAGACACTCGTCATGGACGTTGCCGATGCGAGAATATCTGTCGTCATTCCGTTGAACCCGGCTCCCTCGAGTTCGTACCTTGCGTACTACCTTGTTTCCATTCGTCTGACTGCCGGTCTGCAGGCATCTCCCCCGAGTCGGTGCTTGAAATGCTCGACGACCCGGCGCGCTCCCGCTCGTATCTCGTCCACGGCGAGGTCGTGGCCGTATTCGTTCGGCTGTCGAAGGATCTGATCCAGGAACGTGGATGGTCGAGCTCGACTGTGCCCCGTCTTGCCTTCGACATTGTCCCGGATAGTTCAGCGACGCCTTCGCCTATTGTCGGACGGTACTACAGCGCTCTGGACGAACCACCAAAGAGAATCGACACGCCTGTGCCCATCGTATTACCTGATGGATCCGTTTGCGCTCGAGTGGACGTGACAGTGGGCGAGACGAGCAGTCGTCGCCTGGACGTCTATATTCGCGTTGCCGAGCCGTCACCGTTGGATTACTTATTGGAGGTCGACCTGAACGATTCGGCAGCGCTTCGCGATCCTTCGCCTGCCTACAAGGCGATGGAGGCGTTTTCCAGACATGAACGCCATCTAGAAGGTAATTGGGGTTGCTCTCTGCAGGCACCGGTCAGTAACTGCTCCATAGGGCTAACCTGCGAAAGGCTGTGGGCATCCCTGAACGTCCAGGTGCTGGAGCCCCTACAGGTTGGCTGGCACAGAACATTCGTCGGCGAAGACGTGTACTGGTCTGTCCGCATACGGAACCGGATGCCAGGGGAATCGATCATCGTGACCCGCGTCGATTTGCTGTTTGCAGAACCAGCTAGCAGCATTTTGATCGAGCAGGAGCGCCTTCCCCTCACCGTTGGCACCCATGAAACGCATTCGTTTATGCTGACCACGAGTGCTCAAGAGACGCCATTGTTAACACTGACGATGACGACAGCCGTCCTTGCACAGCCGCTCGTATTTCAATGCGAAATGCTGTCTCCTGCACCTTTGGACACTCCGCTGCGTCTTGTCATTGATTGCCCGCCACCTATCCCCAACTTTGACACATTCTCTGTATCCATCACGGTCGTCAACGTCGGCAGCGTGACCGGTGATCTTGAAGTCGTCAGTGAATCGGATCGGAATGTCACTGGGGACGATAGTCTCAGACCGATCCTGAACTTGGACAAGTCTGCACGGCTCGGTACTATCCCTCCGGGTGGATCTCGTACTGTGTGTTTGCATTTCCTCGCGCTTCGTGAAGGTCTGGTCGAAATCCCCAGCATCGTTGTTCGAACCGTTGACGGAACACGCGTCTTCCGATGCCACCATCCTGTTTACGCCCTTGTCGTCCCGCAAGGTGATTCATCTAACAGGCCCAGCCCCAATGGACGAAACTAGAGGAATTTCCGTGAGGCGTACCAGCTCTGCCCAGGTCGTTCAAACTCCTAGTGAACGACATTGTCAAGCAATGCGCTGGCATTTGTTTCGCTTTGGGGTCCGCGTTCTCTAATATATTATAACACCACCAGAGTTGCTCGTCTCAAACCGTAACGTTGTCGAGTATTCCGAGCTCCGGACATAGAGCATGCAGGCCCGCCGCCACACAAGCCGCAATCACCTCATACGCTTGGCTCGAACACACGGTGACGCGCTCCGAGGTCGGCACGATTGCGTTCGTGATCGGTATGCTCGCAGAGATAAAGGAGACGGCTGAGCAACAACGACGAACTTCTCCTTAATGAAATCTAGAAAGCGCTGCTTGTAGCGAACGGGTTCGATGATGGTCGGCGCGGTCGGGACGGTACGAAGAAGTCGCCCGAACGTCTTAACTTGGCTCTCAAGCCTGCGTTCCAGTGTATACCGAGTGAAGTAGTCGATTAGAGCGACGCGAATCTCTGCGGACCTGTCGTCGATCGCGACAAGCAGGGAGTAGTCCATAATCTCCTGCCCGCAGAGAAACTCGCAATCAGCGGCCAGCAACCCATGTAGTTGTTCGGCGTTCTCGCCGGCCACGGGAACGGCAGGCATCACGGCAGTGGAATCAGTGCCTTTCAAGTCGAGCAGCCTCGGTCCTGACATGCCGTACGCCAAGTTGGGCATGACCACCAGATGCAGCGCCTGGTTAATCAATCCAGTGTCCTCCACGGCGAACATGCCGAGCAGAGGAAGAAGCAGTGTGCTTGTTCCACGGGCGCCAATCATCGGAATGAGATCGAGCATGCAACTGAACTCACGTTCTGTGACCACCTTCGTGACTAGCCGATTGTCATCACTCCTATAGAAGACGCCCTTGTGGGGCCGGCTCTCCGGCAGCCAAAGACGCGCTCTCTCAAGACAGGCCACGATATCAATGCCAAACATCCGACATCGTTCTTCCATGAAATGGACATGGTAAGCACGACACTCGAGACCTGACGACAGGCGCACTCTGGCGACGCCACAGCGGTCAACAATGTGGTAGGCAGGCGAGCTCAGAAGACACATAACTGCGGAAAGTGGATACTCCAACGGACAGGGGTCCTCACGGTCGTCGGATTCACCTGGCGATACGGGACACTGGCTAAAGCGCTCCAAGGACATCGATAGTGTGACGACCCGACATTTGAGATCCGACGTAGCTAACGACACTACGAAGGTACCTCGTGCAAAGTGGAGCACGTGGTATTGTGTTGCATCGTGGGAGCATGCTCCACGAGACACGCGTTCGCGCCCGCATGGCCCGCCAGACAGAAGCGTCTGCAGAAGCCATGCGAATGACAGCTGCTGTGACAATTGTGAAAGGCGTTTCACGGGACTGCAACGCTGAGAGCAGTGCCGATGGGAGCAACACGACCAGACCCATGTGACGGAAGGATCGTCGGGGACACTCAGTCCACAAGGTAGTTGCAACCTGTCCACCACAACCTGGCGGGACCCGCATAGGAATCGAGACACTTCACCGTCGACGCCATTCGAAAAGCAGACGTCGTTCAGGTAGCGGCCCAGTGTGCAATCGTTGTCGCCGTAAACCGTAACGGGAGTGCGTTTGAAAATTCTGGCACAGTCAGATATCTCGGAACCGACAAAGGGGGCCATGTCTGGTGAAGACGAGGCAGGAATGGAGACAGCCGAGCCTAAGGGCCGACTCAGGTCGTCATGAGAATAGGTTCGTGACAGACCGGTGGCGGCAGGAGGCACCACAAACTTTAGGCAAGAAAAGGTCGTGAACGTGTCGTCCAAGAAGGAAATTTCTAAGGCACCTCGATGGCAGGCGTAGACGCAATACCGTAGGGTGTACGCGGCATCTTCAGAGGAAAGAGCAATGGTTTTGAACGAATTCCTGTTATCGAGCAATTTCACAAGGCCACAGTTGACGTCGGCAAGAAATAGCTCGGCCACTGATGCTCGAACAACACCTCCAAGGTTACCCGATACAATCTCGCACATAAGGCGCCTCGTGACTCCAGGTATTCCAAGGAATTGAACCGAATGGGCAATATCGCGTTCGTCAAGGTGACGAACAACAGTAATTCCACTGTCGAGCAATAGAAGGACCACGTCGCGCGGTATAACGACACCGTGTGCGCACAGGATAACGTCGACGCCGATAGCGATGATAGAAGCAGCAACAGCTTGGCACCAACTCGTTCCCTCTCGCATGAGGTGCCGGAACGAATACGGGCGCTTTGCCGCGTCCGCCACGAGTGATTCGTCCAAGGAGGTCAGCAGAACGATCACGCGAGGCGATTCGACCCGCGTACGCATTCGACGGTGGGCAAGTCTGCGATGAAGAATGAGACCGGGAAATATGGTGCCACGCGGCAACGAAACATCAACGATAACATTGATGCGCTTTGGAGCATCAACCGTCGCAACACATTCGAGAGCAGATGAAGCAATGGAGACAAAGATACGGGCGTCCAGCGACGACGCCGGGGCGCTACAAGCAATATCATGAGCGATCAGGCGCCGAATTTGATCAGACGCGATCAAATCGCTATCGCCTCGGGGCGGCATAACAAGAGCACGCCGACGGGGCCGTTCCTTCTTTCTCAACGACGTCTTATTGTCGATGATGGCGAGTAGCAAAGCGTCGACAACGGATAGGTCGACAGTGCTCGAAGGAGGCGTTCGAAGGCACTGGTCTTCCACCTTTCGACCGTCGTTAGCACGTGGCAGATATCAGCATTACGGACGTAACATACCTTTGGTAATGAATTGTCATCAAGAGGACGGTCGTCTCGATATAGGGAAACGCAGTAGCATGCGTCGCACGAGCGCAGGCGTAACACGCGACGGGACGAGCACGGGTTGCAGAATATCCGGCCGCACCGGCGACAGTGATGGCGCCGCCGTACCCAGGTGAACGCCGCGCCGCATCGCGTGCAGGCGCCCACATCGTCATCTGCCTGCCACTCTACCGCCTCCTGACCGGCATCGGCCATGCATGTGCCCTAAACCGGCAAAGAAATGAGGTGGCCGAGAGTGAGGCAATGTGGCGCGCGTAGCGTCGGAGGCGTTTATTTTTGGATCCCGACTGGAAGCTGTCGCCTGTCGGGCCGAGTGGGGCGCCTCCACCAGTCAGACCTGGGCTGTGCGTCTCACTGGTTGATGATTGGTCACTCTGTGCTGCCATTTGCGATTTTGGAGGGGGACGGGTGGGCAGCGCGTCAAGATGAGTATGACATCGTCGAGCAAGGCGCTGGAGTACATGCTGCTGCGAGAGCCGCCGCAGAATCACCGCCTGACGACGGACCCCGACACGATCGTGACGATCGATGACGAATTTGACGAGGACGCCGCCGAGCTCGAACGGGAGCGAACGCAACCGGTGCGGTTCTGGATTCGACGAAACATCATCCGCGTCACGATCGTCGTTGTGTCCTTTGCGGCCGCTGCTATACTGTTCGCTGTGAATCATAACAGTCAGGAGCGTACGGAGGTCGAGACCATTATTGCCATGTCGGTTGGGGATGCTGGCGCTCGCAGTGCTGGCATGCTGTCTAACGTGTAATGCAGACCCGGGCTCCTAGTGGTGATGATGTTCGCGTCAACTGCAATTGAAGCGCTCCTGGTCAGGATTGCCGACTATTCGAGCCAGGACGCGGCCGACGCCCTACGGTCTCGCTTGCGGTTTGTGTTCTTCTTTGGAATTATGTACCGGTTCATGCTGTGGAAGTGGATGTACCTTCTCGGGATGGGAGACTACGCTGTCGTCGCCGTGCAAATCGCCAAGGCGTCATTCGTCGTGTCGGTCGGCGTTGTCCTGAAACAGCTGCTCTACGGAATCGTGAAGAAGGTTTGACGAGAAATGCCACCTGCGTATACATTCGCTGAATATCGGTGCAGTTCGCTGCTGTGCATGCTCTTGCCACTGATTTGCGCAACATGGGCGCTCTTCAGGATGCGATGTCCATGGTGTGTTGTCCCGATAGTCGGTCACGAGCAGGGATGCTGCGACGCTGGAAAGAGCAGGCTGCAGAGAGGAAATCCTTCAGCGCGCAGTTAGCGGCTGCGCGTAATCGTTCCCTCGTTCTTCCGCTGAAGAACGTTGATGGGGATTGGGTGTTCGATGAGAGTGCGTCGTGCCGCATCGCCAATTCTCTTCAAATGAGGGCTATTGTATTGTCGACGGCTGTACAGATTGAGCTTCAACGGTGGCTCACGGTGGGTACAGGCGCACTCACAGTTGAAGAGGGTGTTCGGCGGGGCGACCGAGATTAACTTTGAACAATGGAAGAAGTGGTTCTCTTCACAGACATCCGCGCATCGTGCATGGACATTGCTGTTCAAGGATCTGCCGGAATCGTCCAATTTGCAGAGCGAGACATTTGTGTGGGCGTTCATTCAGGTCATAGTGCTCTTGCGAGTGTTCGCCATTTCCACTGATTCCCCGTATAGTCTCTCGATCGTCGTATACAGCTGGGCAACAGAATGCTGAATCTCGACAGTCTATTGGGCGTCATCTGCGTCGCCTTTGACACAGGTTCTGGAACCCGTCCCTAGAACTAACCCTTGCCTTCTAACGGGTTTTCAGTATTCTTCATGGCCGTTGGATGTTACATCTCGATCGTTCTTGGATTCAATTTCAGCGCCATGGTCGTCACGTTTGCAACGGCCCTCGCGTCGGTGACGTTTGCTCTCTCCGGAACCCTGACACGCCTGTTCGAGTCAATGGTTTGGGTATTTGCGACCAAGGCGATCGAAGTTGGGGACTCTATTCAGGTATTACGCGGTGTGAGCGTTCATTTGTCTATTCTATGCGCTGATCGTTTTGGGTTGTTCAGATGGATCAGCAGGACTTCGTCGTCGTTGCGATCCGGCTGATGAGCACTGAACTTCGCTCTGGTGACAACCGTGTTTTGATTGTCCCCAACTGGACACTCGCCCAGACGCCCATTTACAACTTGCGCAAGACGAACGCTGCCACAGTCATCAGTAAGTACACCGTCTTCCGTTAATCCAGTGGCATGTTTGACCATTCGACGGGCGATACAGTTAAATTCCAAGTCTCCTACGGATGCTCAAAGGAAGATCTGCTTGCAGTGAAACGGGCGATCGAGGCATTTGTTACTAGGAACCCCGATACGGTAAGGCCTTGTCGAAAGGTCCAACGAGTACGTCTCGCTGAACGGCGTTGGCAGTGGAGACTTCCTGTGGACTTCAGAGTAATGGATCTCCTCGATCAGACGTCGTTGACAGTCACGGGTACGTATTCCCGATACGTCATGCAGAGCCGATCTAACTCGGTTGAATTTACAGCTATTCTACGTCACCGTCTAAATTGGCAGCAGAAGGCAATCATCATGGAGGATAGGTTCGACGTTGTGAGCGGTGGGTTTCTGTTGCGGCTATGGCCCCTCACATTTCCTAACGTAAATTGTGTGCAAACAGAAATTCGGTCGACCATCAACGCGATGAAGATTGGTTACAAAGACCCGGATGCTTACGTAGATGTAAAGCCTCGTCCTTAAGCAGGACGACATGCTCGCTTTCGACTATCGACAGATTTGCGTCACGTTGTCCTTACAATCACGTTTCGAGCAATTGCTATGTCTTGCACAGCGCCTTTCGCGCATTGCTTGACGATTTGCAAGCGTACAGGGAATAGTCGTTGAAGCAGCGGTTGCTCGGAATTCAATGTTCATTTGGATGCCTTTGAGTAATTCCTACTCCTTGCATCAACGATTTTGACCGGCTGCAAATCGTTGCGAACAACAACGTGGGCAGACTTGCCGTACAAACCCTCATTCTGACCATGTTCGTGGAATCCCCTCTTGCCGCAGTCCTATAAGGCACGGGTAAGAGTCGCCAAAGGAAAGGTCCAGTTGGATCAAGAGTGACATGCCTTAATGACGTCCATCCCTTTCCTTGTGATTGAAAAGAATCCGATGTTTTCCTTATAGGACGGGGCCATCACGATCCCAATAGCTTCGTCCAGCTGGCGCTGATAGGAGAACTGCGTATGCAAATCGACGGACGACAGAAAGCACGATTGAGATGGGTGCGTATGGATCCATCCAAGTGTGAACATGTCGTTGCTCAGGGAAAAGTCCAAGAGCTCCATCTCATCGTTCTGCTCAACAGTGTTCGAGGTACCAACCTGCTTCGGTAGGAATATCTGCAGAGTACCAGCTGCCTCAGAAACGACGACCAATATTACGTTCGCAGGCTGACACCGACATGGGTGACGAAGAATTCGTTCTTAATCCGAGGTCCCATCAAGATGCCAAGTGTCTCAACGTCACGCTTGGTATTGGGCTCAGCTATCCTACAAGTCCCGACGTAAGCAACAACCTTTGCGTGCTAATGAGCATTACCGAAGAAACTCCCAGGGCGCATCGCTTGGTATATGCATTCTGCACGGTTCAGACAGGCTCTTCAAGATTTGCGCCTGCGAAGGGGTTGGAGGCGAATGGGCCACGTTCGCTGACCGCCGTCACTTCAGTAACCAGGCCATCAATCATGAGTGGAAACCGTACAGTTTGGACCCTTCGGCATTGTCGTCGTATACGACAATCGAAGGTTGGCAAACGTATCATCAACATCCGAGTCGGTGTTCCCATCCTCCTTAACACACATCTTTCAGGTCTATATACCGACTGTTTCAAAAGGAGCATACCACAGGAGGAGGCGCACTCGGCGCAAGGACCTCTACAGGGCGGGAAGCATCCTCTTCAGGAAGATGATTATTGAATTCGACTCCTGGTTGTTGTGCATCCAATTGCTTCTCTTCGTGAACAGGCTCAGGAAGCGACGACGGAGGCGGCAAGGCAGGATCGGAAGGAGGCGACGGGAGCGGCGTCGGAGCATCGTACCTCTCCTGGAGTATCACAGTGATTTTCTCCAGGTTCGCGATCAGCCCTTCGGCCATGTCCCGATATCGCTGTCGTTCAATCTTCAACTGACGGCCATATTCTGGATTCTTCGGAGCAATCTGGTGTTGTTGCTGAGGACCGACGCAACGAACGGCAGGGCTCAAGGCGGAACTCTACCGTGACGAGGATATTGACGGCACGCATGTAGTACATGTAGGCACGTTCAAGGTTGCCCTCCCGTTCGTCCTGCTCGCCTAGCCGTGCAATCTAAACGGACGTCACCTCCAACGCCAAGACAACATCCAGACGGACGACCTGCGATGACATCTTCCACAACGTCAGCAGCGAGGCGCTTTGCGACGGCGTCACTTCAGCCGCCTTCCTCAGCTGCTCTTTGAATTCGACCCATCGCATCTCGCCCTCATCCAGCACGGGATGCAATGTCGCCAGTCCCCCGGGGCGTGGCCTCCGCCGCCGTCGTCTGCGTCTGACGAGAATCCCGCAGCAAAAACGACGCTCGTCGGCGACGCCATCCGTCGTTATTTTTTGTTCGACTCGGATTGGCCCTCACGTCGGCTCAAGCGCTGCTCCCCCTCTGGATCCAGCTGCCCATCCGTCAGTCGTCGCGCCCGGAACTCCGGCGGCCTCCACCGATGGCGTCGTGGAACTGGAACCCGGACAACGGTAGAGCGTCTGGGGGGCAACTGCTTCGTGAGAACCCGCCTGGTGACGATCGTGGTCAGATCCGAGGAAGCTGGACTGCATGAAGGCGCTGGACCAGCTGTACAGCTGCTACAGTACGTCGGCGACATGCCGCCCGGGTCCGGCCTAACGCGTTCGTATAGCACCTCGTCATCAGTTCCAGCAGATGTACGTCCATGGGCAGACCGATGTGCGGCGTCACGCGTGCGCGCTGGGTATTTATCGGGACTGATACCGTTCGCTGCAGACGTGCTACCGGCAGCTGCACGAGATGATGACCTGCCTTCGCCTGAAGCTGACCAAGTACGACGACGCGAAGGCGCTCCTGCAGCGGGCGTACCCGGAGCGCGACCCCGGCGTCGCCCCCGAACACGTCTGGGAGTTTCGCACCGAACCGCCCGCCCAGTTTCGCGACATCTGACGACTGACCATACAAGACGGGGGTTGAACGCGCGCGCGCGCCATCATGCCGACCTGCGTCAGCGTCTGCCGAACAGGACCGTCGTCGCCATGTCGTCGGCGATGGAACGGATGGCACGCCTTTGGATGTACGTACGTATCGTTTATGTCCAAGCGGCGACGGCGTTGGTGTGATCGCGAACGAACCCTCGCCAGCGCCTGAACCGGACGACCATGACGGCGGCGATGGCGAGGGCGACCAGGGCGCCGGTGACGACGACGGCGACGACGTTGTCCCGCAGCGTATCGTGGAACGCGGCGAGCTTCGTACGCCGTCGTCCACCGTCCGGCGGTACGACGAGCGGCGCCGGGCGGGGTCGGCGTAGCAGGAGCGCAGCGGTGAGCCCAGCAGCGGCCAGGCCCGCTCCTATTCGGAGCGTCGTCGTCGTCGTCGCTGCGATCCGTCGTCGCAGGCGATGGTCCTGCTCGATGACGCGGCGCTGACGTTGACGCCTGGCGGTCAACAGCAGGAGATGACCGCCGCCAACGACAGCAGCGCCAGCGCCGACCGGCAGTAGCGCGTTCGCGGTCGGCAACCACCACCACCTCGTCGCATTGCAACGGTGCAGGCCGACGTCGTCGTCGGTGGCACCGGCTATTGGGTCGAACCGGACCGTCGTACGCGGGCGGTACGCGCGATGGGACGCGGCGCGTCTCCCTGCCCGTCTGACCTCACTGGCGCCAGGTCGCGTTGCCTGTCGACCGGGCGGCGGCGTTGGCGCCGACCGCGTCTTCGATCTGCAACGCGCGTGTCAGACACAGACGAGCGCGGGAACGACGGATTCGATATCGGTACAGGTCCAGGGCGCCGAGCAACGCGGCCAGCTCGTCTACGTCGGCGTCGGCGCACGGGACGACGACATCGCAGCAGGCCAGCACGACGAGGACGGCCAGGGCGACGAGCGCACGTCGTCGGCCTGCAGGCATGGCACGACGGCGCGCTGGCAAGTGACGACCGGGCGCTTGGGCAAACACGTTGCCACCTCCGCCTATTTCCGGACACGCTCCTGCGCTTTTAGATCATCGCACGCCCGCTTCGTGGGTCGCTGCCGATGTGTGATACACTGATCCGGCATTGCCGGTAATGGGCGTGTTGCTGGCGACATGCGACGAACGAACCGGGATAAACGTGGCAATGGCGAGTGCTACCAGAACGAAGCCTTTTCTTGGAGTCGGTGTCACCGCCGACGGACGGTTTATGAGCAGGTTGCCGAGCCGGGCCGGTCAGTACGACAGCGTTGCCAGGTCGAGCCAGTGTGGCCAGGCGCGGTCGGCTTCGTCCAGTTGGGCGCGGTCGGCGCGGATCCGGCGGCACTCGTCCCGCATGGCATCCAGCTGGAGGGCGTCGGCGAGGAACTCGAACCAGCGGAGGCGAATCGTGGACGCCGAATCGCGGGGATAGACCAAGTCGTCGTGGCCGACACGGTGCCCCGGCACAAGGCGAACGTCGCTGTTCGAGGACCTGCTGCCCGGCTGCCCTTCGACGGGTCCTTCTTCCGACGGCTGCTGCGAAGAGGATGTCGCCCGCTCTGCCAGGTCTGGTTTGGCGCCCGCACGCTTGTTCTTCTTCTTCTTCCTCTTCTTCGTCGTCGCCTTCCTGACAGGGGCAACCACCTGGCTGGTGGAGTTCGCCACCGCTTGGACACTCGGAGCGGGCTTCGGCGATGGCGACCGCTGCTGGGGTCTGGGCTGCGACGCGAGCCTGCCCGCGAGGATGCGTGCCAAGCGTCGCGATTTCGACCGCGCCAGGTCCAGCGGTGTGGACCCCGATGCGTCTCGACACGTCGGCGCCGCGCCGGCGTCCATTAGTCGAACGGCGACATCGGTGTGGCCGGACGCACAGGCGATATGCAAGGGAGTCGTTTCGCGATCAACACACGGAACGACCTGGCCAAAGGCGTCCCTGTACAGGAACGACGTCGTCCTGGCGCTCGGGTCGGCACCTGCACCCAGCAGCGCGTCGACCATCTCGAGGTCCCCGTTGAAGGAGGCGATATGCAACGGGGTGACACCGCCCTCGCTGGTAAGGTTCACACATGCCTCATAGGCGATCAGAGCCTGGACGGTCGCAAGAGAGCGGGATTCGACAGCGAGCAGTACAACGGAGCGGCCCCTATCGTCTTGAGCGTTGACGTCGACGACGGTATCGTTCCTGCCAGGGCGGGGTGCGACCAGGACATGGACGCATTCAACGCAGCGACTCAAGACGGCCAGGGCGAGAGGTGTGCGCCCGTCTTCGTCCTTAGCGTTCGCATCCGGCGGGGTCCCCAGTCGCAAGAAGGCATCAATGACGTCAGGACGCTTCATGAGCGCGGCAAAGTGCAGGGCGGAACGCTTCGTCGGTAACGTGCGCGTACCAGGATCAGCGCCGTTGTCAAGCAGGACCTGCACGATACGCAACGGGGCGCGGTTCAGGATGTTGATACAGAGAAGGTTCAATACCTCACCACCCGATCGGCCATGCTGCTCGATCTGGATGTCGGCATAGACCTGACGAAGGTGCGGGTCCGGAATGTCACTGAAGAAGTTGGCAAGGACCGCGTCGTCATCCGACGTCGCGATACTCAGATATTGGTGAAGGACGTTGCGAGTCACGGGATCCATATCACCACTGGCCGATGCCTGTCGCCATGCCAGAACCACGACGAGTGCCGAGAAGACGACCGCTCCCGGCGCCATTACCGTGCAGGTGGGGTGGCAGGATCGCCGCTGCCGGCCTTGGTTTAGGAGGTGCCCTCTACGGTAGTTGCGGCGCCGAACGTTCACGCAGTCCGTGGGGCCTCGACGACAACACCGCCTGGAGGAACGAACGGTTTGGTTTGGCAGACAAGAACACAAGAAACAGCCGGAAGTCGTGCGTACCGCTCAATAATGGGGCCGCAGCCAGATTCCGCATCTGATTCCCATGACGAAGCAGGCGCATGCTGCACCCTACCAATTCCCAGAGCGGCTACACTCAGCAACGTTGGTAGCACCTGCGAATGTTCGTTACGAGCGCGTTATGCGGTCACGCGACGAGTGCAGGAGCCTCGCGATAGGAATCGATATATTGTATAAATATTTGCAACCATACGGGAATAAATACAGTAGAAGTCTCTAAGCAGGCATAACGTCGAGGTTGTCGACCTGGTGTGTCTTGACGAATCTGGCGACAAAGTAAAAGAGGTCATTATGTCGCTGATAGGGGCATATACCGAACGGTCTGAAACCTGAGATTAGGGTGGCGGCCCCTCCACACTTGGACATGCGAGTCGGCGAAGCCACAGTTGGCATGGAGACACATTGTCAGCCCCGTTCGACCTTCGGAGCCAATCGCGGACAGAACCCGGTCGACACAATCCTGAACAGCGTCAGAGCAGCCTCGTTGACGTGCCAATATCGTGTACCGTTGTGATAGCATTGTATGCGAGGTCAAGAGTGAACGGGCGAGAAATTTGCCAAGGCGATGCCTGGCCTTCGAACAGCGCCAAGACGATCTGGTCTTCAAGTTTGCAGTCCACAAGAGACACGAGATTCAGGGCTGATGCCTATTTAAGATTTAACCAATGTTAACGAGCGACCACATCGGACACAATAGCCGACCTGGAGGATGAGTTCCACGAAAGGGATGATGTCTTCCGCTGCTGGTGATAAACCTCTGCAGTGATCCAGGACCAATTTCTCCACCGACGTTGCCTGTAACAGATGGCGACAGAGCTTCGCAGAGTGCCCGTGTCAGAAGGCACGATATTTTGACACATGGTTGCCCAAACAGCCTACAGTGGAGAACGCGTTCGGTGCTAACTGACTTCCGCTGATATCCAGTACAGTCAACCGGCTCGCTGATATCTGAAGAGACGAGGCGAACTCCTCCACAAAAGCCTTGGAAACGAATCGCTGCCCCAGCTGCCACCTCATCCGTCATTACAACATTGCAACAACAACGCCATGACATACGTTCACAACTTGTAGTGCATCGCACCTGGAGATCAGTGCGCCTATGCTTCGGGCATCGATAGACGCGATTGCCGCGACGTTGACGCGAGCGAGAGCCGGCTGTTCGGCTAGTCGAGACAAGAGAGTGGTTGCGTCCACGAGTGGATTACCGTTGACGCGGAAGCATGTGAGAAAGGGCAGCCGGGTGGTATCACCGAGTGAAACAGATCGGATGCAGCAATAACTACATAGACACATGTTAAAGTGAGCGCTCCTGAGGACGGGCATGAGAGGCACCTGATGTCGACGAATTTTAATCGGCCGTTTCTTTCGAAGAAGGAAGCGAATGCCATGACCGGCACATTCCGGAGATCGTTCGCGTGTAGATCAATGGTCTCCAAGTCTGAGCAACGTGAAAGAACGATAGTAGCGCCTTCTGAAGTGATATTCGTGTTGGAAAGTGACAAAACCGACAAGGAAGACAATGCGGGGAGAGCAAGAGACAGGAGCTCAGCACAGCAGTCATCAAAAGCCTGAGCACAAGAATTTGTGAATGGGGCAATTTCATGGCAAGAACGCACGTAGACCAACAGAATTGTCAAAGAGCAGGTCGGTAATGTCGGCCGAGCGGTGGTGAAGTACTTTCACCGACGGTAGCAGCCCTTTGGACCCGGCCAGACAGAATGTCAGATCGATCCTGAAGCACACGATTAGTGTATCCTGGACAAACCCTGCCTTACGTAACGACACCGAACTTTGAAACCGGATCAGCAAGGCGATGACGAACGTCTTCATCAGGCTCGAAGGTTTCGGGGCTTTCTCGACACACTTCATCGTATCGCATTTGCAACGAAACAGCATCCCATTTCTTGACGACAGCAATGAACTCAACGTGGCTTCCTATAGCACCGCGATCAGTAACTAAGCGCCCATCAGGAACAAAACTTGAATACCTGGGCCCATGCATGCCCCTTCAACGAGCGAAACGACCCGGTCACTGGCATCGACAACGGCCAAATTGAAAAGCAGATGCTGAATGACAGGTTTTCGACGCTCGAGCCGAAAGTACCGATCCGCAGCCTCATCAGCAAGCCATTTGATTGTGGAATCCACATCACAGACGACAATGAACGTGTGCGGTTCAATGGCGATTCGCACCGACAGCGACCGGCGTGACGACAACGACGATGATCGTTGGTCCGATTCGCGTGAAACGTTCAGATCAACTGACTGCACCTGTTAACGGATTGACAAATGGGCACACACAACGGATTATGGAGCACGCAAGCGTACCTCCGGGTCACGAATGTCAACGACAGCATCACTGAAGTCTGGAAGAGCACTCTCGGGAGGCAATGGAGCTGATGCATGATGAACGACTCGCTGTCGTTTGAGGCGGCTGTTAGGCTGCGTCCGACCCCGGGACTTGGTAACCGGTCGTTTGAGAGATGGCGGAGCTCGGGCAGCGACCACAATTGCTTCATCGGGTGATTCTTCATCCTCCTCCATATCCTGATACACCACATGAACGACAATGGAACAAATGGGCATCTCCCAAATCGTCCTACCCGTGACGAGCCCGCACCCGAGGACAGAAGTCTGTCCATGTCCTGTTCAATACGATGTGGATCTGCACCATTTTCCCCGCTTCCTCGTTGGAGCTCCAGAAGCGCAAGTTCCATTTGGGTAACCTGCCAGTCTGAATGAACAGCATTGCCTGGAAGGACAGCATGAGGTAGTGACAGGAGAAAGCGCTGGGGATCTCACCACAGAGCGTCGTCTTCAAGCGACGCATTTCTGCTAAGTCGCCGTCGATTTCGACGCGACGAGCCCCGGGAAGTTGCATCTGAGCATACGCCAGCAGGTATAAACACCAGAAGTGGTCTTGGACGGTAGCGTCTGATGGACTGCTCGCATCGGCAATGAGCTCAAGTTGCTGCCGGGCGACGGCGACAACTTGGGAGAATTTCCCAAGCTTGAGCAAAGCGATTGCCCACTTCGACATTGCCGATAGCTGATGGCATCTATTTCATCAAATATCAGACTATATGGGCACTCGAAGCGAAGGCAAAGGAAAACCTGTCAGTGGTTAACGCAACAATGTGTGATGCCTGCGTTGCGACTTCGCTAAAGTTGCTAAGAAACTCGGCAATCTCGAGCATTTCACGCCGGATTGTAAGTTCTCTAGCAGCAGCAAGGACGCCGTCCTGTACCCCATACATCAGCATAACCCATGGCAGAAAGGGCAGCTCCAAACCTGAAGGTTTTGTGACAGCTCGTTAAACTTGAGAATTTCCGATTTAGCCGTGCCGAAATCGGATAGAGCCTGACAATTGCTTTAGACCCCACAAATAGACGGATCTTTGCCATCCACACCTTTTCTGCATCTTCAACCCACACATCGTTTTCTCCAGCCTCTTCCATAAGAAGTCTCAGCTGTCTTCGCACTCGGTCTGCGTCACTCAATCTAACGTACAGTTACCGATCAGAATGCGCTGGAGAGGTACCTGACGAAACGCGACAAGCAACCTGGGATAACCGGCAGAGCAGCGGTAGTGAGCTTGAAGAAGGTTGATCAGGGCTTTAGACCGTTGATCCCTAGTGTCTGGATTTTGGCACTCAATTTGGTCGAAGAACTTTAGAGCGCGCCGAAATTCCGATCGCGCCTCGTGAAAGCTATCGTGAAGTCAGTTATTTGCACCAGATAATAGGGCGTTAGACGTACGATTCGTCAACCAGGTAAGCCTGGCCGAGGCCGTTGCTGCACATTGACGAAAATTCTACAACGAGCTCGTAGTCACAACGCTTCAGCAACGTTTGGGCGGCGCGAAACATCTTCACAGCGCTTTTCACATCGCCCAGATCGGTGCACACGTTTCCCTTCGAACAGTGCGCCGGGCAATCAGCGACAAAGCACCTCTACTCAGAAATGCACGCGTTACAAGATTGTAGAGCGATCTTAGTTTTCCGTCAAGGACTTTCTGGTTCTCCTTCGCGATTTGGTTAATGACATCTAACGACTCGTCCAGGAATGATCTTGCCCGGTTCAGCAATCGGTGGCGAGCCGGTAATTGAAACGGCACTTCAAGAAACTCTTCTGACCTGAAGAAGCTTACCGTCAGCAGCGATATGCATTAATACCAGAGCATAGTGGATGTACCACTGCCATAGCACAGTGCTTATGTCTAATAAAGCCGAATGACGCTCCATAACATCCAATGGGCGCGCGAACCCAAGATACTGAGCGGGGGGTTAGTAGCGACTTCCACATCGGGTCACGTCAAAAGCATGCCTTCTCAGCGTATTCAACAGAGAGTGCCCAGTGTCGTAGTTCACGGTGGCATCGAGAAATACGGGCGCACGCTATCATCTGCCCCTCTTCGCATCTGGCCACAATAGTTAAATTGCGCCAGTTTAGCCATTATCATCGTCCTCACCGGAGAGCAACTTCATACTCAAGCTGCTTCGTGAACTCCTGTAGTGCCTCTGCTGGTCTGTCAGCATTCCACAGCCATTCCCCAATGGCGCGGCAGCAGTCTGCGACTTCGCGAATATCGCCGCTTTTCTTGGCCGTTGCTAATTTCAACCTCTGAGGAGAGCGTAAGAACACGTTTCTACGTTGTCATATAAGCTGACCGCTTGTTCTGGGCTGTTCTCAACGGTGCATAAATCCTGTGGCTTCCCGACCTGTCTGCGAGGTGTTTCCCGGGGACCAACGTGCATTGGATCAACTGCATCTGCAAGGCGGTTATAATGGAAAGAACAACAGGTGACCCTACGTACATAGACGGCGATGAACACTTGTCGGAACCCCATCCTCGTCTGAAGGGACATCTTCAAGAAGCTCGCCTGAACTTTGGCTCGACGTTTCGGATTCCGATTCTTTAGGTCGGGGCCTCGACGACTTGAGTTTAGCCAACCCTCGCTTGGATGGTGACGGCGACCGTGACTCTGTCGGGGACAGCAGTATAATCACTATCTAATACATAGCAATAGTACGCACAACTACAATATACCTTCTTCATATATTCTCGTGTCCCGTGTGGATTGCGCTTCTTCAGGGCGCTCTTCTACGCGTCCCAATATTATATCGCATTTCTATGTTCCTTATGCGCTGATACCATGGTGTTTCTGGGAAGGCTGCTGAGAACTGATTCTGAGTAGCGCCTTTTCAGCGCGAAGCGAAAACCGGTCGCCCACAGGTATGCCAACGCTTGCTCTGATTACTTCTTGAAACGTCTGACAAAGACACTAAGTGGTGCACGAGGATTGAATTGAAACCCGCCCCCCACTTTACCTCCTTAGCCTGAGGTATCAGGTTGTACTTCTCAAAATGCAAACCAAGCTGGTGCATTGCTTGCAGCTGAAGTTCAGGGTGACCGGATAGTTCGTTGATGCAACGTCTGAAAGAGTCTTCGATTTCGTTTGGAGGAATGAAAACAGCGTCCTCATCCCTAGTGATATCAAACTCATTCTCGAGCGTGTCGACCTTAAACCAATCAGACGCATCCCGAACGACATTCCAACAATGCACAGTACCCGCTCCATCCACGCTTCATGCCGAAGTGATAAGTCATCCAGGTCGAACCGGAGAATTTCATCGTATATATGCACGGCGGAAGAATGCATGTCGCGTGTGCGAAGTGCAAGTGCCAGCTCAAGTTTTGAAGATCTATGGCTAAGAAACCATCAGCAGTGCAACAGCATTTGCGAGCAAGCGTTCATACGGGTCTAGCTCGTCTTGGATCTCCTCTATCTTGCTTACGTATTCTTCGTAAATATCGGCGTTGTCTTTGCTGACGGTTATCAGCTGCACGCATGGTACACAGGTTAGTCGTCATCGAAACGTTGATGCATTAGTGCATTACCGATTTCAGCTCCGCAATGGCGTCAGCAAACCTGAAGTGCTCCAGCAGGAATTCCGCCAAACGAGTCCGAGCGGGAACTCGATATTCAGCGCCGCGAACCGACCTTAACACAGACTCGGCCTCATCGCTGTATTGCTCCCCCATGTTGGAAAGAAGGACGCCTTTGTCGAAAAGGATTCTGATTCAAAAGGCGTTGAGAAGTCGGATATATAGATGCAATGGTTCGCCAGACTGGTTACAAAGGTCAAACTGCTCAGCGCCAGAGTGCAGTGAGCCCGGCACGAACCTGGAGAACGATAATGAGAGGGCCACATGTCATGCAATGCAGCGTTACTGATTACGTCGGGTGCGTGCGTATGAACTCGTCGAAGAGCGCAATAGCTTCGGTCGGATCAACGCCACTCGCTCCATCAACAATAAACTCAAACGAGCAATAGTACTGCAGAGAACCAGGCGTCAGATTAACGCTCAGCATACAGGCCCAGAATGCCTTACATCAGCAATGGCCTCCCCGAGCTGGAAAATTCCCTTGGATAGGTCATCCTTGTCATCGTCGCTGCTGACGTGGGATCGAACTCGACCTCTCATAAGGTCAACGTATTCTCGAAGGTACTGAATGGCCAGCTTTGCATCTCCCTTTCGTTTCCGAAGGTTATACGCCACACCAACTAGGTCCAAGTCAACACGATCACTATAGCGGAGGTGTGTCCAGCGAATACGATTGAGAAGCGAGTAGCCGTACTCCTGCCGAGAGGCGGGACAGTCACCCGACAAGCGCTTCGCGACCTCGTAGGCCTCTAGCCAGGCTTTCAAGCATTCATCGATGCGGGACTCCTTCACAGACTCATTCGTATCCTCGTCCTCGAATTCGGCTTGATATGCAAGGCCCAGGAATCGGAATGCTCTCGCGATATCAGCCGACGCCTACGTAAGTCATCAGCGATGTGAGCCCATCCATCCCTACATACGACGCAACTAGCCTGATCCGTCTTCCTGGCGAACACCAGCTGTTCTTTGTGCAGGGTTGCCGACTGAGAGTACCGGCCGAGCTCCCTGGCCAGCACGCCTGCCTCGTTGGCGTACGACTCGGCGTTCAGCCAGTCACCGACCGCCGCGGCTCGCTCCATCTGTCGCTGCAGGCGCGCCAGATCCTGCACTGACGACATGGTCGTGCAACTACCGTATTACAGGTCGGCCCAGAAGCGAGTACTGCCGAAATGGGTTGGAGACGGACGACGGAGGACCCCCGTCTCGGTAGTCCGCGGGCCACACCGCCGCAGTCGGCGTCGTCACGTGTTGCTGTATTGCAATGAGATTTGCTCCAATGAGGTTTGCTCCTACATCAGATGGCATCGGTGTAACGGGGTCGGCCCCATCGGCACTCTTACGCAGGGGGGACATGCCGTTCGTCATCACCGGGGGTTCTGACTGCAGATGAGGGCGTCTACACACACCGCATGGGCAACTGCCAAGCGTAGCGCTCCCGAGGACGTTGCGTTCCCCCGCCCGGAATGTCGGGAGGTGGTCGGCGCTGTCGATTCGATTCGCAAGGCATACACGGAATGTCGAACACCAACGCGTCCGTGTCAGCGTCAGGCGCGACCTCGGCTGACGCATTCACGAACATGGTCACTTCGCCTGCTCGTTCATGCGCGCGATGCTCTCGACCACCGCATCTTACGAATATGGTCGACGAGGTGGGCCACCTCCCGACACTCCACGTATGCCTGGGAACGTTTTACGTGCTTGGCGGATGTGTGGAAGCGCCATGCGGGGCAGTTACCCTTGCGGTGGATCGTCTGTCGCTAATGCCTTCATCTGCACTCGGAACCCGATTCATTGTCAGTGGCCAGCGCAGCCCCGGCGTCATTCGAATGATTTACTCATCGAGACTGAGGGTGTCCTTGATCGTTGGCCGTTTGGGTAGGAGCACTCGTTTGCACTTGAGGTGCCCCCGCCGCAGAGTTTTGACGGCGGCACGTCCCTTCGATCTTCCCGTCCATGGAATCGCTAGCCCAGCACGTTGGTACGCAAGCTAATTTCCTCATTGTCATCGGCAACGTCAAGGGTCTCCTGTGTGGCCCCGAGTCGGTATGCGAGCAACGTCTGGACCCGTCTGACCAGTGTGCGCTCATCTCGACTCTGCGTCAAGGTGGTCTGGTGCTCTGCCCATTCGTCGAGTTCGCCCGATACGCTGCTGTCGACGAGCGCCAGGCGCCCGACCGACGACGGCGCCGTCACTTGGCAAGAACCGTTCGGCACCAAATGCACGCTCGTCAAGCAGCCGGGTGCCTCAGTGTACGAGAGAAAGCGTAGGGCCCTTCGCTGCCCTGCCCACTTATAATCTGATACGCTCGGCAGTGCTGACGTTCCGCGTCAACATCGACACCGATACCAACAAGTGGTGGGAAGGACGAATCGACGTGGCAGAAGCTGTCAAGCGGGGCTCGGTTTGTTATGACGTGCCGCTTGATCTGTGTCTGGAACGGGCTCCAGGTCGCGCGAAGGGCAACAAATCACGCGGCAACCGACGGTTTCTGCAATCTGATTCGCCACCGATGTTGTCAGTCAGTGTCGAATGCGTCTTTTATGGAGAAGAAGGCGAAGTTCAGCAACAAGGCCCTGCACCTGCCCTCGTGGACGCCTTCAGTGGCGAGGAGGGGCGCACGGACGACGACACGTTGACAGCACCGCTCCTCCCTGACAAAACGGAATCGAACGCGGCTGAAGATGAAACGATGGCGCCTACGACTAACACGTGGTGGACTGTCTGGAGGAGTTGCTGCGGCTGTGTCGTTCCTGACCCATCTGAAACGATTGAAGCCTCACCTAACGAATCGTAAACGGATGCTCTATTCGACGATATCATCAGCATCGTCATCCATGCCCTTCAACACAGTCTGCAGCCATTCCTGCGTTCTTGCCGACGTTCTCCTCGACGCTAACTGGATCAGGTCGCCCGGCACCGACCCGGTGACCGTTGCCAGGCTCTCTTCCGGCTTGCTCTTCTTCCTGTTCTTGGCCCAGGTCGCCGACAGTTCCTTCACTGCATCTTCGATGAGGTAGGGACCGGCGACGATCGCGGCCAATGGTAGCCAGATCAGCAGCAGGAACACGGCGAACGAAACCAGCTCAGTTTGCTTGTGCTCGGGAGTCATCGTTCGCTTCATTGAATTACACTTCGAGCACTGCACAACGCATCGTCGAGGAAGCAGACGGAGCGATTGCAGAAGGCCGCCTGAATATATACGTCGTGTTAGTTTGGCTGATAGGCATGGGCCCACTTCGCGGGACCTTGGATGGACTTCATCCATTGGAGAACGACCTGGGCGTCATCGCGGCCGGTTCGGGCGACGTTAACGCTCAAGCAGCGCTTACAGATCCACTCGGGAGACATTGTCGCTTGGTCCGCTTCGAACTCGAACGCGCTGCCGACCTCGTCGTCGAGCTCTGATGCGCCTTTCTCCTTGATGACGTCCAGCTTCCGGCTCATCTGCACCTGAGATCGGTGCCGGTTCACATTCAATTTGCGCATCGTATAACGGCAGCAGGCGCCTATCGCAGTGCACAGATAGACGATCGTATTGAATGGAGGTGGCAGGATGCCGTCGTCCTGGTGGACGTCCCATACCACTTCCGACCTGCCCAAATTAAGTCAGCGATATTCGCGAGAGCAGGGGAAGAACCCCGACTGCCTCACCATGACAGGTGAAACTCTCTCCCACTCTGTTCACGCCGCGACGCGTACGTATCCGCCTGTGGCATCATTAGCCGGATGCAGAGAGCAGACACACGGCAGGCAACGTACCATCATGGCAATCAGCAGGTTCACGAGGACAACTGGGATCGAGCTTCATCAAACTCCCGAACGGATTACAGTATACGCGAGGGCGCTCGTTACCAAGGGCGACAAACAGGAACAGGGACAGCAGCACTTGGCCTAGATGACGCTGCCCATCCGGAAGACCAGCAAACGCACTGAAGTCAAACTCTGCAGAAAACGCTCTGTTTGAGCGACCAGGGCCAAACCCCTGAAGGGCAACTGCGACGTACGGCCGAGCGCTGACTGGTACAACGTGAACATGGCCCTGGGAATGGTCGCGTACCCGCCGACAGCGTTCCCCACCGCGACCGACAAGGATATACCAAACCTAGGAGCACGGTTAGCAACGTGGTTCCGCCGCTGATAGGGATACCGGAGTACCCCATGATGGTAACGAAAAGGAGCAGGAGGAAGACCAGGATGTCACGAGCGAAGGAATTCAGCATTCTGGTTAGGATGCCGATGGAGGGGCAGACAGTACATGCACTCGCGAGACGCATCCACAAGGCGACGGATACGACGCTGGTCATGACGTCAGCGGCCTGTGTCCGACCAGTCACAATCCGCTCGGCCATTCTCATCCTCCCTATCAGCATACGGTCTGTGAGGCCGGCGACACAGACGGCGCTGATGCGTGCGCTATTCTCCAGATAGCATTCAACGTGAACGCCGCCCAGCCTATTACGTCCATCTGGTGCCACCCCGACGACACGTATTTCCTAGCACCCAGCCGGGCCGCCTTCATGACCGACCGGACGATGAAGCCCGCCGCGAGGCCCCAGACGGCGATCTCCCACGCCGATACCGTGCCCTGGCACAGCAGTCAGCGTTGTCGTCGTCATCGTCATCGTTGTGAACACGCGGACCGACGTTGACGGGGATCCGCCGCGTGCAGACGACTGTGTACAGGACCAGGAACGCCAGCAGGCCGAGCGCGTCCACCAGGAACTGCATGCGCGCGCAGGTGTCAGACACTGCGCGCGCGCGCCGAGTCCCAAAATACATCAACGAACCTTCGCCCGGTTGAGCCGGGCCAGCTTCCACGGGTGGAGCAGGATGAGGTGGTGCAGCGGGATCGAAGGGCCCCGATGTCCGGGTTCGACGAACGTTGCCTGTTGGAGGTACTGCGGCACCGCCCATACGTTGGCGAGCACGCGGTGCACCATCGGGTCGTTGACGAATGCGACGTTGCCGGTCTGCAGGGCGATGTCGATTGCGCAGACGCCGTCGTCGTCGCAGACCTCCACGGCGACGGCAGCGACATGGTCGCTCATGAGGCTGTTCACCAGGAGGATTGCGAAATCGCTGAAGAACTCGGCGCTCGCTTCGAAGCTTTCCCGTCGGGACAGAGCGGTCCCCGACGCTCGCGTCATGACGTCAGCGGCCTGCAGCGCCGCGATAATTGGGAACGTGCTGCTCGTGACGATCTTCAACGCTAGGTCGTGGGCCTGCACCGGGTCCACATCGACGTGCAGCAGGAACTCGCCCAGAGCCCGAAACGTCTGCGCCTTGTCAGCGTAGCACGCCAGCGTCTGCATCATTTCGAACGCGAGCTCTGTTGGATGGAAATCGTAGACCGCACCTGCAAGCTTCATACGAAACATCAGCCATGGCGAAGCGCGAGTCCGCCCGTCGTGGCTCAACCTGGAAGCAGGTGAAGTGGTCAACGGATCCGTCGAGAGGGCAGGTCGCGTTCATGTTGAACCCGGCCTGGCACATTCGCGCGACGACGTCGATGTCGCCTTCGACAATCAGGCGGTGGCACGCCGTGAGCCAGTCGACGGACGCGAACCGGCCGCTGTCGACGCTGCCGACGATATCGTTGATGGTGACGTCGTCGCCCTTCAGGAAGCACACGAAATCGTTCGCGTGGTCGTTCAGGACGAACAGCGCCCTCGCGTCGGTCTGCAGCATCGACCGGAGCACCAGGTGCGCGTCGTCGTCTGTCTGGCGGGTACGCGGGCGACGGACTGCCTGCGCAGGTGGACGTTCGGTTGCAGCGGCGTGTCCTGCGCCAGCGGTCGACAACCCGCGCAGTTTCACATCCGTCGCCGTCGCCGCCGCCGCTTCATGAATCGTCTCCATGCGAAAGCCGCGTACACGTTCTGGGACGGCCTGCAGTGCCGCGCCTGTGAAGCCTCGTGGGTTCGTGGCTGTCGGGTCCCCACGATCGTCATCGCGGCCCTGGCGGACCTCTGCGAGCCACGACGATGAAGAGCGAGTCGAGACGGCGGGCCTCCATCTCGAAATCGCAATCGGCACGGCGAAATTCCAGTGAGCGTCGCCGGTCCATATCGAGGCACCTATCGTACATGCGACCGGTCAGGGGAACCGTCCCATGCGTCCAGCGGGGGTCTGACGTTGCCGCCGGCAGAATCGCCGCCTGAGTTCGATCGGCAAGGAGATGAGCGTGAAACAGGCGAACCAGTCCATTCATCAGTGGCTCCAGGCTGAGTTCCTTGCGAAAGACTCGCCGTTCCTCGTGTTCCTGTCTCGTCCCAGCGTCGCCGACGCCGACCTGATTAACGCGCTCAGCGCCAGGGAACCCGTCGACTCGATCCGGCAGCGGATCGAGTCGTGCGTCGCACAGCTGAACCGCGACCGTCTTGTCAACAAGCTGATCGTCGACGGTATGCTGGCTGAACTCGGCCTTCTGATCGACGCCGGCGTCTCGGTCGGTCGTCCACGTCGAGTCGGGGTCGTTCAGTTCAGCCACCTGGACCTAGCAGGCGCCCAGTACGACCTGTACCCGTCCGACCGGGCTTTCGACATTGTCCTTTTACTGGCCCAGCACACGCCACGAGCGACGTCACTGCCCGCGCTGGCGTCGCTGATTCGTCATGTCAACCTGACGGCAGACCAGATTGAGGCACTGGCGATGGCCATTGTCTCTGGCAATGCTGACGGGTTCCTGCTGACCACAATCTTGACGTTGGCCAACGTATTGCAGCAGTCCGGCGTCGACGTCGTGTCGCATCGCCAGCGATTGCAGAGGACCGCCACGCGTCTGACCCACGTGGCCACAGGCATCCTGGTCGACATGAAGAGCGACCGACTCGTCTCCATCGCGCTGGAAGCGAAAGACGACGACGGTCAGTCGCCTATCGATGTTGCCCTCCAGACGAACAACGTCACGTTAGTCGGCGCGGTTCCGACCAAACCATCATCAGGTGCTGACCGATGAAACCCCATGCCAGGTTCATATCCAGTGATGTCGTGGTGCGCTTCATGACCAGAGTGTGGACGTCGTCGCGTTGCCTGGACCAACCAGTTGGAACAGCTCGGCTTCACCTTGGCCGATGGGACCCATATCCGCTCTTCAAGTCAAACGTGGTTCGCGTCAGTGTAACGTCACCTGTGGCACAAGGCCACCCTCATGAAGCGCTCGCTGTAGTACGGGATGAGGGTCCTGCTTTACATTGCGTTCGCCGCGTTCGTGTCGTGGTCGGCCTTGGGACGTCTGTCTGCCACCGATCCCATCCGGTGGTTCGAGATCGTCTACTGGGTCGCCGCTATCGGCTTCCTGATCGACAACGTCCAGAGCGCCAATCGCACAGGATGGGCGTCGTTCTTCATGTCCGGATGGCATCAGACCGTTCGACGTGGACTCCCCTCTTGTCGTCATGCGACACTAAGATGGGTTTGCACAGGATGCTCTCGGGTGGGTCGTCATCGTGGCGATTGCATTGTTTCGTGCCGCATCACGAGGCAGTGATGGGTCTTTGATCGCAGGCCAGGTCGCGTTCAATGGCCTGGTCAGCTCCATAGTGCTCATCCTTTGGGTGGGACTTGCCCAGCAATTCGTCCTGATCCCTCCTGTTGGCACGCTGATGCGAACGTTTTCCATGCACGCTCGCTCGCTCGTCACGCTCGTCGTCGTTGCATCCGTCTTCGTTCTCGGGTTCAGCACTGCCCTAGTCGCCACCGGTATGAAAGGCGCAGAACATCACATAATTCTGGGCCTGATGCAGCTGGTCTGGTAGTCGGCGAAGGAGTACCCGAATTTGGAACGTTGCAACGCATCGTGCTGACGCTGTACCGCGGGGCGCTGTCCATGTTCAGTTTCGTGCCATTCACCCAGATGCGCACGGGCGAACCCGCTGTTGGGCAGACTGCATTCGCGATCTACCTCCTGATCATGACGGTCATCGTCTGCAGGACACTTGTAGTCGTAAGCATGGTCAGTTCGCTATCGCGCGCGCGCTGCCTGTCACGCCCCATGAATGCGCGATCGGTTATGCAGAAAAGCACGATCGCGTCGATGAGGGCAACAGCGTTATCAGGGGTCCGCTTCGACTTTGGGAAGACTTGCTGGGACCTGCATCGGAGTTCGTTCGCGCATCGCATCTAACGCCTGCTCTAAGATGACGTCAGGGAATGCCCATTTGCCGCCCCCGTTGAACCTGGTCGTGTATTTAACGTACCCAGTTGTTGCGTTGTTGCTGTGTACCAGACAGCAGTGGACTGGAAGACAGTCGCACGACAAGGGAGCTGACTTGTGGATCTGCTATCATTGCCATCATTGCAATCCGGCCCTGGACGAGGCACATGCCGAAGCGGAACTCAAGAAATGGATCAAGGACGTCGAAGGTCGGCCCCGCTTGACAGGATATTGTGTGGCTGTTTCCCATGCTGATGATAGGAAACGTTTCTGGGGCTCTCGAGTGCCTACCAGCTCGATCCGCCGAACAGTGCCGACGTTGTTCAATGCTGAAACGAACGATAGCGCCTGCAGACCTCACGTGCGTCACGATAGTGTTACAATCATCGTCGGGAAACTGAGCGTCACTTTCAGGCTGGAACGTATTTCGCTCTTCTACTTCATTGTCCTCGTTTGGTAAGAGCGGACCGTGCGACCTGTGAAAGACGTTCACGCATTGCCTCGCCTAGGGTTCCAACTGCGATCGTTCTCGTTATTCCGTTTGGTCTGTGGCAAGCCCTATCGCGCCGACGTGCCCGCGTCAGCAAGTCGCGCGCGCCCATCGCTTCCCCGGGTGCTTTCGTCAAGACGCGATCCCCTGCGGAACAGGACCTCGACAATGCTAGGAGGGCATGGGTTGAGGACGTACATCGCAAATTGCAATCACAGCGTTACCCCAGCAGAGGTGCATAAACACATAGGGACGCCGATACGCACCCAGGGGCGCAATCGACATCGCCTCAGCGTCGCAGTACAGGAGGTATTCCGATCAGGTGAGCAGGGCGATAGCAGAGACGTGGGGATCAGCTCGCAGGTCGGCACTTGGTCCCGTTCAGCACGGACCTTGTCCTGCGCGCCTGACGTGCTCAGTTGCTGGGCAACAGTCGCCGTGGTGAAGTATTCGACCATTGACAGGACTGCCTACTTCTATGCGGTGTGCCCTAACGCTGGTCGCGAATGAGAATGACGTCTCGCATTCCAACAGCGGAGATGTTTAGCAAGACGAATCAGGTGGCCGTTACCAGTTACTTGGAAGCGAGGCGCTTTTCGATAGCGTTGACGGCGACGATGGTCTTGAGGAGAGAGTCAGGAACCAGGCTGATTGATTCGATGCCCTGCTCGATGAGGAACTGCGCCACTTCCGGATAGTCGCTGGGAGCCTGGCCGCAGATTCCAGAGTGCTTCTTGGAGCGCTTGGCCCCCTCGATGGCCCACTTGAGCAAGGTCTGCACACCGGGATCGCGCTCGTCGAACAGGTCGGACACCAAAGCACTATCACGATCGCAGCCCAGCGTCAATTGCGTCTATGTTTCGTCAGTCTCGCGCGCGTGTGATAGTAATCGGGTCCCTTACGAGGTCATTCGACCCGATGGAAAACCCATCGAACAGGGCGAGGAAAGCGTCGATCTGGATGACGTTATTCGGGATTTCACACATAAAGTAGACCTTGAGCCCATTGCTTCCACGAGGTAGTCCTTTCGACGCCATGTATGCCAGGACGTTCTCAGCTTCCTTGACGGTGCGCACGAACGGTATCATGACGATGACGTTCGTTAGGCCCATCTGCTCGCGAACCCGCGCAATGGCAGCGCATTCAAGAGCGAACCCTTCAGCGTAGTTCGGATGCGCGTATCGGGATGCTCCACGCCACCCAATCATTGGGTTCTCCTCTTTCGGCTCGAACGCAGAACCGCCGATCAACTTGGAGTACTCGTTTGTCTTGAAGTCGGACAGGCGCACAACGACGTCTCTTGGATAGAACCCGGCTGCGAGCGTACCAAGCCCTTCCGAAAGGGTCTGAACCATGAAATCTGTGCTCGCATTCAGTGGGTAATCACTAATCGGTAACGCCGTGCATTGCAAAATACCTGCCCCAGACTTGAAGTTCCGCGTCAGACGCTTGATGGTCTCATAATGATCGTTAACGTGGACGACACGCTCGGGGTGTAGCAACGCCATTGGATGAACCTAAAAGCGGTATAAGCTGCGCAACCCATTGTCAGCGTTTACTTGCACAGGACCTTGATGTACTCGTTAATAATAAACCTAGAAATCAGGGGTTCAGAAAACGTGTCAGATCATACGAAATGGGCCACCTACTCCATCCGAGCAAGACCGATACCATCGCACGGAAGGAATGACAAGCTGAACGCGAGTTCAGGGTTTCCCAGGTTGATCATCAACTTCGTCTTCAACTTGGGCATTGCGCCCAGATCAACCGAAACCATCTCGTGTGGAACGATTCCACGATAAACACGTCCTGTTAACCCACGGTCAGGACATTCATTCGTAGGCTCCGGCTATTGCAAGACGTACCAACGTCTCCTTCAGCGCACGAAATCGTGATCGAATCCCCGGTCTTTAACTTGTGAAGAGCATCTTCGGCGCCAACGACGGCAGTGATACCCAGCTCGCGAGCGACAATTGAAGCGTGGCATGTGCGACCTCCACGAGCAGTGATGATGCCTGACGCCATTTTCATGATAGGTTCCCTGTCGCATATCGACCCCGGTAAACTCCCATCCCCTAGCATAGGCGGCTGCCGTCATTGCAGGAAACGTACCAGTCGGGCGTCTATGTGCCAGCAAGTCAGTTATCACAGCGTCCAACCGTGCGTTCAGAAGGTATACCGTGTCGGACACGAGTATCTCTCCCTTAGTGAAGCGCTGAAGCTCCTCCGTACTATGTATGACACGGACCGTTCCTGTCGAGACCTTTGTGCCCACAGCGCGCCCAGTCGTGATGACTTCGAACCCGGAAGCTGAGGAGCCAATTATCAGCAACGGCTGTCTATATTGGACAGACACCGGACGGTCTCACGTTTAATATCGTACTGCTCAATTTTCACCAGGCTCTTTTGTGAGGCGACCGTTTCCGGACGCGATTGAACAATGTAAAGCTTATGGTCGACACCATCTGAGCGGATGATTAGCGATGGACAGAGCAGAAAGAGAAATACTGTGCACCGAGGGCCCATTCGATGTCCATCGGCGACAAATGCCCATTGATGGCCGAATAATGATCCTCGATCTTGATAGCACAATCCGCAAGCTCCATGACTTGCTCATCCGTCAGGCAATAGCTCTCGCGTTCGTTGACCGGTGTTGGGGTGTTCCGCACAGGCTCCCGGGTTGTTCCAAGACTAAACACCATCTTGACCTGAGCGAGACGACCATCAGTCAGCGATCCGCCATCATTCAAGACGCAGTCCACTGACCTGCTTCCTCCCAAGGCGTCGTCGTAAAACAGCACGAGCGCCCTTGCGAAATGTGGGCTTGTGGACGAAAAACTCGTCGGGATCGACATTGCCCAGGACAACGTTCTCGCCCAGGCCGACAGATGCCGTTATGAACACGGCGTCCTTGAAGCCCGTCTCCGTATCGATCGAAAACATCACGCCCGAGCTCGCCAGGTCCGAGCGCACCATCTTCATGACACCTGTCGACAGGAAGACCTTGAAATGGTCAAAGCCTTGATCCATGCGGTAGGAAATCGCACGATCCGTAAACAGAGACGCATTGCATCTAAGACGGGTGAGTAACCAAAGGTACCCCTAGAACGACGGCCGTGTTCGTACCGCTTGATGGCCTGTATCAGCTGCGCCTCGCCGCGTATGTTCAAATACGTGTCATGCTGCCCAGCGAACGAGGCGCTGGGCAAATCTTCAGCAGTGGCTGACGATCGTACGGCAACCGATACGCCAAGGCCGCCTGGACGCAAGCGATAAGCGAGTGAACAACAGCAGGAGGCGATGGGCGAATCGGCGTACTGCTGTCTTCATACTCTGCAGTAAGCTTGCGGTATGCTTCCAAGATTCTCTCCGTGTGCTCAGGCGTCAGCTCGGCCTTGTAGACGATGTCGCGGCACTTCTGCCCGGCAATCGCCAGCTTGTGGACAAAGTCGCTGTCCGACTTGTCCAAAGGGTCCAGTACGGCATGCAATGCGTCCAGATCCTTCCGCGACAACGATGCACGGAACGCGTCGATATGAACCGCGAACCTTCGGAATGGTGAACATCCCAAGTACGCAACAGCGCCCAATGCACCAAGTGCATGCATACCCATTGGGGACACGGACGCCCAGCGGGCGCAGCTGGCGATACATCTCGCCGAGCGATGCATTCTTTCCGCCGACGCTGGCTACGTCCTTCATCGACAGCCGCTCGAAGAATATGGCGACATCGCCTGCATCGACGGTTCACGTTCAGCGCACACGACTTCCGTCCCCGGCGGCCAGCGCCGAACCTGACGCCCCACCCATGGGCGACTCGACCCGGACAGAATAATTCACCAAATGAATGCCAGCAAAATACGGCGAACCCGAACCGCCAAACTCGGAAGGCGTAAATATTCTCTGCGCGCGCGCTCCAGTACCGACCCGAATTTTCAACGGAAAGATCGAGGCGTTTTTCTCGGACCGCTGCTCCTGACCCTGCTCCACATTTCAGTGCCGACGCGTCGTAGCGTGTCGCGTCGTTAGGGCGTCGCGTTGAAGGGCGCCGTGTCGAAAGACGTCCGGTCGTGGGGCACCGCGTCGTAGGGCGTGATCTTGTCGTGGGCCGTGGCGTCGAAGGGCGTCGCGTCGAAGGCGACCTGTCGTTGGCGTCTTGTTGTGGGTCGTCTTGTTGTGGTCGTCTTGTTGTGGGCCTTTGGGTCGTGGGAAGTCATGTAGTGGGTCACCATTTCGAGGGCGCCTTGTTGTTGGGCGTCGCGTCGTGGGGCGCCTGGATGTTGGGCGTCGCATCGTGGGGCGTCTTGTTGTTGGGCGGCGTGTCGTGAGACGTCTTGTTGTGAGGCGCCTTGTTGTTGGGCGACGTGACGTCGTCGGGCAACTTGATTGTGGGCGCCTTGTTGTGGCCCGTCTTGTTGTTGGGCGTCTCCTACTTGACCGTCGCGTCGTGATGGGCCTTGTCGTCGGGCGCCTGTGGTCGGGCGCCTTGTCGACGGGCGCCTTGTAGTCGGGCGCCTTGTCGCCGGGCGCCTTGTAGTCGGGCGCCTTGTCGCCGGGCGCGTAATCGTGCGTTCGGTAGTCGGACGCCTTGTCATCGGGCGCCATGTAGTCGGGCGTCTTGTGGTGCGTTTGGTAGTCTGACGCCTTGTCGTCGGGCGATTGGTAGTCGTGCGCCTCGTCGTCCGGCGTTTGGTAGTCGGGCGCCTCATCGTGAGACGCCTCGTCGTGGGGCATTTCGTGGTCGTCCGGGCCGTGCACAGGCGGTCAACGCAGACCGGGTAGGCCGACGGGCAGGTGCCCTTTGTGCACGACGAATTCGTCACCGACGGCGTGTACGGATGCGCGTCCGACGTCCACCCGTTGAACCTGCCAGCAGAACAGTCAGCATGCCGACAGCCAATCATCAGAGGCAGGGGAGGGGGCGGCACGTACACGCACACGTAGATGTTGTTCGATTTCCCGCATGCGGTCGACGTCTGCTCGCCGCACCCGATGGCCGTCGCCGCATCGTTGACCAGGTTGTTCCAGTCGTCGTAGCAGCCACCGTCAGAGCACGTCAACGTCGAGATCGACTGCGTTCACGGCCACCTCGATTTCTACGCCGCAGGGGGCGCTCCCCATCGTCATTACGGGCACCACGACTGGCGTGGCACGACCCGGTCGATCACGTACCCCAGGGATGAAGTTGCCGGCAAGGATGTCGAGGATGCCCTGCGACCCGTACGACGGCACCTGGGCGTCGGCAATCCAGGTGATACAGTTGGCGCAGGTGGGGCCGGTGCCGCTAAAGGTGCCCGAGTATGATGAGGCGGCGTAGCTGGCCGCCGCCGACGCCAGCGACGCGTCCCATTGCATTTTGACCATCTTCGCCGCCGCCGGCACCACGTTGGCACGCGCGCTGTTCATCAGGTCCAGGATCTGCTGGACGGTGACGCCGGCGATGAACGCCTCCAACCGGGCTGTCAGCAACGTCGCCACCGCCAGCAGCACCCATGCCGACCGCATAGCGCACGTCCCTGCAGGTCGTTGCCAATCTACCTATGCCCCGATCGGCACCCGGCAACCACTCGCGGGTATGCCAGTGCAGCCGACGACCGTACCAAGCGGGTATATGCACGAACAGGTCGCCCTGAGCGTCAGCAGGTCGTTTTGCGGCGCCTCATCAGCAGAAACCCCCACACCAATCCCCTGATTCCTCGCGCCCGCCCAGGGCACTGCGGTGCACGACGACACGTCGTCTTGACTAAAGCATAGTCGGAGAGACTGTCGACCAGTTCTGGCGCCACGGAAATCATCGAACATCAACTACAGTGATTACCGTAATTAGTCTGTATCAGACTAATTAGGTGTTAGCGATTTTAGAGGCTCAACCCTTGATTAGTGTGTATAACACTAAATGCGAATTAACACTATATAGGTGCTGGCATGAATACTGTGATACACACTATTTATTTTCACACGTAATTAGTGTGTATAGGCATACGCAGCGCCGCAGTGCGAGCCAGTCCCCACGGACGCCGCACGTGCTGGCCGCTGAGCCCGCAGGGACCCGGAAATGATTGCACTCTGTTTGTTCACGTGAGATACGCGGATGGCTCCAGCGTCATCGTCACAAGCGTTGTCTGTCTTCTCTGCGTCACCTCTTGCTGCCGCGTTTGCTCGATCGCAGCTGCATCAGCAGCATTGGCAGCCGCATGATCAAGTGCCACGAGAACCGGAACAGCAGCAAGGCGACGGCGCCGAAGAGGAGGTTAGGATTGAAGATGATGATGCAAATGCCCGCAACGACTCGGCACGTAAGAGAAAACTGCAGCACGTCTGTACCCAGCAGTCAAGAATCAGGGTCGTGAAGTGGATGATCGACGACGAAGGTCGTTCCTTAATGTACTTACATAATGAAATTTGAATTTTCATGGTACATTTCGCGTGTATTTACCAGTGTTGTACTATATATACTGAGGTGTGCCAAGAGCACCCGACCCTGAATAGTGTGTATCACACTAATTATGAACTAACACTAATTGCGCATACAGACTAATTACGGTAATCACTGTAGTTCACTGCGCAGAACTGCGGCACAACTCAACCAACTTCAGAGGTCGTTGCGTTTCCTGCCGACAGCACCGGCGATGACCTGCAGCTCGACGAACGAGGCAAATCAGCACGTCGACCATACGTCTGGTAGGCGGGGGCTTCGCCATCTCAAACGCGGTGCCGAACCACACCCAAGCGCCGATGTGGTCGACACCCCTGTGTCCTAGAATCTCCTGTCCCGGCATTCTTAGGGCGCGGCTGTCGTATCCGGTATCTGTTCCGGACGGCGCAGTTTGCGGGGTTGCCGCGGATTGCGCGCACCCAGGCCCGGGCCCTGGAAACTGCGGCGAGCTGGCGCGGGCCGGGCGCCGGGCGCATTCTGCAATTGAAAGCTGCTGCTGGTGCATTCACGAGCGACTTCGACAGTATGGCCCCGCTTTGGAAATCGTACGCATTGTTCTTCGCGTTCCTAGCCGGACGACGCGCTCTCGGCGCCGGTGACGACGTCGACGGCGACGCAGTCGAGACGTACTTTAACATGGATGCGTACGAAGACGCTTATCGATTCTATGATATGACGTCGAACAAGGTGCCCATACCGCACCCACGCTCCGGACATGGTCGCTAATGACATCTGACAGGGATTCAGCGGCATCGGCAACCTGCGCGACGCTGGCGATGTCGATGTGGCGATGTCAACGGCCGGGTCGAGCAGAGGAGATCACAGTCAGGGGGTCGTTGACGAGCAGACAGCATTTTCCATTGGGACCTCTAACGGCGAAGGCAGTGTACTTAACGTCCTCAACATTGATGAGTTACTAGCGTTGCTGTCGAACGACCCCCTGCACAGCCCGCCAACCGCGGGCGACGGGCCGACGCCCAGCTGGGTAATGGCTTCCAACCATAATCCGCTTAGCAGAGTCGACGGAACGAGGGTACCTGATCCAGCGTCGCATGCCATCGATCACCAGCACAGCGGCACGTCAACCTGGGCATCAGCGGACGACCGCAGCTACATGATCGACAGTACTAGGCAGGAGTGGGTATCGGACGGTCAACAGCGGTTCATGCCGACGTCTAACTTTGATGCTGGGGCGACAACGTCCAGCTCGGTCTCGACAGACGTCGACACCGAAGTTGAGTGTGAGCATTGCGGCACGAGGCTGTTGAAGCAAAGCTTACGGCGGCACCAGAAACACAATTGCCCGAAAGTTGCCGTGCGGGCGTTGTCGTATTGCCCAAATTGCCCAAATCACCCCGGGTTCAGCCAGCCCTGCACCCTGCGCAATCACCAGAAACATCATTGCCCGGCACTCGCCGTGCGGACGTTGTCGTATTGCCCAAATTGCCCAAATCACCCCGGGTTCAACCAGCCCCTCGCCCTGCGTAAACACCTGAAACATCATTGCCCGGCACTCGCCGTGCGGACGTTGTCGTATTGCCCAAACTGCCCAAATCACCGCGGGTTCCGCCGCCCCGACTCCATGGATAGACACCTGAAGACCTGCCCTAACAAATTCCTATGACCTCCGTTCTAATGAAGGCACCGGAAGTGGAACTTGTCACCGGCTGGCTGGTGGTGTGTCGCTGGATCGTCTTATCGAACGGCATGGTTCACACGCAACGTCACGTCGCTGCGCGCAGAGCGCCCACATGTTCGGCAGGGGCCACAACAGCAATATGGGTATCGCTGTGAACATCGATCACAGGGCAGTTTGTCGTGTGACGTCGCTTAGTGGTTGTCGGACATCTTGTGCTAGGGCGCCGTGTCGTTGGGCGTCTGCTGGTTGACCGATTAGTTGTTGGGCGTCTTGTGCTTGGGCGTCGTGTCGTTGGTCGCCTGGTGATTGGGCGCCGACGTGTCGTGGGGGGCCTTGTGCTTGGGTGTCGTGTCGTGGGGCGTCTTGTGGTCGGGCGCCGTATTGTAGGGCTTCTGGTGGTCAGACGTCTGGTAGTTGGATGTCGAGACGTGGGGCGTCGTGACGTAGGGCGCCTTGTGGTTCGGCGCCCAGTAGTTGGTCGGCCAGTCGCGGGATGTCATGTGGTTGGACGGTTAGTCGTTGGGCGTCTTGTGGTGTGCCGTCTGGTGGTAGGGCGTCGTGTCGTGGGGCGCCTTGTACACGCTCCCCTGTTGATTGTGTATACCTGACCCGAGGGCTCAACAAGGCACCGCCTCAATAGACCCGCTCCTGTCCCGTGATGCAGTCCTCGATTCTTGATGACGACAGCGCATGTGCCCAGGTGACGCCGTGTCTGGTCAGAAAGGTCAATGGGCGCCGCCGCAGCGATGGATTATGCGGCGGTGTTCTCGAACGTGCCTTCGCGATCCGTCGTCGTGCGTCGGATCGGCGGCGGCGAGGTCGTCGTCCGGGTCACGCCCGACGAGGATGGCATGGTCGTGTCGGTGTTCGATGGCGGGGCGCTGTGGAGCGTCCTCTGCACGTCCGATGTCATGAAGAAACACGTATGGCAATCAGTCAGTGCCTGTCTCGGGCGCTGAACCTGTGTCCAGGTTGAGGATGCGAATCTCACCATCGAATGGGACAAGCTGTTCGACCTGTTCGCCGCTGCGCTATCGAAACCGACTATGCTGTCTGTCAGGTACGCTACCGTTGTGTGAAGAACGGTCCGCTGCACTTGAAGGCAGCCGTCAACACAGCTACGACGACGATAATCGCCTGCGTCTGAACGTCAAGTACGAACTGGCGGAAGGCATTCACGCGACGGCGTTCATCGACCTCGGGAAGCCGATGCCGGCCGCCACCCATTCTGCCCAGCTGCTGGTCTTCGTCGCAGATGGCATCAAAGAGTTCGCAGCTAGGGAGAAAGGTGCAGTGTCCAAGTTGGTCGACTTGGCCCGGTATGGTGCTGACGGTTGCTTCCAGCGTTGCAAGAGCAGTGCAGACGACTGCAGTACGAACTTGACACAGCTCGTCAACTGGTGCTGCCTGTACCGTTGCAGAAGGCAGAACCGGCTGCGTTGAAGCCACATGCTGCGTCGCCGTCGAAAGTTGTTTCCAAGAGGTACTCGCGTAAGGTATGCAACGAGGCGATCAAGACTCAACTGGGTGCCGTCGTAGGAAACCTGTGCTGAAGAAAGCTATCCAGAAACCGAAGCTAAAGTCTGGGTTCTAAAGGCCTCTCATGCCTCGGGTTCGCGTCTCGTAGTATAGGATCGGGTATTGGAGCGACTTCATTAACTGGTCGTTTCGGCGCTGCGGTCTGCCGCTCGCTGAGCTCGATAGCCTACGCCTGTGCTGAGTCCAGCTGATCGGGACGAGCGCCGAAGAGGCGTGGGTCGCGAGACTGGGTGAAGACTGCTGCTGGGCCACCTGTTCATAGCGTCATGAACACGCGTGCGCGTTTGTAACGAGCAGCCGCCTACGGAATCGCATGACAAATCCCTGCGCGACAGCTGTTAGAACAAAGTTTCTAGATGTGTTTGCAAACAGTTGGTGTACCTCTCCACCAAAGCAGAACGTTCCGAGACCTCCACGAATGCCATCAGAACCACAAAGAGTGCGGTGTTAGGTTACCACGTGCATACCTCCAAGGATGCCAATACGGAATCGAGTGCTTTCGTGTGCTGCAAAGAAGAGCCCGTTCTCGACCATGAGCTCCTTTCCTTCAGGGATGTCATGTCTGCCACAAGGTTCAGAACTACCTGCCCATGCACGGTTTCTCTCTTCCGGGATTCACACCTGATAATTTCGCCATACCCGCCTGCGAAGAACACGGCGGGCGACTTCATGTCCTGCGTAGTGACTTTGACCAGGAACATCCCCTCGCCGGCCAACCCACACGCTGAACGGCAATGAGCAGGACAACGAGATCGCTATGTGCATGCGATTACCGCAGAGCCCTGGGAAGCCGGCGCTCACGATACAGCTAGCAACGCGCGTAATCAGGAGATGGCGGCAACTAAGGCATACGATGAATAGGCCGTACTTGTCGGTCCCTGCGACGAATGACTTTTGAGACAGAATCCATCCATTCCCGGGTGTCACTGTAAACGGCAGCTACAGGGCATCAGGGGTACGTTGGTCACGTTTGGCTACTGGGCCCTTACCATGTCGCCTGGCGCTTTGAACCCTGATCACCAACATCGATCTCGTCAGCGACGGTTCCCTCTATATACTGCACGTGGCGTACCCAGGCTGATGTTTCCCTGTCGAGGCCCGCCGAACGTGTTCATACAGCAGCTTTCGCCTACACAGCTGCGTGCACAGCCACCCTTACACCCTTGCGGGCAGTTGGTTTCCACATCAACCGTGGAATCCATCCAGAACATGGCGCCTGCATCTGCCAACACCTGCTCTTCAGGATTAGGCATCTCTGCGGTTTGAACATATTTCCCTGCATATCGGACGCACCTTCTGGTTCGGCTGCAAGGACAAGTTCAAGACCGAGAAGGCTGGCCGCCCTAGCATAAATCCGGTGTCAGAACGCATCGTTATTGCCTTACAGTATGCCGATGCCAACCCGTTATGGTATAGTCGAAAGGCGTTTCAATAAGCTGTTGCTGATCCATGGTAGCCCGCCGGAACCGCCACGCGACGACGCAGGAGATGATTCAAACCCAGGCCCTGTGTCTGTGAGACCGTCCCACTTGAGAGCGGGCCCCGCTACAATTAAAAGTCCCCCTGCTTAGTCCCCCGAAGGCTGCGCTACCGTTGCTGTCTACAACGGCTTCCGCGTTTCAAGATGAATTCGTCGAGCAGTGGTTGCATTGCACCAGCTACAGGCAGGCCGGCAATGTCCTGGTCTCGATTTATGTGAACGGCCGTTGGCGATTCTCGGGAGCGTGAACTCCGAGCCCAAGCCGTTCCAAGAGACGGGCCGCAAAGAGCACCACGGAGACTCCGGACGATGTGTCGCGAGTGTCTCATCGTGCCTATTTCGGTCGCATTGCCACCGGCGGGCGGCGCTTCACCAACTTGCCAAATATAGCAACGGAGCAACCGGGGCGATTACGTTGGCGATGGTTGATCAGCGGGCCGACTGCCTCATTAAGCAAATCATTATTTATCGTACGTATCAATTTGTGTAGACGAATCGAGGGGAATTATGAATAAGATGGCATGCCTGCTGGAGGTCGTTATTATTGCTGTTATGGCCATACTGATGGTCGAAGGCCAGGACGCGAGGTTATCGGAGCGGCACGACTCTGGATTTTCGAAAAGCACTATCGTCGCCCAGGTCGACGCATTTAGGCAGCGTTTCATGTCGGATGGGCTGAAAGAGATCGGGAACGGGGCGTTCGGGAAAGTCTTCAAGACGATCGACATGGTGACAGGCAAGCCTGCCATCGTCAAGGTGACGGAGATCACCGACGATGCGGCGAATGAGGTCGTCATCATGAAGAATGTGCCCAGCCACGAGAATATTATCGGGTTCCTGGACAGTGCGATTGACGTGAACGAGAAGTTCGGGATGCTAATTGCGATGGAGTATGCCCCGAACGGTGCCCTGGATGACAAGCTGCCTCGCGGTCGCAAGAACATCTGCGGTTGGGGTGACAGCCAGGCACGCGAATATTTCATCCAGATCCTGTCTGCCGTGGAATTCCTCCACAAGAACGGAGTGGCTCATTTGGACTTAAAGCCGGACAACATCATGCTCGGACGAGATGGGAAAGTGAAAATTATTGACTTTGGATTGGCGGTCGAACACGACGGAAGTCTCATTGATCCCACCAACAAGGGCACTGCCGATTACCGACCACCGGAGGCGCTGTCAAAGAAGAAGGTGCTGACATCCGGCGAGAAGTTCGATGTCTGGTCGCTGGGCACTATCCTGTACCAAATGTTAGCTGGTCAGATGCCCGAAGCGGACGAGAAGCAATTCAGGAAGAACGGCTGGATGCTGAAGTTCCCCGACTCTTTGGATTTGGTGAAGAACAAGGGCCCGGTCTCCAATATGAACTGCAAACTCTCAGATCACGCGAAGGATCTCCTCGGCAAGATGCTTGTATTCGATCCCGCTCAGCGATTATCCCTTAAGGACGTTCGATCGCATCCCTGGGTTGCCGAACCATAGTATTATATACAGTGCAGTAGAAATTATTTTAACTCCCATCGGACGCGGGTTCATTTCGGTGGTCCAGGCTCGGAAGCGCAACTGTAATTCCTATCCCGAATCCCGCAATCCGGGCCTAGAGACAAAATCCCAGGAAATAACGACAAAGTCACTTCCTGCGACTCTTCGCGGTCGTCGCCAGTGACGTTGCATCGGCATTGGCTTTGGCGCAACCCGGCCAGTGTCCCCGATGGGCGATGGGCGATGACGCCAAAAATAGCAAGCTACGCGGCTGTGACCTGCAAAACCACAATCCTGCTGACGATTGTTCGGGCCGGCTGACCAGCGGACCGTCTCACAAAGCAAATTGTTACCGTTGGAGGAAGACGGGTCGCAAACAATTATGAATGCGACAATGTGCATGGCCGTGGCTGTTGCTGTGGCTGTTGTCGGTAACGTGGTCGCGGTCAAGAACGGGCAAGTAGGGAATATGGAGCGGCGTGACTCTGGATACGCAGACAGCACCAGCATCGCCCAGGTTGACGCGTTCAGGCAACGTTTCATGTCGGAGGGGCTGAAAGAGATCGGGAACGGGGCGTTCGGGAAAGTCTTCAAGACGATCGACATGGTGACAGGCAAGCCTGCCATCGTCAAGGTGACGGAGATCACCAACGACGCGGCGAACGAGGTCGTCATCATGAAACATTTGCCCGACCACCAGAACATTATCGGGTTCCTGGACAGCGTGATTGACGTGGACGAGAAGTTCGGGATGCTAATTGCGATGGAGTACGCCCCGAACGGTGCCCTGGATGACAAGCTGCCTCGAGGTCGCAAGAACATCTGCGGGTGGAGTGACAAACAAGCTCGTGAGTACTTCGTGCAGATCCTGACTGGCGTGGAATTCCTTCACAAGAACGGCGTGGCTCATTTGGACTTGAAACCGGACAACATCATGCTCGGACGCGATGGGAGAGTGAAAATTATTGACTTTGGGTTGGCGGTCAAGCACGACGGCAACCTCATTGATCCGACCATCAAGGGCACTGCCGATTACCGACCACCAGAGGCACTGTCAAAGAAGAAGGTGCTGACATCCGGCGAGAAGTTCGATGTCTGGTCGCTGGGCACTATCCTGTATCAAATGTTAGCTGGCCAGATGCCCGAAGCGGACGAGAAGCAATTCAGGAAGAACGGCTGGATGCTGAAGTTCCCCGACTCGTTGGATTTGACGAAGAACAAGGGCCCGGTCCCCAATATGAACTGCAAACTGACAGCTCAGGCGAAGGCCCTCCTCCACAAGATGCTTGTAGTCGATCCCGCTCAGCGATTATCCCTTAAGGACGTTCGATCACATCCCTGGGTTGCCAAAGCGTAACGCTCTTGCTAGGTATAATGTATTACTCCTATATTATATCAACAGCTGGACATGGGTTACAATCTAGCCGTGAATAGCGAAATCGAGGCTTGTGCTGGTCGGCTTCATGGGCGCCGAGATCCCATCCAGGATGAGCTGCTCGCGGCGTCGGGCGAGGAACGCCTCCCACAGATCTCTATGCTTGGATTTGAAGCGGGCGAACGAGTCCAAGACCATCAGCTGGACAACGGCAGTTGACGCCCGACTGAACACATCGCGACCAATAAGCGTTTCGGGAGACACCTGGTTGCCACGGGAGCTCCTGGCAAACAGTCGTGCATAATGATCGGAAATGTCACTGGACAGGTTGACCTGCAGAGGCGCCGACGACGACAAGTACGTTTCGTAGATGATCGTAGCGTTGTTCCAGCGTTCCGCATGTCCCATCGAGTCGTAATCGATTCGGAACTGTCGCGCTGCGTGCCAGAACTGGAGATGCTCCATGGAGCACTCCTCGATGAGGTGCCGTCGGAAGGCTTCGTACCCTTCCGTCGTGCTCAGGAAGGTCTCGAAGTCCGACTCTTGCACGTCGTTCACAGGTGATGCATTCGGGTAAGCGATAAGGACTGGATGCAGTATAATCCTATCGGAGACGGCACCAGTCAATACAGATGAGTAAGGGCGTGTGACGCAGGTATCCCTACGAGATGAACGTGCCGTTCGTTAGGAGCGCCAGGAACACGTACGATGGGTCAAACATGCTGCCGTACTGTTGTCGCAGGCGCTGACCCAGTGCAACGAACGCGACCAGACACAGCAGGATGATGTAGGACGATATGCGCACGGTCCGTTTCAGGCCATGGACGTCGCTGACCATTCGGATCTTGTACCCGATGGTAAGCCCAATCGCGACGCCTTTCAGTCCGATCAAGTTCCCGATCGACATGACAACATATTCCGGGCTGGAGAACGTCGAGAAGTCTGCGTCGTCGAACACCATCGTCCAGAGCTGGGGGTGCAACGACAGGAACACCAGGACGGCAGCTAACGCGATCGTCTGGTTCGCTACCACAAAGGCTATCCCGAATGCATTGTTGCTGAGCTTCCTCCACAGCAGCAGGTGCTTGTAGTCGGGACATGCCATACCGGTCGGGTACGGTCCATGGAGAGCCTGCACCTGGGTGCACTGAAACGCCAGGTATATCGAGGCGATAACGACGAGCAGGGAGTCGACAATGGCGCTGACCAGAAGCGTGACAATAATCGAGCTGGCCGCAATCGTCAGCCGATTACCGAGGATGACCTGGAAGGGGACCACCGTCGCCAGCGCCATGTTGGACACGGCGAATATCATCAGGAACAGCGGTCGCCGATGCCGAATGGGGTCGCGATCCCTGCACCGGTAGAGCGCACCGATGGTCGCAGCCTGGTACAGGAATTGCACGATGGCAACCGCCCCCCATGCTTGCCGGGCAGTAATCGAGCTAGCGGGCATGTTGAAGCGCAGTCGTGTACACCATGTGATCCGCTAATGTTTAAATTTAGCAAAAGGTACCAGCGAGCACGTTGCCGGGCGGTGCATCCCTAACCGGTCCGGATGTGATTCAGCCATGCCCGATCAGGCTCAGCAGCGTCATAAGGTGGTGATTTATCGGGAAATGCTCGTGCCGCGCTGGGGACCTGGAGCGGGTGCCGGAATCACGCAGGCCTCCAGCAGCGCCAGGATCGTGACGGACAGGCGCACCTGGACGCGCAGCAACGACCGCTGCCCCGCAGGAACAGAACGGCGTTTGCAACGCCAGGAACGCCGTCTCAGTTGTCGACGTCAGGAACCCGGACGTCGCCCGGCAGTCCGTCAGGCGACGCTCGACGAGGTACGCGTACACACCCGGCCGTGCACCCGGCCAGCGACATTTGCAACCAGGCCCGACCGCACGACACGGTGGGTACCCTTTCGCGATCAAACGCGGGAGGGCGTCAGTCGTGACGCGCCCGCCGAAACAACTGCGCCCGTCGTCTGATGGGCGACGACGGCGGCGACGGCATGTTCGTTGTTTATCGGGGCGGCGTCGTGTCCGCCGTCGCCGAGTCGCGTCATGCGTTCCTGCTGGCGGCGCCCCGTGGTATTCTACGTCTGCCAGTGCCACATGGCGAGGAGTAACGTCGTGCGGTGCAACGCAGGGGCGTACACGGTCATGAGGACGACGCAGAACCGGCGGCGCCTGCTGTGTTTCGAGCATCACCTGCAGCGGCTGTCGACGTCGGCCATGGCGATCGGTGCGGATCGGACGCGGGTGGAGCCGGGGCGGCTGGAACGCGATGTGTTGCACGCGATCCGGTCGGCGATGTCGGCGGGTGGGCACGGGGATGACGAGTTGAACGTTGCGGTGGTCGTCGACATGTCTGGAGAGGTGGCCGTGCATCTGTCGATCCTGAAGGAGCGCGAGACGGGAGCGTGTGTTGTCGTGGAGGCGATGAGGGGATCCAGAGCAAAGTACGGCAGCACGAAGGACTCCAAATGGGTCGTCGAACGCCAGGGGCTGCTCGACAGGCGGACGGCGCCTGAGGCGGACGACGTAGTTCTTGTGAACGACGAGGGCGCCGTTCTCGAAGGCCTGTCCAGCAATTTCTTCGTCATCGACGCTGATCAGGTTGTCCAGACGGTAGGCATTTCGCGTGTTATCGATGGGTCAAACGGTTCAAGGGGCGCGGCAGGCTCCAGTTCGGGATGGCGTCCTGGCGGGTTCCATCAGGGAAATCGTCATGCACGTCTGCCGTCAGCATGATATTGGCATTGTGGAGCGGGCGCCATCGTGGTCGAGTCGTTCCAGTTGGTTGGTATCGCGACTCCTCCTACCTCTGCAACGATCTCACACACTGGATTTACGTAGGTTCGGTGCGTTCTTGACGTCGACCTCGCGGCTTGTTCTGCCCATCCACCAAGTCATCGATTCAGTGTCGAAGGATTCGCATGGGCTGCCGCCGCTTGCATTCCCGGCCGTGCATCGGATCATTGACGAAATCTCGCGTCTTGTCTCCGATGCCGCGCACAGCGACGAGTTCAGCCGACAAATCTTCAACAACGGCAACTGTCTCACACAACCGACGAAATCATCGTCATAAACACGCACAACGTCCCGGGTTATAATTCGCATAGGATCTGCTCGACTCCTTGACGTGTGCACATTCGACTGCCGATCGTCGGAAGGTGGACTGTTTACGGCCGTTACCCGATCCTCAAGCATTCATAGCCACTTAGAACACATATAAAACGGTCGCTATCATCGTTACAACGCCAGCAACGTCCTGTTATTGACATAGAGCATCTGCTAATTAAGTTGGGCATGTGGTAGCCGACGACCTGCCTGCACACGACACTCATGTCGGCCACAGCTCGCCATGTGGCTGGGAGCCAAGTTACAAAATTCAAGGTACATCGTCCAAATTGCCGAGGCAAATTGTGAGGCGCTGTTCATAAACGTCATAACATAGTGTGGCGTCTGCTACAGATTCGACCATCTCGTAAACAGTCAGAGAGCGTGAGTTCCTGCCGATTGTCCATATAGGCTGCTGGTTGACATAGGACAAGTGCCTGCGTGAGAATCATCCAATGAGTCTGCGCCTTCTCGGAACATCTTGATCGATACTGGAGCTGCTAGACAAAAGTCTGACACTTGCTCGTACGCCTTTGCGATACACCGATAACCACGACGACGCTGGATGTGCACATCTGAAGGCGAACCCTGCGTTAGCGGCACGCAAGCGTGTATCTGCTGTTATCATTATCGTCTCTCGCAGCTACACGCGTTAGCGAGCGGCGGCAGGCGAAACCGGCAGACGGCCCAGCGTGAGCGTGCCATGCAAAGTCGTCCGCGTCAGTTCGACTTCGGACTGCGGCGTTGCTGATCGAGATGGCGACCCGTGGGAGGCACTCCGTTGGGATCACGTCCGACGGCACCGATGCCGAGTACAGGCAGAAGGTCGCTGGTCACTATAAACAGTCGGCATCGGCGCGGAAGACGCTGCGCCTCCTGCTTCCTGCCGATGTCGTCCTAGGCGTCGCCCTCGCAGCGCTGCGTGCCCGGCCAGGTTCGAAATCGACCATCCCGGTCGCTTCACTGTGCAGATAATTGTATTGCACCAACACAGTCGTCCTTGCCCCGGATCCTGATTACATTCTCATGACCGCTTTCGCTGTAATCGTTGCCGTTCAGTGTTCGTGCCGTCGCATGGTTTCATTACCGCGCGTCCTGACTGCTGATCGACGCAGGCATGGCGTTTGGGGCATCGTTCAAAACGCGATCGGCTGCGGCCGTCGGCGCCTCTGCAATCGGGTCTCTACTATCCGGTGCCGCAATCATTGCGGATGCCACCCTACGTCCGCAAGCGCTTTCGGTCGGCGTTTCGTCACACAGAACCTCTTGCGAACATGCTAACTCGCACCGTTCCAGGTCCTCGACAAGGGCGTGTCCATCGGCACCGGCATCGTCCATGTCGTCGTCGCTTTCGTCTGCCTGCAACTGTCCCGTGCCTTCGCGTCCGCAGCGTCGACCAAGAAATCGACATAAATAAAGCTAAATCACTCGGCCCACTCCTGCGACTGCACGCCGCCGCGTCTACAACACAGTTGACGTTACAGGTCCCGCGTTACGCCGAGTCGCGAATCACCGTCACGGTTCAGTGCGCAGCTGCGAAGCTCCGACTGGTGGGCAGCGTAGCGGGTGGCAGCCATGGCCATGAACTTCATCAAAGGTCTGGAGGGACGCCTGGGGTCGTTCGTCGCCGTCGCTGACGCTGTGACGCGGTTGCGACGGCAGGCGTCGCTGAGTATTGGACGCCGGTGCTGTCGACGTCGCAGTTTCTGGAGGTACCCATCGTTATATCGCCGGTCATCGTGTATCGTTTAACGGCATAATCTCTTCAGAAAGGTGTACTTACGCCTGAAGAATTCGTTATTGCTGGTGACGAGCTCGTTCGACGGTGCCCGTCGTGGGCATGGTAGGTGAGCATATGCCTGGCGTTCGTCGGTTGCTTGACCAGTGTATACAGGGGCACCGATACGTCTAGGAACGCACGACCATTCCTTCCAACGGACAAGCAGTACTTGATCACTCGCAATGGTATCTATGTTGACATTGTAAGAGGTATAATCACTGACGTGCGCTCAAGTTCCTTCAATGCGACGCGCTGATGCGTACGCCATGGAATCGGCAGCCGAAGAAGTCCTGTATGACCCCACGTTTGCATTTATGCACCGCCGACGTCGCTGTTCTCATGATCTGTGCGCCAGGGAGCAAACGGATGCGGATGCTGATGGCTGGGTCGCGACGCATACAGACCGTGTTGAGCAGGACATTCCGGATATTGCCGCGCTTGACTTGAACGCTCCCGAACCCGATATCCAAGTATACGAAGTCAGTATGGCTGGTGCCACCGTCTGGGGGTCATCGCTGAGCTCACGGGTGCAGGAAGATGACCCGTACGCGCTGGACGCCTGCGAAATTGTGGACGCTACCAACGCAAACGTGATACGAACGCGAACGTATGACCTGACGATCAGCTACGACAAGTATTACCAGACGCCCAGAATGTGGCTGTTTGGGTACGATGAGGTACGTGCCAACCAGGACGTCCACTGCGGTTCCATGGCCTAGTTTTCCAATGCGCGATGGATAGAATCGGAATCCCTTGTCGCCAGAGCAGGTTATGGAGGACATTAGCAGCGATCACGCTCATAAGACGGTGACGGTCGAGTCGCATCCCCACATCACCGGGATATCGTGCGCCTCGATCCACCCGTGCAAGCACGCATCTGTCGTGAAAACCATGATGCGGTCGTCGCCAGTCGAAGTCACCGTGTCGTCGTACATGTTCCTGTTCCTGAAATTCATTCAGGGCGTCATCCCGACGATCGAGTACGATTTCACGCCGGATGTGAACGAATAAACTATGCGGGTCGTGCTGTATGACATCGGGAATAACGACGTCCGCTGGGTGCGGAAGGCAGATCTGTCGCCGGAGGCCTTGGACTATAGTTGACCTTGGGCGACTGGGCGACCGGCACTCTCCGCTGGGGATTTCTCAGATCGCTTATCGACACTGGCGTACAGACCTCGTCGTCCACGCCATCGCTGTCGTCTGAGGCGCTATCTCCATCAAGCATTGTCGGTAGACTGGACACCGTCACCTCCTCCTGGTCCTTGCATTCCGGAACGCCTTGGTCAAGCCCAAGCAGGGCGTTCATATCGATCGGGCCGCCCATGTCCAATCGGGCGGTCTCTGTTGTTGCCACCGACGACGAATCATCTGCGTATGGAGACGGCGCAAATGACGCCATGTCTAGAAGGCTGACACACTTCTCAGCGGTTCGAACAGTATCCGGAAATGGAAAGCCGACCTGAGACTGGATCGTCTGCTCGACGAGGTTGCTGACATTTCTCCCGCCTCTGCTGACTATACGCAGCCATGTAAGAGCAACGTTGTTACAAGGCAGTTAGACCTCCGACCTCGGTACTGTTCCTGCGGGTGCCAGCGGAACACGACTTCAGGCGCGTCCCGATCTGGTCCGCTCTGGACAGCAGCTGAGGGCAAACAGTCACGACACTGTCTACCACCGGCAGCCATGAGCGTACATTGCATTTCGTGTCATCGCCGATCTCCGTACTAGCCATGACCCGCTGCCGGTACGTCTGAAGGCGTTCGGCGAGGCGTTCGAGGCCAGCACGGAAGCGCACCGTTTGACGGTCCGCTGCCTGCTCGATTTCGACCATCTTCCTCTGTGCGGTTTCCAGCGTTCTGGGGAACGACGGTCAGGGAACGCGGTGCGTATTGGCCTTGGGGGACGCGTACCGTTTCGCGTTGGCAATGAACGCACTGCCATCGGCGTGCTCCTTGCGCTTCGTCTCGATATCGCTGGACAGGCTAACGGCCGTCCCGTTAAGCGACTGCCACTCATCGAACAGGGCATCGATACGCCTTCGCAAGTCTCGGTTCGCCCATACGGCCTCGTGCAGTTTGACCGCTTCCTGAGTTGCCATCAGGGACGCTGCTGAAAGACAATGGGCGCGTCTCACTACCTTGTCAAGACGGTTTTCGGCCAGGCGGATCCGTCGCCCGACATGGTCGTCGTGTTTCAGGGTTCTCAGCAATCCAATCTGCTGGCGCTGCGAAGCGATCCACCGCTGTCCTGCTTCCATTGCCTCCGCGTTCTCGCGCTCGAACCTACACAACCCACTGCCGTACTTCTGCTTCAGCAACATCACTGCCGCGCTGCTTGACGTTGGCGTCGTTGCCTGACGATCCAACATGTCGTCGATTAATAGCGGTTCAGTCGACGGTACCCGTTGCCAGTAGGCGACCCTGTTAACGACGTTGGCCGACCAGATGATGGTTGCGTCGATGGCCCGCGTCCCACGTAGAAGCGCAACTGGCAACGTGAGGAAGTGTCGCTCGATTCTTGGATCGAGTTCCAGTACAGGGTACGTATGGCGACGGCGTCGGGTCGCAGGCCTGTCGAAGCACCTGCAGGGCCCGGTCCCATGTCCACATTCGACATCCTTCTTCTAGTGGCCGACCTTCGAACGACCCCAGACGTGGCTCCCGCATTGGACATCGCGTCCAAGCTCGTCGATGGGGCGAACCCTATCGAGCTGGCGGCTCCTGATGGCCCGGTGACCATCGCCATCCGGAACGATGTCATCCCTCGCCTCATCGATTGGCTATCCGCCGATGACAATGTCGTCGACCTACCGACCAAAATCAACGCCGCGACGCTGCTGAACCGAATCGCGACGATGTCTGCCACCCAGGCAAGTGCCGTGCGTTCCATGCAATTTCTTGGTCGCACCTGACCGCCAGCTGATGGTCTAGATCGCCGCCGACCACTGCGTCCGCGTCGTGCACCTGCTCGATACTGTCATGTGGGCCATGCAACGAACAGAACTCGCACCGAGCATAGCAGACCCAGAGGACAGAGCGGAGCGGCAACTGCGAAGTAACCGGGACCAGATATCGACCGGCGATGTTCAGCCGTGTCGAAACGAGCTGATCGTCCAGCTCGTTCAGTGCTTGTCGCGATCGGTGTCACAGGGCATCGCGTTCTCGATCCGTATGGAGACCCAGCCGGCCTGTTTCGACGCGTTATTTGAAGTGGTCGCCACCACCGGCGCCGATCTGTCCACAGCGGCCATGGAGCTGGCAATGCTGTTCATCAGCAGCGAGCCGTCCCCGAAGGCCCCGCTGATCGTTTCGTCGCGCTCCACATCGGCACTGGCGATAATCGCCGACAAGCACCCATCCATGGCCGTTCCCGTCATCACCATCCTCAATCGCCTCGGGGATAGCATCGAACAGATCCTCCACGACGACGCCAGCCCCTGCATCCGCGCTGTGCTTCACTCGCTAGCATCATTGCATCACTTCGCCCTGCTGTCCTCTTCCGTCGACTATATCGGCATTGTCGCCCAGTTGTCGTTCTTCGCACCGAACGTTGCCATCCCGCGCGCAACGACGCTGCATACGACCGAGGCCGCCTTAGCGGTCGCTACGCTGGACCGCATCTCGTCGTTCGCACGACCTGGACAGATCTCCATCAGCGAGCTCTGGCGGCTAACCGCCCTCTTTCACTACGCCGACGTACCCGCGTCGGCAACCGTCACCGTCTACCGCGTCCTGCAGCGATTCATCGAGCTGGTCGACGCCCGCAATGCGGACCCGTCGTCGCACGCGTTCCAGAACGCGTTGCTGTCCCTGGCGCGGTCATCGTCATCATCATCGTCGACATCGATCCCGGGCAAGGTGGCCCTGCTGCACATCTGGACGCTGACGCCGCTGCCGTCGACGGCGGCCCTGGCGACGGGCGCGGACTTCGTCGTCGAAGAGCTGCGTGACGGGGCGACGTCGCCCGGGTACGTCGACGCCGTCGCGCGCGTCGCGGGTCGGCTCGGGGCTGCACTGGCGGCTGCCCAGCACGTCAAGGCCCTTGTCAGCGTGGCGTTCGACGAAGAACGCAGCCGGGATGTTCGACTCGTCGCCGCTCGCGTCCTACAGGGCGTCGCGGGCGCGTCCCCGAACGTCCTCATCGACAGCGCGTTCCTGGACGCCGTCATGGACACCGACTGGGCGCCGTTCGACAATCGACACGACCCGGAGTGGCGATCCGTCACGTTGGGTGTCGCCGGCAGCGTCGTCCGCGCGGCGGGTACGGTACGACGCGACGGCTGGCGGCAGAACGGAGAATGACGGAGGTTGACAGGTCCCGAGGCGAACCTTCCCAACGGTCCAAGACTAACCGCCGTCCTGCTGTCATCGTTGGCCAAAGCCGCCAACGTTGCCGTCATGCGTGTCGTAGATGCACTGCTGGACAGCTCGGTGTACCTGGCCGCCGTGTCGTCGCCGACAGGCCCGTTCTATTCGCAGCAGGCGGTGCTGGGCGTTCTGGTTCAGATCGGCAAGCGTACGGACGACGATGGTATCAGCCTTGGCGTCGCCATTGCCGATCGTTTGATCGGGGACGACGTGACGTTGGAGGATCTGATAGCTGGACCCAATGGCGTCCGGGTCATTGCCGAGATCTGCCGAATCTGCAGTAAGGTTGCTGTTGGCGATCGGATAGCACGTCCAGCGGCGTCATCGTTGACGATGAGCGCCCTGGTGCATCGCGCGCTGGTCTTTGCCGATCGCGTAGGGAAGGTTCAAGACGTGGTGGACGGCGACGACAACGTCATGATGACGGCGTTCTACGGCGCCCTGATCGAGAACGTGACACGTTTGGCGAGGAAGGCGGCGTTAGCGCCTGTCGACGCGACACACTGGGCGACCGTAATATCGCAAACCGCCGCCCTCTGGGTGCTCTCGAAAGCCACGACGGTGCGACCCGACGCTGACATCGCTGGCATGATTCGTGTCGCGCTGAGTCTATCGGGCGGTGGCCGCACTGACCTGCCCGCGATCGCCAGCGCGCTCATCGCTGACATCAAGGACGGCGGCCTGATCGCCGACAGCCGGGATCTGCTGGCCACGATCACGCAGGTCCTGCCGGACGCCTCGGTGGCCGACGACGACTCCCTCGTCCTGCTCTGCATCGGCCTTGGGCGCATGGCGGTGTCGAGCGCAACGAGAATGGCCATGATACGAACACGGACGGTGCCCGTGTTGATTCGGCTGCTGAACCCGCAGCAACGGGAGGGTGACGCTCGTCGTCCGGCCCACCACCGCGCCATCAGTGACCTGATGCGGGTGCTGAATCCCGTGCAAGGCGAGCTCGCCCACGCCACTGATCAGGTGGCGACCAGGGCCTGGTACGCCCGCACCGGTCTGCTGTCCATGTCGACGAGGAAAAGCGGGTTCCTCGTGGGCCCACCGCACGCTGAGCCTGTCGACGCCATGACGAGCGTGGGCCACTGTCGGGATCTGTTAACCCGGTCGGGGAACGCGAGCGCAACGGCGCTGGACAGACGGGACGACGATTGCCGTCTGTCCATGCAGGACTGGATCGACGCCGAGTACGACCTGCTCCTCGAGGAGGGACGCCCGCCCCCGCCGTAATAGATACTACAGCATCGAGCCTCAGAATCTGGGTGCCGAATCTGGGGCAGATTTGCACAGCCGGATACGGCCCGCGCGCGATCAGGTCGTATCCAGCGGATCCAGATATTGTCGGTCGATCGCCATTTCATATCCCCAGGCGCGGAAAAGCAATGTCGAAGACGCTGGTTGCCGTTGTTGTTGCTGTTGTGGCTGTCGTGGTGGTGGTCGCCCAACCACCTCCAAACCCAGGTCGTGTGCCACCGGGGCCGCTCACGCCTGAGCCGACACCGGCGCCGACGCCTGCACCGACGCCCGCGCCGACACCCGCTCCAACGCCGGCGCCGACGCCCGCGCCGACCCCAGCACCCACAACCCGAACCTGTGGGCAGACCTACCAGCCGGAGTCGACCTGCCAGACGCCACAATGCCACTGCTCGCACGAGCATTGCAATCGCGGGAAGAGACAGACCCGCAAGTACAGTGAGCACAAGTGCACCCGGAACGACCAGATCCAGACCTGCGTCGCGGTACCGTTTCGTTCATGGCTGGCGCCGCTTCGCTTCCACTGACGATCGATGGCACACACACAGTCCGGTGACATTCACATCACGACGTTCTCTGGGTGCCGACAGGACTTCAGTAGGTGTGCCGAATCGTGCACGTGGTGATGGCATGCTAACGATGTTGCCCAGTGGGCTGGGGATGGTACCCGCTGGTGGTCAACCGCGCGTTCGCCGTCTACGCGCGCCTGTCGCGCGGCGCCTGCTGGGACTACTCGCGCCCGTTCGACAACCACGACCCGGACGACGAGGACCCGGGCTGCTCGCACCTGCACGACGATTTCCACATGTTCCACAAGCAGGTCTCCTGCGCCAACCACTACCGCATCCTCCTGTTCGGATCCGACGTAAGACCATCGGCACACGCGGAACGGGGCACGTCGCCTCACTGACAGCGTCGTCGCAGTTCTCGAGGAACCTGGACAACTGTCATGGATCCGGGGTCGACGCGTTGCTGAACCCGGTCCAGGGCAGCGACGTTCGCGTCATCAACGTGAACTGCCAGAAGAACCAGGTGGCCGCCTGCCTGCTGAAGGAGATCAGCGTGCACAACGGGGACGTCCTCCGGACGCCGCTGACGTTCAGCAGCCACTGGACGTTCTCGCCGAACCCGACCATGGCCTGGTCGTTCTCGCAGGCGAACGACGATGACGACTGGAACCAGGACGCGTCCAAGTGCGGCAAGCACTGCGTCGTGTTGCGCCTGGCGTCGACCGCCTCGTCGTACAAGTCGACCTGCTCGGGCGTCACGATCACGCTCGGCGGCTCGTACTTCAAGGTCACCATGGACGGATCCTGCCTGGACCCAGCGGATGGCGCCGGGTGCACACCGCTGTTCGGCAGGACGCACGGCTTGTGCGGCATGGTGCGGGACGATGGCACGACGGCCGCTGGGCAATGGCATCGCATCGCGCACCACGACCAGGCCCCCCACGACTACTTCCCCTGGCCGGTCCAGTTCGAGTTCGGCGACAACTGCGTCGTCGGCAGCTGGACCGACTACACCGACCTGCTGGACGTGGACTACGCCGACCAGACCGGGTACGAGTACGGCCCGCTGCGCGTCCCGGTCGACAACAGCAACGACATGGCGCGGTACTTCCTCAACGCCCTGGACGGGTCGCCGCTGCGATGCGGGGCCCTGTCGCTCCCGTTCCAAGGTGCGCAGCCGTGATCCTGGGAAGGTCTCGGGCGCCGCAGACTGACCAATTCGCAGGCGTGGCCCAATCGCATGTGTTCACGCGGGCCCCGCTGGACTTCCAGTCGACGCCGTGGCTGGCGGCGTCCCGTCGCTTGCTGTCCGCGAATTCGTCCGGGACTGCATCCGCGGACTCCGCCGTCCTGTCCTGCCCCGACCAGGAAGCGTTCTTCGACGCGCTGAAGCTGTGCGATGGCGCCCTGCTGGACACGTCGACGCTGACGGACGCGGACCTGGCCATGCGCCGCGAATCGCTGCAGACCTGCGTGTACGACCGGTGCAACCAGGCGAGCGTGGCGGCGTCCGTGTCGAACACGTACGCGTTCAACGGCAGCGTCCAGCCGGACTCGTCGTTGCTGCTGCAAGAGGTGCTGGCGATCGCCGGGTCGGTCGTCTTCCTCGTCCTGGTCGCCATCGCCGTCGGCGTCGGCTACTACCGGCACCGGATGACCTCCAAGCACCGCGACGAGTTGACGGCGCTGGCCCACGAGACCCAGTCGCGCAACAAGGCCCTGCGAGGCACGGCCCTGCTGTGAGAATCACACTCGTCGTTCGCTATTCTTGTCGCCATCGGCATGACCGCATGGCGTCATTCCTGGTACAGTATTCGCGTGTCCGAACATGGATCATCTTTGTTCTATTTGGCAAACACGGGCGGCCGTCGTCGGGGTCACTGGGTGTCGCCGGGCGTAGCGTCGCTGAGATCGATGTGAGGCGGGCCCGCGGCGTCGGCGTCGTCCGCGCGCTGCCCGTGCTTGACGTCCGGGAGGGTGGGCCGTGGCGACGACGCCGATGGAGGAGGGTGCCCCGGCCCAGGCCCGTACAGGTACCCGCCTTTCCGTTTCAGCATGGACAGCTCGGCCTTCAGGTCCTCGATCTCCTCGGATTGCCCGCGAACGAGCTTGACGAGCCGGATGCGCTCCTCGATCTCGTGCCGGTTCGACGGTCCGCCACTGCGACAATCGACACAGTGTCAGGACAACACGTTCGAGCGAACCGTTGCATCCGGAACGCACCTGTCGCCAACGTGGATGGACTCGGAGGCCTTGTTCAGGTGGTCCTCGAGCGAGTACTGCTGCTCTGTTAACGCAGCGATCACGTGGAGCAGCCTGGTGTTCTCGTTCGTGACCTGGGCGAGTTCCGCGTCGGCATTGGCAATGTCCTGGTCCAGGGCGGCCAGCTTCCTGGCCCACATCTTCTGCAGCCTGTTGAGCTTGTCGAGGATTTCGACCGCCGCCGTGTTCGTCGACGCCAGCTCCAGGGTGGCGATGTCCACCAGGCGCCCGAACTTCAGGATCTGGACGTCCTCGCAGCGCTTCCGCTCAACCTCGATAGCGGCGTGCTTCTGGCGCAGCGCCCGGGTCAGCAACTTGTGCTCCTGTTTCAGGTCGTTGTAGTCGCGTCGCAGCGACTGTTTCTCGTTCTGCAGGACGCGAATCCGGCCTTGCAGGCGATCCAACGACGACCGCATGAAGACCAGGGCCCGGGAGATGTTCTCGGGCAGCGACACGTCGTTCGGCTGCAGGTACTGGAACTGGGACAGGTGCAACGGGACGACAACGTCGATCTGGTTCAGGGCACGCTGCTTCTCGCACTGGAACGATTCAATGTCCTGGTCGCACGCGCGCAGGTCCTTGTCGATCGTCTTCTCGCGCGTCACGAACCGCTCGTTCTGCGTTTTCAGCTCGTCGACGGCGCGGTTGAACACGGCCAGTTCCTCTTCGTGGTCAAGGCGGCGCTCGCGTAGCTCGAGGACGCGTTCGTAGACGGCATTGTCACAGTCCGGCGGGCATACGTCCTCCTCTTCTTCGCTCTCGCTGTTGCTGTCGTCCATGTAATCGTCATCGCTGTCACTGTCGCTGACGTCCGAGTTGTTACTGGCGTTGTCGTCATCGCCCTCCTTGACGGCCTTCTTCTTGGCGCGTTTGATCTTCTTCCGGAAGACCTTCAGCAGAGCCGCATACGATGGGTGCTTGTCGCCACCGACGATTGCGTTGAACTCGGCGGCAATCCTCTGGTCCTTCTGCTGCCACGCGACGATCTCCTGCAGGCGATCGGCAATCTTGGCCTGGCATTCGGTCAGGTCCAGGACGACCTGCGCCTTGTCGGCCCTCGCCTTCTCCAGCTGCGCGTTCAGCTTCGACTCGCGGTCGTCGAACGACTTCAAGAGCTGGAGCTCCTGGTACAGGGTCAGCATGCGGATCTCGGTCTGCTTCAGGTCGTTCTCCAGTCGGAACTTCTCGTCGCGCATCTCCTCGACCGCGTCGTCGAACGTCCTGATCGTCGTGTTGATCTTCTCCAACAGCGTCGACCGCTCGTGCAGCATCATGCGCCGTTGCGCTTCCTCGTTTCGACGCTCCATCGACGATTTTGATATCGACGCCATCAGCGTCGCATGCATCTTAGCACTGCCATCAGCGCTCCCGCTATCACCGCCTGCGGAACCGTTCCTGTCATCCTGTCCAGCAGAACCGCCACCATCCGAGTGTGACGACTCGTCCGACGACGACGACGACGACGACTCATCGTCGTCAGGTTGAGCTCCTGCGGGCGGTGCGGCTCCCTGGGCTCCACCGAACGCGTTGCCTTTCTTGGCGAGGGCTTCCTGCTCCTGCTGGCGGCGAATTTCTGCATCGAACGTCCTCAGGTCGTCGTCGGTGACGATGTCACGTCGTTCGGGCCATTCGTCGGCGTGATCGATCGGTTCGAAGATGTCGCTGCTGGTGGTCGGTAAGTTCAGCAGCGTGTTCAGCTCGCGAACGCGCGCGTTGTCTGCGACGATCTGCACGGTCAAGCGCTTCTTCAGGTCGCGCAGCGCCAGGAACCGCTCGTTGAACCCCATTCGTATGCACTGGAAGCTCTCCAGGATCAGCAGCATTTGCCGTCGTTTCTGTTCGGCGTTGACTCGCGCCGACAACGGCACGACATACGTCGGCGACGACTTCAGCTTGTAGTCGCCCATGTTGTCCTGCGCCACCCGGATCGCTTCCGCATCGCCCGCGTTGATCTCGTTCGGCGACGGCTTCTGTCGCTCCAGCTCGGCGCGCTGCAGCGTACGCGCCAGGCGCTCCTGCTTCCTGACCGCGTTCTTATCCAATGTCGTTGGCTCCGGCTTCTCTCTCGGGTCCGCTTCCGGGTCAGCCCTGTTGGGATCATGCCCGCCAGCGTCTACGGCAGTCGCTACCGACGCCTTCGAGGCGTGCAATTGCGGGCCAGGAACGATCGGTGACGCTGACGCGTTTGCTGACGCGGAGGAAGCGAGAAGGGCGCGCACAGCAGCGACGCCGGCCTTGATCGTATCGCTCAGCTCCGCTGTTCGGAACGACGTCACCGACGTCGGGCGCTGCAGGGCGTGGAGCTCGATGCGTTCCACCAGCGTGTGCTCCAGGAAGCACTCGCGAAGCTTGCGCAGGGCGACCGCATGCTTCTCGGTCTGCCAGGCCATCTCCCGACGCGTCTGCTCGATGCTGGCCGCTGTCTTCGCCTCCAGTCGCGTCGCGAGATTCGGGTCAATGACGAGGTCGCCAGGCGACAGCCGCTCCTCGCGTGCTGCTTTCGTGTTCTGCTCGACGAGGTCGTCGAACTCGCTGCGAAGCCTAGCAATCCGCTCGCGAACGCCCTCCTTCTTGGCGTCGGCGGCACGCCGCTCGTTGTCCTGTTTCTGCTGTCGTTTGGCTTCCTCGAACGTGTACGTCGACGCGTCCGTCAGGTCTGCGGCCGGGGCGGGTGTCGCAGCGCCAACGGCAGTATCCGGTCGAGGTTCCGGTAGAGGTCCAACGATGTCGTCGACGGCGTCCATGGCGATCTCTTGATCGGACACCTTCAGGCGGTAGTACTCGAGCGCCTTCTCGATGCCCACGCGGTACACGAGCAGGTTGCCGTCGGCGCCGGCCGTCACCAGCAGGCGTCCGTCAACGGAAACGCCAACCTGGACATCACCTCGTTCATGGGCGGCGATTCGCAGAACGGGGCCGTTCGGGTCGTCCGAACGGCGAACGTCAACGGTGCCGTCTGTGGTGCCGATCGCGACGACAGCGCTCGGCAGGAATGCCACCGACGAGATCGTGCCGAACCCGCTGAGCTCCGTCTGCGATACGATATCGACCGCGCCGGCATTCGACTGGGCGAAACGCGCCTCGAAGAGCATCGGGCCGAACTCGTCGCCGTCGAGGCCGATCACGATGTTCCCACTGCGGCCGTGACGAACCAGTCGGATCGCAGGCTGCGTGAACGGCTCTTCCTCGACTTCGGTCGCGTGCGCCTCGACCGGCGCGGCAACGACCTCCTGCTGTTGCTGTTCCGGTCCCGTTACTGTTCCCGGAGGAGCGTTGGCTTCCGCCTCGGCGCGTTCCCGTTCCTGAAGAGCGGTGGCCTCGGCTCGAGCACGGATCCGGCGAAGGCGAGCGGGGCTGACGACGTTGTCGAGCGGGACATTGACGTACGTGACCGATACCGGTAGCTCGAACGTCGTCGTCGTGTCGAACCTGCTGGGGTCCGGTCGTTCCAGGCGCGCGATCTGCGTCCCAGCCGCCATAATCAAGACGGCGTCGTCGTCGCGCCACGACAGTGCCTGTGGCATGGAGGCGATCCGGACGAACCCCAGCGGCGACATCGTGACCGTCCCGTTCGCTGCGGCCATCGACGTGAAGAAGACGGTCGAGTCGCGACTGGCCGTTGCCAGCAGCAGACCGTCGCTCGTCAACGCAATCGACGTGATTGCCATGCGATGCGGGCGTGCAACGCCCACGAGGACGAACCCGTCGGTTCGCTTCGATAGGGCGCGAACGGTACCGTCGGCGAACGACACGAGAACGGTGGATCGTGCGGGATCCAGAGTGACGGACGACGGCCAGACGAGGCAGGTGGCGGCGCCAGCGTGCGGGAACTTGATGGAGAAGCGGGGACGAGACGATGCCGACGTGTCGAGGATGTCCCAGCAGCGAATCGAGCTGTCGTGCCCGACCGTGATGCATTCGTGCCTGTCGGGCGACATGGCCAGCGACGTGATGGGCCCCGAGTGGAACTCGCCCAGCGAGGTCAGCGTCGTCGAGCCATCGTTCTCGGACAGAACGCACTGCAGGAGCGTGCCATGGCCGTCCTGCACGAGCCACAGGTGGTCGGACAGCTGGTGCATGGCCATGATGCTGACGCTGTCCAACGTCCACGATCGTAGCGGCTGCAGGCGGAGAACGGGGTCGTTCTCGGGCACGTCGGCAAACGCCAGGTCGGCAATGCTCCACAGGTGCACGACGCCATCACGACCGGCGGTCACCATCGTCTGGTCCCTGTCGCTGACGCGGATGTACTCGACCATGCCTCGATGGCACGGCGCCGACGCGTCCTTCTGCCGAATCGTGAACTGGATCAGGGCGTCCTCCCAGACGAGCAGGTCGCCCTGTTCGGTCCCGGACACGACTTTGCCATCCGGCAGCTGGCCGATCGCCGCCACGTCCGACAGCTCGACGTTGCCGAATTTGCCAATGCTGCCCTGCAACTTCATGCCGGTGAAGGTCTGCGCCATGGTCCAGAACCGGATGTGCCCGGTGCCCGACGTGACCAGGCGCCCGTCGAAGAACGGGGAGAAATGCACGCGGAACACCTCCTGGCTGAACGCCTTTGTCCTGAGGATGACGCGCTCCCGCCTCCAATCCCATATGATCAGCAGGTAGTCCGGATCGGCACCGATCGACGCCATTTGCGTGCCGGTCTTGTCCCAGACAAGGTCGCTGTAGGCCCGTTCGGATCCGTGCCTCAGGACGCGCGTCACCGTCAGATCCGGCCAGTTGTAGATGTAGATCGACGGTGGGCCGTTCGGTGGGCCGCCCACTTCGCCGATGGCGAACAGCTTCCCAGACGGGTGGACCGTGATGCAGCCGATCGCCGCGCCGTGCCCAAACACGAATCGCTGGTCACCGCCGTGCAGTGGGACCAGCACGACAACGTTGCCGGCGACGTAGAGTATCGTGTCCGGGTCGCGAAGGAGGTGCAGGTTGGACCGTTTGCCGGACGGGACACCCAACGACGCATGCAGGGACGCACATAACCGGGACATCTCGTTCGGCAGGTACGGGCTGATGAGCGCTTCATCGGCGTATACGAAATCGTCGGGCAACTCGGCGGTCGCTGGTGGTGCCGAATCAGACGCGGAAATTGGCGCGGGTGGCGACGCCTGGCCCGCTGCCGGTGACCCGGCCGGCATGGCCTTCTCCGGCGGGTCTGACGGCGACGCCATGGTCACCGACCGCCAATCTCAGTTCGTCGTCTGTCACAGACTGTCATCGTACGCCCGCACGATCGACGCCAGTATCGTGGGCCGTTGCCGTCATCGCGCCTAATTGACACCGTGTGACCGCGAACGAGAGCGCCTTTCGCGGTCCAACACCAGGTGTTTGGCGGCAACCATACCTTAATGAGGGTAAACGGCAGGCTGTAATACCATCTTTGGATGCCCCCTCGGCCGGACGAGATCACAAACGACTGCCACGGCCACCGCATGTGGACTTGTCGACGAGCACGCGCGTTATTACGCGCGTGAGGACTTGGACAACAACGCTCCCGGTTTGGACGAGCGATGCCGATCCGGCCGGCTCGTAAACCGACAACCGTGTCTATCGCTAGCGCCAACTCGTGTTTATACACCATACCTTCCCGCGTGATAGCAATGGACAGGATCATACGGGATATCAGTGAACGCGCGACACTTGATCCGCTTGACCATACCATCGACATACTTGGACCGAGAAAGATAGAATGACATGGGGGAGCCGGCGACACCCTTGCTTGAGCTTTGGAGAAGCAGCGAACCCATTGGCGGCAAATATGACTTCTTGCAGACGCAGCACTCGCCGTACCGGGGTATAGGTGACCATCGCCACATTGCTCGTGCAAAGTACACCCGGCTGTCGTTTGTCGTGACGATCCGGTTTCCACTGCCCTCGTCGAACTTGTTCGGCGGAGGGGCGGCGCCGCTCGCGAGGCGCCTCGAGCTTAGCAGGGGCTCGTCGCGGCACTTTTGGTCACCTGTTCGCCGTGTCGAGTGTCGCCTCCAATCCAGCGCTTCGACGTTATCGACTGGTACCCGCTGACGGCCCTCTGCTCGCGAACGCTGTCGGCCAGTTCGTTCTGAGTCAGCATGAGCTGACCAAGTTGACGTTATGACCGAGATGACGCAGCGGGTCAGTAATGTTCGCCTGGGAAGCGTTTCGTCTCCCAGCGACGATTGCAAAGACTCGGCGTGGCGCAGCGGCGACGACGACGCGACGACACGAGCGGCGTGCATTCGGATAGCGACCCGGTCAACGTCATGAGGCGCGCTCGCCTCCCGTTGCCGATCTGCGGGCCACCGCGGTTTACGTGCAGCAATCTGCCCGTCGTCGTCGACGCCGACAACGCGAACCGGGACCTGGGCATCACGTCAGCATCGGGTTTCCGAGATGATCCCGACATTACGGGTGGCACGTCTCGAGGGAAGACTGAGTCTCGACGAATGCGAACGTTGCTTCCGAAACATACGTCTCGAACAAGTCGTCGACGAGGTCTGTCGACGTGTGGGTTGCGGTAGAGAGTGCCAAGAGCGAACAGGGCGTTGAAGACGGCTAGAGACCGATAATCGGTTTCTTGAACACGTTGCCTGGGTTGAATTGGCGTGGAACCCCTCCGAGCAAGACGACCTCCAGCAAGAAATTCATGACCTCTGCTGATTTCGGGAGGTCCCTACGACGGTGAAATGGATATGTATCGACGACCTACGATCTTCTCGTGACTAGGCGGTCGGCAGTTTAGAAGTCATCAGTACTGTTGTCGGTTTCTGACGTGGAGGATCAGGTATGACAAGAGGAGGGGTACGGTCAGGTGACGTACGAAGAGTTTCTGGATAGGATCCGTCCAATGACGGCCTGGGTACGTAGCGCTTGAGATTGATGAGCACGTTCCATCGACTTTCCTCGGATGTGGTCCAGCACACGTCCCGACTGTAAACGATCGGAGGGGGGCGACGAGGGCCATCGTTGCTGACATACGTGCAGGCTGGTTGAGGAGATCAAGGCGGTAAACAGCTCTGTCATCGTCTGCCATGCGATCTAGTCAATGCGCGTTGAATCGATTCGATGGCGATCTGCTCGTCATTTCGACGCCCTCCATGCCCGTCGTCGACCTTGAATCGATGCTGCACCTGATGCTATTCTGGCCAACACCACGAGTACCGCTGACGATGTCAATAACGAAACCGCCGCAGTGCTGGCCGCACGGCAACACGAGCTCGAGGAGCAGCTCGCGTGTCTTCCGTTCCCAGCCGGTACGTATGCGAGCCCAAGGTGAAACTGGAGGAGCCGTTCGATGAGAGTCCGGAAGCCCTGCCGGGACTCCTGAACAGCATCAAGGTCATTCTGGAGCAACACCGAGGTCGCAGATCATGCTGCTCATCGGGGGCCTTCTATCGGGAGCCGCAAAGGCCTGGTTCTGACTCGCCATGTACGACCTATCAAACGATATGGTTAATTGAGCGGAAAGGGTGTCATCTGCTCGGCGTGATGGGCGCCGATGATCACGATCGGGTGTCGATATCGGTGAGGATTGATGCGTTCATGCCGGAAAGTTTCACGATGTCCGCCATGGAGCGAGGCGGCGTCGACGATCCAGGACGGGATGTTGTCGATGCCTTTGCTGCTATCAATCGCGCCCCGAAGGCGCAACCAGCACAACCGTCAACAGAGCTCGAACCCGCGAATTAATTGAACCTTACGGACAGATCCGCGATCGTTACGTAAGCGACCTTTAAGAGTGCGGCAGGGAACCTGATGCCGCGGAAGAAGAGGTGGACGATGATCACCTGACAGCAATTACAGATGCAGTTGATGAAGAGAAGAATAACCAGGTGAAACCGGTGTCGTGATTCATTTTGGCGGTATAACCTAGGACGATTGCATTCCTCGATTGTGATACTTAATGTACTTCGACAAATGCGTCCGTGAGGGCAGTACCCGAGCTTTGGATTGTCACATAGGTCGGCGATCACGCAACCGAAACCATCGAGCATCAACTCTTGCACTGCACCGCATTGCATCACAAACTACAACAAGAACGCGACGCATACGCGAGACTATGGAAAAACTCCTACACAGAAGCCCTCTGGAAATATGAAGACGAGATGACTACCATTCTCAAGTCTGCAAAGAACAAAAAGTGCCTATACATCTAACAAACACGCCAAGACCACAACACCACCCAGAACGAAGAACAAAGCCGTGCTGATATGCGACCAACGAGATCTCGCGGTGCAGGTTACCCTGCCCCGCCAAGGCCACAGGGCCTAAATGTTATGGGTGCCCGACAGCCCAGTAAGTGTCGTTTAGGAGTTTTCTTAGGGGATCACTTGAGCAGGTTGGAAGGCGAAGGGGCGCCTGTAAAACAGGTGACCACCTCCCACGTGGGGGTGGATGTCGTCAGTAGTGTAGCCAGATCTACCACAGTGAGGAAGATCAAAGTCTACGAACCTGTGGGGTGCTCTTTGAGCCCTCAGACTCGCCCCGGAGTCGCCAACCTGCGAGATCCCAGCACAAAGGTGACAGGCCGGCACTGCCAGGCCGGGAGAAGCTGCCGTTCTGGAAGCGATCCTACGGTCCTCGGAACCGAAACCGAGGCGCCTGCCTGAAAAGCGCGAAACACAAATAAACTAAACTAAACTAAGGTCGGCGACCGCACAACGGCTTGAACCAGCGTTCGATCTGAACATTACCCCATTAGAGCGGTTGAAACGTCGTGCCGGCTCAACGACAGGGCACCGTCAGAACCCAGCGGCTATATTCATCAAGTTCAAGCGAATCGATGTCACTAACTGTACCTGGACGGATCGCTTCGGCGTGGAAACGCAGAGACCGCCCAGTGCCAAGCACGTCCTGCCCAGTACGCTACTGACTGATCTCACTGATCGAACAATGATGAAGCCACAAACGGTGGGGATAAAAGCGATCCGTCCATTCTTTCCGATATCCTCCCTACGTGCTGCCACCTTCACATCGCTCTCGGCGAACAAATGGCAACCTCAACGCTCCTTGCCAAAACCGAATGTCATCAATGAAGACAGTCTGACGCAGATCACGCGCCCATCGTTGACGCGGATGTTTCGGTCTATAAATAGGGTTTTCCACACGCGCATTTCGGATTTGCGGATGTCATGGCCGCCGACCACATTGATTGATAGGTCGGCTGCCGTTGGAGCTACCTTCGAGAACTCGTGCGAGCGATGCCTGCTCTCGCTGTGTTCCTGTTCGCATGCGCGACGAACTACTCGCTGGCCGTTGATCTTCACGTCTATCCGACGGAGGAGGAGATGCCGCCAAGGATGACGCCGGAGGAGGTCGATCATGCCAGCTCTGTGCTAACCGCTCTGGGGTTGGCATCATGGTTCGCATGTCCATTGGCGGGGAGAATGACGAACAAGATGGTGACACTGTCGGATGGCTATACGTATGATCAAGATCACGTCATCGCATCCTTTGGCAAGGCGGACGCTCTGGAGTCGCCCCATTACCAATACCTGACGATCCCCGCAAGCCTCGCGTTTGCATTCGTGAACCTGGACTTGATGGAAATCGCCATGCATGCCGAATCGATCAAGCAGAGCGTCTCGAAGCGTGAGATTCCGGAAACGATTCGTCCATGGATTGGACCTCCACTGCGGCAGCCCATATGGATCTGTGCGGATGGACGGTCGCGTTTGATGACATCGTTCAAGCAGGCGTTTACTGTTGAACAATTGGGCATGTTGCTGGCTCTCGAGAACGGGGATTTCTGCTTCCGGAACATCCATCTCGAACACGTTGTTGACGAGATATGTCGACGTGTGGATTGTGCAACCGCTGACGTACGACATATTCGCGAAACCCCGCTGAGGATGGATACCGCCCATGCGGAGCCTGGCGCGCAACACACGCTTTCTCTTTCAAGTCCACTTTGGCCAAATGCGGCAGCGCCCAGCAGCCGTCCTTCTGTCACGAGTCTGCCCCGGCAGTTCATTGAAACATCCAGCAGCGAGACGTCTACTGCGATTAATCATTCCCCGGCAGGTGCTGCGACGTCGAGCAGCGGAAGTTCTCCGCTCGGGAACCATCAACAGCCGCGTGCTCTGGCGACTCCTGTCGGGGCTGATAACGCCGCCTCTATTGATTGGGCCGGTTTCGCCAATGCTGTCCCGTGGCCCAGAGAATCTGAAGTGCAGCCTGCCCCATCGCTGCCTTCTGCATTGTCGTCTGCCTGGGCCGCGACGATAGCGCATACTCGTGATCTGGATAACAAATCGTTTTGGAGGCGGCGCCACCTCTACTCAACGGCATACAACACCTTCTATGCTGCCCTGTTCTGGGCGCGCCATTACCGCATCACCTTCAAACCGGACGACATGGAGCTGCCCCCCAAACCTACGAACCCGGGCGACATGAGGGACTGGCAGGCCAACTGTCATCGTTTCTTCCAAGCAGCGGAAGACATCGTCGTCAACGCCATTTCAGAGAAGCGAGGCAGCCATGTGATCGTGAGCCGTCACGCTCGGTCTCTCCAGGTTCTGGCGAAACAGCTCGGTCTTGTTCAAAATGAGCGGCCCCCGAGCAAGCGCCAGAGACCTACGTATTCGGACGACGACATCGTCGACACCATTCCATGGCCCAGTATGTCGGCAGTATCGCCTGCCCCATCATTGCCCCGCAACATGTCGTCCGCCGGGGCCGCAACGGTTGCGCATACGCGCTCCCTAGACGATCGCAATCTATGGGATTGGAGACGTCTGACGTGGACCGACTCGAATACCATCTACGATGCGCTGTTCTGGGTCCGTCAGTACACCACTAAGTGGGAACCGCCCGGAATGTCGTTGCCGCCGAAGCCTGCCAGCAGCGACGGTTTCAGGGAGTGGCACGCCAGCTGTTATCGCTTCTTCAAAGCCGCGGAAGACCGCGTTGTCAAGGCCATTTCGGAAAAGCAAAGTGACGACGCTGACGACGCCGTCGAGGGCTCTGCACGCATCAGCCGTTTGTCATCTGCTTTGCGGTGGCACCTTAGAAACAGCGGGCTGCCCATTAACACTGAACGTAAGCGCCACAAGTACCCGAAGAGGTCGCGAACCCGGGGCGCATATCTGCCAAGTGAAGGTGCAAATGAATAGAGTTTCCAGGATGTTGCTGTGTGAAATCCTGGTCCTATGATAAACAGACAGGCCTCTTGTTGATACGGTCACGTGAATCCATTGGAGCGGCGTGCCGTCGTTATCGGTACGTGCCGAGCCGCACCGGCCGCGATACTCGGCCACGTAATTAACGGCCCGGTTCACTAATGGGCGTTGTCTGAGTGCATACGTAGGCGAAGGTTAAAACATGGGGCTGAGCACTGGGACCATCATGCGTAACCGACAGGTGTGTTCTTGTTAAACCACGGCAACACGGGCGGCGACGTCGTCCAGTTGTGTCGGCAATGGTACGCCCTGAACGACGCAGTCCATGGTGAGCGACGGCGATACAGCATGCCTGAAGGATCCTGCCGGTCGGCGAACACTTACCGGCCGTTCATTTTCTAGCATAACCGGACGCGATCGCAATAAACGGAGTGCAGCAGCCACTAATTGTGTGCAACAAGCCAACAACACACGCAGAGAGAGAGAGAGAGAGAGAGAGAGAGAGAGAGAGAGAGAGAGAGAGAGAGAGAGAGAGAGAGAGATGGCGTTCCATGACAGGGTGGCGGTCGTCTCCATCTTGGCAGAGCCTGACGAGAAAGAACAGGGTACTGAAGACATGAGACCGAGGCTAGCAAGCGTTAATCGATTCCATGAACACGTTGCCTGGGTTGTAGTACTGGCCGAGGGCACGCCGTCGCTCGCGAAGCGCCTCGAGCACGGCTTTAGCTGGGGGGAACCGCGGCACCTTTGGTCGGCTGTTCAGCGTGTCGAGTTTCGTGTCCGCTCCAGCGACGCGACTTCATCGACGAGTACCCGCTTACGACCGCTCTGCCGGCGAAACCCCGTCGGCCAGATCGCCATGTGGCAGTCTGAGGTGACCGATTTGCCGTCGCAGATCAGTCTCGCTGCGGCGTCTCGAACAGCTGCCACGGCCGCGTCGTGCTCGACGGTGACGGTGTCGGCTTCGCCTCGTAGCTAGCTGCTCGGAGCGAGGATCGCAACGACGACACCGGCGGGTCTGGCGGCGACGCCATGCAGGTCACCGACCACCAATCTCAGTACGTCGTCTGTCACAGACTGCCGTCGTCGTACGCCCGCACGATCGACGCCATTAGTATCATGGGTCGTTGCTGTCATCGCGCCTTGAGACCGTGTGACCGCGAACGAGAGCGCCTTTCGCGGTCCACCACCAAGTGTTTGGCGGCAACCATACCTTAACGAGGGTAAACGGCAGCGGTAATACCATCTGTGGATGCCCGCTCGGCCGAACGAGAGCGCAAACGATTGCCACGGCCACCGCATGTGGACTTGGATAACAACGCTCCCGGTTTGGACGAGCGGTGCCGATCCGGCCGGCTCGTAAACCGACAACCGTGTCTATCGCTAGCGCCAACTCGTGTTTACACACCATACCTTCCCGCGTGATAGCAATGGGCAGGATCAAACGTACGGGATACGCGCATAATGTTTGTGGTGAGCAGCCGTCTGCACCGGCGTGCGACCAAACGCATGGAGGATAGGGAGGCTTTGGAGGTGACGCGCGAGCATGCGCGCGCGCGCGCAGCGGAGTCGGCGCGTCCCTTGCTTCAGCAGTATGCCGCTACGCCCTCGGACCAACGCTGCGCGAAGGAAGACGTGTTCGACAACATCTTAAACATGTTCGACCCTGCATTGTTTAGCAACGAAGTCGCCGATGCTTCCGTGCGCATCCTTTGGGCCGAGCATATTCCTGCGATCCGACCACCCCGGCGTCCTCGCTGAGCCCCCAACCACCGTCTTCTCCACAATCAACATCCTCGCTGAGCCCTCAACCACCGTCTACCTCATAACCGCTGTCGAATGCTGATGTCTGACTCTCCCTGGCAACGCCAACGTGCACGGCTTCCGCGTCCAGTAGACACGTCTCCGCCTGATCTGTGGTCAATATTCGCTGTCCATTAATATAGGTATACCTACCATGTTAAACGTCGACTGATCACTCACGCGTTGACCGACTGCCGTACGTACGCGGCCTGGTCAATCTCGTCGACGACGGCATCACATCCGACGGCGGTAACGGTCCTGACCACAGAGGCGGAGACGTGTCTACTGGACGCGGAAGCCGTGCACGTTGGCGTTGCCAGGGAGAGTCAGACATCAGCATTCGACAGTGGCTATGAGGTAGACGGTGGTTGAGGGCTCAGCGAGGATGTTGATTGTGGAGAAGACGGTGGTTGGGGGCTCAGCGAGGACGCCGGGGTGGTCGGATCGCAGGAATATGCTCGGCCCAAAGGATGCGCACGGAAGCATCGGCGACTTCGTTGCTAAACAATGCAGGATCGAACATGTTCAAGATTTTGTCGAACACGTCTTCCTTCGCGCAGCGTTGGTCCGAGGGCGTAGCGGCATACTGCTGAAGCAAGGGACGCGCCGACTCCGCTGCGCGCGCGCGCGCATGCTCGGGCGTCACCTCCAAAGCCTCCCTATCCTCCATGCGTTTGGTCGCACGCCGGTGCAGACGGCTGCTCACCACAAACATTATTCGCGCGACGCGCCACGCGGCCTGCTCGGGCTCGCTTGCAGTGCGCAGAGTGAGGGCTGTCACGCACGCGAATGCCCCCCCCCCCCCCCACGTAGTGCGCGCAATGGCGGTGGAGTGAGCTCCCCAGTGGCGGCGTGGCGCGCAGTCACAGTCAGTCGCACTCGCAGTCGCGTTGGCCGCGCACTCGGACTCCGTTATTGTTGTCGAGGGCTCGCTGACTCTGGTGCGTCATCGTGTGTGTACCTAGTCGGTTATGCCCAGGGGAGGAGCGCGTCCAAGCGCGCAGAGCGCAAGCGAACGCCGACGCTGTCGCCATCGCCGGCCGGCGGCGCCAGGAACCGTCCATCCATCATTTTCTGGGAAACGTGCCGAGGCGTAATGCGTCTGGCAGCAACTGCGCGGTGTCTTCCAGTCCTTTTAATCAAGATGCCCAAACCCTCGCATTACCTGCGCTGTCATCGTTGCAACCGGTCACTCCAGCCAACGGCAGGCGCTGGTGTGAATCCCCGCTGGTATCGCCCAGTTCTTGTCTATATGTACCTAGCATCACTGCCGATATCGTCATCGACCAATTACGGCCCAGCCGGCCACCGCACGTCCAGCGCTTGAGGATTCCTGTCTGCCGGAGAGGGGTCTCTGGCAGGGCTCAGCTGCGGATATATAGCGTTCAGGTCGAAAGCTGGTTCAGGCCGCTGTGCAGTCGGCGACTGATTTGTAGCGAACCATCCCGGCCGGATACTGCCGACGTCATGGACGCACCTGCCGAACAATGACGACTCAAATCGGATTGCGATCGTCCTGGTAGATAGACCACCACAAGGGCTGAGGATACCCGTGTCGTCGCTTCCCACTTTTCTTTATTGATTTCTGCGGTCGGCAAGTGATTCTGTCCACGCCGTCCTTCATGGCACCAAGTCCCTTGCCGCCACGTCAGTATCGGCGAGATCGACAAGGCCGCGCGGTCTCAGGATCGCTGGCACCCGTCATGCATCGCTAGTGATCGCATCATATTCTACAGCGGCACCTGCTGGCCAGTCGGCGGCGGGAATCACCCCCGATCGATCCTGTCGTCTGCGGATGGAATCCCCCCCGGAGGAGCGACGACCGCTTGTCGTCTGGGCATGGTCCACTCGACAACCTCGGTATGCTGACATCCCGCGCGTGCTGCATGCAGACGTCTGTCACTGCACCGTACTATAATCCGGAAGCGGCCCTGTTCCGGAATAGTGCCTCTTCCAGATTCCTGTCACCTGGTGGCCGTGTGACGCTCCTGGAATGTGGACAAAAATCCATCGTTCGCTGGAGAACTGTCGGCCGAACGTTTCATTCGGTTTGGGCGACTGCCTGGTCCGGGCCTTCCGCTGCGATGGGGACAGTCGGCATCATTGGGGCCGGGTCCGTCGGTAGCAGCATCGCGTCCGCCCTGGTGCAGAGCGGCATCCCGCAGCAGGTCGTCCTTGTCGACGTCAGGCAGGAGCGGTGCCGCGGCGAAGCGCTGGATCTGGCCGATGGTCCGACGAGATCGACGTGGCGTTTGCTGCGCGCTGAGTGTGCCTGCCTGCAGGTGCGTTCTTGAGCGATACGGCCGTCCGGCACGGGTCGTGGTCGGAGGTCGCCCAGTCGAACGTCATCGTCATCACCGCCGGTGTCAAGCAGCGCCCGGGTGAATCGCGCGACGAACTCGTCGGCAGGAACTGCCAGATCTTCCAGGAGATCTGCACGAACCTCCTGCCGATTGCGCCCGACTCCATCGTCATGATCGTGTCGAACCCCGTTGACGTAACATGAGGGCCTCCCGCCTGGCCGCCCCTCTGCAACGATTGTTGACCGGTGTCAGGTATTGGCTGCTGTGTTCCAGCGCATCAGCAAACTGCCCGCCGAGCGTGTCATCGGTTCGGGCACGTTCCTCGACAGCATGCGCTTCCGTGAAGCCATTGCCAAGCGACTTGCACTGGCTCCGTCCAGGTGACCTGTTGTTGGACTTCCCGAACACGTGCCACCACTGACGGTTCCCCTCGGCTCTACAGTATCCATGCCTACATTCTCGGGGAACATGGGGACCAACAGATTCCTGTCCTGAGCACCGTGTCCGTCGGGTACGTTGCGCTGCCTGTTGTCGTCGTTACCGGTCCCCGCTGACGGTGTCGGTTCGAAATCGACAGCGGGGCACCCCTGTCCGCGTTCCCAAATATCGACGAGGACTTCCTTCGCGAGACGGCGATTCAGACACGGGACCGCGCGTACGAGATCATCAAACTGAAGGGGAGCACCTACCATGGCATAGCCGCGTGCGTCCGCTCCCTGATCGCGTCCATCGTCGGCGACCGCTGCCGCGTCTGTGCCGTGTCAGTCTATTCGCCCGCGTTCCAGACGTACGTCAGCCTGCCTGCTGTCCTCGGCCGTCAGGGGATCGTCCGTATCGTTCCGATCGCGGACACCCTGAGCCCCAGCGAGTCATCGGCTTTGAAAACCGTCGCCCGCAGCATTCGGGACAGGGTCGACTCGATCTGCAAGGCGTGCCATTGCAGCTAGTGAATGCATCGGACGCGCTGGTACTGCAGCACTCCTCATCAAGGGCCGTTTGCGCGTTACGTCTGTCGCTGCAATAAACATCTGCCTGTCGTACGCGAACCGCGTGTCGATATATTATACGTACTTGGTAGACCGATGCATCGGCAACAATGTTTGACTGTTACCGACAAGGGATTTCTTTTCATACCTGATCCTCCACGTCGGTCGTACTGTCGACCGCCTAATCACGAAATTGACACCTGTCGTCGACACATGGGATATTTCCTCCATTCATGCTGCATCATCGCCGCTCACCGATAACCGCATGGGCCAGGGCGTCCCCTTGCCGTCAGCGGGCGACGTTGCCGCCGATCGATGTTGTCGCTGGTGCAGCAGGCCGTCTTGTCCATGATGTCGTGGTTGTACGACATCAGACAACGCCCCGACCTTGAATGAGGCCGCCGTGCACTTGGCCGAGTATCGCGACCGGCTCAACATTGTCCGATACCTATTATGAAGGCACGTCGACGCTCGAATCGATCAGAACGACGTCCTTGTCAACAGGAGGGCATGCGCGTTTATCATTGGACCAGAAAAATTCGGAACGCAGCATCATCCAGACTCGTTTCATTTGCGCCTGCACTTGACAGGTTTGCCCTCAGGGTTCACGACGGCGTTTGAAGCGCGCATGCGTTTGCGCTTAAGGCTAATGGGCAGCCCAAGCTTCTTAACGCGACGTCGCAAAACCTTTGCCACACGGCTGACGCCTGCTGAGCCTTCGTCGACGTCGTCAGCGACGCCTTGCTTTCTTAAAATGGCTTTGACGACGCGGTCTTCCGCGGCTTTGAAGAAGCGAAAACAGCTGGCCTGCCACTCCCTGAAACCGTCGCTGCTGACAGGCTTCGGCGGCAGCGACATTGTGGGCGGTTTCCACTTAGTAGTGTACTGATGAGCCCAGAACAGCGCATCGTAGATGGTTCTCACGTTGGTCCGATTGAGAGCTTGCCAATCCCATCGATTGCGGTCATCTAGGGAGCGCGTATGCGCGACAGTTGCGGCCGCGGCGGAAGACAATACGCGGGGCAATGATGGGGCAGGCGTCACTGCCGACATACTGGGCCATGGAATGGTGTCAACGATGTCGTCCGACCACGAAGTTCTGCTACGCTTGCTCCCGAATGACGGAGTCATCTCAGGTAGAACAAGCCCCAGCTTCTTCACCCGTCTCTCTAACAAGAATGCACTACGGATCACAGGCCCAGGGGGCCGGCCGACTGCCTTACGTTTGGCGTGCTTCTCGGAAATGGCGTTGATGGCGACGTCCTCTGCTGCTTGGAAAAAACGGTGACAGCTGTCCTGCCAGCCTCTCAAGTCGCCTGGGTTCGTAGGTTTGGGCGGCAGCTCCATGTCGTCCGGTTTGAAGGTAATGCGGTAATGATAGGCCCAGAACAGGGCAGCGTAAAAGTTGTTCTTTGGCGATGAGTAGAGAGAGCGTCGATCCCAAAACGAACTCTTAACTAGAGTACGAGTATACGCTATCGTTGCGGCCCAGGCGGACGACATTTCAGAAGGCAACGATGGGGCAGGCTGCACTTTCGATGTGCTGGGCCACGGGATAGCGTCCGCGATATCGGCCCAAGCAGGGGAGGCGGCGTCAACAGAGCCGACATCAGGAGACGTCAGAGCAATCGGCTGTTGATGGTTCGCGAGCGGAGAACTTCCGCTGCTCGAACTCGCAGAACTTGTCAGGGAATGGATCGCGGTAGGCGTCCCGCTGCTGGATGTGTCAATAGACTGCTGGTGCGGACTCGCGACAGGAGCTGGACGGCTGCTAGACGCTGCCGTACTTGGCGAAAGCAGATTTGAAACAGAAAGCGACTGATGTGCGCCAGGCTCCACATGGGCGGTATCCATCCTCATCGAGGTTTCGCGAATACGCTGAACGTCACCCCTCCCACATTCCACACGTCGACAGATCTCGTCGACGACTTGTTCGAGACGGATGTTCCGGAAGCAGAATTCTCCATTGTCGAGAACCAGCAACATCCCCAATTGCTCAATCGTGAACGGACGCTGGAAAGACGTCGTGAAACGGGACCGTCCATCCGCACAGATCCATATGGGCTGCCGCAGCGAAGACCCGACCCATGGACGAATCGCTGTTGGGATCTCACCGTTCGAGACGCTCTGCTCGATCGATTCGGCGTTCTTGGCGATGTCCATCAAATCCAGGTTCACGAATGCAAACGCGAGGCTTGTGGGGATCGTCAGGCGTTGGAAGTGGGGTGACTTCAGAGTGTCCGAATTGCGACAGGATGCGACGATCGATGAGACCTTGATCATAGGTATACCCATCCGCCAGTGTCACCATCTTGTTCGTTATCCGCTCCGCCATTGGACACGCGACCCATGACGTCAACCCAAGAGGGGTTAGCGTAGAGTTGGCACGGTCGACCTCGTCAGGCGTCATCATTGGCGGCATCTCCTCATCTGTCGGAAAGACTTGGAGGTCAACGGCCAGCGCGTAACTCGTCGCACATGCGAACAGGAGCACCGCGAGGTCTGGCATCCTTGTTCACCAGATTTCGAAGGTGGCTCCAACGGCAGCCGACGAGTGAAGGACGGTGCAGACACCACGGCCAGTGACGTCGTTGTAAGGCCGCACGTCTAGAAATTGCGCGAGCGTGGTATTTATAGAGACCGATGCATCGGCGTCGATGATAGGCGCGTAGGTATGTAGGTAAATCTGTTTCAGACAAGGGGAAGACCTTTCTTCAATGATGACATTCGGCTTCGGCAGCAAGCCTTGAGGTACCTTGTCGTCGAGAGCGGGGTCGGCCGGGGCTTGGGATCTATGTAGGCACATGCATGTGTGCATCAGGGGCGCACCACGCGGAGAATGGACATTGGGTTCTATCCTTTTCAGATTGGGCGTCCCATCACGCTACCGTGAAACGTCAGAGTGCCGCAGTACACGAGTTACGCACATCTGGACATTCGTACATGCATGCATTCCCACTTTGGACCTGGCTGCAGTTAGGGCGACTGCAGGGTAGTGTGAGACTCGCCATATCACATTGGACGTTAGAACAATGCCTCACGTTTTGATTGCCTACTGGCCATACTCACTAAAAGTCACCGAACCACATGGGGGACAGGTGAAACTTCCTTCTAACGGAACACCCTGCAGCCATGCCAGGTCGCTTCATCGATCAGCGTGACTGTTTGTATGGTAGGCCACCGAACCGAGCCCAACCTGTTTCGTCGGAGGGGTACGCCATCTGACATTTATAGACCGATGCATCGGCGTCAACGATAGGCGCTTTGAAAGGCATCTCTTCACTGATGACTGTCGTTTTGACAGCAAGCCGTCATTTGCGCCTGGACGACAAAGTCAGCGAGCTGGTGCTGTTGCCGGTAGTGGTCGTCGAGAGCGGCCGGGTCGGGCCCGGGGCCCGGGAAGAATTCGGCGCATGTGATTTAGCTTGTTTCCCATCGCTTGTGACTTCAGACCTGCCTGTGTGATCCATTTCGGGCATGTAGTATCGTTCTGGTCATGGCGTGGTTGGCAACGACCCGACGGGTTCGCCTCTGGTGAGTTTCACGCCCGTGTCGCGTGGCAACCACGTCGACGGCGTTAACGAGCTACGGTCTGCTTCAGCTTCGCCAACCGGCGAACCAGTAAAGAGCGATGCGTCGACCTGCATGCGAATAGGTCGGGTCGGTCTTCATTACAGGTTCTTCTACCTATTGCATCTGCAGCGCGGGGCGGCGCTGCGGGCAGCGGCTCGACGCAAAACGGGCCCGTCGGAGTCAGTTCCAAGTCGGTCCACCATGCTCGAGGAGGTGCTGTGCGGCCTAGCGGGGTTCGGCACGTCGCTGACGTCGGGCCTGCTGCTGCCGTCGCTCTCCAATGCACAGCGGGCTGCCGTCGCACCCTTCATCAGCATGGCGACCTTGTTCGCGCGCGTACGCGCGTTCGTCGCCGATGACGACCAGCGGACGCTGTATGCCGATGCCCTGCGGCGTGGCCTGCAGGATGCCGTTGTACGGCCGTACGAAGAGATCCTGCAGGCGTCGTACCATGAGCTGCAGGGACTGGATGACCTGTCGCCTTTGACAACGCTACGCGTACGATTGCACGACTATGAGCTGCTGCTGCCTGCAGTGGTGTCGCTGCTTGATGATATACAGACGAGGTCGTCCCGGGGCGTCCAGATCGTCGATCGCGTGTTCGCGTGCAGCCAGAGCGGAGTCCCGGTCGTGCAGGCGGCCATGGGCAGAATCCTGCACGACTACCTGGATAAGGTGGTCATCCACCAGACCGTGTCTTGGGTTGGCTACGGCGTCCTCTGCGACCCGTTTGACGAATTCTGGGTGCAGCACAACCGAGGCTGCGTCCAATCGTGGTTCGTCTGCAGGTGACGTCGTCCGAATGAGGGATGTATGTAAGCGTGGACCCATGTGCATAGGAATTCAGCGTTCGTTCTGCGACGGTCAATGGTATCAGAAGACTATCTATCTGCTGAAGTCTGCAACGCTGTTCTGTTCATTGGCAAGGCCATGCGTGTCGAACGTGTGGACGAGCTGACGCAACGATACGTGTCGCTGCTGAATGATGTGAATGCGTCCGGGGTCGGTATTGAGCCGACGAGTTTCCATGCACTTATTGAAGGCATGCGGCAAGAGGCATGCAGGGTCGTCTCGCGTCTTGCGCTGATTGGTGTTCTGATCGTGTCCTCGATATTAGGCTGCACAAGCGCTCTGGCAGTATGTTGTTGAGAAGGAGAATCTACTGGATCATCTGCATGATTTGAAGGATTACTTCTTCCTCGCCAACGGGGCTCTGTTCGAGGAGTTTATCGTGGACAGTGGTGAACTGATGCGATCGCCACCTGTTTCGGCCAGACGTGGGGAACTGGATATCAACCAGACTGCGTTGCAGACTGCCGCGAGCAAGTTCGACCTTGAGGAGAATCCGTCTTTCCAGCGGTTTCGGCTCGTCCTTAAGCCATCGTGTTTCGACGAGAACTTGAGGAAATCGACGACAAGCGTCGTTTGTGCTGGGCCGGCTCATCCAGACTCTGAAGGAGGTGGATTTCGAGTACCGTCGGATTCTGCCGTCTGGCATCGCTCGCGATGGACAATCGACGACGGGTTCTGCGCTGCATTTGCCTTTATGGCATGTTCGCCATCGGCAACTCTCTCTTTCGTTTTACAGAATGATCGCCTTGAATCTTTGGGCGACAAGTATACTGTCCCTGCAGTGTTTGTCGAGATCGACAATACCGGTCTTTCGATTCGTTTATCATCGGCCACCTGCTCGTCGATCATCCATCGCACTTCCTTTGAACATCACCTTCTTGACGGACGGGAGCACTGCGCTTCTGTCACATGGGCACCGCATTCGTGCAAACCGAAGGCGAACTTCCAAGTCAGCTTCGACGGGGAGACCGCCGTCGATCTTGATGCCGATGCTGTGCTTCGTGCTATGCGTGTAGTCGGTCGTCGCGCTTATATCGGCGTTGCGTGCTCCTCAGACACTGTCATTTTACGATCGTTCTCGTTTCGGGAGACAACTGACGAGCCTCTTTCCTGGTCAAGACTTACGTTGAGCTACAACGTATGCAATTGTGGACATCACGTTTGGGCATTTGGCGTTCCTGACTTGTGTGTCTGTCAGGTCCCTCCTGGTATTGATCTTATTCTACGCGACCAGGAGATTGACCGTTATGCCGACCTGTTTGCTTTCCTGTTACGCGTCAAGAAAGTCCACTGGCAATTGCGTCGTGCGTGGTCGACCACTTCTCGCCTTGGTACCGCTGTGCTGCCCTATGTCTGTTGGTTCGCACCTTAGAAATGTCTTAGAGGTTAGCTCCATGACCCACTCAATTGCATTGCTTCGTGCGCAAATGCAGTTTCTTCTAGACAACTTGCAAATCTATCTCCATGTCGATGTCATCGAGGCGCAGTACTCCCTCCTGGTCGATGCGATCAACAAAGCGCGGGCATTCGAAGCCATTAAACTTGCGCACGACCGGTAAACGCGCATCGCTTGTGTCCGCCACCATTGGCTGATCGTTCTCTGCAGGTATCTCGCCGTTCTGGCTCAGCAATGCTTTCTCCATGCGCGCGTGATAATGCGTGCCTTCGAGCATGTGTTCGCCGTTTGCATACGATTCTGTGCCCTTATCGAGTCGGGCTCCAAGCTCGACGATGAAGTCGCGCGGCAAGTGATGGGTATCAGGAACGATTTCCAGCGGGAATCATGCTTCCTGTTCTCGGTACTGTCCAGCAAAACGGGCCAGTATTCTGCTCCGCATTTGAGCCAGGTACGTACGGCTGTTCACATTCCGACGCGTCTCTCTCACGTCTTATCCGGTCAGCTGGTCCTTCGTGTTAACTTTAACGGTTACTTCAGCAGCCAGGTTGCGCAAATAGGGTTGACTCAATAAGCCGTTATACATCATTGGTTCGCTGTACGGTTGCCGAGATGGCCCATGTGTATCGTCAACGCCCGCAGGCGAAGCAACCGTTGATAGCCCATGTCAGACACCTACCTAATCGTATTGTATGTCAACCACAGGCGTAAGCCACACTGCTGTGGGATGAATAATGGATACATTATGGACGTATGCACTTGTGCTTGAAGGACAACCTGGATCAGTAGAAATATGCTCCCATTCCACGATCTATAGCAGATTCGCGGCTTTCTGGCGTATCGCGGAACAATATAATCTCCCGGTCCAGGTGCTCATCGAACGCCAGTATGGATGCCACATTACCACACCGGTAGCAATAACTGAGCATAGGAATAAGAGCCGGCGCTGCACGATTCATAGGTGTCGGGAACTGACTTTGGCGCGCTCCATACGGTGATTAAGCTCTTGTCGGGGAACATGTACTTGAAGCCCTCCTGGACCAGTTGATGGGCACGACAGATCAGGTCGAGGCGATTGTGCTCGTTGAACTGTTTGGTGACGACGGACCCGAACAGCCAGCCTGCGCCGCGCGGGCTAATCTGCCACGTGTCGATGTCCTCGGGGTCGGACCACATCAGGTCGCAGAACGCTCCGGAGTGTGGAATCTCTTGAACTCGTTGCAGCATTCTCATCTCATCAATGCTGGTTATATCAGGAGACAGCCCACCATGAACGCACAAGATGCCTGCAAGCGGACAGACGTTTGAGGTGAACACCGATACCATCAAGACAGCTGCGAAGCGACATACGGCCATCGATGATCGCGGCAAGGCTGAAGTAGTCGAAGACGTCGGTGCAGAACCGCCACGCGTTGGCGTTGCCGTATTTCCTTACGCACTCCTGGTAGAATCCATAGACCTGTGTGACCTGCCTGGATTCGTGATTGCCACGAAGCAACGTGACGCAATCCGGGTATCGTGCTTTCAAGGCAAGCAGCAGCTGCAGCGTCTCGACACTATGGTGCCCTCGATCAACGAAATCCCCCATGAACACGTAACGTGTCGACGGGACCGGGCCACCCTTTCTGAACAGCTCCAGCAGGTCGAAATACTGCCCATGGATATCGCCGCAGACGGTCACCGGGCTCCGCACCGGCTGCACGTTCGACTCCTCCATCAGCAGCGCCTTGACGCGCAGGCACAGGACGCGCAGGTCGTCCTCGGCCAGGCACTGGCACCGCATCAACTGCTCGACCCAGACGTCCAGGTCGGCCTTCATCGACCCGGCCAGGCCACGCACGCGACGCCCCGACTCGATGCGCGACGTCCAAATTGACGGTTCCTCGCGACGTAACGAACCGGTCTGCCGATCCCCAAAAAAAAAACGATGCCCGAAGATTGCGCTGCAGTTTTTGCCCATTCGGACTGTCCCGTGGCCGTGGCCCGTGGGACTGGCCCGTCGCCCGTCGGCCCTGGCCCTGCCAGTGCCACGCGCGGTAACGCATCCCGCAATGTTCCACCGTCATGACCTCGTGAATAATAATGAAACATTCGTGCCGCCGAACCCGAACGAATTGGACAGCACGGCAGGGATGTCGACGGACGACGCGGCCGACGTCGGGAGCTGTATCCGCTGGGCGATGTCCGGGTCCGGGTCGTCCAGGTTGACGTTCGGCGGCAGGGAGCGTGTCCGAAGCGCCATGACGCTGGCGACGGCTTCCAAGGCGCCGGCTGCACCGAGCAGGTGCCCGGTCTGCCCTTTCAGGGAGACGACTGGAACGCGGTCGCCGAACAGGCTCTCGATAGCGAGCGCCTCGGCCAGGTCGCCCAGCTGCGTCGATGTGGCATGTGCGTTGACCAGCCCGATCTCGTCCGTCGTCATCTGCGCGTCCCGGAGCGCACCCTCCATTGCAATTCGGGCGCCGCGCCCATCCGGACTGGGTGCCACAACGTGGTACGCGTCGGATGACATTCCGTAACCGGCAACGCGAGCCAGGATCTCTGCGCCGCGTCCTATGGCGTGCTGTTCTTCTTCTAGAACCACCATGGCTGCACCTTCCGCCTGGGGGGCCCACGTTCAGTGCCGACGACCGATGGGACGAGCACTGCTGCGGTACCATGACAAAGCCTGATCTCGACGCTGACCAGGGTCGGGAGGCCGTTTGTGGATGACGCCCTGTCGACAGCGCACGACATTGTGCAAACCCGGCCATGGCCAGATCGTGAATGCAGGCCTCGGCACCGCCCGCGATCATCACGTCAGCGCTATCGCAGGCGATCAGACGGGCGGCGTCACCGATCGCGTGCGCCCCGCTGGCACAGGCCGTGCTGGGCGATAGCGAAGGGCCTTGCACGCCCAGGTCCATGCTGACGTGGGCGGTCGCCATGTTGACCAGCAGGTCGGGGACGAAATACGGCGACATGCGGCGTGGCCCTCGTTCGACGAACGCTTTCCAGTTCGTCGCCAGCGCGTCCAGGCTGGCCATACCGACACCGATGCTGACCCCGGTACGCGGCCCGCCTGGCGCCAGCCCCGAGTCGGCATACGCCGCCCTGGCGGCCTGCACAGCCAACGCCACGAACCGCGGCCATCGGCCGCCGTTGGCAATCAGCAGTTCATCCGGGATCCGACCCGCAATCCGGCACGGCAGGCGCGGGTCCAGACTGTCCAGCACGGCCAGCGTCGAGCAGTCGCCGGACAGCAGGCGCGACCAGACGGCGGGCACCGAGTCGCCCAGTGGCGCGATCACGCCCAGCCCAGTCACCACGACTTGGCGACGCATTTTCTGCGTGGTGCACTGCACTGATATTATGCTACACATCATGTGGTGCACGACGAGTTGCCTACTACGGCGTTACAGACAGGACGGCGGGAGATGTCGCCTGGCCTTCCCGGGCGGTCACACCCGTGGTCTCGATGCGTGCCCGACAAATTTGCCCCACTCGGCCAATATTTCGTCACGGCGGCCGAGAGCACTCTGGACACCGCCGTCGCGGGATCCGCGCGATGGGTCGCCCCGGGATTGTGCGCTGGTCCTCTCTCGTGCGCACCCATGACGCAGCGCCTGATCCGAAGCAGGAACCCGAGTGTGCTGTTCTTCGGGTCCGACGATTTCGCATGCGTCAGCCTGCGCGCGATCATGGGCGTCTGTAGCGTGCAGGGCGTCGTGGCGCCCAATACGAGCCGGTTGCCAGCACCGACGTTCGCCGTCGCCAGTGGGCTGCGTTTGTATACGGGCGCGCCGCACTGCTGGGATACGCTGCCGAAGAACGTCGACGTCGGCGTCGTCGTCAGTTTCGGGCACAAGATTCCCGATCGGGTCATCGGCTCGTTTCGGTACGGGATGGTGAATGTCCATCCGTCGTTGCTGCCGATGTACCGAGGGTCGTCGCCCATCCAGACCGCCCTGCTTGATGGTGTCTCTGAAACGGGCGTCTGCGTCATTGAAGTAGCGTCGCGCATGGATTCCGGTCGGATCCTGTCCAGCCGACGGGTCCCTGTTGACGGCAATGATACGTACAGGTCTCTGCGCGATCGGCTAGCTGTCGTCGGAAGCGAACTTCTTGTGAACGTTGTTGCTGACGTCGAACGTGCCCAAAGGGGCGCTATCCAACAAGGATTGGCTGAAGGGCTGCGACGTGCAACCAAGTTGCATAGCGACCACGCCGCCGTCGACTTCGAAGCGATGTCAAGTGACGATATCTACCGGCACTGGCGTGCTTTCTACGGTTTCATCCACGTTCATGCGGCCTGGCGGGAACGCAAGAGATTGCTGCTGATCGAGGTCGACCCGCCTAGCAGGGCAACGGATGAATGGGCGTTATCGCCTGGGGAGTTTGTCTACGACATGAGCCGCGATCGCATCATCATCGGGTGCCGTGACGGCACCCACCTCGCTGTCGCTCAGCTGCAAGTCTCCACCCGTAAAATTGTAAGCGCCGTCGCGTTCGCGCATGGCTACCACATCCCTAGAAGGCGGCTCCTGTCCACTGACTTGCTGCGCGATTGCACGAATCGAACATAAACCGAACTGTACAGTATAACAGTATAAGCGAGACGCTACGTTGTGTTCAACGGCCCCGTGGCCCGTACTGATCGAATGCCGTCGCGCAGGAAGCGACTGCGCCGGTGGGGGCTCTCGTTCATCGCCGGTCGTCGACTGGCCCCAGTCGCGCACAATCGCTGCCATGCAGCAGCTGTCTATCCGGCGCCCGGATGACTTCCATTTGCATTTGCGATCAGGGGCGGCGCTGGCGACGACCGTCAAGCATGCCGTCCGGCAGTGTGCCCGGGCCATCGTCATGCCGAACCTGGCGCCGGAGCCGGTGACCACGCTGGCCCATGCGCGGCGGTACCGGGACGAGGTCATGGCGCATGTCCAGGGCGCGCGCTTCCAACCGCTGATGACTCTCTATCTAACGGATGAGACCACGGTCGACCAGATCCGGGAAGCAGCTGCGTCCGGCATCGTGTTCGCATGTACGTCAAAGCCATCGCTTGTACTAGGTAGTTCCCATGCACGCTGATGCTGTCGATGCCAGGTAAACTGTACCCGGCTGGAGCGACAACACACTCGAGCCGTGGCGTGCGAAACCTGCCCGGGTTGTTCCCGGTGCTGAGCGCCATGGCGGATGCTGGTCTGCTCCTGCTGATCCATGCCGAAGTGACTGATCCTGACGTCGACATATTCGACAGGGAACGAGTCTTTATCGAAAGGTATGTTTGCAGTGCCGCCCAGTATTCGCTATGTAGTTCCTTACTCAGGACGTAAGACACGTCGTGGACCTTGTGACGAACTTTCCGCGCTTGAAGATTGTGCTGGAGCATGTAACAACGGCCTTTGCAGTGGCGTTCGTTAAATCATGTGGCGATCACGTAGCGGCGACCATTACCCCACATCATCTGCTCGATAATCGGAATGCGCTGTTTCAAGGCGGCTTGCGCCCTCACTGGTACTGCCTGCCGATTCTCAAAACCGAGGTTGACCGCCAAGCCCTGCTTTGGGCTGCCACCAGCGGAAATCCGAAATTCTTTATGGGCACCGACAGCGCTCCACATCCCCGCTCTGCCAAAGAATCCCACTGTGCACACGCCGGGTGCTTTGTCGGATTCGCATCCCTCGAGCTCTACGCCGAGGCATTCGACTCGGTCGGCAAACTCGACCGCCTCGAAGCGTTCGTCTCCGAGTTCGGCGCTCGATTCTATCATTTACCGCTGAACGATGAGCGCGTCACGCTGGCCAGGAATCCCTGGGTCGTACCCGAGTCCATACCCTTCGACTCATCGGAGGTCGTGCCATACCGTGCCGGGCAGACATTGAATTGGTCGATGTCTAGCAGCTCTGTTTGACCCGTACCCTGTTCTGCGTGCCTCTATAGGTACAGGCTAAACTCTGGAGTATCGAATACAACGCACCCTCACTCTCAGCCCTGAAAGTATTGGTGAGCGTCCAAAAAAGGCGCACCCTGCTTCACGCGTTTTGGCTTCATGAGCGGTTACGCCGCGTCAGCGTCGATTTTATCCGCAGGGCATCGGCGACGATGACGACATTGCTGACGCCTGCCGTGGTGGTCGCCCTCGGCCTAGTAAGCGTTGTTGCCGGGCGTGTTCTTCAGTATCATGCGTCATTCGAGACGTACGTGCACTCGTACGGCAAGTCGTACGCCGACGACGAGGAGCGGGCCGTGCGGTACGACCTGTTCGTCGAGAACCTGGCGCGCATCCAGGAGATTAACGCGAGGAACGAACGCGATGGGCGATCGTGGAAAGCCGGTATTGGACCATTTACGGATTGGTCAGTGGACGAATGGCGCACGACAAGGGTCTCGCCGCAGATCGGCCAGAAGTGCTCTGCAACTGCCAAATTGACGCGAGACAGCCCACCTGCACCAATGGCCTCCGGTGGGATACCGGCGGAGATCGACTGGCGTGATTTCAATGTTCTGACGCCCGTGAAGAACCAGCGGAGCTGTGGCAGCTGCTGGACGTTCTCGACGACCGGGTGCCTTGAGGTGCAACCATGGCACTGATAGGTCCTGCGCCTATACTGATTACCCCGAATGTAGGCTCACCATGCCATCAAGACCGGGACGGTTGTCAGCCTGAGCGAGCAGAACCTGGTGGACTGCGCGATGTCGTTCGAGAACAACGGCTGCAACGGGGGGCTTCCATCCCACGCTTACGAGTACATCTTCTACAATGGCGGCATCGAGAGCGAGGACGATTACCCGTATTTGGGAATTACTGACACCTGCCATTTCGACAAGTCCAAGGTTTCCGTAACCGTTAAAGGCGTTCACAACATTACTGAAGGCGCCGAGCACGAAATCGAAATCGCCGTCGGTACCGTCGGGCCAGTCAGCATCGCATATGACTGCGCCGACGACTTTATGCACTACTCTGAGGGCATATACTCCTCTGATACCTGTGCCAAGACCTCTGACCAGGTCAACCATGCGGTACGTCCGGTCGTCAAGCGTTGTCGTCTCGATGGCTTGAACGTCGGTGTAGGTCGTGGCCGTCGGATATGGTGTATCCGCCGACGGAGAGCCCTACTGGATCGTCAAGAACAGCTGGAGCACCGAATGGGGCGAGGACGGGTACTTCCGCATTCGCCGCGGTCACAACGAATGCGGCTTGGCTCAGGTACGCCCAGCACACAACCGTGTCTCCCCCCGAAGGTGTCTAAACGTACGACGTGCGTCGTCCCTCACAGTGTGCGTCGTACCCACTGGTTTAAACGCGACGTGACAGCCGTTTGCTAAACCTGACTGCGCAATACACATCGGTCCTATTCCTTGCAACAGTGTGGATTGGAGGTTGGAACAGAGACAAATACGGCGCGGCGTCCTTGCGGGTGCCGCTTCCCGCGCAGACGGTGCTCCCGGACAGCGCAGCGTGATGGCGAAGGCCGCCCAAGCAGCGAAGAAGGCCTTCGACCTTGTGTTCCTGGGCAACTCAGGTCGGTGCGTACGCGCATGAGCGTTGCTCGTTGCTGAACGGAGGCGATCCAGTGCTGAGGCGAACGTCGCTGCCTGTTGACGTCGGTGCGATCACGAAGCCGGAGACAAAGGAGCTGATGGCGGGCATGCGGAAGGTGCTCGCGTCTACAGAGTACGGGATCGGTCTCGCAGCTCCACAAGTCGGGCATAACGTGCGCATGCTGCTGTACCTGAATATCGTCGAGAATGACCTGACGGAGGATGGCACCGAGCGTGACAGCGTGGACCATTTCCCGCCCCCGATTATGATGATCAATCCCGTCATCACGGATCGCTCCGTGGAGATGGTGAACGAATGGGAGCAGTGCCTGAGCATCCCAGATTTCACTGGACTCGTGCCTCGCCACGCCAGCGTGTCGGTGGACTACTACGATGAAGACGGCGTCGCACGCAGCGTCAACATGAAGGGTCAAGACGCCCGGACGGTCCAGCATGAGATCGACCATCTCGACGGGGTCCTCTTCATCGATCGCGTGGACCTGAAGACGAACCTGTTCGTCACGAAGGAATATGAGCGGTACGTCAAATGGGCCTGGTCACTACGCGCCGGTTATTCACCATGGTCGCCATATAGGATTCTGGCGGAGAACCCCCGCGAGATTGTGCAACGCGAATATCCAGATATCGACTTCAGTGACGTTGGCCTTTCCAGTTCGGCCCCTGAAGGGGTTGACTTTACATCTGATACCCAGCGAGACAACTAGTCCGATCTCGTCTTTCCTGCATTCGACGTCTCCATATACATGTCGCGGCCTGTCTCCAACCCCCACTATACTATATGTGTATATTTATATGCATTCAGGATAGTCTAGTACAAGATAGAACGATATGCGCTGTCATATTGTTGTCGAAGGTCTGTGGCTGTCCGAGGTCTGGGCAGGATCTGCCTTGTCGCTGAGGTGCATCGGCTGCAGGAGGTCAAGCAGTGGCCGGTGTGGGCGCTCCAGTAGCATGCCGTACGCGTGGAGAAACAGAAGGCGAATGCGTTGAACGTTGAACGCTTTCTGCCCGACGTCAATGCTGGGATCGAACGGGTTTTCCACACAGAGATGCTCTCGGTTAGATTCCGGGAAGTGCTTCGTCTGTGCGCATACGCAGGTCAGCATGGCTTGGTTTGCGGGTGGTTCTCGCCACAGACCTTGGGCAGGTACATGCCGCCATCTCGAACCGATATACAATGCTGGTCGTATCGGAACGCCCGGCCATACAGTTCGAAGAACGTCAGTAGGTGTGTTCCAGCCAATGCCATCGTCGACTTCCTGCAGTGCATCTGCAAACGCGTAAACCGCCATGAGTGACATCGCACCAGACCCCGGGTCCCGCTGACCTGCAGATGCGACAGCACCATCAACTTGAGCAGGAACGACCCAATGCCGCCCTGCCACGTCCGTTGGCACTCGTGTTTCAGAAGGAAGTACTTGAGAAACAGGACAAGTGGGCGTAGCGTCGGAAACATCGTCCTCACGGCAAGGAAGAAATCTCTGGCCTGAAACACGTTTGGCTGATCCAGGCCGACATCGATCGTCGTCGTCCCATGCTGCACCTAGTTCCATCGGTCACTGCAAGCATGTATTGGGAAGCGATCCCCAGGACGTACTTTGATGATTGGAACACTAGCGTCAATGAACTGGACGTCGTACTCGGCCGACAACGCGCTCCTGACGACCTGTGCCAGCACGATCAGGCCTGTGCGCGGCTCGACCGCGCCACTCATTTCAACGGTGATATCCAGGTCGCTATGCGGCAGCCTCAGGTTCAACCCCATCGACACGCTGCCGCAGACAGCAACAATGGCTTCGGGAAACACGCGGCGCACCTCGCGCAGGAGCACCTGGAACGTCGACCTCAGCTCGTACTGATCGGATACCGTCGGCTCCAAGCGGTGGGCGACGAAGGCGCGCAGGTTGACCTCGATCGGCGCCGCCCATGCCAGCGGCACGAACTCTGCCGCCGTGATGCTAAGCGTCGGCGACACGCGCGCCTGGGCGCCGCCGACGGATCCCGACGGTACGCTGGCCGCCCTATCCGCCCTGCCGGCTTCGTCGTCGCCCTGCTGCTCCCGACGACGCCAGGCTCCACGCCACCGCTCGGGGCCGTTGGCTGGCATTGCCCCGTCTATCTGCCAACGTCGCCCCAATTATACGAATGGGAATTTATTCCATCGGGGTCCAGTGGCAGCAGAAATGTGCCCAGCCGCCCAGCCGTCCCGTCTGCACATCGGAGCGAGCCGCCGCTCCTCCCGCGCTGTTACAGCCAGCCAGTCATTTCGGGATCGACATTGCAGCCAGGTGGTGCAGTTGTTGACGGGAGATGCGCGCGGAGGCGGCGCGCAGGTCGGCGAGCGCTTGCTCGAGGCAGGACAGGCGCGTGCGCAGCGCCACCGACTGGCGCCGGACGTCGGCGGCCTGCTGCAGGGTGCGGTCCCGTTGAAGGAGGGTGCGGGACAGGTCGTGCTCGAGCGATTCGCGGGCCCGCTCACGGTCGGCGAGGTCCTTGGCGAGTAGGTCGGCCTCGCGACGGGCGTCGTCAATGGCGCCCTTGAGGTCGTCACTGTCCATGGGTACCCGTGCTCGATAAATAACGCTGGATCGAGTGTATTTCACAGGTAGCAGATCACGGAATCGTTGTTGACATCGTGCGTGTCCTTCGAAAGTCGCCGCTGCACGCAACGCCGTTCGTCGCCAACAGGGAATTCACCAGATCGATCCATCGACCGGGATCGCTTGCGGGTGCGCAGCAGTGACAGCTGGTATGCGTCGATCTCGCTCAACATGGAATCGCATGTCGCCACACGCCGCCCAGCACGAGCCGGCACCATCAGTACCGTCGTCATACAGGGACCGTCGTGCCCCGCGCGAGAAGGCTTCCGGTCTGGAAATGTCCGCGACTGGTCAGAGCACAAAAATAGCTGTCGGAGCTTTGCAGATCCCGGAGGTTTCAGTCAGCGGGGGTCACCCGGTCAAATGGTGGTGAGCTCCCGTTTGACGCGTTGAACTGCGCGCGCTGCCGTGTGACCTGAAGCACCGTCGACACTGGTCGCTTGCGACTGCCGACTGTTATACGGTGCGTCGGTCTCTCTCGCGCGCGGGGCATTTCTGAGTCCTGGCCGCTCTGACATCCAGTCAGTCCACGACGTGCGTCATTTCCACGATTGAGCGAGACATCGATGGGGAAGAGCGCCGATGAGTATGAAACGGACCCGACCAGCCTGTTCGCGAATCCACCTCCGGTTCGTGGAAAGGCATGGAAGCTGCCATCCATCACCTCGCTTCCGCCAATCCCCGGCGGCGTTGGGTACGGCTGTTTCTACAACGCAAATGCGTCCAACGGGTACCCGCTGACGCCGGTCCCGACGCCATGCGATCCAGGTGGGTTGTCTCCCAATCACTGAGCGATTGCGACATTCTAAAATGCACCCGCAGGGTACTTCTGCCCTTACCTGACATCGACGGACCGAATGTTGCTGTGCCCTCCCAGTGCCGATTGCTTCCTGCGCCGTTTGGCAGGCGGCGGCGAATGTCTAGTATGATTGTCCAACCGTACGCCGGAACCATACGTATGTCAACTGTTCATGCTGTCTGTTCAGGCGCAAGGCCGGTTTGAGCCGATGCTGTGTCTGCCGGGGTTCTACTGCCCAACGCCCCAGACAATCCTGCCTTGGTCTGACGATTGTATCCATCATGGTTCCGGTACTGAACCGCACATTCAGTCCTGCCGGAAGCTTCTGCATTACCGGTTCTGTTCAGCCGACGCCGTGCATGTTCTGGTCCACGTGCAACGAAGGGACAGTTGTCCAGACGCACTGGGGCTTCCTGCTGATCGTTATTGTCATCGACGTCCTCCTTACGATTGCGGTCGGCTTTCGTCGCGTCTACGAAAGCCGTCGCGCCGGTGCCGACTGGGCAACGGCCATCCTGCCTTCGTTCATCGCCAAACACCTGCCACGCCGTCCCGGTTCGTCACGATCCGTTTCCTGCGGTCCGCTCCCATATGACTGGCTCAGACAGCAGCGAAGCCTGTTGTGAAGATGAATGTTCTGCCATCGAACGGCGAGGCTCGCGCGGCGCCGGGCATCTCCGACAACGTTCAGGTGCTCGTCAAGGCCTTCAAGGACGGGTTCCAGGGCAAGGCGGACCTGCGTATGAACTTCAAATTCAAGAACCTGACTCTCGTGCTGCCAACCGGGAAGACGGTGCTCAGCGGCGTGTCTGGCGATATATTCGCCGGGCGCATGACCGCCGTTATGGGCGGTTCCGGAGCTGGGAGTACGTCTGCTGCCACCACCGTTTGCTCTGCATGGAGATGACGTGTGAAACGCCCCCCAGAGACGACGTTCATGAATGTCCTGATGGGGAAGGTCCAGCGCACGGGTGGAGATTTGATGATCAACGGAATTCACGCCGAGATGAGCAGCCTGCGAAAGATGATCGGCTTCGTGCCGCAGGTACCGATGGGCGGGTGGGACTCGCGGGTCGCTATCGTATGGACCGTGCCGTTGTTATCAGGAGGATGTCATGCATCGTGACCTGACGGTCCGCGAGGTCGTCCTGCATTCGGCTCGCACCCGCCTGCCTAGCACGTGGACATCTGAGCAAGTCGAGGCTCACGTCGACAACATCCTGGAGGCGCTGATGTAATGATGGCCGCCAGGGTCATCGGAGTTGAGCCAATGTCTGACGGAGCTGCCCTGTCAGGCTGTCCCATGTCGCGCATACCCCGATCGGCGACGAGGAGAAACGAGGTGTATCTGGTGGACAGGTACGGGCACGGATTGAGTCCCCCCAAATGTCGTGCTGATCCACATCGTAGCGTAAACGGGTGAACATCGCCCTGGAATTAGCGGCCAGTGAGTTCCTAGTTACCGCCCCATGTTGTCAGCTCCGATCATCGTGCTAAAACGTGTCCCCAGTCCCGTTGGCGTTGTTCCTCGATGAGCCCACCAGGTCCGATACGCTCCCGTTTGCGCTGCGACGGCTCCTGGACTGACGGATTGGCCCAGTGGCCTTGATTCGACATCCGCCCTGGATGTCGTCGGGATCCTGCGTGCCATCTCCCGCCTCGGCATCACTGTCGTCTCCATCATCCACCAGCCTCGAGTTGAAATCATCAGGTCGGCCATCTGCGCATCTCTGCCTGGGGCCCCAGGTCTAACCGCCGCCTACCTTGCTGCAAACAGCCAGTTCGACGACATTCTTCTGCTGGTGCCCGGTGGCCGGACGGCCTACTTCGGGTCGATCCCCGACGCCGTCAAGTACTTCTCGTCGCTCGGGTTCCGATTCGACGCCAACGCCAACGTCGCCGACGTCTTCCTGGACATCCTCGCGGGCCGGGGCCCGAACGCGAACCCGGGCGTGCCGACGCCGAAAGTGTCGGAGCTGGTCGAACGATGGGAGTCGTCCGAGTTCTTCAAGCGGGCGCCGTCCGTCTCGGCGGACGCGTCGGCGAACAAGACGATCAGCGAGATCGCCAAGAAGCGCGGCGCCACCTGGCTGACCCAAACCTGGCATTGCCATAATCGTGGCCTCCTGAAGCAGTGCCGTTCGCTCAGCACCTTACGACTGGAGGCATGTGCCGAGCGGGTCTGATTCGCCGCCGCCGAACCTGATGCTGTTCCTCGTAGCTGTTCGTGTGCTCGTTCGCGGGCCTGCTGATTGGCATTTCGGCCACCAGCCTGACGGAGCCGTTCACGGGTCTGCTGAAGGAGCCCTACTCGCAGCTCTCGACGAAGCCGCTGGATTTCCTCGTCGCGATGTGTCCGTCCACGTACGCTGCGCCCGTGGCCGTGTATCGGCACTGAGACGAACGCGATAGACGCCATGCTGCTAGGCATCTCGGTCGCGTTGTCCGGCGCGCCGTCGGCCGTCCTGGTCTTTGCCGAGGAGAAGCCCATCTACTGGCGCGAGGCGGCGTCCGGCCATTCGAAATCCGCCTATTACGTCGTATGTACCCCCGAGCGGGACCGGGTCCGTCGCCCGGAACGTGACGTGGTTGGCGCGCGCGCGCGTTCGCTTAGGGGACCACGATCAGCTCGCTGTACCGCATCCTGCTGAGTTCCGCCCATTTCACTGCCATCTACTACGTGCTGTCGCGGCCGACGTACTCCCTGGGCCTGCAGTACATGCTCGTGTTCCTCAACTTCTTCTGCGTCTAGTAGGGCGGCGGCGCCTGCGATGCCCCGTTTAGCGTTCGGGTCTGACGGATGTCGGGGCGTCCTCCAGCGGGATCGCCACCATGGTGACGATGCTCGCCAGCCGGGAGAACGCGTCGCTTCTGGCCGTGATCGTCTCGGTGTTCGCGTCGGTGAACAGCGGGTTCCCGATCTCGTTGTCGGCGGCGCGCGACGCCGGCTTCCAGTGGCTGTTCGACCTCTGCCCCAACCGCTGGGCCGCCGATGCACAATGTCGGTCAGGCGTCGCTCGTGCAACCGCATCGCTCATCGATTGCAGTCGCCTTGACGTTGAACGCGTACGCGAGCATCTACGATCTCGACCGTGCCGCGTCGCCATACGGGTATCGTACTGGTGGGGGTCGTTGCATGCGGCAGGGTTGCCCACTGCTGATCCAGGTACGACCTGGGCGTGGCGACCACTGCGCTGATCATCATGGCTGTCCTCGGCGTCGCCTACCGTGCCGTTGCGTTCGTCCTGATGATTGCGTTGCATCGCGACAAGCAGAAGTGAGAGGCGGGGCGCGCGCGCACACGATCATCGGCACAGCCGTGTGGGGCCAAGGGCCCAACGGGATCGGGGCAGCATTACACACTGCGCTCTCGATGTCGACTCGGGTGCCCGTTCTCTCTGTCGTAGTAGTGGTGTGTGTGTGGAGACGGTTGCAACCCGCGCGCGAGAGGCCTGAGGTGTGCCAGCGCGGCACTGACGGACAGCATGTCGTGCAAGCAGAGCGCCAGCGCCGCCGCGGGTCGATGGAGGACCTCGGCGCCGAACGCATCGGGGACCCCGACCTGGCGCCGTACCTCGAGTCCATCGTCCGCCAGTCCAACACGCTCGTGTCGTCGCGCCAGGACCAGATCCGGCGCGACCGGGAGCGCCTGCACGACGCCATCACCGAGCTCGACCTGCACAAGACGACGGAGACGAAACGCCTGAACGAGCGCGTCCAGGAGCTCGACCAGGCGTTTCGCCGGTCGCTCGCCGCCCTCCAGGAGCGGTTCGTTCGCGAGGCGGTGGCGCTCAGCGACCAGTTCAAAGCGCAGGTGGCCGACGCGCGCCGGGCCTTCGACCAGCGCCTTCGCGACCGGGCGACCGCCTTGGCCGTGGATCTCGACGACGACGCCACCGCCGCCGTCGACCTGCCGGCGGCACCGCCGTCCAGGGCCGGCTCGAACGCTCGACCGCCCTGGGTTCCTCCTCATCCTCCTCCGCCCCGGGCGCCGTCGTTGCCGGGGCGCGCGTTGCGCGTCGACGAGCTGGACGACGACCGCCCCGAGACCGAGAACCAGCCGCCAGTCGTCGTCCCGCAGCCGGCGAAGCCGACGCGAAGCGCGAGCGCGTACGCCGCCGTCATGGACTGGCTGGAGCCCAGGCGGCCTGCCGATCGCGGCCAGCAGCAGGGCAGCCCGGCGCCGATCGACGTCGTGCGGCGCGGGGCGTTCCGCGCCCGCCCGCCACCCGTGCAACGGTCGTCGTCGTCGCCGACGCCGCGGCGGACGCGGCCGTGGGGCGCCCAGGACAGGGAGCGCGCGTCCCGGGCCCGGGCCGCCCGGCGCCTGCTCCGCGCCAGCCTGTCCAGCACGGACGACGACGACGACAACGGGCGCAGGGCGCCGGCGCCCGCAGGCGAGTTCGCCGCCGGGCGCCTCAGGAAGCTGAACATCCAGCTGTTCTCGTGGGTGCCGCCGCCGACCCGATCATGGCAACCTGCTGACGGGATGTGCTTTTCGCAGGTCGTCGTCGTCGGACGAGGACGAGCCGGAGCGCCAGGCGAACCCGGGGGCGCGCGTTGCCGACAGCCTTCGCAGACGTGCCATGGCGCTGCTGCCGGCGACGAGGCCGATACCATAACAACGTATCGTATTTATGAGGAGGACGGGATCATGCGGTGACGGGTCCGGCCTGCACCTCGCTGTACTCGTCCTGCAGGCGGCCCTCGGCGGCGACGACGCGGTCGGCCTCCCGGCGCAGGGTCGCGATGCGCGCCGGGATCGCCTCGGCCTCGCAGCGCGCGATGTCGTCGAAGCAGGCCCGGTCGATCAGCGCCTGCTCGTACGTGCGGTGCAGCTGGACCAGCTCGGTGGAACGCGCCCGGACGCGCTCGCGCAGGGCGCCGGCGTCGCCCGACGCCGCCCGTTGCTCGGCAGCGTCCGCGTCGGCCCGCAGGCGTGCACAGCGCTGGCGTAGGCGGTCGAACTCGTCCTGGCGCGCCCGGACGCGCTCCTCGGCGGTCGTCGCGAACCGCCCGTCCTGCGCCAACCACAGGGCGGTCGCGTGCCGGCGCTCCCAGGCGCCGACGTCGAACACGGGGACGACCGACCCGGCCTCGTCGTCGACGAGCGCCCGGGCCTGCGCCATCAGGTCGTCGTCCAGCGCGATCGACGACGCCGCCGGCCGCGACGCATCGTGCCTCAGCATCGTCAGCATCTCGGCGTGCACGTCCGGCTCGGCGTCGGCGCCGACGAACGCGACCGGGGCGCTGACCGGCGCCGGCACCGGAAGCTCGGGGCGCTGCAGGACGGTCGACAGACGTCGGAACGCGGCCTGGGCGTCGCGAGCGCGGGCCTCGCGCTCCCACTGGGCCACGTCGTCGGCGTCGGGGACGATCTGGTCGACGGGCCCGGCGGGAGGTTCGGTCGGCACCTGGGGCGGCAGCGCCAGCGCGTACTCGTTCGTCGGCTGCGGCAGGACGCTGAGCGAGGCGCGCAGCGCCCGGCGCACGTGCTCCTCCTGCTGATCGGCCTGGGCCGGCGTCGACTCGAAGCCGCCGCCGCCAACGTTGATGCCGAACTCGTCGCGCAGCGCCCGCCTGGGCGTCGGCGTCGGCGTCGTCGTGGTGGTGGCGCGAGGCGTCGCCTGCGCCAGCAGCAGCGCGTTCGGCGTCTGGATGTGTCGGGCGGCGCCCGCGACGTCGCTCGGGTGCAGGTACGCGTTCTCGCCGCCCGCCAGCGGCGTCTGCGATCGCTCCAGCGCCAGCAGGTTCTGCGCCTCCAGGACGAGGGCGTCCCGGCCGGCGGCGGCCCTGGGCGTTCGCATCGGCGTCAGACCAGCGGCGGCGGCGGCGGCGGCGTAGGGTGTCATCATCAGGCCCGTCGTCGTCGACGTCGTCAGGGGCGTTTCGCCGCCCGTCAACGCGGCCAGGTCGCGCAGCTCGCGATCGGTGACCTGGGGCGCCGGCAACGACAGCGCCGGGCGCGCCCGTTGCAACTGCGGGTCGTTCAGCTTGGCGATCTGGGCGACGTACGCCGGCAGGTCGTGCTTCTTCATCAGCGCCTGCCGCTTGGCGTCCTTCTTCCGCTCCTGCTCCTCGAGCTCGTCGCGGCGCCTGCCGTCCAGCTCCTTCAGCGTGCGGCCCAGGAACGACGTGTCGGCGCGCCGCCGCTTCATCTCCTGGTCCTCGTCGCCCGTGTCGAAGAAGCCGGCGGGCGTCGGCCGGTGCAGCGGGATCTCGGCGTTGTAGTCCATCTCCTTGCGCTTGCGCCGGTTCAGCGACTGGTGCGATGGGCCCTTGAACTGGATGCCGGCCGCCTTCAGCTCGCGACGCTTCTGCAGCACGGCCAGGCGCCGGGCCTCCTCCAGCTGCTTCTCCCTGGCCTTGCGCTTCGCCTTCTTGCCCTTCGTGTTGGCGAGGCGCGCCCGCGCCTCCGACAGCATCTCCTTCTCGTCCTCGTCCATGTCGACGGGGTCGGGCCGGGCCGGTTTCGTCTCCGGGTTCATGTCGATCTCGCCGGGGCGCAGCTTGCGGAGCTCCTCGACGGACGAGACGGCCGCCGCCGCCGCCGCCGCCGGCGCGGACGACGACGACGACGACCCGGTGGCGCGTGCGTCCTCCATGGCCTGGGCCTGGTCGAGCAGCTTCGTGTAGTGCTCCAGGCACTGGGTCGACGTGCGCCCGACGATGGCGGCGATGCTGCGCCACTGCGACGGCATGATCTTGGCGAGGTGCAGGAGTTTCTCCTCCTCCTCGCGCGTCCACTCCGTCTTCTTCACCGACGGGTCCAGCCACTCGTACCAGCGCGCCTTGCACTGCTTCGCCGACTTCCGCACCAGGAGCGACGAGATGCGCGCCCACTGGTTCTTCCCGTACTTCATGACGGCCGCCTTGAGGATCTCATCCTCGGTGTTCTTCCAGACACCGCCCTTCCGCACGAACCGCATCGCGCGTCCCGCCCTGCCGCGATCGACCCGCGACCACCGGCGGAATGCTGCGGCGGACTTTGCGCAGCTGTACCCCAACCCGAGTCGATTCGTCGGGCCGAACAATCAGTGCCACCTGGTCAACCACCCGGCGAAGTGTCACGCGGGCCTCGCAGCAGCAGCAGCAGCCGCCGCGTGACTGTGCGCTGCACAGTCACGCGCCGCTTTCCGCGTCAAAACTTGGCAGTGATTTTGGCATGGGGTCAGCGGGGCCGGCAGTGCGGGGGGAGGGAGGGACGGGGTGGGGGGCATTTTACAATTTCGTGTTGCGAGTACGGGCGCCTCGGGGGGTGGGTGGGTGGGCCGGAGGGGTTGCCGCGGCCCGCTGAGTGATGGTCGGGTGACGCGTCAGAATGCCCAGGCAGCAGGAGGCGAGGCGACCGGCGCGCAGGCGTGATGCGCCCGGGGCGCGTCGTGGCCGCCGGTCGAAGGGCGGCGCGACGCCGGCGGCGGCAGCCGAGGACCCGCGCGCCTTCTCGACAATATCGGCGCAGCAGCTGAGGGACCTTCTCGGGATCGGAAGCCAGGCGGCACCTGAGCAACGGCGACGACGGCCGTCGCCCCCAGTCCGTCGCGTCGCTTCCCCCGTACGTGCCGCTGAATCCCGCGCGTCCCCTGTGCGACCACCGCGTCGGGAGGCGCCGAAGGACGCCCCCGGTGAACAACCCCCTCTATATCCAGGCGAGTACTTCGGTCTGCAGGCCTGCTGTCCTTGCTGACGTCAGCTGTGTGTAGATCATGCGCCTGTTGACGCGTGTTCCCCTCGCGACCCGCCTCCTGTGCATCATGCCGTCGTTGACGCCGTTGATGGCACATTGCAGCCGGCGCTGAGCGCTCGTCCAGCGTATGACGCTGGCGGGTATGCCGCTAACAAATGGCGGTCGATCCGCGGGTGCGCCCAGGTCGCTGACGACGAGAATGAGAAACGGGCCAGGCAGCAATCGATCCTCAGGCAGCAGATCGAGGAGCGGAAACGGATCAAGGCCCGGGAAGCGGAAGCGCAGGCTCGCCTGGAACGGGAAGAGGATGAACGGATCCAGCACGAGATCGCCGTCCTTCAGCAACGCTGGGACAGGGAGCGAGAGCAGGAGCGACTTGCGCAGGAACGCAAGCAGGTGCGAATTCAGAACGCGTCGTCTTCCTATCCCAAACCGGTGAACGGCCCTTCGTCCAGGGCACCGGCTGTCGAGCGTTCTGGTGCGGCAGACATGCATGCTGCTACGTCTGCAAGCCGTCACCAGTCCGCCAGATCGTCTCCCGATGATCGACCTGGTGCCATTCGTACTGGAACCACTCATCCAGATCGTACGGAATCGTCTGCGCATCGGGATGGGTGGCCGGACACGCGTGCTGGACCCATTGAAGCCGTTCCTGGACGCCCAGCTGTGTCGTTCAAGAAACAGGCGAAGGACAATCCCGATGTCGAAGGACTCAGTCGCCTGTGCGCTCAGCTAATGCTCGAGCAGGAGCACTTGCGGCGGGAGTTGTCCCTGCAGCGAGTCCAGGCTGAACTGGAGGCGCGGGAGCGCAGCAAGAACGACGAACTGACCCAGCAAGTGCAAGACCTGCAGGCTCAGTTGCGCTCACTGACTGCACCGGATCGTGCCAGGGAACGAGTTCGTCAGCACCGCAAGAAGGTGCAGACAACGTCGCCAGGAAAACCGAACTCGACGTTCTCGCCACCACTGTCAGCGAAGCCGCCCATGAACCCAGCTGTTCCTGGCCAACCTCGGCCTCGACGTCGAGGCTCCTGGGCAACCCGCAGTAAAGCGGGCGCCCCTGCTCCCCGTGCCAGCGTTTCTCTTGCAGCGCACCGTGCGAAACCGGCCCCGAGCCCTGACGCCGTCGAGGATCTCGGCGAGGAACTTGGATCATCAACGCGGATGATATATCCAGGCGATGCCCTGTACGGTGCCGTACCACCAGCTATCCCGGACACCGCCCAGCACCTGTTGTCCTGCAACGCGGCTCGACGGGAAGGGTCGCCCGCATCGCTACCGCATACGCACGAAGGTCGCGCCGTCAGTGAGCGCATTCGCCCCAAGCTGAAACCCGTTCTGGCTCGAAGACGGCCCACATAACACGACGGGTCAGGAATGCCTAACACGCGCATACACGACCGCGACAGAATATTCCTACCGCCTGATGATCGGAGTTCGCTTTACCAAAGATAGATAGGCCCGAGCGTTTCGGTGGACGTACACAAGCGTGGCTGAGCACGTCACCATTCTGTTACAGTAACGTGGTGCCGGTTACGACCACTTCGACCTTGCGTCGTGGACCACGACGAACTGGTCCAGATCGGCCGCAGGCGCAGTTGGCGCATCCTGTGGCCACTGTGGCGACCGCCCATCATTGCCGATGACAGCCTGATTCTCTTTGATGTAGCCTGCGACGTTCACCCACATCCGGGATGCTATGTAGGTAGGTCACAGTCATATGGCCTGCAGGCTGCAGTCCACTTCCCAGGTACCGAGGGACGACGCCGACGCTGAAAGCACAGGCCGTACAGTCCAACAGGTTGCGCGACATTCAGAGGTCATCGGATCGGGGAAGCCAACGGACTGCAGTTCCCGCCTGTCGCCGCCGCTATCTCCTGATCCGATGCGGTGGTTGTTCCCCCCGCACAACTCCAATTTGGGGGGTCCCAATTTGGTGTTAATGCCGCCATAAGACGTGTGTGTGCGCGCGTGCGTGCCGCCGAGATTCCGAGCCGGCCGCATCAGCTGCATGGATGGTGGCGGACGTCATTCATTGATTTTTGCTCCGGCGCGGTGTGGAAGTGAGGCGCAAGCGGTGAAAGCTGTTCAGCGCACCGATGGCAGGCCCGTCGACCGTTCGAGTCTCTGACATAATGACGGGCGGCCCGTGCGTCGTGTTCTGCTGCAATCTCGAGTCGACGCTCAAGCACATCATCCAGCAGATGCTGCACTGGCGCTGCTCGTCGGTCGTCATCACCGACTGCGACGACGTCCAGATTCGCAAAGCGATGGGTATCGTTACCACCACCGACATTGTACGTCGTTGTTTCGGTACGACCGACTCCGCGCCTGTGCACTGATGCCTGCCTAGTTGAAATGGCTGCTGAAGCACCAGATCACGACGCCCGTCAAGAAGCTGCTGCACATGGACGCCAGCCTGGTGACCGTCGACGTCGACGTGGACATCTACGAGGCCGCCGACATGATGATGGACAAGAAGGTCCACCACCTGATCGTCATTGAGCGGGAGTCCGGCCAGCTCAAGGGCATTATATCAGCGTTCAACATCGCGACCCACATGATGATGAAGAGCGGCAGCGAAGAGCGCAAGTGGCCGTTCCCCGAGAAGTACCTCCAGGAAATCGCCGCCGCCGAACAGCCTCATAACTACACTGCCTGAACGGCTGCTGGTCGCCGTACGTAGTATGACAGTACACATGTCTGTTTGTCACGCGTACAGCATGAGTCACGAATGAAGGATCCGTCGGAACAGGCGGTGCCCGCGATACCAGACCCCTGGCGCGACACGTCCCATTCGTCTATTTGCATTAGACATGATGACATCCAAACCCGCTGACATCGCCTACCAGACGCGTGTGTTCGTGCTGCTTGCGCTTAGCCTGGTCGCGTATGGCGTTAGGGCGGACAACACTGGCGGCGGCGGTATCGTCCTGAACAACCAGGGCGGACCCACCTATGACAACGTTCCCGATGTTCCCAGCGTCACCGTTAGCCCGACAGCATCGTTCCTGGACCGTGTTCGTGCCGAGCACGGGCGGCACGTCGAGTCGACGTACATCAGGACGGAGGCACAGAGCTGGTGGCCGACATCGTCCGATGTACAGGACAAGGTGGTTGGTGCCGGCAGGACCCTCGACCGGTTCTTCGGCAGGAACATCTCGAAGCACATCATCGGCATGGACACGTTCGACATGGTGACCATGGCGATCACGACGTCGATGGACATGAAGCACATGCGCGGCAGCGGGCAGGTCGGGCGTATCCATCATTGCGGCGACAAGCGCACGCTCTGCTTCTTCCTCGGCGAGCGCCTCCGCAAGGACACATGGCTGAACATGTATATCTCTATGGAGCGGTTCACCCTGCACGTCGCCCTGAAGAACATCACCAAGGGCATGCCCAACGGGTGGTCCTGGCGCGACGTCCACGCCGGCGTCGTCGGCGCCTTCTATCCGTTCGCGCCGTTCGCCCCACCCATCCTCGAAGGTCCCCTGGTCGACATCGTCACCTTCCAGCCGCATATCTAACCACGTTCAGGACAGTTGGTGGCACTCTGGACTTCCCGCGCCCCAAATGGGTCTTCGGCCCCGGATCCGACATGGGCCTGGGCATGTACGTCCTGCCGGGTCTCACTGGGTTCACAGGTCGGCCCCGCAACGGGAGACGGCACCGCCTCGACTGATCCATACGCTTAGGGGTCGTCCTGGGTCGTGGCAAATGGCTGCGTCCGTTCGGGCAGAACTTCCTGCACATCGAGAACGTGCAGGGATCCGCGTCGTTGACCTGGGCGTTCCAGCCGACGGCCGTGTCGGTCGGCGCGACGATGTGGATCGGGCCGTCGAACCCGGACGGGACGTTCACCGAGGAGAACGCCATCGAGGTGCAGGCCTACCTCGGCGTCTCGATCCCATCGTTGCACGACTACCACGGGTGGTTTGTGCTCGGGAAGGTCTCGGAGCTCACGTTCGACAAGGTATCCGGCGATCGAATTCGAAACGGGCGCCGGACCACTAACCTGATCGTCGTGCCAGCTGCTGCACGTCTTGAAGATGAGTCTCGCGATGGGCAAACAGGAAGCGAAGCGACGGAACGTACAGTCGAGCAAGGAACAGAAGATGTTCGGCGAGGTTGCCGGTGTCGACGACCCGGATACGCTGCCCGAACCGTCGCCGGACGCGCCGCAAGGCGAGCGCCGTGTCAAGAAAACGTTCCCGTTGCGTAAGGCGCTGTCGTTCCTGACATGCACCGGCATCAGGAAGGTGGCCATCTCGGCGTCGGCGCGCGAAAGTACGCCGCCGCCTACCCGTAATGTTCCACAGCCTGTTCGCTGACCGTCTGTCTGTCCAGCGGCGACGAAGTTCGCGATCATCCCCGGCGGCGTCCGCATGCAGGGCATCGTCAACGTTCTCGGGTACGAAGCCAAAGCTATGTTGCACATCGACACGGTCTGGGGATTCCCCGTCCGCGTCATGATGGACTTCGAGCTCGACCCCGTCAACCTTGGCCCTGTTGTCCAGATCCGTCGAGACAAAGGATCGGCGCTCGGCCCCAAGGTACTCATCCACCGATGTCGAACGCGGTTGGTCTGTCCAGCATACTAACGGGACACGCGTTCACAGTTCTACGCCGAGGTGGGCCTGCCCAAGGTCGGCGCCTACATGGAAGGGTACGTTAGCGTCCTCGGGATCGGGGCGCACGTGGTCGTTGCCATCGACTACAAGAACGTGCACTTCCAGGTTGACGGGTACCTGTTCGGCCTGGTGCGGGCCAGCGTCATGGTCGCCGCCAACAATGTCGATTTCCGGCGCATGAAGGACGCCAGCTTCATGGCCGTCGTCGAGCTCGAGCTGGGAACCTTCCAGGACCTGTGGGACAAGACCGTCCGGAGCATGTAGGCATCGTAATCCCAATCCAGCTCATGGTCGACGACTGAACGCCGCCTTGCAGTAAAGGGCCCTGGAAGTGGCTGAAGAGGAAGTTCACGAAGAAGAAGAAGACGGTCGACGACACGGTGTCACTGCTGAAAGACGGCACTGCGGGCGAAGGTGACGAGGACGGCGATGACGACAAGACGTTGGCTCGGGAGCCGAACAAAGACGAGGTGGCCATGCTCGAAGGCGCCCAGGAGGATCCACAGCAGGTCAACCGCGTCCTCCGGGGCCGTGTCGGGTTGCACAAGATCACAACCGGCCTGCACTTGAACGTTGAGCACCAATCGTCCCTCTTCTTCAACGTCACGTATTGGCACAGGAAGAAGGGATCCAACGAAGTGCAATACGTCACGAAGGGCCTCGTTTTGGACCTGTCGCGTCTCGGCAATGCGATCAAGACGATTTTCAAGGGCGCGTGGACCGCCCTCAGGGATCTCTTCAAGAAGCGCCGCGACAGCAAGAAGCTGGACGCTGCTAAGACCACCCCGAAGCGCGGCATCTTCTCTGGCATCAAGGGCATGTTTTCGCCCAAAAGTAGTAAGTCGACGCCACACCCGATGCGTCCTGGCCCAGGCAGTTCAACACGGTTTCGTGTAGGAGAGCCGCTGTCGCCAGCGTCATCAAACCCCCGCACCCTAGACATGTCCCAAGTATCCAAACTCGTTTAGAGCATACACGATGACACCTGCCTGCAGCGCAGGAGTCTTCAATGTGCCCGTCGTCCGATGCAATCCAGGTCGTTCGTGAGCTGTGACCTGCGACTGCTGCCGTGTATCGTTTAGACCCGACTCACCTGGCTCTTGCGCCGCTGCTGCTGACGCTGGTGAGCTGTTTGTCCTCGCCATTCAGCATCGCGCGTCTGGCCCAGAGTCGCCCATGACGTGGTCGACAATTTCGGATACCTCGTTGGAGATCCTGAAGGTGTCGATACGTACACACTCCGACACGCGTCGATCGCAACGCGGGTGCACGCAGTGGTGGATGTGCCTGGCAGTTGGTCGTCTCGTGATGACGCACCCCCTTCCGTTTCCGATCGCCAGTGACAGGTCACAAAATTGACGGCATATCACCCGGGCGGGGACGACCATGCGGTCGATCGATGTCGGGTCCCGGTTGATCATTGGCGTCGGCAGGAACTACGCGCAGCACGCCAAGGAGCTGAACAATGCCGTGCCGACGTCGCCGATTCTTGTAGGGGCGGTGTATGGCGTGATCCTCAGCTGACACGCATGCCTACAGTTCCTGAAGCCACCGTCGTCGCGGATCTGGCCGGGGCAATCGATCCGCATCCCAGCTGGGATCGAGGAAGTGCACCACGAGGTGGAACTCGGCGTTGTGATCGGGTCGCGTACCACGTCGCGCGTAGCAGAGCGTGACGCGTTCGACTATATCGGTGGATTCGTGCTGGCTCTCGACATGACCTGCCGTGGTACGCTGATCAACGCCGTTCGATGAGTGATTTGTTCCCGACGTCTGCTTCGCCAGACCTGCAAGCGAAAGCGATCAAAGCTGGGCACCCGTGGACAGTTGCCAAAGGCTATGACAGTCGGTGATTGCCGACCCTGCCACGATTCGTACAGCCTGACGTCCTTCATCAGCGTTCTGCCCGCTCTCTGAGTTCATCTCTCGTGATCAGCTTCCAGACCCGTCTGACACACGCCTTTGGCTGACCGTTCGTCGCTGCATTCGCAATATCCCGGCGGGCTCGTCCTGAACCGTTCGCAGGTCAACGATGTCGTCAAGCAGGACGGCAGCACGAAGGACATGATCTTCAGCGTCCCCGCACTCGTCTCCCATTGTTCCTCGATCTTCTCCATGGAGCCCGGCGACCTGATCCTCACCGGCACGCCCGCCGGCGTCGGACCCGTGCGACGCGGCGACACCCTTCAGGCGGGCCTCAACGACTCCGTCACTGTCCTGTTCAATGTCGAATAAACGTTCGAACGGGGGACCGCCGCCGATCCAGTCACGCAACATGCCGAACTGCAGTCTGCACGACAGTGTTGGCTGCAGGGCTCACTGACGTCGGCGTGCTGGCTGCCGCGGTGTAGCTTCATTTGGATGGCTGCATGCTCACTGGCGGATGTCGGGGCGCTGGACACTGGTGGTGTCACGCGCGGCGATCCTGCCGGCGATACGCGCGGGGAACGACGAAGCCGCCGCAGGCGATACATGTATTTTCGAACGACGTCATGTTCCAGTTGGATGCGACGTTGATGAAGGCGCATCAGCGAACCCTGAAGAAGATTGGGCGGTATTCGCCGAAGAAGTCTCTGCCGTCTTCATCATAAATGAGAGCTCCACTGTCGACGATGCGTGCGAAGCGTTACACCTTCGCAGCGAAAAGCTCGCGATTTCGTATGCGCTGACCGTACAGACGCACAGGCGAATCGATGTCAGGAAGACGACTCGAGCGTACCCCGACTGCCACGCGACGTACAAGCGAGTATCGACGACCTTCAAACGCGATATCTGGTTTCGAGACGCCAGTCGCGTTCATCGTTTCCACAACAGCGATTGCTCTTGTGACGATGACCGGTGAATAATATATTGCTCTATCGGAGAGACTCACCACGCTGGTAGGCGGACACGAGGGCCCGAACGCTCTCGTCGTTACTGACAACCGACACACTAGCCGAACCAGTACTACCAGTCGATTTCGCAGCAGGCACCTTCAGGATGGACTCCACCACTTCGGAACACGACGAGGCGAATTCCTGCAAGCGATCCTGGCATGGAACAAATCAGATGCCGTTCAGCGGACGAACAAGGTGGGATTACAGATAGTGTGATGTCGTCGCGCTCCATGTCATCGTCGCGATCGAATTCCGCAAGGCGGGCCTGCGCCTGATCCTCGACTTCCGTGATCGGCTTCACACGAATGAGCTGTGCTGGGTCGAAATTATCGACGGTCGGGACGAACACAAACCCGGACGCCAGCTCGCGTTCGATACCGGACCCAATCAAATCCTGGGTGATACTGCTCAGCTTGCTCGTGATCAGCAGGAACTGCGACAGCAACGCCGGCCTGCGATTGTTCGTTACACGACAGGCGGTGCCAACAAGGCGACAAAGGCAACCATTGTCGTTCGGGGCCCGGCCCTTCGAGGTTCACCTTCGATAACGCCACGCTGAGCTCAGCAGCATCGGCACGCAGCCCGCGAAGATACGCGTCCAGCGGATTATCCATTGCCGAAACGCCAAAATCGTAACTGACGACTCAGGTTGGCGCACTCCGATTGAGGTCGATGGCAGCACTTGTACGCCGGTCACGTTCGACCAAACACGTGCCTACAAGGCGTAGACGGTCATCGCAGTCGAACCATTTGGACTGCCCATTGTCGAAGCCACAGATGGGAATATTATTATCCGGGTCGACTTCGCGGCTGGCGGTGTCCGCAGGATGACGTGGCAGCGGGAGCCGTGGGCGTGGCACGGGGACAAACAGAGGCGAGTCGCGGAGAACGGCAGACTGCGATTTGCCGAAATTGATCCGCGTGTGTTGTGAACCAATCGACGGCCGGGCGCAGGGCAGCGACTCGGTCTGCATCGCCATCGACGCGACCACCATGGACGAGGCGCACTTCCTGTCCGTCGATGAAGTCCTGGACAGCTTCAAGGTGTCAAAGACGGCCGGCCTCGATGACGCTGCCGTCAAGAAGTCCCGCGATCGGCACGGCGCGAACGAAATGGAAGGACAAGAACGTATGTGGCATCACTCGGGACATTGCATCCTTAATAATATTGTTGCTCAGCGACGCCGTTCTGGAAGCTGGTCCTAAAGCAGTTCGAAGACCTGCTGGTCCTGATTTTGCTCGGAGCTGCCGTTGTCTCGTTCTTCCTTGGTATTCAATTCTCGTTCGTGGGCGTCGTATATTACTTACAATGCCGACAGGGTTGATGGAATCGCCTGACGACATGGTTGCCGCGATGATCGAGCCTGCGGTTATCCTCATCATTCTGGTCTGCAACGCTGCTGTGGGCGTTGTACAGGAGACGAACGCAGAGAAAGCCATCGAACGGTTGAAGGAAATGGAGGCATCAGAGGCCAAGGTCCTCCGCAATGTAAGCAGAATTTGGTGGTGTGCACGACGGCATCTCACCGTGTGCAGGGGCGTGTGCAATCTGTGACGCCTGTTGAACTTGTTCCGGGTGACATCGTGCTTATTGCAAATGGGGACAAGGTCCCTGCGGACCTCCGACTGATTGAGCTGACTACTGCCTCCGTCTCGGTTGACGAATCATCCCTGACTGGGGAATGCATTCCTGTTGAGAAGGTTCGCCGTTTAGAGAGGTAGACACAGTACGCGGCGTTAAACTGATCTGTCTTGCAGATGGTGGATCCAATTCCACGACCTCCCGATGGTCACGCTGTTGTTGATCAAGACAAGCGCAACGTAAGATTGTCCCGTTGTTAATGCGGTCTTGATGAGCTATTTGGCTAATGCCTTAGTAGACGTTGTTCGCGTCGTCTCTGGTGACACGTGGCCGTGGCAAAGGCGTCGTCGTTCTCACGGGTTCGAAGACATCTATCGGACGTATTCAGCACGGTCTTCAGGAAGAGGTTGGTCTGCTGGTCGTCCTGTACGATTTCGGTGTGTTAACATTTGCTATTTCCGCTGTAGCAAGACTTGAAGACGCCGCTACAGGAGAGGTTGGATGATCTCGGTGCTCAGTTGTCGAAGGTCATCCTCTTCATTTGCATTTCGGTCTGGGTGATCAACATTGGGCACTTTACCGACCCCGAGCATGGCAGCTTCTTGAAAGGTGCTATGTACTACTTCAAGATCGCTGTCGCGCTTGCAGTGGCCGCTATCCCTGAGGGTCTGCCCGCTGTTGTGACGACCTGCCTCGCTTTGGGAACCAAGAAGATGGCTGAGAAGAACGCCATTGTTCGCTCACTGCCGTCTGTCGAAACACTGGGGTGCACAACTGTGATCTGCTCTGACAAGACGGGGACGCTGACCACAAACAAGATGACGGTCACCAAAGCGGCCCTTGTTGCCTCTCGTAAGGACTTTTGTAGTCGATACTATTCGGGGGTTAAAGGCGTTTTGGTGTTAACAGCAAGCTCTGATACATCTGGGAAGGGCGTCACTGAGTTCAACTTCTCTGACGATGGGTGGTCTCCTTTTGGCAGCGTCACTGCGTCTGGAAAGGTCAGTTAGTCGAATTTCTCCTGACCGACCTTGCTGCTCATTAGTTGTGACAGGCTATTGACGCTCCGGCAGCATCGTACAAAGGCCTCGACATGATGTCCCGAATCGCAACGCTTTGTAATGAGTCCTACATCAACTATTCGTCCGACCAGAGTGGCGGCCATCACTTCACCAAGACTGGCGAGTCGACTGAGGCGGCGCTGAAGGTTCTCGCCGAAAAGTGTGGCCTTCCGGACGCTCAGGCAACTGCTGTCGCGTTTGCCAACAAGGACGGGAAAACTCGTTGTCGCGTGGTGCATGACTACTGGAACAAAACCTGTCAGTCTCCGACGAACGACGATGTTTCGCTTGCTCTTCTAACAGCGGCGCTGCAGATGAGAAGAAGTTTGTCCTGGAGTTTGATCGTGATCGAAAATCAATGAGCGTCGTCGTCGACGCTAACGGCGGCGGCAACAGGCTTCTGCTTGTCAAAGGTGCTCCTGAGTCCATTATTAGCAGGTCAGGTGCGTGCTGTAACTGATTAGGACAATCACGTATATCGCGGTTAGATGTGTTTCGTTCCAAGATGCCGGCGGATCTGTCAGCCCCCTGACGGACAAAGTGAAGAATGTGATCACAGGCAAGATGACCGACTACGCTGACGAAGGGCTCCGCTGCATTGCCTTTGCCTATATCGACTCGCCTGCGCATTCCGACAACAAGTACCGTGACCCGGACCAGTACGCCAAACTAGAGACGTCGATGACGTTTGTCGGCCTTGCTGCAATGATGGATCCTCCCCGATCGGAGGTTCTCGAATCCATTCGCGTCTGCCGCCAGGCCGGAATCCGCGTCGTTGTGATCACCGGTGACAACAAGGCGACAGCTGTCGCTATTTGCAGACAGATCGGCATCTTCAAACCCAATCAATCCGTCGATGGTATGTCCGCTATGTTTGCTCATGTATAAGGCCCCCGTCTTAACTGCTCCTGTAACAGACTTGGCGTACACCGGCGCTGAGTTCTCCTCAATGAGCGACGCCGACCAATCTGAGGCAGCGCTTCGCGCATCGCTCTTCGCGCGTGTCGAGCCAGCGCATAAGACGAAACTCGTTGAGCTACTTCAGAAGCAGGTATGATTGTAAGCTGTCCTGCCAGTGTTTCTATCCGGTGATATTGGATTCAGGGACACGTTGTGGCAATGACTGGTGATGGTGTCAACGATGCGCCGGCGCTGAAGAAGGCCGATATTGGAGTCGCGATGGGTTCGGGAACTGCCGTTGCGCGTGATGCATCCGACCTGGTTCTCCAGGACGACAACTTCGCCACGATTGTCTCGGCCGTCGAAGAAGGCCGGGCGATCTATGTCAACACGAAGCAGTTCATTCGATACTTGATATCGTCGAACATTGGCGAAGTCGCCTGCATCTTCCTGACTGCGGCGATCGGCATGCCCGAAGCCCTGATCCCCGTCCAGCTCCTCTGGGTGAACCTGGTCACTGACGGCCTCCCTGCCATTGCGCTCGGGTTCAACAAGCCTGACCCTGATATCATGCTGCGCCCGCCGCGTGGTCGTAAAGACAAGATCATCAACGGCTGGATGTTTTTCCGTTACCTGCTGATCGGTATCTACATTGGAGTTGCGACTTGCGGCGGCTTCATCTGGTGGTACCTGTTCTACGAGAACGGGCCCCACCTGACGTTGGAACAGCTGACGAACTTCCACTCCTGCGCGACGAACACTGTAAGCCTGGCCGGTCGCTTCTGTCCATCGTCGCGTACTGACTACCGGTGCAGAACCTGTACGGCGACGTTGCCTGCGCGATCTTCCACGACCCTCGCCCTGCGACCGTCGCCCTGTCTATACTTGTGTCGATCGAGATGTTGAACACGTTCAATGCTCTGTCGGAGAACCAGGTATCCCAGGAACATTGTAGTATGGTCGCGGTCTCATCTGGTTGCAGAGTCTCCTCGTGGTGCACCCGTGGTCGAACCCGTTCGTCGTGCTGGCCATCATGATGTCGTTCGCGCTGCACTTCGTCATCCTGTACGTCCCGTTCTTCAACACGATCTTCCACGTCGCGCCCATCTCCGTTGCGGAATGGACGGGCGTCTTCTACTGGTCCATCCCGATCATCGTCATCGACGAAATCCTAAAGTTCATCTCCCGCGCGCTCGACACCGCCGGTACGAGCGTCCCCCAGTTGCTGTCCTCCCCCGCTCACTCACACTGCCTCCCCGTCAGGAACAGCGGCGTACACGCCCAAGGCCAAGAAAGCGTGATCGAGGCTACCCATGGGGCGCCACCCTGTCCAGATGTCCGAAGCGAAGTACTAAATCGACCATTAGCCCTCCTGGAGCACCCGATGCGTTCCATGTGCGACCTTTACCGTACTGCTCTAGGTGCCTACACGGTCAGCGGTGTGCCCCCGCGTGGTGTCGTGTGCAACGAGGGGCGCAGGGCGACGCTATTATTAGGATCGCGAACTCCGTCGCGCAGTCGCCGTCGTCATGGTGTTCGACGTGCGTCAGGAGATGACGCTGATCGACGAGGCGCGGGCCGCGGTGGACGGCGCCCGCACCGATGCGTCGTTGCGGGCGGTCGTGCGGTGCCTGCGCGCGCTCGTCCAGCGCCCGGAGCGCCTGGCGCAGTTGCACGACCTCCTGGTCGATTGCGTCGAGGCGGCGTTCGCCCCGCAGAAGTCGCCCTGCTGGATGGACCTAGGCCCCTCGTCGCAGGACGCCCTCGCCGCTCTACTGTCGCCCGTCAACGGCGTCCTGTTCTACATCCTGTTTGATATCCAGATCCCGCCCAAGTACCGTCTGCCGTTGACGGCGCTGCCGCCCTCGATCCGGTCGGCTGTGCTCGCCGGCGATGACGTCTCCTGGCTGGCGTCCTCGCATGCGCTCCACAACGACTCGGTCGAGGTCAACATCTTCGAGCACTTCTTCATCAGCGTCGCCCAGTACTACGCGCGCGCCTCATCGTCGTCCACGTCCGGGTTCGCGTTGGAGTTCCTCAGGCAGCTGCTGGACGCGCTGATCCCGAAGTCGCCCGCGACGGCGCTCTGGTCCGAGTCCGCCATCGTCGTCGATTTCCAGATGGAACGCTCCCGGGAGATGGTGTCCATCGCCGCCGAACTGTGGCTGACGGCGTTCACGTGCGACGCGTCCGACGTGGAGTTCGCCGTCCCGCCCGACGCCCTCTTCTCCCATGTCGTCACGCTGCTCGGCCACCTGCTCCTGCACTCGGCGCCCTTCGAGCTGCTCGACCTCGTTCGCGGGCCGCTCTTCCGGTTCCTGTTCGCGGCGCTGTCCCGATGGCCCCTGTCCCGGATCGACGCCATGTCCGGTCGCGTCGCTGACCTGTGGCTGTTCTGGGTCAAGCCCTGGCGACATGCCGTCCCCCCTCAACCAGTCGCCCAATGGGATTCCTTCGTCCAAATGCAGCTGCCTTTCTACTCGGTGCTGCTGTCCCAGTACCTGTCGTCCGCCGTGCACGTCAACCGGTCGTCGGCGTCGTCGATGACAGCCGTCCATCGCGTCCTGGAGCAGTTCGCCCAGCAGGACGTGATCGACATGCTGCTGGCGTGCGAAGCCAAGTTCGGGTTGCTGTACTCGCAAGCATCGGTCGACTGGCGACGCTTCCAGTCGCTGTCGATCGCACCGCCGACCGACTACGTCCCGTTCCGCTCGCCGTCGACGCTGACCTTCGAGTACGCGTTGCAACTATGGGCAGCCGTCTGCGTTTCTCAAGACGGCGCTGGTCCAGAGGCGGCCACTGCACTAAGGGCGGTTCAGGGCGATCTCGAACGCATATTCCTGATCGAGGTCAGCAAGATCCCGCAGGATCGCCTGAAGGATGTCGTCGGGCGTGTTCGCGCGCAGGAACCCATCCCGCCGTGTCCTGAGCCGGTGGCTGATGGTGCCGACCCGGGCGAGAATCGCGATCTCCTTCGTCAGGGCGTTGCCGTATGCTCCAAGATGGACGTCCCGTTCCTGGGCACGTCGTCCTGGGACCTGCCACCCACGGAAGATGAGTTCCGGGTCTTGATCGGCCCGTTGCATTTCGCGTCTGATATCATCGGGCAGGCTCTCGGCAAGCCTATCAATCTTCGATGGCTGGCGCACAAACAGCTGCTCGGGTCGTGCTTGTTCGTCGCGCTCCTATCGTGGCTTATCTCCCATGCCTTCTTCTAAACTATATTCGACTTCTTGGTCAGCGTGTAGGTCTTGACACCGGCGCCGACATCCAGGACGTTCGCTGAGGAACCGTTGCCGCGCTACAACCGTTATGGCGGGCGACGGGTACCAATCGCGTGGGATGCCTGGGCGGGTAAGCCTTAGTTCAGTCAGTATAGTGCCGGAAGACACGGTATTACGGTTCAGGGACAAACTCAGCGTTGAGCGTCGTCGCGGTCATCGCAAGCGAAACGGTTGCCCGGTGTCAGGGCAAGGAGGCGCTTCTCGGGCACCAATTCGCTGAACTACGTGGACTCTTCCATCAGGTGAAGAAGCTGGCGTTCGCGACTGAATCTCGCCCTACGACCGGTCTATGTACGGACGAGTTTGTTGATACGGTTGTCGTCGGCCAGTGGAGCTTCCAGAAGACGATCTGAAAGGGATGGTAATGGATCGAGGTCTCTTTCAGGTGGAGGCGCTTGAAGGCATGGACGCCGATGACATTGATTTCGTGGTGCACTCTCCATCGCAGCGGAAGAGTCGAGTTCGCATCCTCGGACTGCTGTCCTGTACGTCGTTCAGTGCCTGATGCTGTGCGACAATCTTGGTGACATCGTCGTCGGACCCGCTCGTCAACAGGCGATCCTGGTGCTTCTTGATTATTTACGAGCTCATGGGGCAGTACTGGAACGGTGACTTTCTCTGCCACAGTGTCATCTTTCGCAACGATCGCCAACAGCAACGTCGCCGCAGAGTTCACCGTGAAGTCAATGTCGTCGACGTCCATGTCTTCAAGCGCCTCCACCTCAAAGAGGCCTTGACCCATCTTTTCAGGGCGTCCTTCAGAAAGCTCCACTGGCCGACGGCAACCGTATCCAGCAACTCGCCCATACGTATACCGGCCATCGGGCGAGATTCAGTCGCGATCCCCAGCTGCTTTACCTGATCGAAGAGCGCACCCCGTTCAGCGAATTGGTGCCAAGAAGCGCCTCCTTGCCCTGAAACCGGCAACCCTTTCGCTTGCGATGACAGCGACGACGTTCAACGCTGAGGTTGTCAACCACCAGCGCTGCGATGGAGCATCAAGCAGGCCACTGACGACCATCGTGTCTTGGACAGCGCTGGGCAAGTCTCACATACCTCGCCAATCAGCGTATACTGCCGTCTGAGGTTCGATTAAATAGCAGTTGCTTGGCGGTAGAACTGGCCTCCATCGACAGGAGCCTTGCAGGAACAAGTGCAATTGATGCAAGTAGCACCAGATTCGCACAAACCCAGGAAGTGCCACCGCTTGTAATCGAGTCTGTACGCCTGATATTCGGCCTATAATAGAAATATCGAAATGAGATGGTGCTTAGGAGTCCCACGTTTTATCGTTACCTGCCATATTAGTGGTACCGTCGGCCGAACTGCCTATCATGCATCTCGTCCACGTCGGACTTAGAACATCGAAGAGCTGGCACAACATGTTGAACATGGACTCGCCGGTATGTGAATCGAACATCGGAGCGGCAATGACAGGTCGATTCTGCATCCGACCAGCGTTGCAGCGCACATCGATACAGCCAGTGCCCTCGCACAATGCACCATCGAATGCAATCGAGAAAGCCCATTGGCGACAAAGCGAAGATGCGAGTGACAGGAAGTTGGACGCACACTAAATGCGCCCGAACGTTGCGTCTTTAACATCCGAAGCGCACCCAAGCATCGAATACCCGGTGACAACCTTCGCACCATTGACCGCAAAGGCGGCCATCCGGAACGGCATCCCCGGGCAGGGTGACGGAGTACCATTTGGAACAGGTTCGCCTCGTTGAGGGTCGCAGAGTAACTCGAGCCAGTGCCAATATCAAGCTGGAAACGTGACATTTGCCCAGGACGCCACAGAAGCTGGCCGATCAAAACGTCAATGATCTCGCACGACGGCACACGAGCACCGTTACCTGACTATTTTGAGACCCCAAAATTAAAAGAAGTTTAAATTTGAGAGGCCGGGCTGCCTTGGGGTCAAGGGATGCCAGACGCCTACGGAAACAGGCCATTCGATTTGAATTATTGGAGGGGGGTGCCCGCGACACTCTGCTGTACTGCAATACAGAGGTCACGTACGGACGCTGGGATAGCAAGCCAGAGCCCAGAGCCCCGGCTGTAAAAATAATCATGACAAGACGGTCTTGTAGACCGGAAGACTTTGTCACGAGTCTTAGAACAGATACTACACTTGATCTTAGCCAAAAGGCCGAGAAGGTTGCCGCCTGTCGTGCGCCCGCGGGCCCTATATACCGGCTGTCCGCACGGCGCCTCCTATGGGACCAAGTCTTCCGCACAAGAAGGCGGAGCCTGTACCCACTAGCAAGCGCGACGACGTGATGACCTCACAACAGGGCGTGATATTGGAACACGGTCTGGCAGAGCGAGCTCGGGGCGAACGTCTTGAGCGCTAGCGCGGCCAGCAGGTACGAACGCGCAGGTCGTCGCTGTCGGTGCTTGAGCGCAGGATGTCGCCAGCAGCGAACGAGAATTCAGGGTCGGGGAACGGAGCGGCCTCGACGAGAACGGTCGGGGTGGTACGCCGGGGGAACTGCCGACGCGCAATTTGCAATCAACGACGGTACAGAGGCGTACACTATGGCGACTTCATCCCGGCAAGCATGAACCTATTCGTTGGCGCCCCCAGCGGGGAGCGGCTGCGGAGTCGTCGCCGCCGGTGGTGACTGACTGGTGGGGTGCAGCTACGCACTTTCGTATCCCTCAGCGCCAGTCAGGGGCTGTCGTGACCCGCCGCTGGGGCGCCATGTCCATCAAGCGTATCAACAAGGAGCTCATCGACATGGGCAACGACCCGCCCGCCAACTGCAGCGCCGGGCCCACTGGCGATGACCTGTACCGCTGGTCAGCTCCGCCCGCCATGCCTGTGCTGGATGTGTGCATCGGTGCTGACTGGTAGATCGCGCACAGGCAGGCCACAATTATGGGGCCGCCGAATTCCCCGTATGAAGGCGGCGTGTTCTTCCTGCATATTGAATTCCCGCAGGTGCACACATCGCGTTGGTTCGCAGGTCGACACTGTCTAATGCGGGTGGTGGTTCACAGGACTATCCCTTCAAGCCGCCAAAGGTATCCATCCCCACGGAACCATCCCATCGAACGTTCATGTCGGGTGCCAAATACGGCTATGAGTTTGTAGGTGAAGTTCCAGACAAAGATCTACCACTGCAATGTCAACGACAAGGGTGGCATCTGCCTGGACATCCTCAAAGACAACTGGAGCCCTGCGCTGACGATCTCCAAGGTCATCCGTCGTTATTGTCCTTTCACAACAGTACTGGTGGTGATGTCTCCATGCCTTCGTAGGTACTGCTGTCGATATGCAGCCTGCTGACGGATCCGAACCCGGACGACCCGCTCGTGCCCGAGATCGCCAACCTGTTCAAGACCAACCGGAAGGAACACGACCGAATCGCCGCCGAATGGACGCGCAAGTACGCCCAGTAGGACGGCATGCACTCCTGAAGCACATACACGATTACGTTCGAACCGCGGCGACCGAATTATTGTTACTCTATCGCCCAGCACACATGACCTGCTGCTGCTGCTTCCAGTCCAGCGACCCGTGCGAGGCGGATCTCACATACCGATAAAGCGGGCATTCTTCAACAGAACCCACAAAGGGGACTGGATACAGCGTTCAATTCCCGTTGAGGGCATAGGCACAGCGGTACCACGTGGCGCGTATAATAATAAGTACTAGTTGTAGGCAGACAGCACGTTATAGCGCTGGTCGTCACTATGCGGCAGGAACAGGATCAAGTGCCCATCGCTCGGCGAGATCTTCGACGGTGGATCGTATGCGATCCCGCAAAGCGTCAGGGAGGTCGTCGTGGTTGCCCCGGCAACGAGCAATGGTGCGATCCAGGAGGCGTTCGACCTGCTGGACACAGGCGTCGGGTTCGTCGACGAACGCGGGCCGGACAGATCGCAACAGTTCGACATCGAGGCAGGCGCGATGGAACCCCGGTTCGTCCAACGACCTGTTGCCGAGCTTGTCCGCACTGGACATGATACGAACGACCTCGCAGAACGCCAACCGGATCGTTCGTCGTGCCAACGGCGCCTTCATCCACCTTCGATCGACGATATATGTCTTGAACTGCATCATGGCGTCGATCAGCGCCAGGACGTCCTTCGAAGGGACCAACGGACCTCCAGCAACGGGCCAGGTCGGCGCAAGCGAATCCACCCAGCGTCGCGGCAGGCCCAACGTGCACCAGGTGACAACGTCGCGTACATCGCAACGAACACCTTCCCGACACTCGTCGTTGATAACCCGACCGACCTTGTCGGCGTCGTCGAATACCAGGTGCCGGAGCGTGTTCAGGTCAGCGATGGCGTTCAGGACCTGTATGTCGGACAGGCCGGAATCGTTGACGATTCGCGAGGCCACCATTGAGGACAGTTCCCGGATCAGGCCAGACACTTCCTGGACGAATCTGGGTCGGAACGTGTCGAACACGGGGACGAGCATGACGGAGTGCCATAACGACGTCATGCGCTTGTCGACCTGCGTGATGAACGACTTGTCCGATGGCGGCACCTCGAACCTGTCGCTGTCGATCACCGCCTGCAGTGTGGCCTTCTCGACCTGCAGTCGACGATGCAGCCCGAGACCCACCAGGTCCTCCAGAGACGGCTCAAGCACCGGGCCCAGGTTCGCACCGAGCTGACGCAGGCACGGGAACCGGACCACGACCTGCGAGATCGCTGACGCGATCTCATCAAGGGACCCGCGTTGCCCAAGACGGCTTGCCTCCAGCGCCTGACCGAACGCGTTGACCTCGGTAACGGCCCACTTCAGGAACGACGGCGAACGCCTTGGGAACCGTTTGCGAAAGCAGACCAAGGCCTCCGAGATCGCGTTCGTGAGCGCTTTCGCCGCCTCGCCCACGTCATGGTCAATGGAACGGCGAATTCCGTCGAGGGACCACGAATGGAACTCCAGGAACGAGTCCATGGCGACGCGTTCGAGTCCGAGGTGGACCAACAGCGCATATATGCGGTCTCTGTCATCGTCGTTGGTCGTCCTGGCCTGCAGCTGTCGTGAGAGCAGATCAGCGAGCCGCTCGCATTCCACGTTCAGATCGGGATCATTGACACCCGACTGACGATGCGTTACGATACGATCCACAGCCGTGGCCAGCTGCCCTTCGTCGATCAGCGCCCTGCACTCCACGACAATTCTGGAACGCGATTCGGAAGCAGGTTTGTCACTCCTGGGCGATAACTCATCGAGCGGAGCGTTGTTCGCGGTGTCGCCGGCATCGATGGATGGAAACTCGGCGAGTTCGTCGCGGAACGTTGTCAACGACGTCTGAATCCGGTCAAGATCGTCGAACAGCGACCCGTAGGCGCGTTTCGCCTGCACGATATCGGTATATCGTTCCGCGACCTTGCGTCGGAGCGCAGCGTCGACGGCGGCGCTCGTCGCCACCAGCGACGTCCGCAGCGCAGCCAGGTCGGCGTGCCGCGACAGGAACCGGTCCACGTTAAATTCGGGCGCCGCGAACGACCCGTCCTGCACCGGCGGCGGCTTCGTCATCGACTCGGGCACGCGTCGCTGACGGCTGCACCCAAGTTTAGCAGAGCGCCATCGGCCGAATTAGCATTTCTCCGTGGCGTGCCGGCATGCAGCTCCCACTGGCCACGGGTCGCGCGTCGAACTGCCGACACAGGTCACCGTAACGTTCCGGCTCGGCCGTGGTAGCGGAACCGCGCGCGTATGCGTCGTCGAGCCCTGATGACTGAGACGTTGTTGCCCATCGCGATATCGTCTAGGTTTTTGACGTTGCAATCCAGCAACCAGCACCGCAGAACCCCCAATGCCGGCACCCCAGAACATTCCGGTGCCGGCGGCCCAGAATCCGACCGATCACGCCACGCAACGGCGGAATGTTCCAGCACCCGCAGCCGAAGGAACGACGCGAGACGCGGGGCAATATACGCATTCGTTCAACTAAACGGTTCAACTGAATACACTATCCTTAACAGATTAAAAGTTCCATCGGCTCACCATAGGCAAGGGGGACACTGGCAAGGTTCCACGCCTGACAGGAGACAACTACGCGGTCTGGGCTATGCGCATGGCGTCCTACCTGACGGACAAGGGCCTCGATGGTGTGGCCGGCATCGACGTGGAGAGTCTCGCATCCGCGAGGGATACACCGAGACCGATAGACGGAGACGCTGACTGGACAAGCAAGGATAAGGTGGCGAAGGCAAAGACCAGCCTGCGACTATCCGACGACATCCTCATGAGCACCAGGGAATGCAGATCGGCGCACGAACTTGGTGCGGCTCCTTCTTCTCGACCAGGTCCGCGAACGCGGCGACCATTGCCGCCATCGATGAACTCTAGTACGTTTCAGTTAGAGCCGTCCACAGTTCGTGCGCCGATCTGCATTCCCTGGTGCTCATGAGGATGTAGACGAGAGCCGCCCAGAAGAAAACAACGCCTGTATCCAGAGCACAAGCACCCAAATCAAGCTTCAGGCGAACCTCGTGGCCGAAGCCGGCCACCGTCCGCGCCGCGTAATCCTCTTCCGAACCTGGGAGTTTCGTTCCCTACCACCCGCACGAAAGGCAATCGGCTGCAAATGGGTCTTCACTGTAAAGGCGAAAGAGGACGGAACGGTCGACAAGTTCAAGGCCATGCTTGTCGTACAAGTTAGGCGTTTCCCAACGACCGGGTATTGACTTCGACGAAATGTTTACGCCCGTCGCCCACCAGGAATCGATATGACTGCTGCTTGCGATAGCTGCCCAACACGGCTACAAACTACGACAGATTGATGTAGTCGGCGCGTACTTCAACGGGGACCCTCACACTCGCCCCGGAGTCGCCACTTGCGAGATCCCAGCACAAAGGTGACAGGCCGGCACTGCCAGGCCGGGAGAAGCTGACGTTCTGGAAGCTGATCCTATACGGTCCTCGGACCCGAGACCGAGGCGCCTGCTTGAAAATTGCGAAACACAAATAAAATAAACCTCAACGGGGAACTTGAGCCTGACGAACAAGTCTACATGAAACAGCCGGAAGCGTTCACCGATCCAGGATCCAGCAACCTTGTCTGCCAGCTACGCAAGGCATTGTACGGACCCAAGCAGGCAGGTCGGATCTGGAACATGTAGACGGTGGAGCAGTGCAGCATGCCCTGTCGCAGCCACAGATACCAAGAATAGCATCTAGGAGAGGCAGCCCTAAGACCAGGCAGATTCCGTACGGCATGCGGGAAGGCCGGAAGGCAGAAGGGGAGAAGGATCAGGAGATCTGGGAACGAGGACGCTGAGGTTCTCTATACACGATCCTACAAAACTGGTTTTAGTGCGATCGACGAGATCCAAAGCACTATGCCACGACGATTGAAGCCCGGGGAGCAGCCAATGGCGGAGGGCTGGACCCGAGCTCACTGAAGAAGTTGGAGGAGCAGTACGCGGACTACTGTCGCATCACGTGGGAGGCGGAGGCGTACCTGCCGGAGCGAGAACGACGCGGCCCAGTCTCAATCCGGAACTGCTTCAAGTTTCATGAACGACAGGCAATTGCGATGGACGAGATGGGACTCCAGGACGAGCAGGAGATGACGGACGCTCACCTCGTAGCGTGGATGGCCGAGGAGGTCTCACAGCTCGGGAGCAGAATGGCGCACAACCTCAAGGCGGCGAGAGGCTGCTAGCGAACGAGCTGGCTATGAACTCGAAGCTGCCCTTCCTGATCGACCGGATCAAGTCGATTCGTTTCGAGCTGCGGCGTCTGCTCTCCCAGAACGGCCTGGAGTGGATGAATGACGACCAGGCGGGGAGGCGCGTTTTGGGTAAGCTGGTGGTGGAGGCCCTGAAGCCGATTCCGCTACAGAAGCACATGGCCGACTGGGTAGAGCGGGACCCTGAAGCGCGCACGGGCGACATCGAATGTCTGTTCCAGGAGGTCATTCGCTACGCTAACTCGGTCGTCGACGTGTTGGGCAACCCGAGCGCATCCGACAAGGAGACGGTCGCCCAACTGAGGGCAATCGCGAAGGGCAATGGCGGCAACCACCCTCGCGGTCTAAAGGTCAACAAGCGAGGCGGTCGACGGTCCCCAGAACCTACTACCAAGCGTCAACGATTCGGTAGCGGATCCGAGCGCAACGGACGCGGTCATGAACGTGAAGGCCCGAACGGACGACACGGAGGAGATCCTGGTCGACGCAAGACTGAAGGACCCGGTCGGGACACGCCGGGAGGACAGCAGGAAGTCGTACCTGCGGGAGGCGGAAGCCAGCGAAACGGAGGACGTAATCGAGAAGATGAGCAGGACGGCAACCTTGACACGAAGAAATCCCCTAAAGGTGATTGTTTCCGATGCAAGGGCGATCACTACGTGAGCGACTGCCCGCAACCGCCGACGGAGGAGGAGCGCGGCAACCGCGGAATGAACGCGGCACGTGTTCGATTGTACGATTGTGTTGCAAGCGATGGCACTCTGAGGGCAACCATCGGGGAGACCACATTCGAGTGCGCTCTAGATTCCGAATGTCGTGGAGGCAACGTCATACCGGCGAACATTGCAGAACGGCTTGACGATGCAGCTGCGATACAGGAGATTGATGCGATCGAGATTGTCCTGGGTGATGACAAGACCACTGAGGTCAGCTCGAAGGTCCTTGCCGTTCCGATCATGGAACTGCACGGCGAACACGGGACATTGACGCTGTACAACATGCGATTCTACATCTCGACGATGATTGCGAAGACGCTGCTCGGAAACCCGATTCTCACGGCTATCTACGAGGTGAGCATCCGTCATCTCCTGTTCGTCCTGCAGTCCCAGCTCGTCCATCGCAATTGCCTGTCGTTCATGAAACTTGAAGCAGTTCCGGATTGAGACTGGGCCGCGTCGTTCTCGCTCCGGCAGGTACGCCTCCGCCTCCCACGTGCTGCGACAGTAGTCCGCGTACTGCTCCTCCAACTTCTTCAGTGAGGTCGGGTCCAGCCCCTCCGCCATTGGCTGCTGCCCGGGCTTCAATCGTCGTGCCATAGTGCTTTGGATCTCGTCGACCGCACTAAAACCTGTTTTGTAGGATCGTGTATAGAGAACCTCAGCGTCCTCGTTCAGAATCAGTGCATGGGGAACGGGAACTGGAATTGGATGGAACTGGGTGCGAATTGGGAACTGTGGGAATTGGAAATGGTGCCTTAATGTCGGCGTATGACTTGTCGTACACCACATGGGGACGGTTGGATGGATCACTGGGAAATATGGAACGTTTGGTGACTCGCTGGAGTGATTTGGAATGGATGGGTGCCTGTAACGAGGTGACCACCTCCCACGTGGGGGTGGATGTCCTCAGTATGGCTGAGAACTGTTATCACTATGCTGACACGGTCCGGCGGGTCTGATTCACTCAACTCCGTCCTTATTGCGATGAGTCTAATCTCAAGAATCGGGCGTGACCAATCTGAACGCGCACACGAACCAAGTAACGCCTACGTGTCGCACGAAGGCAGTAACGAGCCTACGTATCTCTACGTCTGCACCCAGGTCATGTTCCGAAAAGGGCAGTGTAGACGGTGGAGCAGTGCAGCATGCCCTGTCGCAGCCACAGATACCAAGAATTGCACTGATCTAGGAGAGGCAGCCCTAAGACCAGGCAGATTCCGTACGGCATGCGGGAAGGCCGGAAGGCAGAAGGGGAGAAGGATCAGGAGATCTGGGAACGAGGACGCTGAGGTTCTCTATACACGATCCTACAAACAGGAGGTTCCACAAATTCCGTACGAGACTCGGATTCGTCAGGATCAGCGCCGACCCATGCGTATATCTGCTGCGCAAGGGACCACAGTTCATAATCATGGCCCTAATACACGTCGACGATTCACTGCTGGTATTTACACAACAACGACGAACTATGCGACTCAACCGTCAAGAACATCGCAGGTGAGTGTGAAATCCACGACCTTGGAGAGCTGAAAATTGAAGCTCCTGGGAATGCGGGTGCATCGCGACCCGATCGACGGCTCCATCCGAGATCGACCAGGAGTATTACGTCGAAGGGCTCCTTAAAAGGTTCACCATGCAAGATTGCCGCCCGGCGAGCCTCCCATACTACCCGTCGCAAAGGTTCTCGCGAACATGGGCCCATCGAACACGCGAGAACGGGAGGAAATGAAGGACACGCCCCGACATCAAGAACATAGGGCATAACGTACAAGCGAGATGCCGGATGCGGACAACCCTAACCCCGTCGCCTATTGCGATAGCGATTTCGCGAACGACCCGGATACATTCCGATCCACAACAGGCTACGTGATCGTGATGGCGCGCGGCCCGATCGGGTGGAAATCCAAACTGCAATCGTCAGTCGTAACGTCGACAGTACACGCGGAGTACATGGCCCTTTACGACGCCGTCCGCGAGATTGTGTGGCTTCGCCAACTGCTCGACGGAATCGGATTCCGCCAAACGAGACCAACGACAGTGTATGAAGACAACGACGGCTGCGTCAAACTCACGAAGAACAATCGGACCGACGCCCGCACCAAGCACATCGTGGTCAAGTATCATTACACTTGCGAGCAGGAAAGGGCGGGAACGGTGAGAGTCAAGCAGATACCCACCGCGGAGACGATCGCCGCCGCCCTAACCAAACTCGTGTCGAAACCGAAGTTCGTCTTCTGCATAGAGCATATGGGCATCAAGTGCATTCAACTAAACGGTTCAACTGAACACTCGATGCTTAACATAGGCAGCTGCTGCTTGTATACGTGCGTGTCGTACTGGAAGCAGTTGTCTTCGCAGATCGAGTCAGGAGGGGACCGTCGGCCCCCTACTCGGTCATCTAGTAACAATAATAATACAAGCCCGTTGCATTGTACGGTCATGCTTGGAACCAGTCGAGGAAGAGGAGCGACAGCGCGGCAACGACGAAGATGACGAGGATGTTGAGGCGGAAGTGGACGCTGTGTTTCAACGTGCGCATCAGCTGGTGCAGCGTCATGTCCATGTTCGATTTGCTGTCGACGACGTTGCTGTAGATCGTGTCGATCTGCGACTGCTGCTCGAGGACCTTGGTGGAGAACTGCGAGAACAACTCGGCGATCTCGCCCAGCCTCGTCTCGGCGGTTCTAACCGCCGACATATCGGCGTCGAGTGCCGCTAACAGGGCCGCGTTCTCGTGTTCGAGCTCCTGGACCTGGTGGGCTGAGAGCTGCTCCATCTGCTGCTGCTGCTGCTGCTGCTGCTCCTGTTGGTCAGCAACCAGCAAGGCCTCGTCCGGCGGCCGCTCATCGACCGCGATCGTGGACTGCACAGCCTTGATGGCCGGCGACGGGTCGCGTTGCACACGAGCGATTTGTCGCTGCGCGTCCGGACGCGTCTTCAAGCGCTGCGAGCGCTCGGCGCGCATCTCTCGAACCATCTCCACCAGCGACTGCAGGCGAGTGTACAGGATCAGGACGACCAGGCGATAATGCAGGTTGAGGTCAGCGTTACCCGCCTCCATCGTCGACGCCTTCTTCTTCAGCAGTTCGAGCTCGTCGCCGAACTGCTTGACGAACGCGTTCAGGTCGGCGTCAAACGCGTCGCGTTCTTCGGTCGACATCGACGACCCGGTCGCATACCTCGATATCGACAGATACGCCGGGCGACGATCCCTGACGAGCATCTCTTCCCGAACCAGCAACGACATCTACGATTCGTGTTAGACGACAGCCGGCGATCCGGGCGAGCGGGCCACTCCGACCATAGCGTCGGCGGCGACGAGCACGGCGTCGCGCGTGGGCACTGGCAGGACCGCGTCGTCATCAGGCAGCCCGCGCTGGGCGCGTATCCGTCGTACGGCGTCCCGGTAGGTGCCCGTCCGGTCCACCGCCGCCGACATGCGCAACTTCGACCCCGATCACCGCAACATCAATGCCACCCCCAATGATTGGAACGCGCCCCCCGGCGGCTGGCAACCGCAGTAGCGGCACGCCCATGATGTAGGCAGCGCGACCCGCCCGTGTAACGCGCCGTGCAGCTCACTCACTGTACGTAACGCGCCGTGCAGCTCACTCACTGTACGTAACGCGCAGGTCAGTGCCTTTTGGCAGTGGTTGCCAAGATATTAATACCAGCGGGACGAGTGACGAGGGACACTGAGATACTGGCGAGTGTCTCAGGGGGAGCACGCGCCCCCTCTCGCGGTAGTGTCATTGCAAGTCGTCTGCGGATCGCAATGACGAAGGTGCAGGCGGCGTCGTTGTATGCGGGTGGGCATTTGACGCGACAGGCGCGCGCGATGCTGGCTCGTCTGTACCTGGAAGCGGAGGCGGGCAATAGCCTGGACGCCAAGATCGAGCGCCATAGGCAGCGCCGCCCACGCAAGCAACGACCACTTGCAGACCAGCAGCAGCAGCAGCACGAGGGTGGCAGCGTTCCGGCCGGACCGTGCCTAAGCGGTCGCCCCGCTCCAGCGAAAGGCGCCCCGCCGGCTCCGGTTACGGATCCAGCACACACCACCGGCGATTTCGAACAGAAGCTCAAGGACGACACGAAACGCGAGCAGTGGGGAGACCGCCTGCGGAAGACGGCGCCACAGGATGTGTCCAAGGCACGGGAAAGGGACAGCCTCAACTGGGCGTCCATCATCTCGTTCGAGCAGAAGCAGTTCGAGAAGAGCGTCCAGGAGCAGCACGCCCAGAGCGAAGCGCGCAAGGAACAGTACCGGAGGGACCTGCTGCACCAGATGAATCTGCACGAGCAAGCGCGCCGACAGCATGAGGAAGACATGAAGAAGGAGATGCTAGCGAAGCAGCGCGAGCATGGCCTGTTCGTCGAACAGGATCGCGCGATCCAGGCAGCACGCCGACAGAAGATGGAGGAGCTGAAACAATCGCGGATGTCGCAGATCAGCGGGTGCGTCGAGGCGCGCAAGACCAAGCAGGCGCTGGAGCGAGAGGCGGCAGAGCGAGCCCGAGAGGACCTGCTACGCCGCTTGAACGCCGAGAAGGTGGAGAACGCGTTGAAGAAGCAGAGGCACCGGGCGCAGCAATGGGAAGTGATCGTGGAGAACAACAGGGAGCGGCAGCGGAAGATGGAAACGGCGGCGCAGGAGGTGGCGGAGAACAGGGAATTGCAGAGGCGGTACGCCGAGATGCTCGACAGGCAGGACGCCGAGCGCCAGCGCATGATTGACGACCGGCACACCAAGCAGGAGACGAAGAGCACCCTGTTCCAGGCCGTTATCGACGAGCGCAACGCACAGGTCAAGATCGAGGACGAGCGCATCGCCCGCGCCCAGCAGCAGATCGCCAAGGAACAGGAGGAACGCGAACAAGCTGAAGCCGCCAAGCGACAGGCTTCCATCGATCGGGACCACGCGATCCTTCTGGCACAAATCCAGGAGCGTGCTGAACGTCGTGCAACCGCCAAACAGGTCCGGATTGTGCCCTGAGAGGTGCACTAGCGAAGCGTCTGATGTCGGTGGTGGCAGGTCGAGCGGGAGTACAGGGAGAAGCTGGTCCAGGTAGCGAAAGATGACGAAGCACGTCGCGAGAAGCAGGCGGCGCAGGCCGTCATCGATAAGCGCCGCCTGCAGAACGAACTCCAGGAGCAGATGCGCCTGCTGAACGAGAAGAAGGTCCTGCTCAACGTTCAAATGTACGTCCGACACCGTTGTTTCATCCGACGGCGCCCGTAACCAATCTGGCAACAGGACCGAATCAGAGCGCAGGCTGAACAACACGATCCTGTCGAAGATTGCAGCCGAGGAACACCTCGACAGCTGAACGAGCACCCAGCACTGGTGCTTTCTTATATACACGCGATTTATGAACGCCCAGGGGACCAACTGGTCAAGGGACAGCGCTAGGGTTCCTTGTGAGCAAGTAGCCGCCGCCTCGCAGGCCAGGCACAGTTGCTCGTCACACAGGACGAAGATGAGCGGCGTCATCCGGTTGGACGCGCGCGCTCCGTTGCCAGACGACCTCGCGGGCGTCATCACCGAGCTCGGCAAGCGATCGGCGCACGCCCAGGACCTACCGCAGGTGATCACCAGCGCCGCGCGCTTCCGATCCTCCACCGATCGGATCTACCTGACGTCCGACTACACCGGCCTGCTTCGCGTCGGCTCACGAAAGCTGTTCGTCTACGACTCGAAGTTCCAGCTGAGGGAGCGAACGCCGCTCTGCTGCCTGGACTTTTATGTCGACGAAGCCAGCCAGCGCTGCGGGATCGGCCTGGCGCTGTTCCAGACCATGCTACGATCCGAAGGCGACGTCGACGCCGCAAGCATCGCATATGACAGGCCATCGCCGAAGATGCTGTCGTTCCTGGCCAAGCATTTCAACCTGACGTCGCCGATCCCCCAGACGAATCACTTCACAGTGTTCCGAGCGTTCTTCGCGGACTCGGCTCCTGTTGCAGTCGACCTTCCTCCAGCCGCCTCCCGATACCGCACACACAATTCGACCATGGTTGCCAGCCTCCTGCGGGACCCGTGTCCTGCTGACGAGGCGACCGATGGGACTCCTGAGGCGCAGGTGCCTCCTCCGGGAGAGCGGGCCCAACCGACGCGAAAATCGGCAGATACCTCATTGGTAGGAGGGCGTTTTCGTGCGGTTGCGATTGACGGAGACGCAGGTCGGGTACCCGTGAAAGCCTCAGGAGAGACGGCGTTGGTACTGTCGGCCAAAGAGCTCGACAGGGTACAAAGGAGCATCGAGCAACGGGAAGCGGCTATCGCCCGGCTTGAAAAGGAGCTCGCCGAAGACAACGTCAGCGACGACGATGCCCCGATTGTGCAGATACGTGACGGCCTGCTCAGCAAGACCGATATCATGCGCAAGGTTCGCCGTCAGCAACGCTCCATGGGGTTTTCATAAACGTACTCGAAGTGGGACATTTGGCAACCTGAAACCCCGAAATCAACTTAGAATCGAATGGGACAATTGCCTCGCGCGATTCCGGCACCCCAACCACGACAATGCTGAACAGCGCGGTTCGTGCTGCTGCTTGACGCGGCGTCCTGGATAAATTTCGAGCATTAGAGACATCGTCATTCCTAAACGTTGCCACACGAGTTTCTTTTAATGGGGATATGATGCAGGGCATGACAACAAGATACGTTCGACGTCTCGATCAGCGCGTCGACTGTGGCAGGGGTGGCGAAGTGGCCGGCTGAATAGGCATGATGCTGTTGACGAAGCGCGACCCCATGACACGGGCGATCACGTACTTCTGACCAGCCGGAGCGAACGCCGATATTTCCAGCATCCGAGTCACAGCACTACAGATGGCATTTAGGCCATACAGGGTCCAGAACGTCGCGAAGGCCCCGTCGATTGCTGTGATCCCCACGATACCCAGCATTGTCAGAAGCGTGGCGAAGCCGAAGAACCCACTGCGAACCAGACGCAGGGTGAACCGTCGACGGCGACGAATTTCGCCCTCCGACAAGGTACCTTTCATGCGAACAAGCCGTCTCGCTGTGGCGTACCCGAAGCAGGTGAAGTAAACGGACGCGAACAAGTAGTTGATTGCCACCATCCCTACCGTAAGCAAGTCCCCACCGGAGCGACGAAACGTGACGAACTCGCCGATATAAACGGCCAAGGATCCGACCAGCAACCCCAATGCCAGGACATATACGGCGAGCCTGGACAGCCGTTGGCCGAACGTTTGCGCCCCACACTGAGATGCTTCGCGAAGCAGAAGTGCCATGGCAATGGTTGCCGACGTGTTCAACGGATTGCTGGTTTCGGAAAGAATGTTTTGGGAACCATAGGAAAGCCCTCGAAAGTTCCAAGCCGCGATATTCACGAACGTGATCAGGTCGGTAATGGCAGACATGAAGTGCATGCATACGATGTACATCTGAGGTCTGGGTATATCCGCCAGTCGCAAGACCCGGCCGTTTGTGCCTAGACAGAACACGATGCCTTTGAACGCTGCAAGCAGTGCAAGCGCAAGGAACAACGCAGCAGCAATCGCCATCAGCAACGTACCATGTTGAATGGCATCCCAGCCAGGATCGATCCCGTCAGACGTCATCGTGTAAGAGACGGTTGTGTTATGGGAGAGCGAATCCAAAACCTTTGCTGTCACAGGTGATGCCATAACAGCACATGGAACGCGAGGATCAGGCGTAGCCATCCAAGTGAAGTACGTCCTTGACGCGCCATCGCAGTTACCAACCAGCAATCCGAGGCACTGGCACCGCGCACACACGGCCGTGAACAAGGCCACATTGAAAGAGACCGGATATTCGATGAAAAGGAACACCTGCGTCAGTGGTAGAGGGGAGATCTGAGTGAGACGTTCTGCAATAACCTCCGGTTCCGTATGCAGCATCATCTCAGAGGGTATCCTGACAACAGAGCGCGCTGTGACAGCAGCGAACGACTCATTGCCGAGCAACATGGGAACGCTGAAGAGCTGTTCACTTGTGCCGTCTGCTCTCGAGATTGTTACCGATGCCGAAGCCATTCGCGCCACAACTGCTAACGCCAATCCCATAATGCAGGCGGACGCAGTAGCCGCCATATTGGAATTCTTAGTCGCCGATGTACTCTGGATCGGCCGTCGTACTCGCGAATATCAAGATTACGTGCGAGCGCTCTCAGGGGGCTTTGCAGTTGACGAACTCATCATGAGTAGCCATTAACATACGAAAAGGTCAGGGCGAGAAGTGCAGGAGGTAACGAGCAGCGTTGTACATGTATGACGCTGTTGACGGGCGTCGGGGTTACTGGCAGTGACACTTCACTGGCTGCATACGCAATACCAGGGCATGCGTGTGTGAGCCACGTGAGGTGTCCGATGGCAGCACGATAGTTGATGCGTTGATTGCCCCGGGCAGCCAGTTGACGGTCCTGTTCAGTGTGCCGTGACATGTCTCCGGTCAGCCTGATGTCCGGGTTGGCTGGCGTGAAAGCTGGGGTCGATGAAACGATCCCGCCGAACGATGTGGCATATCCGTCTTCGTCTGGGCGTCAAAGCGGATCCCCATGTCGTTGAAAACGATGCGAACATGGTTAACCATGGCTGCAAGTTTCGACCTTGGAAGCAATCATAATTTACAGATTTAGGACGATGAACTTGCCACTTAGGTGCACTGTACTGTGATCACAGGTCAGTTGGAAGAAACATAATAGATCTGAACCGAAAGCAATACGTGTTACGCGTCCTTTCTCGAGTGACTCGCTTCAACTGCTGTGGCCACAGTCGGTAAAGGGGTTGTCTGAGTGAGAGGTTCTGCAATAACCTCCTGCTTCGTATGCAGCATCATTTCAGAGGGTATCCTGACTAGTGTTGTATTTTAAAATATTTTGGGAATTTCGAATATTTAAAATATTTTAAAATGCATTTTAAAATATACTCGAATATTTTTTATTCAGAAATACCATTACCACAACACAGCGGCACATAGCGACACCGATAGCAGCACGTATACTCCAGGCACGTTCGTTGCGGCCGGTTAACCGTTCTCTCTAATTTGACAACTTCCTCGAAGTCGAAGTTGCCCGGGTACTGACCAAGAATGTTCGATGGGTAAGGTGCGCTCGTCAGTCCTGTACTCGCATGACGATCCATAGTTTGCTTGGAGTATGGGACACGGTCGGATCACTGATTGCACTCTGCTTGATCCAAAGCGCAACCGACAGGTTTCGGAATCCGTTTGAACTGCTCATGAATGCTATCTCGGGGGCACCCGCGCTTACGTACGACCCATCGGCGTCGGGACTACGTCGTCTCCGGGCTCCGGCGTCGGTCGACACTCGGCACTTACAAGCGTAAGCACGCAAACTGCATGCCTCGCGAACTTGGAACGGACTATGGACCCACGTACCACGAGTCTACGACCCCGAGATGCCCTGTGATGGTCGCCTGGCACCTAGGGCCTGCTCTGCATGCTGGGAAATTTAAAATATAAAAAATGACCCAGAATTCGGGAGGTATTTTAAAATGTATTTTAAATACCCGCATCACTAATCCTGACAACAGAGCGGGCTGTGACAGCAGCGAACGACTCGTGTCGAGCAACATGGGAACGCTGAAAGCTGTTCACTTGAGCTAGGGTGGCCCAAGACGTTCGCGCCACAATCGTTAACCGCACAGTCTGATCATTTCGATTTGAATTATTGGAGGGGGGTGCCCGCGACACTCTGCTGTACTGCAATACAGAGGTCACGTACGAGCGCTGGGATAGCAAGCCAGAGCCCAGCGCCCCGGCTGTAAAAATAATCATGACAAGACGGTCTTGTAGACCGGAAGACTTTGTCACGAGTCTTAGAACAGATACTACACTTGATCTTAGCCAAAAGGCCGAGAAGGTTGCCGCCTGTCGTGCGCCGGCAGGCCCTATATACCGCCTGTCCGCACGGCGCCTCCTATGGGCCCCGGACCCGTCCCCGCCCTGCACCATTTGGCGACTGCGGCACCTGTGGCTGATGCCCCCAGGGTTGACATGCACCGGCCGACGACGAACGTGCGCCCGCATACGAGGGCGTCCGCTATGGTCCTACCGGATTTCCGAACACAGCACCGTGCACCTAAAGACAGCAACGCCTACGTAGGGCGGTTGCCCCTGCACTTGCGGTTTGGGTGGGTGGCCGAGTGCAGCAGCTGCCGGCGGCGTGCGGCTGCGTTGCCCGTGGCCCGCGGATAAAATTCGGTGCGTCAGTCACTTCATCTCCGCCGCCGCGTCGTCGTTGGCGCCCGTCTGCCGTCGACGTCCGGATCGTCGATCCGTGCGCCTCTCCCGGTCCTCCCGCACGCCCACACGATAACCCCACAACTTCGCAGACGCATGCAACACATGGCCAGTAGCGCCGTCCGCGAGACCGGCGTCGTCGTCGCCGTCAAGGACGCGTACGGCTTCATCCGATGCGCGGAACGCGAGGACAAGCTGTTCTTCCATTTCTCGTCGCTCGTCAACGCCTCGCCGGACCATGAGATCGACCGCGGCGACGAGGTGTCGTTCGCCATTCGCTCGGATCCGGAGAGCGGCCGCCTGTCCGCCGTCCAGGTCCTCATCCTGCCGCCCGGCACCGTCGTCTTCGAGGAGGTCGCCGACACCGTCTCCCGGGGCGTCATCGAACGCGAACTTCAACTGCCGGCCGGGGCCACGCCCACCACGGAACCATTCGGCGGGCGCGTCAAGGCGCGCGCCGTCGACGTTCCCGGCGTGCACAACCCGTCCAACGACGAGTACGTGCTCCTGGAGTTCAGCGGACGCGACGTCGACGACGGCCAGTACTCGGCGTCGTCGCAGCTCGCCGTCGGCGACGTCGTCGACTTCAAACTGTTCACCGAGAAGCGCAGCGGGCGGCAGGGGGCCACCAGCATCCGCTGCGTCCAGCCCGGAGGCGGCGGGAACGGCGTCGTGGCCGGCGGCGTCCCGAGGGAAACGGGCGTCGTCATCAGCGTCAAGGACTCGTACGGGTTCATCCGCTGTTTCGATCGGGACCACAAGCAGATGTTCTTCCACTTCTCCGAGCTCGTCAACCCGTCCGTCGGCGTCCACCCCGGCGCCGAAGTCGAGTTCAACGTCGGCACGAACAAGAAGGGCCAGCTGCACGCCACCCGACTGGTCGTCCTCGAGCCAGGCACGCTGAAAGCGAACGAGGTCGAGCAGACGACCCGGCGGGGCGTCGTGTCGCAGGGCGTTATGGTTGCCAAGGGGCCCGCTGCCGTCAAGGCCCGGCGGTCGATCTCGACCGATGTCGGCGTTGTCGACTTCCTGGCCAACGACGACGACGAGAAGGCGCAGTCGGCGCCGATCTCCCGCGTGTCATCGCCGCTCGGCAACGTTGCCCGCGCGTTGTCGTTCACCGGGACGGACCTGGCCGACCCCAGGTTCGACATCCTGCCCGGCGACGAGGTCGAGTTCCGGATATCGACGAACGGGCGCACGAGGCGCCCGTCGGCGACCAGCGTCGTCCTGGTGACGCCGGCCCCCCTCGGACGTGAACGCGGTGTCATCAATGTCCTGAAGAACCAGTACGGGTTCATCAAGTGCGAGAAGCGCCCGGACCCGCTCTTCTTCCACTTCAGCGAGGTCATCGACCAGACGCACACGGTGGCGATCGGCGACGAAGTCGAGTTCAACGTTCTCGTCGGCAACGACCAGGTCAGCGCGTCCCGTCTGGTCATTCTCCCGCGTAGCACCGTCAAGTTCAACACGACCGATCTTCGTGGCGTGGTCACTGCCGAACCCGGCAGCCGATCGTCGCAGCCGGTCTGGGGTCGCAGCGACACGAACGCTGCGTCGCCTTCGTCGGGCACGCCCAACGACGTCGTCATGGGCGCCATCCAACTGCTGCCCGAGAGTGTTGCCAAGGCCGGGTCAGCCGCGTCGACAGACACGTTCGCGTTCGGCCCTCACGACCTGCTCGTGCAATCGACCTCGGTCCGCGTTGGCGATGAAGTCGAGTTCGCCTTCAGCCTGGCGGCGCCAACGTCGGCGAACGCGTCCCGGCTGTCGCTGGTCAGGTTGGTGCCGAAGAAGGGCGTTGTCGACGGCGTCTATGGCACCGGCGGGACGATCCGGTTGGTTGGTGGCCCGACCGAGGAAACCGTCGGGTGGCTGGCCAAAGATGTCAGCAACGGCGTGACGCTGCACGTGGGCGACGAGGTCCTGATCAACAATCTGACGTTGAACATCCGGCGTGGGCAGCGGGTGGCGCGTCTCATCGAGCGCACGAAGGAGGCGCCCGTCAGCGACGAGGGTCCCGACGGCAAGCAGGACACGCAGCTGACCATGCAGCCGAGAACGTCGATGTCGAACCCGAACCGCGTCCGCCAGATCACAAGAATGGCGCAGGGCCCGGATGGTACGCGCGGGTTCAAACCTGGAAGCCGGCCGCTTCGAGACGGCGTTGTCGCCAGTACATGAACGGCCCCGTTTTCGCTTATGCATCGGATCCACCCGTGACCCGGAACCCATTGACGGGTTCGAGCATTTCAGATATATGTCTTCATAAAATATACACGAAGCGATGCAGACGTTGTCGTTGACGGTGCGCTTGCTCTTTGGTCTATTCACCGGGGCACGTTGGCTGGCATCGGGGGCTCCAGAAGTGCACGACGGCGTGCTTGCCGCTGCACCGCCAATCGGGTTCGTCAGCGTCGAGGGCGGTTGCCTGCCCGGCTTTCAAACCAACGCAGGGGTCCGACTTGTTGGTGCGAAGGGCGACAATGGGCGGCCCTGACAGGGCCCACAGCGGGCCGATCGCCGTGCTGAACGGCGTGTCAGGGTCCCAGGCGCAGTCGTAGACTAACTTGCGATAGTTCAGGTCGCCTTTGAATATGACCAGCGACGACGCCCGGAGTTGCTCCCAGAGGTCAGGGGCGGCATCGTGAATGTGATGATGCGACCACCATGTGCACCAGAACGGATGAGTCTGGAGCGTCCACACGCCCGATTTCAGGTACGACCGCCAGCGCTTCCCGGGCGCCGTCTCGGCAACCTGCTCCAGCAACCAGTCGACGTCCTCTACAGTCGCGTCAGACACGAACCACGGGATCGTCTTGCAATGCAGAACGACTCGTCCCGCATGGGCGTTACGAATCAGGTAGTCGGCCAGACGCAAATCGCACAGCAACTCCAACCCTGGGACAGGAGGACGGTAAGGTCACGAAGGATCGCCCGAGGAGAACGCAACCCGGACGTACCGCTATTGTCCAGAACGATGTCCACGACGGCGCCTCGCGCCATACGGCCCCGGATGTAATCGCAGACGCTGTCGCGGTCGTCGACGACAATGCCGCCGTTGGGGCCATGCAGGAGCGCGTGCCGGTCATCGGCGGCCATGCCGGCCGCCAGGCTCAAGTCGACAGCATTGCCCCACAGCGACGCCGTCAGCAGCTGCCTGAGGTCGTCGTCATGCGGGTCGTCGCGGTCGGCCAGAATACGCGCGACGCGCTCCCGGTGCTCGACGACCACGTTCTGCTTCCGGGCGCGGAACGGGTCGGGATGTCCCGCATGCAGCTGCGCCTCGCGAATTCTCCGGTACATGTAGCACTCGACGAAGAGCCACGATGCCGTGTGGAAAGTGGCGCCCGGGAAGAAATCGTTCAGCGCGGCGTTCCACTGGACGGCGTCACCGTCGGCGTCGTCCGCGATCGGGCGTAGTGGCCGAGTCGCGTCGGCGAGGTCGTCGATGAGGGCGGACAGGGGCGCACGAAGCGCGGGACAGTCGGCGATGCAGTCGGCGACGATCCGGGGCATGCGCTGGGACACGGTCGGCAGGGCGAACCCGCCCGTGGCCGCCGACAGGAACGGGCGCGGCGGATGGCACGGCGACACCATGTCAGGACGTGCACGCGCGGGGTCGCGCCATTTCTGACGAACGTCAGCGTTCGGTGCAGAACGGTCTAGAACGTTGCCGTATTCAAAGACAATTTACTTTAGTGGACAATCGGTTTTAGTGGAGGTGCCCGGATCGTGGACAAGTCTAGCTTCGCATCAACGTCGAGCTCGACTTCTCCGACAATCGATCTACAGAGGAAGGGTCGTGAGCGATTCACGTTCGCGGCGCTATCGTTTCGTCGCCTTACATGTTGTCGCCGCGGATGACGTACAGGCCAAGGACAACCTGTTCGACGCCGGCCGTCGTCGAGTAGACCCGCTCATGGCACTCCTCGAGCACGATATTAATGCACTGGTCGAACCCCTTCAACCTGCCGACGATGTTCCGCCCGTCGTTCGTGATGACGCTGACCACCGACTCCAGCCACGCCTCGAGTTCGCTCATGGCCTCGGGGCGCCACGCCTCCCACCGTTAACTGCCGCCGTGCCACGGACTCCGTTGCCGATCGCTCCGTCATCAGCGGGCCTCCCCCTGGTTCCCCGTTGCGGGCTTTACGATTGCTCTTACCAGGTTCGCCGTAGCCACCCAGGTTGTTCCTTGGGTTGTGTCTACCCAATCATCATGATCACGGGTCCGGCCATCTCATCGTTGTGTGGGTCTCTGTGCGCGCGCGTGTGTGTGTGGCATACAGCGCGCCCGATTTTAGGAGTCACGCCCGTGACTCAACTGACGACGGTCCGGGGTCGGGGAGCTTACCGAAAGCAGTATCTGGGCCATTGAGTAACGTTGCGGACAATGCCGACCAAGAACGTGGCATGAAGATCGTCAACGTCAGCGCTGTAATCGCCCTGGCGTGCCTGTTGTTGCTGGCCAGCGCCGCCGAGTATTCGTGCCCAGAGACGTGCCGCGTCCCCGACTGTGTGTGCCCGTCGGCCGACCCGCCGGGCGGCCTTGACGTCAACGAGACACCGCAGCTAGTCGTCCTGTACATGGACGAGATCGTCACCGAGGACATGTTCCGCCGCATTGTCGACCTGACCACGAAGCACCAGAACCTGAACGGGTGCGACATCCCTGTCACCTGGTACATGCGATCGGCGCGCAGCGACCCGTCCATGATTCGCAACGCGTTCAACCGGTACTTTGAGATCGCCGTATCCGCCGCCGCCGAGGGCGGCCACATCGACAAACAGATCGCCGACGCCAAGTCGTGGCTGGTGTCGACGGCCAGCATCCCCGTATCGGCGATCGTCGGGTACCGGGCCCCGAAATGGAGCAACGCGATCGGGACGCGATCCATCCTGGCCGACCACGGGTTCGTGTACGACCACAGCATCAAGGAGGTGAGCGCGGACCCGAGCCGGCGCCTCTGGCCGTACTCCATGGCGAACGGCATCGCCCAGGATTGCGACGACCCGGCCGTGATGTGCGACGCCAGGGAGCGGCACCCGGGCGTCGTCGAGATCCCCGTCTGGGAGCTTCGCGATCGGCACAATCGCCCGGCGCCGAACGTGACGGCCGCATCGGCGCCCGGCGAGGAGGTCTTCAGCAACGACGACTGGCTCGCCGTCCTATCGTACAACTTTGGCGCGTCGTACTACGGGAACAGGGCGCCCGTCTCCATCCCGTTATCGTCGACGGCGCTGCTGAACAGCGACGACAACATGGCGGCGCTCAGCAAGTTCCTGGGGCATATCCTCGAGTTCGACGACGTCTGGGTCGTGACGAACGCCCAGCTGGTGTCGTTCATGACGACGCCCAAGGACAAGCGGCACGTGCACGAACTGTTCGAGTGCGGCGGGCGCTCGAGCACGACGTCGGACTGCTTCCCGCCGAACGGCGGCTGTGCCCGGGGCACCTACGATTACGCGGCCTGCACCTGCGAATGTGAGAACGCGCACAACCCGGCCGAACCCGGGTTCTGCATCGACTCGTTCCGCCGGTGCACCATCGAGAAAGTGTTCTACGTCGATGTCGGCGAGTACCAGTGCCTGATCGAGGAACCGGAACCGGTGCCCCCGCCGGCCCGCTATGGCGTCCCGCTGACGGTCTGGCTCGTCCTGCTGTTCGTCGTGCTGGCCTTCCTCGCTGCGTTCGGCTTGTGGCGTGGCCTGAGGATCGGACGCAGAAAGGCGGAGATCCTCGCTGGGGACGGCGTCGATGATCTCGACCTGGACGGGTTGTAGTGATTCGTCGTGCAGAACTATATTAACGAAGACGGTGTTCGCTCTTGTCTGTAGCAATGTGTATCTATCGTGTTTGTAGGCGGCGCCTGACGGGAAATTGCTCGCATGACGGCTGCCTGCCTGGCGATGGCTACAATTGCTAGTGGGCCTGCATACATGGCGTGCTGTCTCCGCTTTCATGGATTCCCGATTCGACCTTCATAGGTTGCAATGATCTGCGCGTCTACGCCTGCCTCGCGATATCGGCCGTTGTACGTGGTTTGTCGGCAATTGGTAGAACCGACAGAGGCCACCGAAACGCTATGACCAAGGAGCGAGCAGCATTGCGCGACACTTCATTTAAACTTCGAAGATGACGACGACCTCGCCGACGTCCCCTTCTTCTTGCAGCAATAGGCATACACAAGGTCAGGTGCGCCGCTGACCTCCTTGTACTCGAACGTGACGCCACGTACCATGGCGCAGGGCACATGAAACGTTTGTGAGCAGCTCTGCCACACAATAGTTGTTAGAGGCACGACGACGACGTACACGGCGCGAATGAGCGGGGCACGATACGGGATCGGAACACTTGAAAGCAGCGCCGCGTTTCGTCTTGCAGACGAAGCACTCCATCGTGTACCGATTCGCCGGGATTTGCATGAGGTCCAGAGCGTCGCCTGATGAGCGTCAGTCAGCGCATTTACCCATGCAGAGATGTGAGCGTCAGGCACGCGTACGTACATCGATCGGCGAACCGGAAATACACTTCGGGAACCCAGATAGCGCAACCGATATGGGCCCAGCGCCACTGCGACCAGCCCCGTCAGATCATGCGCATCGATTCATACCGCTGTGGCGCGCCGTACATCGGTGGTCCGCTTCATCGCGCCACCCATTCGGGGGCATAACGCACAGACCGTCTGGCCCCACGTGCACCCGTCACCTGAACACCGATCAGCAGGCCGACGTTACGGCGGTCCAGCACAACAGACAGATCCAGTCCCCTTCTGGAATGGCAACGGATAGCGGCGCCCCATAGCAATGCGAATGCACGGCCACTGCACGCCCATCAGCTATGGTGCAACGCGCAGGCATTGCCGGCTGCCTCTACCTTCACACGACGAGCAGTAGACGAGCTCGCCATCGACCTCCCTGCACACGTCGCAGCAGTCCTCCTTCGAGAACCGCTGCAACTCACCAGCGAACTCCCGATCGACAATATCGGCGGCCATCGCTAAAACGAGGACTGCGCGAGGGGGGCGAGGTCGACCCGTATAGCTAATCGTCCGCGAAATCATACATCCGCTGGACATGCGCGAACCGTCCCGGACAGGTCAGTGATTGACTCGCTGTAGTGCGTATCCGACCCGCGAAACGAACCAGGCCAAGGAATGCAATGGCGGCAGGTAATACGAGGGACGGCCTGTGGGACTGTGTAGGAGATGGGACGGTTCAGGTTCCCCACGTCATCGCTGAGACGCCGACCATGTCACGGACTGCGAGCTGTAGCCGCCGCCGCCGGGCCCACTGCGGGGGGCATTGCCGTAAGCGTTGCTTGCTGCACGGCGACCGTCAAACAACCGATGCTGGCTCTACGTCGGTTCCTGTCCAATGCGGCGGCGGCGGCGGCGGCGACCATGCCCGAAGCCGGGGCGACCGCGTCGTCCGCGGCGGCGTCGTTGCTGTCCAGCGAGCAGCCTACGATCCGATCCACGACGCGTCTCGGCAGCAAGGACCTGTTCCTGTACGATTTAACGCCGGGCACGCAAGCCAACGAGATCCATCATCTCATGTCGAAGAACGGTGCCAAAATCCGATCGGTTGCCATGCACTACAACCCCAACGGTGCGTTCGGTGTTCGCGTCCGGTCCTGCCGCGGCGCCACCTCACACAGTGTTTCGCGCAGGAACGTTTGCAAGGACAGCCGTTGTCAAGTTCTCATCGTACGAGGAGGCCGAGAAGGCGCTGGATGAGCACCGACGTCACGGAAGCATGCTGAACGGGCAGGCGGTCCAGGTGTCGTCGGCCGGTGGGTTTGGATCCAACCAGCTGCAAGCCGAACGGGCTATACGTACAGGGCTGGGCACGCAGGTCTTCGTCAGCAACATGAGCTTCTCGACCGGCGTCGACCAAGTCAAAGCGGCCTTCTCGAGGTCGGACCGTGCCGCGTCCTTCGATCGTGACTGGATTCTAACGGGGCCCCTCGTCTAGTTTCGGCACGGTCCTGAACGTGAACATGTTTCAACGCAATAGCCAGAACATGGGTATGGCGAAGGTTCTTTTCGCACGCAGGGCAGACGCAATGGCGGCGATTAGCGCCCTGAACGAGATCATGTTCGATGGCCGCACCCGTTCGTCCATCTCGGGATCGCTTTCGTTGATTGGCCTCCTGACTTGTGTTGGCAGTGTTTGTCAAGGAAGACGCGCAGTACAAGTCAGAGGGAGACTTCGTCATGTCGAACTATGACGAAGGCATGGCGGATCGTGGAGCCACAACGCCGGCGTCTGTACATGAAATCCTGTCGAATGCAGGCCGATCTGCGGCATCGCCGTCTGGTGGCGCTCCAGCACAACCTGATTTGGACCCAATCGCCGCAGCGCTTGCCGCATCTGAAGCGGAGCTGGGAATGACGTCCACTAATACCACAGCAACGACGTCGGCGCCTGTGACCAACCAGACCGCTGCGGCTCCGGCACAACAGGCATCAGCACCCGCAGCGAGTGCTGCCCCATCTGCCGGGTCAACCAATGCCAAGCCATCGCGCCAATCGACGGTCATTGACCTGGACTTCCTGGGGCTGAACCCGACGCCGTCCAGCCCATCGGATGCTGCGGCTCCCAAATCGGAACCCATCAAGTACGACGCCGAATTCTTCGGCCTGAAGGAAGCCGCGGCCAAACCGGTTGAACCGGCCAGGTGTGTTCAGAGATTGTAACACGATGATCGTAGCAGAGTTTGACCGCCGTCGCCGTTTTAGTGATTCCGCTGCCAATGTGGAACCTGTCAAGAATGACGCCGGCGATGCGGGTGCAACCGCAGCGCCACCCGATATGAAGCTTGGCGACTTTGGCTTGAATGAAGGTGACGACGACGACCTGCTGCGATCCATCGACCAAGCCGCCAAGGTGGGGTCATCTGGTTCGATGCCATTGTTGCCTCGTCGGTGACACTGTGTTTGGCAGACGCCCGTTGATGATGAACTCAAAGCGCAGCTTCAAGCGGATGAAGAAGCGCTCGAAAGAGAGCTCGGTACCACCAGATCCTGATGCTTGAACGTTGGTGATGCATATCCGCATTCATGAGTAAAACCTTGGTGTGCCTCTTTGAGCCATTACATCACGTGTCACACACACACACACACACACGAGCTTCTCTGCATGCTATTATGTATTCTTCGGTGTAGTGCTGGACTTGGAAGGTGCATCTGCTTAAGGTAGCGTGCCCATCTAGCGTGCCGCGGGCTGAACGTTAACGACGGTGGTAGTGAACGGTAACGGAATATATCGGCACACGAAGCAGTCCTTGACCTGAGCGAGCATGTACCGTTGGCCAACCGGAGCGAATGCGGACAACTCCAGAATCCGGGTGATGGCGCTTGAGATTGCAAGTAGGCCATACAAGGTCCAGAAGGTCGCAAAGGTGCCATTGGTTACGGTGGTCGCCGCGATACCCACCATGATCAGGAGCGAGATCAGACCGCTCACTCCGCTACTGACCAGGCGCAAAGCGAATCGTCGTCGGCGTCGAAGTTCGTCGTCGGACAAGGAGCCTTTCATTCGGAGGATACGCTTGGTTGTCAGGTACCCAAAGCAGATGAAGTAGATGGATGCGCATAAGTAATTGATTGCCACCAGCCCCATGATGAGTGCAATGTCGCCTGCGGGACGCCACGTGATCATCTGATCGATATAGACGGCGAAGGATCCGACCAGCAGCCCCAGTGCCAGAACATAGACGAACGCCCTGAGAAGGCGTTGGCCGACGGTTTCCGTTCCGAACTGAGATACTTCGCGAAGCAGAAGTGCCATGGCGATAGTTGCCGACGTGTTCAACGGATTGCTCAGCTCAGAGAGGAACACCTGGGTCCTGTAAGGGAATCCTCGAGAGTTCATGGCCGCGAAATTGAGGAACGTGAGCAGGTCCGCTGTCGCGGATACGAAGTGAAGGCCAACGATACAGAGCTGAGCCCTGGGCACATCGCGGAGCGGTAACCGGTGGCCGTTGCCGTCGACGACGAACGCGACGCCTTTGAAGGTGGCAAGCAGCGCAAGGGCATGGTACAGGGCAGCGGCAACCGCCATCAGCCACGTACTCGTTTGCAGGACAACCCAGCCAGGATCCGCACCCTCAGGTGTCATCGCGTACGATGTCGACACGTTTGAAGACGAAGCCTGGATGTTCGCAGTCACTGTTGATGAGACCACCACGCAGGGGACACGAAGGTTCGGCGCCCCCATCCAGGTGAAATAAGTCGACGTCGTCCCGTCCAGGTTACCAACCAGGACTCCTGGGCACTGACATTGGGCGCACACGTCTGTGAACAATGCCAGGTTGTACGAGTCTTGGTACATGACCAAGAGGAAGGCCTGCGTCAGCGGTACGGCAGACATGCGCGCCAGGCGTTCTACGATTGCGCTGGGGTTGGCACTCAGCATGACTTCAGCTGGTATTCGGAGAACAGACCGAGCGGCGGCCGGGGCAAACGACGCGTTCCCGTGAAAGAACGGAGTGCTGGGAAGGTGCTCATTTGAGCCGTCCGCCCTGGAGATTGTTATCGTGGCCCATGCCGCTGGCAGCCCCGCCACCAGTGTAAGGACGGACGTGATGACGGCCGCAGTCCTAGACGCCATCTAGGCCAAACTCTGTACGAGTTCGACTGTTTACTCGGCCGCTACGTTACCGGTACACGGAATCGACCCAATGTAATTTATATAACGGCCTAACATAGGACAGGAGAAACGCTCATCCAGGGCAGTGCTCGTCGGCCCTACGTCGGCAGAGCGCCGGCCATATGGCGGGACGAGGGCTGGACACAGACGGTATTGCTGGGAGCCCATCTTGGAGACGGTCTCGTGCGAAAGTACACCCGGAAGCCCTGGACACGAGCGAGCATGCATTGCTGACCGATCGGGGCGAATGCCGATAGCTCCAGGGCGCGGGTGATGGCACTTGAGGTGGCAATCAGGCCGTACAGCATCCAGAAGGTCGCGAAGCTCCCGTTACTTGCTGTGGTTGCCAGGATCCCGATCATGCCCAGGACAGTGACGAAGCCCCATAGTCCGCTATGGGCCAAACGCAGAGCAAACCGTCGACGTCGCTGGATGTGTTCCTCTGGCAACGCTCCCTTCATTCGCAGGAGCCGCTTGGCCGTTGCGTATCCGAAACATGTAAAATAGACCGTTGCACAGAGGCTGTTGATCGTCGCCAGGCCTGCCGTGAGCGAGTCGCCGGCAGAACGGCGCAACGTAACGAACTCTGCGACAAAGACGACGAGGGACGCAACCAGCAACACCACCGCCACGCTATACATAATCATCCTGGAAAGACGCTGGCGCACGGTTTGCGTTCCGACCTGCGCCGCTTCACGAAGCAGAATCGCCAGCGTAACCGTTGACGCCATGTTCAACGGGTTGCTCAGTTCCGATAAAAGGACTTGCGTCCGATAGGAAAAGCCTCGTGAGTCGAACGCAGCGAAATTCAGAAACGTGAGAAAGTCGACAGTCGCAGACGCGAAGTGCAGGCATACGATATATAGCTCAGCCTTGGGTACATCGGAGAACTTCAACAGGCGGCAGGCGCCATCAATGGTAAAGGAGATGCCCTTGAATACGGCAAACAGTGCAAGCGCAAGGTACAAGGCAGCAGCAATCGCCATTAGCCACGTACTCCCTCGAAGCACCTCCCAACCGGGATCGGCACCTTCAGGCGTCACTACAAACGACCCGGTCGTCGCGTTGGAGACGAAATCGAGAACCCTGGCTGTCACTGTTGACGTGATAGCAACGCATGGAACAGAAGGACCAGGTGTTGCCATCCAGGTGAAATAGGCCCGCGATGACCCGTCGCAGTTGCCGACCAGCACGCCTGGGCACTGGCTTCGAGCACAGATCGCAGTCAGCAACGTCACATCGTACGAGTCTTGGAACTCGACCAGGAGGAAAACCTGCGACAATGGTACAGGCGATATGTCGGCCAGGCGTCGTGCGACCACATCGGGCTCGGCAACCTGCCGAGTGCTGTCGGCTGGAACCCGGAGAACAGACCGAGCGGTGACAGACGTGAACGACAGGTTCCCAAGCAGGAATGGAGTGCTGGGAAGGTGTTCGTCTGCGGCACCTGCCCTGGAGATCGTCAGCATAGCTGACAATGCTGGCAGCCCAGCCACCAGCATCAGCACGGATGTGGTGGCGGCCACAATGGAAGGCATCACGCTGAACAGTACGGGCGGTTCGCCCTATTTACTCGCCAGTAGCGGCACCGTTTGTGAACATTATCGGTACACCGGTTCGATCTCCATGTGACATCGGGGAGTCCATGTCTCTGGCGAGCATGCACTTTTGAAGGGTTGCGACCGAATGCCAGACCAAGAAATTATCGTTTCGCACAGCGTCAACAACCAGGGTCAACGCCATCCGCTGTCGTCGCATACAACAAATTCGGATTGGACAGCTGTGGATGTCACAGAGGACGTGATGGCGACGGATGCAACCCGGGCACCCGGCGTGATCACCAACGTGGAACAGGTCGACACGCGGCTGGCCGACCATACTGCAGTGACGGTTGTACAATACAATCAGGACATGCATCCCGGCCTGGGGGATAACGCACGCATGTCCCAACGAGATGGGGCGGGACATCCCGACTCAGGGTCTCTGCAGGTTTGGACGCTTGACGCCAAGGTAGAGGCAGCAGCAGCAGCAGCAGCAGCAGGAGGAGGCGCCTGGGCGGCGGCGCTCCCAGAACTGCGGAGCTGCCGCGCGGAGCGATGCCGCCGCCGCCACCGCCCGCGACGTCGTCGACCCCGTCCGATGGGGACCGGCGGTCGTCGTTCATCACCAGGATCAATATGACGCCGTCGCCGGCGGTCATGACGCAGGTGGGTGGGCGGCGCCTCGCATTGTGGTGTGGTGTCGAGCTGGTCGGTGACGGTGGAACACACTGTCAGGCGGGGAACTTCTCCTACTTTGCCGATAAAGGCAAGAGCCCGTTGCCATACGCGATCTGCGAGTTCGTCGACAATTCGCTGGCGGCGATCTGTCAGCGCCAGGAGCCTGGGGCGTCTCCCGGGCGCATTTCGATCCATTTCGAACGTTGTGGCGACAACTCCATCCTCGTCATTCGGTAATGCCAGCGCGATCATGGCACCGTCATAGAACATGCTCTAACCGATACGTGTAGGGATAACGGATGCGTAAGGGCATCCTGACGTAACTGTCCAGTCGGTTTGTGACGTGCCCTGAAACAGGGGATGGACTTCAGCACGTTGGCCGAGTTCGCCACGTACGCGCTTAGCCCCGAAGCTCGTGGAATTGAGCCGAAACAGGACAGTATGGAAGAGTTCTATGAGAATCCATTACGGCTGTAAGGCCCATTTCCCTGTACGCAACGCTTTCTCTGATACGGAATCATTCGACAGGAATGCCGGAATCAGCAAGTTTGGCGTAGGCGCGAAGACCAGTGCTTTTCATCTGGGTTCGCAACTCTACGTTCTCACGAAGCAATCCTGCAGCGATGATGTCAGTAATCATCCTATTTCATTTGGCTATTGTCGATGTGACAGACGTCCAGATCCGCGAATTCCATGTAAGCCGTGACATTGTTGACGAATTCAAGACGATGGGCAAGGACTGCTGGGAAAAGAGTATCAGGACCCATCCAAGCGGGTCTCTTGCCGAATCACTCATCCTCAAAGACCTGCCTTCGTTTCCCTATATCCAGGGCCTGGTCCAAGACGAGGAACGGCCTCCGTCGTTCACGTACGTCATCGTGGCTGACATTACGGAGGCATATGTCTCGCGGTTTGAGGAGCACGCCGAATCTGTGGCGAAGAGTCTCGCCCACGTATACCATTACTATCTCCACGACCACCCTGCAATTACGTCGAGTATTGGAGGGTCGATCTCCATCGGTCTGACTGTCGGCCGGCAGTCCTGGGAACTGACGTAGGACGTGTCACTGCTACTGTCAATATGATCCTCTAATGATTGCTTCGTCCCATTAGGGAAGTGGACGATCTCGAGGCCAAACTCCTCCGTGAACAACAGTCTACATTCACGTTTGAGCTTATCACAAGCAATCCTCCGTCGGCTGTATTTGGGACTATCGGCTACTTTCCGTTTGTTAATGAGGAAACGCTGGGTGCGATCCTCTCAACTGTTCGTAACGGTTGTCAGGTTCGTGTTGTCGTTCACTGAAGGTGCGTTAGGACACATACAACGATATTGCCGATGGTGGAACGGGAGAGACGCCGGCGTCGGAAGAGCCTCAGTTACCAGCATTAGAAAAGTATCCAATATTTTCGTGCTGGTGGCAAGGTATTGGCAATGACCTGGCTCGAAAATCCGGTGGTCGTGTCTGACCGCTGAGCAGGACGTTTGATTCCAATGACGACCGTCGACTGGTTGCCCTCGTGGATGCAGGGCGCATTTGTAAAAGAGCTGGCGCGCTGTCGTTACAGATTGCGGGGTGCTCTCTTCTTCGACTCGCGGTGGAACCTGACGAACACCAAAGGGGTCTTCACTGAAGACGTGAAAAGTATGCTCGAAGGCCCCGATGTCGTCGCGCGAGCCTTTGAGCCAGGACAGCGGCCATACGCCCTGGTCGGTCGGGAGACTCGCAACCTGGTGGTGCCGATCCGCGACCAGTTCGCTGAGTGGGTCAGAAGTTGCCATGTCGAATTCGACCGAGAACTCGAATTTCGCTGCAGAATACCGTACGAGGCTGGAGAGATCAGGCCATCGTATGTATTCCCCTTGTCAATTGGGCGATCCATCTGCTCATTGTAGTTCTGCACAGTTGGGTCTTCTACTCGGAAATGGCAATCGCAAACCCAGGGTCGCAAAGTCGAGTGATTCGAACAGGTGACATTATTCAGACGTTGGCAACGACGAACGAGCCAGCGCAGTTCTATCGAGTCGTTAAGTTTCGTAAGCGTCCATGTGGAGAGGGTTCGTTCGAAGAACAGCCAGAGCGGATCACTGTCAGCGACGGCAGGTCAGGCCCGGGATGTATCGCGCAGCGGCTTCCCGAAATGCGGTATCCTAATCATATCCAACGGGGTAACCTGTCTTCTTCCGTGTTCGAATGCCCTCGCTCATTGTTCTGCTATTAGTTCAATTGCGCTCTATTGATAAGGCTGCCACGGAGAGTGCAATTCAATCTGCTTACGAGCAGTGCCTGACGACCGCGAAGTCCAAGTATCCGGCTCGACTGGAGGTCGTCATTTCGCCTCCTGGTCAACCGCCATCCAAGGTTAAGGCCGGTTATGTTTTTCCAAACACTGACATCCGCGTCTTGAATGGCGGGACGCCCCCGGCCATGCTCCACCATATTCCGTTCACTCGCCAACTGCTGAAACTGAAGCAATGCATCAGCAAGTTCGATACCGACAAGAGGCAGTTTAAAATGTTCGGGGATGAGATATCGAAATCGGGCGAAGCAAAGAACAAGGTGTTCAGTTTCTGGGAGATCGGGACGCCGTTCAACAAAGTCGGCCGGTTCCGCGTTCAATTCAAGCTACTCAACTGTAAAGGAGTTGATGGCCAGGGCGTTGACACTGATGTTTACGAGTTCGAAGTCGTCGCGGACAAGCCTGCCATGCTTCGTATCGTCGATCAGGAGACGGACAGCATCAGAAAGAAGTCCTACGCTCTTCCTGTCATGCACCTGGGCCTTGGATGTGAATCGCAGGATAAGGCCGCGATTGTTGTTCTGGACAGGTTGCTTATCCGTAATGTGCCCCTATCAGCGCTCGTCGTCTGACTTCATGTTTCCAGGTATAAAAACAAATGCCTTCCGGACGACGACATGATGAGACTTCTCAGCCTTCGACACGGTGTCGTTGATGTTCGATCGTCGCGCTTCATCTGCGACGCGGACCGTGTGCTGATAACAAAGGTTCGCCTTGATCCGAAGGACCCTGCTTCGCAGCAAACGGTGGACGTATCAAATGTTACGTCCCTCGACGTCTACTATTGTGATGATCTGATCGGAAAACTACCCGTATCTGTCGCCGGTGGGGAACCTTTCTCGATCGGATGGCCACCTGGCGTTGAGCCACCTTCTGAACCGATTACTCTTCGCAGCGGCACACGGCTGCCGCCACTGGACTTGCAACTTTACGATCGGTTTCGTATGCCGTGCTCTTCGTCACCAGCCGTCAAAGGCATTTCGCTGCATGTCAATGACTCTCGTGCACGGTTGAACCGATGGCGAATGGCGAAACCTCTCCTGTTGCGTGCTTCCAGCGTCATCGCAACAACGAATGGGGCAATTCATGTACCGGCGATCCGCGTCAACAGTGGGCAGGAACGTCTGCTGATGACCATCCGGCTTGAATTCGAAAGGGATAAAAGCCGGCTGCGAGGGTCTGGCCCCGAAAGCGAGGACGTGTGCATCGAGCTGGTTGTCACTCCGGGCGACGAAATTGCCTCGTTCGCAGTCACTCTGGCCGACGTTGCTGAGGGCGATCCTGTCGTGGTCGGCTCTACTCATTGCCTCAAGGTCATCCTGACACATGAGAACGGTTCCCGGGTCGCCACGCCATATCCGGCGTCGCTACTCGCCTCGTGCACAGTCGAGTTTAACGGTGAGCGGCATGACCTGACAGCGGACGGCGTTATTTCTCCTGGGTTCCAGTTCCCAACCACGACCCGGACCGGTGCCTACACGCTGATGACGGCACTGGATATCGGGTCGGCGATGCTTGACAGCGACGACGACGATTCAGCGGCGCCGACGCGGCTAACGTTTCCGTTGAAAGTCTCCCTGGTTGCCGACGTCGTGGACCACGTTCGCATTTCGGTTCAGCGGGCTCTCACCTGTGGCGTTCCAATGGGCAACGCCCTCCAAGTCATCCTCCAAGACAAGTATGACAATGCGGTCGCCGATGACGATCTGCTGCGCACCCTCTCGGTTACCTTTCCTGAACTGCTGGCCACTGGAGACACCGAGCGGCACATTGACGGTGCTGTAATGACGTTCCCCGGTCGCGTTCTTGTTGGTGCTGCCAAAGCAGGCTACGTCGTCCAGGTCGACGGCGCCCCGGATTGCCCGAAGACCGCCAAGTTCGAGCTTGTAGAAGGTACGGTATTCAAAAGACTGCCTGTGTCTTCATTCATTGACAATCATTTATGGCTAGGTCCTCCACATCACTTCATTGTGAAATTCCCAGGAATCGCGCCAGAGCAGTCGTTTATTCAGGACGTTGGCTCTGAGGAGGTCATCGTCGACGTTCCCATTTACTCGCGATGCAAGCTGGATGTAACAGTCCATGTGTGCGATGCCGCCGGTGCCATTCTGTCGAGCGACCTGTCTACGTCTGTGTCCTGCGATTATGGCAAAGTCCTGTCATCACGAGCGGGTTCGGGCTGCATCAACACACATTCCGTTTTAATCGCCTCGCCAAGCAATGGTGAAAGCGTCGCGGTGACTATCGAGCACAGGGCATCGAACCGAAGAGATTGCATTCAGCCATATGTCCTTCGTTTTGTCTCGATCAGGGTACGTTGACAGGTGCGGTTTGCATCTTCTCTCTCTGTTGCTGATTCGTTCCGCCCCGCAGCCATGGCTACGACAGGTCTGTGGGATTGTCCTCGAGCCTGTCCAGACTGCGATCCGCGCCGAAGACCCGTTGCCCGTTATTCAGGGCCACCTCGTCGACTGTCGAGGCCAGCGGATCGACCTGCTTTCGCATCATGAAATTCTTCGGAACCTGTGGCTGTCACAACTTCGTACGTCTTGCCCGTCGTTTTGATGCGACGATGGTTGCTGACCAACCCTGTAGGAGATTCCACCGAAACGCCCGCTGATGACCTGTACGAGGTTGTAGCCGTAGGAGGTGCCGACGCGACAGTGTTCAGGTTCTGTCCTCATGGCAGAATCCAGCATGTCACACAGTTCGAGCTGATCGTCCAGTACGTATCATGCGCATTCGGTGAACCTCGTGGTTTCTAAGCGCCGATTATCGCAGCTACAACGAAAGCGACGAGTCCGTCCTCGAGCTACTCCCTGATGTCAACGAGAGAACGATTACGCGATCGACCGGCGTGCTCAGGGTTGTCCCATGCCAACCATTTAGGCTCATTGCGCGCTCGAACGGCGGCGGTTCTTCGGACTCTCAGGCCCAGGCAACGGACTCCCGCAGTGCCATTCCCGATGTCATATCGTTGTACTTTGCGGACAGGTTCAACAACCTGACTGGTGATCCGATGGACGAATCCGCCAAAGAGCAGCTCGCATGTGTGGTTCGTCCTGAGTCGCATCCGGTGGCAATTTGGGCATCTTATCGAGACTGGTGGTGTGTTTCAGGTGAAGGATTACGGCGGCACTCCTCTGTGCAAACCCAGGCTGTCCCTCTCTGCTGCTGGCGACTCGATAGTCATCGTCGGCCTCCGGATCAACCCAAACGCCAACCTGCCATCCGGAAGTCACACCCTCATGTTCAAGCTGCATTCGCACCCGAATATTCAGCCGGCATCGTTGAGATTCTTCTATTCCCCGGATGCGCAAGAACAGAGTGAGCACTCAGCGTTGAAGGCGCAAGAGGCCCTGCTGAAGGAGGAGATTCGCAAGTTGCAGGCCGAACTGACACGCGTCGCTAGCCTGTACGAGGAGAAGAATTACAACATGCTGAGTCTTCGAGATCGTATCCAGGTCATCAGCGTGCAGCACTGCCCCGCTGGACAGCAGTTTGACTCCTTTCTGATGCTGAGCGAAGCCCGGCTGGAGCTCGGGGCTGTTCATCAGAAGATCAAGGAGATGTCCTACGAGATGCCCCGCCCGCCTAACTACAATGTCTACAGGCGCGTCCCGAACTTCGCTGCGATCGTCGGCCAGTGCATCACGTGTGCCAACCGGGAGGATGCCCGCCTCGTTACGCACGCCCTGGGCCCAGGCAACCTCAATGGTGCCATCTACACGCAGATCTCGGCATCCGCCTCCACGTCGTTACGCCCGAACGCCCATTTCGATCTGGTAACAGTACCGCACAAGTGTCATGCTGGTCTTCGTCCGGTCTGACGCTCCCGTGGCAGTCATCGATGAGGTCACCGCGTCGGACACAACGTGACCCGCCCTGGATGAAATCTCGTGGGCCTCGTAAGACCTGGTCGGGTCGGGACCCACGACCGCTGTCCTCGCTCGTCCGGAAACATCCGCAAGTCGACGACAAAGTGTTCGAGAAGGTCTGCGGCAACTTCCTCCAAGGGTTCGAGGTCATGGACACGTACCAGGACGCGATGTCGTTCAAGCAGTACGCCATTCGCCACAACGTCTGGTGTGGCACACTGCTCACGTATGACGGCGGGGTTGTCGCATCGAACGGGCGCCTGGGCGACCGCATCAAGTCGTTCGCCGAAATGCTGCCGAGCGTCGTCAGCGTCCATCCGGTCGATTTGCTCGCGACACAGGACAGACTCGTCAGGCGCATCGACGACATTGAGAAGTACATGCGCATGTGCGACGACGAGCGAGCCCTGTTCAACGAGGCGCAGCAGCTCAACGACGAAAGCGCCAGGTCTGTGCTACGCCGCCTGCTGCTGCACGCCACCGCCTAACACCGACATCACAGGATCGACGAGAAAATCCTTACCGCTCGGGAACACCTGCGGAGCCTGCAGGACAGCATTGGCGCCCTGGACCCCTCCGGGTCCACCGGCCGCAGGCGCCGGCGCCCGTCCAGCATCCTCGACGGGCACGCATCGCTTCGCCGCCCCAGACTGGCATAAATGTTTCGCTAACGTATCTTCGTTACTGTACTGTACGCATACAATGGAAACGGAAGCATGCCCGCTGTCGTTGTCTGCAAAGTGCGCCCCGTGCGCGAGCCCGTGTCACCGGTACAGGGCGGGGGCTGCGCGCCGCGGACTATGTTACCTCGTGGTGGCGGAAACATAAATAGAAACCTGCGCGGCGCCGAGTGGATGGAACAACAACAGTGGGAGACGAGCGCGGCGGAATGATCGTCAGCCGACGGCCGTGAAAGGGCCTGATGCCGACTGGGTCTGTCAGGGCGACCTGGGTGCGCTCGACGCCGATGACGATGCGGGTGCCGTCGGCCGTTGTCCTGGCGTGTCTGCTGGTGACCGGGTCGGCGTCGTGCGCGAACGACGATCAGTGCGGGGCGTTTCATCTGTGCAAGGCGGGCGCGTGCGTCGTCAGGTCGATCCTGGACGATTACCGGCCGGTGGACGATACGCTGGGGACGGTTGCCGTGTTCATTGGCGCTGCTCTGGCCGCTGGTGGTGGTCTAGGTACGGCATTGTTAACACGCGCTGAGCATGCATTGCCAACGTTTGGTGGCCGTGCAGGTGGCGGTGGCATATTCGTCCCGGTCCTCGTGCTTATTGCCGGCATGTCGACGAAGCAGGCCATCCCGATCTCACAGTCCATCATCTTTGGAGGGTCGCTGGTCAACATGGCCTTCAACATCGGCCGGACGCACCCGATCGTTCACGAGCGACCGCTGATCGACTACTCAGTCATCGTCATGTTCACGCCCATGCTGCTGGCAGGTACAGCACAGCCCCTGTCGTCGTTCCCCGTCCCCGTCCCCCTGTTTGACGCTTTGACGCAGGGACGTCGGTCGGCGTCATCCTGAACATCGTGTTCCCTACGTGGATTATTGTTGTTATCCTGCTCATCACGCTCGGCTATACGACGTTCCGGACGACGATGAAGGCTCGTGCGGCGTGGAAACGAGACAAGCACCAATACGCATTGCACATCTCCATGGCCCAGGTTAGCAATTCATCGCTGCGGTCTGTGAGTCTACCCGAGGCGGACCCGTCTCCTGAGTTGGGCCTCTTGCTGAAGAAAGACCTGTCGACTGCCGGCGAGAAGGGCGCCATCGTTGGGATCTGGCTGGTTGTCCTCGCTGTCCAGTTGCTCAAGTCGAGCCGACCCGGGTGTAAGCCGACCCCGATCATCTGTGTCCGGTCGGCCAACAGTCACCTGATTTGCATGCAGCCTCGTCCCTGTTTGGTATCGCTGCCTGCTCGTCTGCGTACTGGACCGTCACCGTGTTCTTCTGGGCCGTACTGGGCGCGCTGACCGTCGCCATCGGCCGCGTCTATGCGGCTCGTACCGAGCGCAAGCTGACGTGCGGTTGGAAACCCAACGTTGGTGTCCGTCGTTCTGCCTCCCACCGGGCCGCGTTGCTGACGTTGCAAGCAGCCATCGGATGTCGTTTGGACCAGCAGGTCGATATATCTGTATCCCCTCATGTCGGCTATGGCCGGCCTCCTGGGAGGTTTGGTCGGCATCGGCGGTGGTAGGCACCTCACATAGTCGCTAGTACGTTCCATGAAGATCCGTTCTAATGCGCTGCCGCGTGCGTCGCGTGTAGGAATGATCCTGGGCCCATTGCTGATCGAGCTGAAGATGCCCCATCAAGTGGTAGCGGCTACCTCCGCCATGGCCGTCGTATGTGCCACCCGTTTATCATGGTGGACCAGCGCTGAGCAGTCTTGGCATAGTTCCTCACGGCGTCGTCCGCCATTGTCCTGTATGCGACTCTTGGTATATAGCGCGCTGTCGACGACGTCGTTGCGATCCTCCTCGGCTGACTGTGTGGTGCTAGGATCGCTAATCGTGTCGTACGCGGTGTGGTACTTCTTCGTCGGGTTGCTGTCGACGCTGGCAGGCCAGCTCGTGTTTATCTTCCTGGTGCGGAAGTACAACCGGACGTCGTTCATCGTGATCGCCATTGCCGTCGTCATCGGCGCGGCGACTTGCATGATGACCGTCAGCGGCGTGCTGTCCACCGTCCAGCAGGCGAGGGCGGGACAGGATTTCTTCACGTTCTCGTCGCCATGCTAACCACCTGTCACGACCTAATATTACTATACGACCACTGTGCTTACAGCCTGTCTGGGCCGCTGGGCCTCCTCCGTTCCGTTCATGCGCGCTCAGGCGTTTCCTGTTCGCCGACATGATCGTGCCCATTTGCCTGGCCCCGACGTACATTCGGACGCTGTCCAGTGTCATCACTGCCCATGCATGCTGGTTCGATATTTGGCTTCATTACTATACATGGTTCGTTTGGCAATGTCCTTGCTGTCCTGTCCCGCCGATTTACGGCTTGTGGGCGGGTGGCGCCTTTCCCGCGTCCTTCAAGAGCTGTTCGTTTTCCATTTCAGCAACGCGTCGGTCGCCCTCTGATATGGTGCACATGGCGATGAGCAGCTTGTTCTTGAAGGTTAGGCGGTGGTTGGCACGCTCAAGGTCGGCGACCTGCGCCTTTAGTCGCTGGTTCTCCTCGAGAACGGCGCCCATGTTGGGTGCGTCCGATGCACCCGCCGAGCTCGACAGCAGGACCCATTCGCCGTCGACCAGCTTGAGATGGTGCTTACCCAGGCGCAGATCATTCTCGAACGGGGTGTCGCCGAGCAAATCGGCGCTGTTCCCGCCTTGAGACGCGCGAGCCTTGTTCCACAGGAACTTCATGTCGCCCCGCACGATATCGTCGCCAATGACGGGAAGCCCAGTCTGTGATTCAGTCCTCCCTGCACCGTCGTTGGCTCGCTCTACATAGCTGGGCTGCATGGACTGATCGCCTGTTCTGCTCACGTCAGGTATAGCATTACGCAGGACTGGTCGTGGCAGGCGTTTATCAAGACTGCGGACGCTAGGCGTTGAGTCGCGATCCCACAGCGTCCAAACAAGGCCACTAGCCCGCGAACGCTATCCTGCTTGACAGTGAGGCGACGTCGTCAGTACTGGCAAGCTGCGTTCCTGGCGATGAAGTCCACTTTATTGGAATACGCATAACTGGCCACTTCGTAATTCTGATCAGGCGACATTGTGACTGTCGCGCGAGATTCCTTCCCGGGAGAAACCGTACACCAGGTCGAGAAGGTGGCTGCGTAACGCGGTCGCCCCAGCGCACACCAGGGCGGCCGGGATGACTACGGTACGAAGACAGGTGCGGAACGCGATGCCATCACCTGGAACCACCCAGATCTATAGGCACGATCGACGCGTCAGATCTAGTGCAACCCGAGCAATAGTATGGCCAGACGACTGACATGAATATTGGCGTGCGCGCTGTGGCTCAGAGGCAGGAACCTCGAGCCCGTCGCGGCTTCAAGAAAGTCGGCTCGTTGCCTGTCGGACATGCCACGAAGGGCCCAGTACACAACGTGGTAGGCTCGGGCGGCATGCCGTTCGCAGCAGTTTAGGTTGCGTCCCAGATAGACACACGTCTTCATGCTCATCGTTTTGAACGTCGTCACCGTATCGGCGACAACGTCGTCGTGAATCGACCGATAGAACTCGACATCGACCGACGGTACACCCAGCGTCGCCGCAAGGAACCCTTGTTGAATGGCTTGGAACGCCTGCGAACTGAGCAGCGTACCAACCTGGACACATCAGTCAGCGTAAGAGACCACAGTCATGGTCAAGAATGTACCAGTCCGTTGAGGTATTCGTCGGCACTGTTGTCGTCATTGATGCCGGGCACGCTCCCCAACAGATGAACGACGTCGATCTGATTGTCCTGGACGCACTCTGCCGGGCTGCGGTCCCCACACCATTGATGGTAGACGTCAGCCAGAGCGGTATCTCTCGCGTTGTCATGATCGACTTGGACAGTGCCGTTGATCGTGAGCAGCGCGCGGAAGAGAACGGCAGGCAACGGGATTGGCAGTGTCATCATCAGATCCGGAACCATCGTCCTATGGTTGTCAACGATGCCGATAAGAGCGCCCAGCAGCATCAGGTCCATGCGTTCCGCATCCGTGTCGATCGTCGGGGAACGCGGTACGAACGCCATGTCCATCTGCTGGTTGTGCAGGAGCTGGCCAGAACGCCCGAGACGGTCAGCCAGCTCGGCCGCCGCGTATTCAATCAACGATACCGACAGGCCACCTTGGTCGATCGCTGGCGATGACGCGCTCTTGATAATGAGTCGACCGCGGATAAGGCTCTGGTCACCTTTGTCGAGCATGGCGGCGACGGTATCCAGGAACTGTCGTCCTTGTTCCTGCCGGGTCCCATCCCTCAGCTCATACGTGCAGTACTCGAAGAATGATGATGATCGAGGCCCAGGCATGGACGACGTCGCCGGTGAATGTGGGGCAGGTGGCGTGCTCTCCAGCGTAACCGGCACGTACCCGGCGCGGGGCCTGGCGAGATCCGCAGCAGAGACGGCGGGCGTGTCGCTATTCTGCAAGATGGATGGGCCCTGCGTCGATGATACAGAGGTACCTTCTTCAACAGACGGCGAACAGTCGCCGAACTGGTCCGCCAGCCTGGTAAAGTCCAGGACGGCGCGGGATCGTCGCATTCGGGAACGAGTCGACGACGATTGCACCGCCACGGGCAGCTGGGCGAGCCTCGAGTTCGGGCTGCTGCCGACGTCACGATGGTGAAATGGGCTGGCGCCATTCTGATCAGCTAGGTCGTCCGCCGATGCCAGTCCGACTGACGTCGAACGGACAGGCACATGGCGGTCCGTCCTGGACACGACACGGCTTCCTTGAGCCGACGGCGCGAGCTGGATGACGATGATGGGCAGCAACATCACCCATACCAGGATGGCGGACCTGGTCGTCGTCGCGTGACTCGCAGTGTGCGGCATACAGGGCACAACAGCGGTGACACTGGGCAACTGGATGCAGTCGGGACGCGATCGGGTGCGCACTGTACTCAACGGCAATAGACAGACTGACGCCGTCGCTGCAGTCCGAGCCAGCCCCGCATTACCCCGCGCGCGCGCTCTCAAGCCGCGCACTACATAGGTACTGGTCCTACCATTCCGGTGTGGGCCCTTCTCACCTGGGTGGTCCCCGGTTCATGTCGGCAAGCTGAAATTTGACTTGCAAGCGTTTGTAGGTAGGCAGGAGATCAGGGGTCGCCGCGTGATGATCTGAGGGGGCTTTAGCGAATCGCTGCCGCTGGTATTCGGTCCAACCCAGACCCCCCTGTACTATACGCGTGCTGACTGGTATGGAACCAGGAAGTGGACCGACTGAGCTGGCAGCCAATTAACGCAGCTCGCTGTCGGCGCTCCCCGAGCCAGTGTGCCGCGGGACTGAGGCGAATTCGAACGTCAGGATCTGCCCCTCGCGGTTCCCCTGCGAAGTTACCGTGTTGTCGCGGGCGTCCGTACGCTTCGTTTATTCACGTCAGTAATAGTTGTGGCTGGATGACGTGATCCCCTGGCCAACGAAGTACTGAACGGCACTGTCAAGCTGGTCGCGGAGGTCGTCCTCGCTGACAGCTAAACCGACCGGGATATCCACGCTGCGGAAACAGGTGTGGAACACAATGGCATCACAGGCTTTGACATCGACCTAGAGACAATGCAGCATCCCATTGTGAGTCTGCCACATCAAATGCGAAGAATACCAATAGACTGACTGTGATACGGGAGTGGATGTCGTTGGCCAGCGGCAGAAACCTGACGCCCGTGGTCGCCTCAAGGAAATCGGCGCGCCCCTTGTCCGACATGCTGCTTAGCACGCGATAAACGTTGCTGTGGGCACTGGCCGAGTTCGCACGGATCGTCAGCTTCCGCCCCAGTTTCTCCATCGATGCCACAGGGTCGCCTACTACGAGCTCGTACATGTACCGATACGATTCAGGGACGCGAACCCACTGGTCGCTCCTCGTGATATGACATCCGAAACTGACGGCGCCGAATGCTGGGGAATTCAGCAGCAAACGAACCTGAACGTTATCGGTCAAAACGCGAGCAGGCCTGCGAGCGACGTCCTAAATCACGAACCAGTCCGCGAAGGTACTCGTCGGCGTTGCTGTAGTCCACGCCAGGCACACTCTCGAACAGGTCATCGACGTCGACCTGCTTGTCACGTTTGCATTCGGCAGGGCTAAGGTTGCCGCAGTACTGCCTGTAGATGGCAGCCAGGGCGGTGCTGTTGACCTCCAAATCGGTAACGCTGTCAAGGGGGAACCTTAGCAACGCCCGAAACGCCACGACCGGTAATGGAATTGGCAGGACCATGACGCCCCTCTTGCGCATGCAGTGCCTGTGGTTGCCGATGATGCCAATGAGGGCACCCAGGACCCTCAGGTCAATGAGTTCATCGTTAGAGGTGATCGTCTGCGACCGTGGTACGAAGGCCTTGTCCATGGCATGGCTGTACAAAAGCTGGCCAGCGCGACCGAGACGATCCGCCAGCTCTACCGATGCGAATTCGATCAGTGACGCAGACAGGCCACCAGCGTCGATTGCCAACGATGAGTTGCTCTTGACGATCAACCGTGCGCGAAGACGCGAGTCGTAGTTCCTGACCATGGTGGCGACCTGCTCCAGGAAATCCCGGGCTTGCTCCTGACGCGTACCGTCCTTCATTGTGTAGACCCAGTCGAAGGGTGTGCGGCGGTGACGTCGGAGCGATGATCTAAGCAGGGTCTGCACTACTGCTAGCTGTGGTGACGATGATTCGAACGGGCTCCCCAGTGCTGCTGCACGTCCTTGTCCGCGTCGAGGTGTCATTGGGACATTGCCCCCATCTGTGAGCGGTCCAGCCGTAGAGCGGGAGCGACTATCAGGAGGGTTGGCAAACCAGGCATGACGAACTCGTGCCGGTATTGGAGCCGCACCTGCTGCCCAACTTGGCAGCACTTGAGCAGCAGAAGGTTGAGTCCCATGAGTTTGCGACCAGAATGACATCTGCGGGCCGGGAGGACCATTTTCCAGGTATGGCCAGGCAGACGGGTAGTAATTCATCGCGTTCGAAGGTGAAGGCAGTGACTGCGCATTCGGCGAAGGCGGACTGTGCTGATGACGCCCGCGTCCAGCTGGCGTCGGCGTCGTACGAGATCGTGCATCGCGACCTGCAGGCTCTTGCAGGTGACGCGACTCGCTGGGGCTATCCGGAGCGGTCTCATCGGATGCGGACGGCACCGCGTCAGGAGCAGCAGACGTCCCAGCTGCGCGATGGTTGCGCTCCCCTTCATCTGCGACTGCCGTGGCCACCAAGAACAGGTGCGCCAGTACAAGCAGCGCAGCTCGCATTATAACGCGGCGGCGCCTTGTCTGTTGAGCCATGGAGCAGTTTGCTGGCTGCAAGGCGTACCGTTCCAGCTGGGTTGGCAACCAGGCGACGCAGACCGGACTGGCGGCGTTTGGCGAGCCAGACCCGGTTCGATTTGCGCAAACCCATAAATAGTGCGGCTCAGAGCAGCCAGGCCACGAAGCAAAATGTCGATACTGGAAGTCTGGTACCCAGCGAGCTACCTATGCAGGTATCCTGTCAAAGCAGATATACCGGAGGGCGTCGCTTCTGCAGCTGGACGTGACTCCATTGCCGGTGGGCGCGCTCTCTATTGGATCAAGGATCCGATGTCGGTTGGGTCGACAATGCACGGTGTTTATTGGCCGAATCGAGCTGCTGGGCGATCACCGTTGGAGTGTGCCGTATGGGCTTGGTGCAGAAACAACAATTATTATAGGGCGTCGTTCCGTATAAGCGGCCCATCTATAGAATCGTCGTCCAACCTGACGACGTACCCCGGTCACTGACTGGAGGCGTGGTTGTGGCCTGAACCGATCGACGGGATCGCCAAGTTTGATCAGGCCGGTGCGTTTGGGAATGAGATACCACCGCAGGGATGCAGGAACCCATGCGCATAAAAACATCGCTTCCAGTGTTTCACAGTTATCGTACGTTCGACAAGCGAATGCGAAGCCCACGGCTTGCATGGTCGGTGCAATTAGGCGGCGCGCTGTACGCGTCATAATCTGAGACGTGGATAGGCTTGTTTTCGATCAACCCGCGAAAGGAACCGGCAGGCAACGGGACTGGCAACACCACAAGCCGACCTGGGTCCGTTTGTCTGGGGTTGCTTCAAAACCGATTTTCCCTGATGGCGCCCATGAGGTCACCTTATCACCTGTCCCTGCGGACGTCCTATTCTTCGTTGCCGATCGAAGGAGGCGGACGATCATATCTCCCCTGACGCGAACGGAATAATAGACAACAGAAGGTCGCCACAATCGGCGTCCTGCGATGCAACCCTTCTACCTTGTACGTCACCGCATCGTTGTTTCGCCCCCGGATAAATGTGTTGAACGTGGCCGCTAAAATGACGACCGACATCGGTGTATAAGCACATCAGGCCGTGTTGTAGGTCGCATATGTGACTCCTTGACCGACTATACCGTCCATCGAGGATTTGAGATGTTCGCGTAGGGTACTAGCCCCGTCACTGATCAGGCCGACCGGTATGTCGACGCTACGGAAGCAGGTGTGGAACACGATCCCATCGCAGCGACGTATCACCACCTATACATACGTAACCGTCCGTATTAGATATACATTGCACATCACCTGGATATAAAACCGACCGCGATCTTGGAGTGCCCGTCCGCTATCAGCGGCAGGCACCTAGCACCTGTCGTGGCCTCCACGAAGTCAGCGCATTCCTCATCCGATAGGCCCTTGAGTGCGTCAGCGACCACGTCATCAGCATGACGACGAGCTAGCCCATCGCAATCGCGGTCGTTCAAGTCAACCTCAAACGACAAGTGCAGCGGCCACAACTTGTCCAAAGTGACTGAAGGGTCAGCAACGATGGCTTGATGCATTGCCTGGTACCCGTGATCCGCATCCCTATCCATCCTAGTCGTCGTCGCTTGGTACCCTTGTCGAACCGCCTCGAATGCCTGCGAATTCAGCAATCTGCCGACCTGAACGCATCATCATGAACGAGCACGCAGCTGTCAGGTGCTCATACGACGTACCAGTCCACGAAGGTACTCGTCGGCGTTGCTGTAATCAGCACCGGGACCGTTAGCGAAAAGCTCATCGACGTCGATCTGCTTGATGCGATTGCATTCGGTCGGGCTGCTCTCCCCACAATACTGCCTGTAGACGGCGCCCAGGGCAGTACCGCCGGCTTCGTTGTCGGACACAGATGTCGTTGCATTCCTGAGCAGCGCACGGAACGCCACGACGGGCAACGGGATCGGCAACAGCATGTTTCGTTTCGGAGTCGTTCGCCGGTGGTTGTCGATGATACCGATGAGAGCACCGAGCAGCATCAGGTCCCTGCGCTCGTCGTCATTGCCGATTGTCGGTGATCGTGGGACGAACGCCTTGTCCATGCCCTGACTGTGCAGGAGCTGACCAGCGCAGCTCAGGCGGGACGTCAGCTCGGTGGACGCGAACTGGATCAGGGACACCGACAGGCCGCCTTGATCGATTGCCGGTGATGATTCGCTCTTGACGAACAGGTGACCGCGGACGCGCTCATCGTTCGCTGCGATCATGTCGGCGACCTGGCCCAGGAACTGGCGACCTTGTTCCTGCTGCGTCCCATCCTGCAGGTCGAACCTCCAGTCGGATGCCGCTGGCCGTATCGCGATCGAGCTGGCCGGTGCAACAGAACGGGGGCGTTGTCGCCGTAGAAGTTGGCGGCATTGGGCAGACGTCCATGGTCCCGATCCTTGTCGACGTCGCCACCTGCTATTTCTGGTACCGGTCTGCGATGCAATTAACGAAGGCGACGGGGGCAACGACGCCGATCTGAGGCGGTCGCTCCTAACGGCCAGGAGTCGCATCGCCTGACGGATCCGTTGAATCTGGCGTTGCTCCTGGGATTGGTCCTGGACGTCGCCGTCACTCATCATGGGTCGGCGGCGTCGGCTGGAGCCGATGGCCGTCGCCGATGACGAAGGTAACGTGCACAGTACTGTCGCTGCCGCTTCTGCAGCATCATCGGCGGCCGGTCGTGCTTCCTGACGCCCGACGTCACGCAATGGTGAACCACGCTCGATCATCGACTCGTGTTGCTGTTGGACTTCTGCGACCGGATCGGGTCCAGCACTGTTGCAGGGAGGCAATATTGCCGTCTGCCGACTGACGTCTGCTTGTGTCGGGATGCTCACTTGACGACGCTGGTTGGGCCGGTAAATGGAGGGACGTACTTGATAGGTCGCTAGGTGTTGCTGTTGGTCAAGACCGCGCCCGAAACCACGATACGGGCGGTCAGGGATGGTAGGGGCAGCGCCAAGGATGCGGCGCCGGTCGCTGAGCATGCCTAGTTGGGAACAGAGGGAGTAGTGCACCGAGAACTGGTCCATGACATCCTCGTATCCGGGGATCTGCTGGGACTCACGAACGTGGGGAAGGAGTGTGGCAAGCATATGCAACGAATTGGCAGGGCTGTGCTGCCAGCTGATCACGTACGCGTACCAGGCGGTCCGCGTAGCAACCCGACGGCTGATGCGGACCCGTTCGTGTCCTATAATTGCCTGGACAGTATCGACCCTGCCCGCGTCAATCGCAGTTAGCAGGATGCTCTCGAGGCATGGCTGTAGGTAGGCATCCGATTCCAGTCTCAGGTATTGCACGATGTTGTCCAACGTCCACTCCGATATATCGGGGCAATCCGTCGGGTCGTTGGCGTGCACCGAGGCGGTTAGCAGGTGCACCAGCAGCGCAAGCACCGGAACGGGAACGGGCATATCTGTGATCAACAACAAATGACGTGTGCTCGTCGGCGCGCAAATCGAAACTCCAGCTCGAGCTACGGCAAACCAGGCCCGACCGGGTCGCGCACGAAATTCCGCAATCCGTGGCGCGCAGTTGGCGGTTGGCAATATTATTAATAGAATTGTGATGGAGGCAGTGGTCGGCAGTCGGTCAGTTGCGCATTTGGTACCGATGGATAGAAATCGGCGTGAGCAGAGTCAGCATCAGACAAATCGGCGGAATGCGGTTCAGAAGGAGGGGCGGTCGACCAGGTCCACCTGTCTAAGGACTGCAAGATCAGATGCTGATGACTGGCGGCGCTGGTCGTTTGTGCCCAAACCACCGTTAATAGTGTGGGCCAGCCAGGTCCCCGAATGCAAAGAACACGTTCTGATCAATATGAAGCCGCACCAACTCCCGCGGCACGATGCAACCGTCCTCACACATTTGCCCGGTGACCTCGTTTCAGCGTTGCTCCATGCGCGCGTTTCGGCAATGTCGTCGGGTCTTCTCATTTCGGTACGATGTCTTCCGATCCAATTCCATATTGGGTTGTCCTGGTTATCGACCGGCCCTGTGTGCCAGGCGCCAGCGCAACAGGACGTGCACACGCTACGCCCCGCGAGCATCGAAACAGGAACGAACATGGGGGCTGACGGGCCCTGTCGAACAGCCGGGCCTGCCGCCTGTCCCAGCGCACATTGCTCTTTTGAAATTTAGTAGGTTCGCTTCGTGTCAGAAACGCTAGCTCGCCATGAATGCGGTTCACCGCAGTGTGTGTATATTTCCCTGAAACTGGCATCATCATGCGTCGTTGAACGAAGCGCTGGTGATTCCTCGGCCGAGAAGGCTTCTCATCGAGTACCTGAGGTGCAACGCAAGAGCAGAGCTCCCGGCGCAGATCAGCGCGTTCGATACCTCCACGGTTCGGAAACAGGTATGGAACGATATACCATTCGAGCGGCGCACGGTCACCTGTGCACCAATAGGAGCAGCACATGTTAGGCCTGCAGCGTACGCCGACACGAGCACTGACAGACCGACCTTGATCCGCGAGTGGTCGTCAATGGTCAGCGGCAGGCACCTGGCGCCCGTTGACGCTTCAACAAAGTCAGCACACTCGACATCGGACAGGCTCCTGATGGCGTGGTATGCACTCCAGACCATACGGGCGTCCGTTGCGTTACTGCGACGCAGGCGTCGCTCCACATTAAACGATATGAACGGCAGCAGCTTCCCACACGTCACAACCGAATCCGCAATCACCAACGCATGCATCTCCAGATGCCCCTGACGATCCCTATCCACGTTACTTCGCGATGGGCGACGTGCCACCGCGCGGTATCCTTGTCGAACCGCATCGAACGCTGGCGATTGGAGCAGCAAGTCAACCTGTACGTGCATGCAGGCCCGTTCATGGTCTGTCCACGCATCCACATAATGGCACGTACCAGCCCGCGAAGATATTCGTCCGCGTTGCTGTAGTCGACACCAGGTACACTCCCGAACACGAGCTCGACGTCGATCCCCTTTTCGTGCTTGCACTGGACTGGGCTGCGGTCACCACAGTACTGCCTGTAGATGGCGGCCAGGGCGGTGCCGTTGGCTTCCGCTCCCGTGGCCTTAATGGGCACGCTCATGAGCAACGCGCGGAACGCCACGACAGGCAATGGGATCGGCAACAGGAGCCTGGTGCCTGCCACAACCCGTCGCTTGTGGTTGTCCACGATGCCAATCAGGGCACCCAGCAGAATCAGATCCCTGCGTTCGGCTTCAGTGTCGACGGTGGGTGACCTCGGTGCGAACGCCTGGTCCATGCCCTGGCTGTACAGCAGCTGACCTGAGCGAGCGAGACGCCGTGCCAGCTCGGTGGCAGCGAACTGAATCAGTGACGCTGACAGGCCGCCATTATCGATTGCTCGGGACGACTCGCTCATGACGAACATTTGCCCGCGGAGACGCGCGTCCCTGACGTAGATCATGGCGGCGACCGCGTCCAGGAACAGCTGCCCCTGTTCCTGCTGCGTCCCGTCCCGCAGCGTGTACTTCCAGATGGACGCTGCCGCCTCGTCCACTAAACGGCGGAAGAGAGCATCAATAACAAGGCCCAACTGGAGCGGATTAGCAGACGCTTGCCCTGCTCCGTCGCCTCTGGTCCTTTGTAGCCCGGCAGGTGACGTCGACGACGCGGATGACGTCGTTGGCGGGCCTTGCTCTACATTTGTCGGACGGTTTCGCGTACGTCTGCCTGATTGTGGCGCAGCCGCTTCTCGATCGTCGCCTTGTCGACGACGCACACCATGGTACGATATCGTCTGTGGGTGGAAGGAGATGGTTGTCGAGGCTGATGCGCCTGGTCGCGCCGAATGACTGTGATCATACGGTGCGTGTCTCGGGACGCGGCGAGATGTGGTTGACGGTCGGGTTTGCTGTCGCCTGTCGTAACACGGGGGACGGGGCGGGAACATGGACACGTGGCCGCCATCCTGGGAACCAGGTGGATACGTCGGTTGCTGCGGCACGATGGAGAGGCCGAGGAAGTCGTGCAGGGGCGGGTTATGATCATGCACAGGAGGGTCCACGCCGACGTTGGTTGAAGAGCGTGATTCTGGCCCCCGCGCGCGTTGCCCAGCTGGTGGGCGCAGGGTAAGATCAAGAGACATGGGTTCGCTCTGCTGCTCAGGCGGGCGACTGGTAGGTTCCCCATTGGTGACGTAGGAGAAGGTGGGCGCGTTTCCGAGTATGGCGGCCCGGTCGGCCAGGTTCACCGCCGTGGCCAACCCTGAGTAATGTGCCCCCATGTCTCTCAGGATGGCGGCGCTGGACGTGATCCGATAGATCGACTGAACCATGGAGACGAGAGCCTCAAGGACATGACCGAAACTGGAGCCGTCGTGCCGACGCCAAAGCGCGTATGCGTACCATGTGGCTCGGATGACGACGGGGCCGCCTACACGGGCGCGCTCGCAGCGCGTAATCGCGTCGACAAAGTCGGGTAGGCCGGCTTCGACGGCTCTCACCAACATGGTCTCAGCGCACCACTGTACGCGATCCTCCGCCGCCAACTGCAGGAACGTGTTGAGGCCGGCCAGCGTCGACCACTCGGGGCAGGCGCGCGTCGTCGGATCATTGGCATACACCGAGGCGCCGGCCAGCAGGTGCACCAGCATCGCCAGCGTCGAAGCGATCCCGGGCATGTCCCTCAATGTAGGATATATAGTAATGCGGGAGTAGCGTGCGCTTGTCGGGTACTGCCGGGCGATTGGGAAATGGCGGCTCGCGGAGCAGACCAGGCCAGGTCAGGCCGCACTCGCGCAATGCCCCGCCGCGCAAACATCCAAATTTTGCGCGGGGTCAGTGGCGCACTTTCCCGACTGGACAGGAGCAACCGTGATCAGCGCGTAGCAACTACCTACCTGTAGCTCGGGTCGGCGCGGTTTGGTTTCGAACCAGAACCCGCAGAACCAAGCCGAACTGGGCGGCAAGGTTGTCCTGCAACGTCCCCGCTGGTCCTTTGTAGCCCGACAGGCGACGTCGACGACGGCAGTGACGATCGCGGGCCCTGCTCTACAATCGTCGGACGGATTCGCGTACGTCTGTCTAACGATACCGGTTCTCGATCGTCGTCTTGTCAACGACGCAGATCATGGTCCGCTATCTTTATGGTCTTGTCGCTTCACGACGAGATAGCATTCACAAATGTTGTTTAATACATGTCACGTCGTTTAGCGTTGAGGCGCACCTGCTCCATATCGATCGGGTGCGTGTCTTCGGATGCGTCGGGGTCCTCCCGCCAGATCTTGATGGTCTTGTCCGCTTCACATGTGATCAGGCGAGTGCCCGTCTGGTCAAACTGCATCGCGTAGATCGCTGTCGACGCGCATGTCACTGGTTGCGTGTCCAGCACAACCAGCATACTGGAACATACCTGCTTCGGCGTCGAGCGAGCCAGGCTGTACGATGGAGTTCATGCTCTGGAAGTTGTACCCCGACTTCCAGTCGAAGAACTTCAGGGAGCCATCATCGCCGCCCGACACGAGCACGTTCTCGCTGTTGATGGCGAGTGCGTTCACGATGGCATTGTGCCCGGTGACATTCCGAAGGAAGACGCCGTTCGGGCACTGCCATACTTTAATGTTGTCCGGGGCGCCCGACGCGTACGTGTACTCTTCCGGGTGCGACACCAGGGCGCGGACGGATTTCTTATGATGTGTCAGTACCTGGAGTAAACACCACTTGATAAGCAACCGTCCAAGTCCAGGAGCGAACAGCGGATGCAACCGTTTGCGTTCGACCCGATGCAAGGTCCCACTGCCTGATCGTGGAATCGTGCGATCCGGTGATGACTTGCGGGTCGGTGGCCTGACAAACCACGGAAGCCACCGTGTGCGAGTGTCCAGACAGCACATGAACCTGCGCCTTGGTCCTCATGTCCCAGACTCGCGCCGTGCTATCCCTCGCCCCGGTCACTAAGATATCCAGCGTCGGGTGCAGTGCACATCTGCGCCACATCACCAGTCAAGGGCATGCACAGCACACAGCACAGCATCACTGACGTGTAGACGCCCGACAGGTGCCCATGGTATGAACGAATGACGCGGTTTGTTTCAAGGTCCCAGTTCTTCACCATCTTATCCTCGCCAACGCTGCGGCAAAGGTTAGACCGTGGTTCTTACGAAGAGCAGGACATAGCCGTACCTGAACAGGTACGGGTGCCTGGCGGAGATGGCCACGCCACGAACCGTGTGCACATGACCAGTGAGGGTGAGCTTCAGCTGCCCGCTGGCCAGGTCCCAGATCTTGATGGTCCTGTCCGCCGATCCCGTCGCGAACCATTCGTTGGAGACATCAACGGAGACGGAGCGAACCCATCCAGTGTGCCCACTGATGACTCGCATGAGTTTCCATGGCGCATGCCATTGTGGCCGCACGTCCAGTCGAGGACGATTACGACCGGTCGTAATCAGCGACTGGTTATCCCGACGGGTCTCACGAGTGATCAGCGCACTGGACGACTGTTTCGCCATGGGTTCCACTTGCGATTCCACCGGCATCGGCGCACTGGTGCCAGACGCCGACTCCTCCGTTGGCCTTGGCGTAGGTTGAGCAGGTCGGGCAGCGCCATACTGCGAGGCAATCTTGGCCTGCACACGGATCTACGGGTGGACCACACGATCACATATCGGGCACGGATGCCACCCCGTGCAACACCAAACCTCATTGGCACGCCTGTCGACAGGGAACACTGAATCGAGCGCGGATGACGAGGCGAACATGGCAGCGGTGCACATGGCCGATGCGGCCATGTACTCGTCCGGTATCGTCGTCGTCGTCATCACCGCAGAGCGCGTGCGAGCGTCGGCCACGGACTGCGCATCAGCGTTGAAGCAGCGCACCACCGGCTTCTTTCTGTTCCAGGCTTCCAGCCTCCAGTCGATACTCCAGTGACCTACTCTTCTTCCGACCTCGGGTACAGATTCCGCGGAAGCTCAACAGCATAATCGTGATGTTGTTCCCAGTCCGTCGCTGCCATCGTTCTGACGGATACCTCGGGCTCCTTGCGGATCTTGCCAACAAGGCGGACAGTGTCCTCGATCTGCAGTGCGGGATGGCCATCGGAACAGCAAGCCAGACGGATCATCTCTTCGCGGTCGACGATGAAGCAGAGACCGTCACAGTGGGAGGAACGTTGGCGAAAGAGTAAAAGCATCTCCGTTCTACTTTCTGGTCTCCACCGCAGAGCATCAAACTGCTCATACTTTGCGGGCTACCTTAAAGTTCGATGCGCCATGCCCCCCAATGTCCTCACAAACTGCGTCGGATGCGGGGGGCACAGCGCATCGAACTTTACGGGTACGCAATTTTGCAAACCTGTCGGATCTTGTCATGCGTCGCCCTGCGTCTCTCGCAACCATCCCCAGAACGTGTCGTACAGATCGACGAGCACGTCGCCGTCACCGATGTTCTCCAGCGCTTCTGGTATAGTGGCACCTGAGTAGAGAATTGTATCCCGGAAGGGCGAGGAACTTGGACCCGGGCTCGTCATTCTTGGTGACGAGGACCCAGCCGCCATGAAGCACAGGACCGTGTGTAGATCGCAGAAGGACGCCACATTCCAACGCCTCCGTGTATTATTGCGCTGCCAGGGGACCTCAACACCCAGACGTCGGAATGTGGCGTCCTCCGGTCGAAACACGGTCCTGTGCTTCATGGCGGCTGGGTCCGCGTCACCAAGAATGACAAGCCCGAGTCCAAGTTCCTCGCTCTTCCGGGTGCAATTCTCTACTCAGGTGCCATTATACCAGAAGCGTTGGAGAACATCGGTGACGGCGACGTGCTCTTCCATCTGTATGACACTTCTGGGGATGGTTGCTAGCAACGGGTTGGAAGCGTGAAGGGGGAACGTCAAGCGAAGATGACTGATGCTCGAATACTCTCTCTTCGTACTGGTTGATCCTTTATATTGTTTGTCATCAGCGTCGAACTCGGCGCCAAGAGGGCAGGATACAACGACTCCTTCCCGCCGAGGCGCCAATCACATAGGCCGCTCTTCGGCAACCATCGAACGGGCAGACGACACGATGCCCCTTGTGCGTCTCTGGACATGCTAATTGATGGGCGAGCTGCGACTCGCAAACAGGCGTTCACTGAAGAGGTTTAGTTTAGTTTAGTTTAGTTTTTTTGTGCTTCGCGCTTTTACGCAGGCGACTAGCTCGGTCTCGGGTCCGAGGACCGAAGGTTCAGCCAGCAGAACGCCAGAGGCGCGAGCTCGTCGAGATCGGCCTGACCTCGAGGCGTGCACATGATTACATGGTCCACGCGTTCGAACTGGTTGTCCTAGACTCCCGGTCAAGACCGATGTCTCAGCAAGGGTCGTCGAGATGTCAAGCCATCATCGACGACATGGTGGGCGCGTACGTTGCCGCCATTCGCCAGCGCCGCGGCAACCAAGCCGACCACGGTGACGAGACCGTTGATGCTGCTGGCGATGGCGATGGACCTGCGCGTCGAACCAAGAGCAGTCGTCGCGCCGTCACCTTGCAGAGCCTCGCAGCAGCCAAACGCAGGCGAATCGTTCGTCGCTGAATGCTTTGCTGCGCACGGATCACTGTACTAACTGTGTTTCCTACAGGCTGCTGCCGACGCGCATTCGATGTCGAGCTCCGACGACGTGAGCGACGATTCCACGAGGGCAACATCCGAGCTCTGCCAGTCGACCTCGCGGGAAACACAGGTTAACAGCGTTTGGCCAGGTGCGCAGATGTGTGTCCTGACGATGGATGTTGGACCGCAGGAGAAGCGAACACAATGTGCTGTCAAGCGTCCTAAGCAACGTTCCACGACGACAAGCCCGTCAGCAGTTAGTACTTGGCTCTGGGCACTTATTGTGTCGTGACGATGACGGACGTTCTCATTTAGGCTCGAACGAAATATAGTCACGCCGACGTCAACTCACAGGACGCTCATCCGCAGAATGTTATACGAACAGTTGTGCGATGGGACAATACTTCCCGGTATGACACACTGCCTGGAATCAGACTATACCTGAGTCGCCGCCCGTCGGCTATGACGATTCCGACCGTCCACAGAACGCTCCGCCAGTTTGTGCTGTATTTACTTTCGCGCTAGCCCATCTGACACGTGGTCGTGCCACAGCAACTGGATCCGGATCGCTTGTTGCCGAACGGTATACTGAATTACGAGCGCGGCACGAAGCGCTGTCTCAACATCTGCTACGCGATCGCGCCGGTCCAGATCATGCGACGTTGCCGAGCTTTCCGGAAGGTGACCGGCGGCGACGCGCCCTGCGCCCGCGCGTTCAACGCCCTCATGTACTCAAGGCAACCACCTCGTGCTGCGTCGGATCTCCTGCTGTCACTCCTTCGCGAAATGAACGCCGTCAGCGCTGCCCAGAACGTTAACTGGGTGTGCAACGTGTATGAGCAGTACGAGGCAGATTACGTCTTCGACGGCCATGGACACTGACAGCCGCTCTCGTGCTAAACGTCCTGCAGGGCTGGAAGCTCTGCCATCGATGCATTTTCCTAAACAGGGGCGCATGCGACCGATTGCAGTTTAGGTAAGCTGCCCAGGGCGACGTCGCCACTCTCAATCGTCGACGTGTGCCCACTTGACCAATGATAGCCGTTCTGAGCCGCCAGGCGCCAGGCAGATCTCCAGTGACTCGCGTACGCGCGTCCCAACATTGTCTGTTTGTATTGAAAACATATGGTGGCAGTACGCCCGGCAGGGCTGACGGCGGGTCGCGTCGTTACACGCCAGGACAATCTACAGTGTTGTTGAACGCGCGCGACGGCATCACCGACTGGTGCTGAACTCGCCTGGTTGACGCGGTATGCCCGGCAGGGCTGACGACGGCCGGGTCGTCGACGCCAGGCAGGCCTTCGTAAGTCGACCGGCCGCAAGGGGCCCTGGGCTCCGACGCCCCGCTGGATGCTCGACGACGTCCTCGCTTGAAAGCCCCACCATCGAGAAACGGTGCAGGGCAGGAGCGCGCGCGACCGATTACAACGATCGGCGTGCCGCCACAGCTAACAAGCCGGGTCGGCACGACGTTGAATTCGCCCCGACTCGCCTACGCAGGACGACTGCTGCCTTGCAGGTGCCCATGCTGGACGGACGGGAGACGGTAGGCGTGTCCTGCCCAGCACGTATTAGAAGACCTGGTTCTGTGCCTTAGAGGAGGAACCGTACCGGTTATGGGGGCGCAGCGCGTTCGTCCGGACGTATGGGTTTGTTGTCAGGCGCCCAGCAGGACGTGTTCTGGTCCTTGTGGCTCCCGGGGCATCAGCGCCGTTTCATGGCGCCGACCTCTGCGCCCGAGCACGCAGGGCCGCCAGCCGGGTCAGGAGCAACATGCAGGACGGCGATCCGAGTGACGTGGCGGGTTGGCTTTGTATGTGCCATGCCACTGACGGCACGTGGCCGTTGCTCAGACAGGCCATATACCAGACGTGGCGCAGCTAGATGCACGATCACGGTCCGAACGGGCGACAGTGCTGCAGTAGGCGTGCTCACATTAGGGCAACGATAGGGATAGACGGGTAACATACGTCAAGCGTCATATCGTCGTGCGGCGGCGGGCGCGTCCAGGGCGGTCCCTGCAATAGAAGCAGAACCGTTCAGAAGCGCTGCTAATGGTAAACGACGGGCAGCATACCAGAATGGAGTCGTTCAAGTAGATCGTCGTCACGTGAACGCCAACAAGGGCTGGAACTGGATTACGCGACGACTAACGTCACCCGAATTCCAACAAGGTCAGGACCTGGCTGACGGTACGTCTGTGGATCATGGTCAGAATCACGGGGTCATCAGCGGTGACACGGTTCTCGGCAGGATTCTTACCAGCATAGCCTGTGCCTGCCAGAATGCCAGGGATGTCAGCAGAGATTGTAGGTTAATGGTCCAGCATGTCGTACAAGAGCGGATGCATTGGCCAGTTTTCGGCAGGGCCTCACACTGGCCTGACGGCGGCAGGCGAATCCCAGTCCAGAACGCCCGATATCCAGGAGCCAGGCGACAACTCGCATCCGTCCCGCAGGTGCACGATATCAGACCTGCCGTACCTGGCGCGCCAGTAGACACCCTGCAGGACGAGTTGTGGTCGCAGCCAATCTATTGGCTCGTGCAGTTGGTCGGCGGCGACGTCGGCGCGGGCGCAGACAGAGCAGGCAGGCGCGGCATGCCATCGAGGACAACGGATGTCGAAGACAAGCGTCGTCGGCCGACAGTGTAGGATGTTGCAGATGGCCCTGTTGACGTCGTCAGGACGTCGGCCGCGTCGACGACGCCCGCCACGGAGTCGGCCCATGCCTTGACGTTGATTGGCGCCGACCTTTGCTCAATGGGCTGGGGATGGCAACGAACTCTGACGTATATCGTCATCCATCCACAAAACACAAGCGACCCGAACCCGATCGATGTCGGGCCGCGCAATCAACCGATCCGATCAGCCAACCAACACCAGTGCGCTACGTATTTTGAAAGATCCACCTTCGGCTCCTGATCGAACCGCTGGCGCACGCATGTCACGTGCGGCACCACCGTCGTTGCGTGGAACGGTAACGGGGTTCGTTCGCCATCCAAATCGGCCAGGGCGGGACACTGGCGCTTTGCGTCCTACTGTCAGACTCAGGGGATGTCGGCAGGGCGGTTTAATTACGGCCTGGGCCGATCTTAATTACGTAATTACGTTAATTCATGTTGTAATTACAGTAATTATTTTAATTATACTTGGACAGTGTAGACCAAACATACACAGTCATTTCATCGGCGGACAAGACAACAAAGGCGCGTGTAGCTGTGTACATCCGCCATGAAGACTGAAATGCGAGGATAGCTTGACATTCTTGGCAAGTTCACTCCGCCTGGAAATCGGGTGACAGGTACTGTTGTACCTGCCCGCGGCCATGCCCGACCTGCTTACTCGCGGCCATGCACGACCTGCTTACGTCGCTGGAGTGGTCTGATCGGCCATAATTTGCCATGATCGACAGGCAGGTGGCGGGAGACGACGGAGCCCATGCCCGGCAACGGGCCCCGTCCCCCCTGCACCGTTTTCTTCGAACGCTGCCGCTCGGTGCCGGCTGACGCCAGGACGACATGCAGGCGCGGGACACGAACGTGTAGACGTACTTCGTCTGCTTGTATTGAACGGTTCAACAAGTGAAGATGTGACGGCCGGGATGGCGGCGGGTCTTCGACGGCAGGCACGCGTTCGCATGTCGACCGGCGGCAACAGGCGCTGGGCACCGCTGGTCTGCGGGACGATCTGCAGGACAGGCAAGCGACGCTCGCCAGGCGGACGGACGGCGACCTCAGTGGCGCTCTTGGTGATTCGGCACACACATCGATGCATGGTGCAGGTCAGGGCGCGCCAGACCGATCGCAGCGACCGGCGGGTGGCCAGGTCGTCACCTCCGCTGAGGATCAGGCCAGCGCGGTGCTGGACCCGGCCAGGCCCGGCAGGACGCCGCTGCCCCGCTGCGGCTGATGCTGGACGGGAGATGGCAGGCGACAGCAGGCGTACCCTGTCCAGCACGAGTTAGACGGCCTGGGTCAGTGCCTGAGGCGACGATTCGTACCCGGCGGCGAGGTGCAGGGCATCCTCCCAGACGTGCTTGACGCGACGTGTTACATGCGACTAATGAGTTCGATGACGCGCGCGAAGTCAAGCGTCCAGCAGGACGTGTTGAGATCGTATTGGGTCTGTTGGGGAATGTCACTGGTCGGCGGCGAAGTCGACCCAGGTGCAGGCAGGCGCGTCGTCAGGGACGACCTGCCGTGTGATGATGAAGACAACGGCATGTCGGGCGGCCATGAAATGAGCCGACCCTGGTATTGTCGGCGTATCGCAGCGACATGTTGTTGGAGCTAGCCCGACGGGACATCTGCGCGTGCGCGTCGACCTCGGTGCTGCGCACGCACGATGAGCGAATGAGGCCGTTCCTGGAGCGTCCGAGCGACATGTAAGTCATCCAGGGTTGCGTGATTTCGGGACCAGACCCGACTCCACGTCTTCCATAGTCCCGTCAGTTTGCAAGCCACGTACAACGCGCGTGTTCTCTGAGAGGCTGCTCGCTCCACGGACTTGGCCATTGCGCATTCCGCAACGCATCATCATCATCAATGGCGTCATCGTCGTCGTCGGCACCGCTGTCGCCCTCGTCGTCATCATGGCTCAACGAGTGTGTCGATGAACTAATGCGGGTCGTCGCCGTCTATCGTGAAAGCCCACGCGTCGACATGGACCAAACTTGGCTGTATCGTCAAGCGATACAGGGTTTGCCCGCTGATCGGCGGTCCGAACAGCACGCCAACATGCTGATTCAGATGTACAACGACCGACTGCGGGCCGCTGCCGATATACCTGCCTTGCCACCGCAGTACCGTCGTGGTGATCTGGCAGCCGCTGCGTCCGACACCGCCGCCCACGAGTATAGCAAGTTGAGGCCGTCCATGCAGCGCAATCAGTTCCTGTTGGCGTCCCTGTCTCGGGCGTATTCCCTGTCGCAATTTGGCGTCGTCTCAGACTATGCGCTGCAGCAGCTGGTTCCCAACTTCAACCGTGACGCGTATGGGAGCATCGCCTGGCAGAACGAGGTCTCAGGAGACGGCGACACAATGATGGCGTTGCTGCCAGACGAAGACTGGTTCCCATCGCGCATGGTCAAGCGGTCGCTCGACGTCAACAACGGTGGTGATATCATCAAGAATCAGTACGTCCAGTACTGTCGGGAGGTCGCCATCGGTGTCGTCGTCGAGTTTCAGCAATCGACCCTGAGCGGCGCGCGGCAAGAGCTGCAGTTCCACTGCCGCTTATGGGACCGGCTCCTTAACGCATTGCTGCGTCCGCTGACCACACCGCTGTTGACGTCGGTGTTGGAGCTGTCTATGGCCGGCGTGATCGAGGGGTACTCCCCGCAGTTCGCTGACTACGCGTGCATGCTGGCTCCGGATAACAACGATGAGGATCGTGTCGCCAGAGCACGGCAGCTGCCTCTGCTTCTGGTCGAGGTATCGGCGCACGCCGTCGGGAACGAAGAAGATCATAAGGATTTCCGCAAATTGCTCGTCATGATGGCGGTGACGCTGCTTGCACGCATCGGTTCTGTTCGACGTCGTCCTGTCGGCGAACGGAGCAGCTTGCGCCAGTTCGGGTTGCTTGTCGGCGCGTTCCAATTCCAGCCAGTTGTCATGATTCCGATTTTTGATAACGACCACGATGCGGGCCGTGTGTCGTTCGTTGCTCGCTGCGACCCGACCTGGCGATCCTTCGTACGGACGCCTTCGCATGAAGCAGTGCAGCTCCAGGGTGTCTACAGCGACATTGAGGCGCCGCAGTCGTTGGACCGCGACAATGAGGCGTTCCTCACGGAGTTGGTGCATCGCGTCGCATCGGCCGCCGCTGCAGTCGCTCGCACAGGACCCCCTCCTGATCCGGCGCCGCAACAAGCCGACGTCCTGAACCGGCTCCGCTCATTGTCCTCCTTTTGCGACGCCGTGCGTCGTCAGGCCAGTGTCTACCACGCGATGCTGTCGCATGGCGACGTCGAGGACGTGTTTCCGTACCCGACATCGTTTGGCCCCCCACCGTCATCGCGGCCATCCACGGCGAAGCGGCCGCATTCGCAGCGAACGCCGGCGAAAAAAGCAGGGAGTCCGCGCACGAGTTCATCTGGTTGTCCACCGCGCAAACGCGGACGCTCCGACGGACCAAGTCGTACTCGCCAAGCTGCGTCTGTCGCGCTCGTCGATGACCTCGCCGTCAAACAGAAGATGGGCAGCGCCGCCGAAGAGCCCGCGCTCATGCGGGACTCGCAGGGCGACGGCGTCGCACGCCTGTTCGGGTCCATCGTCTTGCCGCGCAGCAACGGCGGCGGCGTCGTTCTTGTTGAAGAGCGCCTCGACGACGTCGATTTCGGGCAGTTGTCAGTTAACGACATCGGCTTGGTGCTTGTGCGCTTCTTTATCGACGGCTTGGCCGCACTCGGCACGTTATCTCGCGCCGGCATTGTCCACCGCGACATTAACCCGAACAACATCATGTACAGCGTCGCCGTGCAAGGTTGGCGGGTGACCGATTTCGATCTGGCGTGCCGTGTGGACGACCCGCAGACGGGCGTGGAGATGCGACCCGGCGCCGGTACCCAAGGGTACATCGCGCCGGAAGCGCTGGACGCCGGCGTCTATTCGGCGGCCTCCGACATGTGGAGCCTGGGTCGTACAGCGGCGTATTTCCTGTCCTGTGCTCAGGACGAGGTGTGGAGGCGCCCCGACGTTCCCCACAAGTTCGACGACGTTCTTTGCCACCTGGAGATGATAGCGCACAACATGTCGGCACCGGAGCCCGCCCAACGCATCGTACCGCCGAGCGTCCACGAATTCCTGGTCGATTTGCACAATGAGTTCCAGCAGAATGCTGCGGACAATGGCTTCATTGCCCGGCGATAAATCTCCTCGGTCACCCGCACACCATCGCTTGTCGTCATCGTCAGGCCACTACCCTCTCGGGCTTTTCAGTTCGATACAACAATCCGTCTTCCTGTCCGGTCGCATGTCACGCGGGACAATGGCCCCTTGTGGGCTACCACTACCTAACTTCGTGGATCGATCGTGTGACGGTAGTGACTCTCTGCTTTGTGCACTGTGAGGCACGCCGAAACGTCCGCGTTAGTTTAGTTAGTTTAGTTTATTTGTGCTTCGCGCTTTTCACGCAGGCGCCTCGGTCTCATGTCCGAGGACCGAAGGTTCAGCCAGCAGAACGCCAACGTCCCCCGGCCTGGCAGTGCCGGACCATCACCTTTGTACTGGGTTCTTCGCGCCTGGACGATATCTTCAGTTCGATACAACAATCCGTCTTCCCGTCCGGTCGCATGTGGAGCGCGCGCGACCGATTGCAACGATCGGCGTGCCGCCACAGCTAACAAGCCGGGTCGGCACGACGTTGAATTCGCCCCGACTCGCCTACGCAGGACGACTGCTGCCTTGCAGGTGCCCATGCTGGACGGACGGGAGACGGTACGCGTGTCCTGCCCAGCACGTATTAGAAGACCTGGTTCTGTGCCTTAGAGGAGGAACCGTACCGGTTATGGGGGCGTAGCGCGTCGTCCGGACGTATGGGTTTGTTGTCGGGCGCCCAGCAGGACGTGTTCTGGTCCTTGTGGCTCCCGGGGCATCAGCGCCGTTTCATGGCGCCGACCTCTGCGCCCGAGCACGCAGGGCCGCCAGCCGGGTCAGGAGCAACATGCAAGACGGCGATCCGAGTGACGTGGCGGGTTGGCTTTGTATGTGCCATGCCACTGACGGCACGTGGCCGTTGCTCAGACAGGCCATATACCAGACGTGGCGCAGCTAGATGCACGATCATGGTCCGAACGGGCGACAGTGCTGCAGTAGGCGTGCTCAGATTAAGGCAACGATAGGGATAGACGAGTAACATACGTCAAGCGTCATATCGTCGTGCGGCGGCGGGCGCGTCCAGGGCGGTCCCTGCAATAGAAGCAGAACCGTTCAGAAGCGCTGCTAATGGTAAACGACGGGCAGCATACCAGAATGGAGTCGTTCAAGTAGATCGTCGTCACGTGAACGTCAACAAGGGCTGGAACTGGATTACGCGACGACTAACGTCACCCGAATTCCAACAAGGTCAGGACCTGGCTGATGGTACGTCTGTGGATCAGGATCAGAATCACGGGGTCATCAGCGGTGACACGGATCTCGGCAGGATTCTCACCAGCATAGCCTGTGCCTGCCAGAATGCCAGGGATGTCAGCAGAGATTGTAGGTTAATGGTCCAGCATGTCGCACAAGAGCGGATGCATTGGCCAGTTTTCGGCAGGGCTTCACACTGGCCTGACGGCGGCAGGCGAATCCCAGTCCAGAACGCCAGATATCCAGGAGCCAGGCGACAACTCGCATCTGTCCCGCAGGTGCACGATGTCAGACCTGCCGTACCTGGCGCGCCAGTAGACACCCTGCAGGACGAGTTGTGGTCGCAGCCAATCTATTGGCTCGTGCAGTTGGTCGGCGGCGACGCCGGCGCGGGCGCAGACAGAGCAGGCAGGCGCGGCGTGCCATCGAGGACAACGGATGTCGAAGACAAGCGTCGTCGGCCGACAGTGTAGGATGTTGCAGATGGCCCTGTTGACGTCGTCAGGACGTCGGCCGCGTCGACGACGCCCGCCACGGAGTCGGCCCATGCCTTGACGTTGATTGGCGCCGACCTTCGCTCAATGGGCTGGGGATGGCAACGAACTCTGACGAATATCGTCATCCATCCACAACACACAAGCGACCCGAACCCGATCGATGTCGGGCCGCGCAATCAAGCCGCCGAAGGCCTGGGCCCGGGTTGTACCTTACCTTGTCGCATTGACGGGCACTAGACGCCAAGCATTTGATGGGGGTCACAGGAAACCAATTGCTCTGGCCCACCCCACTTGTTTGCGCTACTCATCTGGCCTTATCCGGCATGCTCCCAACAAAGGAGGGCAACTTTAGACTTCTCGAACGACGACGCACGCGCGCCGTGCACCGATTGCAGCGCATGCTTCCCTAAGGCGCCCGACTCCAGGACCATCTGTAGTACCTCATCCGATTGTAGTGAACGCTTTTCGAACGCGCGATATGCTGGTATGGAGGTCGGCGGGTGGTCCGTTACAGGCAGAAGGGCGCATGTCATGTCGACTGGAGACCACTGGCGCAGGGAGCCGCTGTCCTGCTGGACATCCGACACGGCAAGAAGGCGCTGCCCAACAGGTAAACTCGGCGACGCCCTTGATAGACAAGACTTCCACCGTTACATGGTGCAGGATCAGGGACGCGCGCCTTCAGTTACAACGATCGTCAGGTGGCCAGGACGTCATGGTAGCTGAGGACGCAGGTCGGTGCAGACGCGTAACCGTTTATCCGGCGCACGAGGACTGCTGGCTTGCAGGGACTCACACTGGACGGGATTCGTCAGGTGACGGCAGACGTGTCCTGACAGCATGGGTAAGAACGCGTCTCTTTATGCAAATTAATAGGGCACGCAGCATACCAAATCCATGCGTTCGTCCAGACGTGTCGGACTGGTGGGCAAGCGTCCAGCACGACGTGTTCTGTGTGTAGCGGCACCTGGCGTCGGTGATTCTGGTATGCGCGAGCGCACGCGCACGACTGCAACGATCGGCGCGCCGCCACACCTGACGAGCAGGTCGGCACGACGTTGTCCCCGCCCCGTCTCGTCCAGGCATGACGACTGCTGCCTTGCAGGTGCCCATGCTGGACGGACGGGAGACGGCACGCGTGTCCTGCCCAGCACGTATACTAGATGACCTGGTTCTGTGCGTTAGGCGAGGAACCGTACCGGGTATGGGGGCGCAGTGCGTTCGTCCGGACGTATGGGCTTGTTAACAGGCGCCCAGCAGGACGCGCTTTGCTCGTAGTGGCTCCGGGAATCAGCGCCGTTTGACGGCGCCGACGTCAGCGCCCGACCACGCCGGGCCGCCAGACGCGTCAAGGACGGCGATCCGAGGGATGTGGTGAGTTGGCTCCCAACGTGCCATGCAACGGACGGCACGTTGCCGTTGCTCATCCAGGCCGCATACCAGACGTGGCGCAGCTAGATGCACGATCATGGCCCGAATGGGCAACAGTGCTGCAGTAATCGTGGTCAGATTGGTGCAAAGATAGGGATGGACGAGCAGCATACGTCAAGAGTCGCATTGTCGAGCGGCGGCGGGCGCGTCCAGGGCGGTCCCTGCAATAGAAGCAGAACTGTTCAAAAGCGGTGCCGATGCGAAGATCATCAGCATGCCGAGGCGTTATCTCAATTGGTACCGCCGACCGCGAAACGGGCGCGCACCAAGAGTACCGCATCCAGAGGGAGGAAGCGACGCAGCAACTAGGTATGATGGCAATGAACGCCATTAATGCATGATTATTGTTGCATAGGTGACTTCAGTATAAGTCGCTCTTCCTAGCGTCGGTACCTATATATATATACGTGGACGGCGCGACCGTATTGATTCGATGGTGAACAATACGCAGATGATCATGATCATGGTTCTCCAATATTGGAAACCGCATTATCCAACCTGGTTGCCATAGCGGCACCATGGTTATCAATGGCGCTCCTATCGTGAGCTAGTATGCCATTCTCGCTCATATCTGGGCTATCTCTATCCATGGCGCTCCTAGTATGCCATTGGTGCTCTTATTGAGCGATTGCCGTTCTGACACATTTTCTCACGAGGCATTCGGCAACATCTTCGAAGTTCCTCTTCACCGCGGGATTGAGGCTCCTGTAGCGCTGGGGGCCCGCACATGTGTGCCGGTCGTTGAGTCGTGTGAATGATACTTCGGAGGTGGATGTGGTCAAGGGCTCCTCCCATGTGGGTTGAGCGCCCCACTGCCGATGTCCTCGTCAGGTACGTTCCGCAGGTGGAATGTTTATCTGATCTTCTAGCAGAGGTATTCCGATGGTTGACATTCCTGCTGGGGGTGTCCGCAAATGGATTTTCCACCGATTTCTCCCATCGGGTTACAAGGTGGTTTTTAGTGAGTAGTGGGCGCTCATAATTGGCACCCGAGTCTCACACTACCCTTCTGCATGGTCATCATCTGGGCATCATCAATCATCCCTCATCAATCATCCCGTATCATGCTGATTCCGGTCATGAGTTCGGAGAAAGGCAGTGTAGAAATGGGCCGGCTATTTACGCCTCATTCCCTACATCAGCCTGACTCTGGTGATGTCACTGCATGGCATCACTGGCTATCCCTCACTGACACCTCTGTTGACACTGGCATGGCTACAGCATGATACGACACAGGCCCAGTATGGCCTGTGATCGAGCTAGTTCTGATACAGGAGTTGACTATATTGGAGAAATCCTACACGCTGCCCCGACGAGGGAGGAAGGCAAGCGCGGCAACGCTGCGTAACGGGCTCAACGACTGGGCAAAGCATGCGATTCTTTCCAGCCACAGGAATTCGAGCGCATTTCCGGACGCTCTGCGTCTGACCCATAGATCAGTTGATCTGATACCACTCCACCGAGCCCTTTCCGTACTGTACAGATATCAACAATTCAGTGAAGGGCCCACTTGCGCTGCCTGACGGTGCCTTCTTGCAGAGTGTACGCTCTGTGTCTCAATCTGTACGCGGCGTATAATAACTGGCGGCGCTGGTGTTTGTTCATGTTTTCCCCTGGTCACGTACGGGATGCCAACGAACAGCTGCGGCAGGTCATGGACGATGCAGTCGATATGGCGAATGAGGCGAGGCCGTCTTTTCCGATATCGACATCGAAGCTGTCTCTGTGATAACTGAATAAATCCCGAACCCCGCGACGGACTTCGCCAGTCCGTCAAAGCGTTCGTTGCATCAGCTTGCCTGATCGTGACATTTTGACGGACTAACCAACGGTCACCGCCGTCCCGCCCGCCCCGTTCCGCCCGCTCCGTTCCGCCCGCTCCGTTCCGCCCGCTCCGTTCCGCCCGCTCCGTTCCGCCCGCTCCGTTCCGCCCGCTCCGTTCCGCCCGCTCCGTTCCTGCCGTCCCGTTTCCTGTCCGTCTCTACCGGTGTGTTCGCGATGACAACGAGCGAGGACCAGATCGCCGCACTGGCAGATCAAGTGCGGGACCTCACGCTCACTGTCAGCGACATGCTGCACCAGCTGAAAGCTATGCAGTCCGTAGTGGCCGACCGGGTCGAAGATGCCGTTGGGACAGCGATAAATCGCTCGCTGCCCGACAAGATGCCGCCGAGCGAGCCGTCGCCGACATCCCGACACATCGTCGACCACCAGATCCACCTGCCCCGCTTTACCGGGCGTATTCGCGACAGTTCCACGAACTCCCGCGACTTTCTGAAGTGTCTGTCAAGGACGCTGCAGCTCCCGTCATCGACGACCCGCCTTCCGCCGGCGGCGCACAGCGCCGCCTTCTTAGATCGCTGGAAGGCCCGGCGTTGGAAGTCTATTTCGGGCTGCCGGACGACGCCACGATGGCCGACCTGTCCTACGCGATGTCAAAATGGTTTCCGGTGCCGACGTTCGAACAGCTGGAGGAGTGCTTCGACAACCTCACCCAGACCGAACCTGTCGAAGAGCATGTGTTGATGTTCAACAATTTGTATCAAGCGCTTCAGCGCGCGGATGCAACCTTCAAGATGAGTTCGGCCCGGCGCGCGTCGAAGTTCCGGAAGTCGCTGCATACTGCCTTGTCGGAAAAACTGTTCGAGGACATGATCACCGACTTCGACGAGATGGTCAAAAAGGCGAAACACCTCTGCCCGCGCTACCCCGTTCCGAAGGTTGTCGCCGCCGATGCCCGTGAGCGTGCCCGCAAGGACGGCCTCTGCTTCTACTGCAAAGAAGATGGCCACCGGATCGCGGATTGCCCGAAACGGCCGCCGGTTGCACCGGGAAATGTCCAAGGGTGACGCCAACGGGTTCGCCGGCCACCCAGTAAACTCTGCATTGTCATCCGAACCCGACCCTGTTCAAATAAGCGATCTCATGTTTCTCCACGCCCGCTCTGTCCCGCATCTCGTACTTCCGATGACCATATACACCGGGTCCGAAAGTATCTCGACAACGGCCTTGATCGACTGTGGCGCGACTAGCAACTTTATCGACTGGTCCTTCGCGCGGCTCCACGTTCTGCCTACCCGCCCGACGCATCGTCCGATACCTGTCCGCGTTGTCGACGGCCGCCAGCTCGCACCTATATCACAGGAGACTCAGCCGTTGAGAACGACGGTGGACGCCCAGTTCTCGTGTGAGATCGTCCTGAATCTGATCAATTCGCCGACCTATCCCGTCATCCTGGGTCTGCCCTGGCTAGCCCAGACTAATCCAGATGTGGATTGGCGCCGGCGGCTCGTCTCGCCGCGCCAGTGCCCCCCCTCGCCGTCAACGTCAACGCCGACAACTGTGGCGGATCCTGGCCATGCAGAAGCTGAGACAACCGAGGCAAGCGTGGCTGCGCCACACGACGACTGCCGTTATCCGGCCCTGGACGCCTCTAGTGCAGCTCCGCTCATCGCCCAGGCGCCTGTTAACACAAAACAACATCCAGATCCAACTTCCGCACAAGACCTGATCGTGACACCATTGCCGCCTGCGGCCAACGATGAACGCCGGGTGGCAGAGTCCTGGCGACAGCCGCAATTGAGACTCAGGACAAAGCCGCTGGCGACCTGGAAACGGCTGACACCGGTAACACCCCTGCGAACTGCCTCGAGCTCGAATCGTTCCCCGACCAGACAGGCTGGCTAACGTCGCCGGCGCGGGAGCAGCGACACAGGCGGGGAGCCGGTCGACGTCTACCAGATTGTCGTTTGGACGACGGTTCCAGGGCACGCCAGGTGGTCAGCCTGTTCATGTGCTCATCCATCGTGGCGGCCGCTTGGGCGCTTGCCTTCGTCACTATGTGCCGCGAACCCGCACGCGTCGACCTTCGTGCTTATCTAAACACGTCATCTGACGACGCCTGTCCGATCGCCCCGCCGAACGCCGGCCCTGACGTTCTAGCCGGAGATGCTCCACAGTCGTCGTGCGACGTACGGCCCACGGATTCTAATCAAGGCGACGGGACGCGGATCGACCACGTTCCCTTGCCGGCACCAAGCACTGAAGAACCTCTGGCGGCCAACGTTCCCATCCATCTAGTCGACGCCGAACCGTTCCTGGACGCACTCATGGACGACGCTCAGTGCTACCTCATCCATTATACGTGGACCGAGGACACCGAGTCAGAGCAGACGAAGATACCTGAAAAATACCAGGATTTTGCCGACGTGTTCGACGAGGCCACCGCCACATCCTTACCGCCGCACCGCGCCTCTGACTGCTCGATCGACCTGAAACCGGGGACGGAGCCTCCATTCTGTCGCCTCTACGGCTTGTCTCCCCGCGAACAGGTAGCCCTCAAGAAGTATTTGGAAGATAACCTCCAGTCGAACTTCATACGGCCGTCGCGTTCATCTGCCGGCGCGCCGATCCTTTTCGCGAAGAAGAAGGATGGTTCGTTACGGCTTTGCGTTGATTACCGAGGCCTGAACTCGGTCACCGTGAAGAACCGTTACCCACTTCCGCTCATCGACCAGCTGCTTTCGACACTCGGTCAAGCAACGGTCTTCTCAAGATCGACCTTCGAAGTGCGTACAACCAGATCCGCATTCGCGAAGGTGACGAATGGAAGACAGCATTCCGGACACCGTACGGATTGTTCGAGTACCTGGTTATGCCCTTCGGGCTTGCCAACGCCCCGGCATCCTTTCAAGCCTTCATGAACGAGACATTCAGCGACTTCATTGACCGTTTCGTTGTTGTTTACCTTGACGACATCTTGATTTTCTCCAAGAATGCTGAGGAACATGAACAGCACGTGCGTTTGGTGCTCGAACGTCTACGCTCCGCGCGCCTGACGGCCAAACTGTCTAAGTGCTTGTTCGACGCACCGGAGGTCGAATTCCTCGGCTACTTAGTGTCCAAGGACGGCCTCCGGTTGGATCCCAGCCGAGTAGACACAATACTCGCGTGGGCCCCGCCGCGTGACCTCCACGGGCTGCAAGTCTTCCTTGGGTTCGCCAACTTCTACCGAAAGTTCATCCCGCATTTCGCGGAGATCGCACTTCCCTTGACGAACCTTACTCGCGGGGAAACCGAATTTATCTGGAACGAGACTGCTTCGACCGCCTTCGCAACTCTGAAGAGCGCGTTCACACGCGCTCCGGTCCTCGCCCACTTCGATCCTAGCGTGCCGTGCGAGATTGAAACGGATGCCTCCGACTTCGCCATTGCCATGGTCCTCTCACAACGGGGCCGTGACGGGGACTTACACCCTCTGGCGTTCTTTTCGAGGAAACTGGACCCCGCTGAGATCCGATATGCGGTCTACGACAAAGAGCTCCTGGCCGTTGTTGCGTCCTTCGAGAAATGGCGCCAGTTCCTGGATTCGGATGAACATCAGACACTTGTGCACAGCGACCACCGCAACCTCAAGTACTTCATGACGACCCACAAGCAATCCGCGCCAAATCCGATGGTCCCAACTGCTTAGCGGCTTCGACTTCATGATTCAGCACCGACCGGGCCGCTTGCACGGTAAACCTGACGCCTTGACGCGCCGCCCGGAGTACGTCCCGACGGCGTCTGAAGAAGGCATCCTGCAACAATCTCTCCAACTGCTCCCGCTTCATCGCCTAGTTCCGTCCCCCGTGGTGGACGCGTTCACCGTCCACGCGGAGGCGGCTCCGTCCGAGCCTCTCCTAGACCGTATCCGACGACACCAAGCGAGTGATCCGTTCGTCGCCAAGATTGCCGGTCTGCTCGACCGACCTCAAGGTAGGAAGTATTGCCTGAGAGACGGCCTCCTGTACAAAGGACGCTCCTTGGTCGTCTCCGGAGACGAATGCAAGATCGAGATCCTCCGGCAACTCCACGATAATAGGGCCTCTGGTCACTTTGGTATCCGCAAAACGCTTGGGCTTGTCCAGCGTGAATTTTGGTGGCCTGGCATGAGGGCCTTCGTCAAACTGTACGTCTCATCCTGCGACATTTGTCAGAGAAGCAAGTCTCCGCGCCACAAACCGTCCGGGCTCCTGCTGCCTCTTCCCTTGCCGAGTTCTCTGTGGTCATCGATCTCAATGGATCTAATTGTCAAGCTTCCAGTTTCCGACGGCTACGATTCGGTCCTCGTCGTCGTCGACCGGTTTTCGAAAATGGCCCACTTCATTCCGTGCAAGGAGACCCTCACAGCGGTCGAGCTGTCCGACCTGTTTTTGCAGCAGATATTCCGCCTGCATGGCCTACCGGACGACATCGTCTCCGACCGGGGGCCCCAGTTCGTGTCGGCCTTCTGGAAGCACTTACTGGACCGTCTTGGTATCCAACGGAACTTGTCTTCATCCCGGCACCCGGAATCCGACGGCCAGACGGAACGCGTGAACCAGATCCTCGAACAATACTTACGCTGCTATGTTAGCTACATGCAGGACGACTGGCTGCAACTTCTGCCTATGGCCGAGTTCGCGTACAACAACGCCGACCATTCGGCCACCGGCATGTCGCCGTTTTTCGCCAACTACGGGTTTCATCCAAGGGTGACGGAGCCTCGACCCAGGAATGGCCAAGTCTGTAACCCAGCCGCCGATGAGCGTGCCGAATTCCTTGAGAAGGTTCGCCGCTACTTGAAGGGCCAACTGCAACGGGCGGTCGACGCTATGAAGCGCTCTGCGGATCGCCGTCGCCGCGAACCACCACCACTGCAGGTGGGCGATCTCGTCATGCTCAGGCGTGGAACCTTATCGACTGGCCGCCCGTGCGGGAAACTGGATGACCGTCTGCTGGGACCCTTCCAAGTGGTTCGCACAGTTAACCCCGTCGCATACGAAGTGAAGCTGCCTCCTACCTCGCGCCTACATAACGTCTTCCATGTGTCACAGCTGGAACCGTATACGCCTAATGTCCTTCCACATCGCCAACAGCCACCGCCGCCGCCCATTGTATTGGAAGATGACGACCAGCCCCTGTTCATCGTTAAGTCGATCTTGGATTCCCGATACCGGTCGGGGCGGTTGCAATATCTCATAGATTGGGAAGGATACTCCCCGTCCGATCGCACCTGGGAACCCGCGGGCAATCTCCATGGGACAGGAGGCCTGGACCAAGCGATTGCTGAATTTCATGCTCGATATCCCGATAAACCTGGCCCTCGCTCCCGAAACCGGCGGAGACCCAATCGCTAGAAGAGGACTATTCTGTGATAACTGAATAAATCCCGAACCCCGCGACGGACTTCGCCAGTCCGTCAAAGCGTTCGTTGCATCAGCTTGCCTGATCGTGACAGTCTCCGCCTGGGATGTTTCAACGGACAATGAGTCTGACGACGTCGTCGACAACGAGGGCGAATTTGAGGACACGACGCTGTCGAGATGGGCAGAGAACGTTTTGATGCCGGTTTTGCACGTCGCCATATATATTATCAGCTCAAGGTCGACGTCAATGTCGTGGCTAGGGCACGGGCACTGGAACGTTTTCAGCGCGCGCTGTCGAAAGGACTGCGTGAGTGGGTGGCCACACAACGGCGGGGTCTTCCGCGACGCCAATCCAGCGATCCCTGTGTTCAACGAGTAAACCGATCCGATCAGCCAACCAACACCAGTGCGCTACGTATTTTGAAAGATCCACCTTCGGCTCCTGATCGAACCGCTGGCGCACGCATGTCACGTGCGGCACCACCGTCGTTGCGTGGAACGGTAACGGGGTTCGTTCGCCATCCAAATCGGCCAGGGCGGGACACTGGCGCTTTGCGTCCTACTGTCAGACTCAGGGGATGTCGGCAGGGCGGTTTAATTACGGCCTGGGCCGATCTTAATTACGTAATTACGTTAATTCATGTTGTAATTACAGTAATTATTTTAATTATACTTGGACAGTGTAGACCAAACATACACAGTCATTTCATCGGCGGACAAGACAACAAAGGCGCGTGTAGCTGTGTACATCCGCCATGAAGACTGAAATGCGAGGATAGCTTGACTTTCTTGGCAAGTTCACTCCGCCTGGAAATCGGGTGACAGGTACTGTTGTACCTGCCCGCGGCCATGCCCGACCTGCTTACCCGCGGCCATGCACGACCTGCTTACGTCGCTGGAGTGGTCTGATCGGCCATAGTTTGCCGTGATCGACCGGCAGGTGGCGGGAGACGACGGAGCCCATGCCCGGCAACGGGCCCCGTCCCCCCTGCACCGTTTTCTTCGAACGCTGCCGCTCGGTGCCGGCTGACGCCAGGACGACATGCAGGCGCGGGACACGAACGTGTAGACTTCGTCTGCTTGTATTGAACGGTTCAACAGGTGAAGATGTGACGGCCGGGATGGCGGCGGGTCTTCGACGGCAGGCACGCGTTCGCATGTCGACCGGCGGCAACAGGCGCTGGGCACCGCTGGTCTGCGGGACGATCTGCAGGACAGGCAAGCGACGCTCGCCAGGCGGACGGACGGCGACCTCTGTGGCGCTCTTGGTGGTTCGGCACACACATCGATGCATGGTGCAGGTCAGGGCGCGCCAGACCGATCGCAGCGACCGGCGGGTGGCCAGGTCGCCACCTCCGCTGAGGATCAGGCCAGCGCGGTGCTGGACCCGGCCAGGCAAGGCAGGACGCCGCTGCCCCGCTGCGGCTGATGCTGGACGGGAGATGGCAGGCGACAGCAGGCGTACCCTGTCCAGCAGTACGAGTTAGACGGCCTGGGTCAGTGCCTGAGGCGACGATTCGTACCCGGCGGCGAGGTGCAGGGCATCCTCCCAGACGTGCTTGACGCGACGTGTTACATGCGGCTAATGAGTTCGATGACGCGCGCGAAGTCAAGCGTCCAGAAGGACGTGTTGAGATCGTATTGGGTCTGTTGGGGAATGTCACTGGTCGGCGGCGAAGTCGACCCAGGTGCAGGCAGGCGCGTCGTCAGGGACGACCTGCCGTGTGATGTAGAAGACAACAGCATGTCGGGCGGCCATGAAATGAGCCGATCCTGGTATTGTCGGCGTATCGCAGCGACATGTTGTTGGAGCTAGCCCGACGGGACATCTGCGCGTGCGCGTCGACCTCGGTGCTGCGCACGCACGATGAGCGAATGAGGCCGTTCCTGGAGCGTCCGAGCGCCATGTAAGTCATCCAGGGTTGCGTGAATATTCCGGGACCAGACCCGACTCCACGTCGTCCATAGTCCCGTCAGTTTGCGAGCCACGTACAACGCGCGTGTTCTCGGAGAGGCTGCTCGCTCCACGGACTTGGCCATTGCGCATTCCGCAACGCATCATCATCATCAATGGCGTCATCGTCGTCGTCGGCACCGCTGTCGCCCTCCTCGTCATCATGGCTCAACGAGTGTATCGATGAACTAATGCGGGTCGTCGCCTTCGGTCGTGAAAGCCCACGCGTCGACATGGACCAAACTTGGCTGTATCTTCAAGCGATGGCGGTTTTGCCCGCTGATCGGCGGTCCGAACAGCACGCCAACATGCTAATTCAGATGTACAACGACCGACTGCGGGCCGCTGCCGATATACCTGCCTTGCCACCGCAGTACCGTCGTGGTGATCTGGCAGCCGCTGCGTCCGACACCGCCGCCCACGAGTATAACAAGTTGAGGCCGTCCATGCAGCGCAATAAGTTCCCATTGGCGTCCCTGTCTCGGGCATATTCCCTGTCGCAATTTGGCGTCGTCTCAGACTATGCGCTGCAGCAGCTGGTTCCCAACTTCAACCGTGACGCGTATGGGAGCATCGCCTGGCAGAACGAGGTCTCAGGAGACGGCGACACAATGATGGCGTTGCTGCCAGACGAAGACTGGTTCCCATCGCGCATGGTCAAGCGGTCGCTCGACGTCAACAACGGTGGTGATATCATCAAGAATCAGTACGTCCGGTACTGTCGGGAGGTCGCCATCGGTGTCGTCGTCGAGTTTCAGCAATCAACACTGAGCGGCGAGCGCCAAGAGCTGCAGTTCCACTGCCGCTTATGGGACCGGCTCCTTAACGCATTGCTGCGTCCGCTGACCAAACCGCTGTTGACGTCGGTGTTGGAGCTGTCTATGGCCGGCGTGATTGAAGGGTACTCCCCGCAGTTCGCTGACTACGCGTGCATGCTGGCTCCGGATAACAACGATGAGGATCGTGTCGCCAGAGCACGGCAGCTGCCTCTGCTTCTGGTCGAGGTATCGGCGCACGCCGTCGGGAACGAAGAAGATCATAAGGATTTCCGCAAATTGCTCGTCATGATGGCGGTGACGCTGCTTGCACGCATCGGTTCTGTTCGACGTCGTCCTGTCGGCGAACGGAGCAGCTTGCGCCAGTTCGGGTTGCTTGTCGGCGCGTTCCAATTCCAGCCAGTTGTCATGATTCCGATTTTTGATAACGACCACGATGCGGGCCGTGTGTCGTTCGTTGCTCGCTGCGACCCGACCTGGCGATCGTTCGTACGGACGCCTTCGTATGAAGCAGTGCAGCTCCAGGGTGTCTACAGCGACATTGAGGCGCCGCAGTCGTTGGACCGCGACAATGAGGCGTTCCTCACGGAGTTGGCGCATCGCGTCGCATCGGCCGCCTCTGCAGTCGCTCGCACAAGACCCCCTCCTGATCCGGCGCCGCAACAAGCCGACGTCCTGAACCGGCTCCGCTCATTGTCCTCCTTTTGCGACGCCGTGCGTCGTCAGGCCAGTGTCTACCACGCGATGCTGTCGCATGGCGACGTCGAGGACGTGTTTCCGTACCCGACATCGTTTGGCCCCCCACCGTCATCGCGGCCATCCACGGCGAAGCGGCCGCATTCGCAGCGGACGCCGGCGAAAAAATCAGGGAGTCCGCGCACGAGTTCTTCTGGTCGTCCACCGCGCAAACGCGGACGCTCCGACGGACCAAGTCGTACTCGCCAAGCTGCGTCTGTCGCGCTCGTCGATGACCTCGCCGTCAAACAGAAGATGGGCAGCGCCGCCGAAGAGCCCGCGCTCATGCGGGACTCGCAGGGCGACGGCGTCGCACGCCTGTTCGGGTCCATCGCCTTGCCGCGCAGCAACGGCGGCGGCGTTGTTCTTGTTGAAGAGCGCCTCGAAGACGTCGATTTCGGGCAGTTGTCAGTTAACGACATCGGCTTGGTGCTTGTGCGCTTCTTTATCGACGGCTTGGCCGCACTCGGCACGTTATCTCGCGCCGGCATTGTCCACCGCGACATTAACCCGAACAACATCATGTACAGCGTCGCCGTGCAAGGTTGGCGGGTGACCGATTTCGATCTGGCGTGCCGTGTGGACGACCCGCAGACGGGCGTGGAGATGCGACCCGGTGCCGGTACCCAAGGGTACATCGCGCCGGAAGCGCTGGACGCCGGCGTCTATTCGGCGGCCTCCGACATGTGGAGCCTGGGTCGTACAGCGGCGTATTTCCTGTCCTGTGCTCAGGACGAGGTGTGGAGGCGCCCTGACGTTCCCCACAAGTTTGACGACGTTCTTTGCCACCTGGAGATGATAGCGCACAACATGTCGGCACCGGAGCCCGCCCAACGCATCGTATCGCCGAGCGTCCACGAATTCCTGGTCGACTTGCACAATGAGTTCCAGCAGAATGCTGCGGACAATGGCTTCATTGCCCGGCGATGATTCTCCTCGGTCACCCGCACACCATCGCTTGTCGTCATCGTCAGGCCGCCACTCTCTCGGGCTTTTCAGTTCGATACAACAATCCGTCTTCCCGTCCGGTCGCATGTCACGCGGAACAATGGCCCCTTGTGGGCGTGGATAGATCGTGTGACGGTACAGACTCTCTGCTTTGTGCACTGTGAGGCACGCCAAAACGTCCGAGTTAGTTTAGTTAGTTTAGTTTATTTGTGCTTCGCGCTTTTCACGCAGGCGACTCGGTCTCATGTCCGAGGACCGAAGGTTCAGCCAGCAGAACGCCAACGTCCCCCGGCCTGGCAGTGGCGGCCCATCATCTTTGTACTGGGTTCTTCGCGCCTGGACGATATCGGAACGGGACGTGATTCGCTCGGACTTGTCAACTGCACGTTGTCGAACTTCGTCGCCATACCGTCTATGCCGGGATCCGGGATGCCGACATACCTTGAGTTGCGGGCCGTTCGTTTACCTCCCCAGACGCTCAATCGAGACCCTTATTGCTCTGGCACTTTGGGCTGCCTGATCAGTAGATCACCCCTTCAACACTCGCGGCTGTTGGGTACCGGACATTTTTTTTGGAGAGTTCGTGCCTCGAACTGTGGACCTTGCGGTTCCACGACTGCTTGCTTGACCAACCAGGTCACTGCTTGCTCCACGAATTTCCATAGAGAGTTCGTGCCTCGAACTGTGGACCTTGCGGTTCCACGACTGCTCGCTTGACCAACCAGGTCACTGGGGCAGCCCCCTCCCCCCTCCCCTCCGTTCACTGAAGAGGGGCTGTAACCCCTGACACTTGGGACACCTTCCTCAGACATCGGAAACCGCACGACACGAGCACACGACTCATGATGTGTCCCGGGTTCGCCGTTCGGACGAAGCCAGGACGCCCCCTTACATATTTGGACACCGACGGCTGCTGCCTGCCACCTGTGAAACGACCCACGAGCCAGACGTCCGCACCAGAGGGCCCTGCAATTGGGTACGCCGGAAGCATTTGCTTGTTATATAACGGTGGACGACTTGTCCAGGCTGGGCGTCCGGCTACCCTGGGCATGGCCCCGCATACGAAGTTGCTTGACGGACGATGCGAGCTCGCTCTGCTGGGAGAGCATCCGGTCCAGGCGCGACTTGACGAGGCGCGCCCAGTTCGATTCGCCGGCGCTGGGCTTGTCGGCGAAGATCGGCTTCAGGTTGCTGTCCAGCAGGTGCCGATGGAACAGGCCGATCGATGTTCGCGGCGCGAGGCAGGACAGCTCCAGGAACGCACTAGCGAACGCCTTCATGTACTCGAGGTCGGACGACTCGACGACCGCGTTGAACGTGTTGGTCAGCAGAGCGGCCTGCGCCATCGCGGTCGGTCAGCGCAACAGGCACGCACGGCCGACCGGCACCGACCAGGATATTGATCAGGACGATGACAACGGTGACCAGGTACAGGATGAACATGGACTGCGCCATGTCGACATTGCCGGGCGCTAGGTTGTCCTTGAATATGGAGTAATCGGCGCCTACGTAGACGCAATGAGCGTCAACGATACCCACAGCGCAGCGTTGACGCCCGACCTCCAAATATCCATCGGAAGAGCAGCATGGCCACGTTGTGATACTCGATGGTAACGTTCTCCCGGAAGAGCAGATAGTTATAGGCGTTCGTGAACGGCACGTAGAACGCCAGGAAGAAGGCGAAGAACCGGGCGACGTCGTCCAACATGATGACGACCATGGCGACCAGCGCGCCCGTCATCTTCGGGACGCAGGCGAACCGCAGGAACCGGACGCCGAACAGGACCTGCACGACGGCGGTGGCGTTCACCCAATAGGCGGTCCAGGCCGACGCCCAGCCGCAGATGACGACCAGCTGGGCGATCAGGATGAACGCCAGGGACGACTGCAGCAGCAGGGCGGCGACGTTCCAGATCGATCGGATCCAGGTTCGCAGGCCCAACACCAGCACGGTGCGCGCCGTCCTGCTGTTCGATCGCGCCGACAGGAGCAGGACTGTGCAGACGCGTCAGCCACGATGGGATCGCCGGGGGGCCGGGCCACGACGCCTTACTGAGGAAGTACAGGACGTACGAGTACCACTGGAGGGCGGCGCCGGCGGCCAGGTCGGCAACGGTGGGCCACGTGTGGCACTGCGCGAGGAAGCTGAGCACGAAGACGGTGTACTCGACGACCTCGGTGACCCAGATCCGGCGGGCGACAACGCACCATCCCTCGTGCAGGTACGACTTGACGATGGGCGTCGACAGTAGGTCCTTCTGGTCGTGACGCGCGCAGGATCAGCGCCAGGGCGGACAGGCGCTGCCCGGGAGGGGTCACGACGGCGCTTGCCGAGGGCACCGGCTGGACAGCAGCGCCTGTCCTGGACGTCGCTTCGCCAAACACGCGGAACGTGAGCGGCTGCGCCGTCTCGTCGACGAACAGGCGCCGGAAGTCGTGCTTCCAGATGGCCCCCGACCCCGCCTGCTTCTGGTACACGCTGCGCGCCGTCAGCATGGACCGCGCCAGGTCGGGGCAGACGGCAACGGCCATGGCGAACGCCGAGTTCCCCAGGTGGTCCACCTGGAACGCGTCGTTCCCGCACTGCAGCAGGACGTCGCCGATCGAGTCGTCCGGCGCCGTGTACAGCATCGTGTGCAATGGCGTCCGGCCGTACCCGTCGGCGGCGGTGAAGTCGGCGCCCCGGTGCAGCAGGAGCTCTGCCCGTGCCGCGATCGGGTCAGAGGGATCCACCATCAGCGATGTCGACACGTACCGATGCACTGGATGGACCCGGAGCTGGCCGCCGCATGGGCCAGCGTGGCGAACAGGTTCGGCGCCGTGTCGTCCACCGGGACCGGCGACGTGGCGTTGACCGGGTACCCCAGGTCCAGGACGAGTTCGACGACGTCGCGGATCCCATAGGACGCCTGGCAGTGTTCTCAGAGACGTGTGGCGGTCACGTTCGAACGCAGGCGCGTACGGCGACGAATGCAATGTGGAATCGGGACGCCTGCAGGGACGGTGACGACGGCGGCCAGTCGAGTCGGGCGCCGTGTGCAACGAGCGCATCGACGACGGCGTGCATGGCGCGCGGGTCGAGCTCCGATGCCGCCGGGTCGACGACCGCACAGAGCGGCGACAGGCCCGTCTCCTGGTACAGGAAGTTCCATTCGGCGCCGTGCGCGATCGTGACGATGTCGACCGCCTTCTCGGGCTCGTTGCTGGCCAGGCAGGCCAGGAACATGGTCCGGTACGAGAAGGCGTACATGGACGGGCGCTGGCGTGGGTGATGGCCCTGCCGGGGCGACGACGACGCCATCGGCAGAGCGAACCCGACGTCATCGTGGCTCTCCTCGCAGTCGCTGGACTCCTCGGCGATGGCACCTGGGATGACGTACTTGGCCGGGGCCGCCATGATGTGGAGAGACTCTCGCCCCGCTGCTGTCACACGTAGGTAGGCACCGCCCACAGGTACCTGTTGGCGATCTATGTAGTATCCCACTGACCTGGAGTGATGTATTCCCGTTTGGTCATGCGGCAGACAGCGCATCGTCGAGCTCGCCGCTGTCGGCCAGCTCGGTGACGATGTCGAGGCCGCCGAGGAGCGCGCCGTTGACGTACAGTTGCGGGTAGGTCGGCCAGTTCGAGTACGCCTTCAGGCCTTCGCGCACGTCGTTGTCCTGCAGAATGTCAAAGTGCCCGAACGCGGCAGCGCCGCTCGGTGAGGATGTCCACGATGCGCTTGCTGAACCCGCATCGGGGCTCCGTCGGCGACCCTTTCATGAACAGCATCACCGGCGACGACGTGATCAACGATTTCAAACGATCGTCCAACGACTTGGCCGGTGCCTCGCCCAGCAGCGCGTCGAGGTCGCCGTCCGCATCCATTTCCCTGACGACGTCCAGGCCGCCGATCAACTGTCGTCAGAGCCGATCAGCAACCTGTAGGCGGCTTGCGAGCGCAGACTCTCTGACGTACCTGGCCATCGACCCAGAGCTGCGGGTACGTCTGCCAGTTGGCGAACGTCTTCAGTCCCTGACGAACGTCTTCGTCCTTCAGGATATCAAAGTGCCCATACGGGCAGCGTTTCGAGTTCAGCAGGTCGACGATCGACCGGCTGAACCCGCACTGCGGCGCCGCTGGCGAACCTTTCATAAACAGCATGATGCGACAGCGCCGTACGAGCTGCTGAAAGTCGGTATTGGGTTGACAGGCAGCAGGCGCCGGTGACGATTGCCTGGACGCATCGCTGACGAGCTGAACGACGTTCGGCACGTTCGCGCCCTCGACGCGTCCGGTCTCGGCGTCGCCAAGGAACGTGATCACCGTAGGGACCGCCTGCACACGTAGGCCACTGGCGACATCGGCAACGGCATCGGCATCAACCTAGTTCGGAATCAATCCGGACGCCGTTGTAGAAGTACGACAGCGCAACCGTACAGAGACGCAGCGAATTGCCGGGTGCTCGGCGCCAAGTTCATCGACGACGACGCGCATTTGCATGGACGGTTCGTGCCACGTCGCGTAGAACAGGACGACGAGCGGCGTGCCATCTGCCTTGCAGGCCGCCCGCACCTGATCCCATCCCGCCCGGCTGTCAATCGCCATCGCCGTCGACATTGCAATTTGCGTGACTGCACCCTGATCGGAAAAGTCCGCAGCTCTGCTACACCTGCCCAACACGGTGGTGAGCGTGTTACACGACTGGCGGCCCCCTCGTAAGTACTACGGGTGTTGTATCGCGTGCCTTCACGCACAGGACTCAGTGAACTGCATATCGCCTTTGTCGTCGCGAAGGGCTACGGCGAGGCACCTGGCCGCCAGTCGCGAAGCTGCAGGTACGAGAGTGTGGGCCACGCAACTGCGGAATGCCAAGACGCGCACTTCATGCAGGCCGCGAAACGGGTCTGTCGTCAGGGTGGTGTGATGTCGGCCGCCACGATCGGTACGCACAATGGCGCGTTCCACTGCGATGAGGTATGGGTGGGGCGGCGAGCGCTTGGTCCTCCGTTTCCTGAATCGTGGGATCCGCACAGGCTCTGGCGTGTTTCATGCTGAAGACGCTGGATCAGTTCAAAGACGCTGAGATCACGCGCACCCGTGATCGCGACGTTCTGGACCGTCTGACCATTATTGTCGACGTCGGCGACGTACGCATGGTTGGACTAGATTTCGACGTATCGGGGTTTGTTGAACGTCTCCTCAGGTCTACGATCCGGACCGACTGCGCTTTGATCATCACCAGAAAGGCTTCTTCGAGACGTTCTCCGCGAAGCACACGACGAAACTGTCGAGTGCCGGCCTTATCTACAAGCACTTCGGCAAGGATGTCATTCGCTCTCTGTCCAAGCCGGTGGCACTGTCTGATGACGACCTGGAGACCTTGTTCCAGAAGATCTACACAGGTGAACAGGCAGCGTATCCTCGTGCATGTTATTGCCACATTTCTAACGCTAAAGTACGGCCAGGATTCATCGAAGGACTCGACGGTATTGACAATGGCGTGGAGCAGTACCGTGCGAGCGACCCGTCGTACACGGGCGGCCTCACGCGCCTGTATTCCATCAACACGGACCTGTCGTCGCGTGTCGGCCGTCTGAACACGCCCTGGAACGAAGCGTTTACTGACGAAGGTCAACTGAAACGGTTCCACGCCGCCATGCAGATGGTGGGCGTCGAACTCACCGATCGCGTCCGCGAGATGGCGACCATCTGGCTGCCCGGGCGGCAGATTGTTGCGGATGCGCTCGCGAACCGGCTCAAGCACGATCCGTCCGGCCGGGTCGTGGTCCTGAACCAGTTCTGTCCCTGGAAAGACCATCTGCACACATTGGAGGAGACGATGGGCGTTTCGTCTCCGGTCCTCTACATCGTGTACGAGGACTCGTCGGGCGCCTCCTGGCGTGTTCAGGCGGTTCCCGTCGAATCGGGCTCATTCGAGTCCAGGCGGGCACTGCCGGCCGCCTGGCGTGGCCTACGTGACGACGACCTGTCCTAGGCGACCGGCGTACCCGGCGGTGTGTTCGTCCACATGTCCGGTTTCATTGGCGGCAACAAGACACGCGAAGGAGCGCTCGAGATGGCGAAACGTGCTGTCGAACTCGCGAACTGAAATGTCTGATACATCACTCGCTGCTCGCCCTGCGAGCACCGCTCTTGCAGGTCACAGCAGCGTTCTGGCACTGGTGGCGTCGTGTGCCCGTCATCCCCGGCGACAGCGACGAGGCCCGGTCCGCCCGGGAGGAGAGTACTATAGGCGACATCAGGGCGCTGACCCACAGGCGGCCGTGCCACGAGCGTAGAATTCGGGCCCTGCGATCGGTGATCCCAAGCGTACCAGTTCGATCGACGATTGTGGCGCTGCCGTCATGGCGCTTCCGGGAGGCAGGCACAACTCGGGGTCGGTCGCCAACATCAACGCGGGCGCTGCCCCAGTGGCCTAGCTGGTCAGGAGTACTAGCAACAGGTCAGCAAGCAGTCGCGGGACCGCAAGGTCCCCAGTTCGAGGCACGAACTCCCCCAAAAAAGTCCCGGTGACCAACAGCCGTAAATGTTGAAGGGGTGTTTACTGATCAGGCAGCCCAAAGTGCCAGAGCTATTAGGGGTCTCGCTTGAGCGTCTGGGAGGTAAAGGAACGGCCCGTAACAAGTGTATGTCGGCTCCCCGGCATAGGCGGTATGGCGAAAGAGGTCCGACAAGAGTGCAGTCGACAAGTCCGAGCGAATCACGTCCCGTTCCGATATCGTCCAAGGCGCGATGAACCCAGTACAAAGGTGACGGGCCGGCACTGCCAGGCCGGGGGATGTTGGCGTTCTGCTGCTGATCCTTCGATCCTCGGACTCGAGACCGAGGCGCCTGCGTGAAAAAGAAAAAGCGCGAAAAACAAATAAAACCAAACCAAACCAAACCAACATCAACGCGCGCATCCTCGAAGACACGCGCCTACGAGAGGCGGCTCAGAGCGTTCAACTGTCGGTGGACCGATCGCAACGGGATCGGCAACGACGGACGTTAACGCCCTCGCGTTAGGCAGCGACGGCTGGACGCGTGGGCCGTCTGGCAAGGGAACAACAAGGCGTACCACCACAAGCAAGAAACGAACCGGAAGGCCTGGATCAAGGACGAGCTCGCCTGCGCCAACAAGGAACTGCTGCTGGTGCGACGGGCCAACCTTCGCGACCTGCTCGAGGCCGAGCACGCCGCCCTCGAGAAAGAACTCGGCGACATGGGATTGGCCATCGTCCGCAACGACCTGCATTGAACAGCGCGCTGCAGATTCCGCCGTCGGATGCTCAAAACACAGCTGGCCAAAGTAGTGCCGCTGCGGCGCAGTTTGACGGTAGCTTGCAGTCGCGCACGTTTGGCCGACTGTGCCTGGATACGGCAGGCGTCGACCGGCCGACCGCCACTTTGAAATAGGAGTAGGAGAATGGCGCTCCGGTCGCCGCCTGACCAGGTGGTACTCGAGAAGTGGGAGCGAGACGCCAGCAGGCAGGTGACAACGAAGCGGGACATCGTTGTGCGCACCTGGTACAGGCCGCCCATCGAGATCCTCGGATACGGCTCCTACGGGATCGTCTTCTCGGCGTTCGACAAGCGCAACGGTGACCGGGTCGCCGTCAAGTTCATCATAGGCACGCGTTCGCATGTCGACCGGCGGCAACAGGCGCTGGGCACCGCTGGTCTGCGGGACGATCTGCAGGACAGGCAAGCGACGCTCGCCAGGCGGACGGACGGCGACCTCAGTGGCGCTCTTGGTGGTTCGGCACACACATCGATGCATGGTGCAGGTCAGGGCGCACCAAACCGATCGCAGCGACCAGCGGGTGGCCAGGTCGCCACCTCCGCTGAGGATCAGGCCAGCGCGGTGCTGGACCCGGCCAGGCAAGGCAGGACGCCGCTGCCCCGCTGCGGCTGATGCTGGACGGGAGATGGCAGGCGACAGCAGGCGTACCCTGTCCAGCACGAGTTACACGGCCTGGGTCAGTGCCTGAGGCGACGATTCGTACCCGGCGGCGAGGTGCAGGGCATCCCCCCAGCCGTGCTTGACGCGACGTGTTACATGCGGCTAATGAGTTCGATGACGCGCGCGAAGTCAAGCGTCCAGCAGGACGTGTTGAGATCGTATTGGGTCTGTTGGGGGAATGTCACTGGTCGGCGGCGACGTCGACCCAGGTGCAGGCAGGGGTGTCGTCAGGGACGACCTGCCGTGTGATGTCGAAGACAACGGCATGTCGGGCGGCCATGAAATGAGCCGACCCTGGTATTGTCGGCGTATCGCAGCGACATGTTGTTGGAGCCAGCACGACGGGACACTCTGCGCGTGCGCGTCGCCCTCGGTGGTCGCTGTGCTGCGCACGCACGAGGAGCGAATGAGGCCGCTCCTGGAGCGTCCGAGCGACATGTAAGGTCATCCAGGGTTGCGTGATTTCGGGACCAGACCCGACTCCACGTCTTCCATAGTCCCGTCAGTTTGCGAGCCACGTACAACGCGCGTGTTCTCGGAGACGCTGCTCGCTCCACGGACTTGGCCATTGCGCATTCCGCAACGCATCATCATCATCAATGGCGTCATCGTCGTCGTCGGCACCGCTGTCGCCCTCCTCGTCATCATGGCTCAACGAGTGTATCGATGAACTAATGCGGGTCGTCGCCTTCGGTCGTGAATGCCAACGCGTCGACATGGACCAAACTTGGCTGTATCTTCCAGCGATGGCGGTTTTGCCCGCTGATCGGCGGTCCGAACAGCACGCCAACATGCTAATTCAGATGTACAACGACCGACTGCGGGCCGCTGCCGATATACCTGCCTTGCCACCGCAGTACCGTCGTGGTGATCTGGCAGCCGCTGCGTCCGACACCGCCGCCCACGAGTATAACAAGTTGAGGCCGTCCATGCAGCGCAATAAGTTCCCGTTGGCGTCCCTGTCTCGGGCATATTCCCTGTCGCAATTTGGCGTCGTCTCAGACTATGCGCTGCAGCAGCTGGTTCCCAACTTCAACCGTGACGCGTATGGGAGCATCGTCTGGCAGAACGAGGTCTCAGGAGACGGCGACACAATGATGGCGTTGCTGCCAGAAGAAGACTGGTTCCCATCGCGCATGGTCAAGCGGTCGCTCGACGTCAACAACGGTGGGGATATCATCAAGAATCAGTACGTCCGGTACTGTCGGGAGGTCGCCATCGGTGTCGTCGTCGAGTTTCAGCAATCAACCCTGAGCGGCGAGCGCCAAGAGCTGCAGTTCCACTGCCGCTTATGGGACCGGCTCCTTAACGCATTGCTGCGACCGCTGACCAAACCGCTGTTGACGTCGGTGCTGGAGCTGTCTATGGCCGGCGTGATTGAGGGGTACTCCCCACAGTTCGCTGACTACGCGTGCATGCTGGCTCCGGATAACAACGATGAGGATCGTGTCGCCAGAGCACGGCAGCTGCCTCTGCTTCTGGTCGAAGTATCGGCGCACGCCGTCGGGAACGAAGAAGATCATAAGGATTTCCGCAAATTGCTCGTCATGATGGCGGTGACGCTGCTTGCACGCATCGGTTCTGTTCGACGTCGTCCTGTCGGCGAACGGAGCGGCTTGCGCCAGTTCGGGTTGCTTGTCGGCGCGTTTCAATTCCAGCCAGTTGTCATGATTCCGATTTTTGATAACGACCACGATGCGGGCCGTGTGTCGTTCGTTGCTCGCTGCGACCCGACCTGGCGATCGTTCGTACGGACGCCTTCGCATGAAGCAGTGCAGCTCCAGGGTGTCTACAGCGACATTGAGGCGCCGCAGTCGTTGGACCGCGACAATGAGGCGTTCCTCACGGATTTGGCGCATCGCGTCGCATCGGCCGCCGCTGCAGTCGCTCGCACAAGACCCCCTCCTGATCCGGCGCCGCAACAAGCCGACGTCCTGAACCGGCTCCGCTCATTGTCCTCCTTTTGCGACGCCGTGCGTCGTCAGGCCAGTGTCTACCACGCGATGCTGTCGCATGGCGACGTCGAGGACGTGTTTCCGTACCCGACATCGTTTGGCCCCCCACCGTCATCGCGGCCATCCACGGCGAAGCGGCCGCATTCGCAGCGGACGCCGGCGAAAAAATCAGGGAGTCCGCGCACGAGTTCTTCTGGTCGTCCACCGCGCAAACGCGGACGCTCCGACGGACCAGGTCGTACTCGCCAAGCTGCGTCTGTCGCGCTCGTCGATGACCTCGCCGTCAAACAGAAGATGGGCAGCGCCGCCGAAGAGCCCGCGCTCATGCGGGACTCGCAGGGCGACGGCGTCGCACGCCTGTTCGGGTCCATCGCCTTGCCGCGCAGCAACGGCGGCGGCGTTGTTCTTGTTGAAGAGCGCCTCGACGACGTCGATTTCGGGCAGTTGTCAGTTAACGACATTGGCTTGGTGCTTGTGCGCTTCTTTATCGACGGCTTGGCCGCACTCGGCACGTTATCTCGCGCCGGCATTGTCCACCGCGACATTAACCCGAACAACATCATGTACAGCGTCGCCGTGCAAGGTTGGCGGGTGACCGATTTCGATCTGGCGTGCCGTGTGGACGACCCGCAGACGGGCGTGGAGATGCGACCCGGTGCCGGTACCCAAGGGTACATCGCGCCGGAAGCGCTGGACGCCGGCGTCTATTCGGCGGCCTCCGACATGTGGAGCCTGGGTCGTACAGCGGCGTATTTCCTGTCCTGTGCTCAGGACGAGGTGTGGAGGCGCCCTGACGTTCCCCACAAGTTCGACGACGTTCTTTGCCACCTGGAGATGATAGCGCACAACATGTCGGCACCGGAGCCCGCCCAACGCATATATCGCCGAGCGTCCACGAATTCCTGGTCGACTTGCACAATGAGTTCCAGCAGAATGCTGCGGACAATGGCTTCATTGCCCGGCGATGATTCTCCTCGGTCACCCGCACATCATCGCTTGTCGTCATCGTCAGGCCGCCACTCTCTCGGGCTTTTCAGTTCGATACAACAATCCGTCTTCCCGTCCGGTCGCATGTCACGCGGAACAATGGCCCCTTGTGGGCGTGGATAGATCGTGTGACGGTACAGACTCTCTGCTTTGTGCACTGTGAGGCACGCCAAAACGTCCGAGTTAGTTTAGTTAGTTTAGTTTATTTGTGCTTCGCGCTTTTCACGCAGGCGACTCGGTCTCATGTCCGAGGACCGAAGGTTCAGCCAGCAGAACGCCAACGTCCCCCGGCCTGGCAGTGCCGGCCCATCATCTTTGTACTGGGTTCTTCGCGCCTGGACGATATCGGAACGGGACGTGATTCGCTCGGACTTGTCAACTGCACGTTGTCGAACTTCGTCGCCATACCGTCTATGCCGGGATCCGGGATGCCGACATACCTTGAGTTGCGGGCCGCTCGTTTACCTCCCCAGACGCTCAATCGAGACCCTTATTGCTCTGGCACTTTGGGCTGCCTGATCAGTAGGTCACCCCTTCAACACTCGCGGCTGTTGGGTACCGGACATTTTTTGGAGAGTTCGTGCCTCGAACTGTGGACCTTGCGGTTCCACGACTGCTCGCTCCACGAATTTCCATGGAGAGTTCGTGCCTCGAACTGTGGACCTTGCGGTTCCACGACTGCTTGCTTGACCAACCTGGTGTCGGCGAAGATCGGCTTCAGGTTGCTGTCCAGCAGGTGCCGATGGAACAGGTCGATCGATGTTCGCGGCGCGAGGCAGGACAGCTCCAGGAACGCACTAGCGAACGCCTTCATGTACTCGAGGTCGGACGACTCGACGACCGGGTTGAACGTGTTGGTCAGCAGAGCGGCCTGCGCCATCGAGGTCGGTCAGCGGCGCAACAGGCACGCACGGCCGACCGGCACCGACCAGGATATTGATCAGGACGATGACAACGGTGACCAGGTACAGGATGAACATGGACTGCGCCATGTCGACATTGCCGGGCGCTAGGTTGTCCTTGAATATGGAGTAATCGGCGCCTACGTAGACGCAATGAGCGTCAACGATACCCACAGCGCAGCGTTGACGCCCGACCTCCAAATATCCATCGTGTGACGTCCCAACGGTGATGGTATATCAGCCGTGTAGTATAATCGTCTGTGTCCCCGACCTGCAGCTCCCACGGACGCCGTGCGGACTCCGTGCATGTCCGTCATTCTTAGGGCGGCCTAGCCGGATCACAGCTATTCTTGTCTTATAGCTTGGAGCCGGCACATTCCCCTCCTTCAACGAAATGCTCCTCCTTGCAGGTGTCTTCAGTGGTGGTGTATCCTAATCATGTCTTCTCCTTAATATAGTCTAATTAACATAATTAAGTCTCAATCTTCGTAGAACACAGTTTTGGCTTCTGTCGTCACATGGCCGTCGGCATTAAAATAACCCAGCGCGCATCCGGGAAAAAAGCATGACTAGCCTACTGGACTCCTTCCGCCTTAAGTAACTCCTTAACCTCATCAGCAAGGTGATGTTTCTCCTTCCTCATCCTGGCGGCATGTGCCTTCACCAGCTTCGGTACATCCATCGCCAACCTGCAGATTGGCTCCCATGAATCCTCCGCTTCAGAGAAACCCTTCCATCCGATCAACAATTCCAATTCCCCTGTCTCCGGACTGTGCCTGCAGTCCTTGAAGACTTCAATGGCGAAACGCTCATTGTCATAATCCATCTGTCGCTTCAGTTCCTCAGTGGCATTCACTTTGCCATGTTCATAGAGGCGAACGCGGTCCCCGTGAACGGTTCGAGTGTCCGTCTCATTGAACATATTCCTCACCTCGTAGGTGTAGTTCTCGTGGCTATCAGTTATTTGATATAGGCCCCGCCACTTCAAAAGAGCTTCTTGCCCGGAACCTTACCCGGTTCAGGCAATCCGATGAGTACATAGTCACCGATCTGAAAGTTCGGTGCAGTTGCTCGTCGGTACGCGTCGCTCCTCTTCCTGTGTACGGCTCGGATTTTCTTCGATTGCTGCACTGCTCCCTTGTGCATTTCATTCAGCGACGTCTGCAATTGCATGACTAGCTCCTGAATATGCTCCTTTGAGAGTGTAGCTTCCCCATACTTCTCATCCCCTGGCCTCTTGAACACTTGCTTCAGCGGGTTGTCTGGTTGACGTCCCATCATCACTGTCACTGGCGCATTCCCGTTGGTACGCGCCTGCGACCTGTGATTGATCGTGTGTTCAATGTTGTGGTTCAACCATGGCCAATCGTATTTGTCCCACTGCAATTCAGACAGAAGTGCTCTGACTAGTTGCAAGTAGTTCCTGTTGATCACCTCAATTGATCCATTACTGTAATGCCCATAGGCAACAGTCGGGTGATGAGCAAATCCACATCGACGCGCCAGTTCCTTCACAACGTTTGCCAGAAAGCAAGACGCCATGTCTGACACCATCAACTCAAACGTTCCGAAGATAGCCCTCCATTCGAGCAGTGCCTCTACAGTGGTTTCCGCATTGGGTGTATGGTCAGGAGTAATCTTGACCATGCCAGACTGATCATCCCTGATTATCAGGTTCCATTGCAGATCATGTCTTCCGCCCTTCTGAGCCGCCATCATGTATAGCCAATCCAAGTGAATCACCTGATTCGGCCTAACACCATGAACAGCTGTTCCCAATGGCCTGGGAATCCTAACCCCGCCCCTTGTCGGTAGACAGTTCAAACACGCGTTGCAGAACGTCCTCATGTCCTCATCGCAGTGTGCCCAATGGCAGAACTCCCCAACTTCCTCAACGAGGCCTTCAGTCCTAGATGCCCACTGTTTCCGCCCGCATGAGCAATAGCGCATAGCTGCAGCTTCAGCTCGTTGCATTCGTCTGGTATGATCACCTGTCCCTTCCCTGTGACGAAGAGATCATCACCATTCTTCGGTCGTTTCGTTCCTCTGAGCCATTTCCTCTGAGCCTTACGGATTTCGTCCACGGTCGGCCATTGGAATTCCTTCCTTTGTAACGGCCGTACCCGATATCCGTCCTCAATTTGAAGCGTTATCCTCCTGATCGTGCGTACCTCTAGGTGCTGGTCATCAGGCCCACCGTCCGGTGCACCCCACCGCGTCATAAGATCCGACCACACATTGTCCTCCCCGCAATGTGTTCAATGACGTAGTTGACCCTCTGTATGTCCAGTGCCCATCGTTGCAGTTTCTGCGCCGTTGGCTTTGACACGTCCGTTGGTGAGAATATCCTCACGAGATTCCTATGATCGGTAAACAAACGAAACTGCTCGTTGGTTGTAACGAGATAGTCCAGTTTGTCAATCCCATCCTTGATCGCGAACCCTTCCTTCTCCACCGTGGACCAGTTCCGCTCTGGGCCCGCGAACTTGTGTCCGACGAAACCCAGCGGTTCATGTCGCTGCCCATGCACTGGTTTACCCAAGTCCTCAGGCGGAATCTGTGTGACTACCGCCGCGCTGTTAACCTCATTTGCATCTGAGAATAGGCATTGGATCCGGTCCTTTCGCGGGTACGCTAGTTGGACCGTGTCCGCCACTGCCATCTTCAGTTTCTCGAATGCCAGCGCATGTTCGGGTGACCATCCATATTTGCACAATCGCACCCTCCTGGCAATGGCTTTCGTCCTGCCAGGTTGGTCCTTCATTGCATCCTCGTATATCCTCTGTAACAGGTGTACCTTCCTGTTGTACTCAGGGATGGACCTACTCATCCACTGAGTTGCCATAAGGAATTGTTGCAAGTCCCTTGCCGTCCTCGGCTGTGGTATCGCCATTAAAGCCTCAATCCTAGCAGGATCGTGCCTTACCCCTTCTGGCGTGAATATCCTTCCACAGAACCGAACCTCTGTTGTGAAGAGCTCACACTTCTCCACGTTGAACTTGATGCTGTGCCGTTCGGCTAGCATCAGAGTCCGTTCCAACGTTCGGAACCAATCATCCTCCCTTTGGGCATGCCCCATTAGATCATCGATCCATATGATTAGTTTGTGGAACATAAGTTCCCCGAACACCTCAAACATCCTCCCTTGATACTGAGGGGCGGAGTTCATTCCCCCCTGCATCGACCTCGTTGGCTTATACACCCCCTTATCTGTCATGAAGGAGAAGATCTCCTGACACGCTTCATCCAGCGGCATCATCCAGAAGCCTTTGAACGCGTCTAGCTTAAACCAGAACCTCGAGCCTGCCAGGTTCCTGAGTATCGCCTCCTGATGTGGCATAGGCCACGCCACGGCGACACATTTGGCATTAACAGCTCTGAGATCAACACAGAACCGCTTTCCGCCCCCTGGCTTCGTCACCACCACCACCGGTGAAGCCCACTTCGCGTTGTAGTTTTCAACGACTAGGCCATACTTCTTCAATTGGGCGACGAATTCCTCCATGAAAGCACTGTCCTCCATACTGTACTTTCTGGCTCGGCACCTGTAAGGTTCCGCATCCGGTTTCAGCTCCGTGACAAATGGTGTAACCCTGGCTGGACCATCAGGTCCAATGCTCATACGCCAAACGTCCCTATATCTTCTGACGAGTTTCCGAAGCGATTTCCCCATCGCTTGCGGTAGGCCATTCCTCAATGCGCGCTCGACCATCCCGTCCATCTCCTTTCCAGGGAGTCTGTGGAATCGGTTCCGATCCTCACATCCTCTGTTTCCTCTTCCTCCCCTTCCCAGAGAGGTGGCATCTCGTTTGCCATATTGTGCACTTCATCCATGACGTCATTCCCCTTCTTCGGCGTGCTCTTAATGAGTACGTCCAGGGCCTTCTTTGGGTGGATACCCAAGTCGTCCAACAGCCTCTCCCCTAGGATTATTTCCTTTTCAGGAATGTCCCATACAAGGCATCGGCGCCGGCGAGTGATCAGTTCGCTGCCGTCGTCGTCAGTCCCAGATCCAGTATCATCACATGGTAGGCTGTGTGCTTCGTTTCTCTGTCTACCAGACAGAACGTTTCCGGCTTCTGGAGGTTCTCCATTGTTAACAATGGGTCCCGCTCCATTAGCTCGCGCGCTATGGTCAATGGCATCAGAACGTCAACCGATGTCGCTCCACTGTCCAGAACCCCAACGTAGTCTTCCTCATGTCCGTTTACACGAACGAGTACTTGGTCCCCTGTCCTCTGCGCCCCCTCCGACACTCTTCCTACCACTGGAAGCCATGGGTACTCTGACAAGTCGTCATCTTTATCAGATTTGGCCTTACGGGGTCCATCCCTTCCCGTTGGCCCCTTGCGGCGATCCTTCAGCAGGTCTGCGACCTGCTTCTTGGTAGGCTTCTTCGGGCAACGAAACGCTGGATGTCCAACCTCGTCACAGTTGAAACATCGCAGGTCCTTCCGGTGTCGTTTCGTGTCCCGGCCTCCACCGCCTCCTTCATCCGTCTGCGCCCCTCGCTTCTTCGGGGTGGGTTTGACCTTTCCCTTCCCCTTGCCATCCTCACGTCCCGGCTCCATGTACAACATCGTCTCCTCATACGATGCAGCCCGTTCCTTCAGCACCCGATAGAATTCCAAAGGGTCCTTCTGGAGATCGGTCTGGCGCTTCATGACGAGGGTCCGCATGAGCGCTTGTAAACCGGATGGGCGCACAGCACCCAGTAGGTACTTGACCAGGTTCTTCCGTCCCTCGCGGGACGTGAAGAGGTCCTGCCACCCGTTGCGCGCGACCAATTCCTCGTACTGCTGCACGAGGTTCACGACCCTTGCCGCTGGTGTGGTGATGGTCAGCTTCATCGCCAGCTTCCGCATCTCCCGGTCGATGTTCGCGTCCGTCGAGCGATCCTGCTCCAGATGCCTCTTCATCCAGTCCATCAGGTCGCTCTCCGTCACCCCCTCGGCGTCCTTGCCGAGTTCCCACTTGCAGATCGCCCTGAGCAGACCGGGGTCGATCATACTCCTCACTGACCGCGGGATCTGGCCCTTGGCGTTCGGATCGTCCCGGAAGTGATTCCGATACGTCTTCAGCTCGGCCATGAACGTCGTGACGGCCTTGCGGTCCATGCTTTTCAAGGTCGGCGCCTTGTTCATCTGCAGGACGATCGTTGAGCCTTGCACGCTCTGTCCTTGTTGTCGATCATCGACGTCATCTTCCAGCAGCATCTCCTGCGCGGTGGCCACCATCGCGTCCTTCTTTGAAACCTTCCCCGAAAGGATGTTCAAGAGATCTCTGTGACGTCCCAACGGTGATGGTATATCAGCCGTGTAGTATAATCGTCTGTGTCCCCGACCTGCAGCTCCCACGGACGCCGTGCGGACTCCGTGCATGTCCGTCATTCTTAGGGCGGCCTAGCCGGATCACAGCTATTCTTGTCTTATAGCTTGGAGCCGGCACAATCGGAAGAGCAGCATGGCCACGTTGTGATACTCGATGGTAACGTTCTCCCGGAAGAGCAGGTAGTAGGCGTTCGTGAACGGCACGTAGAACGCCAGGAAGAAGGCGAAGAACCGGGCGACGTCGTCCAACATGATGACGACCATGGCGACCAGCGCGCCCGTCATCTTCGGGACGCAGGCGAACCGCAGGAACCGGACGCCGAACAGGACCTGCACGACGTCGGCGGTGGCGTTCACCCAATAGGCGGTCCAGGCCGACGCCCAGCCGCAGATGACGACCAGCTGGGCGATCAGGATGAACGACAGGGACGACTGCAGCAGCAGGGCGGCGACGTTCCAGATCGATCGGATCCAGGTTCGCAGGCCCAACACCAGCACGGTGCGCGCCGTCCTACTGTTCGATCGCACCGACAGGAGCAGGACTGTGCAGACGCGTCAGCCACGATGGGATCGCCGGGGGGCCGGGCCACGACGCCTTACTGAGGAAGTACAGGACGTACGAGTACCACTGGAGGGCGGCGCCGGCGGCCAGGTCGGCAACGGTGGGCCACGTGTGGCACTGCGCGAGGAAGCTGAGCACGAAGACGGTGTACTCGACGACCTCGGTGACCCAGATCCGGCGGGCGACAACGCACCATCCCTCGTGCAGGTACGACTTGACGATGGGCGTCGACAGTAGGTCCTTCTGGTCGTGACGCGCGCAGGATCAGCGCCAGGGCGGACAGGCGCTGCCCGGGAGGGGTCACGACGGCGCTTGCCGAGGGCACCGGCTGGACAGCAGCGCCTGTCCTGGACGTCGCTTCGCCAAACACGCGGAACGTGAGCGGCTGCGCCGTCTCGTCGACGAACAGGCGCCGGAAGTCGTGCTTCCAGATGGCCCCCGACCCCGCCTGCTTCTGGTACACGCTGCGCGCCGTCAGCATGGACCGCGCCAGGTCGGGGCAGACGGCAACGGCCATGGCGAACGCCGAGTTCCCCAGGTGGTCCACCTGGAACGCGTCGTTCCCGCACTGCAGCAGGACGTCGCCGATCGAGTCGTCCGGCGCCGTGTACAGCATCGTGTGCAATGGCGTCCGGCCGTACCCGTCGGCGGCGGTGAAGTCGGCGCCCCGGTGCAGCAGGAGCTCTGCCCGTGCCGCGATCGGGTCAGAGGGATCCACCATCAGCGATGTCGACACGTACCGATGCACTGGATGGACCCGGAGCTGGCCGCCGCATGGGCCAGCGTGGCGAACAGGTTCGGCGCCGTGTCGTCCACCGGGACCGGCGACGTGGCGTTGACCGGGTACCCCAGGTCCAGGACGAGTTCGACGACGTCGCGGATCCCATAGGACGCCTGGCAGTGTTCTCAGAGACGTGTGGCGGTCACGTTCGAACGCAGGCGCGTACGGCGACGAATGCAATGTGGAATCGGGACGCCTGCAGGGACGGTGACGACGGCGGCCAGTCGAGTCGGGCGCCGTGTGCAACGAGCGCATCGACGACGGCGTGCATGGCGCGCGGGTCGAGCTCCGATGGCGCGCGGGTCGAGCTCCGATGCCGCCGGGTCGACGACCGCACAGAGCGGCGACAGGTCCGTCTCCTGGTACAGGAAGTTCCATTCGGCGCCGTGCGCGATCGTGACGATGTCGACCGCCTTCTCGGGCTCGTGCGCGGTGCTGGACCCGGCCAGGCCCGCAGGACGCCGCTGCCCCGCTGCGGCTGATGCTGGACGGGAGATGGCAGGCGACAGCAGGCGTACCCTGTCCAGCAGTACGAGTTAGACGGCCTGGGTCAGTGCCTGAGGCGACGATTCGTACCCGGCGGCGAGGTGCAGGGCATCCTCCCAGACGTGCTTGACGCGACGTGTTACATGCGGCTAATGAGTTCGATGACGCGCGCGAAGTCAAGCGTCCAGCAGGACGTGTTGAGATCGTATTGGGTCTGTTGGGGAATGTCACTGGTCGGCGGCGAAGTCGACCCAGGTGCAGGCAGGCGCGTCGTCAGGGACGACCTGCCGTGTGATGTCGAAGACAACGGCATGTCGGACGGCCATGAAATGAGCCGACCCTGATATTGTCGGCGTATCGCAGCGACATGTTGTTGGAGCTAGCCCGACGGGACATCTGCGCGTGCGCGTCGACCTCGGTGCTGCGCACCGCACGATGAGCGAATGAGGCCGGTCCTGGAGCGTCCGAGCGCCATGTAAATCATCCAGGGTTGCGTGAATATTCCGGGACCAGACCCGGCTCCACGTCGTCCATAGTCCCGTCAGTTTGCGAGCCACGTACAACGCGCGTGTTCTCGGAGAGGCTGCTCGCTCCACGGACTTGGCCATTGCGCATTCCGCAACGCATCATCATCATCAATGGCGTCATCGTCGTCGTCGGCACCGCTGTCGCCCTCCTCGTCATCATGGCTCAACGAGTGTATCGATGATCTAATGCGGCACGTCGCCGTCTGTCGTGAAAGCCAACGCGTCGACATGGACCAAACTTGGATGTATCATCAAGCGCTACTGGTTTTGCCCGCTGATCGGCGGTCCGAACAGCACGCCAACATGCTAATTCAGATGTACAACGACCGACTGCGGGCCGCTGCCGATATACCTGCCTTGCCACCGCAGTACCGTCGTGGTGATCTGGCAGCCGCTGCGTCCGACACCGCCGCCCACGAGTATAACAAGTTGAGGCCGTCCATGCAGCGCAATAAGTTCCCGTTGGCGTCCCTGTCTCGGGCATATTCCCTGTCGCAATTTGGCGTCGTCTCAGACTATGCGCTGCAGCAGCTGGTTCCCAACTTCAACCGTGACGCGTATGGGAGCATCGCCTGGCAGAACGAGGTCTCAGGAGACGGCGACACAATGATGGCGTTGCTGCCAGAAGAAGACTGGTTCCCATCGCGCATGGTCAAGCGGTCGCTCGACGTCAACAACGGTGGTGATATCATCAAGAATCAGTACGTTCGGTACTGTCGGGAGGTCGCCATCGGTGTCGTCGTCGAGTTTCAGCAATCAACCCTGAGCGGCGAGCGCCAAGAGCTGCAGTTCCACTGCCGCTTATGGGACCGGCTCCTTAACGCATTGCTGCGTCCGCTGACCAAACCGCTGTTGACGTCGGTGTTGGAGCTGTCTATGGCCGGCGTGATTGAGGGGTACTCCCCGCAGTTCGCTGACTACGCGTGCATGCTGGCTCCGGATAACAACGATGAGGATCGTGTCGCCAGAGCACGAGTAAGTGCTTCCAGAAGGCCGACACGAACTGGGGCCCCCGGTCGGAGACGATGTCGTCCGGTAGGCCATGCAGGCGGAATATCTGCTGCAAAAACAGGTCGGACAGCTCGACCGCTGTGAGGGTCTCCTTGCACGGAATGAAGTGGGCCATTTTCGAAAACCGGTCGACGACGACGAGGACCGAATCGTAGCCGTCGGAAACTGGAAGCTTGACAATCAGATCCATTGAGATCGATGACCACAGAGAACTCGGCAAGGGAAGAGGCAGCAGGAGCCCGGACGGTTTGTGGCGCGGAGACTTGCTTCTCTGACAAATGTCGCAGGATGAGACGTACAGTTTGACGAAGGCCCTCATGCCAGGCCACCAAAATTCACGCTGGACAAGCCCAAGCGTTTTGCGGATACCAAAGTGACCAGAGGCCCTATTATCGTGGAGTTGCCGGAGGATCTCGATCTTGCATTCGTCTCCGGAGACGACCAAGGAGCGTCCTTTGTACAGGAGGCCGTCTCTCAGGCAATACTTCCTACCTTGAGGTCGGTCGAGCAGACCGGCAATCTTGGCGACGAACGGATCACTCGCTTGGTGTCGTCGGATACGGTCTAGGAGAGGCTCGGACGGAGCCGCCTCCGCGTGGACGGTGAACGCGTCCACCACGGGGGACGGAACTAGGCGATGAAGCGGGAGCAGTTGGAGAGATTGTTGCAGGATGCCTTCTTCAGACGCCGTCGGGACGTACTCCGGGCGGCGCGTCAAGGCGTCAGGTTTACCGTGCAAGCGGCCCGGTCGGTGCTGAATCATGAAGTCGAAGCCGCTAAGCAGTTGGGACCATCGATTTGGCGCGGATTAAGCTTGTGGGTCGTCATGAAGTACTTGAGGTTGCGGTGGTCGCTGTGCACAAGTGTCTGATGTTCATCCGAATCCAGGAACTGGCGCCATTTCTCGAAGGACGCAACAACGGCCAGGAGCTCTTTGTCGTAGACCGCATATCGGATCTCAGCGGGGTCCAGTTTCCTCGAAAAGAACGCCAGAGGGTGTAAGTCCCCGTCACGGCCCCGTTGTGAGAGGACCATGGCAATGGCGAAGTCGGAGGCATCCGTTTCAATCTCGCACGGCACGCTAGGATCGAAGTGGGCGAGGACCGGAGCGCGTGTGAACGCGCTCTTCAGAGTTGCGAAGGCGGTCGAAGCAGTCTCGTTCCAGATAAATTCGGTTTCCCCGCGAGTAAGGTTCGTCAAGGGAAGTGCGATCTCCGCGAAATGCGGGATGAACTTTCGGTAGAAGTTGGCGAACCCAAGGAAGACTTGCAGCCCGTGGAGGTCACGCGGCGGCCCACGCGAGTATTGTGTCTCGGCTGGGATCCAACCGGAGGCCGTCCTTGGACACTAAGTAGCCGAGGAATTCGACCTCCGGTGCGTCGAACAAGCACTTAGACAGTTTGGCCGTCAGGCGCGCGGAGCGTAGACGCTCGAGCACCAAACGCACGTGCTGTTCATGTTCCTCAGCATTCTTGGAGAAAATCAAGATGTCGTCAAGGTAAACAACAACGAAACGGTCAATGAAGTCGCTGAATGTCTCGTTCATGAAGGCTTGAAAGGATGCCGGGGCGTTGGCAAGCCCGAAGGGCATAACCAGGTACTCGAACAATCCGTACGGTGTCCGGAATGCTGTCTTCCATTCGTCACCTTCGCGAATGCGGATCTGGTTGTACGCACTTCGAAGGTCGATCTTGGAGAAGACCGTTGCTTGACCGAGTGTCGAAAGCAGCTGGTCGATGAGCGGAAGTGGGTAACGGTTCTTCACGGTGACCGAGTTCAGGCCTCGGTAATCAACGCAAAGCCGTAACGAACCATCCTTCTTCTTCGCGAAAAGGATCGGCGCGCCGGCAGATGAACGCGACGGCCGTATGAAGTTCGACTGGAGGTTATCTTCCAAATACTTCTTGAGGGCTACCTGTTCGCGGGGAGACAAGCCGTAGAGGCGACAGAATGGAGGCTCCGTCCCCGGTTTCAGGTCGATCGAGCAGTCAGAGGCGCGGTGCGGCGGTAAGGATGTGGCGGTGGCCTCGTCGAACACGTCGGCAAAATCCTGGTATTTTTCAGGTATCTTCGTCTGCTCTGACTCGGTGTCCTCGGTCCACGTATAATGGATGAGGTAGCACTGAGCGTCGTCCATGAGTGCGTCCAGGAACGGTTCGGCGTCGACTAGATGGGTGGGAACGTTGGCCGCCAGAGGTGCGAACACACCGGTAGACGGACAGGAAACGGGACGGCAGGAACGGAGCGGGCGGAACGGAGCGGGCGGAACGGAGCGGGCGGAACGGAGCGGGCGGAACGGAGCGGGCGGAACGGGGCGGGCGGGACGGCGGTGACCGTTGGTTAGTCCGTCAAAATGTCACGATCAGGCAAGCTGATGCAACGAACGCTTTGACGGACTGGCGAAGTCCGTCGCGGGGTTCGGGATTTATTCAGTCATCACACTCTGCTTCTGGTCGAAGTATCGGCGCACGCCGTCGGGAACGAAGAAGATCATAAGGATTTCCGCAAATTGCTCGTCATGATGGCGGTGACGCTGCTTGCACGCATCGGTTCTGTTCGACGTCGTCCTGTCGGCGAACGGAGCAGCTTGCGCCAGTTCGGGCTGCTTGTCGGCGCGTTTCAATTCCAGCCAGTTGTCATGATTCCGATTTTTGATAACGACCACGATGCGGGCCGTGTGTCGTTCGTTGCTCGCTGCGACCCGACCTGGCGATCCTTCGTACGGACGCCTTCGCATGAAGCAGTGCAGCTCCAGGGTGTCTACAGCGACATTGAGGCGCCGCAGTCGTTGGACCGCGACAATGAGGCGTTCCTCACGGAGTTGGCGCATCGCGTCGCATCGGCCGCCGCTGCAGTCGCTCGCACAAGACCCCCTCCTGATCCGGCGCCGCAACAAGCCGACGTCCTGAACCGGCTCCGCTCATTGTCCTCCTTTTGCGACGCCGTGCGTCGTCAGGCCAGTGTCTACCACGCGATGCTGTCGCATGGCGACGTCGAGGACGTGTTTCCGTACCCGACATCGTTTGGCCCCCCACCGTCATCGCGGCCATCCACGGCGAAGCGACCGCATTCGCAGCGGACGCCGTCGACAAAGTCAGGGAGTCCGCGCACCAGTTCTTCTGGTCGTCCACCGCGCAAACGCGGACGCTCCGACGGACCAAGTCGTACTCGCCAAGCTGCGTCTGTCGCACTCGTCGATGACCTCGCCGTCAAACACAAGATGGGCAGCGCCGCCGAAGAGCCCGCGCTCATGCGGGACTCGCAGGGCGACGGCGTCGCACGCCTGTTCGGGTCCATCGCCTTGCCGCGCAGCAACGGCGGCGGCGTTGTTCTTGTTGAAGAGCGCCTCGAAGACGTCGATTTCGGGCAGTTGTCAGTTAACGACATCGGCTTGGTGCTTGTGCGCTTCTTTATCGACGGCTTGGCCGCACTCGGCACGTTATCTCGCGCCGGCATTGTCCACCGCGACATTAACCCGAACAACATCATGTACAGCGTCGCCGTGCAAGGTTGGCGGGTGACCGATTTCGATCTGGCGTGCCGTGTGGACGACCCGCAGACGGGCGTGGAGATGCGACCCGGCGCCGGTACCCAAGGGTACATCGCGCCGGAAGCGCTGGACGCCGGCGTCTATTCGGCGGCCTCCGACATGTGGAGCCTGGGTCGTACAGCGGCGTATTTCCTGTCCTGTGCTCAGGACGAGGTGTGGAGGCGCCCTGACGTTCCCCACAAGTTCGACGACGTTCTTTGCCACCTGGAGATGATAGCGCACAACATGTCGGCACCGGAGCCCGCCCAACGCATCGTATCGCCGAGCGTCCACGAATTCCTGGTCGACTTGCACAATGAGTTCCAGCAGAATGCTGCGGACAATGGCTTCATTGCCCGGCGATGATTCTCCTCGGTCACCCGCACACCATCGCTTGTCGTCATCGTCAGGCCACCACTCTCTCGGGCTTTTCAGTTCGATACAACAATCCGTCTTCCCGTCCGGTCGCATGTCACGCGGGACAATGGCCCCTTGTGGGCTACCACTACCTGACTTCGTGGATCGATCGCGTGACGGTAGTGACTCTCTGCTTTGTGCACTGTGAGGCACGCCTAAACGTCCGAGTTAGTTTAGTTAGTTTAGTTTATTTGTGCTTCGCGCTTTTCACGCAGGCGCCTCGGTCTCATGTCCGAGGACCGAAGGTTCAGCCAGCAGAACGCCAGCGTCCCCCGGCCTGGCAGTGCCGGCCCATCATCTTTGTACTGGGTTCTTCGCGCCTGGACGATATCAGAACGGGACGTGATTCGCTCGGACTTGTCAACTGCACGTTGTCGAACTTCGTCGCCATACCGTCTATGCCGGGATCCGGGATGCCGACATACCTTGAGTTGCGCGCCGTTCGTTTACCTCCCCAGACGCTCAATCGAGACCCTTATTGCTCTGGCACTTTGGGCTGCCTGATCAGTAGATCACCCCTTCAACACTCGCGGCTGTTGGGTACCGGACATATTTTTTTGGAGAGTTCGTGCCTCGAACTGTGGACCTTGCGGTTCCACGACTGCTTGCTCCACGAATTTCCATAGAGAGTTCGTGCCTCGAACTGTGGACCTTGCGGTTCCTCGACTGCTTGCTTGACCAACCAGTTCACTGCTTGCTCCACGAATTTCCATAGAGAGTTCGTGCCTCGAGTTGTGGACCTTGCGGTTCCACGACTGCTTGCTTGACCAACCAGGTCACTGGGGCAGCCCCCTCCGTTCACTGAAGAGGGGCTGTAACCCCTGACGGTTGGGACACCTTCCTCAGACATCGGAAACCGCACGACACGAGCACACGACTCATGATGTGTCCCGGGTTCGCCGTTCGGAGGAAGCCAGGACGCCCCCTTACATATTTGGACACCGACGGCTGCTGCCTGCCACCTCATGTGAAACGACCCACGAGCCAGACGTCCGCACCAGAGGGCCCTGCAATCGGGTACGCCGGAAGCATTTGTTTGTTATATAACGGTGGACGACTTGTCCAGCGTTGGGCGTCCGGCTACACTGGGCAGGGCCCCGTATACGAAGTTGCTTGATGGACGTTGCGAGCTCGCTCTGCTGGGAGAGCATCCGGTCCAGGCGCGACTTGACGAGGCGCGCCCAGTTCGATTCGCCGGCGCTGGGCTTGTCGGCGAAGATCGGCTTCAGGTTGCTGTCCAGCAGGTGCCGATGGAACAGGCCGATCGATGTTCGCGGCGCGAGGCAGGACAGCTCCAGGAACGCACTAGCGAACGCCTTCATGTACTCGAGGTCGGACGACTCGACGACCGCGTTGAACGTGTTGGTCAGCAGAGCGGCCTGCCATCGCGGTCGGTCAGCGCAACGGGCACGCACGACCGACCGGCACCGACCAGGATATTGATCAGGACGATGACAACGGTGACCAGGTACAGAATGAACATGGACTGCGCCATGGCAACATTGCCGGGCGCTAGGTTGTCCTTGAATATGGAGTAATCGGCGCCTGCATAGACGCAATGAGCGTCAACGATACCCACAGTGAACGGCGCAGCGTTGACCCCCGACCTCCAAATATCCATCGGAAGAGCAGCATGGCCACGTTGTGGTACTCGATGGTGACGTTCTCCCGGAAGAGCAGGAAGTAGGCGTTCGTGAACGGCACGTAGAACGCCAGGAAGAACGCGAAGAACCGGGCGACGTCGTCCAGCATGATGACGACCATGGCGACCAGCGCGCCCGTCATCTTCGGGATGCAGGCGAACCGCAGGAACCGGACGCCGAACAGGACCTGCACGACGGCGGTGGCGTTGACCCAGTAGGCGGTCCAGGCCGACGCCCGGCCGCAGATGACGACCAGCTGGGCGATCAGGACGAACGCCAGGGACGACTGCAGCAGCAGGGCGGCGACGTTCCAGATCGAGCGGATCCAGGTTCGCAGGCCCAACACCAGCACGGTGCGCACCGTCCTGCTGTTCGATCGCACCGACAGAATCAGGGCTGTGCCACGACCGCAGGCGCGTCAGTGAACGATGGGATCCCCCGGACCGGACCACGGCGCCCCTTACTGAGGAAGTACAGGACGTACGAGTACCACTGGAGGGCGGCACCGGCGGCAAGGTCGGCAACGGTGGGCCACGTGTGGCATTGCGCGACGAAGCTGAGCACGAAGACGGTGTACTCGACGACCTCGCTGACCCAGATCCGGCGGGCCACAAAGCCCCATCCCTCGTGCAGGTACGACTTGACGATGGGCGTCGCCAGTAGATCCTTCTGGTCGTGACGCAGGATCAGCGCCAGGGCGGACAGGCGCTGCCCGGGAGGAGGGGCCACGACGGCGCCCGCCGACGACAGGGGCACCGGTTGGACAGCAGCGCCTGCCCTGGACGTCGCTTCGCTGCGCTCCGGGCCAAACACGCGGAACGTGAGCGGCTGTGCGTTCTCGTCGACGAACAGGCGGCGGAAGTCGTGCTTCCAGATGGCACCCGACCCCGCCTGCTTCTGGTACATGCTGCGCGCCGTCAGCATGGACCGCGCCAGGTCGGGGCAGACGGCAACGGCCATGGCGAACGCCGAGTTCCCCAGGTGGTCCACCTGGAACGCGTCGTTCCCGCACTGCAGCAGGACGTCGCCGATCGAGTCGTCCGGCGCCGTGTACAGCATCGTGTGCAATGGCGTCCGGCCGTACCCGTCGGCGGCGGTGAAGTCGGCGCCCCGGTGCAGCAGGAGCTCTGCCCGTGCCGCGATCGGGTCAGAGGGATCCACCATCAGCGATGTCGACACGTACCGATGCACTGGATGGACCCGGAGCTGGCCGCCGCATGGGCCAGCGTGGCGAACAGGTTCGGCGCCGTGTCGTCAACGGGGACCGGCGACGTGGCGTTGACCGGGTACCCCAGGTCCAGGACGAGCTCGACGACGTCGCGGATCCCATAGGACGCCTGGCGCTGCTGTTAGACTCGAGGCGGCCACGTTTGAACGAACGAGCGGGGCGCGTACGGCGACGAATGCAATGTGGAATCGGGACGCCTGCAGGGACGGCGACGAGGGCGGCCAGTCGAGTCGGGCGCCGTGTGCAACGAGCGCGTCGACGACGGCGTGCATGGCGCGCGGGTCGAGCTCCGATGCCGCCGGGTCGACGACCGCACAGAGCGGCGACAGGCCCGTCTCCTGGTACAGGAAGTTCCATTCGGCGCCGTGCGCGATCGTGACGATGTCGACCGCCTTCTCGGGCTCGTTGTTGGCCAGGCAGGCCAGGAACATGGTCCGGTACGAGAAGGCGTACATGGACGGGCGCTGGCGTGGATGATGGGCCTGCCGGGGTGACGACGACGCCATCGGTAGAGCGAACCCGACGTCATCGTGGCTTTCCTCGCAGTCGCTGGGCTCCTCGGCGATGGCCCCTGGGATGACGTACTTGGCCGGGGCCGCCATGATGTGGAGAGGCTCGCCCCGTTAATGTCACACGTAGGTAGGCACCCCCCGCAGGTACCTGTTCGCGATCTATGCAGTATCCCACTGACCTGGGCGCATTCGCAGTGCTGTATTCCCGTTTGGTCATGCGGCAGACAGCGCATCGTCGAGCTCGCCGCTGTCGGCAAGCTCGGTGACGATGTCGAGGCCGCCCAGAAGCGCGCCGTTGACGTACAGCTGCGGGTAGGTCGGCCAGTTCGAGTACGCCTTCAGGCCTTCGCGCACGTCGTTGTCCTGCAGGATGTCAAAGTGCCCGAACGGGCAACGCCGCTCGGTGAGGACGTCCACGATGCGCTTGCTGAAACCGCATCGGGGCTCCGTCGGCGACCCCTTCATGAACAGCATCACCGGCGAGGACGCGATCAGCGATTTCAGGCGATCGTTCAACGACTTGGCCGGTGCCTCGCGCAGCAGAGCGTCGAGGTCGCCGTCCGCATCCATTTCCCTGACGACGTCCAGGCCGCCGACCAACTGTCATCAGAGCCGATCAGCAACATGTGGGCCGGCTGGCGAGCGAGACTCTCTGGCGTACCTGGCCATCGACCCAGAGCTGCGGGTACGTCTGCCAATTGGCGAACGCCTTCAGTCCCTGACGGACATCATCGTCCTTCAGGATATCAAAGTGCCCATACGGGCACCGTTTCGAGTTCAGCAGGTCGACGATCGACCGGCTGAACCCGCATTGCGGCGCGGCTGGCGAACCTTTCATAAACAGCATGACGCGATGGCGCCGTACGAGCTGCTCCAAGTCGGTATTGGGTTGACAGGCAGCAGGCGCCGGTGACGATTGCCTGGACGCGTCGCTAACGAGCTGGACGACGTCCGGCACGTTAGCGCCCTCAACGCGTCCGGTCTCTGCGTCGCCAAGGAACGTGACAACCGTAGGGACGGCCTGCACACGCAGTTCACTGGCGACATCGGCAACAGCGTCGGCATCAACCTAGTTCGACATCAAACGCCGTTGTACGACAGCAACAGGAGCACCCATACAGAGACGCAGCGAATGGACGGGTGCTCGGCGCCAAGTTCATCGACGACGACGCGCATCTGCATGGACGGTTCGTGCCAGGTCGCGTAGAACAGGACGGCCAGCGGCGTGCCATCTGCGTGGCAGGCCGCCCGCACCTGATCCCATCCGGCGCGACTGCCAATCGCCATCGCCGTCGACATTGCAATCTGCGTGACTGCACCCCGATCGGAAAGTCCGCAGCGCTGCTGCACGACTGCACCTCCCCAACACGGTGGTCGTGTTACACGACGGGCAGCACCTCGTACTACATTGTTCCATCGTGTGCCTTCGCGCACCGGAGTCAGTGGGCCGCATATCGCCTTTGTCGTCGCGGCTGTGGAAGGGCTACGGATAGGCGCCTGCCCGCTGTAGTCGCGAAGCTGCAGGTACGAGTGCGCGCCACGCAACTGCGGAACGCCAAGACGCGCACTTCATGCAGGCTGCGAAACGGGTCTGTCGTCAGGGTGTGATGTCGGCCGCCACGATCGGTACGCACAATGGCGCGTTCCACTGCGATGAGGTATGGGGCGGCGGCGGGCTTGGCTGCGCGTCTCCGTTTCGTGAGTCGTGGGATCCGCACAGGCTCTGGCGTGTTTCATGCTGAAGACGCTGGATCAGTTCAAAGACGCGGAGATCACGCGCACCCGTGATCGCGACGTTCTGGATCGTCTGACCATTATTGTCGACGTCGGCGACGTACGCATGGTTGGAATAGATTTCGACGTATCGGGGTGTGTTGAACGTCTCCTCCCGTACCACAGGTCTACGATCCGGATCGACTGCGGTTTGATCATCACCAGAAAGGCTTCTTCGAGACGTTCTCCGCGAAGCACACGACGAAACTGTCGAGTGCTGGCCTTATCTACAAGCACTTCGGCAAGGATGTCATTCGCTCGCTGTCCAAGCCGGTGGCGCTGTCTGATGACGACCTGGAGACCCTGTACCAGAAGATCTACACAGGTGAGCTGGCAGCGTATCGTCGTGCATGTTATTGTGCCACATTTCTAACGTTAAAGTGCGGCCAGGGTTCATCGAAGGACTCGACGGTATTGATAATGGCGTGGAGCAGTACCGTGCGAGCGACCCGTCGTACACGGGCGGCCTGACGCGCCTGTATTCCATCAACACGGACCTGTCGTCGCGTGTCGGCCGCCTGAACACGCCCTGGAACGAAACGTTTACTGACGAAGGTCAACTGAAACGATTCCACGCCGCCATGCAGATGGTGGGCGCCGAACTCGCCGATCGCGTCCGCGAGATGGCGACCATCTGGCTTCCCGGGCGGCAGATTGTTGCCGATGCGCTCTCGGACCGGCTCAAGCACGATCCGTCCGGCCGGGTCGTGGTCCTGAACCAGTTCTGCCCCTGGAAAGATCATCTGCACGCATTGGAGGAGACGATGGGCGTTTCGTCTCCGGTCCTCTACATCGTGTACGAGGACTCGACGGGCGCCTCCTGGCGTGTTCAGGCGGTTCCCGTTGAGTCGGGTTCGTTCGAGTCCAGGTGCCCACTGCCGGCCGCCTGGCGTGGCCTACGTGACGACGACCTGTCCAAGGCGACCGGCGTACCCGGCGGTGTGTTCGTGCACATGTCCGGTTTCATTGGCGGCAACAAGACACGCGAAGGAGCCCTCGAGATGGCGAAACGCGCTGCCGAACTCACGAACTGAATATGTCTGATACACTCACTCGCTGCGCGCGCTGCGAGCACCGCTCTTGCAGGTCACAGCAGCGTTCTGGCACTGGTGGCGTCTGTGCCGTCATCCTCGGCGAGAGCAGCGAGGCCCGGTCCGCCCGGCCGTAGAGGAGCGTACTCTAGGCGACGTCAGGACGCTTGACCAGACCCCACAGGCGGCCGTGCCACGAGCTTAGAATTCGGGCCCTGCGATCGGTGATTCCAAGCGTACCAGTTCGATCGACGATTGTGGCGTCGCTTGTCATGGCGCTTCCGGGAGGCAGGCACTACTCGGGGTCGGCCGCCAACATCCATGCGCGCATCCTCGAAGACACGCGCCTCCGGGAGGCGGCCCAAAGCGTTCAAATGTCGGTGGGCCGATCGCAACGGGATCGGGGACGGCCAACGTTAACGCCCTCGCGTTAGGCAGCGACGGCTGGACGCGTGGGCCGTCTGGCAAGGGAACAACAAGGCGTATCACCACAAGCAAGAAACGAACCGGAAGGCCTGGATCAAGGACGAGCTCGCCTGCGCCAACAAGGAACTGCTGCTGGTGCGACGGGCCAACCTTCGCGACCTGCTCGAGGCCGAGCACGCCGCCCTCGAGAAAGAACTCGGCGACATGGGGCTGGCCATCGTCCGCAACGACCTGCACTGAATAGAGCGCTGCAGATTCGCCGTGGATGCTCAAAACACAGCTGGCCAAAGTTTTTGCCGCTGCGGCGCAGTTTGACGGTAGCTTGCAGTCGCGCACGTTTGGCCGACTGTGCCTGGATACGGCAGGCGTCGATCGGCCGACTGCCACTTTGACAGAGGAGTAGGAGAATGTCGCTCCGGTCGCCGCCTGACCAGGTGGTACTCGAGAAGTGGGAGAGAGACGCCAGCAGGCAGGTGACGACGAAGCGGGACATCATTGTGCGCACCTGGTACAGGCCGCCCATCGAGATCCTGGGATACGGCTCCTACGGGATCGTCTTCTCCGCGTTCGACAAGTGCACTGGTGACCGGGTCGCCGTCAAGTTCATCACGGACCTGTTTCAGCACGTCCGTAACCGAGCGACCGTCCGCCTTGGTATCGCTTCGCTGAGAGCCCGTATGCGAACAGGAGACGGGGTTGCGCGTTCTTCGAGAGATCAAGATCCTGCGCCACCTGCGCCACGAAAACATCATCCGCCTGCTGGACATCGAGGATCCGCAGAACTACGCCAGCTTCACGTCGCTGAACCTGGTCTTTGAGTGCATGGACAAGGATCTGTACCACGTGATTTACCCGGAGGCGTCACGAGCGCACCGCCACCGATGTGCGGCCCCTGTATCCCAGGACGCCATCCACCGGATCAAATCGATCCTCGTCCAGATCCTCAACGGCGTTCAGCATTTGCATAACGCGCGGATCATCCATCGCGATCTGGTGCGTCGCGTTTGACGGGTCTCGTACCCTTTGCGGCGGTCTCACCATATGGGGGGTATGGCGGCTGCAGAAACCGTCGAACGTGCTGCTGGACCGTGACAACCGCGTCAAGGTTGCCGATCTGGGCCTGGCACGCGCTGTCAACGCCGACGCCGACGAGCCCGACGTGATGACCGCGTACGTGGTGACGCGCTGGTACCGGGCTCCTGAGGTTCTCTGCCGCCTGCCGTACGGGTACCCCGTTGACATGTAACGAGCGTCCCCCCACGATCATCCGGTGGGTTTCGTGCTGTGCTAAACGGCCCTGCCGGTGCACAGGTGGTCTGTCGGCTGCATATTCTACGAGATGGTGGTTCGCGAGCCGCTGTTCGACTGCAACAACGAGGCTATGGTGCTGGAACGGATCCGTAAGGTGACGATGAAAGCGGTATCGTTTCCTGGGAGGAAAGCACGACCCTGACGATGAGTCGCAGGAATTCGGCTGGCCTGACATCCGCAAGCTGATGACCGCGTATAATGCTGACCCGGCGACCAAGAGCTTCCTGGGTTCACTCGAGAATATCGGAAACGTGGCACCCTGCCGCTCACGTCTCGCCACGTTCTCCGCCGTACTTCGCAACGAGCAGGGCCTTGACCTCCTACGTACGTTTGCTTGCCGGTCGCCGTTGGTTCAGCACATGGGTACTCACCTGCAGGTCTACTCCATGCAGGCGCCATGCTGAAGGTTACTCCCCATGAACGCATTACGGCCTGTGAAGCGCTGGGGCACCCGTTTCTGAACGACGTTTCCGTCAGTGCGCCCGGCCTGAGGCGTAACAGTGCGCGTTCTAATTTGAAACTCTTAGACGAGGAGCGCTGCTCCGGCGAACATCCACGTTGACCCGTTCGACTTTGGATGGGAGAAGCAGATGGCCTCTGGCGATGATCACGTCCGCACCGCGAAGATACGCGCTCTGCTGCTCCAGGAAACCTTCGGCATCACGCGCCACGCCAGGACAGCTGTTCGAAGACCATTGCCAGCGCCTGCCAAATAGAAGCCCGTTAATACAACCACCGTTGCGGCAGAGGTCCCAGGCGTGCAAATCTCCTGATCACTGGTACGAACGCCCATGAGTCACCCCCATGAAGATTCGCACAGGGGCACATATCTGTGCGATCGGTAGGGCACGTTGGTCAAACGGCGTTGCGCTGTGATGACGGGACGTGCCCTGGGACAGCGCGCTCAGCACACCGATGACCGGGACCGGTTCGTGACGGAATCGCGGGGCGCGTACCAGTGGCCGGCCCGCACGCCGGCCGTGGAATCGGGTGCGGGACCGAAGGCACCCGCCTGGATTTGCCCGACAGAGCCGTTCACACAGGTCGACGTCCGCGAGGGCCTCGAACGGCGCTTGCTGTTTGAGCACCTCGGCGCGACAGACGTTCGTGCGTGTTTCACCACGACATCGGAACGCATGTCGGCCCCGATCGCGGGCACACTGCGACGTCCAGCCACACAGCCGCCTGCATCCGTCCACGACACGCTGCTGAAGAAATGGGAGGTCGACCGGCAGTTCAGCAGCCGGGAGATGAAGTACGCGCAGAGCCAGGCGAAGCTGGCGTACCCGCCCATGCCCAGCAGCGTCCTGGTCGACCAGATCCGATTCAACCGGCAGACCAGGGATGCCTGTCGCCGGCAGGCGTCGCACCCGCCCGCCCTGTAACGTCCGCACAGCGATACACACACAGAGGCGACGCGCGCCAGTCCCGGACATTGACGAATGTTCATTGATGATAGTGCGGGCGCCGTGGCCCGTCGCCGCTGTAGCTCTCTGTGCAGGAAACTGCGTCAGTGGCGCCGGTCGCATCAGCGGGTCTCAGGGGTTGATCTGCGGGAGCTGCGGCGGCGCCCAGTTCACGTTGCCATCGCTCTCGTACGTCGACTGGATCGTCTCCGACAGCGTCTTGGATTCCGTCAGGCGGAACCAGTACTGGAACGGGTGCGCCGTCGACGGTTTATGGCTCGTCGGTCGGCGCGTCGTCGGGCGATGCGTCGTCATTTTACGCGTCGACGGGCGCCTGGTCGTCAGTACAAGCCTCCTTGAGGATAGTTTGTTGGTCGTCCGCTTTCGTGTCGTCGGCTTCCGTGTCGTCGGCTTTCGTGTCGATGCGGCAGCGCTGGCAGCGACCACGTTGATGATGACGGCGACTGTGCGGTCCAGGTGTCAGACAAGCGATTCCTGGACGTGCCGTGCAAGCGGAGCGCGTTACTGATGACGGCGGCCACCAGGACGCGAAGGGCAACACCTGGCCGTGCGGCCGACATGGCAACTAGATCGATAGGCGAAGGTACCACGTGTGATCCCCAGCGTACTATCGCCCCCCGCCACCCGCGTCGCTTACACGCGCCTGCCTGCAACAGCGCTCCCCGATCCGCCTACAGCATGTGAGGGCACGACATCAGACACGGTTTATTGAATGGTGCAACAAGACAGCGGTTGATACCCCCCGATCAGGGCTGCAGGAGCGGCAACGGCGGCGGGCTGATCATGTTGCTGGAATAGCTTTCGTACGTCGTGTCCAGGGTTTCGTCCTTGGTCACCGACTCCGTCAGGTGCGACCAGAAGTGGTTCGGCAGCGCCGTCGGCACCTTCGCCGCCCCCGTCGCCGTCGTCGTCTTCCGATGCGTCGCCTTCCGGCTCGTCGTCTTCGGCTTTCGGGTCGTCGGTCTTCGTGTCGTCACCACCTTCCGCGTCGTCGGCTTCCGCGTTGTCAGCTTCCGCGTCGTCAGCATCCGCGTCGTCGGCTTTCGCGTCGTGGGCTTCCGCGTCGTCGGCTTTCGCGTCGTCTTCTTATGTGTCGTTGCTGTCGCGTCGACGATCGCCATCGACATCATGGCCACAAGTAGGGCGGCGATGAGCAGCGAACGCATCGTCGTGGGCGACATGCGGATATTGTGGCGTTGCGAATGATAGGAGGTTCGACTCGAGGTACGCCATGCTGCCGCCCGTGGATCGCTCCACGGTACCAACGGGACTTGGGGGCAGGCACGTTGCAACACGCGCGTCGAAGACGTCGCACCTCGATCGACGCGGGTCCTATATGTGGCAGGGGGCGCCATGCCTTCACTGGAACGTGTACAGGCGTTTATTGATACACAGTCAGTAGGTAGACGAGCAGCGGCTCCGAACGTTTGTTGTGCACTGGCGAGGCACGGCGGGATCAGGGTTCCAGGGTCGGTAGGTCGTGGTCGGGGACGACCACCGTGCCGACGCTTTCGTAGACGGTGTCGACCGAATCGGCCTCGTTCTTGGCCTCGTGCAGGTGCATCCAGAGGCGGTTCTGCCCGGTCGTGACCTGCTTCCGCGCCACCTGCGTTGTCGCCTTATGCGTCGTCAGACGTCTCATCGTCGTCGGCTTGTTCGTGGGCCTCCGCGTAGTCAGCACCTTCCGGGTTGTGGGCTTGCGAGTTGTGGGCTTCCGCGTCGTTGGCTTCCGAGTTGTGGGCTTGCGCGTCGTCGGCTTGCGCGTCGTCGGCTTGCGCGTCGTCGGCTTCCGGGTTGTTGGCTTGCGCGTCGTTGGCCTCCGAGTTGTTGGCTTGCGCGTCGTTGGCTTGCGCGTCGTCGGCTTGCGTGTCGTCGGCTTCCGCGTCGTTGGCCTGCGCGTCGTCGGCTTCCGAGTTGTTGGCTTTCGTGTCGTCGGCTTCCGCGTCGTTGGCTTCCGCGTCGTCGGCTTGCGCGTCGTCGGCTTCCGAGTCGTCGGCTTGCGTGTTGTCGGCTTCCGAGTAGTTGGCTTGCGAGTAGTTGGCTTGCGCGTCGTCGGCTTACGAGTGGTCGGCTTACGAGTGGTCGGCTTGCGCGTCGTCGGCTTGCGAGTCGTCGGCTTGCGCGTCGTCGGCTTACGAGTGGTCGGCTTACGAGTGGTCGGCTTACGAGTGGTCGGCGTGCGCGTCGTCGGCTTGCGCGTCGTCGGCTTACGAGTCGTTGGCCTGAGCGTCGTGGCTGTGGACGAGGCGGTGTACACGGATACAGCAATTACTGAGACGCGGTCGGTGGTCAGCAGGGACGGGGACAACCGAGAGCAGTCGCTGCCTGCGTACCGAGAAGGGCGATGAGCACGGCGCCGGAAGATGGCCGCATGGCTCCCGCGTCGACGCCTGTGTTGCAAATAAGCGAGCTCGGGTGATCGCTGGGGCGGTGCACGATCCGAGGGTACCCTTGCCGACCCCGCTACCCGACGATAGCGCACTGTAATATCATCGCAAGGGTCCTATGACCCGCAGTACGGCCCCCGATGCAGGACCCGTGCCCAGGAAATGGGCCACCTGTGCTCAGCAGACCGGCGTGGGTGACGATCCTGACGGATCCTTCGCGCGGCAACAGATCGCACCGTTCCAGCGGCAGGCGGAACAGAGCGCGCGCCAACGGCGAAAGCGCCGTATCGGTGTTGTGGGGCGCTTACAGCATAACCGAAGGCGATAACAATCCAGCAGCGGTGCTGACACGACGGACGCCCGGACGCTGGAAACGCTATTGGGGCCGTGGAACGTGCAAGAAAGATGGGCATGTATTATCAGTGATCGTCATAACCCAGGCCTGATAGGCGACTGGTGACGACACCGGCGGAGCGGTCAATACCGATCAGGTTCTGCCCGAGCATGCCGTACAGTGTCTGGATAACGGACGACGATCCCAACCTCGAGCCAAGCTGTGGCGCGGGCACACCGGCGAGTCAGACCAGTGGGACCCGCGCGGACGACAACCGTACCTGGGACTTAAACTCCTCCAGCGGCAACGACCCGCCATGGGCCATCAGGACGCCAAGCCCAACCGCATGGGCGATACCCTGATCAGCCTTACGCGCAACGGCAGCCGTCAGCGCGCGCCTATGCACGCCGCGTCAGATACGACGCCAACGACAGCAGATAGTACATGGTAGACCAAACCTGACAACATCAGCGTCGTCGTTCCGTCGACTCTGCTCCACGTCGTCCTGCAAACGAACAGGTTCTTGTTGGTCACGTTCCTCGAGTTCGCACAGCAGCAGCACGCGTCGCTCCTCTTTCAACGCATCGAGTTTCGCACCGAGTCGCACGATCTCCCCATCGTCGTCGTCGTCCTCGTCGCCTTCATCGACATCCTCCATACCGGGCTGCTGCTGCTGTCCCATCAGGCGACGCTGTTCGCTGAGCGCGCTCGATTCCGATCTGGCGGCGGCGAGTGCGTCATTCGCTGCATGCCATTCCGCTTGGAGGCGATCGATTTCGCGTTCCTGCTCCTCGACGAACGCGTTCATCCGTTGCTGGACGGTCCGCTCGATGAACGCCGCGTCGGGTTCGTCACCGCGACGCGATTCCATGAGGTACGTCTGTACAGATCGCCACTGCGACGCGATACGCTCGACCTCGTCGTCGCGATCCTCGTCGAGCTCATCGAGAACATCGCCCATGGTCATCGCGTCCGGATCCGGCAGGTCCGGGGCGGGCGCGCGTGACGACGGCGCCCCATCCTCAATGATCGCCATCTCGTCCGGCGTCGCCGCCCGGCAACGACGACGACGATGGGCGGCGTCATCACCGGCCGTCGCCCACTGGCACCGACCGACCGCGTCCCGGAGCGCGCCACTGGACGATTCCAGTGCAAGCACGGCATCGAGCATCGCCGCCGCCGGGCCCCTCACCCGCTGCACGTTGCAACAAAATTGCCCCGTAGACGCGTTTCTATTCGTGGTACCCGGTACGTGCCGACCCAGTGGGGAGCTGTCACGGGCCCACCTGCAGCCCCGGAGATCGCTGACGTGAGCTGCACGCAGATCCGCGCGGGCCGGACCGAGGCGCCGACCCGGCCCGACGCGTGTAACGGGAACGGCTGGAATTGTACTGGCAACTGGCGGTGACACGGCGGTCAGCGGCGGCGTTTCGCGTCGTGGTCGCGTGGCGAACGAGGAGGCGACCGGCCGCGTTTCGAACGGGACGGGTCGTCCCGGCCGCGATGGTGGTCGGGGCGGGGCGGGTCGTGACGCGAGTGGCGGGACGGGTCGCGATCCCGGTCGCGGTCGCGCGACGACGACCTGCCGAGGCGCTTGTCCCGGTCCCGGTCCCTCGACATGTCGCGGTCCCTGTCGCGTGCCGACCTGTCATGGCCGGCGTCTCTCGGGCGGGACGCGCCTCGCGGGCGCGGTGATTCGCGACGACGGGACGGCTCCCGAGACCTGGACGGCTCCCGAGACGGCCGCGATTCCCGATGGTCACGCTCACGGTCATGCTGCCTTGGCGGGTGCTGCTGCTCGTCGCGAGGCCTGGGCGGGGAGCCACGTCGCGTCAGGACGCGATGCTCGGGGGCGGGTTCCCGCATGCCCGGCGCGACGTTGTGCTCCTCTGGTCGTTGCGCCATGGGCGGGTACGAGGGCGGCCCGCCACGATGCCCCGCGTGGCGCCCCGCATGGCCTCCTTGCGACGACCTCGGCTTCACCTGCTTCGATACGGTCAAGCGCATCTGGACCTGGCGCTGGCAGTACGTGCGCCACGAGTTCTCGTCGAACCCGTAGTTGAACCTGTACAGCGGCGTCAGAACGGAGCACCCGGCGCGCGCGCATCGTCGACCCGTATACCAGTCGGACAGGTCGGCCAGGTGGTGCTTCCATGGCTTCTCGGGCAGCGCGTCAATGTCAACGTCGTAGACGGACGGGAACGTGATCGGCCGTCCAGTCAGACGGTCAATCGGGGCCGGTTCCGGCGGGATCAACGTCGCGATGTCCGGCTTCTCGGCTGACACGCCGACGCGACAATGTCAGACAAATCGTTCAGGTGCAACAGCGGCAGCCGCTTACGTTTCGCCACGACGGGTGCCTCGACTTCCAGTTCGTTCGTCAGCGTATCGGTCGGTGCGGCGGGCGCAGGTGCGGCAACGGCAGCAGCAGCAGCAGCGTCCGCCTGTTCAGACACGGCACGAACGTACTTGTTGGGTGCCACGCGAACCGTTTGCGTGGGCGCTCGCGACAGGTCGTTGTTGCCGATCAGGACGATTTTCACGTCCTGTTCGCTGTCGTCGTCGCTGTCGTCCGTACTGCCTTCGGTCTCATCGTCGTCGCTGCCGTTCCCTTCTGGTTCAGGTTGCGATTCCGCCCCCACGTTGCTCAATTCCTCTGCGGAAGCCGGCGCCGTCTCGAGCTCGCCTGCATACAATTATCGTTTAGCGGGTCAGAAGGAAGACTGGGCTCCCACGGCGCGACCTGGTGGCGGTTGTGCAGGAGGCTGCTCGGGGCGCGCGGCCGTATCTCGCTCCTTGTCCTGATGGCCGTACAGTTCGGCGAACAGGTCTCCATCGGACATATCGGTCGGGGCAGACGACGCGTCTGAGACCGCGCTTCAGGTGCGCGAACAGGGCATTGCCCGACGGGCGGCACGTACCGGCATAGAACTTGTCGGTATCGGGGACGGCGTCGTCGACGACCTCGTCCTCCACCGTCCTAGCAGCATCGTCGTTCTTGTCCTATCCAGCAGCATATACATATATCAGCAGCGAGGTCGCATCTGGACGCGCAGGCAATCGCCGACCATGGCAGACGGTCGCCTGCGGCTTCACGCGCCGAGGCAGCTTTGTCCGTCGCCGCCGCACTGTTCCGCACTGAGTTGCGCGCTCGTGACGCTGGCAATGAATCCTCGCCCCATCCACTATCCATATTACTGAAAAAACGGCCAGGACGTTCGAACATCACTGTTGCTCAAAGCAAGCTTGCGGCAGCATTCAGAAAAGGTCTTCCGGTCGAAGCTCCCCTCAGCGGAGAAAACGCCCTCTAAACCGCGAAGTCTGGGCGAGCAGGATTGAACGCCTGGTAAAATTCGCCTCTGTAAACGGCTTTGCATGTTTACGTCAGGACGCCGAAACCGTATCGGAATCGACGCGTGTCCCAAAGACTCTCTCGTGAGATGACCGAACGACAAGTTACACCAGTATAGACGTCGCACAGGCGCGCAGAGAACCACAAACTGAATAATTACTGTGTCGCATTAAGCGAAAGATAGCGGATGAGAACAACGCGTTCATGTATTTACGCGAATTGGAGCCGCTCTGAGGTGGCAAGCTTGATGAGAGTGGCCAGGAGCGGCAGCGTGACGCCCCTCCCATGTATAACGATTGTTCCCTCGGTGCGGGAGAAATGCGCAATGACGTCGCCGCTGTCGTTCACGATATCAGCAGCATATCCGCCATCGGTGCCTCGCGTCTTGAGGCCATGAAATACGATCACAGTAGTGTTAGCTGGGTCGACAGGGGTGGACGCCTTATGGCAGATGCTGACCAAGATCGTTTGAGACTTGTCAAAGTAACGCCTGTCATCGCACCGTTCCAACTCCTTATCGTGTTGGTACACACGGGTGAGCGAGAACGTGTGTTGCAGGTGAGCAATTCGACGACCGTCCTCAACGGAATCGATCCTGATCTTGCGCATCTCCAACAATGACGGAATTGGACCCCAGCGGTATGACCTGGTAATGCGTCCCATCGTCTTTCCAGTCGCCTGATCGCGAACGACCTCTTGGAACGCCCAGTTCCGACCGATTCTGATCGCATCCCCTTGCCAAGGTGGAGATGCCGACCACCACATAGTTGACATCTTGTATGACACGTCGAAACGGACCACAAAGCTGAGAACCGCGTCGACCGACATACCCAACGGCATCTCCTTAGCGTCATATTTAACGCGCCATGTCCCAGGTTCATCAGCGCCGCGCTTCATTGTGATGCCTGGGGTTATCGGTGGAAAGGCGGCCGTCCCCTGGGCCGTGTTCACCTCGAAAGATATCCGCTCAGGATATCCGCCATCCGGGGTCGGGCATGGAATGAAGAACAGTTTACGGTCGTCTCGGCTGGCGTGAGCGACCCAGGCGACCTTGTCAGAGGCACGCGTGTACTCGGCACTCTGGCCCAATGATGCCCCGCGCGTAGCTCGACCGACAACATCACCGGAGCTTGCCCCTTTTGTGCATTGGCCGGCAGTACATGTCATCAGTAAGCGTCCCTTGCTATCGAACTGCTTCGCCATGTATACATTGCCGACGGAGGAGAACACGACAACGCCTTCATCGATGAAACGCCAGCGAACCCCAACAGCAATGACGATGGCGATGAGGGCGGCGAACGCAACGACCACGCTGAGCGTGAGCGCTGCGTGACGCTGACCGTAACAGCGTTGGCGCAAGGTGCCACGAGTCATCTATGTGACGCCCACGGCACAGGGGCGGCTGCACGTACAAGGTGCCGCGATCGGTGGTTTCGACAAGCGGAACAGAAACCTATTTTCAGACAACAATGACGTGTCCAACCCGAGCCGAGTCCAGAGACTGCCGCCAACGTATGCCTGGTGGGCAGGGCGTCTCCCAGCCCGCAATCCCATTTCGGCCGTGTCGTTATTTGAATCGAGAATTCCTCGACGGGCAGCATTGCATATAGAACAATTAGGCACAAGTGGTTTGACCTGGTAATCCGTACCCGCGTCTGGCACCTGGGAACGCCCAAGTTGCGTCCAATCGTGATCGCATTCCCTAGCTTGCCGAGGCGGCAATGACAACCACCAGACTGGTTGCCATCTGGTGCGTCACGTCGAAACGCATTGGCCTCGTCCGATAAAGGATAATCGGCGCGACACTGCAGCGACTATGGCCCATCTATAGCGATGCTTCGAGAGTTCGCTCTCATCATTTTACTGATTAGATGCGCCCCCATTGTAATGCGCCGACGCTGGCGCAACGCGAACAGCCATACGTATGCGGCTGCGTATTGTGACCCTCGTGAGTGGTTCACCAACCGGACGTTGCAGCCAGTGGCACAGCGTACCACTTCGGGGTTCGGGACGGCGCGGCGGCGGCCTTGTTCGACACGACGTGATCGCCAGCAGGAGTCGCGTGCTGCGATCCCGATGGCGCATTCGTCTTGCTCTACAGGCGGCGACGCGCTGGAGGTCGTTTCGCCGCACCGGTCGCAATCGGACCGATCGTGGCTTGAACATGGCCACCCGGAACGCGCTGTGCATAGCGCGTCCACTGTAGGCCAGCGCGAAACATGAGTACGTGAACCGTGATAAAGAGGCCATGAGCGCCGTGCCGATGCAGATCGGGTCGCGCCGATTGATAGACGGCGCCTTGTTATTAATAAACGGGACTGGTCATCGGGAGCGTTGCAGTGTCCGCGTCCGCCCTGGACAGCGGTGCGGCGCGCCCCAAAACACGAAGGTCCGGCATGATGCGCGCAGGGTCGTCTGTGTGGGTGTGTGGTCTTCCTGGCCGATTTTTTTGGGGCGCCGGGCCCCGGCGCACCTGAGGCACAATCGGCGGGGCGACAGTTGCAACTGGGGGGTGCTGCTGCTGCTGCTGCTGCTGCTGCTGCTGTTGCCGCCGCCGCCGCGGGTTTAACATCGGCATCTGCTGCGGATCGTGACCACCCCGCCACCACCACCCGGCAACGTCGGCGGGCTCGCTGCGGGACGACGGCAACGTCGCAGTGGGGGATGGCCGCCAAGCTGTTCGGCTGGCTGGAATCGGTCGGCCTGGCCGAGTACCACGGCCAGCTGGTCGACCGCGGCGTCACCGAGGTGAATTTCGCGCAGCTGGCCATCCATGATTTCGCGGCGCTCGGCGTCCAGAACCCGACGCATCGCCAGAGGCTGTTCAAGCTGATCCAGAACGTCAAACGCGACCTGATCGCATCGCGCATGGCGCCGACGCCGCCGCCCAAGGCCACGTCCGTCTCCCCGCGCAGCGCCCCGGATGGCTTCGAGGTCCACTCCATTATCGACGGCGACGACGACACCGGCGCCGTCGACGACGACGCTGACGACGTCGAAGGTTCCGAGAACGAGCTGTCGCCATTGTCGCGCCCGCCGCTCCCACGTCCGGCGTCGTCGGCCGCGACACGATCCAAGGCCCGCATCCGGGTCGTCGTCCGGAAGCGCCCGCTGAACAAGCGCGAGGCGGCCCGCGACGAGACGGACGTCGTCGTCGCCGACCGCTCCGCCAGCCTCGTCATGGTCCACGAGCCCAAGGTCAAGGTCGACCTGACGAAGTACATCGAGCGTCACGAGTTCCTGTTCGACGACGTGTTCGGCGACGACGTCACCAACGCGGAGCTGTACGCGACCACCGCCCAGCCGCTCGTCGCCGCCGTCTTCGAGGGCGCCAAGGCGACCTGCTTCGCGTACGGGCAGACGGGCAGCGGCAAGACGCACACGATGATGGGCCCGGATCGGCAGGCCGCCGTCGCCGGCGACGGCGGCCCGGCGCCCGAGCGCGGCCTGTACGCGCTGGCCGCCGAGGACATCTTCGCGATGCTCGCCCAGCAGCCCAGGGCCGACCTGGGCGTCTTCGTGTCCTTCTTCGAGATCTACGGCGGCAAGCTGTTCGACCTGCTGAACGGCAGGCGGCAGCTGGTGGCCAGGGAGGATCGCCGGCAGAACGTCTGCATCGTCGGCCTGCAGGAGCGCCAGTGCTCGTCGGTGACGTCGCTGCTGCAGATCATCGAGAGCGGGACGGCGCTGCGGTCGACGGGCAGCACGGGCGCCAACATCGACTCGTCGCGGTCGCACGCCATCCTGCAGATCTCGTTGTGCACGACCAAGACGCGCACGACGAACGGGCGCCTGTTCGGCCGCCTGTCGTTCATCGACCTGGCCGGCAGCGAGCGCGGCGTCGACACGGTCAACCAGGACCGGCGGACGCGGATCGAGGGCGCCGAGATCAACAAGTCGCTGCTGGCGCTGAAGGAGTGCATCCGGGCGCAGGACCAGAACCACAAGCACACGCCGTTCCGCGGGTCGAAGCTGACCCAGGTCCTGAAGGACTCGTTCGTCGGCAACTGCCGCACGATCATGGTCGCCAACATCTCGCCGAACTCGGGCTCGTGCGAGCACACGCTCAACACGCTCCGGTACGCCGACCGCGTCAAGGAGCTGAAGAAGCCGGGCGCGCGCGCCGCCCCCGCACGTGACGCCTACATGCCGCATCGGGTCAGCACGCCGGCGGTCGTCCTGGCCCCGCAGCAGGTCGCCGTCGCCGCCGCTCCCGCGCCCAGGGCGCCCCGGGCGGCAGCGCCCGCCCCGATCGACCTGTTCGACGACGAGGACCGCCTGCAGAGGCAACTACGGGAGGCGCACGACTCGCTGGTGTCGGGGATCCTCGAGCGCGAGGACGACGTCATCATGGGGCACCGCCGCCAGGTCGAGGCGACGCTCAGCGTGGTCCACGACGAGGTCGCCCTGATCGCCCGGTTCAACGCGCTCGACTGCAACGTCGACGAGTACGTCGCCGTGCTGGACGCGCTCCTGCAGCGGAAGCACGACGCCGTCGCCGCGCTCAGGGCGCAACTCGCCGAGTTCCAGCGCGACCTGCGCCAGGAGGAGGCGCTGAGCGCGTCGATCCAGGACCCGTAACGCGTCGTCGTCGTCGTCGTGAATTGATCCCACTAGGTGTACACATGCAGAGAGTCGTCATCCATGTACTGCTGCTAGGCGTCGTGCGTCGCCCGGTGCGCCTGGTATCGTGCGGCGACGGCCTGGCGTATTCGTAGGTCGCGTCGGGCGTTCGCCCGTTGCTGGTCGGCGAGTTCCTGCCGGGACCCGAGGACGGGCATGCGCTGGAACGGCGAATCGTGGCGAACGGTCAGGCGCATGAGGGCGTTGCTCAGCAACGTGCGCTGGTGGTCGTCGAACGTCTCGAGGACGGCCACCGCCCGGTGCTTGATCGCCATGTACAGGTCGTCGTGCATCCCGGGCGACATGGCCGAGAACGCGCTCGCCAGCATCGTCAGTTCCGTCGCCGAGAACGCGCCCACCACCGCCAGCGAGCGCCGCGCGATCGCGTCGAACAGGCCGTCGACGTGCACGTTCAGCCTGGCGAACGCCCAGGCCAGGTTGGCGACGTTCTGCGGGTTGAACGTGTCGATGACGGCCATGGCGCGCCGGGCGATCGCCCGCAGCAGGGCGTCGTTCGGGATCGCCAGCGTGGCGTACGACCAGGCCAGGTTGGCCAGGCCCTGCGCCCGGAACGCGTCCATCTTGTCGAGCGACGCCTGCGCGATCGCCCGGAACAGGTCGTCGTCGACGTTCGCCAGCGTGGCGAACGCCCAGGCCAGGTTCGACAGTTCCTGTTCGCCGAACGACTCGATCTGGGCGATGGTGGCGCGCCCGATCCCCGCGAACAGGTCCTGGTCGTTGATGGCGGCGCGTGCGAACGCCCAGGCCATCATCGACAGGTCGACGGCGACGAACGCGTCGATCAGGGACGCAGCGCGGTCGGCCAGCGCCTGGAACAGGGCGTCGTCCGACAGTCGGACCGTGGCGAACGCCCAAGCCAGGATCGCGACGTGCTTCGGCAGGAGCGTGGGCATGACGACCTGAGCGCGGCCGGCGATGGCGCTGAACAGGTAAGGGTGCGCGTGGGACAGGACGGCGAACGCCCAGGCCGAGTTGGCGACCTCCTGCGCCTGGAACGCGTCGATCGTGGTGACGGCGTGCAGGGCGGCCGCCTCGAACAGGTCCGCGCTGTCGACGTGGACGCGGGCGAACGCCCAGACCGTGTTGGCGACGTGTTGCGCGGCAAACGTGGGCATGAGGACGGCGGCGCGCCGGGCGATCTCGGTGAACAGGGCGACGTGGCCGACGTTGACCTTGGCGAAGGCCCAGGCGCAGTTGGCGAGCAGGCGCGCGTCGAGCAGGCCCATGCTGGGGCGCAGGTCGATCGCGTCGCCCTTGACCGAGAGCGGCATCAGGCCATCGGATCGGTCCTGGCCCGACAGGAGGCGCGCGGCGATCGCGTCGAACAGGTCGGCGTCGCGCGTTCCCGCCTTGGCGAACGCGTGCGCCAGCGTGATGGTGTCGCGCCCCCGGTAGCTGTCCAGCATGGTGCCGAACACGCGCCCGATCACGCGTTGCAATTCCTGGACGCGATCGGCCCCTGACGCGAGAATTCAGTCGGCGGCCAGGGCGGAGGCGACGCTGTGGCCCTCAGTACGGAGCAGGTCGCGTGGCACGCGAGCCAGTTTCGATGCGATGTGGGGCAGGAACCGGAAGTTGGAGCCATGGTCCGGGTACAGCAGCAACAGCGACAGGTTCCGGTCGACCTCGTCCAGGTCGACCCGCAGCCGGTAGTCGATGGGACCCGGGCGGGCCAGGACCTGCGCCAGGACGCGGTCGCAGTCACGAAGCGTCACCTGGGGCCTCCCCGACACAGACCGGCATTGCCACCCAGCACAGACGTGACCGCATATCGCCCAGCGCCGTCCAAGAGCGTCGACGCCCTGGCGTACCAGCATCGACTGCTGACGCCCAAATAAGACGTCCGGCTGGTTGTTGTTGCGGGATGCCAGGCAAGGGGGGTTGGCGTGGTTGCCTGCCCTGCCCCCGGACGCGATTCCCGGATCACGACCGTGGCCCAACTCTCGGATGTGCGTGTGCGTTTGGCAATGGCCACGAACGTGCTCGTCTGCAACGCTGTCCCGTTACGTCCCGACGGGCGATAAGACGTCGGTGCCGTCCAGTGCAGTGGCGAACGAATGTGTGCGCGACTGGGGCAGCCGCGGACTGCGTCAGTCGCCACATTGTAATGGAGAGCAGCAGCGGCAGTGCACCTGGCAAAGGTACGGCCAGGAACAGCATTGTCCGCATAGGGGGCGGGGTGTCACACCCGCTGACGAGCGCCTCTGCCATAGTGGTCATACATTTACGCGCTGGGCCCAACGCCGACATCCTGAGGAAGGCCAAGTACCAGGTCGACCGGTCGGCGCCGTTCAGCGTCGTCCAGCGGTTGCTGCGGTCGCTGCTGCACCTGGAACCGAAGGACAACCTCTTCGTGTACTGCTCCGCGGCGTTCTGCCCGACGCCCGATGCCGTCGTCGGCGACCTGTTCGACTGCTTCGCCGTCAACAACGAACTTCCCGTCCACTACTGCCGCGCCGATGCATGGGGATAATAGACGCTACGACTGTCACAGCAGGCGCTGGTGGGGGTCGCCCTATCGGGCAACCATGATTGTATTTCCGGAGGGTGAACGCTGGCGACGAACGACGTGTGACGCCCGGGCAAGTGCGCCATTTTTGGCGTGGCCCGTGGGCCCGCGGCCGTTGGGTCGCCCGAGCGGGGCCCGCCCGATGGTGCCGTTGCGTGGGGCCGCCGCACTAAATTATTCGCGAAGGTGCCGCAGGTTCGTGCTGGGCCCGAAGCAGCTGCAGCCCGACGTAGTAGCACGATGACGACGACGACGACGACGACGGCGCTGGTGGACAGCACTGCCGCGTCGGTGGACAGCAGCTCTGCAGCGTCGGTACCTGACGGCAAGTTTGGCGCGGACGGGGGCGACGTCGTGAGGACACCGGCGGGGACGGATGACAAGGTCGCCGGGGTGCCGGGCGAAGGCCTGGCGCGGTCGGACGCCGAGGAGGGCAGCGGCGGCCTGATCGAACCCAAACCGGACGACAAGGACCCCGGTAACGTCGAGAAGGCCGGGGATGAAGGCGAACCCGCTGCTTCAGCGGCGGTTACCGACGTGGGTGCGAGGAGTGCTGACAAGGCCGACGACGTGGAAGACGAACCGTCAACATCCGCCGATGCCGTTTCAGCGACGGACTCTGTGGCCTGTCAACGTGCTGCTGTGCACCCGTATCGTGCCAAGACATTGATGCACACACTGCTTGTCCAAGCGCAAGCAATGTCCCGTTCCGCCGCCCAGAAAGCCATGGACAATCCGAAACTGGTCAACGCGTTCTGACTCGTGTGCTGCTCATCGTCTGATGTATCGCATCGTTGCAGAGCATCCTGGTCATGGTGGCGTTCTGCCTCTCATGGCCGCTCCTGCTGCTGGCGGCCATCATCGTTGCTGTTGTGTTGCTAACAGCGGCATTCTGGCTATCGGTGGCCACCGCGGTGCTGATGACCATTGCGATGGCGTTCGTCTTCTCTCTGACGTGCTTCCTGTTGTTCCTGCTGTGCCTGGCGGCCATCACGAAGTCTGCTCAGCGCGCATACCGCTATTGGACGCACGGTGCTACGCCGCCCGCTTCAGCATCTAGCGCGAGCTCATGATCCCCGGGCGTGGACCGCTTCGTTCATCGCGCCCTGTGTCCCTGTTCGCGATTTTCATTCTCGTAATGAACCACTGCTCCATGTCGATATACCGCATAGCTCAGCACACTGGTCGGGGGAAGCCGTACTGTCGGACCGGGTGGGATTCTTGTCGGACGGACGACCGTGTCTCGGCGAAGCAGATCGGCCAAATCAAGGCGAGAAGAACCTCGCCGTCGGCAACCTCGAAACCAACGTCAAACCTGCCGTGTGGGAGAAGTTCGGTATCGTCGCAGGCGTTCCGTGAGCTTGGAGCTATAGGTCGTCAAATGGGGCCCAGACGTTGCTTGATCCCGTGTGCCAAAGGCGGTTACACAGGAGGTCACATCAACGCACGCATTCGCGTTCGCGAAAGCGCAACCTAAGTCCATGCAGAAGGACGTCCGTGTTCTTCAAGCAGCGATCACTTGCATCCGTTCAGCGTGTTCGAGGGTGACGGCAGGACGCGCGTTGAGAACGCAAATGTGCGCATTGTCGTGACCCTAACCGACCTTGGGGACGCATGATCAAGCTATGTCTTGATCCCATTTGATGATCTGTAGGATTACTGGCGTTTGCACGTGAAGCATGCTGCGAATTTAACCTCAGTGCACCAGTCGCATCAAGGGAGGCATCACGGTGCAGACGTCAGGGGCGGGACCGATCATCTGACGACGCGATGGGACACGTCGTGCAGGGCGAACTGCCTGCACAGCGTCATGTTGCTCGGTTCTACAAGCTGAACCGTCGTCGTCGGCAGGACGTCGGCGCCCTTGTGAAGCGACACACACAGGAGCTTGGATTGCGCCCCAAGCAACGGCTCGAAAGCGAGCAGAGTCGCATTGCTGATCGTTTCGTATCGTCGAACACCAAGATGGCGTACGAGAAGCGCTTTCGTTGCCTGTACTACTTTCTTGCCTTGATCGGGGACTATTCGTCGATCATCACTCTGCATAACCTGGTCCTGATTCCACATTACAGTGCCGTACTTGGATTGGCGCACGAACGAGCGCGGTGTGACGATCTACCGTATCGCCCTGACGGCTCTGCGCTCCTTGATACGGACGGCGATGTTGCCAAAGCTGAAGGCACCTGGGCTGATCCTATGAACATCAACCAGCTTCGTGCAGCTATTACGGCGATCCACGTCGCGATTCGTACAAGGACGTTTGCCAATAATACCTGGCGGAACTGAATGCCGATGCATCGAACCGGAACGGCGGTCTTCACCATGCCGGTAACCTGGCAATCACAGTAGACGGCAACACCGGGAAACATGAAGGCTCTTGTGATGATCTGGAAGGGCAATCATTCGGCACCTGCTGGCACACATTGCGGCGAACAAGTTGGAATTTTCCCTTGCAAGAACTGGTTCGATTCGGGGCGCGAGATAATTCCCGATTCCAACTTGTTCGCCGCAAAGTGTACCAGCAGATGCCGAATGACATCGAATCCCGGCATGCCCAGGTCATCAGAGGAGCCTTTTCATGTTTCTCGGTATTGCCGTCTACCCAGACTGCCAGGTTACCATGACAGCCGTTCTGGTTCGATGCATCGGCATTCAGTTCCGCCAGGCACTGTTGGCAAACCTTGTAGGCGCCGCGATGGTCGTACTTGCCGTGGATCGCCGCTGCGCGCAGCTGGTTGATGTTCATAAGATCGGCCCAGGTGCCTTCAGCTTCGAAATGTTGCCGTTGGTATCGAGAAGCGCAGAGCCGTCAGGGCGATGACCGTCACACCGCGCTCGTACGTGCGCCAATCCAAGTACAGCACTGTAATGTGGAAACGGTTACCAGGTTAACCCGGACAGCGATGAATACATACATATCAAGTCAATATCCACACCCGGCGGATGGTCTGGATAGTCGTTCTGCAGAACGATGACTGACGAATAGCCCCCGATCAAGGCATGAAAGTATTATCCAGAAAACATTGACATCAATGGCGTCCACCTTGTTTCCGGCATGTCCTATGCATCGCCGCGTCAAGTTCAACGTCAGAGTGCAATTTCTCTGACGCTGGCCACCTGGTGACGAAACGCAGTTTGCAGCTGAAACCAGTTACGGTTAACGACAATTAGTTTCTCCGTTCCAGTGTTTGCGAAAGCTGCCGACGTCGTAGCTAATAAACTCGGGTGAGTATCGGGTGGAACGCTACGGCGCGGCCTGGACGGGTACGGGTGGGCAACCTGATGAGACGACGGGTGATGGATGCGCCAACGGTATGGGCGACGGGTACGGGCCGGGTATGGTCTCACAGAATATGCCTCGGTGCAGACCTCTGAGTGGCACTGATCAGTCATCAGTTAACAACGTCCCGCTGGCTATTTACAATGATGTCATTCCTGGGGGTTCCATTCGCCTCAGGAAGAGTAATTATGCTCCGAAACGACCCTTTCGACGGGACCGCGTTGAGTCCAGGGTGTTTCATGATCCCTTCAAAGGCACCCACACTAGCCAATCCCCAGCTTCTACTACCGTTGTACCGGTGCTCCACTGCGTTCGTACGGAGTCCGCCACGGAGTCCGCCGCGCTGATCGCTTACCAGAGGGTACTTCGGATGGTGCGGCACCGTTCCGACCGACGCGGACGCCTAGAAGGCGAACTCTATGCCCGCGTCGCCGAATGGTTCGAGGTCGCTCAAGAGGATGCCGCCAATGACGACTCGCCATCGCCAACCTGCGATGACGCCATCGCGTACCTGTGCGAACGGTTCCCCGCGTACGCGCGCCTGAAACCCGCACCTTTCTCGAAAGCGGTCGCCGACGTCTGGAACACGCTGACAGGCAACACCGGCGGCAAGCGCGCCCTGTCAGATGACGCCCAGGACGACTGCGCCATGCTTGACGTCGTCGACCCTGTCGACTATCGGGACACGAACGCGGTGAACGCGTCGATGCGGTCGGTCTACGGGAAAGCCGCATCAGGCAGGAAACGTGCCAAGGTGGCGTCCCCCGCCGCCGCCGCCTCCTACGTCGTACAGTCGGCGTCATCCTACGCCGACGTCGGCGGCTTGGACGACGTCCTCCAGCAACTTCGGGAGATCGTCGAGCCGGCGTTGTTGCATCCCGAGATCTTTGAGCACCTCGGGATTCGGCCGCCCAGCGGCGTCCTGCTGCACGGACCGCCGGGCACCGGCAAGACCCTGCTGGCCCATGCCATCGCCGGCGAACTCGACGTCCCGTTCCTGTCCGTATCCGGGCCCGAGCTCGTCGCCGGCGTGTCGGGCGAGTCGGAATCCAAGATCCGGGCCTTGTTCGGCGAGGCCGCCCGCCTGGCGCCCTGCGTGGTCTTCATCGACGAAGTCGACTCGATCACGCCGAAGCGCGACCAGGTCGGCAAGGACATGGAGCGGCGCATCGTCGCCCAGTTGCTGACGTCGATGGCGACGCTGTCGGCGTCGTCGACGCGCCCCGTCATCGTTATCGGCGCCACGAACCGGCCGGACGCGCTGGACTCGGCTCTGCGGCGAGCCGGGCGCTTCGATCGCGAGATCGCCATCGGGATCCCCAACGACGCGGCCCGGTTCGGCATCCTGCGCGTCCTGACGGCGCCGATGCGCCTGGCCGACGCTGTGGACCTGCAGGCGCTGGCTCGACGTACGGCCGGGTACGTCGGCGCCGACCTGGCGTCCCTGTGCAAGGAAGCCGCCCTGGTGGCCGTCACGCGCGTCTTTGGCGACCAGGTGCCCCGGGCGGACGCCAGCGACTCGTTGCGGGCGCAGCGGGCGCCGCTGACCGACGAGCAGCTGGCCGGGCTGGCCATCAGCGCGTCCGACTTCGAGTCGGCGCTCGCCGTCGTCCAGCCGTCCGCCAAGCGCGAAGGGTTCGCCACGACGCCCGACGTGACCTGGGACGACATCGGCGCCCTGGATCGCCTGCGCGACGACCTGCGCCTGGCGATCGTCCTGCCGATCACGCGCCCGGCCCTGTTCGCGTCGTTCGCCCTGGACGTGGCCACCGGCGTCCTGCTGTACGGCCCACCCGGGTGCGGCAAGACGCTCGTCGCCAAGGCGGTCGCCAACGACAGCGGCGCCAGCTTCATCTCGATCAAGGGCCCGGAATTGCTGAACAAGTTCGTCGGCGAGTCGGAGCGCGCCGTTCGGCAGGTGTTCGAGCGGGCGCGCGCCAGCGCGCCCTCCGTCATCTTCTTCGACGAGCTGGACGCGCTGTGCCCCCGGCGGGGCACCGGGCGGTCCTCCGGCGAGGGCGTCAGCGAACGCGTCGTGAACACGTTGCTGACCGAGATGGACGGCCTGGACACGCGCCGCAACGTGTTCGTCGTCGCCGCGACGAACCGCCCCGACATGATCGACCCGGCCATGCTTCGCCCCGGGCGGCTCGACAAGATCCTGTACGTGCCGTTGCCGTCCGCGTCGGACCGGGCCGCCATCCTGTCCCGGCACCTGCGACGCGTCCCGCTGGACGCCGACGTCAACGTGGCCGACATCGCCGCCGACGCCAGATGCGACGGGTTCAGCGGCGCCGACCTGGCGTCGCTGGCGCGAGAAGCGTCGCTCTGCGCCCTGAAGGCGTACCTGAGCGTGCACCCGGACGTTGACCGGTTCGACGGCACCGCGGTCGTCGCGCGAGCGCACTTCGACGACGCCCTGGATCGCATCCAGCCGTCCGTCTCCGAGGGCAGCCGCCGCCGCTACGATCGAATGCAACAGGTTCTGCGCCGGTCCCGCGCCGAACTGCACACGACGGACGACGGCAAGCCCGCTGCTGCAGCTGCCGTTGCGGACGACGACCACCAACTGTAAATAGGAGAGAGCGCGCGTGCTGGCCCCGGAACCCATCAATAATAAAGTACAGACGCTCCGTTGTAATGGAACCTGCGTTTGGTCGGGTACGGTCGTACGAGCGCCTGTCGAGGCGCTGCCCGCTCTCGTGTGCTGGTACAAAGTCGGTACCTGCTAGAACTACCTATACACATAGCGCTGCCCGTTAAGCCAGCCGTCGCGGTACCGATCGCCAGTGTGTCATTAGTGTAGACGCAGATAGGCGGCGGCGGCATTGGGTGGGCGGACGCCAACATGACGACGCTGCAGATCCACCAGAAGCAGGCGGAGGAGTTGCTGAAGCACCCGCGCCGCGGGTACTACCAGATGCTGATCGGCAAGGGCGGCGCGTGCTCGAGCCTGGCGAAACCCAAGGTGCGGGTGCCGGCGCCGCCGCCCAAGACGAACCCGCTGCGCGTCCGCGACAACAGGACGCCGACCGAGTTCCGCCGGTTCTACGACCGCGGCGACCTGCCCCTGCAGGTGTCGTTCGACGGCGCCACCCGGAAAGTGCTTTGGAAGGTCAAGGACATCGAGAAGCTGGACTACCACCATTACCTGCCCATCTTCTTCGATGGCCTACGCGAGAAGCAGGAGCCGTACAAGTTCCTGGCGTTGCAGGGCACCAAGGACCTGCTGGCCAAGGGCGGCAGCAAGATCCTGCCCGTCATCCCGCAGCTGATCATCCCGATCAAGACGGCGCTGAACACGCGCGACAAGGAGATCATGTGCAGGATCATTGGCGTGCTGCAGCAGCTGGTGACGTCGGCGGCCATGGTCGGCCAGGCCCTGGTACCGTACTACAGGCAAATCCTGCCCGTGTTCAACATGTTCAAGGACAGGAACCGCGGCAACAGCGACCAGATGGACTACGGGCAGCGGAACCACGACAACGTCAGCGACCTGATCGAGGAGACCCTCGAGCTGTTCGAGGTACACGGCGGCGACGACGCCTTCATCAACATCAAGTACATGATCCCGACCTACGAATCGCACATGCTCAACTGACACGCCACGTCCAGTCGGACGCTATATTATTATTCCTGAATGAACAGCATTCAATTCGGTACACTGGTTCGAATTTCCCATTTACATTTACGGTGGATGGGGACGCCCTGGATCACCATCGACAATCACCAGTTGTTGCGGGACGCGGCCGACACGAAGTGGTACATGACGATCATCATGAAGCAGCCGATGCCAAAGTAGTTGACGAACATCATCATCTGCGCAATGCACCCGTCAGTGGTCCGGCCGCCGTCCACAACCCGACACGCTGGCCGGCGTCGCCCGACCTGGTCCTCGGCGTCCATCGCGCCCGTCGAATCGGTTGACTTCCCCGGAAATGCGCGCTCTGGCTCCGGCGTGCCTCCGCGATTTTGTGACGAACGTTTCCGCCGCTGCAGGGCAGGTGTGCACTGTGCAGTGCAGGCCCGCTGGCTCAATGTACACTGTACACCTACCCGTGTGCCAACACTGCTTCGCCTGACACGCTCGACCGTCATTTCCATCTCTCGCTAGTGGCCACGCGCGCTCGTGGCCAGAGACAGCAATGCTGCAGACCACCGACGACGGTGGTGCCATGCACGACGTTGTCCACACGGAGCGGGTAACGCCTCTGTACGTGTAGGAATGCGCGCGTCGACAAGAACATACTGACGGGGCCGCGCGGCATCGTTGAGCAGGTGCGGCAAGTGCGGAGCTGCACGCGACGCCGTCGACACGACCTGCGCTGGGCGCTCCTCCTCCTCATCATCATCCATGCTTGTCCGACGCATCGCCGGCCGTCTGCGCGGGCCTAGCGTCGACTGCCGCCATGCCTGCAGAAGGAGGAGGTGGCTGTCTGGTGCCAGGCCATCCGCCACGGCTCGATGGGCACCCGCTGAGGATGACGTCCGTAACGACGACGACGACGACGAAGAAGGCAATTTTCTAGAAAAGATGCTGGCCGACCCGAAGATCACGGTGGACGACATGATTGCGAAACTGGAAGCGATGATGGCAAAGGACGGCGTGGTGCCGGTTCGGGACGACGCGTTCGTCGATGCGGAGACGGAGCGTTCGCTGACGGAGCCCAGGCTGCCCACGAAGGAGGAGATCATTCGTCGGGTGTACCGGATCCCAACTGCACGGCGCCTCGAGCCGCGCTCCGCTACCGTCGCCATCATCGGATCCGCCAACGCCGGCAAGAGCACCCTCATGAACCTGCTGATCAACAACAGGGTCTCTGCGGTCTCCCGTAAATCCAACACCACGCGACGCAACGTTGCCGTAAGACGCGCCACGACCGGCTGCCGTTCCGCCTTTGCTGCTCGCTAACGTTTGCTCGAATGCTCGCCCAGGGCGTCTACTCCAAGGGCCTCACCCAGCTCGTGTTTCTGGACACGCCCGGCATCGTCCCGCTGGCCGACTCGGCCAAGTACTTCCGGGAGATGGTTACCAGCGCGTGGGACGCCATCCAGCAGGCGGACGTTACCCTCGTACCTACCTAATCGTCGTCCTGGCCGTCCGGCGACTGCTGCTGATCGTGCTGCCATAGGTGATGATTGATGCGGCGAAGAAGATCAGCAACGTGGAGGAGCATCTGCTGACGGAGCTGAAGAAGAAGAAGGAGGGGGCAGGGCTGCCTTGCGGGTCGCAGCTGTCGCTCGTGCTGAACAAAGTCGACCTGGTGAGGCCGAAGCGCAAGCTGCTGCCGTTGACCGCCCGGCTGAACGAGATGGTCCCGTTCGACAAGACGTTCATGGTGTCGGCCGCCGACAACGACGGCGTTGACGACATCAAACGGTACCTGCTCCAGTCCAGCCAGCCGGGCGACTGGGCGTTCCCTAACGACGCTGTCACCGACATGCCGATCCAGGAACGCATCTGCGAGGTCGTCCGCGAGAAGATGTACGGTCGCATGAACCAGGAGATCCCGTACCAGGCCCTGATCCGCACCGAGAGCCTGTCCCGCACGCCCAAGGGCCTCGTGCGCCTCGAGATCGCGGTCTTCGTCCCGAACGAACGCCACCAGCAGATGATAGTGGGCGCCAAAGGCCTCACAATCCAGTGGATCACCGACCGGGCCAAGCAGGACATCGAGGCGCTGCTCGGCAGCGCCTGCATCGTGAAGATCCGCGTCCGCGTCCGCACCAGCAGACAGATGCAAGCCATGGAGCGCGACGTGGCGCCCGACCGCGTACTCGAATAGGGCAACGTCCTGTGCGGGCACAGGCGCTCCCGTGGGATATACTTAGGCCTATTTTATTCGACGGGCGACGTCCGGGCTATGACACGCGCGCGCGACAGACCGGGCAGGTGTCGTGCGTCTCGAACCAGGGCGTGATGCAGTGCTGGTGATACGAGTGGCCGCAGGGCAGGCTGGTGAGGTGGTCGCCGGCGACGAATTCGGATTGGCAGACGGCGCAGTCGCGGGACACGAGTTGGTCCAGGTCGGCCTCGGTGATCGTCGCCGTCTCCAGGGTCGCGACGTCGATGCCTCGAGGCGGCGGCGCGAACTGCCCAGCGGACAGCTGGGCGACGAACGCCGACATCATCTGGTTGATGTCCAGGGCGGGCGGCAGCATGTGCACGAACGGGAATTCCGTCACGAGCGGCGACAGCTGCACGCTGGTCGTCAGGTGCACGACGCGCGGCGACGCCTGACGCCGCCCGTGTTCGGCGATCTCCACGAAATGCTGGCCGCACACGGGGCATTCGAACTGGTCGTCGACCCGGATCGCGTTTCGGATCTGTACAGCGAAACGCCCGTCAGGACGCGTCGCGCAGGCCGACGCGCGCCGAGCCGAACCTCGACGTTGCACGTGTGGCAGAAGTAGGTGGGTTCGTGGGCGCGATGGTTCATGTCCGCGGCAGGGCGCGGCCACGTACCCGGACGACGAGTCGGCCGCCCCGCGTCACGACTGCGTCGAGGGCCACCCTGGCACGCCTGTGATGTGCGGCAGCGCGCTATACCCGACTGCAAGTGCGGATCCGCTCCGCGATTAGCTTCGACGTCGCCCCGGCGGACTGCACTCTACACGCGGACGGCGACAGCGACATGTCGTTCCCGCGTGGACGACACGCTCGCACCTCCCCGCAGGAAAGCATTCGTCACCGAGGAGGCAATCGGTTCTGTATTGGGCGAATATAGGCGAATGCGGAGTCGTACCGGGCGGGATTCGTGCTGGGTGGATGACGACGACGGGTTACTTCAGCTTCCGCTTGGCGAGCTTCGGGCCACGGCTGCGTTGCTTGCCGCCGAGGAGGCTGGCGGCAAGCAGGCCGATGACAACGCCGGCGAACACGAGCGTGTAGACGACGTGCGGCGACTTGGTGTGCAGGTCCTGTATCGACAGATTAGTGCTGCTGCGGGACGTGCGCACCGGGTGGCCATACTTTAACTTCCGTGGACAATGCAAACAGCTGCGCCTTCAGGCGCGCCACGTCGAAATGGCTCGCATCAATGAGCGACTTCTTGGGCGCCGACTGCTGCTTGACCTTGGACTCTCCGCCGGACGCCTTGTCGCCGGCGGCGTGGTTCTTGGCGGCGTCAGCGACGCACATCATCGACACGAGCAGGATGGCGCCGATGAACAGCACGGCCGCGCGCGTCGTCGCCATTGGTGCCATGGACACGCCGAGGGACAAATAAGAATGGGGCGGACGACGACCCCAACGCGCGCCAACTCCGAACTCCGTCGCGCACCCGCGCCCATTCCGCCCAGTAGTACACGGTGGCGGCGACGCAGCGCCACAGGCCACGCCAGTAGGGGTACCACCCGGCTCCCGGGTGGGACATCGGTTCGTGACTCCCGGCACCCCCAGCGGGCTGACGTCCGCATCGATGGACGCTTTCCGAGGATCCACGCATCCGTACCTACGTTTGTAGAGTCTTGCGTGCTCGAACGAGTTGGTATGGGTTGGATCGAGCGACGACCTGAGGCCGGCGCCGTGTCTGGGCCTGGGCACGCCGCTCTGCGAACGGTAAATGGGCGGTGCCGCGCGCCCTTTGTGCGATGGTGCGACGGCAGCGCCTGAAAAGTGCGCGAGTCGCGCGACAGGGTCGGGCCCGACCGACCGCGTTCGTGCCATGACGACGACTGTGCAGCGTTCTACGCGATCGTGGCCTGCATCGCAACGCGAGTCGACGTCCGCGCCGGCGTGTACGCGCGACGACGCTGTTCTCGTTCTGTTCGGGTCGCAGACCGGCGTTGCGCTGCGTTAGTGGCCCGCATCAGTCGCGTGGACGCGCCGCTCATGTGTCTGACTGGTGGACGGCATTCCCCACAGGCATCGCACGTCAGCTCTGTGAGCGCCTGAAGGCGGCCGGTGTCTCGTCCAATTGCTGCTGCCTGAACCAGTACAAATTCTTTCTGTCGCGTCGTCCTCGCGTCGTCGTCATCGTGTCCAGCACGTTCCTGGTTGGCGCCGCGCCGCTCAACGCCGCCAAGTTCAACGAGTTCCTCGACGACCCGACGCCGGACGACGTGTCGTGGATGTCGTTCGCCGTGCTCGGCATTGGCAATTCGCAGTGGCCGTCGTTCTGTGCGTTCACCCGCAAGATCGACGCGCGCCTGCAGGAGCTCGGCGCGCGTCGCCTCGTCGAACGCCTCGACGGCGATTCCGCGGACGAACCCAAACGCGACGCCGACATCGACGACTGGATCGACCAGCTGGTCCGCATCGTTGTACCGCGGGTCACGACGAGCGACATCGAGGAAGCTGTCAGTATCGTTTCCGTTTGCTCACGTTGGGGTTGCACACACACGATCCATTCGCCGCACAATGCCCTCCCGTGTTTCGCATGCGGTTTACGTTGTCGTTCGTGCAGAAGTGTCCAATGGTGTGTGCGCAGGGCGCGTCCCGTCGTCGTGAACCGTGCACCGCTACGAGTGCCGAGTGCTGCGCGGTGCAATGTGCGTTCGTGCCCGGCGCGTTTCCGGCAACGCCTCCGGAGCCGGCCGACGTTGACGCGTTTCAGGCCGACCTGGTGTACCGGTTCGACGCCGCCCGGCGCATCCATGGTGCCGATGTGGTCAAGGCGACGCTGCGGGCCGCCGAGTACCTGTCCAAGAAGCCGCGGCGACGCGTCCTGCACCTGGAATTCGACCTGCCGCCCGATGTCGCGTACGACCCCGGCGATTGCCTCGCTGTTCCTTGCGCGAACTCGCCCGCCGCGGTGGACGCCATGCTCCGCGTGACCGGCCTGTCGGGGGACGAGGTCGTCCAGGTTTGGCATTGACCCCTGCCCGATGTCGTTGTCGTCGTCGTAATGAGGGGCGGTCGTTGTCGCAGGTCGAGTTTCTCGAGGAGCCGTCCTCCACCCTTCGATGGGCGCTGACGTACGCGCTGGACCTATCGGCCTGCCCGACCAGGGACCTGGTGGACCGCCTCGCACGGCTCGCGACGGACCCGGCCGATGCCGAACGCCTGCGAGGCCTATCGCTGCCCGACCTGCAGCACTCGTACACGAACGTGGTGCACCTCCTGGACCGGTACGCGTCCGTGCGCCCGTCCGCCTCCGGCCTGGTGTCGGCGCTGTCGCCCCTGAGCACCCGATGCTACTCGATCGCGTCGTCGCCTCGGTCGCACCCGTCGACGGCACACATCGTCGTGGCCGTCTCCGAGGACGCCTGCACGGGTGGGCCGATGTGCACGCCGTTCCAGGGGTTGTGCACACAGTGGCTGGAGCTGTGCTCGGAGCGGTTCCATGCCCATCTGGGCCAGGAGGTTGCCATCCCCGTGCTCGTCTGTCGCTCTCAGCAACTGCGCCTGCCGGCCGAACGGTACATTGCCCATCGATAGGCCTATGCGTGTCGTGCCTGTGACATCGTGGGCGGCGGCCCTTCCTCAGGCTGCCCAACCTGGTCATGATCGGGTGCGGTGTCGGCGTCGCCCCGTTCCGGTCGTTCCTGCAACACATCCCGCATGGTACGGGCGAACGTCCGCGTTTGCCGCCTGCGTCTGATGCGGCCTGCTGCTGCTGCTGCTGGTGCTGCAGGATCGACCAGCGTGTTCGTGTTTATGGGGTTCCGCGACGACGACGACGAGTACCTGTACCGTCGGGAATGGGCCCGGTTTCACGGGACCGGTGCCATCACGCGGCTCGAAGTCGCCTTTTCGCGACACGATCATGGCGAGTACCCGTATCGTTATGTGCAGGACGCCCTGCGCGATCACGCTGTGGAGCTGCGAGGTCTGCTGCGGTCCAGTGCCAAATTCTACGTCTGTGGCAGTATCGCTGTACGCCCCCCGCTGCATCGGGATCCGACCTCCGTTTGCCAGGCCGCTGATGTGTCGTCCGCAGATGGCCAACGCCGTATTCGAGTGTCTGACGAACGACGTACTGTGTGGCGATGACCTGTCGCCCAGTACGGCGTTGCAGGTCATGCAGGACAAGATCCGCGATGGCGACTACATGTTCGAGGCCTGGAACTAGGTACCAGGTACACCAGCGCCATGTGCGACACGCGCAACGTCGCCCCTGTGTACGTCGACGTACGTCTCTAAGTATTTATATTGATAAAAGTATTTGTGAAGCGCCCAGCGTATGGCGATTGTAGCGGAAACGTGCCACGTGCTCGTTGCGCCCATCTCGGCCGGGAGGGATCAATCGGTAGCATGCCTTTGCGAACACCAAGTTGTACGCGAGGTACGCCTATCCTGTGGTTGGTCTGACCAGCTGGACTCGTCTTGCCGAGATCTTCGCCGAATTCCCTTCGACAATAAGGCGGCGTTGGATCAAGAAGTTCGGGGAAACCGGATCCGTTGCTCGTTCCGCCAATGCGATTTCGTTTACACGACGTGGCTATACCCCTGGCCAACGTGGGTAGGTTCGTTATTGTTTAGGGAAACCCCCCTGCCGTACGTATATCGCAGGAGTCTCAGACGTCGTTCAACGTCCGCTGGAACGCGGCTAGGTACCAGCGCAAGCATTGCGGATCGTTCGACGGGCGACGCTTGGCCAGAAAGCAGCAGGCTCGCTTCAACAAATCATGAGATGTATTCCAGCACATGTCACCTTTTCACGACACTCTCGTGGGTCTCAGCATTCGACATGCACCCCGTCCCTTCACAACGAACGGTTCGGCTCCGACGACGTCGCCTGCATCACAGCAGGCGAACGACATATTGGGTTCCCTGCGTGCGCCCGGCAAACATAACCAGTAAGCGACGCAACAAGATGGACCATAGCCCACAATCGGTTCAGTTCAGGCAACCCGGTGAATGCGTCACCTTGAACAGTGCGAATCTGATGATGTCCCAGATATCTGTGAAAAGGATTCAGCTTCCCGTCTACTGTGCGTAGACTACAAACGTGGACGACATTCCAGCGAAGGCGCTAGCTTCAATCCCCTGGGACCGATTGTGCTCCAAGCGCCTGTTGGAGCTCAATTCATCGCCTTGAAACGAAACGCCTCTCAGAAACGCATACAATTCAACCGGCGACAACAGGAGTTTTGAAAATGCCTCCCAGCCTGCATCTGATTGTGTCCCATATGTCTATGCAGACTGGTGACGCTGAGCACTGCATTATAGCTGAGTGGTCGCGCACTGTGCACCGTCACTCTGCTCGGGTGACTGGCATCGCGGCCGGCCCGGGTCGACTCTCCTGTCGCACTAGGCGCCGCCTAGCGTTGTTTCTCCACAAATACAACCACAGACGAAAGCCTTAAACGTAAGGTAGCGATAACGAATGCAACCGTGTCTGTATTGATGCAAGCTTTGGGCCTACGCCTCGAGATATAGATCTTCAGAACGAATGGGGCAACGGGAACCTATTATGAAAATGGAGCGAGTAGCTGCTGCAGTAATTCCTGTTGCTGTTCACGGTCCCCGCGCGTCTTGTCCCAATCTTCGAAATTCACGTCGACAATTCTCCAGCCGTATCGTTCAAGTAAGTAGCGCTTCAACCGGGAAGCCCCATTCATCGACCTGACACGATTGGAGAGGTAATCTCGGAGGAAGTGCGTTGGGCCATTCACTTCGACAGCAATGCGCTCCTGAGGCAACGCTGCGTCAATAGAGTAACCAGTACCAGGGCAAATGTCTCCGGAAACAACATATCCTGGTTGGTACATTCGCGAAAGAGCATCGACGACTTCATGCTCCATCCGCGATGCATGTTGCATAGTGCGGGACATCGCATCCCTGAAACTGCTCACCATCACGTCCGTCTTCACGTGGCATACGCGATCGACAATAGATTCAAAACGGCTCTCCCCAACGAAGAGTCGCCATAAATGCAGCTGAACAAGGTGCTGATCGGAAAAGGAACCATCTGAATAGAAGAAGCACGTGCGGCCGACCATGGCTTCAACGATCCTGTCATCGGGGTAGTACCGAACAGCAGAGAATGCCCACATCGTATTGGCGACGTCCTGCGGGTGGAACTTAGATATGGTTTCCACACCACGGTTGGCGAGGGCATTGAATAGGGCGAGGTTCTCGACCGACACTGTCGCGAATGCCCATGCCGTACTGGCGACACCCTGCGGCTTGAATCCTGATATGATCTCCAGAGCACGACGGCCGAGGGCATTGAACAGGGCGCGGTTCTGGATCGACAATGTCGCGAATGCCCATGCCGTATTGGCGATACCCTGTGGGTTGAAATCGGCCATGATCTCCAGAGCACGATTGCCGAGGGCATTGAACAGGGCGCGGTTCTGGATCGACGATGTCGCGAATGCCCATGCCGTATTGGCGACCTGCTGTGGGTTGAATTCGGCCATCATCGCCAAAACTCGATTGCCGAGGGCATTGAACAGGGGGCGGTTCTCGATCGACAATGTCGCGAATGCCCATGCCGTATTGGCGACATTCTGTGCGTTGAAATCGGCGATAATCGCCAGAGCGCGATTGCCGAGGGCTTTGAACAGGGCGCGGTCCTTGATTGACAATGCCGCGAATGCCCATGCCGTATTGGCGACATTCTGTGGGTTGGATCCTGATGGGTTGGATCCTGATATGATCTCCAGAGCACGACTGCTGAGGGCATTGAACAGGGCGCGGTTCTGGATCGACAATGTCGCGAATGCCCATGCCGTATTGGCGACCTCCTGCGGCTTGAATCCTGATATGATCTCCAGAGCACGACTGCCGAGGGCATTGAACAGGGGGCGGTTCTGGATCGACAATGTCGCGAATGCCCATGCCGTATTGGCGACCTCCTGTGGGTTGAAATCGGCGATAATCGCCAGAGCGCGATTGCCGAGGGCTTTGAACAGGGCGCGGTCCTTGATTGACAATGCCGCGAATGCCCATGCCGTATTGGCGACATTCTGTGGGTTGGATCCTGATATGATCTCCAGAGCACGACTGCTGAGGGCATTGAACAGGGCGCGGTTCTGGATCGACAATGTCGCGAATGCCCATGCCGTATTGGCGACCTCCTGCGGCTTGAATCCTGATATGATCTCCAGAGCACGTCTGCCGAGGGCATTGAACAGGGGGCGGTTCTGGATCGACAATGTCGCGAATGCCCATGCCGTATTGGCGACCTCCTGTGGGTTGAAATCGGCGATAATCGCCAGAGCGCGATTGCCGAGGGCTTTGAACAGGGCGCGGTCCTTGATTGACAATGCCGCGAATGCCCATGCCGTATTGGCGACACCCTGTGGGTTGAATCCTGATATGATCTCCAGAGCACGTCTGCCGAGGGCATTGAACAGGGCGCGGTTCTGGATCGACAATTTCGCGAACGCCCATGCCGTATTGGCGACACACTGTGGGTAGAATCCGGGCATCATCTCCAGAGCACGATTGCCGAGGGCATTGAACAGGACGCGCTTCTTGATGCGACGCTTGGCAAGCGAATGCAACAGCATTGTCATTTCTCTGGAATTGTAGCGGTTAACGCGTTCTTGATGACGTTGCAGAGCATCAGCAATGGCGCTGAGCACCCCTGTATGCCCATTAAATTCTTCCTCAGCCACGGCTATCAGGAGCAACGCGAATGGGAGCGACCAACCATCATGTGCATTGTACTTCGCAAGCTTATTCGCCAGGTGCGGCAGTACATTAAAATCCTGGTCATGAAGGCGGTCCTGAATCAGATAGCTTCTCGCACGGTCAACGTCGCTTGGACTCGGACGCCACCCGTCCCGAAGACTGCCGTCTAGAACATGTAGCGGAGTCGGGTTCACCACCTGTGCAATCTACGTCAGTTCCATGCGGTGCCACAACGGATTGGTTGCAAGTGACGTTGGATGTTCTGGAGTGGCGGGGCGCGCGGCGATGGACGGGCATCGCGGTGATGGTTGCCGCCATGACAAGGACTGGCAGGACAAGAGCGAACGACGTCATGGTCGGCGGCGACCTCCGTCGCTGGCAGACGCTGGAGTGTATGGACGGACAGGAGCCACGACGATGGTTGCCTACGCCCACAGCAGACGCCTTGACATCGGTTTTGGGCAAACCCAACGACACCCCAGAGGTCTCCGGCAAGTCAGCACGCGTTGCGATGACAGCGCATGTGGATGAAACAGAGGCAACCTTCATGATACGAACGAAATTTGCAATTGGCAACACCAGGCACCACCGCTAGTCGCGAGACCGGGAAGTCGCGCGGAGCGGGCCCTCGGACACTGCGCGCCTGTTCGCCCCACACGCGAATGTCCGTTGACGCAAGTACCGAAATTAGACCGAGTGTTCGTCGTGAGTACGGCCCTACCTCGGTGGATGGTGGCCTCAGTGAACGCCGGGCGACGGTGGCGGGCGGTAGGAGCAGAGCAGATGCGGCAGTTCGTCGGCGACAGATCTCGATCTCGCGCCGTTGCAAGCACCGGCATGTCATTGCAGGGCACCGTGGTGCCCCTACTCCCACACAGACCCGAAGCGACAGAGGACATTTGCACAGCTTCATTGCGACCCGTTACGGAAGACTTGCACCTTTTCCGTGCCAGTGTACAACAAGGTACGCGGAGTGACAGCATGCTCGCGGCCTCATGCCAGGACCCCTGGGTCGCAATAAAGATGCTGTCGTGGGCCTGCTTTGGCCAGGAATTGCACGCCCTGCCTGACCGTCAGCTGCTTCAGTTGGCGGTCATGATCCGGGTATGCCTCGGACCGGCCTGTGTCACGGCCCTTCAATATCTGGACGCGAGGCGATGCGGTCGCCCTGCATCCACATCGTCAGATGGGATCCGTCCGAAACGGTGCCCTGACCCGCGCATCTGGGTATCGCGACTTTCCTTCTGCGGGGTATCGTTCCGCGCGCTGACAGATTGAGCTAATTAACATGCCCGCGTGGCCACGATCCACATCGGCATCACCAGGATACGACGGTGTGATCTCCCGGTTGGTATACGCTCCAACGTTACCGGCAACGCGACCGCCGGCTCCAAGCTGATGCAAGCGCTTGGATGCTGACGCGGCGACCTGTGCGTGATCGACGCGTGACCGTCGATAGCCTCCTGAGCCTATTCGAACGCCGACAAAGCCGTGTGGGCAACCAAGCGCGAGAAGCCGCCGCTGAGCGCTGCGCAGCTGTCCATCGGAGGGTCGAACGCCAGACGCATTCTCGTCGGATATTGCTGTGGGGGACGCGGTCGACCTTGCCATGGTGGGCGGCTAGGGCAACCGTTGCTGCTGCCTACGAGTATGTGGCACACGCGCATCCGGGCACAGACGTTCGCATGGCGAACGCCGTCTGGGTCTGCAGGTCGTCCAGGCTGGCGCTCCCCTCGGAACCGAACGCGACATCTGCACACGATGCCGTTCAGGGTATGCCATTTCGCGGCGGGCCACCGGCTAACGAACGTGGTGGGGTCGAAGTCCAGGCTGCACCTGGCGAGCACTTTGCCTTGATGTTTGACAAGCGCCGACATGGACGATGTCTCGGGCCAGGTGACTTGCTGGCCGCCGTCGACGCGCCTGGACCCGGACGTCGCTGTCCCGGTTCGACGCGTCGCGCTGCATCTGATCGGAGGCCGCGGCGAGCGACAGCTTCCCGCTGTACGTGGTCCTCCTGGTCGTGTGTACCAAGAACATGGAAGGTTCCTGCGGCGCGGGGTCCGGTCCGGGTCCGAGCCGACCCCACAGGGCGGGCCCCATTTCTTCATGCCGTTCCGGTGAATGCTGGCGCAGTTGCCCGCGCGAGCCGCTTGCCGCCGCATTGGACGCAGGTCCTCCGCCCGACGAGCATTCCTAACGCTGCCCGACATGTACAGATCCGTGATCTCGTCCGACCTGGCGGGCGTCGACGTCGACCGCGTCGCCAAGGCCGCCATCCCGTTGCAGGACCTGCGCCGCGACGACTTTGCCCTGGTGCGCCAGGCGATCGGCCAGGCGCGCGTCGTCCTCATGGGCGAGGAGACGCACGGCACCGAGGAGTTCTACAAGTTGCGCTCCGACCTGACCAAGGCCCTCATCGAGCGGGAAGGGTTCACGGCGGTCCTCTGCGAAGGTACCTTCCTCGTTGCACCACACGCCGCCCTTGTTCTGACCATCGCGCGCAGCCGATTTCCCCGCGTTCTACGAGCTGAACCGGTTCGTGGGCGGCGCCCCGCCGTTCCGCGACCTGCATAAGCAGATGTCGGAGAAGGAGGGGCCCACGATCGAACAGGCGATGGAGAAGCTGAAGGCGCGGTTCCCCGTGTGGATGTGGCGCAACCACGTCCTGAAGGGCCTGGCCGAATGGATGCGCCAGCACAACGCCGAGCGCCCCGCCGGGTCCCGCCCCGTCATGCTCCTGGGCCTGGACATCTACAGCATGTTCGACTCGGCGCACGAAGTCATCGCCTACCTGGACCAGGTCGACACCGACCTGGGCAACATGGCCCGCAGGCAGTACGGCGCCCTGGGGACGTTCCGCCCCGAGGCGGCCGACTACTGCCGCGCCATCTACACCGGCAAGATCGCCAGCCAGGCGCCGCAGGTCGCGCGCATGCTCGCCACCCTGTACGAGAACCGCATGAAGTGCCTGGACGTGCCCGGTGACGGCGACGAATACTTCGCCGCCCTGCAGGTGAGCAACGATGTGCGGCACGCGCCGATGTGTACCACCAACGTGCTGACTCTACGTAGAACGCGCGGGTCGTCGGCGAGGCCGAGGAGTACTACCGGAACAGCTACATGGGCGGGAACGTGACGTGGAACATTCGCGACAGCGCCATGGTGAAGATGATTGCGGAGACGCTGGCGTTCCAGGAGGACAAGGGCGAAGGTCGGCCGGCGCGCGTCCTCGTCTGGGCGCACAACAGCCACGTGGGCGACGCCATGGCCACCGAGCACCACGAGCAGCGCCAGCACAACATCGGGCGCCTGGTCCGCCAGCAGTTCGGGTACGACGATTCGTTCATCATCGGCTTCTCGACGTACACGGGGACGGTGCGCGCCGCCCGCCAGTGGAACGGCAAGGACTTCGTCATGGACCTGAACGAGTCGCTGCCGTTGAGCGCCGGCGCCCTGCTGCACCGGGCCGCACAGCGCGCCAAGACGAACGACTTCGCGGTCCTGACGAGGACGAACGATCGGGAGCACCCGCTGTCCGACGAGCAGCAGGCGGCCCGCGACGCGCTCTGCGCCGAGCGCCTGGAGCGGTTCGTCGGCGTGCAGTACATCAAGCGGACGGAGCGCCAGTCGCACTACGCGTACTGCCGCATGGGCGAACAGTTCGACCTGATCATCCATGTCGACACGACGTCGGCCGTGAAGCCCTGGTTCCCCAAGCCGACGACGACGTCGTCGCCACGGCCCGGCACCATCGACTACAGCCGGTTCGAGAATTTCGAGGAGAGCGCGGGTAGCGACGATGAGGTGCCGTCGTCGGGCGCGTACCCGTGACGCACCCGACTATGGCGACGTACGGAAGGTTGACACACACACACTGACGCGCCGACGTCCTGTACAATCGCCCCGGTCCCACAACGGTGCGGTTCTCTCGTTTTCAGCTGGAAATAAATACATCCCGACACGCCAACAGGCCAACACGAAACCGCTGTGTGGCTCAGCTGACCGTGCCCACGAAACAAGTTCGCAAACTTTCGCCCGTCGATGGACGTCTGGTATACGCACCCCTGGATAGCACTCTGGGACAGTCCAGGAACGTGCGCTTCGATTAGGTATCTCAGGGTCGCCCCCGCTGCTGCGGACCCACCAGCCAATACGCCCTTAGGATGAACTTCCCTACTTCTATCCCGCCGTACACTCCAAGCCCCCGTACGAGCAGGCGGATGCTCATGGATCGTAGCAACATTTTATAAATCGATACCTCAATAGCGGCAGTGCTTGTACTCGTACCGTGTTGCCTAGCGGAAAACGCACGAACCACGAGCCCACGGCTGATGGCGCAACAAAGTTTGTAGCGGGTGCTGAAGCAGAAAAGAAGTACTCGGAAGATTTAATAACGGGATGCCACGACGGACTGCCTACCTAAACCTGACGTCTCCATCAACGAACGGTCGGCGTTGGAACCGCGCAGTTTCCCAAGCGTCCATTCTGCGTGAGGTCACGGACCCTCGATCGGCGATGGCGGTCGTGTCTGTTCCTGAGGCAGGTGTCCTGGGTGTCATTGGGTTTGACGTCGTCCAACGCCGATGCCGATGCGTCTGCTGCGGTAACCATCGCCGCCACCCAACACCCCCGTCGCCAGGCAGCGATGGAAATCGCACGCCCATCATGGCTTCGTTCGCCCTTCTCCTTGTTGTCGTCGTCAGCGGCGTAAATGCGGCTGGAGAATGATCATAACTGTCATGCTCAACGTACAGACCCGAGCGCCTGCCCGGCATACTTCCCGTTGAGGTACCACAAGGTGTTCGCGTTCCCATGCGTCCAGCATGACACCACATAGGCCACGCTCGTGCCGATCGTCGCGAGACGTATCGCGTCCCACGGGATCTGACGAAGGATGTAGATTGTGCCGATTGGTCACGCGTCGCCGTTGCCTATTCTAGACGAGTGACTTCAGATGGGGCTTCCGAGGCCGTTGCTGCTGCTGCACAAGAACGCGTTGGTCGTGAACGCTACAGTGTCGGGCGCAACGCGGTCAGACATGCGGCCATGCCTTTGCAGGCGCTCGACAGACGACGAATCAAGAACCGCGCTCTCTTCAATGCCCTCGGCGACCGTGCTCCGGCGAACCATGTCAGAATTCAACTCGCAGGACGTCGGCATCGATCGCCAAGGGCATTGAACAGGGCGCGGTTCTATATCCGAAACGTTGCATACGCCCAAGCCGTCTTGGCGACACTTTTCGGTCGCTATAAATCTATGCAGTCCCATTGTGTACACTAGAATGACCGGGGAGGGCCGGCTACAGGCACTCGTAGAGCGCCGTTCAAGTATCGAGCCTGCCGATCACAAGTGGTTCTGCTTGGAACGACACGGAAAGCCTCGTCGCCGCGGGCTGTGATGGGCGCCGCGATCGGACCTGGCCCAGACGCCGCGCTGTTTACTGAGAGGACAACAACGACGCACGTGTCAGCAAAGAGGATGTGACTGCGAACGTCGCGGTCATCGGCTACGCGCGCAGGGCATTCCTGGTCGCCGACGGCTGCTCCTGCTCCTAATCGTATGGTCGGCAGGTTCGCTGCGAAGAACGACCGTCTAGGTCGGATGCTGGTGACGCGTAACTTCACCATTGCCAGACGGGCCGTCTGACATCGCCAATGTCCTGCAACGGACCTGGCTGCCAGCCACGCCAGCACGTCGCGCGCCCAGCCGCGGGGATTGCCGAGAACGCGCCGGCGCACCGCAGCGAGGTTGACGAGTGCCGATCGATGTGGGTGCGACGGCTGCGCCCGTTCGTGCGATTCGATCGTGCGGTCGTCTGTGCTGGTCGCGCGCCGACGCCGATGGTGCAGCGCCGGCCAGCGTCGTCGGCCGAGCCGCTGAGCGCGTTGCCCGCGGGCGTCGGCGCCGATGACGCCGCCCTGTACGACGCCCTGGCTGGCTACGACCCGCAGTCGAATCGCGAGGAACAGGACTGGGTCCAGGCCATACGCCAGGCGGACCTGGTCGTGGCCGACTCGGTCGCACGGTTGAAGGACGCCCGACCAGACGCGATGGTCGTGTACCGGTACCCGTTACAGCCTGGTGACATCCCGCCCAGTCGGCGTCGTCGTCGCCTGCCTGCGTCCCTGACCGGTGTGCGTTGCACAGGTGACAACGACGACAGGCCTGCTGATGCGGCGTTCGCGAAGACGTGCCCGGCCTACCTCGACTGCATTCGGCTGCCCGTTCCCGTGCCAGGCATTGCACCCGTGCTGTGCCCGAACGTCCTGTTCGCCAGCGAGGACCACTACCGCTTGAACGCCGAAATGCTGTCGTGCCCGAACCCGCGCGTCCTGCTCCACGGCAACGCCGGCGTCGGCCGATCCATTAACCTGTGCGCGCTGCTGGTCTGCCTGATCGCCCGGGACAGGCTCCTGGGCACCTGGGCGGACTCGTCCGGCACCGGCGCGTCCCTTACCCGACCGCAATGGCCGTCGTCGTTCGACACGGTCGCCCGTATTGTCGACCTGCCGCAAATCGGCGTGCACGTCAACCTGTACTCCCTGGCGACGGGCGCCGTGATCAAGTTCCACGCGCGCGACCCCAACAGCCTGCCGATGAGCGTGCTGGACCGGCCCGGTGTCCTCGTCCTGTTCGAACAGTACGCGTACCTGGCAAGGAACGCGCCCGTCTTTAGCAGGGCGCGCTCCATCACGAAGGTGCCGGTACAGTCGGCGCGATTGGAATTCTGTCGACGAGCGCGGCCGACGACGTTCTACATGCCGTGCCCACCGGCGCCACAGTTGCACGCCATGGCGCACGTCGTTCGCGAGTGCTCATCCGGGGGCATGTCGGTCCTGCTCGACCCGAAGTGCATCGACGCTCGCATCGACGCGTTCGGTAACATACCTCGGTACGTCCTGACGACCTGTGCGGGGGACGACGATGACAACCACGCCCGTCGAGTCAGTGCGTTCAGCCGCATGACTGGACGGGATCTGGAAACGGCACTGGCGATCTCGGACGACGACCGGGCGCCTCCCGAGGTGTCCGACCATGTGCGAACGTACGTTGTAGCTCGGTCGGGAAGCCGCCCATTCCAGGTTGCCACGACCAAGCTGGCGAATCGTCACGTCCGCGCCCAGATTGACGAACGCCTCGCGTTCATCGACGATATCCAACGGCACTTGCCTGACAATGATGACGGGTTCCGTGCAATGTATGAGCAGCAGCAACGATAGATCCATCGGTGCTGCTGTTGGTTAATACTTTATATACAATAGGGAAACTTAAACGGGAAATGAACCCATGCCGGCAGCCCGATCCGCTTCGTCCTGGGTGTACTGTGGCTGTGCGACGGTCTTCAATCGCTTCTTATGGTCCTTGGCCCTGCAATGCTCTCGGAGGACGGCTTCCGAAACAAAGTATCGCGCGCAGGGCAGGCAGGCGATCTGGCCCATTGCCGGGAGGTCCGGGTCCAGCACGGTTGTCAGTTTGCCAACAGAGTGCAGCTTGATTTCGTCTTGAATCTGGTCCACATCTTTGGCACGATGCCGCGTGCGCTTCGCCTTTTTGTAGGCCTTGTTCTTGGCGGGATTGCCCTTTCGAGCCTGGGGCCTCCCCATTGAGCCTATACAAAGCAATCATTTCAGTCCATCTGTTGTGCAGCACGTTACAGTTTAAACAGAACGAAGAAACGGAGTGCATGCACAGCCTCTCTAACACAGGTATGCTCCATGGGTACAGGCCAATGGGCGACCAGAGGCCGGAAGCGCCGCTGACTCGAGGCCCTCAGTGTAAAATACTGTTGATGTTTGCACGAATGGAGAAGACCTCCATAGAGCCCGTCCAAATACTCAACTAGATCATTGCCGAACGCTGCAGATGCAGCAGCCGACACTGGCGAGCATTCGACAGGGCATGTGCAACCTGATACGAAACATACCACCAAGACTGACCTGCGGCAACGGCTGCTTGCACAATGGTCTGGGATGCCGCCCACGGATTGGCGTCACGGACTCCGCCGCGCACTGCGCCGCCACAGGGTGCGAGTCTGCCCGGCGAGGAACGTTTTGCACTTGTGCTGCGCTGGGACTAAACGCCGAGCTTGTGCAATCTCCTGTGCATGGTCGACTGTCAGGGCAAAACCGATTCAGAATAGCGACCGCGTACAGTATATCGGGTGGTGGAATTCATCATGAGTAGAAGAGCACACTCAATCCACATGAACGGTGGTCTGATTGTTGAAGAATAGCCAATCGTAAAGGGCGGCCCGGGACAACTATGGGGCAATCGGAGAGTGCATACGAGTCTGTTGCCAGACTGTCAGAACGTCTGAAACTGCAAAGCAACAGGACGCGGGAAGACCTTTATGCACCATCCGAGTAGGACCTACGGGGGCACCGCCTTGCTGGCCGGACTCGATCGACGCGGGTGGTCGCTGGACCGCACAGCAAAGGTACCGAATCAGGTGGAGGACACCCTGCCCAGGCGACATTGAGGTGGCACATCCCCAACGCACGGGTGATGAGAACCAGACCTCAACCCTTGACACAGTCCTGCGCAATCGCCACGCAAGCAACCTTAAGCAGGGTAAGCGTCTTGGTCTGTCGCTCAAAGAGAAAGCGGACCTGCTACTGCAGGTGAAGGATGGTTAGCAAATGGTTAATTATCCTGCTCTCCGGGGACGTCGAATCGCAAACGTTGGAAGGTGGCGTTCTTCTTCGGTCGAGAAACGGTCCCGTTCCCCATGGCGACTCTGATCGCATCTCTAGCAGGATGAACCCGGCTCCAAGTACCTCGCGTTTCCCGTTGCAATTCTTTACTCAGGCGCCACTATACCAGCTGGTATAGCAGCGCTTCTGGCCAGAAGCGCTGGAAAACAACGGTGGCGGCGACGTGCTCGTCGACCTGTATGACACGTTCTGGGGATGGTTGCGAGCAACGGGCTGGAAGCGTGAAGGGACATCAAGCGACGATGGGTAATGCTCGCATGCACTCTACGTACTGGACACAGAATTGCGGGTTGTATGAATGATCAACCAGCAATTCTGTGTCCAGTACGTAGAGTGCATTCGAACATTACTCATTGTCGCTCATCGTCGCTCGCTTGATGTCCCTTCACGCTTCCAGCCCGTTGCTGATCGCAACCATCCCCAGACCGTGTTATACAGATCGACGAACACGTCGCCGCCACCGTTGTTCTCCAGCGCTTCAGGAAATTGCAACGGGAAACGCGAGGTACTTGGAGCCGAGCTCATCCTGCTAGAGATGCGATCCCATTCGCCATGGGGAACGGGACCGTTTCTCGACCGAAGAAGAACGCAACGTTCCAACGTTTGCGATTCGACGTCCCCGGAGAGCCGGATAATTAACCATTTGCTAACCATCCTTCACCTGCAGTAGCAGGTCCGCTTTCTCTTTGAGCGACAGACCAAGACCCTTGGCCTGCTCGCTTGCTCAGGGCTGAGGTCTGGTTAATGTGCCATCCCAATATATCCCGACTAGGCAGGACACCAGTTGCCCAAACCGTTCATCTCGGAGCACCTCCCCGGCAACTAGAACGCCGTTGGTCCTCCACGACGCCGACCCGCTCCGCTCCAGCGGTGATCCTTATGCTCAAATCGCCAGGTTACGATATGCAGGAACAGCAGATCAGTCCCATACCGCCGCCAAGGAGACAGTCCCTCCAGTGGACCGCGAGGTCCTGCAGCTGCCCGTTCAACGACGATTTGAAAACCCCAACGGTGCGGGCTCGGGCGACCGACTCCACCGACAAATAGAGCCGACCGCCTATGAAAATCATCGGAGACCTCGCAAGACGAGTGCACGTGTCACAGATCGGTACGTCCTCCAGAATCCACCTACGAAACTCGTCCCGTGAGACGGGATCCGCTACTAGAACCGTCGTACCCGTCGGCATCTCCCTGCGGTCGTGGAGACGCGATGCCGGGACATCCATATTGTGTCGGTCGTGCAACGGCGCCCGAGTGGCCGCCTGACGGACATCCATCTGGGCGGACCGGTCCATCGTTCTGCTGCATACAATATGTAGTGCAGGCGACAAGGTGACGCTCGTCGAATCATCCAATGCGTCTCCGCTGAAATTCCCTGTAGGCTACGCCCTGCTGCATGCTGTAATTAACGACTAGAGATTCCGTCATCGTGGCCGCCGATTTTTATACATCAACCGGCTAGTCATCGACCTGTGCCTGCTGGAGAAGACAGGTGGCAATGATCCTCGAAGTGTTGTTTCTGCACCGTAATTCCGCACGCCCAACAGGCATCACTTCACGAGGATCACCGCCAGCTACCTTCCCTGAGTGCAATTTGGACGTTCCTGCAGACGTTCCTACCTGTCCATGATTCCTAAAGACGCATCCCACACCTGCTGCTCTGAGCTGCAACTTTAGTCATAACTACAAGGCTATACCCGTCGGCCCGCTGGAACTCACAACCGTGACGATGGGACCTTTGGATCCGTCGATTTCGCCGCGCGGACGAATGCTTCGGTGTGCGGGGCCGTGGCCCTGTGCACAGGCAAGCGAGTCAAGCTTGCGGCCACCCGCCAGCACTACGACCAGCGACGCTGCGTACCTGGCCAGGTCAGACACCGCGAAAACACCGCTCCTGTACCGGGCGCCAACAACGGCGCCTCCCACCATCGCCAGGATGGCGACGAACGCCATGCTGCCCCAGGAATCCCATCGGAACGTATCCGATCGTGGCGGGGCGGGTGCTGTCGGCGGCGGCGGCTGCATGCGGTGCGTGGCCAACGACGCTCCGTCGCGCGCGAGCGGCTTTTTGCGGCCAGTCGTTCGGCGTTTTTTTGCCCTGCCGAGCTGATGGGGACCCCCGCTGGGAAAAACGGGAACGACGTGCCTGTTTGTTTGATTTTGTTCGTTCCCGGGAAGCGGGCGCCGCACGATCCTCCGTCCAGGGCTGCCCGTGATGTTGGGCTGTCGCGCGCGCCGCCTGCTCCGCACCGGACGTCGATTCGGGTCGCACGTGTCGGAGAGCCAGCGGCAGAAGGAGATCGCCGAGTACGGGATCCACATTCCGCCGCCGGATCCCTGGAAGGTCTACCTGGCGAGAATGATGGGCGGCACGGCCGTCTTCTGGATCCTCTGTCCGTGGGCGCCGTCCTGAGCGGTCAACGCCCGATCTGACTTTCGCGTGTAGACCGCGCCAAGCATGACGGGCCTGTTGTTCTGGTTAGGGCGTATTGCTGTCGAAACGCTGCGCATTCTCTCCACTGACGCGACGCTGTCAGGGCCTGCGCCATCCATGGGATCACTGAATGCGTTCCCTGTCTGTACCACGCAGGGGTCCTGGCCGCCGCCGCCTCCGCCGGGCCTATATAATACAAACAAGTGCAGCGACTCGGTCACGTAGCACGTCGACATCCCCGTATGGGACATCAGGCGGGTTACACGATCGGCCACCTGCGCCTGGCGATTCACCTTCCTTCGGGCGCGGATGGACGGGCCCGTCCCCGGGTCCAGATGGGTTTTGTGACGCGGCGCCCGTGAAATGCGTGACGACGTCGTCATGCCTCGCATCGTGTCGTGCATCCGCAGGCACCGCCTGCTGACGTCGCTAGTGGCCGTCGGCGTCGGCGCGTCCTGCCTGTGGCGTCTGCGACGGTGGCTGCTGGCGTTCCTGTTCCGTCGGTACCTGTCGTCGGCGGGCGGCACGCCGACGCAGAAGGCGTCGTCGCCGCCCAAGGCCCAGTCGGCCACGTCGGCCGATTTCGACATCCCCCGGCGTCTGCTGCTAACGACGTCGTTGGGATGCACGATGGTATCGACGGCCGAGGTCACGTCCGCCCATTTGCAGCAGCTGCACGAATTGCTGCACCGGCCGAAATCGTCGCTGGTCCACCTGCGCAGCCTGCCTCTGCTGACGCCCCGCGAGATCCACATCCGGACGAGGACCATGTCCACACAGCAGTCCGAATGCAAATGTCTGATGTTCTTTGTCGTGCGCGGCAACGAGCTCGTTGGCACCATTGGTACGTCGGCGATCCAGCCCCCGCCCGTTCCATGCCGACCGAATGCATGCAGGGTTCGTCCGACTGGACGCGGTGACGTGCTCAGGCGAGATGGACGTGACCGCACTGAGTGACTGGTGGGACGACGGCGGCGTCGAGGACATGTTCCTGGCCGTGCTTGAGTACGGCTTCGAGCAGCTCCGTCTCCAACGCGTATTGTGTGGCGTTGACCGGCAACATCGACCGCCCAGGGCCTTCTTCGAGCGGTTCGACTGGCAACTGGTCAGCGTCGGCCGTGCCGGTGCGCCTCGTGGCATTCGGGCACACGTGCGACATGTCTGCTGACGCTCTCTCTCTCTCTCTCGTCTGGCAGGGTTCCCAAACATGTACAACTTCATGCTGTCGTCCGAGGACTGGGGCGCCCACAAGGCCCGCCTGCTCGACTCGTTGCGCGATCGCTGCTCGAACAACCAGGCGGACGCGGCCACCAGCTGATCGAACCTGGTTCCTGTTAAATATTTATCCGACCAACCGGATCGTGCAGGGTCTGCTGCTTAGTGGCGCTGTTTGTATATTGTGTGTGTGTGCGTGTGTGTGTTCAGAATAGTAAATATCGTGCTCAGCGCTTCTTCCCCGACGACAGTGGCACCGGTCGCAAAAGGCGGTGTCCGCGTGCAGTTGCGGGTTTGGACAGTGGGGCGGCGCCGCCGGCACAAATGGGATCCGGCGCGCGCCGCTGAACAAGCCCATGTTCCGCCGGCGGGAGCTCGACGCGCCGGACGCGTTCGAGGAGGCGGCCCGGCACAGCTACGAGCGCCTGGCGGCGACGTTCGCGAAGAGGAACGACCTGGAGGTGCAGGCGGCCCTGCAGGGCGTGGCCGCCGCCGATGCCGCACCCGGATTCCTGTACGGCGTCCTTGTCGACAAGGACAACTCCGATAAGGTAGCCCGTATCGACCCCCCAGGGTGTACGCCTGCGTGGTTGACAAACTGCCGGTCGGCTAGGTCTTCCGCCACCTTGTCAATTGCACGCTCGATGGGTATGCTGCATTCAGCGGCGTCCTTCAGGAACTGTGCCATAGGAAGTTCCCGGTCCTCGTTCCGCACTGCTCCAAACGGGTAACTTCCTGCGCATGCACACCTGTTGTATGCCTGCGTGCCGCTAACAGCGGCTTCGTAGCTGTTCAGGTTGGTAGATGACATGCTCAAGATGGATGTTGACGCATGCGAACCCATCCTGACTGCCCTGCTGGGGCAAATCGCCAGCGGGAGCTCATCGGCAAGGAACGTGTCGGTTGCCGCCAGCGTTCTCGCTGTCGTCAAATCTAATCAAAGGTGAGCATGCCATTCGTCCAACACGTTGTCGCGATCTGAGACGCTGGCGCCCAGCTACGTGCAGCAGCGGACGGCCGTCTTACAGCGCTTCCTGTATACGTTCATCAGGGTCCTTCCTGATCTTGATGCCAAGCTTCAGGCCGAATGTGTCCCGTTCCTTTCCGGATTGGTTGCTGCGACGCCTGGCGAGCTTCATGCTATCGGACGCGACGTTGCTCGCGTCCTGCAGCCATCTATTGCACAGCATGCGTCGCTGAAAGCGATATTCGAGTCCCTGCCTGTGTCCGTGTATCAGCGACAAACGACCAGTGACATGCTACAGTCGCGTTTGACACCGGATATGGAGGTGAAAATCTCCTTCATTCTGAACCAGGTTTACACGTGTCCCGTTCGAAGAATGTCGTTCCACTCGGCTGATTCAAGTCCGGTTAGGTTCCTCTTGGCGTGCAACAGCGATACGTGTCCTGGTTTGCGATGAAGTTCGTTAAAGGATCCGAGACCCTCCTCCTCGACCTCATTCGGTACCTTTGCTGTGCGGTCCAGCGACCACCCGCGTCGAGTCCGGCCAGCAAGGCGGTGCCCCCGTGGGTCCTACTCGGATGGTGCATAAAGGTCTTCCCGCGTCCTGTTGCTTTGCAGTTTCAAACGTTCTGACTGCCTAGCAACAGACTCATATGCACTCTCCGATTGCGCCCCAGTTGTGCCGGGCCGCCCTTTACGACTGGCTATTCTTCAACAACGAGACCAGCGTTCAGCGGATTGAGTGTGCCCTTCTGCTCATGATGAATTCCACCACCCGATATACTGTACGCGGTCGCTATTCTGAATCGGTTTTGCCCTGACAGTTGCCTATGCACAGGAGATTGCACAAGTGCTGCTGGATACACTGCTGGACTGCGCCCAGAAGTGGAGCCCTTCGTGTAAGCCCCATGTGTCGCTCGCGCTATGATACCATTTTAATCGTTCAACGATAGCTATGCGCTCTCAGATACGGTCGTCCATTGATGCTGCGTTTGTTCAAGGAAGCGCAAACGCCGGGATCGCATCACTGTCTTCCCTGATGGTTCGTTTCCGTTACGAGTACCTATACCATTGATCGATAACCTGCGTCACAGCTGACACCTCAGCTGCGCGCTTCACTGCCCTCGATGTTTCCGCAAGCGTTTGGAGCGACAAGCGGTACACCGCCCAATCTCAAAAGGGCAGCAAGCTCGCCGCCATTATCTGGATCACCGCCCGTATGTCGTGTCGTGCTGTCGAGACGGAGCACGGTAGGCTGAAAGCATGGGGTGCAGACCAAGTTGGCTCGCGTGCCGTCGACAGAACCGACGCAGTCTCTGCTTGCTCGTGTGCTACGACGGCTCCCTGTCTCGCTGAAGGAGCCGTTTTCCACTCTCTTTGTCAGCCTTCACGGCGATGGAGCTGGCCAATCGAAGCTGTCCGCCGTGCCGTTGGCGACCAATGCAGCCAACGCCATTCTGCTGTTCAGTTCCACGGCCGAATCAAATAGCGACGCGCTGAAACAGGTACCCTGCAGAGCTGTGCGGCGCTTCACCCGTGCTGAGAGAGATGGCGTTTGCCCGTCTAGATCTGCGCGTCCTTCATGGAACTGTTATCGACTGAGTTCTGTAAAGGCGAGTTCCATGCGTCGATTTTGTTGGCCGCGGTCTTTGACGCTACAAGGTGATCTGTATCGTATCGCCAGGATCCCCACCCTGTGGCCGACATTGTCTCTCAGAGGCAGCCCGGCTCTGCTGGCTCTTATGCGTACCGCAGAGCCACAGCTTGGATTTCACCTGCTGGACTGGGTCGAGAGGCATCCCGAACAGGCGGATCTGTACAGTGCTGCATTGGCTAATGCCCAGCAAACGATTGATGCCGACATTGCCGTGTGCCGGGCCACATGCCCAGTCCATACCAGGTTGTGCGTTTGGTGGCGGTGAGATCGCGAATGATTTCTTAACTCTGCATGCAGCATCCTTGTACGTCGAAGCTATGAGCTGTTCCCGTCTCTGGCCGTGTCGAATCCTGCGCTGTTCAGCCTTCTTGTTCGATCGACGCCTCCGCACGACATTGTCGAACTGGCAGATCATGTCAGCCAAGGTGCGGTTCTTCTCGTGAAGAACGATGGCGAAAAGGTCCTTTTCGCGTCGTTTCGTAATCGCTTGCGCCTGACTTGTTGACAGGTTTCTCGTGCGGTCGATATGGCAATGTCGTCGTCGTTCACGTCGACGGAGCAGCTTCTGTCGTGGATGCTACTCAGCGCCCAAATTCACCATTGGCCCGATGACGATATTGTCCTGCTTGTCGAGCGCGTCGCCACCCGGTCCGATTGCGGGCCATCTCATCAGCAAGCACTGGCATCCCTGCTGCGAGGCGTTGCACCGTCCCTACCCACTATTTCGGTCATCGCTCGACTACCCGACAGCACTGCCAGCTTGAAACGCAGAGTTCTGCTCTCCTGGTTTCATTCTCATCGAGAAGGTCCCCATTGTTCGTTGCCAATCAAGTCAGAGTCGTCTGATATCGCTGGTCGCAGCCTGCTTGGCCTCGTTAACTGCAATGGCGACGTCCTCGGCTAGTGATCTTCCTGCTATCGTCGATGCCATTGGAACCGCTCTCGAGCACCCTCCGATTGCCGATACCTTTCGTACGCTCTCGTGTCTTCGTGTGGGTTCTGCCCATAACATCGTCGTTTTTCAGTTCTGCATGTGCGGTCCAGTGAGACGCTGACAAAAGCGCTCTCCTCGATTGACAATGAAATCGTCCGAGGGTTCCTGAAGGGTTTCAGTCCCATGCTGTACTTCGCGCCTGTCCGAATCTGACTGCTGGGTACAGGTTCTGCCCCTATCCAGCTGTCGACCGTCTCCTTTGCAACTGCTGAGTCGTCGCAAACGGCTGAGTCATCACCAACGGTCGAATCTACTGCCGAGTTTGATCACATCGACATGGACGGGTGGGCAAGCTTCGCAACGTCCACATGACGCCAAAGTACATACGGGCGTTTCGCCCAAGTTGATTCCAGGGTTGCCGGCCGGTGACAATGCTACGGCGCCAATGTTCGTTAACGACAACACACGCGATGCTGCGAGAAACGCTGTTCCCATAAAAGAACCGTTGCCGAGAAGACGTCAGACAAACAGGGCAGTCTGGTCCTCACACCTGCGGGTGCACACTATGTAGGCCTTCTGCTACTTTATTTGAGTGCGCACAGGTCTCGTCTGGGGATCCTATTGGTAACTGCTGACGGGAGGGCACTGGCAAATAACTGTATCGACGAGCATCATCAGTCAGACGGTTGAGATCGTGAACCACAACGCATGCTGGACGGACCGTTCCTATCACCGAATACGTTGTCGATACGGGCGACGCTGGGCCAGAACTTGTTCTGACGCAGGGACTTCACCGGATACGCCGCCGTCTCTCTAGAGTACTTGCGGTTCCAGTTGTCGGATGCGACAACGTCCATCGTGTGCGGGGCACCCTTCAGGACGCTTTCCTCCGCGACAACTCGACCGGATATGACATCCTCAATTTCCTGACGAATCGAGATCATGGCCTCGCAGAAACGATCCAGTTCGCTGAGCGGCTCGCTTTCCGTCGGCTCAATCATCAGCGTGCCAGGAACTGGGAAGGACCTATGTACCACATGTCAGCTGCGAGGGAAGGCCCGTCATGCGACGCCAAAGCATGGAGATACATCGTGGGCCCATGGAATGAATAATCCATGAGGCGCTTGGCGACGTCCTCCTCGGTGACGCCATGCTCTTTGAAAGGACGCAGGTCAATGATGAACTCGTGAGCGACACGACCGTTCTCGCCCCGATACAGGATCGGGTAGTGCTTCGACAGGCGGGTCGCCATGTAGTTCGCGTTCAAGATTGCCATCTGGGTGGCCAGCCGGAGGCCATCCGGGCCCATCATCCGAATGTACATCCAGGGTATGGGCAGAATGGACGCCGATGAGAAAGGGGCGGAGGCGACCGGCGACCCGGATCCTTCAGGCGCAGGCAGGAACTCAGCAAGGTGCCCAGCAACGGCAATGGGACCCATGCCAGGTCCGCCACCGCCATGCGGGATACAGAACGTCTTGTGCAGGTTCAGGTGGCATACATCGGCACCGTAGTCGCCAGGACGGCACAGCCCAACCTATTCAGCATCGTGAGTACGTCGGAGAACCGCAACCAACCGATGAAGACAACGCGGTACCTGGGCGTTCATGTTGGCGCCGTCAAGATACACTTGCCCGCCATTCTCGTGGATGATCGCGCAGCACTTCTTGATCGTGGACTCGAACACGCCATGCGTCGACGGGTACGTAATCATGAAGCACGACAAATTCTTCGCGTGTTCCTTGGCCTTGGAGCCAAGGTCCTCGAGGTCAACGTTGCCATTCGCATCACATTTCACAACGACGATGCTCAAGCCTGCCAGCGCCGCTGACGCAGGGTTTGTACCATGTGCCGACGTCGGGATCAGGCAAACATGCCTCTGAGCCTCTAACGGAGAGCTTCAGACTTAACGAACCTGCGATGGTGTGAGCCGATAGGTACCGCCTCGAGATTTGTGATACGCCTGGATAGCGAGAAGGCCGGCGTACTCTCCTTGAGCGCCAGAGTTCGGCTGCAGCGATACGGCCGCAAATCCGGTGATCTCGCAGAGCCACTGTTTCAGTGTCGTCAGCATCTTCTCATAACCGGCGGCCTGCGACTTTGGCGCAAAGGGATGCAGGCTGTTGACATTGGGCCATGTAATCGGCGCCATTTCGCTGTCGGCAACGTCATCACACGAACGACGTCGGAACCATTCAGTTGTACCTTGTTGCATTCAGCTTCATCGTGCAGGACCCCAACGGAATCATGGCGCTGGCCAGAGACAAATCCTGTTGCCAGCGATGAGCCGTCCGTCACTGACGCTGTAAACGCCCTGGAGAACGTCTCTAACCTTCATCTGAAGCTGGTACAGGTACCGGAGCATCTGGGTCTCCGAATTGCAATACGTGTTGAACACAGGGTGGGACAGGATCGGTGTCTTACGAACAAACTACGTCGGCGCGCCAGCCATCAGGAGAAGTATGGAACAACCGCACCATCAGGGCGTACCTCGGGATACAGCTTGTCGCATGCCTCGGGTGCATCGATCTCCAGGACCTCGGCCATGTCGGCAGCAGTGAAGTCGAGCGCCGTGTCCTTCACTTTCCCGATCGCCTTGTAGATCTCCTGCAGGTCGCCCAGTTGCACCGTCTCGTCGAACGACAGCGACGCAACGCGGTCGGACACGATGCGACAGTTGAACCCGTGGTCGATACCGACCTCAGCGAACGCTTTCGCATCGCTGACACCGAACGTGACCGTGTCGAACGTGCTGCCGAACTCGCCGTAACATTTGTAGGACAGCTTCTCGAGGCCCAGGCGGGCGACTTGCGCCGCTCGCATGGCCCGATTGGCAATGGCGCGAAGGCCTTTCGGCCCATGGTACATGGCATACGCGGCCGCAACGTTCGCCAGCAGCGCCTGATGGACATGACGTCAGCAACGTCGACGCGCGAACATGTAAACACACTTGTGCCTACTGACCTGGGCAGTACAAATGTTGCTGGTGGCTTTGTCGCGGCGGATGTGCTGTTCCCGCGTCTGGATGGCCATACGAAGCGCGCGCTGTCCTCGTGCGTCGCGGGAAACGCCGATGATACGTCCAGGCGCGCGGCGTTTCAGTTCATCGCGGCAGGCGAAGAAGGCGGCATGCGGGCCGCCGTACCCCATCGGGACGCCAAACCGCTGCGAACTTCCGACGACGACGTCGGCGCCCCACTCGCCGGGCGGTTTCACGACGGTCAGCGCCAGCAGATCGCTGGCGACGACGAACAGGCCGCCGCTCTTATGGACCAGGTCGCACTCCTCCGACCAGTCCTTCAGGACGCCGTCCGTCGACGGGTACTGGACGATGGCGCCGAACACCGAACCGCGTTCCAGGATTCTCGGCCAGGTCGATGGCTTCGTGGCGATGACTTCGATACCGAACGGCGCCGCCCGCGTCTTGATCACTGCCAGCGTCTGCGGGTGCAGCTTGGGAGACACCTAACAGGCGACAGATCAGAGCCCGAACCGGACATGGCGGGCCAGGCGTACCAGAAGCTTATGCGCCTGCTTGTTGCACGCGTTGTACGCCAGGAGCATGGCTTCGGCAGCGGCCGTACCCTCGTCGAGAAGGCTGGCGTTGGCGACAGGCAGGCCGGTCAGGTCACAGACCATCGTCTGGAAGTTCAGGAGCATCTCCAGGCGACCCTGCAGGACAACCGTCACCAGGGGAACGCGCGCGCCCTGTGCGCCAGGTGCGACGTCACCTGCGAGATCTCCGCCTGGTACGGCGTGTAGGGCGTGTACCAAGCCGGGTTTTCGAGGATGTTCCGCAGGATGACACCTGCACGGCGTGATGAGCGAGGCGCGCGTCAGGGCAGAGAGACGGCGCCACGCATGGTACCGGGCGTGACGGTGCCATAGTATCCGCATCCGATATGGCTCCGGAGGACCTGATTCCTGGACATGATCCGATGCAGTTGTGCCAGCGCCTCGGTTTCGCCTTTGGCGGGCGGGACCTGGACGGCACACCACCCACGACACGATCAGCGTACATGATGGGCAAGCGCCAAATCGCCCGGGCCAGACCTTCAGGAGTCGCTGCAGGTAGATATCCTTCGGGACGCATTGCTCGGAGAGCCCCTCGAGATGGTTGACGCCGACAACGTCGAGCATCGTCTGGATCTCGTCCGGCGACGACCCGCAGTGCCGGTTGACGAACGTATCCAGCGGCAGGAACGACTCCGACATGGATATCGCCGACAGGTGACGGCGCGACACCAGACAACGCCCTGCGGCGCGGGCAGGCATGGCCGACGACACGGCCATCAGGCGATGCATGGCGTCGTTACCAACGAAGCCCGACGCCCCCGCCGCGAAATGGGACGCGTTGCGTCACGGTCACCTCCCCCCGTGGCCGTGTGCCCCCCGCGGCGTCCAACAACCCGCCACCAAAAGCCCGTCACCGTCCCTTCGCCCAAAACTGGCCACGATAAGCGGATGGGGCTTGTACCGGAACCGAATGCGGACAGGAACAGGTTCCATCGGACTTGACAATGCGAACCCGAGAGCAGACGACGTTGGAATGTTCCCAGCGGCATCGCTCCATATTGGTAAAGCTGGCGGCTGGAAAACTGCGCTGGGTCGGTGCCCGGCAGACGGCACGGTCCGGCGTCGGTGCCCCGTTGCGAGTTGCCCTGGCCGGCGGTCATGTCGATCCTGTCGTGGTATGCCAACAAACTATCGGTCGGTCAAACGGCACGGCCCCCGTCCGTGATGAGGCGCTGAACGCTGGGCGTGTGTGTGTGTGTGTGTGTGCGGGGCAGACCCATCCACGGGTGACGAAGTCGGTGACGGCGGCGACCATCGGCGCAGCCGGCGACCAGGTCCAGCAAGCGTTTGAGAGGCTCGACGACCCGGCGCAACGGAACGACCTGGCCCGGACGACGCGCATGGCAGCGTTCGGCGGCCTGTTCGTTGGGCCGTTCCTGCACTGGTGGTACGGCCGGCTGGAGGCGCTCTTCCCAGCCAACGTGCCGTTGCGAACTGTCAAGAAGGTCGCCCTGGATCAGGTACGGTCGCGCTCGCTGTCGCAGATGCCTCAATTCGGCTGAACGTGGCCGTGTCGGTAGGCGACGGCTGCCCCGTTGACCACGCTGGGGTTCTTCGCCATCATGGGGCTGATATCCGGCCATCCACCGGATCGCATCGCGGCCAGGATCCAGGACCGGTTCGTGGACACCATGCTGGTGAACTACGCCGTCTGGCCGATCGCCATCGCGGTCAACTTCGCCGTCGTACCCGTCCGGTATCAGGTCCTGTGGACCAACACGGTCGGCCTGGCGTACAACACGTTCCTGTCGCAACAGCAGCACGCGCATCAGAAGCCACAGGCGGCCGGCGAAGAATAAACGGTTGCAAGAGGGCGAACGACAGCAAGTGACTCGTTTTACAGACACTCCTCGATGTGATGACGCCTGCCTACTTGCGCGCCGTCTCGTAGTTATCGACGAACCACTTGACGGTCGTCGCCAGGCCATCCTTCATCGGCGTAAAAGCGTACTTCTCGCCGAGCAGTTTCGTCAGCTTGGCGTTGCTGGCCGTCTTCTTGTACTGCCCGTCGCTCCTCGTCGTGTCGAACACGACGGGGCCCTTGAATTCCATGGCATCGACAACCAGCTTGACGACGTCGCCGATGGAGATCTCGTCTTCCTCGCCAACGGACAGGATTAGCGGCGATGCATCTTTGTAGTTGTCTAGGGCCCAGATGATCAACGACGCCAGGTCCTTCGAGAAGATGAACTGGCGCAGCGGCTTGCCAGTGCCGAACACAACCAGCGGCGTGTTGTTCTCTGGGGGGACGGCACAGTCAGCTTGCGGTTCGAACGACAATGGCATTTCAGCAGCTGTTACTCTTGGCCAAGTAAACCTTGTGGATCAACCCGGGGATAACGTGGCTATCGTCCAGGTTGAAGTTGTCGTACTTGCCGTAGATGTTCGTCGGGATCACGGTCGTGAAGTGGCACCCGTACTGCTCGTTGTAGGCGCGCGACAGCACGTCCAGCATTCGCTTGGCGTACGCGTATCCTTCGTTCGACGGGTGCGGTGGCCCATCGTGGATCATCGTCTCGTCGATCGGGTACGTCGTCTTATCGGGGAAGATGCAGGTCGACAGGCACGAAATGAGCGATTGTACCTGAGAATCCATCGTTCAGGGGCGGGCGGGTGTCCCAAGAGACACACATTGCGCGCTAGGCAACCTTGTGAACCTTGCACTGCTCCAGGACGTTGTTGTTCATGGCAACGTTGTAGTTCCAGAATTCGACCTTGTGCTCCATGTTCTTGAACAGGCCGCCGACGAATGCCGCCAGGTGGATGACATGGGTCGGCTGGACACGGTCGAACAGCGCCGCCGTCTGCTGCGCATCGCGAAGGTCGGCGTCGCGACTGCCGGCGAACGTCCATTGGTCCTCGTTGCGCGGCCCGGACGCGACGACGTCCTTGATGGCCTGGCCAACCATGCCGGACCCGCCGGTCACGAGGACACGCTTGCCCATCGCCATCCCTCCCCCCAAAAATGACGATGCCGGCGCCCGTGCCCGCGCCCGCCAATGACAACGACCAGGAGGCGGTCGCGCACGCGACTGTAACGCAACCGGCGCGTCATGACCCCCCCTCTGGACTTGGTGGCGCGTGGCCCGCCGCCTGACTGCCCGGGCAAGACCCGTAGGTATGAACCGCCGCCGCCGCCCCCGCCGCCTACCTTTCCGCACGGGGTGATTCCAACGTTGCGCGCCATAGCAGTCAGTGCTGCGGGCGAGCTGGCGACAATGTCCAGGCACAAGGCAGGGGTGGCGACTACGTGCATGGCTAGTATCGCGGACCTCGATGACCAGCTACGGTTGACGTGAAACGATTCCCCGGATACCCACGCTGCAGGCACGTGTGTGTATATGTAATGGTCGACGTCTTGTCTCGCGTGCGCGGAGCAACACCGATCTGGGCCACAACGAGGTGCGCCCCCCATCGGCGGATCTGCTCCAAGAGGCAGGCCCGCTTGGACGCTGGTGGCGCGGGCCAACTCCGTGGTGGGGTCCGTACGGTGTCCGTGCGGACTCCGTCGTTGAATTGCACGCCACCATGCCGGGCGCGCCTGAACCCAGCGGCAGCGCCTCTGGTGCTGCCACCCAGCCAGCGAAGGCCTTCACAAGGATGGGCCTAGATGCACGTCTGTGGAAGGCTACTGCCAAGATGGGCCTCGTACGACCGACCCTAATCCAATCGCATACCATTCCGATCGCACTTACCGGTTCGGATGTGTTCGCGCATCGTGGCCTGCCACCCAACCTGACGTGCTGCGATTGCCTGGCAGGCAAAGATATGATGGTACGAGCGAAGACAGGAAGTGGGAAGACGTTGGCGTTCCTAGTTCCTGCCGTCCAGCATTTGCTGACGCTGAAATCCCAAAACGTTCGTTGAGCCCGAGTCACCTGTGTCGGCACACGTCTGACACGCAGATCCACACAGATCTGCTCCCGGGTCCTTGTTTTAGTTCCAACGAAGGATCTCTGCAAACAGACCGCACAGGTCGCTTCCAGCCTCCTGCATTTCTCCTATGACGCGATCTCGCTGATTAGCGTTGACGAACGAAACGCGTCCGCGCCGTTACCTGACGATGGCCTGTCCCATATCGTCATCGGTACACCGTCCAGTGTGCTCACTACGCTCCGGCAAAGGTGATACCCATCGGACTTCCCGTCCCTGGCGTCCGCACCTCTGACGTTGGCGTTGCTTATAGTTCGGGATCAAAGGTCCCCTTCCGGATGCTGATTGTCGATGAAGCCGATCTTGTTTTGTCGTATGGCCACGACGACGATCTTCGGGAGTTGCACAGCATTATTGGGGCCGCACAGACGATTCTCGTTTCGGCAACGCTGAACCCTGAGCTGGACGCTCTGAAATCGTTGGTCCTGCGACATCCGGTTACGGTCACACTGAACGACGAGGACGAGTCTGACGACGCCTTACGACAACTCGTCATACCCTGCTCGTTTGACGACCGTCACCTGATCGTGTTCGCGTTGATGAAGGTGGGCGGCCCGTTCCTGCAGGGCAAGACCCTGTTCTTTGTCTCCGATGTCGCTGCCGCCTACAAACTACGCCTGTTCCTGGAAGGGTTTGGCGTGCGGTCCGCCGTCCTGAACGAGGAACTCCCAGTGAACTCGCGTGCTGACACCATCAACTCGTTCAACCGCGGCCTGATTGACCACCTGATCGCGACAGACGGCGCCTGTGACCCGGCGTCGTTCAGCGCCGCCCGCGGCATAGACTTCGTCGACGTTGCTAACGTCGTCAACTTCGACCTGCCGACCACGCTGGCTGCCTATGTCCATCGTGTTGGACGGTGCGCTCGTAACGGTGCATCGGGGACGTCCATTACCCTGCTGCCGCACGTTGATGCCCAGTCCGATCTCTGGCAGCGCGTCATCGACCATTACACGGACGAGGTCCGCTTGATTGCATTGCTGTCCGTCTGCCCTGATCGTCTGACGGGCGTGTCCACGTGTGCAGGATGGTGTTTGCGATCTTAAGCCGTTGGAGTTGGAGATGGATGCTGTACGGGCGTTCTCGTACCGGGTGTCGGACGTGCTGGCGTCGATCACGACGAAGGCGGTCAAGGAGGCGCGCCTATCGCAGCTCAAGGAGGAGATTGTCAACAGCGAACGGCTGCAGAGCCATTTCGAGGACAACCCCAGGGAACTGGCCCTGCTGCATGATCGCGTCCTGCGACCGGCGAGCGTGAAGCCTCATCTGAGCAGGATCCCCTCGTACTTGCTCCCGCACGACCCGAACGGTGCCGCCCCGATGCCGGAGGAGCAGAACGACCGACGCGGTCCCGCTAAGCGGTTGGCCGAGTCGCGCATGAACAAGCGCGACCGGTACCGCCTGAAACACCAGCGACAGAAGGCGAACCCGCTGAAGCTGAACAAAGGCAAAGGCGGCCTCGGCAAGGCGCGGTTCAAGAAGGGACGCAAAGGGAAATGAATGAAACGGGCGCGCTATCTATCATCTCGCTGTACGGCTCCGCCACAGGCTTGCGAGGTACGAGAAGCGGGCACACCAAGAGCGTGTACGAGAGGTGCCGCGGTTCTCATTGCAGAGGCGTCGACTCCCCGGCTATGCCGCTGGTTCACGTCGTTTCGGCCTCTTCAGTTTCGGTTTGCGCTTCGATGCCTGGATGAACGTGTCGGCTTCGGGAGGCCGGCCGCCCTGCTCGGCCTCGACAGTGCACGTCTGTGTGGCGGCCGCCGTCCCGGCAGCAGTGGTACCTGCCACTGTCGGCTGGGGCGCCGTCCCTGCAGCAGGTTTCGCTTTGCCCAAGCTGGCGAGCCGGGACACGATGGCGATCTTGGCCTTGGGCAACTGCGCTGCGTAGGCGGCGTTGGCGAGCCTGTCCACCTTCTTGTGCCGGGCCCTGAGCATCATGTCGGCCTCGACGCTGGCGATCCGCTGGGCGCATTCGGTGAATTCGGCAATGGACACCGTCCCACTATCGCCCATGTCAGGCAGCGGCACAACGACGTGTGCCAGGTGGACCCACTTGTGATCCTTGTCGGAGACCTCGATGATCGTCCCGGTCGTCTGTCGCACCAGATCGTTCGCCTCGGCCATCTTGACGGTTCCGTCCAGAACCAGCGGCCTCATCCGTTGCAGCAACCTACAACGGGCACACGCATGAACCCCCATGGCATTCGGTGTGCACACAGGCGCGCCGGTGCGACGTACGCCGCCTGGATCTCCAGCTCGTCCAGGCAGGCGTTGCCGTCGGCATCGAACGCGAAATCTGCAGACGAGTACGGTCAGTGGCCGGCCCTGCGCTGCGTCTAGGGGCAGGCGACACACATCGGCTGACGAACGTCAGGTTATAGTCCAGGATCCACCTGGCCAACGCGTCGCGTCGCTGTTTGACGTGCGCCCACCTGGATCGCAACTCGGGCCACGTGACGTGCTGGTCGCCGTCGGCGTCGATCTCGTCGACGATCTCGGCGGCCAGCGCGCCGACCATCGACCGCATCAGCTGCGACGCCTGGCTGGACGCCTTGATCACCTCGACGCCGATGTTGTCCCGGGCCATCGTGTCGAACAGCATTTCCGACACTTCCGCCAGCGACAGCTTCCCGCTGTGGTCCTGGTCGTACCGGTCGAACTCCTCGTACAGGCGCTCGTCGACCTTCGCGTCGGAGCACTGCGCCCGCAGCCAGGTCAGCCTGTCCACCTAGGTATTGAAGGGTCAGGCAGACGATCGTTGATGACGCGCCAGCACCGACCAGGGGCGCAGCGTGGTGGACGATGCGCGCGCCTTCCTCGATCCCCAGGGTGGCGACTTCGGCGCGGAGGCGGTGCGGCGACGGCTGGAACCCGTTCAGCAGCCAGACCAGGGACTCGACCTGCGACACCGGCAACGGCCGGTCCGTGTCCTTCGACACGATGCGGAAGATGACGAGCGAGCGCGCGAAGACCTCGAACGTGGCGCGCTGGCAGCGCGTGCTGCCGTTGATCGGGTCGTGACGGTGCAGCAGGTCGATCTCGGCGGGCGACAGCGGCCGGACGAGCAGCGCGTTCAGCTGGTACTCGGCGGCGGCCATGTGGACAGAGCCGTCGACGCGCGACGCGCAGCCGTCGAACCGGTCCATGGCGCCGAGCACGACCATCCGCATCTGGACGGACGCGACGCGCACCTCGGTATGCATCGTGAACCCGTCAACGTACAGCGCCACGTCTGGAGCGCAGGCGCACGTCACCCAGCCGTCGACGGGGGTCGCTGCACAGCGCCAGGGCGCCACACTGACCAACATCGGATGTGGCCCACGACGTGAAGTCGTCCCGGTGGATGATCGCCTGTGGCCGCTCGCCCGCCTGCTGGATGATGCCGTGTGCGACCATCTGCGAACATGGATCGTTTGAGGTGTCGCGACCTGGCCCCCGGGCAGGCGCGAACCTGGGCGCCGAGCAGGCATTCGCTGTCCAGGGCGGGCCGCGTGCCGGCCATTCGGCACATGGCGCGCAGGGCGTCCTGCAGGAGCATGACGACCTCGTCGGCGGCCATCGACCCGGACCCGTCCAGGTCGTAGACGTCGAACACGAGGTCGCTGCGCTGCGCCAGGTCGCCCTGGCAGTGGATGGCGATGCCGACGAAGACCTGCAGGATGGGGACGCCGCCGGGGCCTGCCGCCCAGGCGCTGAAGTGCGGGTCGGTATCCCCGAACACGCTGCCGAACACCTGGTCGAACTGGTCGGCGTCCAGCTTGTTGTGCCCGGGGAACAGGTCGGCGTACGTCGCGTAGACGTCCCGGACCTGGGTGATGGTCACTGACGAGGTCGTCGCACACGACCCAGGGGCGTCAGATCCAGGGGCAGCACAGCGGACCGCTTGTGTGTGCGACGTACGATCCCGGTAGGCATGGAGAACGCTGGACAGGGGGTCGTCCTTCACGCGAATCGTGCGGTTCGCGGTCGGCAGGTAATTGCCCATGGGCCGGCCGACAGCGTTGGCACACGAGGGCGATCGCAGGCGTATCTGCGCGTCCCATATCTGTTTCCGGGGCGCGACCCATATATTATACGTCGGCAGCACAACCTAGACCTCGGTCAACGGCTCGTCCTGGTCGGTGGACGACGGCGCGCCCGGGTCGTCGGCGACGGCGTGCTTCGTGTAGGGCCACAGGTCGCCCCATTCCTGCCCGCGCGCCATCTTGTACGGGCCACCGACGCCGTTCTTCCTGCTGACCACCATCCGTTGCAGGGTGGCGTCGGACTGGCACGCGTCGATAATGACGTGGCCGCCGCGTTTCAGTGGCGGCCGAACGATTCGGGACCAGGTGCGCGGGTCCAGGATGTCGTCGTCGCCGACGGCGGCCCGGTTGCCGTCATCGGGGCGCGCGGCACCGCCGACGGGTTTCTCCAGGACGGCGTAGCAGAACGGCACCAGGTACTCGTTCTGGAACCGGACCAGCGAGGCGGTTCGCGGGCGCGCATGCATGATGGACTGCTCGACGAACGACTGCAGGCGGACGCGCTGCCCAAAGTGGCAGAAGTTCCTCTGCTTGCCGCGCTGCCGCGCCTTGCGCCGGTCGTTGGTGGCGTTCAGGAACCCGAACTTGGCCGCCCACGGGCACACGTTGTCGTGCGGGCAGGGCGACAGCGTGCGCGCCTCGCCACGATGCCGCTCCAGGACGTGCATGCGGCTGTCGACGACGACGGCGTTGGCGTCGGGCGTGGCGAGGTCGGCCAGGACCAGGACGCCGCCGGGGCGCACGCGATCCCACATGGCGTCCAGGAGCTCGTGGCGAACGGCCGGGTGCACTTCCTGCAGCATGAAGGCGCCGACGACGACCGGGAAATCGACACGATCCGGCAGGGTGGCCAGGGTCGCGTGCCATTCCGTCGTCCGCATGAACGACTCGGTCACCTGCTTCCCGATCGAGGTCATGTGCGGCGCCGGTTCGACGCAGGTGACGGCGAGTTCGGCGCCGAACGCGTCCAGGGCGGCCCAGGCGGCCGCGGCCGTCCCGGCGCCCACGTCCAGGCAGGCGTCCACCTGCAGGTCCGGCAAGCGCTTCCTGACGTCGCGCAGGAGGCGTCGCAGGACGGCAAAGGACATGGTGTGCTCCGTGATGAGGTAATCGCCAGCACGTTCGGCCGTGTAGACGTGCGTCGGGTGCAGTAGGCGGCTGTGCACGTACCGGGTCCACGGGTGCTCTCGGAAGCGCCCCTTGGCGTGCAGGATGTCGTCGGGGATGCACTGCCGGGCCCTGATTCCCAGCGACTTGAGGGCGGACCGCTGAGCGCTCAGCATCGTGGCGGGCACGTCCTCGTACCAGGCGTCGCAACGCGTCATCTTCACGACCGGGTCGTTGTCGAACCGTGGCTCCTCCGGTTGTTCGACACCCCACGGGATCGTCCCGTCGTCGTCGACCGCCACGACGCTGTCGTCCTCCACCGGCGCAGGTGACGGTTTGCGCTTGTCGACCTTGGCGCGCTCCGCCAGCCGTGCCAGGTCCAGGGCGCGATCGCTCTCAAAGAACAGCTGCTCGCGATCGTTGAACGGGTTGTACCCTTTCGGTAGCGTGAACGTGTAGCGGACGAGCCGAGACGGTTGACGCCGCGCCAACGATCGCCACATGGTCGGCGTGCCGGCCGTGTCGACTGGGCACGACGCGAACCGCTGCGATCCGATGCGCGCGGCGGCGGGGGGCGGCTGCAGCCTGCAGCTCCCCGTCAGCAAAGTCCGTGGGTCCACGCACTTACACTGTCGGCCATCAACGTATAGCAGCACACCTGTCGTGCCGGCAATGGACGATGCGGCCTCGGCGAGTGCCCTCATCCCGCCCGATAATTTCGCCATGGTCGACCGGGGCGTATACCGGTCCAGCTTCCCCAAGAAGAGCGAGTCTAGAACGGGTCACATTGTGCCGGCGTTCGTCCTGATACCCAATCGCAGAGCACTTTCCGTTCCTGGAGAAGATTGGCCTGCGGACGATCGTCTGCCTCGTTCTGGAGGACTACCCCGAGGGCAACCTTAGGTTCCTCGAGGGGATCGGTGCGCGGTTGCTGAAATTCGGCGTCGCCGGCAATAAGTACGTCGTCACTGGTTGCAATCGCGGCGGGCAGCCCGGTGCTGATCGCCCAGTCAGGGAACCGTTTACCGATATCTCCAGCGACGTTATGCGTTCCGCCCTGTACGCCGTCCTAGGTTTGCCTATAGCGCCAGTGGGGTTCGCTCCGCCATTGACGGTACATATGTCCCAGACACGCGCAACCACCCGGTCCTGATTCACTGCAACAAGGGCAAGCATCGGACGGGTTGTCTGGTGGGCTGCTATCGTAAAGTGCAGAAATGGAGGTTGGGGAGCGTTCGCGGCCGGAAGCTGCTGCCACCTGTCTGACCGTTCGCGTGTAGCATGACTGCCGTCTTCGATGAGTACAGGCGATTCGCACATCCAAAGTCGTTGGCCCATTGAGGAACGCTTGCTACCGCTGAGTGACGTTCTGCTCAGGTCGCGGTTCATGGACCAGCAATTCATCGAAACGTTTCGTGTTTCGCCGCCCTGTGCCCCGCTCAAGTCCTCGAGCAACGTCACCGAGGGACGGCACGAATTCCGGTTGACAGGCACAAGCTGACTTGACAATGTATTTGGTTGGATCGTAAAGGAGGGCTCGCATAGGTCTCCTGCCTGACGTTGCCGTCGAGAGCACCCTCGGTCATATTATACGTGGTCGCTTCCTACGATAACGACCTGGCTGCCGATTTTCGCCGGCTGGATGTCACCAGTACTGGCGAGTTGCACATCACTGGGCGCGACGGCATGATCCGCTGCCGCCAAAACCTCGTCTCTCGTCATCTTGGAGACGCGCCGGAAGTCACCCCTGTCGATGCGGACGAGGCGGACGGGCCCGCGTATGGCTGCGGCCGTGAAGTCGGGCACGAAATCGCCCTGGTCGCCTTGGCCCAGCATACAGAGCGCCAGTGCCGACCATCGCCCAAGTGTCGACTCGAACTGCTGGGCACTGCCCGATAGGACCTGGACCTTGCCGTCCAGGATCAAATATGCACACTCGGCAACCTGCCCGGCCTTGCAGAGTTGCAGACCGCCCTGTGCCACGGGGATCGCCATGTTCGCTCGCAGAAGGCGCTCAGCCTGTGACCCTGCCAGGGACAGCGGGTTGACGCCGGGTTTCGGCGCGGGCACATCCAGTTCCACAACAGGACAGCGTGACAAGAGGAAGCGCAGGTTCTCTTCGGGAATCGACAGAAACAATGCCGGATAGCACCCGCGTAGGTGGTGGAACACGGTGTCCAACTCGGGGCCTTCCAGTCGGCCAGCACCTGAACGGCCGCTACGTCTCGCCACCCTCAGACTGGCACCTTGCCGAACCGCCTGTCGAGATAACGTATAAGAACGCGATGTGCCTACAAACGGCGGCGACTTACGTGGTCCTTCTCGTCCATGATTTCCTGCTGGAAGATTTCTTCGGCAATGTCTTCCAGGGTGATCAGACCGCGGATGACGTAAAACGGGTCGCCCGGGCCGCTCGAGTCGACGTCGACAACGATGGCGATATGGGTAGATCCCGTCTTGAAGTCGCGGAAGACGTGCTTCAGGAGGCAGTCGCTGTAGACGAGCGTGACGGGGCGATTGTACAGCGCAATCACGTGCCGAACCGGCAATGCATCGTCGGGGTCGACGAGAATCAGGTCCTTGGCGTACAGGATGGCGCATACGAATGCGTGTCCGGCCGGGTCGACATCCATGATCGGGATCCGACTATACCCGCTGTCGCTGATCGCCAGCACCGTTTCGTGGTCCAAACGTGCCGACGCGTCCAGCGTGAAGCACTGATCGATGGGCGTCATGCATTCAGCGACGCGCTTCTCGGCGTACTGCAGGGCGCCCGTCATGATGTTGAATTCGTCCAGCTGGATACCGTCGCCCTTGCCGGCCTCATGGTGCAGCTCGACGAGCTTCCGCATCTCATTGCGGTTGTAGATGACGGTGAACTCGGGGCCGACCAGCCAGTCCAGGATCATGGAGACCGGCTTGCATATCGGGTACAGCAGGAACAAGATGCCCCAGACGAGCGGGGTGGCCATGTAGCCTAGGTACAGCGCGTACCGGGAGCACACTGCCTGCGGAACGATCTCGCCGACGAACACGATCAACGACGTGGACAGAATGAAGGCCTGCACCTCGCTGACCAGGTCAGTCAGGAGGATGGACAGCGCGGCATTGACGGCAACGTTGCCGAACAGCAGCGTGCAGAGGAGCAGGTTCGCCTTTCGACGAATCGGCAGGATATAGGCGGCGTACTTGGCTTGGACCGACCCGGACGACAGGGCAATCTCCAGGGAATGGACGTTCAGGCCGAGGAGGCCCAGGTTCAGGCCGGAGAAGATGGCGGAGAGAACGAGGAGGATGACGGCAACGGCGTATTCGGCAACCTTATCCGTGACGGCATTGCCCGTGTCGACTAGCATGAACAGTGACTAACTGCGTCTAGGAGAGCCGCAGCGACCCCCGACCCTCGGGCGTCACCGACGGTCGACTCGTCCGGCACGGGCTGCGCGTCGTCGCCTGGCCTCTCGGGTCGACCCCTGGCAGCGGCGGCGCTAATTTCGGCGTTCTTCTGACTGGAGACCGCGCCACCTGTGACTTTGCGCCATCTTCGCCGAAACAGGGGCGGGCACGCTTGCACTGGCTTGGCCCGTGGCTCCGTTCAGTCTGTCGGGTCGACACAGCCCGCAGGTGGCGGGCGTCGACGTTCAGATGTCTACCCTGCGTGGGAGCAGCCTTTTCCACACTGATCCATTTCTGTAACTTGCGCTGAAGCGTTCGTAACACTATGCGGACCTCATGGGCCAGAAACGCCACGAGTTAGAGTACCAGACCGGTCACGATGTTCAGCATAGTGCTACGAGTGATTCATCGTTTTGTCAGATGGAGCGAAGAGGGACGATTATGGGCGGACGTGTTGTTCAGCCCGCTGATGGGGGGTGGCGCCGAAGAGAATGATGACGCTGATTATATATGATGATGGCAATCGATGGTGCCGACATAATATCTGCTTCGCGGCAACGATCTGGAATTTCGTAAGGAATTGGCAGTTCTCTATTTCTTGAGCCCGACGCAGATGGCCACCAGTCGTCACACATTTATCCGGAAGCTGATCGGCTACTAAAACACTTTCGGGCCCGCCTTTGCTGAGGGCGTCCACGTCGCATTCCCCCTCTGAACTACGGTCCTGAGATGCGAAGCGTGAGAGGCTTAAGTGAAGCCGAAACCCTGTCTCTCTTTCCGAAAGATAATGTGGGCAACACCATATCGATCGATATTCATTCCTCATGCGCTAGCCGTCTGCTTGCATCTATCCACGTCGGGAGAAATTAAGAACTATCGTAATGTGGAGCCGCCACGTTTCAGGATCAACGCCCCATGCAGATGAACCGTCGATCTCCGTTGGGTAGCGTTTTATAGGGCGATCCCGATCCGAAATGCATATGTACACAATCTGCCTCGAATGATATCGTTCAAGGACGCCCTCACAGGGGTGTGTACAAGGGAACGCGCCGCATGCGGCGCGCAATGACAGGATTAACGGACATTGTAAACGTCTGTTTGCACGCTTCGATTCTCCCAACGTCCGGCTCGCGTTGGCAGGTGCGCCTACCAACCACGTAGCTCACTGAGCGCAGTTGTGCGCAGCGGCAGGCAGCGTTGGCGCCCGCTGTAGACGGTGGAGCGATGTACCTATAGCTGCTCTCGTGGCCTAGTTGGCGGTCCGGTCTATTGTAGCTTGCCCTGTCACAGCCAGAGATACCAAGAATAGCATACGGGCACTAAGACCAGGAAGTCCGTACGGCATGGAGGAGAGTCCGTACGGCATGCGGGAGGAAGCCGCGGGAAGGAGGAGAACGATCTAGTGTCTGGAACCTGGGAGGGAGGATCTCGGATAGTGTGTTTGGTCAATGACACTACAAAACCCGTTTTAGCGGTGGTCGATACCAGATCAAGAGACATGAGGCGGACGCGGAAGCCCGGGCAACAGCCGATGGCGGAGGGCCTGGATCCGAGCGCTCTGAAGAAATGGAGGAACAGTACCAGGACTACTGCCGGATCGTTCTGGAGGCGGAGGCGTACCTGCCGGATCGAGAAAGATGTGTCCCGGTGAGCGCTCGGATCCAGGCCCTCCGCCATCGGCTGTTGCACGGGCTTCCGCGTCCGCCTCATGTCTCTTGATCTGGTATCGATCACCGCTAAAACCGGTTTTGTAGTATCGTTTACCAACCACACAATATCCTCGTACGGCATGCTGGAGGAAGCCACCGGAAGGAGGATAATGATCTAGGGTCTGGAACCCGAAGGGAAGATAGCTAGTGTGTTTGGTAAATGACACTACACCGCACTGTGCCGTCAGGTGTCCCGCAAAGCGGGCGCAGGTACGTTAAGGGCCCGCCTGACTGTGGCTGACTCGGCTTTGACTGTCACCTGCCTGAAATTACCTGTTGGAAATCTGTACTGAAGCAAGTGCTCTGCGGGCTGTATTCGGCGTTGGCTTTCGTCCCCTTTAGCATGCAGGCTTACGATCTCGACACAGCCCGCAGGTGCCGCCGATGCTCAGACTCATACTGCTGACGCATGTCGTGGTTCCGTTGGTAGACGAGCTGTCGAAACTTCGCCGATTCCCCCCTGTCACATCGGAAGACACAACCTGAGTGTGAATCGTATAGAATGAAATCGCCAAGAGGTGCTAGTAAACGAACCCAGCTGCATCGAGTGCTTGAACGACCCACACTGGTAGGCCTTGCAGGACCCGGAGACCGGTCAGGAAGTTCGACGATTCGCTTTCAAATGAGCCGTCCGTCGGTGTCCGCTGCCTACCCGTATCGGTGCTGATCCCGGGAAGGCGCCGGGCTGCTGTGGACCGACGACCAGCGACCTTCATGCCAGAATGTGGCACGCGACTCTAATATCTCAAGTGGGCCAGTGGGCCTACCCATTGTTATGGCAGCGGCGACTATTTCCGCCCGTCTATCCAGTCACGCCCTTGAACTGTTGACGATGGCATGGTCCCATCATGACATGCATTTCATGCTCTGGCCAGAATGACTGTTCCCGTGCTTTCAACGCGTCGGTACCTAGCCAGCAAGTTGCCAGTTGTGGTGGTACTGTACTTGCTCCGACTGCGCGCGTCCTGAACTGAACGGCCGATAGGGCGCGTGCCCCGACTGGAATATACTGCAGATGTGTCATTGTGTCATGTTGTAGGGAGTACGCACTGGCATAGAGGCTGAAACGATGTCATCGTCCTCAATGAGCAGCCAATCGCCAGCGGCGAACTTCGAGCACTCGTTCCCACCTCTGCGACCACAGCACCCCAGTGCGGCTCCTGACGTCCCTGAACTCGCTGGGCCATCACAGCAACCCAAGTCCACGACCAGCAAATTCGGTGGCCTGCTCAATGCTGTCTTTGGAGGCATCAGTTCGTCTTCGGCACCGGCATCGAATGGCATCGAACCTGCATCGACGCCGTCCCTAGATGAGGCTCGACGTATGCAAGCCCAAGCAGAGCGTCGCCATACCATCGAAGAGCAGTATCTGGTCGCCGTCCAGCAAGCCACCGAAGCAGCAGAACAGCCCGTTACCGGCCCTATTCAGCAGCGCAGGTCGCCACGCTCGCCCAGGAAGCGATCGGCGACGCGCGTCTCGCCCAGGGATACGGCGGCCATTGCGATGGAGGGGCCCGGTTCCCCGAACAGTCGCCCGTCGAATCAGCAGGCGCAACCTCGTCCACGATACTGCATCACAATCGTTGCCGCTGTCATCGCTGTTGCCGTTGTTGCCATCGCCCTGATTATCTGGCAGACGGCCGGGTCCAAGGGCAGTGGACCGGCAGGTACGAACGGTGGAGGCCCTACCCAGGGGGACACTTGGCCAGGTCAGGTACGCATAGTGTCGCGACGCAGATACGATAGCTGGGACAGCGTTCTGACAAATGTCGGGGCAACAGGTCGGGTTCCAGCCCCTGCAACAGCCGTGCGCGTACTACACAGTCAGCAACCCGACCGACAAGGTGCCAACGTCGTGGCAGCTGCGAATCCCAACAACGACGACCTGCGACCTAGCGAACACCTGGGGAGGGTCCAAGCACACAATGGACGGCAACACCATCGTGATCACGCCGGGGCCGAATGATATCAAACCGTCAGGGCAGACCGTCGTCACGGGCGGATTCTGTGGAAACAACTGCCAGCTGGCCATCGACACGAACGCGGCAACAGTCACGTTCACACAATAAGACGGGTGTCATGGACTCGTGAGCGAAACGTTCCGGGACGGTCTGGAATACAATGCCTTCGTTGTGGCGTGCTCGCTTTGCTCTCGAAACGCTGTCAGCCGCAGGATGCTGCCGACTGATACGCAGGGCGTCCTTCCGTGTTATGAACGACCGCCGGCTTCGCCAGGATGGGCACGTGCCAAGTGGGCACAGCACAACGGTCATCGTTCCATCGCCATACGGTATAGTCGTGACAGAAAAGCGGGCAGGCAGTGACGCGGTTGGACAAAAATCTGACCAGGCGCCGTGCACGCTGGGCGGAGGCCCCAGAGGTGGCCGCTGCGACCGCCCGTTGCCGCGCCATCTCTTGGTCAGTCGATCAACCATTGTCGGTCACTGTATTTTGCGGATTGGCGGCGTTGTGGTTGGCTGCGTGAAGGACGATGGCATCCGAAGGGCAGACGGCGCAGGAGGTCTTCAACATGTATGCCAAGGAGGGCATGCTCAAGGCCGATGACCTAGGGACGGCGCTGCGCAGCGTCGGCAAGCGCCTGACCGGCGACCAGATCAAGACGCTGACGAACGAAGCCAACAGCAAGCACAAGGGCAAGATCAACTACGCCACGTTCCAGGCGTTCCTCGCCGAGGCCAACAAGATCCAGAAGTCGCTGGAGGAGATTGCCGACGCCTTCAAAGTCTTCGAATGCAAGGACAAGCCCGGGCATATCAACATCGAGGAGTTCACGCACGCGTTAACGACGCTGGGCGACAAACTGTCCCGGGCCGAGATCGAGACGATCGTCGACGACGCCCGGCGCCTCGGCGGCAACTCGTCCGGGTCCGGTCCGCAAGCAAAGACCATCGAATACGCGAAACTCATGGACCTCATCAAATCCATCGGCTGACCGTGCCTGTTCCTTGGCCGACGTGCGCCAACCCTCGGTTTCAATACAGTGTATACTAACAACATCAGGGCCTTGGACGACGTGCGTCAACCGTCGTATCTAGAACAGGGTACACGAGCAACTGGGCGCCATCACTGTTCTGGAAGCCTGACCCCCTGCTCCGGGGACGCAGCAAGGGCGTTACGGCTGGCGTCGTCGTGCTGCCAATGGCCATCAAGCAGACTGCCCAGTGCAGGCCAATTGTTTCGTGGGGATTCGGCGGTTGTGGGACAGCGCGTGCGTGGGAGCGCAACGCTCCGGAGCCGACCGCATCTGAATACTGCGAGGCGATGGCTCCGTCTGTGACTGTTCCGATATCCATAATTCGAGCAACACCCTTGGCTTTGTATCGGTGTGGCGCTGGCGCTGATCGCACCGCCGCACGAGGGACGGCCGCCGCCATCGGCAGCACCTGCCGAGGCGCTGGGTCGCCATGTTGCACGCTGCAACGGCACACCTGCAGCGTCGCCTTGTCTGGATGTTCGTAGCCCTGGGTTTCATCGGGTTCACTGCATTCCTGCTGGCGTTACGTCTGCCTGAGGTAACCGAAGGCCTGAACCCTGTACCGGTGATCCTGCAGCGACGCCGTCCCGCCAGAGGCAACGGTGCTGTCCCGCAGCCGGCCCCAGCCGTCCTCCTGGAACCGGACGATGACCTGGTCGTACCGTTTCCAGCACCCGCTGGTGAAATGGCGCCGGAACCCGAGCCAGCGACAACGACGCCGGACCCGGCTGCGGCAGGAACCACCCAGGAAACCATCTATGATATCGATTCGGTGCCGCATAAGACGGAGACGGTTCGAGAGGGTCGGCGGCGGATGCAGAAGTTGCCGGTGCAGGAGGGCGCCATCTTCGTGTCGATATCGTCGTATCGGGACGAAAACTGTAAGCAGACGCTGGCGCAGATCTTCAGCAAGTGCAAGCAGTGCGACAGGATCCACATTGGGCTCGTCGAGCAGCGCGACAACAGTGATACCCCGTGCGAATTGGGTCCTGAACACGCCCAGTACCGGGGACAGATGCGCGTCATTCGCCTGCATTCATCATTGGCACGCGGGCCCACCTACGCTCGGTACATGACGTCGCGCCTCTGGCAGGGCGAGCAGTACTTCATGCAGATCGACGCACATCTGAACTTCATCGACCGATGGGATGAACGCCTGCTAAACATGGTGCCCCACATGCCGTCCAAGAAGTTCGTCATCAGTCACTATCCGGTGCGTGATGCGCCTAACGAGGGAACCGGCAGCGTTCTCAGGCCGACTGTTGCACAGGTTGCCACCGTCCAGGAGCTTGAAACGCCTGGCAATGCGGTGCCTTTCATCTGCGATGCGAAGTTCGACGACTACATGCAAGGGCTGTTCTCGCAGGATTCTTCATGGTACAGCAAGGAGCAGCACGGCGGACGCCCGCAAGCGTCCCCGTTCATCGGCGCCGGGTTCCTGTTCGCTCCGTCGTCCATCCTGTGGGATGCCCCGTTTGACCGGTACCTGGACTTCCTATTCCATGGCGAGGAGTTTGTCCATGCCGCCCGCCTTTGGACGGCCGGGTACGAGTTGGTCGTCCCGCTGGAAAACATCTGCAACCATGTCTATGGTCGGCAGTTGCTCGATGGAGTCGCAGACTGGACCTGATATCACTGACCGCAGGGCATCGCAAGTTTAACGCGTACGTTGATAACCCGGCGTCGTCAGCGTTAGCCGAGGAAGCCCGTATCAGGGTGCGGTACCTGCTGGGGATGTCCAGCGACAAGCCGGCGCATATGGAGGAAGTCGACGACCTCGGTCTGGGCCACGAGCGCACGTTCGACGCGTACCTGGAGTACACGGGCGTCGACTGGCGTAACAAGCGAATCGACAAGCGGTGCGACCAGCAGTACGACTGGGACACCCGGCAATGGTACCGGTCTGACGACGCCGTCCCAACGGGGCCCCGACCCTACAAGCGTACCGTTGTGAGCAGGATCGACACATGGCCCGAGTTTACAGAGCCCGCTGCCGACTTCGCCGACCGGGTTCGACACGCCAAGGTCCAACCGGGGGCGATCTTCGTATCGATTGGATCGTACAGGGATCCACTGTGCGAGCCGACCCTGCTGGAGTTGTTCACCAAGTGCGACCATTGCGACCGCGTCTACGTCGGCCTAGTCGACCAGACGATGCCGGGGTCGAACGACCGGCCGTGTCTTGGGCCGGAAGATCGGCGCCCGCAGATTAGCCGGGTGACGCTTGATGCCCGCCAGTCGCAGGGCCCAACCCATGCCCGGTACATCGCCTCGAAACTATACGACAACGAGGAGTACTACCTGCAGATTGACTCGCACCTGCATTTCGTCGACCACTGGGACACCGTCCTCGTCGACATGATCGGATCGATGCCCACCAAGAAGGCCGTTGTCAGCACATGTCAGATCCACAACGAAATTGGACGGACAGCGCCGTTGCTGACACCTGTGCGATGATGTTGACAGACCCAGTGGTTGACACGACGCCGTTGGACGATGCGAACATGTGGGTGCCCTGGATCTGTGACGCGTCCTTTCACGGCCCCGGCGGGCTGATCACCCAGGCCGCAAACGTAACATGCTCTGCGCTCCTACGTCATGACCTGCGAATCACTAATAGCCCGTCCGAACAGAGCTGGTATAACCGGGCGAACCCGGCCATACAAGCGGCGAACGCCGACCCCGGTAGCACTACATTCCTGGGTGCTGGGTTCATGTTCGGTCCGGCGACAGTGCTCATCGATGCGCCGTTCGATCGGTATCTGCCGTTCCTGTTCCATGGGGAGGAGCTTCTGTATGCGGCGCGCCTCTGGACCCACAACTGGGACTTCTTCATACCGACCCGCAATGTTGTGTCGCATCTATACTACCTGAGAAATTACACCGTGTTCCAGGATAACGGCGACGCGTTCAGGGTGCAGAAGGAGAGCGAGCAAAGGGCAAGGTACCTGATGAAACTCGAAGGGGCCATGCCTGTCCGAGCGGAAGAACTCGAAGACCTAGGCCTGGGCACCGAACGGCCCATTCAGGACTACTGGACATTCACCGGCCTGGACTGGAACACAAACACGGTCTCGAATCGGTGCCAGCAAATTTACGACTACCAAAACAAGAAGTGGCTGCCCAGGCCAGCTGACTAACCCATTCTATCAACAATAGCCTCATATTCCAGCTTCCTCACTAAATCGACGGACAGATCCCTAACTTGAGTATAGCGTAAATATGTGTGCTAACGCCGCCGCTGCCCACTACGGGGGCGGTCGGTCGCAAGAGTCGGCGCCTGGTGATATAACGAACTGATGTATTTGGACAGGATCGTCACAGCAAGGGCCGCTGCGGGGTCGAGTACGGTCATGATCATGTGACCGGGTGGCAGCAGCATCTGAGCAGCATCATCTGAGTACTGGTACTCTGGATGAACACTCCCCGTGTTAGAAATCTGCTAACAGTCGTGAGCAGAGCGGGTCTCCTTCGGCTTGTCGTTCGAGGAAGGCCCTGACGATATCAGGAACATCGGCCGCCATGACCGAGTAAGGTTCCCATGAATTGTCGGTGGCATCGAATCCGATCCAGTTGATCAGTAGTTCAGTGTCACCTGACGTAGAGTTGACTCGAATGTCCTCGACTGCGTTGACTTGGTAAGCCACGCCGGTGAGCGCGATGTTGTGCTTCAGGGAAGAGGTGACATTCAAGTGCGCATCTGCATAGAACATTAAGCGCTGGGCGTGTACATCTGAGATACGATCAGTCAAGAGATCTCGAACTCGATACACCCAGTCGTTGATGGTGTCGATAATCTGGGCAGGTCCAGTCCAGTTGTACTCGGACTTGGAGTGCTTGCCATGGTTGGCCACGAGAACATAGTCGCCCGTCGTGAAGTTGATCTCGCGAACATTGCGTCGGCGACGCCGGGCGCGTTGCTTGAGATCACGTAGATGGGTGCGTGTACGTGCCACTGCTTTGTGCATGTCCTCGAGAGAATCGATAAGTTCCGTCGTCATTTCCTTGAGACGGTCAGGGGTCAACGGTACGTCGATAACCGCGTCGATGCGTTTGTTGAAGATAATCGAGATAGGTGTCGAGGGTGGCAAACCCGTAAACATCGTGACAGGCGCGTAGCCCACACTTGATCGAACAGTGTGATTTACCGTCATGTTGATCAGCGGAAGGACATACGGCCAATCCTGGAATGGAAGATTTAGCTCGGAGAGGAGGGACTTCAGCAGAAAGAGAAGCCGCTTGTTGACAACCTCAACCGTGCCGTTCGCCCAAGGTGTGTAGGCAGTTGTGAAATGATGGTTGCAGTGTAACCGGCTATTAAGCTCGGCGATAACCGCGTTTTTGAAGTGTGTGCCGCGGTCAGAGACATGTTGGAAAACAATGCCGAAACGTTTGAACCAATCCAGAAGAGATTCGGCGACAACGCTGTGATCCGCGAATTGACAAGGAATTAACTCGACGAATGCCGTGGCGTCGTCCTTCAGAACCAGAACATAACGAAGTTGATGAGAATCGCCTGGACGAGGTTTGGATAAGAACAGAAAGTCATAGTGGATGACCTTATTGGGCTTGTCCGCATGCATAGCCGTGCCAAAAGGTCGGGGAATCATCGAATCTTTGTTGCGTAGGCAGTGTAAGCATTTGTCCACAAATGCACGAACAAAGGAATCCAGATCAGGCCACCAGAAGAGTTGTGCGATGCTCGAAATAGTCGATGCAGCAGGTTGATGACCAGACAGTCCCATATGTGAAATCACTGCGATGCGTAGCTGCAGTGCATGTGATGGTACCCAGAGTTGATTGTCTGGAGTACGCCAGCCAGATTCCGGGCTAAGGTGGAGAGACATGTCCCCTTCGAGTTGGAGAATATCGGAAACGGCAGATAGGTCGTGTTGGCGAATGTAGTCGGTCTGAGCGTTACTAATCTCGTCGACAGACGGCCAGATAAACTCATCGGTCATCTTGTAATCGTCGAAGTCAAGATTAATTGCCATATGACGAATAGAACGGAACGATGGAGGGGAAAATGAGGAGAGTGGTTGCAGGGCGACGCCCCACCGCGTGGCGAGGTCGGCCCAAACGTTGTCCTCCCCAGCAATGTGCTCAATGTGAAAATCTAGGTCGATAATCTGAAGTCGCCAGCGCTCCAAGCGATCGCCGGTCGTCCGACTAATTCGTGCAACCGAGGCTGGGTTCAGAATGAAAACCAAATTACGGTGGTCTGTGAAGATTCGAAGTGCCAGCTTTGACATAGAGATGAAGTGTCTGAGGCGATAGCAGCCTTCAATGATGGCGTAGGCCTCCTTCTCAATGGTCGCCCACTTCAATTGGAACCACGGAATGTCCCCGAGATGAACGACAAAGGTTCGTGGTGTTGCTCACCGTACGGGAGATCAATATCTTCCGGAGGGATCTGCGACAGGAAAACAGACCAGAAACGGTCACTCGCATCCGGAAAGAGACACATGATCCATTCGTCCTTGGGGTGCGCCAGCGTCATGGCCTCCGATAGACGATGCTTCAGAGAATTGAAACTGGTGAGATGGTCAGTGGTCCAGCCGATGTCGGCTAAACGAACTCGACGTAGATGTGATTTCTTCAGACTGCTGACAGAACGAGAAGCGGACAGAAGTAGATCCTGTAGCGGATGAACATGTGCCGCGAATTGAGGGATAACAGAACGGACCCAATTGAGGCCCGAGAGGAACTGTTGGAGATCAGCAGCCGTGATAGGAGTTGATAGATCGTGCAAGGCGTTGAGATACGAGCGATCGAACGACACTCCATCAGCGGATATAACGCGACCGCACCATGTCACTGAAGTGAGATATAACTGGCAGCGATCAGGGTTGAGTTTAACTCCAAACTCGTCGAAAGCGTTGAGAAGAGATTCGAGTGTGTCCATGTAGGCTCCGAATCCAGATACGTAGCCGAGGATATCGTCGATCCAGAGTAGGGCGCAGATATATAGAAGTTTCCCCAACACCTGTTGCATTCCCGCCTGGAACGCAAACACGCAATCAGCGATTCCCTGGATGATGCGCCTGGGTGTAAACGTGGCGATGTGCGTCATGAACGAGCAGGCCTCCTGCGAATCAGGGTGCAACGGAAATTGCCAATAGCCTTTAAAGGCATCGAACAGCATGAAGATGGTCGCGGAACGTAGGTAGGTCAGGATGATGTCGATGTGAGGCATCGGCCATGCAATGCGTTCGGTCTGTTTGTTGACGGCTTCATTGATGTCGACGGTCAGCCGATGGCCGCGAACCTCCGTGTCCTTCTTGTCGACGACCAGACACGGCGACGCGTACCTGCTGTGCGGATTGCGGTACACAAAATCGTTTTCCGCCAAGGTTCCTACGTGATCATCCATGAATTTTTGATGTTCGAGGGTATACCTTCGTGTTCGGCAACGAACAGGACGAGCATCTGCTTTGAAGTGTAGTTTCAGTGGACTTACTTTCGCAGGTGGATCACGGCCAAGCTTCGTTCGCCATATGTCTTTGTGTCGATTGACAGTTGTGCGTAGACGCGGGACTTGATCGTTAGGGAAACCGGAGTCAGTTGCACGTTGTATCATCCGGTCTATTGCCCTGTCCACGTCTGTATCGGAGTGTTCTCCGATTTCGACATCATAGTCGTCACCCGGATCATTGGTGTCCAATTGGGGCTCATGATCGCGAGTTGTTCCACTTACCTCCGGGTGTCTTACCGCTCTCATCGTGATCCCTTGACCACCTGGGGCGTGACGTTCCGGGGTCGGATCCGCTTCGATGATGATAGGACCATTTGCCTCGATTAACATCTCCTTCAGTTGTGTAGCTGGATTGATACCCAACGCGTCCAGTTCCGGGGCTCCTAAAAGGACAATGTCATCAGATAGGTCTTCGCGACATACGTTGATTTCCCGCCCGCGTAGATGTGCAGGTTTGCCATGCGAAGGTGGGACAATGGTGATGTCCACGATCGCTGTGGCGACAATTGTTGTCGTAGCCCCGATCGTTGCAAGTTTCGCCTCCGTTGGATGGTCGAACACTTTGACTGGGACATGCTGGATGGCTTGAATCCGTAGCAGTTGCGATTGCGAAATGACGGTCTTCGTCGCACCACTATCGGCTTCGAATGGAAGGTCGAGCGAGTTCTGGAAGCGAAGTCTCATAGGGGACGGTGTTGACGGCGACGGCGGGCCCATGCGCTTTGCCGTGTCTGCGTTGCCCTTACTCTCCTCCTTCTCTTTTTGCGCTCTTTCTGGAACTTTTCAATGGCAGCTTTGCGTTCTCCTTGAGTTGCCTTCGGGCACACTTGGACCCAGTGCTGCTCCTTGCAGATTAGCAACCTGCCTTTGGAGGATCCTTACCTTCGAAACGTTTTCGGATGTGCTCGGGGATGTCCCTCGATTCGTCTTTCGTTTGCGATGTGGACGATTGAGCTGTCTTCAGTCCGATCGGATTTGTCGGATGCTTGCCGCCATTCCTATTCGGAGCAACAACGTCCTTACCTTTCTTACCTGCAGGTGGGGACATGGTCTGCGCTGGAGACTTCTTCTTCTCAGCTTGCAGCCGGAAGTGTTTGTCCTGCTCTTTGGCAAGACGGTCGACGAGGTCGAAGAATTTGAGCTCGTCCTTCTCAGCGTCCCTGCACCCTCCGAACTCGATCGCGCGTTCGACTAGAACCGCAAGGTCAGTGGGACGGATACCTCCGCGTAATACCTTGATCTTGCGCTTGGTTCCTTTCGTTCCTTTGGCGTATGTGTCTTGTAGCCCATAGTCGTCGATTAGCTCATCGAACTTGGCGAAGAAAGACGTGACACGTTCCTCAATACTCTTGATTGACAGGTTCATGACCACTGTCTTCGTGAGAAGCGCCTTGATGTCTGTCGAACTCTCGACATCAGCCTCCCTGCGTTGGACTGACCTCAAGTAGCTCATGATGTCGCCATCCGTGATCGTGCTGGCGGGTTGACGTAGGCGATATTTCGACATCCCTCTGAGGACGTCCTCGGTAATGCATGACTTCACCGTTGGCGGATGAATATCCTCCTTGTAGATCAGTCGGCGCTCGTTAACGATCTCGACGTGTTTCCTATATTTCTTGAGGAAATCGTTAATTCCGTCCTTGGCCGTAAGGCTCAGGGTACGTAGGATGGGCGGTTTCAAAGGCATAAAGATCGGGCTCTTACCGTGCAGGTTTGTTGACTGAAGCCCTCGATCGATTTCGAATTCGTCATCTGTCGACGATTCATGCTCCTTGGCCTCGGCGTCGGAGTTGGTCCTGGCGTCGTCCTCCATCTGTAGACGAACGGGCGCTCTGCGGCCACCTCCTGCCATTAAGTGAGTTCGTTTGCTTGGGGCTCTTTGCGCAAGAAGCTTCTGTGCTAACGCCGCCGCTGCCCACTACGGGGGCGGTCGGTCGCAAGAGTCGGCGCCTGGTGATATAACGAACTGATGTATTTGGACAGGATCGTCACAGCAAGGGCCGCTGCGGGGTCGAGTACGGTCATGATCATGTGACCGGGTGGCAGCAGCATCTGAGCAGCATCATCTGAGTACTGGTACTCTGGATGAACAATATGACTGCTGTGAACCAGTACTGTCCGTTACCATTGATCGTCTAACAGACGTTTCAGATTGGTGGGGTCGCGGGTGAAGCGCGAGCGGAGAATGAAATCGTCGATGACAGCAGCGATGCGGTCCTTTTTCAATAGTTGCATTTACATACCTAGTCAGACTGCAGCCTTTCGAAAGGCCGTCCAGTGTTCAATACCACCTGCCTGGAAGTCCCCAACCTTTCAAATCGTCACAGTGCATGAAACATGTACTGTTACATTTCTTCTGGCAAGACAGCGAACAAGTAGCGGGCGTCACTCTCGTGGCTACATTAAACGGTGATAGTTATCCGTTGCCTGGCTGCCAGTTACGTCCAGCCACGGAAGTCCGTGGCGGACTCCGTCGCGCTGTTCGACTGCCAAGGAGATCCTCTCCAATTGCCAACCATGGACCAACTCACTATCAATGACGAGTACCGGGCGAAATTCGAGGCCAGCAAACGGCAAGAGGAACTGTCCAAAAGTATGAACGTCTTAACTAGATTGCAGTTCACGATCTACAACTAACAATGGTGCTCTGTTCAGAATCCGTCAAGGACGCCTTGCGAAAGCAGCTGCGAGCGGAACAGACAAATGATGACAGCGATGAACCGGATGGTTCTGAAACGTCATCGTCGAGCGAAGAGGAGGATGACGAGGGCGTCCTACTATCGTCCGCTGTCGAGGCAGACATCCAGCGCACTATCGATGCCATTCGAAAGCGAGACCCGCGAATCTACGACGCGTCATCGCGGTTCTATCATGATGATGACGACGAGGAAGGGGATGGGAACGCAGAACCGTCACAATCAGCGAATAAGAAAGCAGGTGGGCGATCCGTCAAGCAAGTCCTGACCGAACAGCTTCTTCAAGGCGACGAATCGTTGAGCGACGATGACCGAGATGTGGGCAACGCCGCCCCCGCTGAACAACAACTCGCCGCTCGTCGTGCGTTCCTTGAAGCCGATACGCACGATGACGTTGATAACGACGAAGGGTTCGAGATGAGTGTCCCAACGGAAACCAATGACATGACCGATCCGTCATATGCTGCGTTCGTCGAAGCGAAACAGAAGGAGGCGGCCTCTAGGCCGGTGCCAGAATCGCAAACGCTGTCGCGTCTGGCGGGTGACGACGGCAAACTGTCGGCAGAGGACCTGTTCTTGAAGGAGTACATCGCCGGGGAGTGGTGGAAAAGCGAACGGCCTGCAGGCTGGAACAAGGACCAGGCGCGTATGATTCGACCTGGGTCGAGGCCAGCTACCGCAGCTATCGACGACAACGTCAGTGAGGATGATGCATTCCTGGAAGCGCAGGATTCGTTCGAGGCGGCGTACAACTTCAGGTTCGAGGAACCAGGTGGCACCCGTCTGGTCACCCATCCTCGTGTCATCGAGGATTCCGTTCGTCGCGTCGACGACAAGCGTGCGCGACGACGGGAGGCTCGGAAGAGAGCGCGCCAGGCTCGCAAGCAGGCGCAGGTCGAGGCCGTTAAAACAGAGAAGAACGCGTGGAAGGAGGAGATGAAGGCGTTGTCCGCGTTGAAGCGCCAGGAGCTGGAGCAGAAACGATCCGTGGTCGCTCAGGTGGCCAGCGGGCTCGACAAGGACAGGCTGGCGGAAATCGACCTCGAGGGCGATTTCGACCCGGACAAATTCGACCAGCAGATGCAGGAGCTGTTCGACGAGAACTGGTACGGCCAGGACGACGGCGACATCAAGGCGACGCTGAAGCAAGGCAAGAACAAGAAGCAGAAGGCGGATGCGTCGGATGATCAGGAGCCCTCCAATGGAAAGGCGTCGACTGCCGCGCTTCTCGACGAATTGTACGCGATGGACTTCGAGGATTGTCTGGCGGACGGTCTGCGCGCCCGATTCCACTACACGAGCGTGCCGGCGAGCTCCTACGGCATGACCGTCGAAGAGATCCTGAACGCAGAGGACAAGGACCTGAACAGGAAGATCTCCATCAAGCAGCTGACGCCGTACAGGACGGACCGCAACCTGACGTCATCGTGGCAGGACATTCAACGCGACCGCAATGCTAGGCATCGGCGACGACAGAAACGTCTGTCCAAGCAGCGGCCGCAGTCAAGCGAGTGATGGATACAAAGCTATAACGTTATAAGGTATTGCGAGGCACCCTCCTTCATCCGCCGAATTGGTCAGCACTGTACAACACGGCAGGCAGTGGCTGACAAACCGCTGAGGAGCACTTTGGCGGCAGATGGCCGCTTGTCATGATGACGAGTCTGGTCGCCGTAATGTGTTTATTGCAACGGCTGCTGCGGCTGTTGCTGTTGTTGCTGCTGCTGCTGCTGCTGCTGCTGGAATCCGCCTAACAGGTTCTTGAATTTGCCCCGAATGGACGCCAGGGACGCCGCAGCAGACGAGGAGGACGCCACCTTGGGTATCGGATCCGGACCAGGCGTCGCCGCCCTGTCGCCCGTCGGTGTGGCCCTGTACTCGATGCGAAAATCGTTGCAGACAGACCGCTGCAGCATCTCGACCTGGTCGGCGTCACACTCGTGGCGCTTGGCGATCCCGTTGACGAACTCGAGGACCGCCTCGAACGACCAACCGCCCATCATCGACATGTTGTGCGCCATGGTCATCAGCCGCGCCACGAGGTTGCCTTTGACGAGGGCACGCGCGTCCTCGCTCTCCTCGTCGCAGTGCCAGCGCTCGACGACCGGGACGGCACCGGACGTGCCTGAATCATCGACCGCCCGTTGCCAGGTGTCGATCTCCTTCCAGATCGGGTGCGCGGCAATCAGCTCGTGGAGCGGGCGCCCCGCATGCGACAGGGCCTGGACAGACGTCAGGCACGATACCACGGGGCGGATGTCACGATCGGCTTCGGTCAGGAGCGTGTTGACCAGCTCGCCCAGCGCCGTGAACGCAGACGACGAGATCGACGCCGACCGTCGCGTCTGACGGGACAGGGCGTCGGCGAACGCCGATCGGCCGGGTCGCGATCGCAAACCGAAGAGACAGCGGCCCCTGAGGTCCTTCGGTTCATCCGGGTCGGTGCTACGCGGGACGGTGACGCCTGGTCGAGGGCCATCAATGATCGTACGCAGGGCAGAGTCCCAGAACTCGTCCAGGTCCGATCGTGCGGCGCGAGCCGGGCTATTGGCCGGCGTCGCTGGAGGGGAACCCTCATCGGCCGGATCCGCATCCGGGTCGGCACCGACGACAGACAGGCCCTTCACTTTCGTGTAGGTCGGGATGTCGATATCGTCCTGCACATCGATCTCGGCATCGATAGCGCGCAGGTCATCGGTGCCGCGCTCGGCGGCCTGGACGACGTCGCGAACCGCCGGCGTGCGACTCGCCAGCTGGTCGACCAGTTCTGCAGCAGCAGCAGCACGACGTCAAGGCGATGCGCGCAACGGTACCCAACCCGGCACTGGCATACCTTGACGCTCATGTAGCACGCCCGACAGGGTCGCCAGGCACGACTGCACGCGGGCACGGTCAGCATCGGCCAGGGTGTTCAGCAGCAGGCGACATTGACGATCGCGGCGCTGTACGAACAGGCGTCGTCATCAGTTGCGATTCGGACGGCAGCCGGGAACGACAATGGACGTACGATGGCGCCGGCGCGTGCCTGCCGGACAGTGTCGCAATAGCGGCGATCGGCGGCGATGAGTTCCTTCTTCCTGGCGGCCGCCGCCCGAACGATCTGTTCGTCGACGGGCGCATCGGCCGTGCTCGAGTTCGTGTAGTCGACGAGCGCCCAGTGGGCGACGATGGCCTGGTCGCTGGCGCGTTCGCACTGTGCCAGGGCCTTGTCCATGGCCTTGGTGTCGGCCAGCTGCTCCTTGCGCATGGCCTTCAGCTGCGTCGTCGCCGATCGGATCGTGGCCATGGCCGTCGTCCGCGTCGACAGCAACGCCTGCGCCTCTTCCATGCAGCGGGCAGCGGCGCGCGAGTGCAGGTCGGCCTGCCAGGCCTGCATGGCCACCATCGACTGCGTCGCCGAGCGCATCAGGCGATGTTCGTTGGTCAGGTCGAGCATCGCCGACGACATGTCGCGGCACCTGGCGGCATAGTCCGCTTCCATCTCGGCCACCTGCACCAGGAGGCGCGCCAGCGCCTCCGTGCACGACACGCGACCCGACACGCGCTCGATCTGACGCTCCAGGGCGTCCACGCTGGCCGTCTTTGCACCCGAGCAGCCGTCACGCGCCGACATGATGACAGAGCAGTCTGGGTGGGGACGTCGTCCTGCTGCACCGGCTCAGCCCAGATCTCAACTGCCGGTCGCTTGCTGCTGCCCGACGTCGTATGCCTAATTCCGGACAGGCGGACGCCTGCGTCGGTGCTATACTTGGACAGGACGGACTCCCCGCGCCGCGGGTTGCGGGTGGGGCCGCCAATAGCCAATTCGGCGATTCGCCATCGATCCAATGCGGACACCTGCGTACGTGGATTGGATGGACTCCCGTGTGTGCTGCGGGGGTCGCCAATCGCCATCCATCCAACTCGTGGCGTACTGCCGCTCTGACTTCTGGCGTCAGCGGTCCCCCATTGTCCGATATACGTATCTAAACGACGTACTGCGCCGGTGCCTGCCATGGCCGGGACGACCTGCTTAGGGCGTCCTGCTCTGTGTCCACAGGGAATGCAATCCAGCGTGCGGCACGATTTATTCGTTGGGGTGCTGCTCCTTCATGTAGCGCAGCGTGGCGTCGTCGGCCTGAACCCACATTGCACATTAATCCGTGCCGCGATTGATACCCACCCACAGATTAATAACGTACCTGGAGAAGGTGGAATCGGAACCCGTTGACGACAATACTGGCCCCGACCTGCATGTCGCCAGCAACGAACGGCTGCCCGGTGGTCGGGTTGATACGCGCGCTGCTTTTCTCCATCATCTTACCGCCGGTGAACCCCGAGTTGGCCTGCACCGTCTCGTACACGCTGAGCTCATCCGTTCCGATATCGAACGTGACGACGAAGCGCCGATCGACGTCGTAGGTGCTCGACGAGGACAGGGACGCCAGGAAGCGCATCTGGAAGCCGGGCGAGCGACGCTTGCGGGCTGGCGACCCGAACTGCAACGAGAAGGACGACGCCTCCGACGATGCCGCCGTTTCGACCTGCGACTTGCTCAATGACGTCGTCGGCTTTGGCGCCTGTGCCTGATGGCTGCCACTGGCCCCGACCACGAGGTCGGCGAGGTCGGCGTCGCTGAGGCCGAACGTGGCCTTGTAGTAATCCTTGGTGAACCTGTCGGCACGCAAGAGGCGGAGGCGTCGTCCGTAGGCTTCAATGACGGCGCCGATGCGCAGGTCGCCCGCTGTGTACATGCCGACCGTCTCCGAGTGGTCCATACCGATGCTGGCGGCTCCGGCCATCGTGAAGCGTCGCGGCAGGGCCTGTCGGCGCAGGAGCATGCGAGCGGCATCGGACGAGGCCCCCTTGCTGCACTGCTTGTCACGAACGATCTCCACGGTATCGTCCTCGACGAAGTAATGCAAAATGAAGGCCTGGGACGACTCGTCGGCAGGCGCAGCGTCCTGGTCTTCGAGACGGGCCCAGAATCGCAGCACAGTGCCCATGTTGGCCAGCATCTTTCGGGATCGCTCCAGGGCCTTCTTCGACGGCTTCCCATGGAGCGCTTCTGCAAATCGAGAGGCCGATTCGGTCGTCGCTGACGACGACTTCAGCTGCGTCAGCCTTTCGTGGAACGGGTCCTGAGGCGGTTCCGTGCCCAGCGTGTCGTCGTTGTCGAAGAAGGCGCGCGTCCACTGGTCCGCGTCGTAGATGTGTAGGCGCCGCCCGTACAGGTCAACCTGGGACCCGACGCGCAGGTCGCCAGGGGCCAAGAAGCGACCCGGAGCCTGACCCGGAACAGGGACCCGATGCCGTTTCAACATGAAGGCCCCGTGCGTCAGGCCCGAGTTGACTTCGTCAACCTCGTTGACTTGCAGGGTGCCGTCCTCGAGGTAGTACAGGATGGTGCAGCGACGTACACGCCAGGTCTCCACAGCACTTTCGTTGACGGCCTCCTTGTAGTACGCGTACAGACGCAGGACACGGTTGGCGTAAGCGATCCAGGGCGGCAATGTCGACATGGGCAGGCCGGATACTCTCGGGCTGGCATCATTCACCTTCTTGTCCTGACGAACTTGGTTGTCGTGACGGGTCGCCGTCGTGCTCGCCGGGTCGCATGTCGGTGCACTGCTTGGCGACCGAGTGGACGCCTTCTCGGTGCGGATTCCGTTGCAGATATCGAACAGATGACCACGATGGAACGACTCGCCGACCGTCGTGTTGATCACATGGCCGGGCAGAAGGGGCACGCGATGCGCACGTGCTCGAGGGTCCGACGACGCCATCAGTGCGGTGTGCACGAGCAAGGCCCCAAGCGACTCGGTCGCACACGGCGTAGCAACAAACGGCTGCTGGACGGCGACGATACCAATGGCGGATTCCGGTACGTGACCTTGACCTCGTACCGACAGGGAAGATATCACCCGAGCAAATATCTCTAGTATATGGGGGGAGGGGGGGGAGGAGAGGTAAATATCGCCCAATAGCGATTGATCGTGCGTACCAGCGAAGGCCCTAGGTAGATCGAGGATGCGAATCGGACGGATCCATGGACACGGTGGTTCAAAGGTTGGTGTGATCAGACTAATCGTCGAGACGCCAAAGAGGCAACGCGCTCTGGGCGTGTCACTGGGCTGTTTCTCTTGAACGGTTAGGTCGACGACGAAGACCCAGAGCGGGTGATGCGTAAACTTGTTCATTGCCCGGTGGCGGTAGGGGCACATGGTGCTTCGCACACACTTCGAAATGGCGTGTGGCGTGGCGATGTGTGATGCCTCTAGCACCATCATTCGGTCATCGCGTCAAGTCGGCTTTCGCAAACCAGAAGGCTGAGAGAATGCGGCCCCCGGAGAATGGGAAAGCCACACACAGCATCAAGAGTTGGTTATTATAGTGTGTACCTACTGATGCTGATCCTTAAACGGCTGCTCCGCCCAGTCATAGGAAAGGTACTAGAGCGAACAATAGAGGGGTACTGTCGTCGACCACCTAATGATCCACTCCGCAATGACGACAAATGACGGCGCCACCAAAGAGGAAGCGTTGTCGTTCTGGATTACGGTGACTGCTGTTCATTCGGCTGTATACATAGCGGGTTTGCTCATGTTCTGGAGGAGGCGCAATGTGCAACCTATTAAGAACATGCGCTCGTGGCTGCTATTCACTTGCAATTGCTGTCTATGTCTGCATTCCATGTCATCATGTTTGGTGTCTACCCTTGCGGTTGGGCAGCCCACAATTACGGTCCTAGCGCCCACCTTGGCCCTCTTCTCGTTTCAGAACTCTGTGTTCGATAGCTTTACAATGTTCGCCGCGTCCCTGTACTTCGCATATCGGCGCACACATACTCAAGGACTGCTCGCGGACGACGCGAGCGCTGATGAAGACAAGTTCGACCGGCGCATGACAAGGATTCGTCGGCTCTCTTGGATGCTATCACCCCAGGGCATTGGCTGTCTTATGGTGATCAGCTGTTTCGGTATGATATGCTTGCATGTAGCATACGCGTACACGTTATGCCAGGATGTGCTGACAACGAAATTCATCGACGCGTACCTGTCGTCGGCAACCTTTGTGCGGTTTGGTTTGGTCTACTCAGCAAAGATTATTGTCCAATCGGTCTTCGTGGCTCTCCTCTCTCTCCGCTTACGCCTGATCGTTGATAAGTTCGGCATCAAAGCCATCTTGAGGAGTGTCGCAGTAGCACAGATTGTTGGTGGTGTTCTTTACGTCGTTGCAGTGGACCCGTACTTGAACGCGTTCGAGCCACCGATGCTGTTTTCCGCTCTTTATGTCGTCGCTCTTATCGACTGCATTCTCCTTCGGTAGGCAATATCGAAGCACATTCACGACGCAGATCACTGATCACGTAATTGTTCAGGTCGTTAGTGGCCCCGATCTACCAAACGTATCTCCCGAATTCCGATGATGTACACGTGCTCGGAGGCAATAACCTTGGCGTTGCCGACTTTCTGGAACGATTCCTGCACTCGTCCGAGCGTCGCTTCAATGCGTTTCGGTACGGCACTGCGCTCAGTGCACCCGCTTAGGTAACGGCTTACAGTCTCCCGCTCAGGAAGCAACTCGAAGAAGAGCTCAGTGTGGAGAACCTTCTTTTCTGGAGGGATGCCGAAGCTTACAGGAAAACGTTCCCATCGCCGACTTCATCCGAAAAGGCGTTTCTGATCTGGAAGACGTACATTACAAGTGGGAGCCCGCTGGAAATTAACATCAGTGACAGCGCGAGACGAGCCTTTATAGCGGTTAGTCCCTCGAGCACCAAGGTGCGGCGAGTACACAGCCATCAAGCAGTCATCCCGGCAACGAACGCTCATGTCTGGCCAACGCATTTGCTGCATCGCGATGTGTTCCGTCCAGCGTGCGAACAGGTCGTCGCACTCATGTGCGATAATGCTCTTGCCAGGTTTCAGCGGGAAAACCCCGACATCTGGGATGAGTTCATTAACGAGACCAACGAGTGCCGGTTCTCCCTCATCGAAGTCATCAAGACTTCGAAACCGGCCACAACGAGGGAGCACTCGGGGATCGAATAGCAGAATGCATAAAAGACTGCTTGGTCGTTCATTCATGATACCGTGTATACCATAGGTACAGGCTGGGCCGCCTTCTGCTACAAACCGCGGGTGAAGACCAAGACAGCTAGCATTATGTCCTCGTCGTAGGTGGAGTTCTCCGTTGTCCCTGAGCGTACCCGTTATTCTCGGTACACCGTGCCGAACGAACGTCGCCGGAGTCCACGTCCGCTCATAGGCGCGGGCTCGACGACAGTCATAGGCGTCGGCCCTTCCGACGGCGCAGAGACCTGTCAATGGCGACCTTGTATTTGACGAACAGTCCCACTGGCCCAGATAGACGAATACAGGTGCATTCCGCTTACTTACGCCCTGGCCAGGGGCGCACCGAGGGGCGTTGTCTACGATAGACGCGACCGGTTTTCCGATTCGAGCGCCAAGAGTGCTGCGATGCTCGATATGCGATATGCCTCCGTTGCTCGTCTGGTCTTAGCTTAGCTGCCATGGTCGGCACGCAGACGGGGGCGACGTCGGCGCTCTCGATCGGCGACGGACGCTGGGCCCTGCATCCGAACGCTGCCGTTAGGCGCCGGGGACGCCAGGACGACCTGCAGCGTCGGTATACGCGCATGTCAATCTGGCCTGCTTGTATTGAAACGGTTCTGGTTGCGGCGATATGCCGGCCGGGATGGCAGCGGATCGTCGACGGCAGGCAGGCGCCACCGGCGGCAACGGGCTCTGGGCGCCGCCTCCGCCCTGCTGGACGACCTGCAGGGCAGGCAGGTGCCGCCCGCCGGGTAGACGGGGACCTGGGCGATGCCCTCGGTTGGTCAGGCACGCTATCACATGGTGCAGGTCAAGGGGCGTGCGCGAGCGATTGCAACGATCGGCTGAGGGCCAGGGCACAGCCTCACCTGACGAGCAGGATGTCAGCGCGACAGTGGTCACGCCCCTCCTCGGCAGGACATCTGCCGCCCTGCAGGTGATCATGCTGGACAGACGACGGCAGACGGAGGCAGGCGTGCCCTGTCCACCATGTTAGAGGTGCGCTTTTCCTTTGTAAGGTCGCTCGATCGGTGTTTCCGACGCTGGGGATTAAGCACATTTTATGCACATGGATTGATAAGAATCGGAGACGTCAGGTAGGTACTCCCACCTCATTATATATTTTTACCTTGTTGACTTGTGTGCAGTGTAGAGAGAAATTCTGGATCAAGGTGTTCGGGTTAAGGTCTAGAAAGAGTTATGCGTTTTTAGGGTCACCCGTTCCGTTCCAGAGTTCGAGCAATCGCTCAGTGCGTTCATGCCGTCACGACGGAACGAAGGCGCATCTGCAGACTTCAATCGAAACCTACCTCAGCTGGACAGAGGGCAGGCTATTCGTTCCGACTGATCCCATTGTGACCCATCTAACGATTAATCAGCGGCGACGTCTCGTCCAGGCGAAAGGCTACTCTTGATCTAATTTTCTAATTCGACGCTACCTGCAACCGCTCGATCAGGCTACGTAGAAATAATAGGGACTCCGGGAGATCGCGGACGTTATGAAGTGTTTCGAAGTGGTTGCGGCCATGGCGGCCGCAGCTATCCTCATTGTCGTCGGAGCATCAGGCCATCCGCCCACCCACAGACATGCCGGGACGCTCTCTACTCAACCAGTTGATACCCCGTCGCAACCACCTATGCCCCTTGTAAATGACGAACAGAACGAGCACCGTGCGGGCGAAGTTCGGACGCACAGGGTTTCGGGCACCACGAACAGCAGTAACGTCCCCCGGCAAATGAATCACCTACCGAATTATGTCATTCACAGCGTCCTACAATTCGGAGACGACGATGACCTTCGCAAGATGCGCCTTCCCAGCAAGGCGTGGGACGAGGATGTGGTCAACGAGATGGCTTTACGGACTCAAGCCGACCCTCCCGGTACTATTTCGAAGTTTGCTGCGATCGTTGCTCAGAGGCTCCTCATCAACAACGACAATATCGAACATCTTGAAACCCTGCATGACATGAATGATATGTGCCGAAAGTTCGTTCAAGGACGTCTTCGTACGGGTGCCAGACATCCGCGTTGTCGCGCTGTGGTAAAAGACCTATTTCGCTCTACCGACACTCCGGGATGGCTGGACATGATGCCATTTCTCGTGCAATGTGGCGCCGACACATCCCTACTGACTGTCCTGTACGTCTGTATTGGGCACATTGTGCAATGCCGTTTCTGGTCACTGAACCGATGCTGATAGGAACTTGGAAAGGACTAAGCTGCAGTCGATCCCTGCCGAGATCGGGCAGCTGACGTCGTTGAAGACGCTGTGAGGATTGGCCGCATTGTGTGATACCGTTTCTGGTCACTGAACCGATGTCGATAGAATCTTGTCTTCCAATGAATTGCAGACGATTCCTGCGGAGATCGCGCAGTTGACGTCGTTGAAAGAGCTGTGAGCATTGCCCACATTGTGTGATACCGTTTGTGGTCACTGAACCGATGCTGGTAGGAACTTGGGTAACAATAGCCTGCAATCAATCCCTGCCGAGATCGTGCAGTTGACGTCATTGAGGACGCTGTGAGTATTGGCGGCATTGTGTGGTAATGTTTCTGGTTAGTGAACCGATGCTGATAGGAATTTGGAAAGGAATAAGTTCCAGTCGATCCCTGCCGAGATCGGACAGTTGACGTCGTTGAAGACGCTGTGAGTATTGGCCGCATTGTGTGATACCGTTTCTGGTCACTGAACCGATGCTGGTAGGAACTTGGAAAGCAATCAGCTGCAATCGGTTCCTTTTGAGATCGGGCAGTTGACGTCGCTGGAGACGCTGTGAGTACTGGCCGCATTGTGTGATACCGTTTCTGGTCAGTGAACCGATGCTGATAGGGTCTTGTCTACGAATAAGCTGCAGTTGATCCCTGCCGAGATCGGGCAGTTGAAGTCGTTGTACACGCTGTGAGTACTGGCGGCATTGTGTGATACCGTTTCTGGTCACTGAACCAATGCTGATAGTCACTTGGAATGCAATCAGCTGCAGTCGGTTCCTGTTGAGATCGGGCAGTTGACGTCGTTGGAGACACTGTCATTATTGGGCACATTGTTTGGTACCGTTTCTGGTCACTGACCCATGCTGATAGGTATTTGTATAGCAATAAGCTGCAGTCGATTCCAACCGAGATCCGGCAGTTGACGTCGTTGGAGACGCTGTGAGTATTGGGCACATTGGGTGGCACCGCTTCTGGTCACTGAACCGTTGTCGATAGAAGCTTGTCTTACAATGAGCTGCAGACGATTCCTGCGGAGATCGGGCAATTGACGTCGTTGAAGTGGCTGTGAGCATTGCCCACCTTGTGTGATACCGTTTCTGGTCACTGAACCGATGCTGATAGAAACTTGGGTAACAATAACCTACAATCGATTCCTTCCGAGATCGGGAAGTTGACGTCATTGCAGTCGCTGCCCGCATTGTGTGATACCGTTTCTGGTCAGTGAACCGATGCTGATAGGGGCTTGGATAACAATAAGCTGCAGTCGCTTCCTGTTGAGATCGGACAGTTGACGTCATTGATGAGGCTGTGAGTATTTGGCCGCATTATGTCATACCGTTTCTGTTCAGTGAACCGATGCTGATAGGGTCTTGGATAACAATCAGCTGCAGTCGATCCCTGCCGAGATCGGGCAGTTGACGTCGTTGCGGGAGCTGTGAGCATTGCACAGTTTGTATGGTACCGTGTCTGGCCACTGAACCGCTACTGATAGAGACTTGCATGGCAATGACCTGCAGTCGATCCCTGCCGAGATCGGGCAGTTACGTCATTGATGAGGCTGTGAGTATTGGCCGCGTTGTGTGATACCGTTTCTGGTCAGTTAACCGATGCTGATAGGTACTTGGATAACAATAAGCTGCAGTCGGTTCCTGTTGAGATCAGGCAGTTGACGAGGTGCCGTGTTTCTGGCTTGAATCACTGAAGCAGCGCAGCTCCGTCCATGACGCGTCGACCAGCGCAGAATCAACCAAGGAAATTCTCGTTGTTTACTGCAAGAATAAACAGGCTAGACGGCGCCCGGCAATGATTGTGGACCGCGGGGGCGCTGCCCCAGTGGCCTAGCTGGTCAGGAGTACTAGCAACAGGTCAGCAAGCAGTCGCGGGACCGCAAGGTCCCCAGTTCGAGGCACGAACTCCCCCAAAAAAGTCCCGGTGACCAACAGCCGTAAATGTTGAAGGGGTGTTTACTGATCAGGCAGCCCAAAGTGCCAGAGCAATTAGGGGTCTCGCTTGAGCGTCTGGGAGGTAAAGGAACGGCCCGTAACAAGTGTATGTCGGCTCCCCGGCATAGGCGGTATGGCGAAAGAGGTCCGACAAGAGTGCAGTCGACAAGTCCGAGCGAATCATGTCCCGTTCCGATATCGTCCAAGGCGCGATGAACCCAGTACAAAGGTGACGGGCCGGCACTGCCTGGCCGGGGGATGTTGGCGTTCTGCTGCTGATCCTTCGATCCTCGGACTCGAGACCGAGGCGCCTGCGTGAAAAGAAAAAAGCGCGAAAAACAAATAAAACCAAACCAACCAACCGATTGTGGACCGCCGGGTCGTCAGGCGATGACCAATCGCCCGAGCAGCTGGTGCTTGTACGCACTGCGCCGCTCAGTCGAAAACGGCGAGCGACGGCGGTGCAGTGCTCGATGCACCTGCGAGCGTGTCGCATGCGCTGGTCCCGTTGTGATAGGTAGATGGCATGCTGCGTCGGGTCGGGGGCGCCGTCACAGTGGCGAGTGGGCCCCCGAACGCTATAGGAGAGGCGCGGCAATCACGGCGGGTGCTAGCGCGGGCGGGCATCTGCGGATGCTCGATATTGTGCATCGTCATCGTCATCGTCGGCGGCGGGCACATGCCTGTGACGGTACGGTCGCAGGCGGGCCGGCTCGGCGACGTCTTGCGCCGGGCGCAGGACAGGATCGGCGGCGATGGACGACACACCAGTAGCAGCAGCTGCGCGGCTGACACCAGCTTGAACAGCAGGTCGACATGGCGGTCGGGGTCGTACTGGGCGTGCTCGATGACGGCCTCGGCGGCGCCGACGGCGGCAGAGGCGGCCTCGTAATCGGGTTCGTTCGCCAGGTCCGGCTCAATCACAACGATCGACGCGGGGCCGGCCAGCGCCGCGACGCCCTGGGCCGATATCGCCAGCGGCGCCCTGGGCCGATATCGCCAGCGGCGCCCCGTGCTGGGACTTGGCGACGGTTGCCCGGATCACCGTACCAAGCACGTGCATCCACCGGCGCTGGCGGTCGGTCTACCGGAAGGTCGGGTCCCGCCAGGTCGGCATGATGCAGGGCGTCGCCGTCGAGTCGGCCGGCTCGGGATCGTGACGCAGCAGAGCCTCGTAATCTTGTAATTGAAGGGTGACATAGTCGAACGCGTTCCTGTAGTCGGCAGCAGCGCGTTCGTCGGAACGGACGACGCGAACCCTTCGATCTTGAAGAGACGAGTCGTCCGCAGCTTCGATTGGCGCACGGCCGCCGGTGGGATGCCGGCGGCGCGCAGCATCAGGACGTTGCCGCGGACGATGCTGCGGTTCCCGACTGGAGCGCAATGCCCCGACAGCTGCCCGGGTCCATCGGGTCGCAGTCCTTCTTCAGCGACGGCTTCATGAACGCCGTCTTCCACGCGGTCGGCACGAGCTGAAGCGCGTAAAACACGAGGACCATGGCCGAGATCCATTGCGAGGCGGCCGCCGTGTCGCCTTTAAACACGTCGAGCGGCATGTTGTCGGGACCAACGCCCTTCACCCATTTCTGCCGCTCGATCGCGCTTGCGACGGACGCGGGGCTGAACGCGCCGGCCTCTTCCGGGTCCAGACGACACGGCCGGCGGTACTCGACACGATCGGGAGCATCGGCAGCGCGGTCGAACACGTCACGGTACTTGTCGGCGAACTGTTCGAGCGACGGGCGCTGTGATGGCCGCAGCTCGGCCGACTGGGCGAACAGTCGATGCAGCTTGGAAAGGAAGTAGCCCAGATCGGCCGTCTGCATGGCGCGCCAGTCGACCGGCATGACCCGCGAGCGGCCCCGCCGTCACTGGTCGCGCCGCCAGCACGCCCGCCGCTCGACCGTCGTCCGGCCGGATCACGTCCATCGAGTAGTCATACAACACGTCGATGGCGCCCTGCATGGCCTCGCGATCGCCGTCGACCAGGTCGTCGGCGTCGGCGGCTGCCTGCCGCCACATGCCCAGCAGGTGGTTGTAGCACGGGTGCAGAAGCCCGGCCAGCAGGGGACCCGCCTCCTCGTCGGCAAACAGCCGGCGGGGCCATGACCAGCGCTTGGGGTCGGACAGATCCGGTGGGGCCAGATTCAGTCGCGTCAACAGTAGGCGGTGGCCGGTCGGGTGAGGCGGGTCCGTGATCGTCAGTGCAGCGTCGACGCCAGCGGAGATGAGCGAGAAGTCCACGATGGACCGCCCACCCCGCCCGTCCAGGTAGGTTCGACGGCTCGAAGCGCAGATCAGCGTTAAGCAGTTGCAGGACGTTCGCGCCGGCAAAGTCGTGGACGGCCTCGCCCCGAGCATCCGACTGGTGGTCGCCAGTCAGGCACCCGAGACGGGCGTTGAAGTCGCCCGTGACGATGGCGACGTCGTCCTCGCGGACGACCTCGGCGAGCGCCTGCGACAGGCCGGACAGCACACGCTCGTACAGCGGCAGCGGGAACGACTGCGCGCAGTGGGGAGACGTGTACACGCCGGCGACGAACAGCTGATCCACCCGCCAGACGACCCAGTACGTGGATCGGTGGCGGGTGTCGCGCGACGAGCTCGACACGGCAGGCGGCCCGCACCATGAGGCACAGGCCGCCGTTGCCGCGGCGGCCACAGGCGCGCCGCCCCGGCTCGCAGCAGTGGTAGAAGGCAAAGTCAGGAAACTCGCGCTGGAACGAGGTCTCGTCCGTCTGCCAGGTCGCGACGAGGACGGCGGCCAGCAGGCCGTGCGCCTCGAAGAGGCTGGCGGCGACTCGCGCCCTGTCGGGTGTCAGGCCGTCAACGTCCCATGTCGCGATCAGCATCGCAGCACGGAACGTGAACGGGTCGACTGCGCCCCTGTCGGCCGCTGCTGCGGACCGACAGGCTGCCCGAGGGCAGAGCGCGAGCGCGTGCCGGGGCGGCTGGCGCTGGTTTCGGTGGAGAGCATGGGGCCGAGACCCTCGAGAGAGTTGCGGCGCCGTGACCGACGGGACGCGACCGACTGGTCGCCGGCGGCCCCGTTGGGTGACGACTCGCGGCGGTGCGACGGCTCCGCGCCTTCGGGCTGGACGTCGGGGGCGCTGGCCGATGACGACCTGCAGTCCGACGACGGCTGCGACGGCGGCACCGCGAACTTGGGCCATATCGTCTCATTTAGCGGGTCCAGGCCACCTGATCCAGATTCCTGTCTGTACCACTGACAGGAGGCGTGCATGGCACGTGCAGTACGGCAACGATTTCAGCTCGGGCAGCGTGACGAACCTGGGCGGCCGCTGATCCGCCTGCAACGCTCTGCCAGTCAGGTGAACGACTGGCCGCCCTCACTGTCGTACGCCTGCACCATTTCGGCCTCATCGTTGCCGGCGGGCGCTACGACCCGGCTGGGTCGGGCGAGGAGCAGCAGCGTGACCAGCGTCATGCCGGCAAGGATCGCGACCACGTGCCGGCGCCGGGCGCCGTTCCAGTAAGCGCCCCGCCGGGGCCGCTGCAACAAGATCGGCGACCAGGCCCGGTCGTTATCATCGTCGATCATCGCGTCGGCGGACCGACGACCACGAGCCCGTTGAGCGTCACGCGAAACGCAAATTGCAGCGCCCTGTCCACTGTCGCCTGTGACGGGTGTAACAGCGACCGGCGCGTCTCCCAAGACTTCAATCGCCGGAAACCTACATCAGCTGGACAGAAGGCAGACTATTCGTTCCGATTGATCCCACAGTTGCCCGTCTAACGATTAATCAGCGGCGACGTCTCGTCCAGGCGAAAGGCTACGCTTGATCTAATTTTCTAATTCGACGGTACGTACCTGCAACCGCTCGATCAGGACAGAAATAGTACGGACTCCGGGAGCGGTCAGCTTCGCGCACCTCATTACAACGGATCGCGGACGGGATGAAGTGTTTCGAAGTGATTGCGGCCGTGGCGGGCGGCGCTATCCTCATCGTCATCGGAGCATCAGGCCATCCCCCCACCCACAGACATGCCGGGATGTTTTGTACTCAACAAGTCGATACCCTGTCGCAACCACCTATGCCCCATGTAAATGACGAACGGAACGATCACCGTGCGGGGAAAGACCGGACGCACAGGGTTTCGGGCACCACGTACAGCGGTGTCGTGCAACCGAACAGCCTACCGGATGATATCATTCGCATCATATTATTAGAGTACGGAACCGATGATGATATTCGCAAGACGCGCCTTGCCAGCAAGCAGTGGAACAAGGATGCACTCAACGAGATGGTGGTACGGATTCATGCCGTACCTCGCATTGCCCTTTCGAAATTTGCTGTGATCGCTGCTGATAAGTTCCTCGCCGACAATGGCAGTTTCGGACGTCTCGCAACCATGTATGGTATGAACGTCTTGTGCCGGATGTTCGTTCAAGGACGTCTTCGTACGGGTGCCAGTCATCCGCGTTGTCACGCTGTCGTCAACGACATACTTTGCACTACCAGGACTCCGGAATGGCTAGACATTATGCCATTCCTCGTGAAATGTGGGGCCGACACATCCCTAGTGACTGTCCTGTACGTCTGTATTGGGCACATTGTGTAATACCGTTTCTGGTCAGTGAACCGATGCTGATAGGTCGTTGTCTTACAAGGAGCTGCAGTCGATCCCTGCCGAGATCGGGCAGTTAACGTCGTTGAAGACGCTGTCAGTATTGGCCGCATTATGTGATACCGTTTCTGGTCAGTGAACCGATGCTGATAGGTACTTGGATAACAATAAGCTGCAGTCGATCCCTGCCGAGATCGGGCAGTTGACGTCGCTGATAGAGCTGTGTGTAGTGGCCACATTATGTCATACCGTTTGTTGTCATTGAACCGATGCTGATAGGTACTTGGATAACAATAAGCTGCAGTCGATCCCTGCCGAGATCGGGCAGTTGACGTCGCTGATAGAGCTGTGTGTAGTGGCCACATTATCTCATACCGTTTGTTGTCATTGAACCGATGCTGATAGGTACTTGGATAACAATAAGCTGCAGTCGATCCCTGACGAGATCGGGCAGTTGACGTCGTTGAAAGAGCTGTGTGTATTGGCCATATTGTGTGACGCAATTTCTGGTCACTGAACCGCTGTCGATAGAATCTTGTCCAACAATGAGCTGCAGACGATTCCTGCGGAGATCGGGCAGTTGACGTCGTTGCAGGAGCTGTGAGTATTGGCCATATTGTGTGACGCAATTTCTGGTCACTGAACCGCTGTCGATAGAATCTTGTCCAACAATGAGCTGCAGTCGATCCCTGACGAGATCGGGCAGTTGACGTCGTTGAAAGAGCTGTGTGTATTGGCCATATTGTGTGACGCAATTTCTGGTCACTGAACCGCTGTCGATAGAATCTTGTCCAACAATGAGCTGCAGACGATTCCTGCGGAGATCGGGCAGTTGACGTCGTTGAAGACGCTGTGAGTATTGGCCGCATTATGTGATACCGTTTCTGCTCAGTGAACCGATGCTGATAGGAACTTGTTTAAGAATAAGCTGCAGTCGGTCCCTGCCGAGATCGGGCAGTTGACGTTGTTGAAGACGCTGTGAATAGTGGCCGCGCTGTGTGATACCGTTCGTGGTCACTGAAACGACACTGATAGGAGCTTGTATGACAATAAGCTGCAGTCGATCCCTGACGAGATCGGGCAGTTGACGTCGTTGAAAGAGCTGTATGTATTGGCCATATTGTGTGACGCACTTTCTGGTCACTGAACCGCTGTCGATAGAATCTTGTCCAACAATGAGCTGCAGACGATTCCTGCGGAGATCGGGCAGTTGACGTCGTTGCAGGAGCTGTGAGTATTACCCACATTATGTGGTACCGTTTCTGGTCTCTCAACCGATGCTGGTAGCGTATTGTATCACAATAACCTGCAGTCGATTCCTGCGGAGATCGGGAAGTTGACGTCATTGAAGAAGCTGTGAGGATTGCCCTCATTGTTTGATACCGTTGGTGATCACTGAACCGATACTGATAGGAACTTGTTTGACAATATGCTGCAATCGATTTCTGCGGAGATCGGGCAGTTGACGTCGTTGCAGGAGCTGTGAGTATTGCCGACATTGTGTGGTACGGTTTCTGGTCACTAAACGATGCTGGTAGGGTCTTGTCTCTCAATGAGCTGCAGTCAATGCCTGCGGAGATTGGGCAGTTGACGTCGTTGCAGGAGCTGTATGTATTGCCCACATTGTGTGGTTCCGTTTTTGGTCACTGAACCGATACTGATAGGGTTGTGGGTGAGAATCAGCTGCAGTCGATTCCTGCGGAGATCAGGCGGTTGACTGCGTTGAAGAAGCTGTGAGTATTGCTCGCATTGTGTGATACCGTTTGTGGTCACTGAAACGACACTGATAGGAGCTTGTATGACAATATGCTGCAGTGGATTCCTGCGGAGATCGGGCAGTTGGCGTCGTTGCAGGAGCTGTGAGTATTGCATTGTGTTGTACCGTTTTTGGTCACTGAACGGATGCTGATAGGGTCTTGTACCACAATGAGCTGCAGTCAATTCCGGCGGAGATCGGGCAGTTGACGTTGCTGAAGAAGCTGTAAGTGCTGTGTATGATACCGTCTGTGATCACTGAACCGTTACTGATAGGAGCTTGTTTGACAATGAGCTGCAGTCAATCCCTGCGGAGATCGGGCAGTTGACGTCTTTGCAGGAGCTGTGAGTATTGCCCACATTGTGTGATACCGTTTTTGGGCACTGAACGGATGCTGATAGGATCTTGTTCCACAATGAGCTGCAGTCAATTCCGGCGGAGATCGGGCGGTTGACGTCGTTGCTGGAGCTGTGTGTATTGCCCACGTTGTGTGATACCGTTTCTGGCCACTGAAACGATACTGATAGGAGCTTGTTTGACAATAAGCTGCAGTCGATTCCTGCGGAAATTGGGCAGTTGACGTCATTGAAAAAGCTGTGAATATTGCCAACATTGTGTGGTACCGTTTGTGGTCACTGAACCGGTACCGATAGGGACTTGTTTCACAATATGCTGCAATCGATTCCTACGGAGATCGGGCAATTGACGTCGTTGCAAGAGCTGTGAGTATTGCCCATATTGTGTGATACCGTTTCTGTTCACTGAACCGATGCTGATAGGAGCGTGTATAACAACACTCTGTACTACGTTCCTGTGGAGATGTTTCAGTTAACGTCGTTGAAGAAGCTGTGAGTATTGCCCACATTGTGTAATACTGTTTGTGGTCGCTGAACGAATACCGATAGGGACCTGGGTGAGAATCAGCTGCAGTCGATTTTTGCGGAGATTGGGCAGTTGACGTCGTTGCAGGAGCTGTGATTGTTGCCCACATTGTGTGGTACCGTGTTTGGTCACTGAACCGATGCTGGTAGGTTCATGCGTAATATTAATCTGCAGTCGATTCCTGCTGAGATCGGGCAGTTGAAGTCGTTGAAGAAGCTGTGAGTTGCCCATGTTGTGGGATACTGTTTGTGGTCACTGAACCGATACGATAGGGATTTGGGTCATAATCACCTTCAGTCGATTCCTCCGGAGATCGGGCAGTTGAGGTCGTTGCAGTTTCTGTGAGCATTGCCCACATTGTGTGGTACCGTTGTCGTCACTGAACCAACACTGCTAGGGACTTGGGTCATAATCAGCTGCAGTCGATTCCTGCTGCGATCGGGCAGTTGAAATCGTTGAAGAAGCTGTGAGTACTGTCCACATTGTATGACACCGTTTGTTGTCACTGAACCGATACTGATAGGGTCTTGTTCTACAATAAGCTGCAGTCGATTCCTGCGGAGATCAGGCAGTTGCGAAGTTTGGTGGTTTATTGATGGTTTATAAATGAAAACGAGCGTAGCAACGCCAGACGTCGCAGGTGCAACGCCAGGTCGACGGCCGACGGACGATGACCGGTCGCCTCGAGCAGGTGATGGTGCGCACTGCGCCGCGTATGACCCGTTTGACAGGTGACAACGCATGAAGCAAGAAGAAATCCGCACCAAAAATAGGCGCATGGCTGGATGCCCGATTCCGGGGCGCACGCGTGTCTGCGGATTGCGGAGGCTGCTTTCCAAGCGTCATCGGCGAACTGCCATTTATGGGACCGTGCCGAGCAGGTGCCATCTCCGTGGTGGGCGTCGTCAGCACGGCAGACGACCCGACGACGCTGCCGCCAACGCCGCGTACTGCGATATCGTACACTGCCGCCCGGTCGGCACCGTACGGCACAAGTGGTCCAGACCCAGATGCGCCGGCCTGCCCTGTCCGCTCGCGCCGACGTCGCCGCCGCCGAACAGAGGCACGGGTCAACGCGACCGCTACGACCTCAATACGGCCTGCTGGACGCCAGGCGACGTTTCCGACACGTCTGCGAGATCGTACTGCACCTTGACGATAGGTACAAGTCATCGCCTGCTGCACAGTCACGCAGGCCTTCTGACACGCTCGACGTCACAGGTCTGCCGTCGCCTGCCGTCGAAGCGGGATGGGTACAACGTCGCGCAGGCCTGGTGACGCACTCGTCGTCCGACGATTGCTACGACTTGGCATGCCGCGCCCCTGCCCTTCACCATGCGCCGGTGGCTGGCTGACCAGACAGGGTCGTCGCCGACCTCCCTGTCTGCGCGTCGAGCGGTGCCTGCCTGCCTGCGCTGTGTTCGGCATCGCATGTCGCAAGTCCTCGAAGTCCCGAGGCGCCTGATCGCCGTACCAGCGACTGTTGCGACATCGTCGATGCATCCTGCAGGATGTCTGCAGACGCGCCGAACACTTCTGGGCGAACGCCATGCACTGGTACGGATTGTCGCCTAATGCAAAGGACCAGGTCCTCACACGTTCTGCACAGGACTCGCACCTCGCGTGTCGCCGACGACCTGGTGCCTGCCTGCCTGCGTTGTGTTCGTCCTCGCGTATCTCGAATCTTCGATGTCCCGAGGCGCCTGCTCGCTGTACCTGCGATCGACTGCGACGTCATCGATGCACACCACTGGACGTATGCCAACGCGCCCAACACGTCTGGGCGGCGCCATGCTCCGGTACGGACCGTTGTCTAATGCAAAGGATCACGGCCTCACACGTTCTGCACAGGACATACCTGCCGTCGCCAGTACGACACTGCCGGTCGTCAATGCCGCCCACTACATTGCGATATGCGTCTACGCTCGCCTCAGCAGGCTGCGGGTCCCAGACGTGCCTGCCTGCCGTGCTTACGTCCGCGTCGAAGTCGCCGCCGAGCACCGACACGGACCAACGGGATCACCTGCGACGCGACCAAAGGGGGCCTGCCGGGCTCCTGTGCATCTCCTGGCCAGGGGCGTGTCGTTGCCAAGATGTCCCATGTTGTCGACGCCCTGTTACGGCTCCCTGCCGTGCTTGCGTCCGCGCCGACGTCGCCGCGATCGGGCCAACGCATCCTCTACAAGAACAACGGAACGTGGTGATCTTCCGTCAGCGCGCCCAGTATCTCTGGGAGCGGCTCCAGTACAGGTATGGTTTGTCGGCTGATGCGATGCGACCTTGGCCTCTGACATGTGATGGACAGGACACGCCAGCTGTCGCGGGACGTCGCTTGTCCATCATGGGAGCCTTCAAGCAGGCGTGGTTCTGCCAAATCGTCATTCTGGTCCACACCTGAGGCGGTCGCCTGCCCCTCCCTAGTCGCTGGCTGCAATTCGTCGTCTACCCTGAACCATCCTGCGATGACGGGCACTGGTGCAAATGCGTCGCCGGCCCCCCATCTGCCTGGTCGGCTGCCTCTGCCAACTCTGCTGGTTGCCCAGCAGGGTAGCGGTGCCCAGCGCCCGTTGCTGCCGGAAGCCTCGCGGACACCTGACTTTCGACAACGATCGTGCAGCATCCTCGACGCTATATCCCGATAATCGGGGCCGTTCAATACACGCTGAACATGTTGACATGCGCGTACACCCACACGTGAAGAGCGTAACCAAGGAACAGTACATTCGCATGTGTGAGACCCGCTGCCCGCAACGGGCGGAGGGTGCCGTCGTAAGCGGGCGTTAATACATTTTCAGTATTTCAGTAAGGTGCAGGTGCCATCCATTTACGAGCTGATGACAATAAGACCATCCGAAGGGGAACGTAGCCAATGAACAATACTTTTGATCGGATGTCTCAGACCCGCTATCCGCAACGGGGAGACAGTGCCGAATTGCCCTTCGTCGTAACCGGGAGCGTTAACACACTTTAAGAATTTCAGTACGGTGCAGAGGCCATCCCTTTACAAGTTTACGACAATAAGACAAACCTAAAGGGAAGGTAACCGAGGAACAATACACTCGGAGGTGTGTGGCCCGCTGTCCGCGACGAGGAGAGAGTGCCGAATTGCTCCTCGTCGTAACCGGGAGCGTTAACACATTTTAACAATTTCAGCAAGATGCAGGGGTCAAACGTTTACGAGTTCCCGACAAACGTAAAGGGAACGTAACCGAGGAACAATACAGTCGGATGTGTGGGACCCGCTGACCGCAAAGGGTGGAGAGTGCCGAATTTCTCTTCGCGGTTCTTCGGAGAGAAGGTACTCGACATTAAACGAGGGCATGGTCCTGGTCGAGTTCGTAACTACTGATCTAGTCCCATGTCGGTATATGGATTTCCAATGAAGGCTGGCCTCGGCGAAAGTCCAGCAGGGCGCACCACTCCGTAGTTGCGTCGTCGTCGTCGCCGACGACCCGGCTACGCTGCCTGTCGTCAACGTCGTCCACGACATCGCCGTACACGGTTCAACGGGTGTTCTTCGCCGTCGCACATCGCGGGTCGCCGACGACATGTCGTGCCTGCCTGACCTGCTTGCGTCCCCGCCGCCGTCTCCGCCGACCATATCGTCACGGGCCATGGCGTCCCCAACGAAGGCAACGCAACCTGCTGCGGCTCCGTACCTCTGGATGATGAATTGTATTCAGAACAGGTAAGTAGTATCGCGTATGACAAGCAACCATGGGCTGAGACATGTGCTGGACAGGAGACGGCAGCCGTCGATGCCGGGCGGTGCCAGGCGGTCCGACCACCTGCTCCACACCTGGGGCTATCGCATGTCGCGTATCCCCGACGACAGGTCCACGCCGACGTCGCCGCCGACTATATTGGCACGTGTAAAGCGCATCCCCGGGGAAGGCAATGCAACCTGCTGCTGGTGTGTCCACGCGCTCAGTATCCCTGGATGAATTATATCCAGAACAGGTCGGTCGTTTCGCGTCTGACAAGCGACCATGGCCTCTGACATGTGATGGACAGAAGACGGCAACCGTAGCTGTAGCGCATCGTCAGGGTTGCGGCCACCTGGCCCCACGCCTGAGGCGACGACGCCTACCCCCTGTCGATCGCTGCGGTTGGTCGTTTGCGTCCCTGTCATAGACCCATCATTCGATGTTGGGCACAGCGAGCAAGGGCGCCGCCAGCGCCACCGTCTGCAATCCCAGCTGCGCCTGCCTACACTGCTGGTTGCCCAGCAGTTCAGCGATGCCCAGCGTCCATTTCTACAGGTCGCCACGCGAACGCCTGCTTTCTGATGACGATCGTCACCATCCCGGCCGGCGTATCGCGGCAACCAGGACCGTTCAATACAAGCAAAACCAGTTGTCCCGCGTGTACACCGGCCATGCATGGCTTCCTGGCGTCAGCTGGTGCCGACCGGCAGCGTTCCGTGCAATCGGTGCACGGCGGGACGCCGTCCGTCCCCGGCGAGTTCGTCGACGTTACGCCCGTCCCTGCGTGTCGACCATGGCAGATCCTTCCACGACTTTGCCATGCCTGGTTTCGCCAGGCAATGCCAACCCTTAGACATTGGCAATCGAGCATCGACGCTCGCGATGCTGCATGTCAAACAGACCCGTCCCGTGCGTAAAGTGAAAAAGGCGAATTTATAAACGGATACCCATGCATCGGTAGAAGAGCAGCCTGTAGACGCGCTTGTCGAGCAGGCGAGCCACTTGGGACTCTCCATACCGCACTAGGCGACTGGTGTCGCAGAAGGCCCAGGCACCGCCGGGTTGCTTAACCCACGATATGTAATGCCCTTGATCGTGCCCAGCCAACTGGGTGTCACCACCCTGATAATCGACCAGGCCAACGAGGTCGAAGAAAGCACTGCCGACCTGTAATCCCAATTCTGGCACCACGTCCTGCACAGAGGAGATATCAGATATCCAAGAGATCCTCCCATCATCATCGTTTGATGTCCTGCACCTACCACAGTGGTCCTACGACGCGCCATGCTGATCTGCGCTCCATCAGGGCCGGATTCCTGGACGATCTCCATTGGATCCTGTCGAACAATCAACAGTGATCCGGGCCTGGGCATGCTGGCCATGTGCCGGAAGGTCGTTGACCGGTGCTCGACATCGTGACCAGGTTTGCAAGGCCTCTTGGAGGTGCATCTCCTTGTTATCGTTGTTGACTGCTCCCCGACTAGAACCGCTGACAGTTTGACTCGCTGGTGGCAACCCTGCAGCATCACGACGGGCTGCTGACAAGGCGGGCGCGACGAGGCATGGGCGCAGGTCGCACATGTGTCAATTACGTCTTCGACGAATTCGACGAGACTGCGAACAATAGCGTGTCCATCAGAACCGACCATACGGTATGCCTCCATCTGCGATAGCAGTTCCAGGACGAAATCGTCGGCGTCGTGCTGATGCCCGGCAGGAAACGACCGTGTCGCCCGGTCGGCGTCGCCCAGGCGGCTGATGAGCTCGACGAGCACGTACGACGCCACGTTCGCATCCAGGGCTGGGTTCACCACCTGGTTGTACAGGTCCACCCAGGGCGCCGCGCCCGATACGCGGTTCCATCCAGGCAAACAGCGAAGAATATGGACCGGTGCAATTGCGAAGCAGATCTGCCGGCAGACGCCGGCCGCATCCACGTTTGATATGCCTGCTGGAAGTAACGTCTCAGCACCACACTGGAAAACGTCAACTTCAGCAGCGTCGATGACAATGGCATAGTGTTTCGTACCTGCGCAGGACGCTCCGACCCTTGGGCGCGATCGCTGTGGACGTTTCGTTCGGGGCGGCTCGAACGGTCGGCAGCAGGTCGTTCGTGAACCTGCAGTTATTGCACGCGTGTTAGCTGTCTCCCTCGTCACAGTACCGGCGTTGGGCAATTGGCAAACCTCTCTGCGCTTCTTCGCTGGGCGTTTCGCGAGGAGAGCCACTTGAACCCTCTTTCGCTTGCATGTAAGCTTGGGTGCCTGCAATGCCACGGGGGTTCACTCTACACCCCGCTCGCAATACCTTCTAGCCCAAATCACCCTGTACTCCGACGACCTGGAGGACGACTCGCAAACGTCGCTCGTGTCCTGGGACGGTGCGTCGCTGTCGTCGTCGCTCGACATCGGGTCCACATCCATCGTACTCTGTTCAGGCCCACAGTGGATCAGCAGGATTGCACAAATCAAGGCGAATATCATCAGTACACGTACAGTTCGTCGGGACCTGATTGCCCACCGGTTCTGCAGTAGTGCTGCCCGCCGACTGGTGCTGTCCTGCGTACGGGGCCGCTATCGTCACCGGCGTCGTCTCCTGCACCGCCGTCCTCAGATCCATTGGCACCGGCAACGTCGATGCCGCTTCGCCGCCTTCGGATAGCGTCCAGGTACATCGGCACAAGCCGGGCAACTAGCGACGCGATCCGCTCAACGACGGCATCGTTCTGGCGCCTCGACGTCAGGACGATGAGTTCGATCGCCACCAGCAAGACGTCGTAGGTGTGCTTCGTCGCGCACCAGACCTCGCTGAGCTTGCCGCCGACAGCGCCGATCAGCATGAGTTCGTGGGCGAAATCGTCCCACTCAACCGCGCCTGCGTCCAGCGACCTGAGGACCGCCGACATGTCGACGACGTGGTCATCGCCGTCCCGCTCGTCAGCGTTCCTCTTCTCACCCACGTACGTTAACACTCGTCGACAGAGGCCGCGCGCATGGAAGATCATAAGGATGATCCTCTGCTGCAGGCCCCACTTGAACAGGTCCACGGGTGACGGCCACAGACCAGACACGCTCTTGACGAGTTTGCTGACCTGCTTCGACAGCTGCCGGGGCGACTTCGACAGTTCACTCGTGTCGTCGACGCAGGGCCTCTGAACCAGCACCGCGTTGTGTGGATCGCCCAGGAACCCGTCCCAATCGACCAAGACCGGGGTGCCTTTCCCGTCCTTCCTCGAGTGCATCACGCCCATGATCAGGGCCATGGCTTCCCAGGGCCAATGCCGGCGATGCTTGTTCCCGTGGAACGCGGACGGCAGCGGCAGCTCCTCCCACGACCCTTGAGCCTGCGCCAGGGTGACCGACCGCGACGACAGCGGGACCTTGCTGATCTGCAGCGATCCAGCTGACGTCAACGGTACGATCAGGTCGGGATCACACAGTGGCGGGACCAGCATGACGACCTGCTGGAGGATGTCCTTGAACTCGGCGGTAGGCACCCATCGACCCGCCGGACGCTAGCGCAGTGCACGACGCTGGGCCGGGCTGCTGTCGCCGGACGCCATGAGCATGCGGAGATAGGCGTCGGTGACTCGCTCCGGAGGCGCATCAACAAGGACGACGTGAGGATTTACGACACGGCCATCCCAGCGTAGACGCAACGACACATGAATGACGTCACGCCCCAGGGCTCGGCGCCTGCATTGTACCCTCACCAACAACGCGCCTGACGTCGACTTCTCGGAAGTGACTAAGCGGCGCGACGGACATGTCGTCACGCCAGAGCGCGACATGCGGCAGCGTGTCCGCGCCGGGCGACATCCAATTGAATGCCACCCACTCAGCGAACGTGATGTGTTGCATCGACGCGACTGAAGGGTCGAGCACGGATCGGATCCAGGACTCGCCAGGTGATGCAGGGCGGCTGGTGATGGCAGAAAACACTTGAACAGATAGTCGTAGAGCTGGTCCAGGCCAGGGCGGTTAAGCGCATGGTTGACGTACGTCGCGAGGACCTTCCTGATTCGCAACTGGTCGAACGTGTACGCGCCCTCTGTCTGTAGAGGGTTGAGCGCCACGGCGGCCATATTGCCCTTGACCGCCCTGACCTGGACCAGCTCTACGACTATTTGTTCAAGCCCTGCCTCCCATCACCGGCCGCCGGCGAGTCCTGGATCCGTGCTTGACCCTTGAGTCGCGTCGTTGGGCGGTTAGCCGATCCCGTGGCCGAGCGACGTTGCCGCTTTTGCTTTCGCCAACGGCGTTGGCGGCATGCGACTGCTGGCACCTGTCGACGACATCGTGTTGGTCACGCCTCCAGCTGACGGGTGCCGTGTCGGCGTGAATCAGTCGCCGACTCCGTGGTGCGCCGCGACTGACGACGCTGACGACGCAGCGGATCGCCCACGTCCCCTGCCAATCGCCGACGATCCGACGACCAAACCGGTGGTCAACGCCGCCCGCTACACCGTCGTACACGGCTACCCGATATGTCACGATGTTCGCCATCGCACCTCGCCGATCGCCGATGACCTGTCGAGGGCGCGTGCCTGCTTGCGTCCGCGCCCTAAGCCGCTGCACCTCGAGGACAGGTACGGGTCATCGTTTGCTGCCCACTACATCGCGATATGCGACTAAGTTCGCCTCAGCAGGCTGCGGGTCCCCGATGACCCGTCGTGCCTGCCTGCCGTGCTGACGTCCGCGTCGAAGTCGCCGCCGAGCACCGACACGGGCCAACGGGATCACCTGCGACGCGACCATAAGGGGGCCTGCCGGGCTTCTGTGCATATCCTGGTCAGGGGTGCGGACGAGTCGCCGCACCGCCACTCTGCAGAGCCGCGCGTCTGGCAAACGCGGGCGAATCGTTCGTCGCCGATTGAATGGCTGGGCACGAATGACTGTACTGATCATTGCGCTCCCCACAGGCCGCTGCAGACGCTCGCTCTATGTCGAGCTCGGAGAGCGACAGTGATGAGTCGTCGAGAGACACAAGCGACCTGTGTCAGTTCGACATCGCGCGAGAGCGAGGTTACCTTCTTCGGGCATTGTTGGCAGACACGTATCCTAGCGATTGGTGTGTGACGCAGAGCAAACGAAACGGGGCAGCTGGCAGGCGTCCAAACCGTTCTAGGACCAAGGCACGCCCTATGGTCAGTTTGCTACAGCGTACAGTGGACTGGGTGTAATCGTTAACCGGCAGACGTTGCAGAAACCGTCGACGGCTGCGCCGATGACATTGAGCAAGGGCCCTGCGAACAAGCGCAGCAGGCCACGTGCACCGGTCGGTGTCCCGTCTGCTTCACTGACCGTCCGCCCTGGCAAGCGTGCGCGCCGGCCCGTGCCACACGTCGACCGCGAACCGATCGAAAACACGCGACGTGCTGCACAGGTGCGGGACACTGTGTTATCGGCACCGTCGATGCTAACTGGGTTTTTAGGAGCAGCGTGACGCTCGATCGTTACTGCCAGCGGGCATTTCGAACAATGATGAGGCAGGCGTCTGCCGTTCGATTTGTTACGCCATTGCACCGATGCAGATCTTGCGCGCGTTGCCCGGCTGGGAACGTGTCTCCGGGCACGCCCCTTGGGTTGACCTCAACAACCAGGTGATGAACCGACATGAAGATCCCCAAGTGGCATCCGCTACGCTCGTTGACCTCATCAAGGTCATCAGCAACGCTGACCGGGCGACGAGGTCATTCGATGCCGGTCAACAGCATGACGCGGACGACTTCGCGCTGGAGCTGTTGCACCAGATGTCGTCGTACTCGGTCACCGGGTCCAACGGTCAGCCCATCGAGAGGGCGATCGTGGGGTTCGTTGAGCACGTCGTCGACACGTGCACAACGTGCGGCCATGCCACGAGGCGCCCGCCCTGCGAGCTCCCGGTTGTTATGCTGGGTGGTTCGCGGGGCCGGACGACCCTCGCCGAGGCGCTGGTCAGCGAGCACACTACGACGCTGACCAGGAGATGCTCCTCAGAACGGCCGTGCAATTCCGGTCGGGATGTCGAGCACCGCTGCACGACCTTGCGCCAGATGAAAGGGCAGGTCGTGCATGGACAGGCGATGATCGTGAGGCAAGATCCTATCCGCATCGTCAGGGAGCGCGGTCCGGATGGCCAGCTCGTGACGATGGCGCGCCGCAAGACGACGGTGGTAGGTGCAGGGCCCGGCAACGAACATGGATGGATACCTTGGAATATCTGATTTCTCCTTTGCACAGGACGTGGTGCCAGAGGCGGTAGTCCAAGTCTCAGACGCCTACTTTGAGCTGGTCGGCCTTGTGGACCACCAGGGTGATGCCCACGTCGCTGGACACGACGAAGGCCATTACGTGTCCTGGGTCAAGCAGGCACGTGGTGGCTGGGCGTTCTGCGACACAAGTCGCGTCCAGCTTTATCCCGACGTGGCTGTCGCGTGCTTGCTGAGGCAGCGCGTCTTCCGGCTGCTGTTCTACACGGTTATGGCTGTGCGAACGCAGTAAACACAGCCGAATTGAACTGTCTCGCTCGCTATGCAGTACAAACAAAACTGTATCACATCCTTCTCCCCATCCGGCACACTGAAGTAGAAGTCAGAGATCATGAGCTCGAGCGGTCACATACGGACTGAACCGCGTTTACTGGAAGTCGGCCCAATCAGCTCTCCTACGTGCGTGCTGCGTCGCCCGACATGCATGCGCTGCCCTTCGAGTCTTAGCTGCCATTGACCACACGCAGACGGGGACGACGTCATTGTCCTCAGTCGGTCATCCGACACCAATTGCAGCGAACGCGGCCGTTCGGCGCCGGTTGGGACGCCGTGTCAACCTCACCTGCTTGTATGGCACGGCTCTGGTTGAAAGAAACGCCGGCAGTGATGGCAGCGGGACGTCGATGGCTTGTAGCAGCGTGCCGCCGCAGAGCAGGCAGGCAGGCACCGCTCGTAATGCACACGGTGATGTCGGCAACGGCCCTTGATTGGTCAGCAGCACGCCGTCATCACGATGTCATCGACGCATGGTGCAGGCAGATGCGTGCAGAACAGATTGCAGCGATCGTCGGACGACCAGGGTGCCGCATCAGCTGAACATCAGGCTGGGACGATGTTTTCCCAGCCCCACTTCGACCGCAGGCGACGGAAGACCTGTCCTGTTCCAACGTGTCAGAGGCCTAGGGCGACTGTGCAGCAGACGATGACTCGTACCTGTCCGGAGAAGCACTGCGATGACGCAGACGTGTCGGGGACGTCGGCTGGCGTCCAGCACGCCCTGTTGTGGTCGTACTGGCTCCGTTGGCCCGTGCCGCTGGACGGAGGCGAATCGGCGCGGCAGCAGGCATGCATTACAGGCAGCCGGGTCATGTCAGGGCGTCGACGACCTGCGCCATGCGGTGCTGGAGAGAACCGAGTATCGGATCGACGGATGTGAAGGTACAGCCTGACCCCAGAGATGTGGTTGTTCGAACCATGAACAGGGCGCGGAACTCGTTGATGACTAGGGGCAGTTCAGCGGACGCAGGCCTGGATCAGATGCGGCACAGCGTCTGCGCCGCCGGATCATGTGCTGTTACCGCCAGCGCATCACGTGCTGACCCCAACAGGACAGGAGGCAGTCGTGGAACGCGCTGTCTACTCATGGCTGATCATCCGAGCGCGCGTCTGCCTGACAACGAGACGCCAGCTGGCGGTGCCGTCGTCCATGGTGCACCGGGCGCGCAAAACGAGTCCACGCGCGTCATTTCGAGCACTCCCGCGGAGTTCAGCTTCGATTGCAACTTGCCCAGATTGCGACACGTTCTTCGCAATTGCAGACGAACAGTGGCACTTACGGCACCACGAACAGGCGTCCTGTTTCTGATTTTTAATCTCCTTTCCAACGGTACCTTTGTTCCAGCTAACGGTGGCTCAAACGCGTTCAACACCCTAGTGTGACATTGGGGCAGACGCGGGACAACAGGATATATTTATTTGCGTTTCGCTCGTCGTCGAATATCACCAGCCCTTAACGACGGCGATTGCAGACTCGAAACAGGAACAGGAACAGCGCTGCGATCCCAACCGTCCCCGACAGGTATGGCTGCGCGCTATAATATCAAAATGCTGTTCGCGAACATTATCAGCGAAAATCTACGGCTGAGGGTGGGTGCATGTTGGCGATAACGCCGTTGAGAACTATCAGCAGTGGACCCCAATTGTTGCCAATCCGGCCCTGGACGCCGAAATAAAGCATATACATGAGCAACCGTCTTTCTTGCAGCGACGAGAAACCAATCGCCTACGAGGGTCGTCGTGTCCTCTAGAAGTCCAACCAGCGTTATCAAAATATAGCCACGCGTAAATCGAAGCAAGAAGTACCGGCGGGCGGGGCGGCGGGACGTGACGCGACATAGGCGGCCAGGGCAGCGTCGCGGGCAGCACCGGCGCGGTCGGCGTCGCGCTCCATGCCGGCCAGGCGCGGGTCATCGGGGTTGGCGTCGCGGACGTCTTTGAGAGCCTTGTTCGCCGCCGCGGCGTCGGCGTCGCGCTGCTTGAACACGGCGAACGCGGCGTTCGCATCCGACATGGCGAGAGACGATGACGACGACGAAAAACAACGCGTTGTTTTTCACTGGAACAAAAGTCCGTAGAGCAACCGGGGCGGTTTTTTGGGGCTGGCTGGGCCGCTGGGGCCGACGTGCCGTACACTGGTGGGAGTGGCGCTGATCATCGTCGAGTTCACGATATATCCCCGCGATCCGTGGACTAGTACACTATAGTGTACTAGAGGTTTGACTGGACGTAAAACTTTAACAAGGACATATTACAGGATATGATTTTTGCGTCCCAGCCGTCATTGCCACCGTTTCTTTAGCGTCCCATTATTTCCCGCACCGCGCCGTACCCTCTCCAAAAAAATCACCCGAAAGTTAGTCGTGACTGTTCTTTTTGTACCGCGCCGTACCCTCTCCAAAAATGCACCCTTGAGACTTGCGATTTGTGACGACTGCACGGCAGTTTTATTCGACAGAACATTTTACCTGACGATAGACGTCACGGTAATATGGCCTTTGACGTAGGTGGATTACGACCGGAATATATAGTCGCAATGACGACTCAGGAATGTAATGCGAAATGGTCTCCCGAGGAAAGATCCATCTCCAATCACATGCTTGCAAATCGCCCAACACCTCGATATTCTCCTTCCTGACGTTGAAAGGAAGCGGCTCATGCCGATAACGTTCGCCAACCGACGTCACACGAACCTCCAGCTCTGTGATGGCTACAGGAGTAGGATAAGGCCCACGATCAAAGCGCGCTCCAGGTAGGCCGCATACGACTCCAGCAGCACAGACTCTTCCGTACAGCGTAATGCATACAGCGTCACCAACACGAAGGTCTTCAGATGAGATTACGACAGATGGAAACGGGTGAACCAACACCTGACCCTCGGACACGACCCTGGGTGTATCAGGCATCGTCTCGTTTGGATCATCCGATAGTGGCCTGCCCGGAAAGCGCGGCAAAGTGCACAGCCATAGCGGGCGGTATTGCGCCAGGGTCGATATGAATCGCACAACTGGATGATTCGCAGGAGCTACCGTCCTGACGTCGACTAGGTAATCGCGTTAGCTAAACGAGCCGCAGGTACAGAAGATTCCGCGTGCAACCCTACCGAAGCATGATGTAAACATATCCGCGCTTGCATGAACAAAACTGGTGCCCATATGGGTTTCGTCATTATCGTCGTCCACAACCTCTTGATAATCTGGCATGGACGAACCATCTGAAGACAAGTCAGTTAACATGAGCGCGAATGTATACACTATACGTACGCGTTTGTTCAGTGGAGTTAGGAAAGGACGCCTCCGATGCAATTGACGCAGTTACAACGCTTTGACCTGTTACATATTATGTCAACTCGCCAATATGGTAGGCGGCATTTGCTTAACGATATGAACTTACACATTTCCCTCTGTATGAAGTCGAAGTCCTTGCCGGTAGGTTTTTCCAGCGGAGGCGGATTTCGTCTCTTACGACTCGGTGCGGACGATTCGAAGCGCAGTTGCTTCTGAAAGCGTGCTTGTGTGCCATAGCATTCAATGCGCTCCCCGAAATTCGGTGTACTGCCTATCCATGCCTCAATTTCGATGACTGCAGTCATACCAAGGAGACACATTTTCATCGTACCCGGATACGATTCGAGAACGATGTCAAACTTGATGCACGCCCTATGCAGTTGCATCGCCAAGTCTCGCATTGCTTGCGCCTGCATAACAGACGGATCGCGAAGATTTGCAACCTCTTCCATCTTGCTTGTGATAACCGCAAACGCGTCTTGACAGCGCTTCAGGTGTACACTGAACTCTGACCCCAGATCACTGCAGGTTTGATCCGCCTGTACATAGTATACATACAATCAGAATGAGCATATTGGAAACGAGACAACCAAATTCACCTGCTCCGCCGTTATCGATGGCTGATTGTTCGAAGATGCTGAGTGCGCATGCGATGTCCCCGAAAGACACATGGGTGACCAGAATCCAAGAGATAACGCGACTGTTGCAACCCGGTTATTAGACCACACAGCGGGTTACCGCAACCTCATTCCGAACCCAAAAGAATGTGTTTACAGGTGTAGCCTCGCAGGTAGTACGGGCACGTGCATGAAAAACAGTGACAACAGGCGAAGCAGGTCTCCCAAATCTTACAGGGAACGCTGTCAGCCACCTATACAATAATAAGAACCTCGACAACTAAACGGAGCAGCGGCAAACATGATCATCGTCGTCGCCCTTAGCATTACGGCTGGAACTTAGGAAATCGTGATCGATGCCCGGGCACACAGGTCTCGTGTCGGCATCGAACGATTCCAGACACTGAACAACGTAGGAAGTCTGCTTATCTTTGGAAGGAACAACGAACGTTCGCTTCTCAGAGCCCACTGCTTCTGCAACCGATTTCGGATCCAGCTGCAACATCTTCTTGACGCTTCTACGGAACGACGATGTTACACTTTCTGCTCCGAGGCAGTGCTTTAACCTGTATATATCGTCAGCTTTGTTCTGTGAAACGTGCAGATCAGCGTCAATTCCCACCTCAGCACCTTGGCGTACACATCCTTTTCATACTCTAGAAGAATGTCGATTAGCTTGGGCACCGAGGTGCCAACTCGGCCGGCGAAGTACACGTATTTCAGCACATTATGCACAGCCTCGTTATGTCCAGTAGTATCAGGTAGATCTCGACTTCTAAAAGCCAGAGACCACTGTTCTGGCCGGTTGAAATAGTGTTCTTCGAGGTATCTGAGCGCTTCCGGTTCGCGTCCGGACCAAAAGTTTCTGAACCAACTGATCATCTTGTAGAATCGCTCCTTATCACGGTCAATTCGCAAGACGGAGAGGTGCTGATACATCCTCTTGCAATTGTCTTTCTGGGAACATTTTGCGAGCAACTATAGACGGTGGAGTTACGGTTCGCCAGTGAAGCGCGAAATACTGGTGTACCTGTCGCCGCCAATTGCGGTCAACATGCCATACGCATAGAAAGTGCATCAAGTTGGGCCAGACACGACGAGCTTCATTCCAGGCGGTGTTATCGTCGTCTGAAATATGGAACCTTATGTCAACATGTGGGTGCTTCTTCTGGATACAAAGTTAAATCTTGATCAACCATAGAGTGAAACAACATACCTTCAGCACATCATGCAATGCCCGCAACGAAACACTGTTTTCTCTGGACACAATTGCAAATGCGACCGGTATTCCAAGGTTGTTATCAGGATCGACCACCAAACCGGTGATCAATTTCATGCCGAAATGGGTGGTATTATGCGTCGAATCGATGCCGATCAAACGGCTGCCAAACCTGTATGACTGACGGTCAGAAATTCACCAGCCTCTGCAATGATGGCATGACTGGAACAGACTGTTGAAAGGAGTCGCTCATGAATTCGGTTTGAAGTCCCAAGAAGAAGTCTTGCTGGCGAAAACCATAACCGGTGTTATCGTCAACGCCAGACGCTAAGTGACTAGGTAGTTAGACTAACAACGAAGCCAAGAAACAAGACCTCACGTTTGTACAACAATACAGGATTATGGTCCTCCTTCATCAATTCCTGAACGAGAATGTCAACGCCAATTGCTTCTCGGTGTCCAAGGTTGGCGAGAACGTTAAACTTTGATTTAACGTTGTACACGTCTTGTAGAGTCACGAACATGTCCCGCGAGGGAGCCTATAACATGCCGTCATTAAAAGGTAATGGAACACAAATGACGTTATAGTCACCTGGCTCAATTCGTTCCGTCGATTACGGTCCCGCAGTGGAGCATTGCATGCCGCAACAATGTTCTTGGGAGGAACACCTTGCTCCAACTGGACCTGAATGGTAAAAATGGTTGACTTAGGTAGTCTCAGAAAGCCGACACTGTCTGCGTTCGGGTCGTGACCAGAATGACTGTCATAGAACTCAACGTGAACGCCACCCTCGGCTAGGCCTTCCATTAGAATACGTGAGCTGCAGGCTGTAGTTAGCTTGCAGGAAGGCTTCTGATACGGCCGGGCCTTCTGGTTGTCGGCACCCAACTCGTAGGATCGCGTGACATGCGCTAGTTCTCCAGATCGCCGACAGACCCAGACCTGCGAAAACGAGCCATCCTTGCGGAAGCGACGGCCGTTCAGCTGGCAATATTGGGCTTTGTCCGTCTTGCATAACGACTCAACCCATTTCTTCGCGTCTTCGTAGCTGCCGAACCGCAGGTCTTGTTGTGGTAAATGATGCCCATGGTCCTGACGTTGAATCAATGACATTGTAACGTTGAATGAACGCAGATACGCTGAATGAACGCAGATACCGTTACGACATGGTGTTTCAAACGCGGGAAGTCGCAAATATCTGCCTTCTCACAAAATGGGCAAGAAAATGACGTCTTCCCATCAGCGGATTCAGTATTGATCTCAGGTAGATCTGCGTTTGCAGAACGGTCGTCCTGTGGGTGGGCCCGTTCGACATGTCGCCGTAAGCTGTTGACGTCTTTCAGCATTCTCGTACATAGCTGGCAGGCCACGGGATCCTTGACATCATGCGTCTTAAGATGTCGAGTAAGCTTCTTCTGCGCCGAGAACGTCTTGGAGCAGACGCCACATGTCGCGGGCATCGCGTTTCAAAATGTCGTAGCGGATGCGGGGTTTGACCGTTTGCGATGCGGGCAGCCGCGCGGCAGGATGCTGGAATCTGGATACAGTTTTTCGCGACCGCAAAAGAGCATCAATGTATTCTATCTCCCCAAAAACTACTGTACATTTTTTTGGCGAGGGTACGGCGCGGTGCGGGAAATAATGAGACGCGTTTCGATCGACAGGAAAGTTTGAGCCACTGGCAGCAAGCTAATTGTCGGTGCCCCAGTCGCCCCCTGTGTCTCACAATTCGTATTCAAAGTACAAGAAGATGTAACTTGAAGAAAATTCACAAGTTGAACGGATATCCGTGGCGCCCATAAAAATAGAGATATAGCCGGTACGGTGGTGACGCGGTCGGCTGTGAACTGCCACAGATGCCCA